>CM033711.1:51525340-52967961 GCA_019671005.1 Hibiscus mutabilis
TGCCCTGTTTCAGGTTTGTAGTAACATGTTTTTTAGTGAAATTGATCAAGTGAATTGTAGGTAGATGGATTAATTAGTCAGGACATAATTGTTTATAAGTCTTAAGTGAATTGTGAATTTGATGTTTAATGGAATGTCTAATGGAATGAATGTTACATGGAATGTTAGACTGTGAAGAAGCTGAGGATAATCAGCAGGTTGATAGGCAAAAAGGGGTCGTGATCCGAGATCGGCAATAGCTCAAAAACAAACTGTGAGTAGAGCTATAGCATCAAAAATATGATTGTTGTTTCGAGTTTGAATTTGTCAACTATATTGTGATTAACTTTGTGTGTTGTTTGATTTACTATGGCTAATTTAGCAAAGGATGCGAGGTAAGTATTCTTTCAAGAATATTAAATTGAATGGTTAGTTGTGAAAACTACATTGACTTGAGTGTTTGGTTGTTGTCCATGCTCAAGGAAAATTTGTTATTGAAGAGTTGTGTAAATTGACACATGGTTGTTTGAATAATTGACACATTGTTAAATGAGACATTGAGCATTGAATTTATGGTAGAGTTGGGAATATTAAAATGATAGAGTTGAGAATAATCAATTCAATGCTTAATGTCTCATTTAATCAATTCAATGATAGAGTTGAGAATAATTCAACTATATAGTTAATCGAATTTATGGTACATTGTTAAATGAGACATTGAGCATTGAGTTGATTATTGATTGATAACATTGACAAATAAATTTTTGAATAGGTATATCGAAACAATGATTGAATGAAACCCCTATTGATCCATTGCTGATGTTATTGATTCTTTTAAGTGTTATGGATCTATTAAAAATTGATATTGCTCCTTGAAAGCGAGGTATTACTGGCACTACATGTGCATATTGATTGATGAGATATTTAATGAACTGATAAGTACATCTATTATAGTAAGCCTTGGATTCGAGTCAGTTCTAGTCATAGTTGGCATGCCATAGAGTCCATAGAGCTTAGTGTTGGGGTGGACTACGTTCCGGGATAGTTTGGCGACAGTAGGAAGGAAGTTTTGATTGGTCATTTGGCAACAGTAGGATGATTGACCGGTACATGAGTACCATATTGTTGTTGTTTTAGCGATAGTTTGGTTGGGGACTCGTGTGTCTAGACTGAAACATCGATTTTCAAGACTGAAACTTTTAAAAGATACTTAAAAAGGAAGACTGTTATTGAATTGTTAAAGTATAGAAACCCAAATTATTAGCTTGGTATAATTATGAATGTTATTATTGTGGTTAAGTCTTATTGTTATGTAATAAGATGGAAAATTATTAATATATCGAAGTTCATTATTTATTGATGCTCAAGAGTTTGATTATATTAATACCTTGAGATAGAATTCATATAATAATTTATTTGGATTTCAAAACTTGGCTAGATTGACCATTAATTAAATTGTTTGTAATTTACTTCCTAGATTGAAGTATGTTGATGATCATTGCCTTTATTGATGTCTATTGAGATTGTTAGACTACTTTATTTAAACATGTTTGTTATGCTAATATAATTGTGGTTGAGCTCAGTGTGGAGGAAGTCTATGATCATTGTATAAATATTGTTGTGCTATATTCTTGCTCACTAAGCTTATGCTTATGTAAGTTCTTCGTAACTTCTCAGGTGGATCTTCTAGACCTTGCCTGAATTGGAAGCTTGATCAAGTCACTTTTTGATATTCCAATGTATGTATTTAGATTTTGGTCTTAAACTCATAGGGTGGTGGCACTAATGCTTGTGTTATAATGTTTGATGTTGTTTTGCAATGTCAAAGCACCTATGATATGTAAGCACTATTATGGTAATCATGGTAGATAATTGCTTGATGTGGTTGCATGTTTTGCTTAAATAATTGTAGTTGTTAATTGATCAAGCTTGGAGTTGTTTGTATTATGATTATGTGGCTGCTAAGGCAAGAACTTAATAGTATGAATGAAGTTAGCTATGCTTAGTTGTATTTTAGTCAAAATTGAGCTTTAATGAACTATATGGAAATTTGATTGTGATTTGGGACTTAACTTCTAAGTAAGACAGTCAATGGACAGATTTACATTATGCTAATAAGGGATAAATTGTTCACAATTTTCCTAATCGGTTAAGACAGTTGCTTTTAATATATATATATATATATGGATTACTAAGACTATACATGAAAGCATAGAGTGTCTAAGACTCATTTGATAATGTTTTGTTAGATTTTATTGCTTGATCTAATTGTTTAGGTTCGAATTCAAGTACAATGTTGTTTCATGATGTCATTGCTTATGCAAATCATGCCTTGTTGCCTAAGAAAATACACTAAGTCGGTTGCTTGTTATTGAATGTTTTAGATATCGGGTCGAATAATATTACTTTCTAGATATTGGTCTTCTAGACTAGTTTTAGGGTGTTACACATCTTCTGTATCACTTGGCAGAATCTCTAGTGGTTTGGCGTTGAGTGCGTTGGCAATCTGTCTAATCTGAACTTCCAAGTTCCTCATGGACGCTGCCAGACTTTGGACTATGGTATCATTATGCTCCATATAATCCATCAGGGTGTTCTCATCGGAAGATCCTTGCACTAGCAGTAGATTATTCTGGGCTCTCTATGACATGACATTGGGTTGAGTCCTGGCATGGCATTCTGGTTGACTCCTGACAGAGCATTGTTGTACTGCCACTGGGCATTAAATTGGTTACTGTTGTGGTTCGCCCAAGCAAAATTTGGGTGATGCTTCCAACCTGCATTGTAAGTATTGGAATGAGGGTTAAAATTTCAATTGAAATTACAAAAAAAATTACCGATTCAGGATTGGATGGGCATTCATCCACATGATGATCCTTTCCACAAATAGTGCAAAATGGTTTTAATGCCTTGAATTCTTGGGACTTGTTACTCTTTTGCAAAGCTTTCACAATGCTAGTGAGATTGGAAATCTGATCGTTGATGGGTGTTAGTGCATCAAGCTCCAATTTTCCATCAGTTCTTGTCCCCGCTCCTAGTCTAGAAGTAGGATACTAAAAATCATTGGCAGTAATCCTTTCAAGAATGTCATATGCCTCGGTGTATTTCTTGTCTAGCAATGAACTGTTTTTCGAAGCATCTACAAAGGTCATGGCATGGGCATTGAGTCCAGTGTAAAAAAAATCCCCATCTGGGTCCAAGTAGGGAATCCATGCATGGGACATCTTCTCAATAGGTCTTTGAATCGCTCCCAAGTATCATAGAAAGTCTCATCATCAGCTTGCCTAAAGGTAACAATTTCACTTCGCAGCTTGCCATTAAGTCTAGGTGACTGAATCTCACAAGGAAATTCTAGCATAGTTCTGCCCACGAAGAAACTGATCATGATGGCAAGGAATTTAGCCACAATTTTGCCCTACCTCGCAAAGACGTTGAAAAGAGCTTTAGCTTTATTGTCTCTTCAGTCACATCCAGCTGGCAGAATAGTTGGAAAACTTCCATGAATTGGTTCAAATGCTTTATTGGGTCTCCATTAGGTGATCCATCAAATTGACCTACATCCATTAGCAATTGAATCATTATCGGTTTAAGCTTAAAGTAAGCCATATTTACCTCTGGCATGATCAATGCTGGCATCAAATCATCTATGGTGGGTGCTAGATGTTCTCTTATAGATCGTTCTTTAGGTATCGGAGCAGTAATAGCAGAAGCTGGTGGCATCACAGTAGGTATTGCTGGCATCTCTTAGTTGTTAGCATTGATTCTGGCACTGTCTACCTCACCAATGTCGTCACGAGCCTTTTCTCGATGTTCTCCTCTTAGCCTGCGTAGGGTTGGGTCATCTTGTAAATCCTCTTTCGCAGTGCTACACTTGTACATATACCAAACAAAATAGATTAAACAAAAAAATAAAAACAAGTAAAAAATAAAAACAATCAATCCCGTTGCAATCCTCGGCAACGGCGCCAAAAACTTGTTGGCGTAGTATTGCATGGAAAAAGATTAAGTATTCAATGTAAATTAGCAAGTAAAAACAATGCCAAGAATACGCCTTTTACGTGCAAGTATACACGGTCAGCAAGTAATATAGTAGTGAGTTGAGTATCGTCTCCACAGGGATTTCCTAGGGGAATTAATTGTTACGATTAATACTTGTGAACTAGAAAATAAAAGTGATGGAAATTGATTGAGGGAATGAGTAAAATAAAAGAATTAGAGAAATAAAGATGATGAAAAGAATTGAAGTAAAGTGAAGATTATAGTAATGAAATGATAATAGTCTAGCAAGCAATGGGTGCAAGAATGATAACAAAGATTTGGCATAGAATGTCTAAATTTTATGCTAGCAATGCTGGCTAGTAATAATGTCCTGCCTTGGCATTGATTGCCGAGTAGATTCAAATTGGCAAAGCCTCTGTCGATGGTCATTGCCCTAAATCGACTATGTAAAAACCACTATATCTCTATAGTGCATGCTTTTTCATAAACCGATTTGATTAAGATCCAATCTATATTCCTAAGGGATAGATTTCACTCTCGAAGTAAGTTCATCTGCTTGAACATCTTCTCTCGAAGAATCTCGCCTTAGTACCCAACAACTTGATCGTTGCCACCCAAGTCTGTTAAGATATTGAGGTGCAATAGGCCAACTATGTCAGCTCTCGCTTGGCACTGTATTTAGGAAACAGTAAAGTATGTCAGATAGAACAAACAACGCCAAGGCAATTGAATTATTAACAACTAAACATAAAACGCAGCAAATAATAGTTTGAAATCATTATTAAATATAGGAAAGAAATACGAAAATCAACAAAGAACTAACGCAAGGAAGGAGGTCTTTTGATGCAGACCTTCAATGGATTCTCGATATATCATGTAATCTTCAATCCTTTGATCTTGTTGTCTTTGATTCCTGCTTCTCCATTATTGCAGACCGCTTCTCGAGTTCAAGCCTTCATCTTCTTCATCGTTTTTTTCTCCTTCTCAATTCATTCTCAGTGATGATCGATCTCCTCTTTAAATAGGCTTTGTAGAAGCCCTAGGATAAGCCTTGGCATTTTGAATTTGAATGCACAAGGGATAAGGATTGCGATCACTTTATCATTTGTTTGGAGTGCAAGGCTGACTAGGTGATAAGCTGATGCGTTGATCAGGCTAGGGCTGATGTCATCATGTCAATGTTGCTTTCGCACACAAGCTTTGCATGTCTTTGCCAACATAGTTTGGCATCACCTTATCCACTATTTTTCGAAAGATGATCCATTTGCGATCTTTTAGGAGCCTGACCATATCCTATTTTTTCGAGGTTCAACAGCCTCTTAGAATGGCATCAAGGTCATTTCTCTGCTAACAAGTGCTTGGCACTATCTAGTCCTTATGTGCCAATAACACTTGCCATTCTTCCTGGCATTCCTTCTTGCGTTGCTTTTATGTGCCAAATACTATGTCAAACCTGCAAAATTGCCAACAAAACAACTTTTCATACTGGAATAGACAGAATTCCTTACTCCTTATGTAAATGCATGATTTTATCATCCTAATACAACTAAATGTACCTAAAAACAAGCAAAAACATTGTAAGATTGACATTAAAAATAGTATTTTTGGAGAGGTAACAGTTAACGTGCAAAAAATTATTGTTGCTTATAAGGTTCATGATGTGCAATTTCTTGCTAAGCTTTTATTATGTCGTGGGAGTTCAATCTATCTTGTTGGTTTAAATGGAAGCATTATTGTTGGCTTACTCGTTATTTTGGTCCTACTGAAAAGTGAAATGGGAAGCATTTGGTCAAACCATTTAAAGAAAATAACGATGGTTGATGGTTACTCAATGATGGTTCCTCATCAGCTCATTATATTGGTTTCTTCTTTAATCCTTGAGATCAAGAATTGTATAAAGGAGGGAGTACCGTAACGAATCAAAGTTTAAATCTTGTGTTGACCGTTGGTAAATAGTTAAAATTCAGTTTTGTTTTTAATTCAATTAAAATGAGCTATTAGTCGTTAAGGATGTTTAGTGATACTATGAGTTTTGGGTGATGAGTTGGTACTGTAAACGTTGTCACTTTGCTTTGTAAGAATATATGGCCAAATACCGTAGTTTGTTTCAATTTATCAAATGAATGAAATTGACTCTGTCTTCCTCAAATTCTCTATTATTTGCCTCGCTTTTCTCTCTCTATCCTCTTAATTCCTTTTAATTCTTCTTTTTTGTTCGTTACTGCTACAAAGAATGCCCCCTAATGTAATACTTTGATCCCAATCCAAATCTGAAACGCTACATTTGGGTCACCCAAAACCCGACCCCAAAAAGTTTTCTTTTAACCATAGATTTAGCCTTTATTCGAACATTTACCACCCGTTACTCATTATAATTTAAGTAAACAATATAAATCAATTTATAAAATAGGAGCTCCAATTTTATCCATTGTATATCAAAATGGTATTTCAAAATAAATTACAAACTCACCATGCAAGGTCTTGTGAATACTCAGCCCCCTAAATAAAAGTTTCATGCTCTAGAACATACCATTTGCTAGAATCTCGAACTGACAGCGCTCCCCGAAGCTTGCAACCAACATCCGCCATCTTACGAATGGAAACAACAAATTTGCACGCTGAGCTTACAAATCTCACTAGTACACATCTACTCTCCTATACTTCATGCAAATTATAAACATAAGCATGCAAACTAGTACGAGAAATAAAGAGAGATAAATAACCATATAACGCTACCACTAGTCTCCTAAACACATTATATACTAATAGCAGTCAGAGAAGTCACAATAAACATCAACCAATGTAAGTACTACTTACACACAATACCTGAGATCACCTAGCATCATGTATTTCGTACAATCGTATTCGAAATCACAATCATCAAATACCCGCATTCACGATTACACCCAGGATCACTAAGCATCGGGTAATGTCTCAAATTATACGTTCGAAATCACTAAGCATCGGGTAATATCTCATGATGTATGCCCATAATCACTAAGCATCAGGTACACAAAAGTACTCGAGATCACACAACACGAGTACGCATAAATTTAGTATACTATAGTATTAGGAACAGGGTATCCAAATTCTTGATAACCATAATTACTCCACAAGTCAAGGGTCTACCCGGCCTACAAGCAACGTGATCCCAAGGATCTCCCTATTGTTTCTAATTGATAAGTGTTCAAAAGTACTAATTTTCTTACCCTTTTTACTCATATTATTGTTAGACTTAGGCTCATATTAGTTGCATAGTTAGCCATTCATGCATTATCCATGTTTCCTTCAATCGTTGAGCTCGATTACATAACTTGGTAGTTTTTGTGGAAAAGATGCTGCTTTGGTGTGCTTTGTGTGTGTATGTGCAGGATCACTTGCCAAAGCAATACCGAGCTAGTTGCCAGGGCAATGCATGAAGGAGACGCCGAGTTAGTTGCCAGGGCAATGCATGAAGGAGACGCCGAGCCAGTTGCCATGGCAATTGTCGACAAGAGCAAAGGTGATATGGTAGTCGAAATTGATGACTAGACAAGCCCAAGATGACGTGGAGCAAAGCCCAAACCCAAAGGGATTTGATTGCCATGCAGAGATTAAAGAAGAATTAAATTCCAAGAAGATAGGAGAAGTTCTAGTAGGAATACAATTATAATAAAGAATTATATTCTTCAAAGATAATTTAATTCCAACTTAAACTCCTCCTCAAAGAAGGACTTTGGCCTAGCCCTATAAATAGCAAGGAGATTTCGACAATCCATGAGGGAGAGCAATAGGGAAATTTCGACAAGTCCAAGTAGGGCAAGAGAAGAGAATTTTCGACAAGCCTCCTCCTTCATCCTTTTCTTTCTTGTTCGATTGGGTTCATGCTAGGGATTGTTTATCTTGTGTTTCTTTGGAACCTAGCCATGAACTAAATTTACTTGGCTATGGTTATTGTGTTTTGTGGTTGTGAGAAACTATTGGTTTTTGTTTAGGTAATAAGAGTTTGCACTTTTCTATTTCAAGGTTTATTCATTCTTGGTTCTTATTCTTGTTTGCGAGTGAATTGGGAGAGGATCTCGTGATTTCATCTATTTATCTAATATCGGGAGAGTTAGATTCAAGAAACGAATGAATATGATCTTTATTCAATCTATTGATGGTGAAGATTAATCCGGCTTAGGAATAAGTTAAGGATTTCAACGGCTAAGAGGAGCACAAGATTGGTTGTTGTTCACCCTTGATTCACGCAGGGATGTATTATCAAGGCATACATAAGTAGCTAGAGTTTCGACTTAGGGATAAGAAGAAACCACTGAAGAACGCTCTGCCGAACCTTGAAGGTTGCTGCCCAGACGCCCAAGTAGTTGCCCAACTAGTTGCCCAGGCAACCATCGATTAGTTGCCAAGGCAACCCGTTGTAAGTTGCCACGGCAAACCGAGTTGCCCATGCACTCTTTTACCAAGACAAACCAATCGGCTATCACACCTCAACTCACGATAACCTGGCCTATCTCTCTCTCATTTGAATTCATCTTTTCTTTTACTTTATTGCTTTCTAGATTAGTAATTAGTTAAACTCCTATAATCCTTTACTTGTGTTTTTACTTTTTACAGTGCAAGAGACTAGATTCTTGAAGTGGCACCAATCCCTGTGGAGACGATATCTTTTATACTACAACTTGCGACGTGTATACTTGCACATTTGCGTAGCACTTATTACGCGCAACAAATTTTTGGCGCCGTTGCCGGGGATTGGCAATAGCTACTTTGTTTTTACTTTCTTGCACTTTCTTTTTACTTTTCTTGTTTAAAATTCAAAGGGCTAACAAACTTTGGTTTTGCATTGGTATATGACCGTATGAGACCAACTTCACGAAATATCCCTTTGATCCGTAAATCAAACGAACCTTACAAAGACTTAGACGAAGGATAAGAGAAGCAATGGCAAATCAAGACGGCAATATGAATCAAGATGTTCGGCGGGAGGAGGAGTGATTCTTGCGAAACAGAACTATTCGAGACTATCTTGAAGAAGATCTTGATGGACTTAACCCAGGAGTTGTCGCACCTGAAATTGAAGCCGACCACTTTGAGTTGAAACCGGTAATGTTTAATATGATCAACACAATAGGTCAATTTGGCGGCTCAAAGAATCAAGATGCACGGCAACATCTGAAATCTTTCCTCGAGATTTGCAACTCGTTCAAGATACACGGAGTCACCCCCGATGTCCTACGATTAAGATTATTCCCCTATTCACTGAGGGATAGGGCGAAAGCATGGTTGAATAGCATTCCTGCCGGATCCATAGCATCTTGGACTGATCTTTGTCGTGATTTCCTTGCTAGATTTAATCCTACAAATTTGACTGATAAGCTTCGTAACGACATTACTTCTTTTTTCGGCAGAGCGGATGATGAATCCATGTACGAGGCTTGGGAGCGATATAGAGAACTTCTACACAAATGCCCCTACACGGATTCGGTGTGGACTCAAGTAACAATGTTTTACAACGTCGTGAATACACCAACAAGGATGATGCTAGATGCCTCGGCAAACGCGGCATACTCCTAGATAAGTCGCCGGAGGAAGCAATGCAAATTTTAAAACAGGCTGGCCAAGAATAACTATCAATTCCCATCTACTAGAAGATGAGGAGTTAGACGCTAAGCCACAATACATGAACTAGGATCATCGATTCAATTTCGGCACAATTGGCCACTTTAACCAAGATGGTCCGTAACATGCAAAAACAAAAACAACACACATGAAGTCAAGGTAATGGATTCTTTTTGTCGGTTATATGGTGATAACCATAATTCTTCGAATGTATGAGAATCAAAATCCAAATTCTATGTGGGGAATTACAATCGAGCAATAACGTGATGTCCAATACATACAATCCAGCTTGGAAGAAGCACCCAAATTTTTCGTGGAGTAATCCCAACAATGCTCTAAACCAGAACAATCGAATGCAGAGCATCGGGATTCAGCAGAGAATATGCCACGGCAACAGATGCCGCAGCAACAACCGACGACATCTAGTTCTTTGGAAAATTCTCTAAATGCTTTTATGATGAAAACTGAATCTTATATGGCTGAGAATAGTAATTTCATAAAAAGAACTGATGCTTTTATTAACAGGACCGAGATGAGATTGCAAAACCAAGAGGCGGCAATCAAATCATTGGAAAATCAAGTCGGACAGTTTGCGCAAAATCTGAATACTAGACCACAAGGAGGTTTACCTAGCGATACTGAAGTCGCAAGAGGAACTGGCCATGAGCAATGTAAGGCAATCACCACCAGAAGTGGCCAACAACTTAGAGAGGCTCAAACCCGCTCATCAAACAAAACTCCACAAAAAGATCAAGATGAACCTAGCGGCAAAGCCTCAGATGCTGAACCAGGAATTGCCGCTGCAACCGGCAATAAGCATGCCTCGGCAACCGACGATAAAGACGCCTCAGCAACTTGCGATAAGCATGCCTCGGCAACCCCAGTTGATAATGCCTCGGTAACTCCAGATGTCCCGGCAATGCCGTCAATCAGGTTTCAAACCAATGAAAGGATCGAAGATATCCGACTTCCACCACCATTCCCACAAAGGTTGAAGTGACAAAAGCAAGAATACCAATTCAAGAAGTTTCTTGATATCCTAAAGCAAGTCCACATCAACTTGCCACTAGTGGAAGAAATTGAACAAATGCCAAACTATGCCAAGTTTCTTAAAGACATTGTGTCCAAGAGAACAAGGCTAGGAGAGTTTGAAACAGTTGTCGCAACAGAGGGATGCATGGCAATGTTGCACAATCATATGCCACCTAAGTTGAAGGATCCCGAAAGTTTCACAATACCCTGTTCCATTGGAAATCACTATGTCGGGAAAGCATTATGCGACCTTGGGGCTAGCATAAACTTGATGCCTAAATCGGTTTTCCAGAAACTAGGAATCGGGAAGGCAAGACCTACAACAGTTATGCTACAGCTAGCCGACAGATCCTATGTGCATCCAGAGGGAAAAATCAAGGACATACGGTAAAAGTTGATAAATTTATTTTTCCCACTGACTTTATTGTTTTGGATTGTGAAGCAGATGAGCATGCACCTATCATTCTCGGGAGACCATTCCTAGCAACAGGGAGAACCTTGATCGACGTTGAAAAGGGAGAACTCACAATGAGGGTGAATGACCAGCAGGTCAAACTAAATGTGTTCCAAACACTAAGGCATGTCGATGATCCAGAAGAATGCCAACTACTTCATGCCACGGTAGAGTTTAACTTCGATGAGGAATTTAGTTGCCTCGGCAACTACATTGCCGATCAAGAGGAACATGAGGAGTATGAAGAACCGGTCGATGAGGAACAACAAGAAGAGGAAAATTGGCTAGTCAACCGACCAGGTACATACTTTGAACCACTGGATTACTTAGGTAAGGAAGGTAAACTCGAAAAACCCTCTATTGAACAACCACCGATTCTTGAGTTGAAACAATTGCCAGAGCAACTAAAATATGCATACTTAGGAACCGATAATACATTGTCTGTAATTATTTCTTCTAAGTTACAGCCTTAGCAGGAAAAGAAGCTGATCAAGATGTTGAAGCTACACAAAAAGGCAATAGGGTGGACAATTGCCGACTTGAAGGGAATTAGCCCGGCAGTATGCATGCACAAGATCTTGTTGGAAGATGATCACAAACCTTCAATTGAGGCCCAGAGGAGAATGAATCATGCCATGAAAGGGGTTGTAATGAAAGAAATCATCAAGTGGCTTGACGCCGGCATTATATACCCTATCTCTGATAGTACGTGGGTAAGTCCGGTACAATGTATACCGAAAAAGGAGGTATAACAGTGGTAAGCAATTAAAATAATGAACTTATCCCAACCAGGACTGTGACCGGTTGGAGGGTTTGTATGGACTATCGAAAGCTAAACAAAGCCACTAGGAAATACCACTTCCCATTACCCTTTATTGATCAAATGCTTGACCGCCTTGCAGGTAAACCCTTTTATTGTTTTCTTGATGGTTATTCAGGTTACAATCAGATTTCCATAGCACCAGAAGATCAAGAAAAGACAACCTTCACATGCCCATACGGTACTTATGCCTTCCGAAGGATGCCGTTCGTGTAACGCCCCGGCAACCTTCCAAAGATGCATGATGGCGCTCCTTTCAGACATGGTCAAAGACTTCCTTGAGATCTTCATGGATGATTTTTTAGTTTTTGGTAATGACTTCGACGGCTGTCTCGGCAATTTAGAGAGGGTGTTGGCAAGATGCGAAGAAACGGATTTAGTCCTCAATTGGGAGAAATGCCATTTTATGGTAGATGAAGGAATAGTGCTCGGCCACAAGATTTCATCCAAGGGAATTGAAGTAGACAAAGCCAAGGTGGACGTGATCGAGAGATTACCCCCACCAAGTTTGGTTAAAGGAATTCGAAGTTTTCTCAGACATGCAAGTTTTTACAGGAGGTTCATTCATAATTTTTCTAAAATCACTAAACCCTTGTGTAATCTTCTTGAACAGGATAAAGTCTTTGATTTTGATGATTCTTGCACCCCCAAGCATTCAAAAACCTAAAGAAAAAGCTTGCCTCGGCACCCATTGTCGTTCTACCAGATTGGACGCTACCTTTTGAGCTCATGTGTGATGCAAGTGATTTCGCGGTAGGAGCAGTCCTAGGCCAACGCACAGTAAGACCTTCCATGTGATATACTACGCTAGAAAAACTCTTAATAGTGCTCAAGTGAATTACACAACAACGGAGAAAGAGTTACTAGCTATAGTTTTTGCATTTGACAAGTTCCGATCCTATTTGATTGGTACAAAGGTAATTGTTCATAAGGACCATTCGGCAATCAAATACTTATTTGCTAAAAAGGATGCTAAACCTCGTTTGATTCGTTGGATATTACTTTTACAAGAATTCGATATTGAAATTAAGGACAGGAAAGGAACAGAAAATCAAGTGGCCGATCACTTATCACGTCTGGAACGCAATAGGGAAGAGGACGTAGATCTAGAGATATGCGATGCATTCCCGAATGAACAAATTTTAGTTGCCTCGGCAACCCTTGACGCCTCGGCAACCCTTGACGCCGCAGCAGCCTTTGACGCGCACGCCTCGGCAATTTTGGGAGCAGTCGCCACGGCAGCACATGCCTCGGCAATACCCTGGTACGCGGATTTAGTTAATTTCCTTGTTTGTGGTATTTTTCCTTACGGCATTACTCACCAAGGGAAGAAGCGGTTCCGCCATGATGCTAAGCATTACTTTTGGGATGAGCCTCTTTTGTTTAAACAATGTGCAGACCAGGTTATACGCCGATGTGTCCCTGAAGAAGAGCAACAGAATGTACTCCGGTGATGCCATTCTTCACCCTATGGAGGACATTTTGGAGGAACTCGTACCGCGGCCAAAGTTTTGCAATCCGGTTTGTATTGGCCAACATTGTACAAAGATGCCCAAGACTTTTACAAGCAATGTGATCGTTGCCAGAGGACGGGCAATATCTCTAGACGACATGAGATGCCGCTCTAGAACATCATCGAGGTGGAATTGTTCGATGTATGGGGGATCGATTTTATGGGACCTTTCCCATCTTCATTCGGCAACCTCTACAACTTACTTGTCGTCGACTATGTGTCTAAATGGGTTGAGGCAGCTGCAGTTCCCAACAACGATTCTAAGACTGTGCAACGATTCTTACAGAAAAACATATTTACACGGTTTGGGATGCCGAGAGCAATTATCAGTGACGAAGGCAAGCATTTTGACAACAGACTAATTGCCAAGATGTTGCAACGCTTCGGCATATCACATAAGATCGCCACAGCATATCACCCACAAACCAACGGGCAAGCAGAAATATCCAACCGGGAGTTGAAGGGAATACTCGAGAAAGTCGTAAATCCCTCAAGGAAGGATTGGTCATTAAGACTAGATGACGCACTTTGGGCATATCGCACTGCATTCAAAACACCCTTAGGTATGTCCCCCTTCCGACTTGTCTATGGCAAAACATGCCATCTACCGGTGGAAATCGAGCACAAGGCATACTGGGCAATCAAGACCGTGAATATGGATTGGGAAAGTGTCGGACAAAAACGTTTGACGGACCTCAATGAGATAGAAGAATTCCGTGCACTCGCTTATAACAATGCACGAATCTACAAGGAGAAAACAAAGCGATTGCACGACAAGAAACTATTGCCACGGCAATTCACACCAGGGCAACTAGTTCTCCTATTCAATTCTCGGCTAAAAATTTTCCCGGGAAAGCTGAAATCAAGATGGTCGGGACCATTCGAAGTCATCAAACCATTCTCCCATGGTGCCGTGATAATCAAGTCCATCTCTGACAACCATGAATTCAAAGTTAATGGACAAAGATTGAAGCACTACAATGGTGCCCATGTGGAACGTAACAAGGAAGTGGTCAACTTAGGAGATGCATGAGCATGCTCTCCCTTTTGACATTTTTATTTTTATTTTTATTTTTATGTTTATTTTTCGATTAATTAGTTATTTTATTTTTTTCGAATTTTTATTTTTTTTATTTATTTTTTTATATATATTTCCGATTATTAGTAGTTTTTAGGATAGATTTTTTTATTTAAGTTTAAGAATCCTATTACACATCTTTATTTATTTTCTTTATTAGTTTATCTTTAATTTTAATCCTTATTTGATTTGTTTTTGAATTGTAGGAAAAGAAGTTCAAGATAAAGAAGGAATTCAAAACCAAGTAGGAAAACATCTTCAACAAGGAAACTAATGGGCTGAATCTAAGGCTTATATAAAGCCTCCAATTCATCCTAACCAAAACCCCTTGTCGACAACTTCTACCAAACCCTAAACCCTTTTTCGTTTTCCCCTAATCCCACCCACCTATCTTTTCTATAAAACCCATCACCCTTAACCTATTCCTACTTTATATCTTGCAACTTTTTAGTTTCTTTTCTTTTCTTTTCTTTGGTTTTACTCACAACCAAGATCATCCATGGCATCCAAGATTAAACTTTTAGTTCATCCAAGTTCCTCCAAAGAACCAAGATACAAGAAGTTTGCTACACCGGTGGTTCAAGAAAGATTTCAATCCAAGTTTGAAAGCCGGAAGATTCATGAAGAACAAGGCTTTGAATACTCCAACTCTCATCAAGATTTCGGCCTTGAACCATTCATCTTCGAGAGGATTGCACATCAAAAGTGGCAAATCTTTTGCCACCAACCGGAACCGGGTAACATCTCATGGGTAAGAGAATTCTATGCTCACTCACCTAACCCGGATAATCCTTATGTTTTTGTTCGTGACAAGGCCATACTTATAAGCCCCGAAAGCATCAACACCTTTTACGGACTTTACATTGAGAAGGACAAGCATCAAGCCTTCGTTGACCAAATCAATCACAAGCAACTCGACAAGGTACTTCAAGAACTCACTCAACCGGGAACTC
This sequence comes from Hibiscus mutabilis, assembly GCA_019671005.1. NCBI lineage: Eukaryota > Viridiplantae > Streptophyta > Magnoliopsida > Malvales > Malvaceae > Hibiscus > Hibiscus mutabilis. The sequence continues at coordinate 51,540,770 of CM033711.1, forward strand.
ACTGGAACGACAGTAAATACAAGGGCACGGTAAATCGCCTTCGGCTTAAACCCGAGGCAAAACTATGGAATAAGTTTGTTAAAACTTCTTTAATGCCCACCACACACAATACTACCGTTGATATACCACGTCTTTTGCTCATACATTCTATTTTGCATAATCGCATCATTAACATTGGAAAAATTATTTGTGATGAGATTTTTGTATGCAGATCAAAAGATAAGGGTTCTCTTTTCTTCCCTTGCTTAATTTCTAATCTTTGCAAGGAGATGCATGTCCCGAGTGATTCCACCGATGAAAAGGCCCTACCCAAGTCTGGTTGGAATCAAGCACTAATCCGAAAGCTAATGGGAGAGGCACCGGGAGATTCTTCAAGGCCTCCAATTGCCACGGCAACTCCTGCCGCTGCGGCAATCCCTAATGCCCAAGCACCTAACGCCAGGGCAACTCGGCCATTAACCCTGGGACACTTTGAAGCACTTTTGCACCCATTGGCAAGCCACCTAAGGCAAATTGAAGACCGGCAACTAATGTTAATGCGGTACATGAAGGAGCACAACAATGCCATCAGCCAAGTCATCCTAGAAAAGTACCCGGACAATCGCGTGCCGTTCCCAATCTTTCCCGCCAAGATCCTTGCCTCGGCAACCAACGAAGCAGTTACCGCGGCAACCTACATCGTGCACGCACAAGATGATGCCATGGCAACCAAAGCTTAAGACATCCCGACAACCACTGCAAAAGCCAAAGGTAAAGCACCTATGCCCGAATCAACTCCTACGGAATCATTTTCTGATTTTTCAGATTCGGACGAGTCCTCCATTGAACCAATAAAGACCGCACCAATTGAATCCTCCAAGCGAAAAGCCATTGACATTGATGAAGAGGACGATGAAGACAACCCCGTACGAGGATCGATTCCACCACCGGCAACAAGAAAACAACCATCGCGTTCAAGCAAGAGAATCAAGACACCGACTAGAAGGAAACTAATCATCTACGATGACGAACTCTCGGAGTAAGTCCTCGTATGTATTTTTTATTTATTTTATTATTTTATTTTTTCGGTATTTTTATGCATTCATTGAGGACAATGCCTCCTCGAGTTTGGGGGGGATTGTTATTAGTAGTTACCATGTTTAATTACATTCATCTTAAGTATTACATTTAGGATACCTAAATTGCTTGCCATGCCTTTAATTGAAACAAGAATTGCTTAGATTTGATGAATATCCGATGATGACTTTGCCAATGCACTTAATTGATAGAATTTTTATTCGATGATAACCATGGAAAAACTTAGAATTTTACTATGATGCTAATTTTGATGAAACACTGTTGTGGTTTGATTGATTTAAGGAATTCTAGTGAATTTAGGTTGATAATTAACAAATTGGGGGATTAGAATAAAAATTGGATGAATGCTAGAGGTGCCCGAAATTGGCTCTAGCATGTGATCCTAGAGGTGCCCGAAACTGGCTCTAGTATGTGTTAAAAAATAATAATTGATCACTAGAGGTGCCCGAAACCCGCTCTAGTCGAATAAATTAACTTAATAAAACTAAAAACAAAACACTAGAGGTGCCCAACACTGGCTCTAGTTAAAACATGTTAAAAAGAACCCAATAAAGTAATTTGAAAACCCATTGTTTGCATAGAATCCGAAAAATCAACTTGCACACAACTCCGCACACACTCACAAGCATTATAGTTTGATTCCAAGTAACTCCTAAGTTTTCTGAAAAATAAAAAGCCAATCATACTTTGTGCTCCGGTTCAGAGAATTAAAATCAAGTTCAAAGCTAAGTTTGTGAAAATTAAAGTCTTGGCAGGTAATTTAAGAGTTTGCATTGCTTGAGGACAAGCAATAGTTCGAGTTTGGGGGTGTGATAAGTGTTCAAAAGTACTATTTTTCTTACCCTTTTTATTCATATTATTGTTAGACTTAGGCTCATATTAGTTGCATAGTTAGCCATTCATGCATTAATCCATGTTTCCTTCAATCGTTGAGCTTGATTACATAACTTGGTAGTTTTTGTGGAAAAGATGCTGCTTTGGTGTGCTTTGTGTGTGTATGTGCAGGATCACTTGCCATAGCAATGCTGAGCTATTTGCCAGGGCAATGCATGAAGGAGACGCCGAGTTAGTTGCCAGGGCAATGCATGAAGGAGACGCCGAGCCAGTTGCCATGGCAATTGTCGACAAGAGCAAAGGTGATATGGTAGTCGAAATTGATGACTAGACAAGCCCAAGATGACGTGGAGCAAAGCCCAAACCCAAAGGGATTTGATTGCCATGCAGAGATTAAAGAAGAATTAAATTCCAAGAAGATAGGAGAAGTTCTAGTAGGAATACAATTATAATAAAGAATTATATTCTTCAAAGATAATTTAATTCCAACTTAAACTCCTCCTCAAAGAAGGACTTTGGCCTAGCCCTATAAATAGCAAGGAGATTTCGACAATCCAGGAGGGAGAGCAATAGGGAAATTTCGACAAGTCCAAGTAGGGCAAGAGAAGAGAATTTTCGACAAGCTTCCTCCTTCATCCTTTTCTTTCTTGTTCGATTGGGTTCATGCTAGGGATTGTTTATCTTGTTTTTCTTTGGAACCTAGCCATGAACTAAATTTACTTGGCTATGGTTATTGTGTTTTGTGGTTGTGAGAAACTATTGGTTTTTGTTTAGGTAATAAGAGTTTGCACTTTTCTATTTCAAGGTTTATTCATTCTTGGTTCTTATTCTTGTTTGAGAGTGAATTGGGAGAGGATCTCGTGATTTCATCTATTTATCTAATATCGGGAGAGTTAGATTCAAGAAACGAATGAATATGATCTTTATTAAATCTATTGATGGTGAAGATTAATCCGGCTTCGGAATAAGTTAAGGATTTCAACGGCTAAGAGGAGCACAAGATTGGTTGTTGTTCACCCTTGATTCACGCAGGGATGTATTATCAAGGCATACATAAGTAGCTAGAGTTTCGACTTAGGGATAAGAAGAAACCATTGAAGAACGCTCTGCCGAACCTTGAAGGTTGCTGCCCAGACGCCCAAGTAGTTGCCCAACTAGTTGCCCAGGCAACCATCGATTAGTTGCCAAGGCAACCCCGTTGTGCAAGTTGCCACGGCAACTGAGTTGCCCATGCACTCTTTTACCAAGACAATCCAATCGGCTATCACACCTCAACTCATGATAACCTGGCCTATCTCTCTCTCATTTGAATTCATCTTTTCTTTTACTTTATTGCTTTCTAGATTAGTCATTAGTTAAACTCCTATAATCCTTTACTTGTGTTTTTACTTTTTACAGTGCAAGAGACTAGATTCTTGAAGTGGCACCAATCCCTGTGGAGACGATATCTTTTATACTATAACTTGCGACGTGTATACTTGCACATTTGCGTAGCACTTATTACGCGCAACACTAATCTTCATCACATCATAAATTTATATTACTGAGTTGTTAATTCATTATGGAAGATTGCACAATTTTTCTCATATTATCTCTATTAATCTATGCTATTCCATTTATTTAGGCATTAGTCAGGTTATTAACCATACACATTGATTTCCATCCTTAACTAGCATTATGAGTCATTTAGCTCACTAGGTATTGGTACTCGAACACGAGTATCGGTACGATACCCTGGGTATCGGTACTCACATACGTATCGATAACTGTATTACTTACTAGAAATCTTAAATTTCCCAACTACTGGTACGGGTCGACCTGTACTAATACTTTTCCCAAACGTTTACTAGTACGGCTGAAGCCTGTACCAATACTCTTCTCGCGAGTTCGTACCATTTCCATGTAATATGATGTTACAACACTTTATTCGATCCCCGAAGCTTATGAAAGTCATTAGGGTTTGTTTAATAATGTATTTAATCAATTAATATCGTTTATTGGCTTCATTATCATTTAATCAAGTAATTTTCGATGTTTATCTCTTAAGCATAGTTTCCATCAAACAAGTCAATCTATTCTCACCAGCACACAAGACAACGCAATTTACCAATAAATCAACAAGCATTAATCAATTATGCAAGCATTCCAAATGAATTTACGTGGTCTTTAAAGCCTCTACAAATCTCGACATAATCATAACATCACCAAGCATCTCATAATTATCAAGTTCCATAATACTGGTCACTACACATGCTCATTCTTCATCTACCTATTTTGCAATAACTAACACGTAAGGCAATTATATTTATAATGCTCATGAAGAATTTGGGGTTCTAGGTGTAATAACCTCAAGCCATAGCGATAAATCCTCATTCAAGCTCCTCCAAGCATTTCCTTTCATCCAATATTTGAGTTCGCATAATCCTCAGATAAAACAAACATGACTACATAAGAAAATTTGCATTATCAAACTACTTTAGAGATTAAAATGCATAAAAACAGCTTATCGGGTTCGAATTTGGCAAAATGGACTGCAGAAACGAACTCAAGACGTTGAAAATTCCCAAGTAGGATCCCCCAAAAAGTCAACCTTCGTTAAAAAGTCATCGATCAACCAGTCAATGGTCAAACAACTCGGGGTCAACGGCTTGGTGGCTCAAATCAACGCGACTTCAGCAGCTGGTCAACACGGCTCACGGCTAGCTGGTCAACGCGGCTTGACTGGCTTCCTCTGCCCATGACAACGCCCTCGTACAACCGGTGGTGCGTGCAGAGCTGTCTGATGGTCGGACAGAGACGACTAACTGCAGATCCGCACAAAAACACTTTGTGAGTTCAACTGTGCTGCTCATTCTCGATGACAAGGGGTAAAACATGAGACATTGTTAGACTCGTCTCGACGAGAAAAATTCGATGATGATGGTGGTGACAACAACGGACGAACGAGCGCTGATGAAGTAAGCTTTTAAGATCCTCTCCCTCTTTTACTTTTTCCTTTTCTCTTTTCTGGCCAAACACGCAGGAAACAACCCCATTTATTGCTCCCAAAAACTAAATGCTCAAATCACCTACTTGGCCATTTTGGCTTTTCAAAAATTCATACTTTCCGCACCAAACTTTTACCCACCTACAAAAAGGTAACTAATTCTTATTAAACCAAGCTTCCAACTTTAAATTCTTTAAAGTGAATCACTAGATTAAAAGATCTACAACCTAGATCCGTGATCCAATTTACCAACTTAAAAATTGGGTCGTTACACCTAAAATATGTTAATAAAATCCCATGGAAAAAAGATTCATTTTGTCCCCTAAAAGATGATGGAGCAAAGCAAGGTTCTATTTTAGTTTCAAGAGGACTAAAACGAGAACCTTTTTTCTTGGCATTCAACAAACGAAACCCAAATCATAATTTTAAAGCATTCCGCCATTAACAATGAAAAAGAAAAGAAAAGTTGTTAACTTACAAGGGCTATCAAGCGTGAAGGTGACGGTATCAGCGCCATTATCAATTTTAACGGTGAGAATATCATCATCAGATCTTAGCCATGTTAGCCAGATTCATCCCCTTGGAAATGTTGTTGTCACAGCGGTAATGTTCAAAGCCATCCGAGCGGAGAAGAAAGGCCACCATGGTTATAGAGCTCGAATCCATGGCTTGGAGAGAAAATTTAGTTGTCGAGCAACTAAGTTGACATTAGTTACCAAATCTTTAACTGATTCCAACACTTCAGCAAAAATGTTTTGGCTTCAAATGCATATTCGTTTCTGAATCCGGATTATTAGACCACCTGAGTCATGTCTAGGAAATATAATGTCCACTTCTCTGGTGCTCATGAGATTCATTTCTTTTCCTTCAAATGCTTATTCATTTCTGAATCTGGTTTCAATTGACACTTGAATGGTAGAAAATTTGTGGCAGGTTTTGGCTATTTGTTAAACTTTATGGACTGGTGATCATTTTGACATTTAGCATAATTATAATTAAAAATAAAATTTCTTTTAAAATATTCATAGATGAAATTTCATAACAAAAATACTAATCAAACCATAAATTTCTATGGATATTTTTTTTATTAATACAGAAAAATAAACCTGAACTAATGTTTGAGATGTAGAAACTCCTTCACGAACGTCGAAGGTGAATCAAATAGAACTTCTCCAATAGGTTTTCCACGACTCCAACCAGCAAGTGCAACGACAAGATCATTTTAATTTTGATTAATAAGCCAAGGGCATACCTCCTAGTCAGACGCAAGCAATGATGTGATAGCATCCACAATAGGATTGCCTTGGAGGGCAAGAGACTCCCCTTGAACGATTATATACGCTTCATAGTTATCCGTTTCAAGCAACACTTTCCGAAATCCCATATTCTTGGCATGTTTAAGGACATCATGAATCCCCTAAACTTCAGCCATAAGGACTGAACATCAGCCTAGACTTTAGGAGAATATAATGCACCAACTACCATCATCATCTCGTATGGCTCCACCACAAGAAGTCGATTCATCCCTTAGCCCAACCGTAGCACCGCTCCAACTGTATTGGCCTTAACCCAACCAGATTATGGCTTTGACCACCGAGCCAACCACACATCATTCCTTCTACCCACAATTTGTGATCTTTCCAAGTCCCGCTCCATTCGAAAGCATTCACTAATTATTGACTCATGTGCCAAAAACTCAACCTCAAAAAGCATCTTGTTTCACCAAGTCCACAACAACCAGCATAGGATTACGAACCGTGCTTTCCTACCGGCATGTTTCTGTACAAATGTGATGGATCTTCGCAAATCAAGCAAAATCCAATCCTTCACCGGTAAGCTATAGAAAACGACTAACTTCTCATGAGGAATCAGATGCTACTAGACGTTCTTTGCTTCACAACAACCCCCAAGAACATGCTCAATGTCTTCCATATCCCTGTTGCATAACATACATCGTGCATCAGCTGCGAGATGTCGCCTAACTCGTTCGAAATTCGCGAGCAATTTTCCATGCAAAGCCAAATGAACACACGGATCTGTTGGGAAACTCGCAACTTCCAAATAAAGCTCCAATCCAACTCGGGACCCCATGCGTAACCACACTAGCTGCTACCTAAGCAGACCGAGTGCTAAAATGAAGAATGTGGGGATAAAGAAATAAAATTTCAGGTTAATAAAAAGGGTAAACTACTGCAATGGTCACTTATGTTTTCGATGAGTACAGTTTTGATCACCGATTTTCAAATTTGACCGATAAGGGCACTTACGTTTTCGATCTATAAATTTTTTGTCATTGAGACATTTGTTGGCATTAAACGTTAAAGGCTTGCCGATCTAGCAGTGGAATAAATAAGGGCAAACTATTGCAATGTCACTTACGTTTAGTCAATGTAAACTTTTGGTCACGATTTTAAAAATTAAATTTTTTGGTCACTTACATTTTCGTTTTGTAAACTTCTGGTCACTCGAACATTTGTTTCCGTTACCCTAATGACGTGCACGTTAATAAAAAAGGTTTATTTTTAATTTCACCCCTGAGTTTTTCAAAGTTCATTTTTCACCCAAAAAAAACCTTAATCCCTTTTAAGCCACCAACTTCAGGCTACCACTGTCCGTCCGACCTAGCCTCTGACGGACCCAGACCTGACTTCTTAGCTCACCAAAAGCCTTAATTTTCTACTGGTTTCTCATGGAGTTTTCACCATCATTTTAATTGCAAAAATCTTTTACCATTAATGACTGATGTTCTAATTTTGGAGCTTTCCCACATGCATTTTTCTCCATTAGCAAATCCTTGCATTTGCATGTATAATATGATGAGAGGGTGGTAGAAGGTTTGCCGACCTACTTAAATGAATTCATATGAAAATAGCTAGCAATTAAAGTGATGATGATAAGTCGGGTGTGAATTCGCCGGAGGCTAGGTCGGACGGAGAGTGGTGGCCTGAAGTTGGTGGCTTGTAAAGGATTAAGGTTTTTTTTGGGGTGAAAAAATGAACTTTTAAAAATTCAGGGGTGAAATTAAAAATAATTTTTTTATTAACGTGCACATATCAGGGTACCAAAAAAAACATTCGAGTGACTAGAAGTTTGCACAACGAAAACGTAAGTAGCCATATCGTTCAATTTTTGAAATCGATGACCAAAAATTTACACTGACTAAACGTAAGTGATCATTGCAGTAGTTTACCCTTATTTTTTTATGCTGTCGGATCAGTAAGTCGCTAACGTTTAACAACAATAAATGTCTCAATGACCAAAAGTTTACAAATCGAAAACGTAAATAACCTTATTGGTCGAATTTGAAAATCGGTTACCAAAATTGTAATAAAAAACTAAATTATATATCAGGTTAATAAAGAAAAAGACTAGTTTTAGACTACTTTATACTATTTTACATAACAATCCAGGTTTAACGTAACAATCCAGGCCCTTTAAGACTACATTACACTATTTTACCTCCTATATCGGGTTAATAAATAACTAAAATTATAAAATAATACAAATTAAGAAAAAATTAAAATTAAAAAATATACAAATTCAAACATTAGGTAAAGCAATACATACAAGTATAAAAATAAAAAAGAAAAAGAATGTGGGGGTAAGGAAAGAAGAATCAAAAGAATACAAAATCTAATGGAGTATGAAAGTCACAAGGTTTAACATTCTATCCCCAAAAAAAAAGATGAAAGTCCCAAGGTTTGGATGTGATTTTCAGAATTGGTAAAACCAAGGTTTTGGAAGCTTGAAAACACGTTTTCCCAAAGATGAGCCTGTTAATGCCTCCATTCGGCTGCTAATTACACTCACTATTTCATTGCCCTCTTTCATTGCAATTGCTGTTCTTCGTCTGGAAAAGTATTCCCAGCTTTCCATTCCCATTTCGCTGTCTGACCTGCAATAGTTTCCTGGAAAATTTAGCCATCTGCATTCAACTTACACCCACGCTACTATTCAATATTGAATCTGATTCGAAAAGCTAAATTGTTTTGCAAATGGTCAAAGAAAAAGACAAGTACCAACAATACCTCATAATCAAAGAAGACCAATCACTAAATCCTATAGTCTTAAGGTGTTCGATCGTAACATTTCGCTGTGTCTCGGGCTTCCCTGATAAAAGGATCAAAGTCCATCCTCTGGACTGAAGTTTCATACACAATTCCATCGTTAGCCGCTGCTTCAGATTGATTGCATCTTCAATGGAACCACTTGGTTTGTTAGAGCCATATTCCAGGTTGAACCTGATCCGCACGCGAGTTTTATTAACCAGAAAACGAAGAGTCAAGTAGCATAGCAAAGAACAAAGGGACTAACTGTTGCTGATGCATTAATTGATAGGAGTATGTAGGATCTGAAGCAAGGGTGTCGTCTATGTCCATTAACACAACATCCAGATGATTCTTCGATGGTGAAATAGTATTGAAAAAGCTTTCAATCATCAAAATCGTGAAATTTAAGTCTCGTTCATATTCTCTCCGTTCTATATATTGAAAGGCAAGACTCCAGCAAACCGGAGGAATCTCGGGTTCTTTCAAACTGTTGAGCTCGCCATGTGAAGCAAAAGCCTTGCAATAATGGTAAATATCACTGCCTTTTTTAATCTCCACTACTCCTTTGCTCCTACTTTCACAAGATTGCAGCATTACTACTAATGTGACGAGCAAAGTTGCCAATAGAACACCAACAGTTAGAAGACCAGCAATGAAGATTGTAGCAGCAAAAGATGTCATGTAGAATCCCGACTCGAGAACATATCGGCTTCCGATCTCCGTTCCTAGTGAGAATGATCGAGATTTAATTAACAATACAGGCATGCTAAAAGCCTCTCATAAAAGGGTATTCGAATATCCGAAAGAAAACATGGAATCTAAAGTAAAATCAAAAAAAGAAGGGGAAAAAAATCTACATTACCAGTATCTTCCCTGCTCAAGAGACTTTGAGCTGAGAACTCTCGTTCCATTTGATGGCCAAAAGCTGACATTGTGATTCAATCAAGCCAGATTCACAGCAGCAGTGCTGCAAAAATCTGCAGATCCAGATCCCTTCAAAATCATTGAAGGGTCACCTGTAACAACAAATAACAATCAACTGATATATAAATTTCCCCCATTATTATTAGCTTAATATAGTAAAAAAAAAAGAAGTTGAGCAAAAAAAATGGTAAAAATGAATAAAAATATAATTTAACCAAACTGAATTCTGAAGCTGATGGGATTATTAATGCAAAAAAAAACTGATGTTTTTCTTGCATTGTCTTAAACAACCTTGAGCTAATCAAAGAGAGGCAAAGAAGCAGAGAAGAGAGAGAGAACCTGAGAGAGGTCTTCGCTTGCAGAGGATAAGAAAATGAGAAAAATACCAATTGAATTTGTAGTTTAGGAGTGATTCGAGACAACAGTAAGTAACCACTGTGTTTCTTTAATAAAGAAGCTTCCTTCTTTGTAATGTCTTGGTGATTGCCTGGTAATGGCTTCTTTCCAAGGAAGATGATGGTTTTAATTAACATGACAGTCTGTCCAGGTATTTTTTCTTTAAATACGAAAAAAAATTGACTTTTATTTAAGGAAAATCAAAATCTTGGGCCCCATCAGCTTAATCATGCCGTGTAATGATTGCAATGCATGCTCCACCAATAATGTTGGGAAAATAAATATCTATAGCCGACTGATTCAATCCTGTATGTAGGTGAAATTCTATAGCTCCACAGAAACATTTCAGACTCAACATTAATAAATTAATGATTTCATTATATAAATTTGACATATCATTGAAAGGTAATAAATAGTAGAAGTTAAGCTCTGTTCTTTCCACCTTATGAAGATGGCATAATAATGACTTCGACTACTAATAACAATTTTCCAGTAGGGAGTTGTCTATCCCTTGGTACCCTGTCTGAATTTAGTTTTTCAAAGAATAGCTCAGACTTAAACCAGTCTCACTCTCATCAGGTCCACAATTAGTTTCTTGGCTATTTCTATCTAATTGTTTCAAAGATCTCAGATCCATTTATCACGTTCATAGCTGAATCTACCGTCTTGGCTAATTCAATGGCTGCGCCAACATACAAATGTGGTGTCAACTTCATTAGATCGCTCTTAGCTTCTTCGGGTAATTCCAAACCTTCAATAAATTCCCTTATACGTTCTTTGGTAACTGCCCTTCCCCTGGTTAGCTCCTTCAGCTTTTCATAAGGCTCTGGAACACCATATCTTCGCATGACCTATAGATCAAGTTAAAACAGAAAGATGAATCAATTCAAAATACAGAATAGGATAAATGTATCAATCTGAGCCGCTATATAGAATAAGATAAATGAAGATCAGAAGATACATACAGTCTGAATCGGCTCTGCAAGTACCTCCCATGCCTTGTTCAGGTCTTCACTTAACCGAGCCTCATTGACCTGGAATCAAAACCGAACTTAAGAGCGATGGAAGTATGCAGTAAAGCACAAAAAACTACAGTGTAGAGAAAAATCAGCAAGGGCTATTGCGGCATAGGTGAGATCAAGAAGCTAATCATTACAAATTGAAGAAAACATACTAATGCTACTGGCCACAGGTCATACATGAATCATGAATTCCATAACCAAATCCAGCACTTGATTACTAAGAACCTTCAGCACTAAAATGATCAACATGTACAGAGATAGAAACTTTTCTGTTGTGCAACATACCTGGAGCTTTCCTATTCCTTGTAGTGCACTTTTGTAAGCAAGAAGGGAATGACCAAGTCCTCCCCCCATGTTCCTCAAGACAGTTGAATCAGTCAAATCCCGCTGCAAATTCAACACATAAGATATATTTTGTTAAAACAGACTTATACTAATTAGTTATGAACTAACTTTACATGCATCAAATTAATCAGCTATCCCAGAACAGAAACTGTCATACCTGCCAACGAGAAATAGGCAACTTCATGCTCAGATATGTTAGGTCTTCATTAGCCTTACCAAGATTACCTTCACTGTTTTCAAAATCGATAGGGTTTACTTTATGAGGCATTGTTGATGAGCCAATCTCACCGGCCTTAGTTATCTGCTCCAAATTTCAATCACAAAAAGATAATTAGGTTGGGGTAATATCAATGCTTACAAATTTCAAATCAACAAGCTACATCAAACCGTCACCTGCTTGAAGTATCCTAAAGATATGTAGCCCCATATATCTCTGTCAAAGTCGATCAATATATTGTTAAATCGGATAAGAGCATAATAAAGATTTGCCATATAATCATGTGTCTCAATCTGCAAACAAGCAAAAAACACGTTATCCCAAGTGAATTGCATAAGCTCATTACATATCATACCAGTACAAGGCTTCATTCCTTAACTGAGGTGTATATTTTTACATTATATGAGGAAGAAGGCAGGAAACGCACCTGTGTAACATAGGGATTAAACGCTAATCCAAGAGAAGTCACAAACTCTTCCGCAATTTGAGGCCAGTTAATATTAGGATATGCAACAAGATGTGCGTTGTAATTTCCAACTGCACCAGCAAATTTTCCCATCATCTTAATTCGGGAAATTTCTTGCATTTCTCTGCTTAGCCTAACAGCAAAAATGGCCATCTCCTTCCCCAAGGTTGTAGGTGAAGCTGGCTGAAAGAAACCAACTATTTAGGTGATCAAGTAAAAACAGTCATCCACAGAGCAAGTAATTGTAATAAATCACATGCATATAAAGAAACAACAAAAAAAAAAAACAAGCAATCTATGTATAAATGATGCTCTCTCTCTCTCTAAGATCAAGTTGACAGTTCAAAGACCAACGCATCAATCTAATTCTAAAGATTATTCGCCAAGTGGCTACGACACATTAAGAGTGAGAAGAATATTTTAAGAATGAAAGTACTCATCTATCTACCTGGCCATGTGTGCGAGAAAGCATAGAAATGCTTGCATTAGCCTTAGCCATCTTACATATTGCCTCGATCAATTTATCCATAGTTGGAAACATGACTTTGGTCATTGTTTCTTTCAACATCAATGCATGGGCAAGGTTGTTTATGTCCTCAGACGTGCAAGCAAAATGGAAAAATTCAAGGACCTGAAAGAAGAGAGAGAATGTTATTTGATCCCAAAATAGATCACAACTTGTACCTAATAAAGAAAATGTAGGAATGAATGAACCTGAGTCAAACAAAAAGGGCAGTGTGTAGATATATAAACAAAATAGTAAGTCCCAACCTTGGCAATCTCCGGCTGTGATTGGCATTTCTGTTTCAAGGAGTATTCAACTGCTTTTACATCATGGTTAGTTACTCCCTCTATCTTTTTAATTTCCAAGGCATCATCCATGCTAAATCCATCAATGAGTCCTTGCAAATAAGACCGAGCTTCTGCACTAAAGCTTGGTACCTCAATGACTTCAGGAATTTGTGAAAGCATCAGCAACCACTTAATCTAACAGAGAATTTATAATCAATTACTATCCTTCTAGAAATCAAAGGGAAAAATACACTAATTTCATCGACATTGATTTTAAGTTCATTAGATTTGGAAATCAGTTATTATACTTCATACATCAACCAATAGTGTGCTCATAACATTTGCGTTTTATGTTCATTTTCCTCAGAGACCTGCTTCTAAAACATGTCTTTCTGACGTGAGTATGACTGTAGAAAATATTGATCATACCCCAATCAAACACATATCATAACTAACACTCAACTTGAAGTCCAGTACCATAATTTACATTTCACAAACTCATTTCTATGTAGACAATATCCAGTCCAGTGTTGCAGGTTGTACGTTACCTTTTGATTCACATCACCCGAACTTTCACAATATTTCCCATGAAACTAAGTCAGTCAGCTTAGGATTTATCATAGATAAAGTTGAATGAAGTCACACAACTCAACTATGTTAACCAAACTTTGTATGATCCATTCAACTTCTCAGATGTATATGAATTGAATTCAAACAATTTGCAATGAGATATAATACAAAAAGCCGCAACGGCCAAGTTAGCACATAAATTTAAAAAACAATTTACAACGAAGTTACATTAAAAATGAAAATATATAGAGAATGTTGATGAGAAATTTACCTCAACAAGAACCCTAAAGTAAATAAGCCCATATTCACTCATATAGGGAGCTAAGTCCTTCACTTTACCCCAATAACGACCATCCAAAGGTGATAATGCGGTTAAAGTTGACAAATCGAACTCACAAGAATTATCTTTAGAAATATTAACCACCTACAACAAAATGAAGAAATTGGAACAAAAAGGAAACATATATCTAATCTTCCACCAAAACAAGCCACTTAAAATACAATGGAGAATCTTATATACCAATTTAAAATCTAATAAAATGAATGAACTTGTTAAAACCAACGTTTCCTAGCTTAATAAGCTAGACTTTTTTTACAAAACCCAAGCAGAAACAGAGCTCCAACATTAAAAGAAATCGATATTGCAAAAATAAACCTCGGAAAGGGCAAAACCTGCTTGAAACCATGGCTTCTGCTAGAAAAAGTAGTGCAAAGATGAAAGGAAGAATTTGAGAAATGGTGGATGATTTTAGTATTGGTCAAAGTAGAGATGCTTCTTAAAGTTTGGAGTTTTCTTGGTTGTAAATTGCTTAGAAAGAGAGCATGATTGCTGGTAAAAACCCCAGAAGAAACCCTGGCATCCATAGAAAGACTGAAAAGAGAGGCTGAAGACTCTTCAAAGGGAGGATGATATGAGAGTTCTGACGTCGAACAGGTTACCCGCTTGCTTTAGTAAAGCCAAACTGGGCCCTCGGCTTCTTGATCCAATCTCCTTTAAAAGAAAAGAAATAGGTTATTCAAAGCCTGTAGCTAAAGGCGAAAGCGAGACAAAGGCGGGAGACGGATCGGAGAGCTCAAGGGCAAGAACAGAGTTTGAAGACAGAGGACGAAAATGGTGTGCTTGGTCTTTTGAGGCGTAAACCCTAATCTTCAAAACCCAATTAAAATTGAGCTCTTTTCTGGGTTTAAATTTTGTTTTTTTCCTGATTATAATCCGGCCCAAATAGCTGAAGTCCTAATTTTTAGGTCTTCTTCGGCCCAACGAATGTAAAAAATGTTTGTTATATTAAATAATATTTGTATATTACAAAGATAGATGAAAGATGATTATTATTATATTAAGGTGTTCAATTGTTGAAATTTATGATAAAGTTAAAAGACAAGTGTTATGTATGAATGTATTTTTTTACTGTTAAAATTTTAACTTATATTTTTCTTATTGTTTTGATATTGATTATTATATTATTTTTTAAACACGTAAAAGAAGAAGGGAATTTAGAATTTAATGTTAGTATTTAAGGTGTACGATTTAGTTTTTAGGATTAGATTAGTAATTTAAACTTAAATTTTTGTAGTGTAAAATTACACAAACCGTGTATTAAAATTTTACCAAAAACAATAATAAACATATGATCAATAAAAAAAAGTTTAGATAAAAACACGTGAATACAAAAAAGGAGAGACGATGAAATAAATGGCTAGGAGATTACTTAACTAAAACAAGAGGAAGAAAAGATAAGCATAAGAGTTTTATTATGGAAAAAACTTTGATACACATGCCGTGTAAACTTTAGTTTATACGTGTTTTTTAGTTTTAGGGGTTATGGTTTTAGTTTAGGATTTAAGGTTTAGGTTATAGGGTTTAGAATTCAAGGTTAGTGTCTAGAATTTAGGGTTTAGAATGTAAGGTTTAACTTTTTAGGGTTAGGATTAGGAATTTAAAATTTAGATTTTTATAGTAAAAATATATAGACTTGTGTAAAATTAATTTTACACAATCTATCTATCAAATTTTTACACTTTTATTATACTGGAGTCTGGATTCAAAAACGATAGCTTCGTGGCTTTTATAGCCCACTCTTAACAAAAACTAAAACGGTCCAACAATACTCACAGATGTTTAACTAAATACAATTGGGGTAAATTACAAATTTCACTATTCAACTTTTTTCTCACTCTTATTTGGGTCACTTAAGTTTAAAATTTTTAATTTAATAATAGAACTTTTAATTTTCTCCTACTTTAATCACGTCGTCGTTAAATACTTAACAACATTATAATTATAAATTATTAAATGGCCCTAAAACTTTGTTTTATATTTGTTTTGTGAAAAACTCTCTGGTTTCATATTTCATTTGATTTCTCATGGAGCATTTTCTTTCAAATCTCAACGATGGAGAGGTGGAGAAGGGGGAATAGAGCAATATATCCTAATTTCACTTTGATCGAACAATGGGTATTCGATTGAAGTAGCTAGAGGTTTTGCACATTTTGGTTTTGGTTTTGGTTTTGGTTTGAGTTTTACAAGTTTTTAAGTGATTTTGAGAAAATCTAAAGTGATAGAGTGATAGGAAGCATTTAGATGAGTTCTTTGGTGCCTTAAGTGGTCGGAGAAGACTTTGAATGATGGTTATTTCAAGGTCGATGTGACAGATGGGTAAAACTGTATAACTTTCATCTTTGGGGAAGAAAATAAAATCAAAAAAAGAAAAAGAGGGGGAATGACGTGGATGACATGTGACATGTCAATAAAAAAGTCAATGTCAGCAAAAAACAAGAAAATGGGGGAAATGGTGTGACTGTCATGTCACTCTTCCATTTTTGATTTAATGCCCGAGAGACCAATAGAGGAATAAATTAAAAGTTCAGTGATTAAATTAAAAAAATAAACTTGAGTGGGCAAAATAAGAGTGAGAAAAAGTTGGATGATGGAATTTGTAATTTACCCATATAGTTAACATTTTTTAAATTGGATTATATTCAATAGTGAAAGGATTACAAAAGAATCACACCTCAAACATTGGAAGTTCAATGCAAAATAAAAAATGCAATAAAACCTAGGGGTGTGAAAGACGTTAAAATACCAAACCTAACACCTTCAGAAGAACTTGAAAAAGCTTCTGAAATTAAATCCAAAAAACTATTACTTTGCCTTTAGTGCTCTTTGAAGGAAGCAAAATTCTTCCGCTACTTATTCTTGGCGTATCGACACAACCACAAAAAGGGAGATCATAACATGTGCAGCTCGGCCTCCTTCGTTGACAAAGAAGTTCGATGATACTCGTCACCCGAACTCTAAACTATCAAAAGATAGACTGAAACTGCCATACAAGCAGACAAAAGAACTGTCATACAAGCAGACGAGAAAACTGTCATAGAAGCAGATATGGTATAAACATGAAAAAATAAAACTAAAATTCACCAACAAAGATAAATCTTATTTATGTACATAACCAACAAAATGGCCAACGGCCGCCGCCGGCGAAGAAAAATAGTACAAAGAAGAACTTTGAAACTTAAAAATTTCTTGTAACCGCCTCAGAGCAATTGGAAGAGGTGGAGGAGTCCCATATAATTAACATTCTACAAACTTCATTTGATCATTCAAATTACTTTCTTACTTTTTGAATTTCCAATTAAAGTAACATTAACAATATATTGTTATTCTAACGTTCACTCTATTTTTCTTCGTTTTGAATTTCTTGAATCTTCTTTGATGAACTAATTTCAATAGCTATTAGTAGTGAACTCGCCAAATAAGAATGCAAACACACAGTGAATTGAACTTGTTAGCTGGTACCCGAACAAAATGTTTCTTTTTTCTTCATTCACATTCTTCATTTTCATTCACCTACCTTTCTTTTCTCCTTGACACATTTTTCTTTCTTCATTTTTATTCTTCTCCACATTGGATTTTCTTTTTGTTGGAAGTAAGGCGATTAAAATACGAGCTTTCGGATGCAATCTGAAATCCCTTTTGAGCAAGAAGAATTCCTATTTTGTCTAGTTAACGAAAAACACAACGGTTAAACTACATATCTCTTCTTCTTTTTTCTTCTCACAAATACTAGGCTTTTAAGTCGATTGTTTCATGTCAATTATGTAGAATAAGCAAAATCATAACAAGAAATAGAGAGAAATTTCAACAAATTATACCAAATCAAGTTCACAATTCCAACAATAAGACAATTTAAGAAATTTCAACAAATCTTAGCAAGAGTATAGAGATTGCAGCAAAATCATAACAAGAAATAGAGAGAAATCATGATATAAGAACTAAACAATGCTCAAGAAATCAGATCATCAATCGTATGGATCTCACCCAATTTGATGCATCTTTAAAAAATGATGAGTCTCGATGCTTCCTCAAGGACAAATGAAACGTCAATAGAAAAGACAACAGAGAAAGCTAGGTAGTGGAGAACAACGAAAAAATTAATCGTTGGACGTCAAAAAATTGCTGACGAAGAACCAGAATGGTGTCGATGACCGATGGACCAGATTTGAAGTCGAGAAAAAAATTAAAACAACGAAGAAAATTCGAACGAGGCAATGAAAAAAAACGATTTCAGGACCTTTGACAATTTATACCTGATGAGAAAGGCAAAACGACTGTAACGCCCTAAAAATAAAAAGTGAAGGGATTGCAGCTATGTAGATTTGGTGAAGCCAAGCCTTAACCGTTTGGTCAGGGACCATTACTAGTTAAATCTTAACCAATTTTCTATTAAATTATGTTTTTTAATTTGATCCAATAATAATTAAATCCTGACCAACCTGATCTGCCTCATTTAATGTTGGTGCTTGAATTTGAAAAAAATATCAAAGTTCTAGAGTTTTCTCTCCAACCCTTCACCTACCCAAAAACTACGTTCGGTCTCCGATCTCCTTCACCGACGTAGTGTGGCCATCATCGTCAACGCCAACGTGACCGTCGCATCACTCTAATTCCAGCCCTAGCCGCCACTCACGAAGATTCATCGTCATTCGCTGTGAAAAAGCTCTAGAAGGTTCAACGAAAGACCCAAGTGTTGCCCCTCTATTATTGTCATTTTTCGACCATCGCCGCCATCTGTGTTGTTCATTGCCACTATCTGTGTAACCTCCGTCACCCCATGAACAAAACCAGTTGGCCACTCATTAGAGCGTTGTGTCGTTCACTGTAGAGAGCCTCGAAAATCTTATTCAGAGAAATATTTCGATTTGGTTTTGAACAATTTTCGACCGTTCCAATCGTCTTTAGCCATGGTAAGCATTGAAAGGTCCTTCTTTTTTATGTTTTGTGTCATTTGATGTCGATTTGAAGTGTTTTCTGACCATTTAGGGTTGTGCGTGATCAGCACGCACCGTCTAGAGGTGATTTTTGATCACCTTAGTCGGTGCTGCTTGGATCGACCTAGCTTTAAATCAAACTAATCTGGCTCAATAAACCAGAACCAGTTTGGCTCATGAACCAGCAGATAGGTCTGATGATTCAAATATGTGGGTCGTCCTGCTTCTTCAGGCTCAATAACCCAGTCCAACCTAAACCGGCCTGCTTAAGGCCCAAAGACTCTAAGCCCAATTTTAGATAACTTGTCCCGTGTCCGCCAGACCTAACCCGAGTCTACTAGACCTGACCTGAACCCGTCTGAAATAAGACTAACCCATTTGACCCGACCAAGTCGCGTCAACTCTACCGTGACAACCCGACCGAGTTAACCCGGTTGAGTCAACCTGGTTGACTTTGACCCTACCCGTTAACCATTGACCTACTCGTTGACTTTGACCCTGCCCGTTAACTTTGACCCTACTCGTTGACCTGCCCGTTGCCTTTGACCTTGATTGTTGACTTTTTGAGTTGACTTTGACCAACAGTCAACTTTTTTAAAAACCTCTATTTTGGGCTCTTCAATGTCATGAGTCTGATTTTGAAGTCCGTTTCGCGAAATTCTAACCAGAAAGCCTCAGAATCTGATCTTGAATCGAGCGTGCATACGTATTTAATTATTCAGTTTAAGAACAACGTAATTGAGTTAATACCTAATTTAGGAGTATGTTTGATTGAAAGCACTCACATTTCCCTGTATCCGAGATTTTGAGGACTTCAAGTTCGAAAGTGATTGAAAGGAGTTTCTAGGATCGACAGATATAGCTCGGAGTTGAGGTAGTACTTTACTACCTATTACATGCTTTACGGAACTCGTTGGTAAATTGTTCAATGCACGAATGGATATGATTGATCATTTGATTACCATTAATTATTATAAAGTTGTGCTAATAATGATAATGGATAGTAAATCGGTTAAGATCCGAGCGATTCGAATAAAAAATTTGATGACTGATAAGAAATATAAGTTTAGTGCATAATGGATAAATAGTTAACCTCGAAACCTTCAATTCTTATTATTACTGCTAAAAGATTGAATGCTTGAAATAATATGATGAAAAATGATGAAAATACCCTGGAGATATAAAAAAAAGACTTGGATACCCTTTTAGTGGAAATGATCTAGAATTCAAACTTAACCTGAAGAAAGTACTGGTTCACTTGTAAGATTCTTGATCTATTTGGAGGATCCTGATACTCGGTTTCTAACTTTCAAGATTTTTGTAAGTCTTAGATTACCCAATTTTTGGAATAAACGTTTGAAACATTTTTCATGGGAATACTTTAAATAAATATATGAATACCAATTTACTAGATGTACTTCATATGATCGGATTGATTGAAATAACTAAAATATCCATGGATTCCGAAATGTTTGAAAATATCGTTAAGCACCAAAACGACTATAAAACCTTCGTACACTGAAACAACTATATTACTTCAGTGACTCAGAATAAGTGGAAGCCTTTTAATACTAGAAGTACTGATACAACTTAAATGATTGTAACCCCCTACGAGTTATAAAGCTTGACTCATGTATGATAGTCACTCCTAATATGGCTTTAGTATAGGGAAAAATACTGCACAAATACATGTTCTCGTGGCATGTTTAGTGACATTTGGTGAATGTGGCTCGTTTTGCTATACATCACATTTAGTTTTAACAAATGATTACTTGTAACATGTACATATCTGGTTAATTGGTAAGTACCGTGATGATGGGTTTCGAGTAGTTCAAAGGAACTTGGAAATCTAACGAGCAATTAGAATTCTTGAATTCTACAGATTACCGTTTATACCTTGTTGTGTTAAATTACCAATTTGACCCTGAAGGTTAGAATGTCTATAATACCTTTGTTGGCCAAAATGATTGGAACATTCTTGATATATTTGATATCCTAAATGATCCTAATGTATCAATTCTTGAATGTTTGGTTGGAGACGTTAGTTACCAAGCCCATTTTTATAAAGACCTCGCTTTTGAAATCAGTTTGAAATTCTCAAAAGTATAATGTTCCCATTTTCTTGTAAATACCTTGTACCTCCGAGAAATATATGGCCATCTAGTGTGTTCCATGTGCACAAAGCATGACTTATATTTGTTTGAAAGTATACCTTACTGTCCGATTTGATAGCATGCCATCTGGTTTCTATTATACTAAAAACACATGTTTGATTCTTGTTTTACTGATAAACACATATGATTCCTATTTTATTGATAAATACATGTTTGATTCATGTTTTTACACCACTGCTACTGACTACCTAAACTATATTACTGGGGTACTTAGGATAGGATATGAAGTCTCTGCAGGTTCAACCCTGATCCAATTGGTGATTCCTACTATATTAGGTTCCTATGTTTCGGCTAGGGTGATTCCTACTGTATCATGTTCTTATGCTTTGGCTAGGGTGATTCCTACTGTATCAGGTTCCTACTTTCGGCTAGGGTGATTCCTACTAGACCTAAGGTATCCTTTTAGGATGACACCTACACCCAATAGGCATGGGTTAACGCCTTTATAGATGCAATTCTGGAGAACTGCATACTGGAGTTCGATTGAAGGGTAGTTAGATTTTTAAAATAAAAGTTTCTTGTCCATTTTAAAAATCTACTATACTGAATTAATTTTCCAAAGCCTAAAACTTTCTGTATGCTTCCAATTTGCACTCAATGGAACACACTAAACTCCTTGGTTTAACTTCCTTAATCCATCATTCTTTTGATTCTCTAGTCAATAGGCTTCTCGCCTGATACTCGGTGATTGAATAAAGAACAATTCTGTTATCTTCAAATATAACGCTTCACTGAAATATCGAATCATAATTGGAGTATGTTGTTGCTTGGAACATCATGACAGCGTTAAGCTTGCCATATACATGCTTGTGCCTTTAGCATCTCTTGTTAGTTCTGTATTACTGGGCTTTTCCATGATTATGTTGTTTTTTACCATCGTAGGTTAAAAGATTGATCATGATGCAGTTATTGACATCATCATATGAGTTCCTTCAGCACTATTTGCGGAGTACGTTACCTGTGTAATTAGGGGGCATATATGTCACGTCATGTTTTTTTATATTAGAGTTTGAAACTTGTATTTGTAACTTGTATCATGATTTCTGTTTCATTGTTTGAATAGTTTTTGAACTTGTATTTTAATCCAGAAATTGTTTTATGGTTTTAAATAGTTTGACAATTTGTTTTATCTGAATTTTTAATGTGGGTTGCTCCGGTGACCTGAATGTGACACATCGAATTGGATCGGATTACCCGTGTTAATCTAGGTGTTACAATGGCGGTGGAGATGATTAGTCAAAGAAGGAGAAACTAATAAATTTACTGATAGGGTCACTATGAAGGACCAAATTTTCTTACAAGATACAATGTTCCAACATCATAAACCAAGGTTTAAGGGTAGGTTGGGGGTAATTCTAGGGTGAAGCGCTCTTAGGGTGCAACTAAAATTAAGCGGATCTACAGAAATTCTTACTCAGTTGGTAAGAATTTGTATAGGCAAAATCTACACAAATTCTTACCAAATTGATAAGAATTTATGTAGTTACACAAATTTTTACCCAGTTAGTAAAAATTTCGGTTTTACCTAAATTATTACCCAGTCCTACATAAATTCTTTTCATTTTAGTAAAAATTTATGTTTGGCTATATTTTAACTTCACCCTAAGTTGCCTCACCTTAAAATTTATATGTAGATTGATATTTATTTTTAATGTGATTCGTGTTTGTGAAAGACGTTAAATAATTCACTCGAAATGACCGAACCCAAAGTCTATTGGCTATTTGTACTGAACTCAAACTTAATACGAATTTGAAACCCGAATTAACCCGACCTGAAATGAACCCATCAATTAACTGATTTAGACCCGAATCGTTTTGACTCAATCTAAAATGAACCCGACATGAAATTGACCCGCACCCGATCCGAGTCGAGTCGAAATATTAAATCAACCTGAAATGACATGTATTTGATTTGATCCGACCTTTATCCATCCGATTACCTGTTTTTTCATCCCTACCTTTATCCACCATTTGTTTCACCTTAATGGATCCGATATGGCCAAGTTGACCAAAGCTTAATTGCAGCCATCGTTTAGTCGAAGCTGAGTTTGCATTCCACTTATGCTTCAACTCTGCCAAGTCTATAGAATAGTAGAAATATGTAATGTGATTTATATTTGTATATTTCTTCCATCCCATATCGACAATGGTTGGTTCATATGTTTATTCGAGAACCAAATAAAAGAATCTAACTGTTCTTGTATTTTGGCATGTTGAGAAGGAAGAAAAAAAATATAGCTTTGAAAGTTAAGCAGAACAAAAGCAATTGTTGACCTTCTCCTTACTGATTCAGGAAATGAAGCAATTATGACTCTTAATCATTTGGCATCACACTCCTTATTAATGATATTATAATGAATATCAATGAATTTTAAATTATTGACCAATTAAGATGGACATAAATTATCTGTCCCTTTCGGTGTTCTTTTTATGTCCCAACACTAAAAAATTAAATTTTAAGCCTCAATTTTAAATTTTAGACCCTAAACCCTAAAAGACACACCCTACTCTCAATTGCTTAAATCCTAATCTCAACCTTAAATTTGATTTTTTAAATATGAAACATATATAGAGGCACCGAAAAAAGTCAAAAAATTTCTATTCAATTAAGATTGATATACAATTTTTGGATTGATGTCTAACTTTACTTGTGGACAGCAGAAATTGGCATTCCAAAAATGAGGAAAGAAAAGTTTGTCACTGTGTTTTATTTTTCAATTTGCCTACCCCCCAACAGCAACTATGATGAAATGGCCCCTACTGCCCTTACCCTTCTCACTTTTGCTTCTATTATCTATCATTTTATAAGCACAAAATTACAAGTGTTCCAAAAGCTACAAACCAAGCATGATTAACATCAAATATCGTATAAATCTGTTTTCTTTAAGATATCCATATTTTATATAGAATATACTTTCTCCGTCCTACTATTTGTGTTATATGTTAGCTTTTTACAGAATTTTAGGAAGAAAAAATTTATATGAGATGCGTGTTGTAAAATAATTTAAATAACAAGTTTACCTTTAAAAGTTAATTTTTATTTTTGTTGAGAAACTAAAAAGGATAGAAAAGTAAATGTGTCTTAAAAATATTGTTGAGTTTTTTAAAGTAACACTTTGTCTGAGACAATTTTAAAACACAAATGTGATAACTTTATTCAGACAGAGAAAGTAATATATATTAGTGTCGAGTATATATTCAAATGCAAACAACATAATTTTATATTATAGTATATTATTGTTAGAGGAGCAGCCTTTGTTTTGCAAGTTGCACATGAAAGTAGCGTTTTCCACCTATTCTAAATATGATCAAACCCTTTTTTGACAAGGTTGCACCATTTACTTTCTTTGGCCATTTTTTTTTTTCTCTCTTTTAAGGGTAAATTATAAATTTTATCATTCAATTTTTATCTCACTTTGATTTCAGTCACTAAACTTTAAAAATTATTAATTTGATTATTCAACTTTGAAAACTGAATTTTTAGTCACTCTACCATTACACTACAAACAGTGTGATGAAATAACAATTTAGACCAAAATAATGTTGTTTTAAATCTCTGTAAAAAAGTTAAACTTATACAAAAACGATGTCATTTTGACTCATATAAAAGTCAATTTTCTTTTTTCCCTCTTTATTTTCCTCTTTTTCTCTCTTTTTTTTTCACATCCTTCTATCCCATTCTATCCAAACTAACACAAATTCTGACCATCACTAGTTGTTTTTTATGACAGTCGATGAGTCTCAAAATTTCTTTTCATACTCGTTTCACCCTTTCTGGACATGGATATGATGTATGTTTAAACATAAAAGTTAGAAAAGTATTAATCCAAGAAAATAAAAACAATAAAAATAAAGTATTGAAATTATTATTGAATTAAACAGATCATAAAAATAAATATAAGAATATTCAAAAAAGAAATTGAATATTTAAACAATAAATTAGAATTGTTTACTTGTATTCGGTCAACAATTCGAATAAGTAGGTTCGTTGAGACTTTGTAACACACAGTTTCCTTAAGATATATTCGTCTGCTATTATGGTGCTTGAGAAACGTTGAATGTCTATCTCACATGATACAACAACAATATGAGCACAACAATGATCAATGAACCGTAACCTCATCTTTTTCTATCACCGAAAATAGTTTTGAAAATCACAGAGTACAATAGTAGAAAAATCTATGTGTTTGTGTTGTGTTAAACCTAGTAGGTTTACATGACATTTATAGAGTTTTAACATATGAGCTTTATTGGAAATAAAATTCGTAAATTAAAGGTGATAATATTTGTGATTTTTCTGAATATATTCTTTTGTGAATTAGATAGTATTATCAAAATAGTATCATGATTAAAGGATCTATTTATTTTTTAATTCAAAATATTCAAAAATATTATCAAATTAATATATGAATCAAAGGAGCCATTTATCTTTTTAATTTAGAATATTCAAAATGATTATTAAAATAATATCTAAATTAAAGGAGTCATTTATGCTTTTAATTCGGAATATTCACAAAGATAATGTCATATTTTAGGAAAAATTATCTCTTAGTGGGCTAAAATATCTGTAAGCACTCGGAGGGGTCGACCAATTCGGACATTCGCGTCACCCTCTTCATTTCTATTTAAGTCATTCAATAACTACCAAGTTGAGCCTTGTATATAAGCATATCCTACACTTGGAATCCACCAATATGTGATATAAGCTTTTCATTTCCCCTTAACACAATTCACAATTACCCTACTTTGAGCATCAATTTCTTATTCATCACTTAACCATTTTAAGCATATGAGATACTGTTGTAAAGGTCTCATGGAGTAGAATATGAAACCATAATTTCATGATTTGAATCTCCATCTTTACCCATTGAAAATATGTCTCAAAGTTTCCAAATTTCCATAATTTCCAACAATCCCCACATGAATGAAATTGAGAATGTTATCAAAAACATTTTGACTCGATGTGGTGATAGAATTTGTGATTGATAAGTACATAGGTAGGTGTACCCTTGAACTTTTCTTTGTGAAAGTATATTTACTTTACTGGTTTCCTAGTAGACATGATGTCATTGAATTTTTTTCTATTTGTGTAAACGATGATATACCTAACACAACTACCTCTATGTCGAGATTTTTAGTTCTCATGGGTATGTTCATATAGGTGACTATGCCCCAATAGTCGCCTTGAAGCGGCTCCACTTCACTCTCACATAGGTGACTTATTTTGTTCAGCTCACCAAAACACACAATGGTCGTTAAAAGCATTGCTTAGTGTCGACTAACTAACACTTGGCAAATAATTGATGAATTAATGTAGATATTTAGGAAAATAATGCCAATAATAGGTCATTTTGCGTGCAAGTATACACAGTCAGCAAGGAATACATCAGTAAGCTGAGTATCGTATCTACATGGATTGTCCAGTAATTAAATGCCACTATATGTTACTTGTGAATGGGAACAAATGAGTTGAATTGGATTTTAGATTTTGATTAAGAGAATGACTAATGAAAATAAAAACTTAGGTAGGTTGGCACATAATTGAATCAACTTAACTCCTATATGCAAATTCATGATTCTACTAGCTAAATGCACAAATATGTACCCAAAGTCAAGCAAAAGCATGACATTATATACATGAAAAACACTACTTTTGAGGAGTAAATGCTCCCCCAAACCTAGCTCATTGTTTGTCCTCAAGTAATGCAAATAAATTATAAAAATAGTAAATAAAAATAGAGTACCTCGACAAAAGTGTCTTGATTAAAAACACATACTAACAAGCATAATCTAGCCCTAGTTTTGTCCTCAAATATCCTAGTGCAGTAATCCCAGCAGATCAACAAATTCAAGTGCAGCAACATAACTCTAATATAGGGTCATGAAGCGCACATGAAGTCCAGGCAATTTGCATCAAGTATCCTTTAACTCCATTAGCAAATCTTTACTGTCCAAGCTCATATTTATTTATTTATTTATTTTCTAATGGTTTCTTTTTGCTGGCATTAAGTTAGGATTTGCGTCATAATGCTGTTTGACGTGAAAAGTAAGAGGGAGCAAACCATGAACCCCAACGTTAATCTAGGTACACCACTAGCTTACCTAGTACACTCATGCCCTAAAGTTTTGTTGGCTTGAGAACTAAGAGGGAGCATACCACGAAGCCCTAAGTTACTTATTATCTCTAAGGTAAATGAGTGTTCTAAATTTTTATTGCCTTTGGCAAAACATTGTTGCCTTTTTCTTTATATTTACCCTGATATTGTTTCTTTTTCTTTCTTCCTTTTTTATTCCGAGTTCAGTTTCAAGAATCCTAAGTTTGTCTTTGGAACTAGATGCATACTACGTGTTTAAATGAGATTAAAATTTCCTAGGATAGAGATTAATTGCCAAGCAACCTGGCATTACTAATCTGCTGGCTCATACTAACTAAAGATTCTAATTTCATCATCGAATAGGGCATACTAGTGCAAAATCTAACTAAGGTAGCAAAAGTGTTGGAAAAATTATCAGGTTAAAAGCATGTTGTGGCAAAAAAAAATTTACGGTTTGGTATGCATGGTTATACCTAATTTATATGGCAATAAGATGCAAACATGAGCATAAACGTGCATGAATGTCATGGCAATAGATGCGAGGCAACACCCCCCAAAAAAAGGTGTGCATTATCCTCAGTGCATGAAAACACACATATATACATGAAATGCATGATAAAAATGAAAATATGAAAATAAAGAGTTAAGGGGAAGAAAACTCCCCTTCAGAATGTTTCAGGCGTGAGATGCGAGTCTTTCTCTTGACGAAGGTCCCTCGATTTGGAGCCACATGCTTCTTCTTTTTTCAATTGGGCCCTCACATCATAGAGTAACTCCTCTATTATCCTCATTGACTCAGAGGTAATGGGGGCAACGAGAGTGGCGGAAGAAAAAGGTACAACTAGTGGCATATCAATTTTAGAAGGCACATCATTATCAGACTCTAATGGAGTCTCAGTTGCGGCATATTCAACTTGGACAAGAAAAATAGGTATTGTGGCATCAAATTGCTGGATCGGAGTGTGAACAGACTAAGGGCTAGCTGGCATTCCTTCGGGTACATTAAGCTTAGCGGGGAATTCTGGGAATGATGGAAAAGTATTGGAAAACATGCTTTCAATAGTAATATTGATGGCACGGTCACATGCTCTAGTATATTGCCAGGGCACTAAATTCTGCTCCTCAACCTTCTCTAGTTGTTGGAGAATGAGTTCTTGTCACTGATAAATCTGGGAAAGTAATGCCAAGGTGTCTGCTGGCATCGGTGTGACAGGTTCTGCCTTTGGCGTTTTGGCAGCAAACATCGGCTTAGTAGCCTTTCCCTTGCCCTTCTCTTTTGCTTCCCTAACAATCAATTGGCTCCACAGAACAGATGTAATGGCTCACTTGTATTTATGGGTGTTGTCAGAGTCAAGCTTTGACACTTTATAAAGCCTGCAAATTATAGAAATTAGTGAAGGAAAAAGCAAACTACCACTTCTCTTACCAGCACACTTGTAGGTTTTATCAACGATCAGACGTCCCACATTGATTTTCCTCCCCAACATAATTGAATACATCAAAGCCATCCTATCTTCTGAAACAATCTCGTTATGTGTAGTCGGCAGGAGATTAGCTTACAAGAGGTGGTTTCATCCTCTCGGCTATGGTTTCAATGTCAGCCATTTCAAAGTTCTGGGACCTTTGGATGAAACATTCCACTTTTGTGCGAGGCTCACATAAGTCTTTTAGCAATAATTGTCTATTGGAAACATCCATGGATTCAACAAATGCCAAATGTTCTTCTTCTGCACCATCCAACTCAAACAAACATTAATGTATCCTTCATCATATTGAACACACATACCTCATACAAACAGAAAATGTGAATCCTTGGTAGTGAGGTAGGCGTAGGATTGTTGAACAATGGTGGAGTCAACTTCCTCGGGCTGTTGACAGAAAGTTTCCCATTTATGCTTCTTGACAATGGCAACCAATTCTGGCAAGAACCCCAAGTTAGCTTCATTCTTGAAGTTGAACCTTTTCTCGCAACAAAAAGTTCACGTAACAAAGTTTTCCTCATATTTTTTTCTTGATTTCGTTGTTGAAAAATATTTTCAACTGTGCCGATGAGGATTCCATTGGAAGAAATTAGGAGAAAACAGTGATCGAAAAAGATGAAAGAAAATATGGTACTTGTTTTTCTTACCGTGCGAGAGTAAAGATTTGCTTAAGGAAAAATAGGGGTTAAATAAATGGAGATAGAGACGGTTGAGATGGTTTAAAGGTGAGGTTGGTAGAGATAATGATGGTTGTGGCAGTTATGCGTGTTTGGGGGAGTGGGATGATGATGGGTTTATTTAGGGTTATGGAATTTGACGGCGAGGGAAAAGAAGATGGTAAAAGAATTAGGGTAAACATTCAAAGTTCGAAAGTTTAACCTAGGTGGCTAGGGTTTTCCCGCTTCAACAAAAATTACTCTCCTCTTGGGTTTGATCTTGCATATGGTCCACGTGTTGTCCAATCTTGTGACGATGTGCGTCTGGAATGTCGGCCTGTCCTAGCAAAATATCTTGTACTAACACTCACAAAACCCTTTCAAATCAAAAAAATAAAACTAAATAAAAATAAACTGAAATACTAAAAAGAAAAACAACTAAGCTAACTATTTACAATGATCAAATGACATTGGAAAAATTACCCGATCTCTACTAGGAGAATGGTCTCCTTGGCATTACCTTAAACTCCTTCCAAATAATGCTTTAACCTCTAACCATTCACCTTGAACGTTGTTCCTATTTTTGAATCTTTAATGTCAACCACACCATAAGCGTAGAGCTTAATGACCTCAAAGGATCTTGACCATTTAGACTTGAGTTTTCCTG
The DNA here is from genome assembly GCA_019671005.1 of Hibiscus mutabilis. Taxonomy (NCBI): domain Eukaryota; kingdom Viridiplantae; phylum Streptophyta; class Magnoliopsida; order Malvales; family Malvaceae; genus Hibiscus; species Hibiscus mutabilis. The sequence goes on from CM033711.1 coordinate 51,570,792, forward strand.
GAAATAACTTGATCCTGGAGTTGAATAACAATACCTTCTGCCCGACCTCAAATTGTCTTGGCAAAATTCTGCTATCATGCCATATCTTCGTTCGTTCTTTATACAACTTGACATTCTCATAAGCTTGTGCCCTGAATTCTTCTAGCTCATTTAAGTCTAGCAAACGTTTCTCACTTGCATGCCTCCAATCAATATTCAATTGTTTGGTAGCCCAATAGGCGCGATGCTCTAATTCCACAAGAATGTGGCATGATTTCCCAAACACCAGCTTGTAGGTAGAGGTCCCTAGTGGTGTGTTGAAGGTTGTCCTATAAGCCCATAAAGAATCATCTAACCTTAAAGACCAGTCCTTCTGAGCTAGGTTCATAGTCTTTTCCAGAATATTCTTGATCTCTTTATTTTAGATTTATGCTTGGTCGTTCGTCTGAGGGTGATAAGCTATGACAATTCTTTGTCGGATCCCATACATGCACAAAGCTTTACTAATTAGTTGGCATTTAAAGTGGGGACCTTCATCGTGTATGATAGTTCTAGGGGCACCAAATCTAGTGAAAATCTACTTATGTAAGAACTTAGCCATAGCTTTGGCATCATTTGTAGGAAGAGCAACTACTTCAACCCACTTTGAGACGTAGTCTACTGCCACTGTAGTCTTTCTAGAAAAAGCATGTTATGATTGCTGGCAAAAGGTATATATTAGCAAAACAGTGCCAAGAGTAAGTATACATGGTCTGCAAGTAATACAACAGTTAAGTTGAGTATCGATCCCACAAAGATTGCCTTGGAATTCGATTGTTACTCGCCTTAGAAGAAAAGATGTTGTTTTGAAAGTTTGTTTTGGGAATACTTAAAAAGATAAAAAATAAAAGTGAAGTAAAAACGTTGGCAAGGAAGTTCTTTTAATGAGTGATGAACATTGGCAAGGAATGCTTGGTTTCTACGTTTTTCATGTTATACCATCCTTTAATGTCAACCTGTCTTGGCATTGTTTGCCGAGCAAATTCAAAATTAGCAACACCTCTCTCAATGGTCATTTCCCTAAGTCGATCATATAAAACCCCCTATATCTCTATAGTTCATGTTTTTAAATAAACCGATTTGATTAAGAACCAATCTATACTTCTAAGGGGTAGATATCACTCCCAAAGTAAGTTCATCTACTTGAACAACTTCTCTTGAAGCTTCTCTCCTTAGCATTCAACAACTCAATTGTTGCCACCCCAAGTTTGTTAAGATATTGAGGAGCAATAGGACAACAGTGCCAGCTCTCACTTGGCATAGTATTTAGGAAACATTAAAGTATGCGAATAGATAAAACAATGCCGAAGCAGATTCACTATTAAAAACTAAACCATAAAATAGCGTTCAACACAAACATCCCCCACCAACTATTAAATTAGTTCATGATGAGGGATTTAACCACAAAACACAAACGTTTTCCAAATTCATCATCATTAAAAAGAAATCAAAACAACTTAAAACAAGAGAATGGGCGAGAAGGGGTCTCTCGATGCAGCCCTTCAAGATCCAGGCTCTTGGCCAAGCTGGTCGAACCACCCTTCCTTGGTGCAGCCGATCATCACTTGTCAAACACTCCAACACCTCACTCCAATCACTCTAAGCCTTAATGATCCCTCCTCCAAATGCTTGATTAGTTGGTGTTTAAATAGGCGTGCAAGGAAGGGATTATGATAGCTTATTCATTTGAATTTCAAACGCTCAAAGGATAAAAGATAGAGTCTTATTCGATCGGTTTGATAGCTTATCAGGCTAGGGCTGACGTCATCATGCCGATGTTGCCTTGGCAAACATGCTTGGCATGTCTTTGCCAACATAACTTGCCACCACATTTTTCGCTATTTTTTTTAGAGATGGATCCATTTGCAATCTTTTATGAGCCTGATCTTATCCTATTTTTTCGAGGTTCAACAGCCTCTTGGAGTGGCATCAAGTTCACTTCTCTGCCAACAGGTGCTTGACATTATCTGGTCCTTCTGTGCTAATAACACCTCGACATTCTCTCTGGCCAACAGTGCCAACAGTTACAACTCTCGCTTGGCATAGTATTTAGGAAACATTAAAGTATGCCGAAGTAGATTCACTATTAAAAACTAAACCATAAAATAGCATTCAACACAAACATCCCCCACCAACTATTAGATTAGTTCATGATGAGGGATTTAACCAACAAAACATAAACATTTTCCAAATTCATCATGATTAAAAAGAAATTAAAACAACTTAAAATAAGAGAATGGGCGAGAAGGGGTCTCTCGATCAAGCCCATCAAGATCCAGGCTCTTGGCCAAGCTGGTCGAACCACCCATCCTTGGTGTAGCCGATCATCACTCGCTGAGCACTCCAACACCTCACTTCGATCACTCTAAGCCTTCATGATCCCTCATTCAAATACTTGATCGGTTGGTGTTTAAATAGGCATGCAAAGAAGGGATTAGGATAGCTTCTTCATTTGAATTTCAAATTCTCAAAGGATAAGAGAAAGAGTCTTGTCTGATAGGTTTGATAGCTTAACAGGCTAGGGCTGATGTCATCATGCCTGTAACACCCCCTACCCCGAGTTAGTAGCAAACCAGCTCGGGAGCATTACCAAGAAAGGACAAGGCATTACAAGCAAGCAAGAATAAGAACAAGGCAAGAATAGATTAACTCATCCTTATTAGATGAGTTACTTAACTAACAAGCAACCAAGCATACTTAACTTAACAAGTAAGCAATCTCACATTTTGATTTCAAAACATTATAGGTTACTACTTAAACAATTTCATTAACTACATCTTATACCATTATCAATTCGAATGACCTAAGTGTGTAAACATTCTTCCATTTCATTTCAATGATCCTTAGATTGTTACATGTACAAATTTCACACCTAAATTTACTAAACACGATCATGTTAACATACAATTGCATGTAACTAGTTTTCAAACATCTAGACCATTCGACCTTAACCATACAAACACACAACAACACTTACAGCAAGGCATGTTCACACAAAAGAGACCATATAATTCCAAGACATTCGAATGATTCAATGTAAACTAGATCAAACACTTGATCATTCTATTTGTATATTCATCTATGCGCAACAAATTCTTTCCATTACATGTAATCTAAGTTCAATACAAACTTGTTTCACATTTTTTAATCAAGATCATAAAATAGTAGGCCCGTTCAAGAACACACATATATACAAGTTCAAGTATTCCAAAATGCATGCATAGTTCACTATATACAATCTAAGTGCCACCAACTAGGGGAGTACAAAACAAGTATGAACCATACTTATGCTATGCTTGTGTCTTGCTTCGAGCTCAAGAAATCAGGCTTCAAGATCAAGCAACACTCGAATCTTTTATCCTGTAGTTGGGAAGAATGAAAATGAGAGTGATAAGTACAATAATGTACTTAGTGAGGTAGTATCTAGTTCTAACAATTTATCATGTTATTTAGCCATTTATCAAGTCTTCCTAACTAAGGTTTATAAGCATTTCAAGTCATTCAAGAATTACAATCACCAAGTAGGCAAGTCATTCAAACAATCTAGCAAACAATAGGTATGAATTGTATCTTATTAGAGTAACAATACATCTCATATCAAGTCTCAAGTAATTTATGCTTCCACGACAAGTAACATACAATTCAAAGCTTTCATGTCAAGTAACATTCATTATATAACTTTCAAGACAAGTAACATGTATTATAGGATTGTTATTTCATTTGTTATCAATTAAACAACCCCCTTGGTACTTAGTTTGTATAGGTAATCGAGTCTCCAACCAACTGTCGCCACAAGATGCACCGTAGTGCTGGTCAACCCTCTTACTGTCGCCAAAGACCACATACGTACCCTCTGTCTATCGCCAAATAGGGGCCTTAGCCCTGGAACATAGTCAACCCTGACACAATGAGCTCTAGACTCTAAGGCATGCCCTTCTACCTAGTCCAACTAGCTACCAAGGTTGTTCGATTTAAGCCATTTATACAAGTATTTCAAGTTCAAGATCATGTCAAGCAAGTTCATTTCATACTTGGCCCTTAGGCCAATTGAGCCATAGATCACATATCATGCAATTCTCATGTGTTCATTTCATCAAGTGGGATAACATTACAAGCAATTTATTTAAGCGTTTGATCACATGCCATATCACACATACAAGTACCAATGTTACTACTTAAACATGCTTAACAATCGAAACATACATGAATTCAAGGGTGTGATCAAGTTTCATGCATTACTTTAATCATTCTTCCCTTATAGATCAAGATCATATTAAGTCAATTAACAATTCAAGAATTTTGACATGCTTGCTATAGTTAAGACCTAGTTCTAACTCTCAAGTAAACTACAGTCACAATACTTCCAAGTTAGTTAGTCTTGGATCCACACTCCCTTGTTCTTAGCATTAGGATGTTCCACCCTTTCCTCTTCCACCAAGTTCACTCCTGGTTCTAACACATTACACAAGTAATACATGTTAAAACAAGTTCACATAATCATTCAATCAAGGAAATGTTACTAGTACACAACATATACAAATCTGATAGCATGTTCATATACATTCTTTGCTACACATAACTACACTTGTCTATACTTTAATTAATGTAAAACAGGGCAGTAACCAATGTCCCAAAACTGTTTACAAAATAGTTTACAAAACTGTCCAGAATTACCTATACTGCTGCTGCCAGGCAGATTGTACTCTACTCACTTAATCATGCATAACTTTCATTCCATACGTCGGAATTTCAATTGGTTTACACCGTTGGAAAGCTAACATAATTGTCTTTATAAATATATAGGCCTTGAATTTTATTTCTTTTCAAATTAATACAGTTTTTAACTTAAAGAAAGGGTAATTTACAACACTGGACAGTTTGCACTGTCCCTCGTGTTTCTTCTCTACAATTCATTCTACAATCAAGAATTCAGTTATGTTTTCTCCTAATGAATTTAGACATGTCAAGGAATTTTCCATAAAATTTTCAGCCTTAAATTTCTTTTAAACAATTTAAGTTGAATTTTCAAAGTTACTGCCCAGAACAGAGTATTATGGGCAGATTACACTAGGTTGAGTTTCTAGCTTCATAACACTTCTAAACAAGATTCTAACATGACAATTCAACTTATTTTCATGTTCTTACATGTCTAGGTCAGTCTAATTCACCTAGCAATGTGCTTAAAATAGGGCATTATCATGTTAAATTCAATTTTATCTATTTGATCAACATTATTCTTCTAATTCACCATTTGAGCAGTCCATTACCTAGTTTTAACTAATCCAATTAGGTGCATTCATTTTCCAGCAACTTATTTACTCTATTCAATCCTCAATTCATCTAGCAATGTGACCAAATCAGGGCATTACATTCAATTAGCATGCTTAAACATTTTCACCTATCAAAACAGTCCCTATTCAAAACTGTTTTCAACCATATACACTCTCATTAGCAATTTAGCTACTAGCATTCACAATCTCAAGTACTACTAGAAGCTAACATGATCCTAACTTACATAACAATCATCCTAATCAATTTAGGCAATAAGAACATCAAAATCTCAAGATTCAAGCATCTTATAACATGTAGGAATCAAGCAATATACAGTCTCCAAGCTAATTTGTTCAAAGTTAAATCAAGAAGCATGGATTGAAGATGATCTATGAAGCTTTTTCTCTCCCCTTTCTCTCAAAACATTCGGCCATAGTGATGAAGGAGATGACAAAATTGTTGTTATTCTTTACCACCATGTTGCCGTGAGTCACCCCTTCACAAGGCACACGTTCTCATCAAATGAGAACATGTGTCTAGGCCATTAATTTAATTCAAATTTACATGCAATCTTTATAGCTTTGCATGTTCACATTTCTATCCTTCCATTTAAGCCTTCTAGTTTTAATTTCAATTAAATTTGGTTCTAATTTCGCTTATTTGGTCTTAAGGATGGCTAATGTTGTTTCTTCTTTAATTTGATTTCCACATAATTCAATTAGTCTATAGTTTAGATAGTAGTAACCTTCCTAGGCCAAGTTTAGGGTGTTACAATTCTCCTCCCCTTAAAAATAAATTCGTCCTCGAATTTACTTGAATTAAACAAGTGAGGATATTGATTCCTCATCGTAGCCTCAAGTTCCTAGGTTGCTTCTTCCATCTTGTGGTTCCTCTAAAGGACTTTCACTAGAGGTACATTCTTTTTTCAAAGTCTTATGACTTCCTTGTCAAGTATCTGAATAGGTTCTTCTTCATAAGACAAGTCAGGATTCAATTCCACTTCTTCAGGATCAAGGACATGGGATGGATCATATCTATATCTTTTGAGCATAGAAACATGGAAGACATTGTGGATCTTATCGAATTCACTGGGGAGTGCCAATCGATAAGCCACTGGACCAATCCTTTCAAGGATTTTGAATGACCCAATAAACCGAGGGTTGAGCTTTCCTTTTCTTCCAAACCGAAAGACTTTCTTCCAAGAAGATACTTCGAGGAAGGCTTTGTCTCCAACATTGTATTGGATGTCTCTCTTTTTCAAGTCTGCATATGCTTTCTGCCTATCAAAGGCTGCTATTAATCGATCATGAATGATCTTCACTTGTTCTTCGATTTCTCCAAGCAACTGAGGTCCTAAAACCTTGCTTTCTCCCAATTCAGAATATCTCAAGGGAGTTCTACATTTTCTTCCATATAGAGCTTCGAAGGGAGCCACCTAAATAGATGTCTGGTAGCTATTGTTGTAAGCAAACTCTACTAGGGGTAGAGATTTCTCCCAGTTCTTTTCAAAGTCTATAACAAAAGCACGTAGCATGTCTTCAAGCACTTGGATGATTCTTTCAGATTGTCCATCTGATTGAGGATGAAAGGCTGTACTAAAGTGTATTTTAGCTGCTAGAGCCTTCTATAAGGAATTCCAAAATCGAGAAGAAAATCTAGGGTCACGATAAGAGATTATAGTTGTAGGTACACCGTGTAATTGAATCACTTCATGGATGTATAGCTCGGCTAAGGTTTCCAAGTTCATGTTTATTCGAACAGGGATGAAGTGAGTAGACTTTGTTAATTTATCAACAATCACCCATACAACATCATTCTTTCTTGGAGTGGAAGGAAGACCAGTAACAAAATCTATTGTAATCCGATCGCATTTTCACTGAGGGAATTTTATTGGTTGGAGCAATCCAGTAGGGACTTGATGCTCGACTATGACTCTTTGACAAGTTAGGCACTTTGAAACAAAATCTGTGATAGCCGATTTCATGCCTGGCCATCAGTATAGTGGCTTTAGGTCCTTGTACATCTTAACTGATCCCGGGTGAATCGAGAAAGAGCTTTGATGAGCTTCTTACAGCATCTCTTGTTTTAGTTCCTCATTGTTAGGAACACATACTCTATCTTTGAAACAGAGAAGTCCATTCGACTTGAGGCAGAAGTCAGAATTAGACTCATAGTTTAGTTTAGACATGATCTTCTAAAGATCTAGATTAGTTTGCTGGAGTTATTTGATTCTCGAGATCAAGCTAGATTGAACTTGAAGTTCTTACAAGAATTTATATCCTTTGGATAAACGAAAATGAGCATTGATAGCAAAGGAAGCTACAAACGAAAGGACAAGATCATTAAGAGAGATTTTTGAATAGTTGCTTGCAGGACAAGAAAGACTCAATTTGAATGGATTACTTATAATCCAAGAAATATTAAATTCGAATGAATTATTATGGGATTTAGATTTAGGGGTTTACCCGAGTATGGTTTACGACTAAGGGTGTCAGCAACCACGTTTGCTTTCCCTGGATGGTAGTCGATATCCAAATCGTAGTCTTTAAGCAATTCTAGCCATCTCCTTTGCCTCAGATTCAAGTCTTTCTGATTTAGGAGGTATTTGAGACTCTTGTGGTATGTGAACAAGTTACATTTCTCCCCGTACAAGTAATGTCTCCAGACTTTAAGTGCAAACACGGTTGCTGCCAATTCTAGATTGTGTGTAGGGCAGTTTGACTCGTGAGGTTTTAGTTGCCTTAAAGTGTAAGTACCACTTTTTCATCTTGCATTAGGACACATCCTATTCCTAAATGAGATGCATCACTATAGACAGTGAATTCTTTGCCCGATTCTGGTTGGATGAGAACCGGTGCATGAGTCAGAGCTTGTTTAAGCTGATCGAAGCTTCGTTGTTGGTTCTCTGACCATACAAATGGTGTGTCTTTATAGGTTATCTTAGTCAAGCTTGTGGCAATGGATGAAAATCCCTTGACAAAACGCCGATAGTACCCGGCTAAACTGAGAAACCTTCTGACCTCACCAACATTCCTCGGAGGTTTCCAATCTAGGATGGATCGAACTTTCTCGAGTCTACTTTAATCCCTTCTACCAAGATAACATGGCCAAGAAACGAGATTTCTTATAGCCAAAATTCACACTTAGAGAACTTTGCAAACAATGGACGTTCTCATATAGTTTGCAATACAATTTGAAGGTGTTCGGAATATTCTTCCTTATTCTGAGAATACACCAAGATGTCATCGATGAAGATGACCACAAACTTGTCAAGATAGGGCTTGAATACACGGTTCATGAGGTCCATGAAAGCAACCGAGCATTCGTTAACTCGAATAGCATTACAAGGAATTCAAAATGACCATATCAAGTACGAAAGGCTGCCTTGGGTACATCTTCTTCTTTTACCCTCATTTGGTAATATCCCGATCGAAGATCAATCTTTGAGAACACCGAAGCATCCTTGAGTTTATCGAAGAGATCTTCTATCCTTGGGAGAGGTATCTATTCTTGATAGTAAGCTTGTTCAATTGTCCGTAGTCAATATAAAGTCTTATAGTCCCATCTTTCTTCTTCAAGAACAAGACTGGAGCACCCTAGGGAGACGAGCTAGGCCGAATAAAGCCTTTGTCTTGTAGATCTTAGAGTTGCTTCTTGAGTTCTTTCAATTCAACAGGTGCCATTCGATAGGGTGTGATTGACACCAGAGTTTTTCCAGGTTGAACATTGATCCCGAACTCTACTTCTTTGGTTGGAGGGAGACCAGGGAGTTCTTCAGGAAAGACATCAATAAATTCATATACAATTGGCATACTAGGTAATGATTATTCAAGTTCATCTTGTAAGACCATAGTAGCAAAAATTAAGGTCGATTTCCTATCAATTAGGAGAATAGATTCATTTTCTAAACCCCAAAGATAATGTCTTCTATTTAGGCAATCTACCCAAGCTTCATGCTTGCTTAACCAATCTAGTCCTAGCACTAGATCGAACTCACAATTTGGCAATACATATAGATCAATAGGAAAGGGTATGTTTCGAATGATTATAGAACATTCCTTGCAAAGAAAGTTAATGGATGTGATTCCCCCTATTGGGTTCAAAACTACAAGGCTTTGTTTTACAATTTACGGTTTCAAATTCAACTTTACGATCAAAGATGAGCATAAAAATGAATGAGTGGATCCCGAGTCTATTAAAGCATAAACATGAATCGAATTTAGCTCATCGGTACCTGCTATGACATCGGGTAATTCTTCTTCTTTTTCCCGTATGTGGTAGATTCGAGCAGGAGCCTGAGATTATTGGTGAGTAGGGGAATTTGAATAGGGTCCTTTGTTCCTCCCTTAATTTTTGGATTGAGCTTGTCTAGGTCCCTTGTTTCGAATAGAGGGAGCTGAGCTATCATTTGCCGGAGCTCGATTTGGAACCTTGTTAGGATTTTGAGGACAATCCCTGATATAGTGATCAGAGGCTCCACATAAGAAACATAATTTTGCTAGGTTCTGTATTGGCTGGTGTGGTGCTTCTGGCAGAACTTGCAAGTAGGATATTGAGCAGCTTTGCCAGAATTCCCCGTACTATCAATAGAGATGATCGAGGCTGAAGGCTTGGTTACCGATTGGGGTCTTGGTATGTAGTTGCTTTTCTGAATATGAGTATAATTCAAGGATTGATCTTTGGAGTGTTTAGACTTCTTTGACTGCCAGTGAGGCTTGTCATCATTTCTGGATCATTTGTTTTTCCAGGAATTACCACTTTTGTGTTTCTCAAAGGCCTTCATCTTTGCCTCGGTTGCAATATCCCGGTTCATCAAATTCTGGAAGTTAGTGATATCCAGGGTAGTGAAGATTGGAATCAGTTCATCATTCAGTCCATCAAAGAACATCCGACATTTATCGATATCAGTCTTGATGTATTTCGACCCGTACTTGCAATACTTGCAGAAATAACTCACATACTATTCAATGGGTTAGCCAGCTTGCTTGAGGTACAAGAAACACTTCCGGCGCTCACCCATGTATTGTTCACTGATGTATTTCTTCTTGAATTCTTCGAGGAAGAATTTCCAAGTTACGGCTTCAGCAGGAGCAGTCAGTGTAGTGGTTTCCCACCAGCTTAGAGCCTCATCTGCCAACAGGGCTATGACACATTCAAGCTTGTGTTCATCAGAACATGGCAGTTGATTGGTCAGGATTCGAGTAGTGGCCTCTAACCAATACTTAGCTACTTTGGGATTGGCTTCATCAGTTCCAGTGAAGGTATATGCTCGGTGTTGAGCAAACTTGTTAATTGGAGCTCTGTTTGGCACAACAATAGAAGGAGGAATAGGATGGTCTTGTTTTACAGCAGTTACAAGATGATTGAACATCTCCTTCATGCTTAGGAGACATTCCTACTGCACATGATTTATAGTAGAAACTTTCTATTGAGCAGCAGCTTGGGCTCGAGGTTGAGCTTGTTGTTGTGGAGGATTCTACTCCATCCTTACACTATCTCCTTCATTCAAGGAGCCTTCAAGACTTTCATCGTCCCGAGAGAGCCTTGTTTCAGACATTCTACATTCAAATAGAACAATTAGGAATTCAGTTTAGTTAAGCAAAGACACAAGCTATACAATACAAGTCTCCTAGGTGGAACAAGTATCCTATATGATGCAAGAGAGCCCGATTTAGTCCTAAAACCGACTAAAAAGCTCTGATTACCAATAAATGTAACACCCCTACCCCGGGTTAGTAGCAAACCGGCTTGGAAGTGTTACCAAAAAAGGACAAGGCATTACAAGCAAGCAAGAACAAGAACAAGGCAAGAATAGATTAACTAATCCTTATTAGACGAGTTACTTAACTAAAAAGCAACCAAGCATACTTAACTTAACAAGTAAGCAATCTCACATTTTGATTTCAAGACATTATAGGTTACTACTTAAACAATTTCATTAACTACATCTTATACCATTATCAATTCGAATGACCTAAGTGTGTAAACATTCTTCCATTTCATTTCAATGATCCTTAGATTGTTACATGTACAAATTTCACACCTAAATTTACTAAACATGATCATGTTAACATACAATTGCATGTAACTAGTTTTCAAACATCTAGACCATTTGGCCTTAACCATACAAACACACAGCAACACTTACAACAAGGTATGTTCACACAAAAGAGACCATATAATTCCAAGACATTCGAATGATTCAATGTAAACTAGATCAAACACTTGATCATTCAATTTGCATATTCATCTATGCGCAACAAATTCTTTCCATTACATGTAATCTAAGTTCAATACAAACTTGTTTCACATTTGTTAATCAAGATCATAACATAGTAGGCCCATTCAAGAACACATACATATACAAGTTCAAGTATTCCAAAATGCATGCATAGTTCACTGTATACAATCTAAGTGCCACCAACTAAGGGAGTACAAAACAAGTATGAACCATACTTATTCTATGCTTGTGTCTTGCTTCGAGCTCAAGAAATCAGGGTTCAAGATCAAGCAACACTCAAATTCTTTATCCTGTAGTTGGGAAGAATGAAAATGAGAGTGATAAGTACAAGAATGTACTTAGGGAGGTAGTAGCTAGTTCTAACCATTTATCATGTTATTTAGCCATTTACCAAGTCTTCCTAACTAAGGTTTATAAGCATTTCAAGTCATTCAAGAATTACAATCACCAAGTAGGTAAGTCATTCGAACAATCTAGCAAACAGTCGGCATGAATTGTATCTTATTTGAGTAACAATACATCTCATATCAAGTCTCAAGTAATTTATGCTTCCATGACAAGTAACATACAATTCAAGGCTTTCATGTCACGTAACATTCATTATATAACTTTCAAGACAAGTAACATGTATTATAAGATTATTATTTCATTTGTTATCAATTAAACAACCCCCTTGGTACTTGGTTTGTATAGGTAATCGAGTCTCCAACCAACTGTCGCCACAAGATGCAACGTAGTACTGGTCAACCCTTCTACTATCGCCAAAGATCATATACGTACCCTTCGTCTATCGCCAAATAGGGCCTTATCCCTAGACCGTAGTCCTCCCTGACACAATGAGCTCTAGACTCTAAGGCATGCCCTTCAACCTAATCCAACTAGCTACCAAGGTTGTTCGATTTAAGCCATTTATACAAGTATTTCAAGTTCAAGATCATGTTAAGCAAGTTCATTTCATTCTAGGCCCTTAGGCCAATTGAGCCATAGCTCACATATCACGTAATTCTCATGTGTTCATTTCATCAAGTGGGATAACATTACAAGCATTTTTTTAAGCATTTGATCACATGCCATATCACGCATACAAGTACCAATGTTACTACTTAAAGATGCTTAACAATCAAAACATACATGAATTCAAGGGTGTGATCAAGTTTCATGCATTACTTTAATCATTCTTCCCTTATAGGTCAAGGTCATATTAAGTCAATTAACAATTAAAGAATTTGACATGCTTGCTATAGTTACGGCTTAGTCCTAACTCTCAAGTAAACTACACTCACAATACTTCCAAGCTAGCTAGTCTTGGATCCACATACCCTTGTTCTTAGCTTTAGGATGTTCCACCCTTTCCTCTTCCACCAAGTTCACTCCTGGTTCTAACACATTACACAAGTAATACAGGTTAAAACAAGTTCACATAATCATTCAATCAAGGCAATGTTACTAGTACTCAACATATACAAATCTGGCAACATATTCATATACATTCTTTACTACACATAACTACACTTGTCTACACTTTAATTCATGTAAAACATGGCAGAAACCAATGTCCCAAAACTGTTTACAAAACAGTCCAAAATTGCCTATACTGCTGCCGGACAGCTTGTACTCTACTCACTTAATCATGCATACTTTCATTCCGTACGCTGGAATTTCAATTGGTTTACACCATTGGAAAGCTAACGTAATTTTTTTTATAACTATATAGGCCTTGCATTTTAGTTATTTGCCAATTAATACAGTTTTTAACTTAAAGACTGGGTAATTTACAACACTAGACAGTTTGCACTGTCCCTAGTGTTTCTTCTCTACAATTAATTCTACAATCCAGAATTCAGTTCTGTTTTATCCTAATGAATTTAGACATGTCAAGGCATTGCCCATTAAATTTTCAGCCTTAAATTTTTTTATACAATTTATGGTGATTTTCAAAGTTATTGCCCAGAACAGAGTATTCTGGGCAAATTACACTAGGTTGAGTTTCTAGCTTCATAACTCATCTAAACAAGATTCTAACATGGCAATTCAACTAATTTTCATGTTCTTACATGTCCAGGTCAGTCTATTTCACCTAGCAATGTGCTTAAAACAGGGTATTATCATGTGAAATTCAATTTCATCTATTTGATCAATATTATACTTCTAATTCACCATTTGAGCAGTTTATTACCTAGTTTTAACTAATCCAATTAGGTGCATTCATTTTCCAGCAACTTATTTACTCTATTCAATCCTCAATTCATCTAGCAATGTGACCAAATCAGGGCATTGCATTCAATTAGAATGCTTAAACATTTTCACCTATCAAAACAATCCCTATTCAAAAATGTTTTTAACCATATACACTCTCATTAGCAATTTACCTACTAGCATTCACAATCTCAAGTACTAGTAGAAGCTAACATGATCCTAACTTACATAGCAATCATCCTAATCAATTTAGGTAATAAGAACATCAAAATCTCAAGATTCAAGCATCCTATAACATATAGGAATCAAGCAATATACCTTCTCCGAGCTAATTTGTTCAAAGTTAAATCAAGAAGCATGGATTGAAGATGATCTATTAAGATTTTTCTCTCCCCTTTCTCTCACAACATTTGGCCATGGTGATGAAGGAGATGACAAAATTTTTGTTATTCTTTACCACCATGTTGCTGTGAGTTACCCCTTCACAAGGCACATGTTCTCATCAAGTGAGAACATGTGTCTAGGCCTTTAATTTAATTCAATTTTACATGCAATCTTTATAGCTTTGCATGTTCACATTTCCATCCTTCCATTTAAGCCTTCTAGTTTTAATTTCAATTCAATTTGGTTCGAATTTCACTTATTTGATCTTAATGATGGCTAATGTTCTTTCTTCTTTAATTTGATTACCACATAATTCAATTAGTCTATAGTTTATATAGTTGTAACCTTTCTAGGCCAAGTTTAGGTTGTTACAATGCCGATATTGTCTTGGCAAACATGCTTGGCATATCTTTGCCAACATAACTTGCCACCACCTTTTCTGCTATTTTTTTGGAGATTGATCCATTTGCGATGTTTTAGGAGCATGATCTTATCCTATTTTTTCGAGGTTCAACAGCCTCTTGGAGTGGCATCAAGTTCACTTCTCTGCCAACAGGTGCTTGGCACTGTCTAGTCCTTCTATGCCAACAGCACCTCGATATTCTCTCTAGCATTCCTTCCTACGATGCTCTTTTCTGCGAATTGCTATGCCAAAACCTGCAAAATTGTCAACAAAACAACTATTCACACTAGCATAGACAAAATTCCTAACTCCTTGTGCAAATGCATGAATTTAACCTCTAAATGCAACTAAATGTACTCAAAAGCAAGCAAAAGCATTATAAGAATGTCATAAAATAGTACTTTTGGAGAGGTAACAACCACAAGTATGTATAAATTTACTAATGATGGGGGAAAATGACCCATAAAGTCTATTCCCACACATCAAACAACTCCACAAGCATGATATTCTAAAGTGGCAATTGATGTCTGCTTGAAATGTTTCCAGTACGCTGGCATCTATCGCATGCCTTGGTAAAATAATGGGCGTCCTTGAACAATGTTGGCTAGAAAAATCCTGACTGCAACACTTTAGCATCTGTCTTCATTCCAGCAAAGTATCACTTATAGGGTGCTGCATGGCAAAGTTGAAGAATGTTTTGTTGTTCATCCTCTAGCGCACAACGACAGATAATTGGGTCAGCACAGTGCTTGAATAAGAATGGCTCATCCTAATAATACTAACGAATATGTCTCAAAAATCACTTCCTGGCATTACTTGTCAAGTCCGGTGGCAAAATTTTGTTGACCAGGTAGTTGACTGTGTTAGCATACCATGGAATAGTAGTGATCGCAAGCAAATATTCATTAGGGAAATCACCTCTAATGGCAGTTGTGTTGCCATCCTCATGGTAATGTTCTAATCATGACAAATGATCAACTACCAGGTTCTCAGTCCGCTTCTTATCATGAATCTTGTAATCACCAATTTTTGTCCATACCCAAACCTCAAACCAAATCCAAAATTAAAATAAAGATCCAATTAAAACCCAAATCCACATTTATTATTTTAGTCCAAATTACAAACCAAACCTACAACCCAATAATCTTTGTAAACCGACCCAAATTGAGATAACCCAAATCTTTAACAAATCCATATCAGACCTAGATAATTAAAAATAAAACCCTAATATTTAAACCTAATAAAAACCTTAATTACCGTAATACCCTTAACCTTAAAAAGTAACCTAAACCCTAGCAACTCATTATCTACCGCCGCACCCTTGCCCCTTCACCTTCCCTACGCGTGGCCATCGCGTGCGGCTCTTCAACGCTCGCGTGATCCCCACACGCACTGCCTTGGTCTGCCACCGCCTTGCCATGCATGCTCCACCGTCTAAATCTGCAAAAAGAGGGGATTATTATCCTAAATATCATCATAACGGGGCAAATCAATAATTAATGAAGGGCTTTTCTTTTTTATGTATCAAAATTGGGTATAAAACCCATGCATATAATCAGATTGGGGGGATTTGAAAAAACAAAAAGGGGGATCGAAAAATAAAAAAGGGAGATTTACAGATCTAAAGTTTCAAGTAAAAAAGGTATACTTTTTCTTTTTTTCTTATTTGAGTATAAACCAAAAAGAAGATTTCAAATCTTACCTCGGTTCGATCTTGAACCACCATCGTTGTGCATGGTCGAATCATCATTATCTCAACCGGATCTAGAGACTTTTCAAGTTTAGTAGTAGAAAAATAGGGTTCAATCTTAGTTTTGGATTTTGGAATTTGAAAAAGCACAGAGAAAAGTGGAGGGAAATAGATTTAATCTAATCTAGAGTTTGAAAAATAAAATAAAATGCAGAGAAAAGGGGTAGGGGAAGCAACCGGCTAAGAGAATATGGGGATAGAATTTGTTTAGTTTATTTTTAGGTTATATAGTTGGGGTTAAAAAGTGGGTTAATTACCTTATAAGTCCTTCTACCCTAAATTAGTTCACACTAGTGGCCTTTCATATGGTTTAATTCGTCTCTTGGTCCCTCTTGGTTTTTCCTATTTTTAATTCGGTCCTTTTTTCCAATATGGTTTGATCGGTTAAATTAAAATGGATCAATAACAGTATAGGTCCCTCCGCCCTAAAATATTTATCACTGTGGTCCCTAGTAGTTTTGTAGTCTTATTAATTCAACCCTTTATTTATTGTAATTTCAGTTCGTTAATTTGTTTCTTTTATTCTTTAGTCCTTATGTTATTGTTATCATAATATATTATATATTATTATAATATACTATTATATTATGCCCTATATTATTAGTATGTTAATCATCATATTACTGTTATTATTGTGTTTATTATATATTTGTTACCATCATATTATTATTATTATTATTATTATAAGATAAAGTTTGATACACAGTTCGTGTAAACAAACGTTTACAAGTGCTTTTCAAATTTAGGGGTTAAGGGTTTAGTTTATGATTAAAAGTTTAGGGGTTTAAGTTGTAGGGTTTAGAATTTAAGGTTAGTGTTTAGAATTTAGGGTTTAGAGTTTAGGGTTTAGGTTTTAGGGTATTAGGGTTAGGAATTTAGAATTTGTGTTTTATAAGGTAAAAAAACATGCTTGTGTAAAATTAGTTTTACACAGCCTGTGTATCAAAGTTTTACCCTAATATTATTGTGTTATTGTTGTTGTTATATTTTATTATATTCCACTATTATCATTTCATTATTACATATATATATGTTTATATTCATAATATATATATGTACGTATATATGCTATATGTTATATATATTAATGTCTGTTATATTTATACGTGTGTATATAATATTATATAATGTTATATTTTTGTATTAATATTATATTATTATTACTATCACTATATTACGTATAATATTTATACAATTATGTGATTATTATTATGCAATATTAAGTAATGTCTATACCGATTTATGTTTATATTTTAATGTGCTGTATGATCCACTCGCATGTTATTGCAATTTTTTAACTGATCAAGCATATAACTGTTACAGGTAGTATTAGGCCTTATTGTTCCGACATCCTATTGGGAGTGGCGTCCCGGTCTCCGAGTGTCATCCCCTTTGACTGTTGTGGATATCAAAGCAAAACTTAAAACTAGCATGCATTTTAGAAAATAAAAATTAAATTAGCTCGAATTTACATTTTCCTCAATAAATATGATGCGAACTTATAGGTACCATTTTTTTGGGCGTAGTGGGGGTGCTAATCATTCCCCATACGTAATCAACTTCCGGAACCAAGTTTTTCTCTGGTTTTGATTTTCTGGTGACCGATCTACCTTACCCAAGTGACCGGTGGCGACTCTAACTTTTCACAGAAAATAACTTTTTCACAAAAAAATAGTCGCTACAGCATGGCGACTTCGCTAGAGACATCTTTTTAAAAAATAAAAAAGTAGTTAAGCCTTAATTAAGTTCGCATCATAGTTATGAAGAAAAAAAATTAAATCTAATTTAATTTTTAATTTCTAAATCCTGTTTGTTAATTGCATCATATGTGATTAGTTTTAGAACCCTTAAGTGGGAGTGATTACTTCGCTTCGTGGGGTTTTCACCTCCGTATGGTGTTGTAATTCACTTCCGGAATTCAATCCTTATATTTCATGGGGTTTTCACCTCCTTATGGTATAAGAGTTGTATTCCCTCGAATCGATGTCCTAGCGACAGTTCGGGTACCGCTCACTCTAGAACTTAAACCGCATATAGTGGACCGTAGGAGCCCACCCGTTTAGAACCCTGTTGATATGCTGCCCGTTTAGAAATAACCCTTTTAGGTTTTGTTCCCTATATATTTACTTTTGTTTATTATACATATCCCTATATTGGTAATTAGTTGCTTTATGTTATTTTTTCAAGCACATAATTTATTTAATTAGTTATTTGATAGATTCAATATACTAACTTGTTTCCTTTCTTGTGTTGATTGTTTTTTTTCTTTTTATTATTCCGCATCCAATTTGGATGTCATACCATACATAGGTGTTGATTCGAGAAAAGTTCGATTTAGAAGACATTCAATATGAAAGGGAGGTTCTGTACAATCAAAAGCAGTAATGCTACAGTATGGGGATGGTCTGAGCGAATGCAGATAGAAAAAGGGGACAGCCTGTCGACCGACCATGTGTCAGAGGTCATCGAGTCCACTTTGATTGCTTCCAGGCAGAATAGACTTCATGAACTAGAAGAAATATGGTAGAGTTGAGATTCAAATATGAAAAAAGTTTTCCAACACGAATTCGGTGACATAGCATTGTTGCTGAGTGTTTGGACTGATATGCATTTGTTCAGAGCCTTAGCATAGTTCTGGAACCCAGGGTACTGTTGCTTCACTTTTGGCAAAGTAGATATGACTCCCACAATCAAGGAATATTCGACCTTACTCCACTGTCCAAAATTCAAGGGAGGGAAAGTCTACGTCAAGCCTAAAGACCCGCCATCTTTCCTACAAAGTCTAACTAGCATCACTGGGATGAGCAATGAATGGTTTCAAGAAAAGATTATGAGAAAAGGGAAAGACCGATTGCATAGCCTGGTCGCATATTCGAGATTTAATCCTTCGCCATCCTGACCCGCCGAAGAAGAGGTATTTGTTCGCTTTTAGCATTTATGGGATGGTTATCTTTCCAAAAGTTTTGGGGCACATAGACTACGCCACATCAAACCTGTTCGACAAGCTTAAAAGGATATTAATCCAGCACCAGCTATCCTAGCAAAGACTTTTCAATCACTAAACACATACAGGAAAATGGGAGGAGGCAAATTCTTGGGATGTGTACCATTATTGGAGATCTGGATTCGAAGTCATCTCTGGGAATTGAAGTTTTCCTATCAGATGTACCTCACCACCTTCTCTCCTATAAAAGTCTTTTTGGAAGAATATCAAGCCAAAGCTATGACTGAAGACCAGTGGATAGCTGGCTTTCGAGACCTTCGAGATGACACCGTTAAGTAGAAGGTACTGTGGTTAATTCTGAGTGAGTTCCTTTATTGTTGTGGAGAATATGATTGGGTGCCCTTGCCCGAAATTTGGGGAGGAACTGGATATTGTCCCTTGCTTGTGTCACGCTAGTATGACTCGATGCAGTTCGTTCTTGCTACTCATTGTTTGAATACTTCTGATTTCAAATACGAAGGTGACAGTTACAAAGCAGAAATCCAAAAAATGAATCACTCTTTGAAAAATATGCATATGATCAAGGTTTATGATTCGCCATTCACTTTAAGCTATGAGCAATGGAGACTTACCTAGGTCAATGATGTCATTCCTTCTACAAACCAATAAAATGTTCGACCCATGAGAGAACATATGGAAAATGCCTATTCAGATTTGGAGAAGGCTAAAAGCGGCAAATTATTTAGCCTCGGTGGATGTGGAGAAATACAAGCGGCATGAAAAGCATTTCTTGAAACAAAAGAAGATACTCGAAAAAGACCATAATGAGTTGAGGGAAGATTGGTAGGAACTGAAGCAAAATCTGCGAAGGAATGGTTTAAGTACCAGAGCTAGAGAATTATCAGCTAAGCTCCTAAAAGAAAGAAATAGGATGACAGCTATGCCCGAAAGAAAGAAGCTAGCCAGAAGCAGGTAGAAAAGAAGAGAAAAGAGTTAGAAACGATTGCTCAAAAGTTGGCTGCTAGTCAAGATCGAAATCAGGGACTAAGAGCTTAGAATGAAGAACTTGAAACTGAAATCATGTAGCTGGAGGGACTTTTACAGGATTACCACAACCAAAACAATGTTCGAGATGAAAATGAGTTGCTAAAAACAAGGGTGGCTGGACTCGAAGACACTCTTTAGAAGTACAAAGAGAGACTTGTCTCTTTTGAAGGAGCCTTGCAAGAGGATAATCGTCGGATAGTGTATGGACTGCAACAAGCTGGCCAGTTGATTCGAGACCAACATAGAGCAATGATGGACATCATGGTACAAGCACATCGACGCGTCCAAGGTTTGGCAGTGGAGGCACGTGAGCTGTGTGCGCGCGTCAGTCCGGAAACACCATTAGGGTCTCAAGTACATGCCTTGCTTCAAGAAGTTGAGGTCTTAGGAATAAAAGCTAGACGCTATCTGTAGCAGGTTATGCCCGCTTTTTGTAATCAAACCTCTCCATCTAATGAAAGTCTTTCTAAGGACTGTTTAAGAATCAACGCCTCATTTGCATTCATTCTGACATAACATAACATTTAACATTTATTTTTACATCATATCTTGCATACATTATTAAGAATAATTGAATTAAATGTACAAATATCATGAAAGAAAGTTTAATTCAAACCGCAATCATTCCACATCAATACGGTACTCATTTGCAAACAAAGATAATGGAAGATAGAGTAGCCAACCTAGAATGAGGCTAGAAGGACCTTGAATCTCGTTTCGATCGGGCCGAACAAAACATTGGCAAAAAGATTGCCTAGTCACAAGCTACAATTTTGGCTCAAATAGCTTCAATGTTGAATAAAGATAAGATTTTAGATGACAGCATTGAAGAACCAGAAGACACTACAACCGCATCTCACGTTAGGGTTCAACCGGAGACACCGATACCCCAAAGGAGAATATACATTAATACTGTTGGTACGTTTGCTAGCCAGCAAGAAGGAGCAACTGTGAAACAACCAATTGATCCAGAGACACTCCATGAGGAAGAAGTACCAGATTTGAACATAATGGAAAAAATTAGAGCTGAGTTGGAAAATAACAATGAAGAAAGGTTCCGTCTCTTTGCAGAGCAATTCAGAGCTATGTTAGGAGTGAGCGAACATGTGAATGAGGCTAGTGACATGAGCCTCGTGTCAGATTTGGTTCTCCCACGGAAGTTCAAAACACCAACTTTTGATAAATATGACGAAACTACTTGTCCATCCGCTCACATAGCCATGTAATGCATGAAAATGACACATTTCATAAAAAATGAGAAGCTGCTGATCCACTGTTTCTAGGATAGTTTAACTGGGTCTGCAATTCGTTGGTACACACAGCTTAGTCAGAATAGTATTAAATCGTGGAAAGACCTTTCGAGAGCCTTTATTGAACACTACAAACATGTTTTCGGCATGACCCCCAGTTGAGCTATGTTGGAAAGAATGGAATAACGATCAAACGAAAGTTTGTGCCAATATGCTCAAAGATGGCATGATGTAGCAACACAGATTCATCCACCTATTTCTGAGCATGATATCACTCCGATGTTTGTAAATACTCTAAGGGGAACATTGTTTGATCGTCTGATAAACAACACCACTCAGAACTTTACTGATTTAATAAGAATTGGGGAGTCGATTGAAGTAGTTATAAAAATAGGAGGATTGATATCGGGGAAAGTTCTCGAAAACATTACAAGAAGAATTATAATGAGGTGAATGTCGCCAGTACATACAATGCCCTTGCAAACTTCACCATTTCTCAACCCTAAGCTTCCACTGGAATACACAGGCTCAAACAAGAAAGAAGATAGAGCCCCAGGAAAGAAAATGAGAAGATATCTTTTACCCCATTGCCGATATTGTACACTGAGTTGTATTCTCAGTTGTATAAAGCCGACTTGGTATGATGAAAAAGCTCACTATGACTATCACGCTGGCGCTCCAGGACACACGATGGAGAATTGTATTGTTTTTAAGAAATTTGTCCAGAATCTGATAAATACGAGAATTTTAAAATTTTATGACCCGAAAATGGCTGCTAATCCCCTACCAAACCATGGAGGGCGCAATGTGAATACTATTGAAGATGGAAGTGACAGGAAGGCTAAGAAGAGTGTATCTGAGGTTAAGTCCCCTATCAGATGGGTGTTCCAGCAATTATGCATGGCACATCTAATAGAAAAGGGGCATGAAAATAGTACAAGAAGGATGTGGGCCCTATTGCAAGTATCATCAAGAAGAAGGGCATAAGATCCAAAGCTGTGAACAGTTCAAGCAACTGGTTCAAAAGATGATGGAAAATAAAGAAATTGAGTTATTTGAAAAAGTTGAAGAAAGGAAACAGATGACCGTATGCGCTTCAAACAACCCTAGCATCAAATACAACACTGACCGGCCTTTTGCCAGTTCCTCTAAGCCAAAGGAGAATAGTTCACCCCTAGTGGAAAATACAAAGGTAGTTCCCAAGCTTACTATCTCAGCTCCAGCCCCTTTCCCGTTCAAAAACACACAAAAAGTTCCTTGAGATTATACTTCTCATGTTTCTATGTTGGGACCACAAAAAGAAATGCAAGTCGAAAAAGAATCCACAGAGAAGGGGGAAATGGAGGGGTCAAGCTCAGAAGTTATAAATGAGGTAGGACATTTTACTAGAAGTGATCGATGTTACTCACCAGGGGCTTCGAAGGCCTTAGAGACCTAGATGGACAAGGATGTGAATACCGAGCCTAAAAAATATTTGGTGAGGAGCCACCCCCAAGAATAAACGAACCCGTGACTAAAGCACAAGCGCAAGAATTCATTGAGACATAGAGAGTATAATTTCATTGAGCAACTTTGCAAACAACAAGTCAGAATCACAATACTTGAGTTGCTTTTAAGCTCTGTAAAGCACCACAATGTACTCATGAAGGTGTTAAATCAAACATTTGTTCCGGATGACATTTCTTTGGCCTAGTTAGATTGGATTGTGGGCCATATTACTGCGAACAATTATATCACGTTCAACAATGATGAAAACCCAAAATGAGGAATGGGGTCCACCAAGTCACTAAACATCACTACCCACTGCAAAGGGTACGTTTTTCCTAGAGTGCTTATTGATAATGGTTCTGCACTGAATGTGATGCTGCTAGCCACTCTACAAAGTTTACCAATGGACAACTCTCACATGAAACCATGCCATAATTCAGTGAGGGCCTTTGATGGAACTCAAAGGGAGGTAGCGGGGATGATTGAGATACCCTTACTGATTGGACCAACAGAATATGTCATTGACTTTGTAGTGATGGACATTAAGCCAACGTACAATTGCTTACTAGGGAGACCCTGGATCCATTCTACCGGTGCTATCCCTTCATCGCTGCATCAAAAGCTGAAGTTTGTAATCGAAGGGAAATTAGTTAGTATTGGAGCAAACCAGGACATCATTGCTTCAGTGACATCCGATACCCCTTATATCCCACTTGATAAAAATGTTGCGGAATGTTATTTCCAAGCTCCAGAATTTGTAAATGCGACTTTTTTTGTAGAAGGAAGTAGGATCCCACGCCCCAAGTTATCCAATTATACCAAGATGACTGCTCGAGAGACCCTGGGACGAGGGGCTAAGACTAGAAAAGGTCTTGGAAAGAACTTACAAGGAAGCCTACATACAAAAGGTGTTATTTTAAAGAAAGATTGCTACAGGCTTGGTCATAAGCCTAGTATGCTGCAAAGAAAAGTACAAAAAGAGGGAGGAAAGAAGGAGATCCAGGTTTAAGGGAGAAGACATCCCATTGAAGCTGATGAATTTTCCTCACCTTTGAGATAACTTTGTGTTCGGTGGGATTGTCAATGCCGAGCAGAAGGTACATGAAGCCAACCAGGAGAACGACAAGCTTAACAATGAGGAGATGTTCAACAAATCACTGGAAGGAATGATTGTCAATATGATATCTGAGGGCAGAAACATTAATAAGTTTTTAACTGGGATCCACCCTTACTTTCTGGGAATGTCACTCGATAATTGGAGCAGTGTCGATCTGCGTATAATTTTTAGGACTAAATCAGAGTAATGCTCCGAGCCAACCCTTTTTTCTCTTTCCCGCGAGCCTTAGGAATCTTTTGTAAAAGTGCTACTATGTTAACCTACATGTGTAATAAAAAGGATGTTTTCTATGTTAATCAAATGACAAACATTCCCAACATCTATTTTTATATATATACTATATATTTTATACAAATACATTCATTCTATGTCCAAATACATATATACCTTTTTACAAGGTCATTATGTTTAACTATATGAATGATTCTAAGTCTAATCTTGAGATAGATTTTGAACAGCCTATGTGTTCGGCGAAAATGGATGAAGAGGATGAGGACGTGGAATATGAAGTCCCTGATGAGTTAGCAAGGTTGATGGCAAGCGAGGAAAACCAAATCCTACCTCACTAAGAGAGGGTAGAGACTCTTAATTTAGTGACCAATGTAGGCAAGAGGGAAGTGAAGATTGGCACCACCCTCTCTTCAATGACCAGACACGATTTGATAACTCTACTTCAAGAATTAAAAGATGTATTCGCTTGGAATTGTCAAGATATGCCAGGTTTGAATATAGATATTGTGGTGCATAGGTTACCAACAAGGCCTGAATGGAAGCCAGTTTAGCAGAAGCTTAGAAGGATGAGGACTGATATGTTGTTGAAAATCAGGGAAGAAGTAAGGAAAAAATTTGATGTTGATTTTCTAAAAGTTGCAAAGTACCCAAAATGGGTTGCGAACATAGTCCCGGTACCAAAGAAAGATGGGAAAGTGCGCATGTGTGTTGATTATAGAGATCTCAATAAAGCAAGCCCGAAGGATAATTTTCCTTTGCCTCATATTAATACTTTGGTTGACAATACGACGGGGCATTCATGGTTCTCTTTCATGGATGGTTTTTTAGGGTACAACCAAATAAAGATGCACCCGGAAGACATGGAGAAGACTACATTCGTGACTGAATAGGGCATATTCTGTTACAAAGTAATGCCCTTCGAGCTTAAAAATCCTGGGGCTACTTATCAAAGGGCCATGATGACTCTCTTCCATGATTTGATGCACAGAGAAATTGAGGTGTACGTGGATGATATGATTGCCAAATCTTAAACTGAAGAAGAGCACATTCAAAACCTGAGAAAGCTATTCCAAAGATTAAGAAAGTATCACTTGAAGCTCAACCTTAGCAAATACACCATTGCAATGACGTCCGGAAAACTCTTGGGATTTGTGGTTAGTAAAAGAGGAATTGAGATTGATCCTGACAAAGTGAAAGCTGTTCAAAATCTTCCACCACCTCAGACACAAAAAGAAGTTAGAGGCTTTTTGGGAAGATTAAATTATATATCTTGGTGTATTTCTCAATTAATTGACAAGTGTGATCCTATTTTTAGATTTCTTCGAAAGAATAACCCAAGAGTATGGGATAAGAAAAGCCAATAAGCTCTAGAAAAAATCAAAAAGTATTTGATGAATCCCCCAATTCTGGTGGCACCAGTACCGGGTAGGCCATTGATCTTATACCTGACAATTTATGAGAATTCAATGGGATGTGTATTGGGGCAACATGATGAGTTTGGAAAGAAAGAAAGAGCCATCTAGTACTTGAGCAAGAAGTTCACTGACGGCAAAATACCGAATCCACCAAGATGGCCCGCTGGCAAATGTTGCTATCTGAGTTCGACATCATCTATGTAAGCTAGAAAGCGGTAAAAGGGAGCGCTATAGTTGATTTTTTAGCAAGTCGTACCTCAAATGATTATTAGTCCTTGAACTTTAATTTTTCTAACGATGACATGATGTGTATCACGACTGAAGAGGAGTTTGCCCTGAAGGAGGAGTCATGGAAATTATATTTTGATGGGGCATCTAATGCCCTTGGTCATGGAATAGGTGCAATACTGATTTCTCCAAATGATGCCTACTATCCTTTCACGAGCAGATTAGAATTCTTCTGCACAAATAACATCACCGAGTACAAGGCTTTTGTTATGGATTGTATGAGGCCATCGAAAGGAAGGTTAAGATACTCCAAGCTTTTGGAGATTCGTCTTTGGTGATTTATCAGCTTTGTGGAGAATGGGAAACAAGATACCCAAATTTAGTTAAATATCACGATTTAATCCAAGAGCTAATTAAATGATTCGAGAGGGTTAGCTTTACCTACCTTCCAAGAGAAGACAACTAAATGGCAAATGCCCTAGCGACCTTAGTCGCAATGTTGAAAGCAAGTACAAGGGAAGAAATGAGAGCAATACGAATGCAAACTTTTGAAATACCTGCTTACTGTTGTAGCCTGGAAGAAGAAATGGATGGCAACCCGTGGTACCATGATATCTTGTAGTATATCAAATTCCAAGTTTAACCTAAAGAAGCAAGTGAGAATGATAAAAGGAATCTTAGAAGAATGGCAGTTGGGTATGTCTTAGATGGCGTAGTCTTGTACAAAAATGGCAAAGACCAGATACTGTTAAGATGTGTTGATGCTCGGGAAGCCAAGAATATTCTCGTAGAAGTGCATGATGGTTTGTCCAGGACACATGCCAACAATTTTTTGATGGCCCGAAAGATCATGAGATATGAATATTACTGGTCAACCATGGAAGGAGATTGCATTGACTATGCCAAGAAGTGTCACAAATGCCAAATATATGCTGACAAGATTTATTCTCTGCCACTAGCTTTGCATACAATGATCTCACCATGGCCTTTTGCAATGTGGGGTATGGATGTTATTGGAAAAATTTATCCAAAGGCTTCCAATAGACATCGTTCCATCCTGGTGGCTATTGATTATTTCACTAAGTGGGTAGAAGCAGCCTCCCACACCAATATCACTAGGGCAACAATTTGCAAGCTTATAAAGAAAGAGATAATTTGTTGGTATGGCTTGCCAAAAAGGATCATCACTGAAAATGCTTCCAATTTGAAAAATAAAATGATGACTGAAGTGTACGAGCAGTTTAAAATAATGCACCACAATTCCACCACTTATCGCCCTAAGATGAATAGGGCAGTGGAAGCAACAAATAAGAACATCAAGAAAATCATAGCAAAAACGACAGAAACCTTCAAAGACTGGCATGGGAAGCTACCATTCACTCTGTTCGCCTATCGAACGTTCGTGCATACATCGACAGGGGCAACTCCCTATTGTTTGGTCTATGGGACCGAGATAGTATTACCCATTAAAGTAGAGATCCCATCGCTTCGAATTTTGAGTGAAGTAAAGTTGGATAAAGCCGAATGGATATAGGCTAGGTATGATCAACTGAATCTCATTGAAGAAAAGAGATTGAGAGCTATCTATCATGGCCATATGTATCAAAAGATGATGATGCAGGCACACGACAAGAAAGTTCACCCAAAAGAATTTCGATAAAAGGATCTAGTGCTTAAGATAATCTAGCCAATTTAGAGGAACTTCCGTGGGAAGTGGATGCCAAATTGGGAAGGGCCCTATGTCGTTAAGAAGGCCTTTTTTGGAGGGCCGTTAATCCTAACAAAGATGGATGGGGCGAGCTGAGCAATCCAGTAAACTCAGACTCGGTCAAAAAGTATTACGCCTAAAGAAAAATAAAAATGGAAAAAGAAGAAAAAAGAAAAAAGAAAAAAAGAAAAAAGAGGTACAAGAATGAAAACCTAAAAAGGGCTTATTGAAACCAATAAAGGATTTGAGTAAAAAACCCGTAAAGGGCGGCTCAAATGAATTTTGTGATGGGGCATCCAAAAGGAAAACCCTCTTGGAAAATATCGGTGCTTTGTAGAAGAGCTTGAGGTAAAGATTCTAACTCTGACGATGGGCTCACGCATCATTCATACAATGAATACCTAGGACTTTGTATCACCTTTGTTTTCTTTTGCCTCATGTTTTCCATGGCATTTTTAAATGTATCATATTTACTAATAAAATACTATTTTTTTTATCTTTTATTGTTTTCTTGAACATCTTGCAAGTGAGTTAACATAGATCCATGATAAGCAAAAGATTTCTTGGCATTACTATGTTCTAGTTCTAGCCTACAAAGTGCAAGTAGTTCAAGGGAAGAATCGATCCCAGTACAAAGGATCCTACATGCCAAAGAACACTAACAAGAGGATCTCAAGCACCAAGTTTTCGTAATACACCAAAATGAGGCAACGAGTGTCATTTAAATGTAAACTTGTCCAAGAAAAAGCAAGACGATGGCAACTATAAAACATAAAGATTTCAAGGCGAAAACCTAAAAAAAAGAAACAAGAAAAAAGAAAGAGAAAAAAGAGAAAAAGAAAAAAAAAAGAAAGAAAAAATAAAAATAAGAAAAAAAGACGAGGGGAAAACCCAAGTAGAGGCACTTCGTGGAAATAAGTCTAAAGTGAAAACCTGAAAAGGTACTTTAGAATGGACTCTCAAACTTAGAAGAAAGGGTCAAAAGGTTGGACCCGTATGTGAGATGGAGTGTCGCTATCACTTGAAGAAAGAGAATGAAATAGCAAGAAAATCAACATCACCCGATCAAAGTGAAAATGTTGGAACAATATCAAGATACCATTATCCATGCATCATATAAGATAGGCCTCCCTAAGATTAGGAGCATGCTAACTCATACTATTCAGGTATCTTGGCTATTTTCATGGCAGGTACTCAAGAATCAAAGGAAGACCAGACTTACGCAATAGGGAAGCGAATCTTAACAAAAAAGCAAGAGTCAAACATGAACAGGATATTCGATTAATGGTGCCAAGATAATCAGAAATTAGGGCTTCGTTTCGAATATTTCCATTCTTCAACCTATAGAAAACGGTAAAATTGTTGATACTTGCGACATCAAAGAATAGAGTGTTGCTGTTGAAAACGATTCTATATAGGAAGAACTCATGAATACAAGACAAAATTTCTATGTAGGAAGAACTAGTAGTCTTAAGATTTCAGAGTAAGAAGTTCTATATAGGGAGAACTCATGGCTCGAATACTCCAAGGTGAAAAAGTTCTATATGGGAAGAACTTGTAACTTGAAGAATACAAAGAGCGAAAGGTTCTATATAGGAAGAACCTATAGCTCAGAAGATTTTGAAGTAGAGAGTTTTATATAGGAAAAACATCTATTTCAGGATTATGAGACGAAAAGTTCTATATAGGGAGAACTCTCAGTTTGAAGAATCCACCCATGACGTAGAAGGTTCTATTTAGGGAGATCCTACAGTGTTGATAATTTAAGGTGAAAAGTTTTATAGAGGAAGGACTTGTAGCCCCAAGATTTTGCCAAAGAAGTGCTGAATTCTATACAAGAAGAATTCGCTTCTCCAAGGCTCCAAATAGAAGGATAGTGAACAGTTCTATATAAGAAGAACATGCGATCTCGACTTTCCAGTTTGAAGACTTTCTCCCCCAACGGATTACAAATGACTTAATCTTGAAGATTTTGCCTCTAGGAGTAGTCGGATGGACCAACTGAAGCTCAAAAAATAAGCGGTGACCAGAGAAAAGAAACCCTAAACCTACCTAGACAAAAATGATTGTTCTTATCTTTGCTCTATTCCTATTTACACAGCAATGAGCAAAAATGGCCGGCTGTAATCACCCATTTTTTGTTCATACCGAAACCTCAAACCAAATCCAAAAATAAAATACAAATCCAATTAAAACCCAAATCCACATTTATTATTTCAGTCCAAATTACAAACCAAACCCACAACCCAATAATCTTTGTAAACCGGCCTTAATTCAAATAACCCAAATTTGCCTACCCAATTAACAAATCTGTATCAGACCCAGATAATTAAAAATAAAACCCTAATATTTAAACCTAATTGAAACTCTAATTACTGTAATACCCTTAACCTTAAAAAATAACCTAAGCCCTAGCAACTCTTCATCTGTCGCCGAGCCCTTGCCCCTTCACCTTCCCCGTGCGTGGCCGTTAAATGCTCGCGTGATCGCCACTCGCACCGCCTTGGTCTGCCACCACCCTGCCATGCCTGCTCCACCGCCCAAATCTGTAGAAAAAAGGGATTATTATCCCAAATATCATCATAACCGGGCAAATCAATAATTAATGAAGGGATTTTCTTTGTTTTATGTATCAAAATTGGGTATAAAACCCATGCATGTAATCAGATAGGGGGGATTTGAAAAAATAAAAGGGGGATCGAAAAATAAAAATTGGGGTGATTTACAGATCTAAAGTTTCAAGTAAAAAAGGTATACTTTTTATTTTTTCCTATTCGAGTATAAACCAAAAAGAAGATTTCAAATTTTACCTCGGTTCGATCTTGAACCACCGTCGCTGGACATGATCGAACCACCATTATCTCAACCAGATCTAGAGACTTTTTGAGTTTAGTAGTAGAAAAAGAGGGGTTTCAATCTTAGTTTGGGATTTTGGAATTTGAAAAATTATAGAGAAAAGGGGAGGGAAATAGATTTACTCTGATCTAGAGTTTGAAAAAAAAATGCAGAGAAAAGGGGTAGGGGAAGCAGTCAGCTAAGAGAAAATGGGGCGATAGAATTTGTTTAGTTTATTTTTAGGTTATATAGTTAGGGTTAATAAATGGGTTAATTACCTTATAATTTCTTCCGCACCAAACTAGTTCACACTAGTGGCCTTTCCCATGGTTTAATTCGTCTCTTGGTCCCTCTTGCTTTTTCTTGTTTTTAATTCGGTCATTTTTTCCAATATGGTTCGATCAGTTAAATTAAAATGGATCAATAACATTATAGGTCCCTCTGCCCTAAAATATTTATCTCTATGATCCCTGGTAGTTTTGTAGTCTTTTTAATTCGGTCCTTTATTTATTGAAATTTTAGTTCTTTAATTTGTTTTTTTATTCTTTAGTCCTTATGTTATTGTTATCATAATATATTATATATTATTATAATATACTATTATATTATGCCAAATATTATTAGTATGTTAATCATCATATTACTATTATTATTGTGTTTATTATATTTTTGTTACCATCATATTATTATTATTAATATTATTGTATTATTATTGTTGTTGTTATTATTATTATGATATTATATTATGATTATTATATTTTATTATATTCCATTATTATCATTTTATTATTATTATTATTATTATATATATATATGTTTATATTCATCATATATATGTATACATATATATATAATGCTATATGTTATATATATTAATGTCTGTTGTTAAGTGTTCAAAAGTACTATTTTTATAACCCTTTTTACTCATATTATTGTTAGACACAGGCTCATTTTAGTTGTATTATTAGGCATTCATGCATGTTTTCATAATTTCCTTCACCGTCATGCCTGATTTCATAATTTAGTTGATTCTATGGAAAATGTATTGTTGGTGTATGTTTTTGTGTGTACAGGATTTAATTGCCCTAGCAAGCAGGAGATTGACGTGGCAGCTAAGATAGGAAACTGAAGGATCTACCAAAGCAGTCAAAGCTGCCTTCCAAAATGCCAAACTAGTGGGTCTGCCAAGGCAAACGAAGCTGTCTGCCATGTTGAGCAGATTGCTGAAGCTTGTCGGGATACATCCACTTCATTAGGGATAAGCATGAAAATCAAGAGATAAATCTCATAGATTTTGACTTCCATGCAGCATTTAATGAAGATTTAAATTCAGATTTATGAGGAGTTATTGGAGATCAAAGGGAGATTAAATTCCAAGACTTTTTGGAGAAGTCTTTGGGGGAATTAATAAATAATAAAAGAGATCTATTTCTTTTATTCTATTTAATTCCAGCTTAACTTCCTCTTCAAGAAAGACTTTGACCTAGCAAACTCCTATAAATAAGAGACCAAGCCGCCTACTTTAATGGAGTTGAATTGGAGAGGTGCGATTGGAAGAGAAAAAGGGGCTGCTCGACATATTCTTGTTTTTCCTTCTTTGTTCCATTAGATTCATGTTTAGGGATTTTATTCTTGAGTTTATTTTGTGCCCAGCCATGAACTAAACTTATTTGGCTTGGGTTTTTGTGTTTTTGTGGTTGTGAGAAAGATTGGATTTATTTAGGTATTGAGTTTACAATTTTACTTCAAAGTTTGTTCATTCTTAGTTCTTAATTTTTTTTGCGAGTGAATTGGGAGAAGATCTCGTGAATGCACCCATTTATCTAATATCGAGAGAGTTAGATTCAAGAAACGAATGAGCATGGTTTTCATACAATCAATCAATGGTGAAGACTAATTCAACTTGGAGATAAGTTGTGAATTTCAACGGCTAAAAGGAGCGCAAGATAGGTTGTTGTCCACCCTTGTGTTCACGCAGGGATGTATTATTAAGGCATGGAAAATTAACATTGTTTCGAGTCAGGGATAATGAGAAACCATTGAAGAACGATTCGCTAAACTTTTATGGTTGTCGCCACATTGCCCCAGCAATTGCAGACTTGCCAGGAATTCACAGACCTGCCTAGGCAATTGCAGAACTGCCCAGGTTGTTGCAGAATTGCCCCAACAGTCTGTCTGGATTCAATTGTTGAAGCGATTAAGCTACTCTAGCACTCAATTAAAACGAAAATCTATTCGATTATCACACCACGACTCACGATAACCCAGCCTACTCTCCTTATTCAATTACTTCTCTTTTTAGTTTAATTACTCTTTTATTTTCTTGTAATTAGAACTCTTACTATCACGTACTTGTGTTTTTACTTTCAGTGCGAGAAGTTAGATACTTGAAGTAGCACCAATCCCTGTGGAGACAATACTCGATACTTATCATATCACTTTATTACTTGCGACGTGTATACTTGCACCGTTTACGTAGCACTTAAAACACACAACAAGTTTTTGGCGCCGTTACTGGGGATTGACAATAGCGACTTTGTTTTTAATTTCTTGCACCTTTATTTATTTTTATTTTGTTTTTATTTTTGTTTTATTTCTAATCGGTTTCAAGGGACTTACAACTTTGGTTTTGCATCTGTGTGTGACCAGGGCGAGACCAACATCACAAGACTACCCACTTGAACCCGAGATAGAACGAGTTCTTCATCAAAGAAGACGAGAACAACGAGCAACAATGGCAGAACATCAAGGTAACCCAATCGGCAATCTAAATGCCAATGGTAACCAGAATGCCGTAGTAAGAGGAGAAGGAGATCCAGTCATACAACATGTTCGGAATAGACCCATTAGAGACTTGTAACACCCTAAAATTGGCCTAGATTGTTACCACTATCTAAACTATAGGCTAATTGAATTCATAAGTTAATCAATCTGAAGAAGAATGAACATTGGCCTTCCTTAAAATCAAATAAGTGAAATTGAACCAAATTGAATTGAAATTAAAACTAGAAGGCATAAATAGAAGGATGGAAATGAAAACATGCAAAACTCAAGAGTTTGCATGCAAATAAGATTAAGATCAAGGGTCTTGGCACATGTTCTCAATTGAAGAGAACATATGCCAAAACAATGGATGACTCACGGCCAAGGAGGGAAAAATAACAAACAAATTGTTATCTTCCTCCCATTATCATCCTCTTGGCCGATTATAGAGAGAGAAAGGGGAGAGAAAATTTGCATGCAAACACCTTCAATTCAAGCTTCTTGATTCAACCTTGATCAAATTTAGCATGGATAAGGTATAACACTTGATTCTAACTTGTTATAGATTGTTTGAATATGCAAATGATGATGTTCTTGTTGCCTTGATGAAATTAGATGATTGCCACGTATGTTAGGGTCATGCTAGCTTCAATTAGAGCTTGGAAATTGAATGCTAGAAACTAAATTGTTAATGAGATATATGTATAGTTGCTGGAAAATTGAGAAATATGTGCTTGATTGAAAACAGTCTTGATTAGGGACTGTTTTGACGGAGAAATTGTGTAAACATGCCAATTGAACATAAAACGCTGTTTTGATCATGTTGCTAGATAAAATGAAGATTTAATTGAATAGATATGTTGATGGAAAATGACTACAACTAATTGGACTAGTTAAATTAAGCAATGGACTGCCTAGTTGATGAATTGAATGTGCAAAGTTGATCAAATAGATCAAATTAGGTTCAACATGATTATGACCTGTATTAAGCTCATTTCTAGGTGAAGTATGATGGCCTAGACATGTAAGAACATGAACATGAATTGAATTTCCATGTTAGAACATTGCTTAGGTGAATTAAGAAGCTAGAAATTCAACCTAGTGTAATCTGCCCAGAATGCTCTGTTCTGGGAAGTAACTTTTAAAATCACTATAAATTGTATATAATTAATTTAAGGCTAAAATTTTTATGGACAACACCTTGGTATGTCTAAATTCATTAGGAGAAAACAGAACTAAAGTTTGGATTGTATACTAAAATGTAGAGAAGAAACACTAGGGACAGTGCAAACTTACAGTATAGCAAAATGCCCTGTCTTTAAGTTAAAAACTGTATTAATTGGAAAAGAACTAAAATGCAAGCCTTATATGGACATAAAGACAATTTTGTTAGCTTTCCAACGGTGTAAACCAATTGAAATTCCAACGTACAGAATGAAAGTTATGCATGATTAAGTGACTAGAGTGCAAGCTGCCTGACAGCAACAATATAGGCAATTGCACACTGTTTTGTGGCATTTTGTAAACTGTCTTCTAAACAGTTTTAGGCCTTTGATTATGCCTTGTTTTACATGAACTAGAATGTAGATAAGTGTACTAGAAAATTTATATGAGCATGCTGCCAAATTGTGAATGTTGTGTGCTTGTAACTTTGTCTTGATTTGGTGATCATATGATCATTATTTTGACATGTGTTTGTACTTGTAATGTGATAGAACCAGGTGTAAACTTGGTGGAAAAGGATAGAGTGGATCATTCTAAAGCCAAGAACAAAGGAGTGTGGATGCAAGACTAGCTAGCTTGGAGTATTGTGAGTGTAGTTACCTCTAGGGTTAGGACTAGGTCCTGACCAATGTATTCTTGTTACATTCTTGAAATGTTAAATGAATCTAATCATGAACTTGACCTAATAAGGGATGGATGACTAAAGTAATACATGAAACTTGATCCTAGCCTTGTATACATGACCAATTCGAATGCTTAAGTATGATTATGTGATAACATGGATGCTTGTATGTGCTATGATGCAATGTGATTGAATGTTAAAGACTTGCTTGAGACATATTTTCATCTTGATGAAATGAAACATGAAACTACTTGATATGTGAGCTATGGCTCAATGGCCTAAGGGCCTAATATGAAATGAACTTGCTTGACATGATCTTGATCTTGAAACACTTGAATAAATGGTAAATCCAACAACCTTGGTAGCTAGTTGGACTAGGTAGAAGGGCATGCCTTAGAGTCTAGAGCTCATTGCGTAAGGGTGGACTACGTTCCAGGGCTAAGGCCCCTATTTGGAAACAGACGAAAGGTACATATATGGTCTTTGGCGACAATAGGAGGGTTGACCAGCACTACGGTGCATCTTGTGGCGACAGTTGGTTAGAGACTCGATTACCTATACAAACTAAGTACCAAGGGGGTTGTTTAATGAATAAAAATTGAAATAACAATCCTACATCATATGTTACTTCTCTTGAATGCCATGAATTTGTATGTTACTTAACTTGAAAGCATGACTCCTTGATTTCTTGTTTTGCAAGCATGATGTGCTTGATTCATGATATGAATTTCTTGATTCCGGTTCCTTGAATGGCTGAATGCTTGAATCTTTACTTAGGATTATCTTGATGCTTGATATCCTTAGCTAGGATTCTTCAAATGCTTGAAGCCATAGTTAAGATCACTCTAATGCTTGAGGCCTTAGCTAAGATCAATCCATTGCTTGGAAGCCTTAGCTAGGTCAATACTTGATTAAATGACACATGAAACTTGACATAACAAATGGTTAAACTTAGTACTAACCTCACTAAGAACATTCTTGTACTTATCACTCTCGTTTTTATTCTTCCCAACTACAGGATAAAGGATACGAGTGTTGCTTGATCTTGAAGCATGTTACCTTGAGCTAGAAGCGACTAACACAAGCTTTGCCTATGTATGGTTTCATACTTGTTTTGTATATCTCCTAGAATGGTGGCACTAGAATGTATATAGTTAGATTGAAAAATGCATTTTTGTACTTGTATATAATGATCTTGATGGGCCTACTATGTCTTGATCTTGGACGACATTATGAAGTATGTAATGAACCTAAAGTACTTGAAATGTAAATAATGTTGCTACGCATATGATGATGGAATGAAATGATCTAATGCTTGATCTAGTTTACCTTGATAGCATTCGAATGCTTTGTTTGTGTACATGTCTTGCTTGAAT
The DNA here is from genome assembly GCA_019671005.1 of Hibiscus mutabilis. NCBI lineage: Eukaryota > Viridiplantae > Streptophyta > Magnoliopsida > Malvales > Malvaceae > Hibiscus > Hibiscus mutabilis. The sequence goes on from CM033711.1 coordinate 51,607,303, forward strand.
TGAATGAAACTAGTTACATGTAAAATTGAATGATCACTTGTATGTAACAAACCATGCTTGCTTGTCTTTTATTCGATTGCCTTGGGAAATATATGGTCACTTGTATGTGCTTAGGTATTAGAATGGTGTTTGCCGAATGCATAGGATTGGCATAAGTCTTGAATGAAACTAGTTACATGTAAAATTGAATGATGGAAGTTGTGTGTTGATCATAAAAGCCGAATGGTCTAATGTGAGAATAATATGATGGCCGAATGGTTAGGTATAGAAAATGACTTGAATGGAACTAGTTTTATGCTATTAAGTGTTTAGATAATCAAGCTTAGTAAGTATAGGGTTGAAATATTAAAATGTGTACAAACTAACGAACCTTGAATTGTACTGAAAGCATGAAATGAATTAAGAGTAGTAATCTATAATGTATGAATAAAAGGAAATAATCTATGGTCTTGTTCGAATGCCTAGCATGTATTGAAGTCAAATGTGAATTGCTTGTATGATAGGTAAGTAAGTATGGTTGTTTGTTTGTTCTTGTATTGTCTTGCTTGCCTTGTGTATTGTTTGTATTGTATTGCTTGTCCTTGATCATTGCCATTGCTTGCTTGCTTATGTAACGCTCGTGAGCCGGTTTGCTACTAGCCCGACGTAGGGGGTGTTACAAGACTATTTAGAGGAAGATCTCAACGGTCTCAATCCAGGAGTTGTCGCACCTAAGATAGAAGTCGCCCACTTTGAATTAAAACCTGTGATGTTCAACATGATCAACACAATTGTTCAATTTGGCGGTTCGACAACTGAAGATGTAGACAACATCTCAAATCATTCTTGGAGATTTGCAATTCATTCAAGTTACAAGGAGTCCATGAAGATATCCTAAGGCTAAAATTGTTTCCCTATTCACTGAGGGATAGGACAAAAACATGGCTAAATAGTATTCCATCTGGATCTATAGGATCTTGGATGAATTTGTGTTGTGACTTTATTGCTAGATTTAGTTCTAAAAATATGACTGATAAGTTGTGTAATGATATTACTTCTTTTCGGTAAGCAGAGGATGAATCCATGTACGAGGCTTGGGAGCGATATAGGGAGCTTTTACACAAATGTCCCATGCATGGATTCCCATTGTGGATGCAAGTGATGATGTTCTACAACCTAGTGAACACGCTGACAAGGATGATGCTAGATGCCTCAGCAAATGGCATACTCATCGACAAGTCACCCAAAGAAGCAATAGAGATCCTGAACCATCTTGCCAAGAACGATTATCAGTTCCCAACCACCTGGAGGGGAATAGTCAGATGTAATGCCACGATCAACGAGCTTGATTCATCAGGGTCTATTTCTGCACAACTGGCCGCTTTAACCAATATGGTTAAGAACATGAGCCGACCTGGAAACACACATGAGATCAAGGTAGTAAATTCAATTTGTGATTTATGAAATGGTAACCATGATTCTTCTGAGCATTCGCAGAACCCATAATCTAGCTTTTACGTTGGAAACTACAATCGAAACAACAATATGATGTCCAACACATATAATCCAACCTGGAGGAAGCACCCTAATTTTTTCATTGAGCAGCCCAAACAACGCTATTAATCAGAACAGTTAGAACACACAAGCATCGGGATTCCAGCAGAACATGCCATAGCAACAGATGCCGCAACAACATATGCCGCATCAACAATCGGCACCATCTAGTTCTTTGGAAAATTCTCTCAATGCTTTCATGTCAAAAACTGAATCTTATATGGTAGAGAATAGTAATTTCGTGAAGAATACTAATGCTTTTATGAACAGGACTGAGATGAGATTGCAAAATCAAGAGGCAGCCTTGAAATCCTTGGAGACACAAGTCGGGCAATTCACTCAAAACTTGAATATGAGACGATAAGGTGGTTTACCTAGCGATATTGAGGTCGCCTAAGGAATAGGCCATGAGCAATGTAAAGTAATCACCACCCGGAGCGGACAGAAGCTTAATGATGCACCTGCCCAGCCAATAAACCGACTAGGAGAGCAACCCCTTATCCAACAAGATGAGTCTAGCAACAAAACCTCCAATAAAAATGATGAGTCAGAAATTGCAAAGGAAACTCCACATGCTCGTGCCTCGGCAAGCCTTGATACCAAGGCAATACTAGATACCCATGCCTCGCAACCAAGCATGCCTCAGCAACCAAGCATGCCTCGGCAAGTCCTGATGCATTGGCAATTCCTCAAATCAAATTCTAATGCAAAGAACGGATTGAGGACATTCAACTTCCACCACCATTCCCACAGAGGTTGAAATGGCAGAAACAATAATACAAGTTCAAGAAGTTCCTTGACATCTTGAAGCAAGTCTACATCAACTTGCAATTGGTTGAAGCAATAGAGCAAATGCCGAACTATGCTAAGTTCCTTAAAGACATCGTCTCTAGGCTAACAAGGCTAGGAGAATTCAAAACAATTGTTGTGACGAAAGGATGCATGGCTATGCTACATAATCGCATGCCACCCAAGCTTAAAGATCCTGGCAGTTTCACAATACCATGCTCGATCAGAAACCACTATGCCGGGAAAGCATTGTGCGATCTTGGAGAAATCATAAACTTGATGCCAAAATTAGTTTTCCAGAAATTGGGAATCGAAAAGACAAGACCAACAACAATCGTGCTACAACTTGCTGACAGATCCTACGTGCACCCAGAGGGAAAAATTGAAGATATACTGGTAAGAGTTTATAAATTTATTTTTCCCGCTGACTTTATTATTTTGGATTGTGAAGTAGATGAGTTCGCCCTGATTATTCTTGAGAGATCCTTTTAGCTACAGGAAGAACGATGATTGATGTTGAAAAGGAAGAACTCACGATGAGGGTGAATGACCAGCAAGTCAAGCTGAATGTATTCCAGGCCCTAAAGTATGCCGACGATCCAGAAGAATGTCAATTAATCCACGCTACAACCAAATTTGATTTTGACGTGGAAGAACATTGCCTCGGCAATAACATTGGCAAGGAGAATTGCCTCGGCAATTACACTGCCCAGGCAATTGAACCTGAGGGGTTTGAAGAGCTGAACAATAACGACCCTGAGGAAGCCAATTAGATGGTAAGTCGTCCAGGTAAGTATTTTGAACCATTGGAATACTCAGGTAAGGAAGGTAAGATCGAAAAACCCTCTATTGAGCAGCCTCCTATTTGAATTAAAACCATTGCTAGAGAAATTGAAATATGCTTACTTGGGTGACGATAACATTTTACCTGTAATAATTTCTTCTAAGTTGCAGCCTGAATAGGAAAAGAGGTTGTCCGACATGTTGGCATTGCACAAGAAGGCAATAGGATGGACAATTGTCGACTTGAAGGGAATTAGCCTTGCAGTGTGTATGCACCAAATTCTATTAGAGGATGATCATAAACCGACAATTGAGGCACAAATGAGGCTTAACCCTGCTATGAAAGAAGTCGTGAGAAAGGAAATCATCAAATGGCTTGATGCCAGAATCATATATCCTATCTTTGATAGTATATGGGTAAGCCTGGTACAATGTGTGCCGAAAAAGGGAAGTATAACCGTGGTGAGCAACGAAAGCAATGAACTAATCCCAAGTAGGACTGTGACCAGTTGCAGGGTTTGTATGGACTACCGCAAGTTAAATAAAGCCACTAGGAAAGATCACTTTCCTTTTCCATTTATTGACCAAATGCTTGACTGACTTGTAGGTAAATTTTTCTATTGTTTTCTTGATGGTTACTCAGGTTATAACCAAATTGCCATAGCAATGGATGATCAGGCAAAGACCACCTTCACATGCCCATATGGTACCTATGCTTTTAGAAGGATGTCGTTTGGATTATGTAATGCTCCGACAAATTTCCAGAGATGTATGATGGCAATTTTCTCCGATATGGTGGAAGATTTCCTGGAAGTCTTCATGGATAATTTTTTAGTATTTGGTGACAACTTCGACAATTGCCTTAGCAATTTGGAGAAAGTGCTAACAAGATGTGAAGAATCTGATCTAGTGCTCAATTGGGAGAAGTGCCACTTTATGGTAGATGAAGGCATAGTGCTCGGTCACAAGATCTCATTCAAAGAAATTGAAGTTGACAGAGCCAAGGTGGAAGTGATTGAAAAATTGCCACCACCAACTTCAGTCAAAAGAATTCGAAGCTCCCTCAGTCATGTAGGTTTTTACAGGAGGTTTATTTATAATTTTTCTAAAATCTCTAAACCTTTGTGTAACTTGCTTGAATAGGACAAAGCTTTTAATTTTGACGACTCAAACATCCAAGCATTCGAAGCCTTGAAGAAGCAACTTGCCTCGGCACCCATTGTCGTTCCGCCCGACTAAACCTTACCTTTTGAACTTATGTGTGACGCAACAGACTTTGCAGTAGGAGCAGTACTAGGTCAACAAAAAGGTAAAATATTTTATGTGACTTACTACGCTAGTAAAACTCTTAATGAAGGTCAAGTGAACTACACCACTACGGAGAAAGAGTTAATAGATGTAGTTTTTGCTTTTTTATAAATTTCGTTCATACTTGATCGGGACCAAGGTAATTGTTCATACTGACCATTCGGCAATTAAGTACCTTTTTGCTAAGAAAGATGCCAAACCTCGTTTAATTTGTTGGATCTTACTTTTACAAGAGTTTGACATTGAAATTAAGGATATGAAGGGTACCAAGAACCAAGTCGTCGACCATTTGTCACGCCTAGAATGAGGAAAAGACGATGACCTAAACGTGGAAACCATGATGCATTCTCAGACGAGCAATTGTTAATTTCCCAGGTAGCCCTAACCAGAGATGGCCAGACAATCGCAGCAGGGATTGCCTCGGCAATACCCATGGAAACAGTAGCAGCAATTGCTTCAGCAATTCCATGGTATGCAGAATTAGTGAATTTTCTTGTTAGTGGCATTTTACCTCATGATCTTACTCACCAGGGAAAGAAGCGGTTCTGACATGATGCTAAGCAATATTATTGTTACAAGCATCTTTTATGTAAACAATGTGCAGACCAGGTTATTAGGCGATGCATCCCTGAGGAAGAGCAACAAAATGTGCTCCAACAATGCTATTCATCACCCTATGGAGGTTATTTTGGAGGCACTCGCACCGCGGCCAAATTCTTGCAATCTAGTTTCTATTGGTCAACACTTTACAGAGATGTTCAAGACTTCTACAAGAGGTGTGATCGATATCAGCGAACATGGAATATTTAACGTTGACACGAGATGCCACTACAGAATATCCTTGAGGTCGAGTTGTTTGACGTGTAGGGGATCGATTTCATGGGACCCTTCCCATCCTCATTTGACAATGTATACATCCTACTTGCCATGGACTACGTGTCTAAATGGGTAGAAGTAGCTGCAGTTCTCAGCAATGATTCCAAGACTGTGCAAAACTTCTTGCAGAAAAACATATTAACATGATTTGGAACACCAAGGGCAATTATCAGTGATGGAGGCACCCACTTCGACAATAGGCTAATTGCCAAAATACTGAAGCGATTTGGAGTGATGCACAAAGTTGCCACGATATATCACCCATAGACAAACCCGCAAGCTAAAATTTCCAATTGTGAATTGAAGGTTATCCTTGAAAAAGTTGTCAATCCTTCTCGAAAGGATTGGTCTGCCAGAATTGATGAAGAACTATAGGCCTATCGAACAACATTCATGACGCTTTTAGGCATGTCACCTTACAGACTTGTCTACGGCAAGACTTGCCACCTTTCGGTAGAGATCGAACACAAGGCTTATTGGGTGATCAAAATTGTCAACATGGATTGGGAGAGTGTCGGACAAAAGCGACTATTGGACCTTAACGAAATTGAAGAATTTCCTTCCTTAGCTTACGACAACGCAATAATATACAAGGAGAATACGAAGCGTTGGCATAACATGAAACTATTGCCGCGGTAATTTTTCTCAGGCAATCAGTTCTTCTCTTCAATTCTCAGTTAAAACTCTTTTTTCGGGAAAATTGAAATCGAGATGGTCCGGACATTTTAAAGTTGTCAAACCTTTCTCCCATGGTGCCGTGATAATCATGTCCACCATTGACGGGCATGAGTTCAAAGTTAACGGACAAATATTAAAGCACTATGCCGGCAACCATGTTTAGCGCGACAAGGAAGTAGTTACTTTAGGAGATGCATGACCATGCTCTCCTTTAGTATTTATTATTTATTTTCAGTTTTTGAACTATTTTATTTCTTTACTTATTTTCAGTTTTTAGGATAAAAGTATGTTTTTAGTTTAATTTTTATTCTTTTTATCTTTCCACATTTTTTTCTCTTTGTTTTTGATTCCACAACCACAATCACCATGGCCAAGAACATCAAGACAATTTCTCACCAGTTAAGGAACAAGAAGTGCCAAAGAGAGCTCCAACATCGAAGCTTGCCCGGGCAACCAAAATTGCCTCGGTAATTCCCAATGTCTCGACAAGACCTGATGCCCAGACAGTTGAACCCTACTTCGGAAACTAAGGATGCCATGACAACTGCCGCACAAGAGGCAACACCAGCCATACACATTCACCCATAATGAATCGGCAAACGAACCAAGTAATTGGCATGAAGGAAGCACATCATTCAAGGTGACGACCTTTCTGACTAACTCATTTGCATTTTATTTTAATTTTTGCATGCATTGAGGGCAATGGTTCTCTCGAGTTTGGGGCGGTATTGGTTTCTAGTTAGTTTCATATCATATAGGTTGCATATGTTACTTGCCATGACTTTAATTAGATTTAAATGCTTAAGACTTGTTGAATACTCAATGAATTTTTGCCACTGCACTTAATTGAAAGAACCTTTAAATTTTAGGATTACATTAAAAGAACTTAGAATTTTACTATGATGCTAAATATTATGAACACGGTTGTGGCTTGTTGATTGAAAAAAACTTGATGAACTTAGGTTGCTTAAAATTTGGGTAAATTTAAAATTAAAAGTTAATTTCTTACTAGAGGTGCCCGAAATTGGCTCTAGTCGACCAAAAAAATTAAATGAATTAAATTAAGAAATTGCTTGCTTTACTAGAGGTGCCCAAAATTGGCTCTAATAAAAAGATGAATAAATGCCCCAGTAATGAAACTGATAAAATCCTATTGTTCACATAGAATCTTGAAAATCAACTTGTACACAACTACGCACACACATTGTCACAAGCATTATAGTTTGGTTTCGGGTAATTTTTGTGCTATCCGAAAAATTCAAAAGGTGATCATACTTTGTGCCACGGTTTTGAGGTTTGAAGGCAATTTTGAAGCATGTCTTTGATGATTAAAGTCTTGGCAGGTAATTATTAGATTTGCATTGCTTGAGGACAAGCAATAGTTCGAGTTTGGGGGTGTGTTAAGTGTTCAAAGGTACTATTTTTATAACCCTTTTTACTCATATTATTGTTAGACTTAGGCTCATTTTAGTTGCATTATTAGGCATTCATGCATGTTTTCATAATTTCTTTCACCGTTATGCTTGATTTCATTATTTAGTTGATTCTGTGGAAAAAGGTACTACTGGTGGGTGTTTTTCTGTGTGCAGGATTTAATTGCCCTAGCAAGTAGGAGATTGACGTGGCAGCTAAGGTAGGAAACTGAAGGATCTACCAAAACAGTCGAAGCTGCCTTCTAAAATGCCAAACTAGCGGGTCTGCCATGCTGAGTAGATTGCTAAAGCATGTCGGGATACATCAACTTCATTAGAGATAAGCACAAAAATCAAGAGATAAATCTCAAAGATTTGGACTTCCATGCAGCATTTAATGAAGATTTAAATTCAGATTTATAAGGAGTTATTGGATATCAAAGGGAGATTAAATTCCAAGACTTTTGGGAGAAGTCTTTGGGGGAATTAATATATAATAAAAGATTATTCTATTTAATTCAAACTTAACTTCCTCTTCAAGAAAGACTTTGACCTAGCAAACTCCTATAAATAAGAGACATAGCCGCCTACTTCAAGGGAGTTGAATTGCAGAGGTGCGATTGGAAGAGAAATCCCTTTGGGAATACGTGGGAGAAATCCCTGCCTTTGGTGGAAAACTCTAATTATGTAGTGGAAAACTCTAATTGCAATGACTTGCAGTGTTATTCACTTTGGGAATACGTGGGAGAAATCCCTGCCTTTGGTGGAATTTGCTTACGACAATATCTACCAAGCCTCGATTCAAATGGCACTCTATGAAGCCCTTTATGGGAGGAGATGTAGAACCCCTCTTTGTTGGACCGAGCTTGGTGAAGGCAAGGTGTTAGGCCTTGACTTACTTTGGGAAACTGAAGAAAGGGTGACCATTATCCGTGATCGGCTCAAAGTTGCATTCTACTGACACAAAGCTTATGCTGATCTAAAAAGAAGAGACATTTAGTATGAGGTTGGCGAGAAAGTCTTCCTTAAAGTATCTATGTGGAATAAGATCCTTCGTTTCAACAAAAGGGGAAACTAAGTCCTCGTTTCATTAGACCGTTCAAAGTAATCGAGAGAGTTGGACCTATTGCCTACCGACTAGCTCTCCCTAAGGAGTTAAGTCGAATCCATAATATCTTCCACGTGTCTATGCTATGGAAGTAGCGGTCAGATCCTTCTCATGTGATCGAGCTGGAGTTTGTAGAGATTCAGTCGAATTTGACATACGAGGAAGAACCTGTGCAGATCTCCGCACGAGAAGTTAAAAGACTTCGTAATAAGTCTGTGCCCTTAGAGAAGTCATTCAGTTGAAGAATCAACATGGGAACCAGAAGAGGAGATGCAGCGACAATACCCCCATCTGTTCAACTAGAATGAAAATTTGAGGACAAATTTTCTTAAGGGGGAAGAGTTGTCACATCCAAAAAATTGGCCTAGTTGGAATAAGGCTCCAGTGATCAAAAATTCTGTATCAAATGTACTGAAAAGTGTAATTTCATGATCCTTGTACCCAATTTTGTAATCAATGAAAGTCTTGGGGCATTAAATTGATCTATGGACCCTTTTGTAAGAAATTCAAAGCTAAAATGCTGAAAATATGTCAAGCGTATCGATACAATAAGACCAATATTGATACGGTCCAACGACCATAACCAACTTACCTGTTTTAGCCTAGGTGTATCGGTATGGTTGAACCAGTATCGATATAGTTTGAACTAGGCATTTCGATACAGTAATACATGTATCGGTACGGCCTAACTACCATAATGAACTTACCTATTTTGGCCTAGGCGTATCAATACAACTATATAGTGTATCGATACGACCCTCTATAAAAATCTTTTTTAAGTCCCAAATTGAAGGAAATAGTAAGGAGTTTAGTCACCTCCTTGCTTGCCTCCCTCACGTGGGATGACTCTAAAAAGGGAACAAATAACCATTGATTGCCTAAAATTAGGAAAATGAGGATGAAGTGATAGAAACAATAATATAAGCCTTCCCTTGCTTAGAGGAAAGCTCCCTATTGGTCCTTGGATAGGTGATGAGTAATCAAATAATAAGTTCCCTAATAAAAGACTAAAGGGAAGCTTTCATCTTTGTTTCCATCATCTCCCGAAAGCTAAAACCCACCCTTGTCTAAAATCAAGCTAACACCACCATTGTTGTCTTCAACCTTAAGCAAGCACACACCTCCCTTATTGACTACCTTAGGCACAAGCTTTCTTTGATTCGAAACATCCATAGCAAAGCTATCGATCGGGTAAGTAAAAGCACTCAAATAATTGTTGAATTCCATGGATAATTGGAGTTTAATTTCAAATTGAAATCTGTAGCCTAAAATTTGAAATGAGCACTATATCGTTATAGTGATTATATATAATGATTCTTTGTGTTTCTTCCTAGCTCAAGAGTTGGAGGGAATCAATCTGTTATCCCTAACTAAGCCTAGGAGCAAAAGAATCTAAATCTGGGAATCCTAAAAGCTTCCGAGCACTAGGTGAGTGTAGTTGTGTCAAGGGATAGGCTAGGTGCCATCCTGTTGCATTTGCTTTGTGATTATGTTTGCATTTGATTAAGGGCTCAAGTTGAGCAAACATATCTGTGGATGCTATTGGTAGGCAAGGTAAGTCTCCATATTACTTTAACATGTCTACGAGCATATGTATGCCATCCGATATGTTGTGATCATACCATGATATGTTGTCCGATATGATGTGGTTATGCTATGATATGAATTTGGAGCTAAGGCTCAATTTATAATTCGATATGTTATGGCCTACGGGCACAATGGTAAGTTTGATGATGATATGTGAACTTGGACATTTGTGGACATTGGATACAATTGGCATGCCATAGGATTATTCGAGCTCACCAAGTAAGGGATTGGACTAAGGCCCGAGGCTACAACCTATATGTATGGTGAAATAAGGATGGATTGTGTAAGAGACTATCTGGAGCTACGGATCAAGGTTACAGCTTATTTCTGATATGTGTGGTGTACATGGGAATCCGCGTATCCATTTGTTACCATGTCCAAGGAAATGATATGTGATTACGATATGTATTTTGTATATGGAAATGTGTTACTTTAGTTAAGCATGAGATACAAGTATGATTTGTGCACCAAATATGTCATTCAAGCGTGTTACTATGATGTTCATGTTACTCATCAAATATTTGCATTTGTTATAGCTACCTCACTAGGCTATGTAAGCCTAACATTTGTGTGTTTCATGCATTTCAGGATCCTAAAGATTGCAGCATCTGATCATGTGTTGCAGTTGCGAGTCACTCCTACTAATCATATGTATGCTTATCTTTTGTCTCGAACTTCTAGTAAGGTGGCATATGGTCTAAACATGTTATCTATTACTTTTTGGCGTGTGTGTGTAATAGCCTAAAAGTGACCAATTGAATAATAGCAAATATGGTATGTTTGTGAATTGGTTAAACTAGTAAGATGAGTTAAATGTGCTAAAAGCTAGAAAATAGGTAAATGGATTCGAAATGCCATAATATTTTGTATGCTATTAAAAATATGGATATTAGACTTGTTGGTAAATTTTAGTTAAGTTTGGACAACGTTCAATGGGTTAAATTGACTAAAAACAAGCTAAAATATGTCATTACTAGGCAGACATATCGGTACAGGTGACTGCATATAGATACGGTCTTGCATAATTGGGCCAAGTGAAACAGGGCATACCAATACACAAAGGGGGTGTATCGATACGAATTTTGACAGTAAGGTCTAAAAATAAATTGCATTGATACGGTCTATAGGGTGTATCGATATGGTCAACCCTAGTCAACGTGTATCGATACGGGGATAGGTGTATCGATACGAGCATGTTATCTTTGAATCTGAGAAATGAAAATTTAGCTTAGTGTATCGATACAGCCCCAAGGGTATCGGTACGAAGTTAGTTAATTCGGTTAAAAGACATAGAAACCAGTTTTAAGAAGTTTATAAAATGGTCACAAAAACTTGTATGGCCTAATTGTATAGGTAAACGGCCTTCGTTAGCAACGAAACTTCACAATTTAATAAATGGTAAGTTTAATTATACTCAAGTAAAAAGAAATCCCAATAAGGACCTCTAACTTGTAAAAATTATGATTTAGTCCCTAAGTTCAAAAAGGGTTAAAACTGATCCCGAATTGTGTAAGTCTTAATAAGATAATCCTGCTAAGCCTTAAAAGAGATTAGTAAATGGTCTGAATAAGTTTCCATCCTCCGATTAAGCTTTCAAATCTCTGATATGTTTTCTGGTAGCACTTTCCGACCCAGTTCTCTACCAGGCCAGGAAGGGGTTTACATGCCCTTGATGGTTCATAGTTCCCAAATTCATGTGGCACAAAACCGTACCAATTCAGTCCAGTGTACCGAGATGCCTAGCCAATTTGGCCTTGGACCGTATCGATATGCACCAACTCGTACCGATACGCTAAGCCTATCTAGGCTTAACTGGATAGATACGTTGGGTCACTTACTGATACGCCTGGACCCAGAATGACATCTTTTGCTGGTTTAACATACAATTAAGCTAAGAAAACCACTTAATCATGCTTCTAGGACATAAGCAACATAAACTAGGATCAAACATCAACCAAAATACAATAAACATCAACCATACGCGTTATCTTGCATCCAAAAAGAAAATAAAGGCATGCAACCTAGGAACCAAGCCAAACGAGATACTAAAAACCAACCAAGGCATAAACCAAATATAACAGGCCATTTACAAGACCAAAACGACAATATAAACTTGCTCAAACAGGGAGTTCAACAACATCTCCCAAAACCATAAGGAATCCCCTATTTGCCCTTATTAAACATAGTTTACTTTGGAAGCATATGTTCGTATAAGAAGTCCTTGGATCACTTTCACTTGCTTGCTGCCTCCGAACCTTTAATTCTCTGCATTGATTGACAAAGAGAGTGTAATCACACTAGGCTTATTGAGGAGTGCTAAAAAACAACACCATCAATGCATTTTAAAACCATTTTCTATACCACATTGAAATCACTTTTCAATCCATCATTAAATTATCATTTAAAAACATCACGCCTTCAAAACCATGAACTTTAACCATTCAAAATCTAGCATATTAAACCATATGCAACATGTATTATTAAACCAACAACAACTCACATTGCTAACCTCAATTTAATCCTTCCCATGCAGAACATACCATATGCAAAGCTTAAAGAGTAAACATGTATAAATTCATTATACAACACATGATACATTAACAATTATATTGGCTCACAAGTGATCATCAACAAGTTCTATTTACAAAACACAACACCGGATACATGGATTCACAAGTGTTCTCCCAACACTTCTTACATTTTCACCGGTAACACAAGGTTCACACACGGGAGTTATCGGGACACATAAACCCATCCACCGTTGTGACACCCATGGTGGAGTATTCGGTACACCATATAAACCCCTCAACACCACTCATCGGTAGATGTATAACTACACTAACGAGAGTCTTCGGTACCCATAAACCCCTCAATCGTTAAGGTACTTAGACAGAGTATTCGGTACACCATATAAACCCCTCTACGTCCAAGGCGATTTATTTTATAGTGCACTCAATCCTATAGCTGGCTAACTATATCTGATTACGTTTTAAAACCATTTTCATACCATCACTTGCCAATATAATTCACAATTAGCCATGAACCTCATTGTTTTTAAAGCAATTTACCAAAACATACCCAAGCATCAAACCATGGTTCCCAAAGTATAAATCATACTTACAAGGATCATTCACCAATGTATCTTTCTTCAATACTTTATCAAAAACAATAGACATCATATTTGAAATCATGCTTCAACAGAGGAAATCATGTAAATCAAAACAAGTGCATAAATAATTTTGTAAAACAAGCACGACCGAGAGAGAAAATCCTTTATACTTACTTCCGAGTTTAAACTAGTGTTTCAAACTAGATTTAAACTCCCTTAAACCACCTTTTAAACCATTCCAAAGTTGGAAAGCACGTTCTCACTCATCGACATGCGAAATCTCGATTCGCCAACGCACAATCAAGCATCCGAAGCCTCCAAAGCTTCACCGGTAGCTTCCAAAACGTTCTCCCCTATTTTAACCACATTATAATAGAGGAATAATACATCATAATGCAATCAAAACTCCCAAAAAGCAATTCCTCGACATTGCCTTGCTTAAAACCATCAAAACGCCTATCCGAAACATCTAAAACAACTTCGATTCACATCCAAAACTTAACCCAGCCATAACCCAACACTTCCAAACATCAATCAACATGTAAAGACATCTAAAAAACCATCTCATACAACCAATAAACACACACAACACCTCAAAAACTCATAACTATCAACTCAAACAACTAGAGATTCATTTGATTTCGGAATTCTATTGATAAAACCAATCTATTATCATAATAAGACATCAAAATCATGATATAAACTCATCATAAACTCAGCAAAATTGATCTAAAGTGAAGATCTCATAATTACCTCAATTAAACCATTTATCTCCAATTAAATCCACAAAACTAATTAGAAATCATTTGTAAAGGATTAAGAACTTGGGAATTTCAATAAAGAACCATCACTAAAGGAGAAGAGCAAACCTCACCTCCAAAGATTGAAAGCTCTCTCTCAATTGGATGATTTTTACTCTAAAGAAACAAAGGAAAATCAATGAGATTTTCAGAAAACAAGTTGAGAAATCCATTAGAAATCATTAGCTTAAGAAAACAAGATTATTACCTCAAATATTTGCTGAGAAAATAGATGTTTGGCTGAAGAGATTTTGAGAGAAAACTCTAGAGAGAAAAGTTACGTCAATTTTGTTTTTAGGAAATAACTATCATCCTTTTATTAAATCCTCATTAATCATTTAATTAAAACACTTTAAAACTAATCCAATTAAGAGAGAAATATGATAAAAACATTTAGGCTTAATAGCTCATTAGAGATTCTAAGTTTTAACCCTTTTTACAAAACAATCACTAAAAATAGTTTTCACTTTTTACATTTTGTTCAGTAACTGAAATGTTCGATTTCCAAATCTTATTTTCTTAAATTGACTTTTCCAAAAAGCAATATATATTTAATAAAGATTTTAGAGCATTTTTTTATATTTTTATCCCTTGTAAAAATATACGATCCCGAAATCGACTTGAATCTCTAACTCGATCCACCGAACCATCTAATCTAACCCTCAAATCCACTAGGCCCAAAACCGGGGCGTTACAATTGTATTAGCCATAAATGGCATCATCAATTTCATAGTTAGATATACAATCCGAGAAATCATACGAGAAAATAAAAGGCTTATTACAACTCATGATCAAATGTGCAAGCGAGTGTGCAACCCTATTCGATTCACGGCCTATGTGTGTGACCTTAAGCTTAGCGTGATTAGCAAGAATGGTGTGTGCATCGGGCAGGAAGGTGGCAATGATCGACCTGTCCAGCTTCTCGATTTTCAACTTGTTGACAGTAGCCATGGAGTCCCCTTCGATGGTTGCTTGTTGCCAATCATTCTCTACGGAATTTTGTAGGTCCAAAGTGAAGGCACAAGCCTTGGTTGTCTCGGTAGTGTGCACCCCTTGGATCTTGTGGGCTCTTGCGTCAATGACCAGAGCATAGGAATTATGAGCCACCACACCAATTGAGGCAACTCCCGTGTTAACCATGAAAGCAGCATCGACATTGACCTTGATGGTGTTTGCTAGTGGGTAGGACCATCGAGTGGCTCGGTTGCAAGGGACCGGAATGCTTATGAGCTCTTGTACGGTAGTGTAGTTCCAGGTAAGTAGTTGAGCATAATCCACCATGGCTCAGGTCAGGAGCATCTTGTTTTCATGAGTGAGCTTGTTCCTCCAATTCCAAAGGAGGGTGATTAGGAGAGTGAATTGACCTTTGTTCATCTTCTTGTACGATGCTTCCAACCAAGCTTTGCAACTAGGGAAATGACTATGAGGTAAGAAGTTTGAGATATCACAAATGTCGAAGGCTTCCTTAAGTTTAGGGCGGTCACGAAAGGCATGAAAGCACGTATCCAACTTATTATTTGAGGGCTTCTGTGAGTTTAGGGCACTCACGAAAGGCTTCCAACCAAGCTTTGCACATTTTATAAGTGCCAAGATCAAGGCCCGCGGCTGCCAGTTTATGGCCGGTGGGAAACGCATCATGACAAAGCCTCCACCCATATAAACAAATATGGGGGCAAGGTGGGTAGTTTAGCTATTGCTTTCCATATAGAAGGACAATCCCTTACCTCATGTTTTTGTAAAAACAACCAATTATATCTAGACCGAGTGGTGTAGCTTCCTGAAGGATGATGGCCTTGAATAAGCATGTCACCTGATAAGTGTTCAAAAGTACTATTTTTCTTACGCTTTTTACTCATATTATTGTTAGACTTAGGCTCATATTAGTTGCATAGTTAGCCATTCATGCATTAATCCATGTTTCCTTCCATCTTTGAGCTTGATTACATAACTTGGTAGTTTTTGTGGAAAAGATGCTGCTTTGGTGTGCTTTGTGTGTGTATGTGCAGGATCACTTACCAAAGCAATGCCGAGCTAGTTGCCAGGGCAATGCATGAAGGATATGCCGAGCTAGTTGCCAGGGCAATGCATGAAGGAGACGCCGAGCCAGTTGCCATGGCAATTGTCGACAAAGAGAAAATGCAATAGGGATGTCGAAATTAATGACTTTACAAGCCCAAGATGACATGGAGCAAGGCCCAAACCCAAAGGAATTTAATTGCCATGCAGAGATTAAAGAAGAATTAAATTCCAAGAAGATAGGAGAAGTTCGAATAGGAATAAAATTATAATAAAGAATTATATTCTTTAAAGATAATTTAATTCCAACTCAAACTCCTCCTCAAAGAAGGACTTTGGCCTAGCCCTATAAATAGCAAGGAGATTTCGACAAGATGGATAGAGAGAGCAAGAGGGAATTTCGACAAGTCCAAGTAGGGCAAGAGGAGAGAATTTTCGACAAGCATCAAGGGCAAGGAGGATTTCGACAAGCCTCCTCCTTCATCTTTTCTTTCTTGTTCGATTGGGTTCATGCTAGGGATTATTTATCTTGTGTTTCTTTGGAACCTAGCCATGAACTAAATTTACTTGGCTATGGTTATTGTGTTTTGTGGTTGTGAGAAATTATTGGTTTTTGTTTAGGTAATAAGAGTTTGCACTTTTCTATTTCAAGGTTTATTCATTCTTGGTTCTTATTCTTGTTTGCGAGTGAATTGGGAGAGGATCTCGTGATTTCATCTATTTATCTAATATCGGGAGAGTTAGATTCAAGAAACGAATGAATATGATCTTTATTCAATCTATTGATGGTGAAGATTAATCCGGCTTAGGAATAAGTTAAGGATTTCAACGACTAAGAGGAGCGCAAGATTGGTTGTTGTTCACCCTTGATTCACGCAGGGATGTATTATCAAGGCATGCACAAGTAGCTAGAGTTTCGACTTAGGGATAAGAAGAAACCATTGAAGAACGCTCTGCCGAACCTTGAAGGTTGCTGCCCAGACGTCCAAGTAGTTGCCCAACTACTTGCCCAGGCAACCATCGATTAGTTGCCAAGGCAACCCCGTTGTGCAAGTTGCCACGGCAACTGAGTTGCCCGTGCACTCTTTTACCAAAACGATCCAATCGGCTATCACACCTCAACTCACAATAACCTGGCCTATCTTTCTTATTTGAATTCATCTTTTCTTTTACTTTATTGCTTTCTAGATTAGTCATTAGTTAAACTCCTATAATCCTTTACTTGTGTTTTTACTTTTTACAGTGCAAGAGACTAGATTCTTGAAGTGGCACCAATCCCTATGGAGACGATATCTTTTATACTATAACTTGCGACGTGTATACTTGCACATTTGCGTAGCACTTATTACGCGCAACAAGTTTTTGGCGCCGTTGCCGGGGATTGGCAATAGCGACTTTGTTTTTACTTTCTTGCACTTTCTTTTTACTTTTCTTGTTTAAAATTCAAAGGGCTAATAAACTTTGGTTTTGCATTGGTATATGACCAGGGCGAGACCGACTTCACTAGAATATCCCTTTGATCCAGAAATCGAACGAACCTTACAAAGACTTAGACGAAGGAAAAGAGAAGCAATGGCAAATCAAGACGGTAATATGAATCAAGATGTTCGAGCAGGAGGAGGAGTGATTCTTGCACGAAACAGAATTATTCGAGACTACCTTGAAGAAGATCTTGATGGACTTAACCCAGGAGTTGTCGCACCTGAAATTGAAGCCGACCACTTTGAGTTGAAACCGGTAATGTTTAATATGATCAACACAATAGGTCAATTTGGCGACTCAGCAACTGAAGATGCACGACAACATCTGAAATCTTTCCTCGAGATTTGCAACTCGTTCAAGATACACGGAGTCACCCCCGATGTATTACGATTAAGATTATTCCCCTATTCACTAAGGGATAGGGCGAAAGCCTGGTTGAATAGCATTTCTGCCGGATCAATAGCATCTTGGACCGATCTTTGTCGTGATTTCCTTGCTAGATTTAATCCTACAAATTTGACTGATAAGCTTCGTAACGACATTACTTCTTTTCGGCAGGCAGATGATGAATCCATGTACGAGGCTTGGGAGCGATATAGAGAACTTCTACACAAATGCCCCCTACAGGATTCCCGGTGTGGACTCAAGTAACGATGTTTTACAACGCCGTGAATACACCAACAAGGATGATGCTAGATGCCTCGGCAAATGGCATACTCCTAGATAAGTCACTGGAAGAAGCAATGCAAATTCTAAATAGGCTGGCCAAGAATGATTATCAATTCCCATCTACTAGAAGAGGAGGAGTTAGACGCCAAGCCACAATACATGAACTAGGATCATCAGATTCAATTTCGGCACAATTGGCCACTTTAACCAAGATGGTCCAGAACATGCAAAAACCAAACAACACACATGAAGTCAAGGTAATGGATTCTTTTTGTGAGTTATGTGGTGATAACCACAATTCTTCTGAATGTATGCAAAATCGAGAATCCAGCTTCTATGTGGGGAATTACAATCGGAGCAACAAAATGATGTCCAATACATACAATCCAGCTTGGAAGAAGCACCCGAATTTTTCATGGAGTAATCCCAACAATGCTCTAAACTAGAACAATCATAATGCACAAGCATCGGGATTCCAGCAGAATATGCCACGGCAACAGATGCCGCAGCAACAACCGACAACATCTAATTCTTTGGAAAATTCTCTAAATGCTTTTATGATGAAAACTGAATCTTATATGGCTGAGAATAGTAATTTCATAAAAAGAACTGATGCTTTTATTAACAGGACCGAGATGAGATTGCAAAACCAAGAGGCGGCAATCAAATCATTGGAAAATCAAGTCTGACAGTTTGCTCAAAATCTGAATACTAGACCATAAGGAGGTTTACCTAGCGATACTGAAGTCGCAAGAGGAACTGGCCATGAGCAATGTAAGGCCATCACCACTAGAAGTGGCCAACAACTTAGAGAGGTTCAAACCCGCTCATCAAACAAAACTCCACAAAAAGATCAAGACGAACCTAGCGGCAAAGCCTCAGATGCTGAACCAGGAATTGCCGCGGCAATCGGCAATAAGCATGCCTCGGCAACCGACGATAAAGATGCCTCGGCAACTTGCGATAAGCATGCCTCGGCAACCCCAGTTGATAATGCCTCGGCAACTCCAGATGTCCCGGCAATGCCGTCAATCAGGTTTCAAACCAATGAAAGGATCGAAGATATCCGACTTCCACCACCATTCCCACAAAGGTTGAAGCGACAAAAGCAAGAATACCAATTCAAGAAGTTTCTTGATATCCTAAAGCAAGTCCACATCAACTTGCCATTGGTGGAAGCAATTGAACAAATGCCAAACTATGCCATGTTTCTTAAAGACATTGTGTCCAAGAGAACAAGGCTAGGAGAGTTTGAAACAGTTGCCGCGACAGAAGGATGCATGGCAATGCTGCACAATCGTATGCCACCTAAGTTGAAGGATCCCGAAAGTTTCACAATACCCTGTTCCATTGGAAATCACTATGTCAGGAAAGCATTATGCGACCTTGGGGCTAGCATAAACTTGATGCCAAAATCTGTTTTCCAAAAACTAGGAATCGGGAAGGAAAGACCTACAACAGTCATGCTGCAGCTAGCCGACAGATCCTATGTGCATCCAGAGGGAAAAATCGAAGACATACTGGTAAAAGTCGATAAATTTATTTTTCTCACTGACTTTATTGTTTTGGATTGTGAAGCAGATGAGCATGCACCCATCATTCTCGGGAGACCATTCCTAGCAACAGGGAGAACCTTGATTGATGTTGAAAAGGGAGAACTCACAATGAGGGTGAATGACTAGCAAGTTAAACTAAATGTGTTCCAAACACTAAGGCATGCCGATGATCCAGAAGAATGCCAACTACTTCATGCCACGGCAGAGTTTAACTTCGATGAGGAATTTAGTTGCCTCGGCAACTACATTGCCGACCAAGAGGAACATGAGGAGTATGAAGAATCGGTCGATGAGGAACAACCAGAAGAGGCAAATTGGCTAGTCAACCGACCAGGTACATACTTTGAACCACTGGACTACTCAGGTAAGGAAGGTAAGCTCAAAAAACCCTCTATTGAACAACCACCAATTCTTGAGTTGAAACAATTGCCAGAGCAACTAAAATATGTATACTTAGGGACCGATAATACATTGTCTATAATTATTTCTTCTAAGTTACAGCCTGAGCAGGAAAAGAAGCTTATCAAGATATTGAAGCTACACAAAAAGGCAATAGGGTGGACAATTGCCGACTTGAAGGGAATTAGCCCGGCGATGTGCATGCACAAGATCTTGTTGGAAGATGATCACAAACCTTCAATTGAGGCCCAAAGGAGACTGAATCATGCCATGAAAGGGGTTGTAATGAACGAAATCATCAAGTGGCTTGACGCCGGCATTATATACCCTATCTCCGATAGTACATGGGTAAGTCCGGTACAATGTGTACCGAAAAAGGGAGGTATGACAGTGGTAAGCAATGAAAATAATGAACTTATCCCAACCAGGACTGTGACCGGTTGGAGGGTTTGTATGGACTATCGAAAACTAAACAAAGCCACTAGGAAAGATCACTTCCCATTACCCTTTATTGATCAAATGCTTGACCGTCTTGCGGTAAAACCCTTTTATTGTTTTCTTGATGGTTATTCAGGTTACAATCAGATTGCCATAGCACCGAAGATCAAGAAAAGACAACCTTCACATGCCCATACGGTACTTATGCCTTCCGAAGGATGCCGTTTGGATTGTGTAACGCCCCGGCAACCTTCCAAAGATGCATGATGGCACTCTTTTCAGACATGGTCGAAGACTTCCTTGAGATCTTCATGGATGATTTTTCGGTTTTTGGTAATGACTTACGACTGTCTCGGCAATTTAGAGAGGGTGTTGGCAAGATGCGAAGAAACGGATTTAGTCCTCAATTGGGAGAAATGCCACTTTATGGTAGATGAGGGAATAGTGCTCGCCACAAGATTTCATCCAAGGGAATTGAAGTAGACAAAGCCAAGGTGGACGTGATCGAGAGATTACCCCACCAAATTCGGTTAAAGGAATTCGAAGTTTTCTCGGACATGCAGGTTTTTACAGGAGGTTCATTCATAATTTTTCTAAAATCACTAAACCCTTGTGTAATCTGCTTGAACAGGATAAAGTCTTCGATTTTGATGATTCTTGCACTCAAGCATTCAAACCCTAAAGAAAAGCTTGCCTCTGCACCCATTGTCGTTCCACTAGATTGGATGCTACCTTTTGAGCTCATGTGTGATGCAAGTGATTTCGCGGTAGGAGCAGTCCTAGGCCAACGCACAGGTAAGACCTTCCATGTGATATACTACGCTAGTAAAACTCTTAATGATGCTCAAGTGAATTACACAACAACGGAGAAAGAGTTGCTAGCTGTAGTTTTCACATTTGATAAGTTTCGATCCTATTTAATTGGTACAAAGGTAATTGTTCATACGGACCATTCGGCAATCAAATACTTATTTGCTAAAAAGGATGCTAAACCTCGTTTGATTCGTTGGATATTACTTTTACAAGAATTTGATATTGAAATTAAGGACAAGAAAGGAACAAGAAAATCAAGTGGCGATCACTTATCACGTTTGGAACGCAATAGGGAGGAGGACGCGGATCTAGAGATATGTGATGCATTCCCGGATGAATAAATTTTAGTTGCCTCGGCAACCCTTGACGCCTTGGCAACCCTTGACGCCTCGGCAACCATGGATGCACACGCCTCGGCAATTTTGGGAGCAGTCGCCATGGCAAAGACAGCCTCGGCAATACCCCGCACGCGAATTTAGTTAATTTCCTTGTTTGTGGTATTTTTCCTTATGGCATTACTCACCAAGGGAAGAAGCGGTTCTACCATGATGCTAAGCATTACTTTTGGGACGAGCCTTTTTTGTTTAAACAATGTGCAGATCAGGTTATACGTCGATGTGTCCTCAAGAAGAGCAATGAGAATATACTCCGCAATGCCATTCTTCACCCTATGGAGGACATTTTGGAGGAACTCGTACCCCGGCCAAAGTTTTGCAATCCGGTTTGTATTGGCCAACTTTGTACAAAGATGCCCAAGACTTTTACAAGCAATGTGATCGTTGCCAGAGGACGGGCAATATCTCTAGACGGCATGAGATGCCGCTCCAGAACATCATCGAGGTGGAATTGTTCGATGTATGGGGGATCGATTTTATGGGACCTTTCCCATCTTCATTCGGCAACCTCTACATTCTACTTGCCGTCGACTACGTGTCTAAATGGGTTGAGGCAGTTGCAGTTCCCAACAACGATTCCAAGACCGTGCAAAGATTCTTGCAGAAAAACATATTTACACGGTTTGGGATGCCGAGAGCAATTATCAGCGACGAAGGCAAGCATTTTGACAATGTACTAATTGCCAAGATGTTGCAACGCTCGCATATCACATAAGATAGCCACGGCATATCACCCACAAACCAACGGCAAGCGTAAATTTCCAACCGGAAGTTGAAGGGAATACTCGAGAAAGTTGTAAATCCCTCAAGGAAGGATTGGTCATTAAGACTAGATGACGACTTTAGGCATATCGCACTGCATTCAAAACACCCTTAGGTATGTCCCCTTCCGACTTGTCTATGGTAAAACATGTCATCTACCGGTGGAAATCGAGCACAAGGCGTCTCTGGGCAATCAAGACCGTGAATATGGATTGGGAAAGTGCCGGACAAAAGCGTTTGATGAACCTCAATGAGATAGAAGAATTCCGTGCACTCGCCTATAACAATGCACGAATCTACAAGGAGAAAACAAAGCGATGGCACGACAAGAAACTATTGCCACGGCAATTCACGCCAGGGCAACTAGTTCTCCTATTCAATTCTCGGCTAAAACTTTTCCCGGGAAAGCTAAATCAAGATGGTCAGGACCATTTGAAGTCGTCAAACCATTCTCCCATGGCGCCGTGATAATCAAGTCCATCTCTGACAACCATGAATTCAAAGTTAATGGACAAAGATTGAAGCACTACAATGGTGCCCATGTGGAACGTAACAAGGAAGTGGTCAACTTAGGAGATGCATGAGCATGCTCTCCTTTCAATATTTTCTTTTTCTTTTATTTTCATTCTTTTTAGGAGATGTTTTTTTCATTATCTTTAGTTTTCAGATTTTCTTTGTTTTTCACAACAAGACTCACAACTACTATGCTAAGGAAATTTACCGCCGAGATCCTTGCCCCGGCAACCAATGAAGCAGCCGCCACGGCAACCGCAAAAGATGACGCCACGGCAACCAGCCCTGAAGATGCCACGGCAACCAAAGCTAAAGACATCCCGGCAACCACTGCAAAAGCCAAAGGTAAGGCACCTATGCCCGAATCAACTCCTAAGAAAACAACCATCGCGTTCAAGCAAGAGAATCAAGACACCGACCAAAAGGAAACTAATCATCTACGATGACGAACTCTCAGAGTAAGTCCTCGTATGCATTTTTATTTTTATTTTTCGTTGTTTTTATGCATGCATTGAGGACAATGCCTCACTCGAGTTTGGGGGGGATTGTTATTAGTAGTTACCATGTTTAGTTACATTCACTTAAGTATTACATTTAGGATACATAAATTGCTTGCCATGCCTTTAATTTGAACAAGAATTGCTTAGATTTGATGAATATTCGATGATGACTTTGCCAATGCACTTAATTGATAGAATTTTTATTCTAGGATAACCATGGAAAAACTTAGAATTTTACTATGATGCTAAATTTGATGAAACACTGTTGTGGTTTGATTGATTTAAGGAATTCTAGTAAACTTAGGTTGATAATTAACAAATTGGGGGATTAGAATTGGATGAATGCTAGAGGTGCCCGAAATTGGCTCTAGCATGTGCTAAAAAAATTGATCACTAGAGGTGCCCGAAACTGGCTCTAGAATGTATTAAAAAAATTTAACTAGAGGTGCCCGAAACCGGCTCTAGTCGATTAAATTAACTTAAGAAAACTAAAAACAAAACACTAGAGGTGCCCAACACTGGCTCTAGTTCAAACATGTTAAAAAGAACCCAATGAAGTAATTTGAAAACCTCTTGTTTGCATAGAATCCAAAAAATCAACTTGCACACAACTCCGCACACACTCACAAGCAATATAGTTTGATTCCGAGTAACTCATAAGTTTTCTAAAAAATAAAAAGCCAATCATACTGTGCCCCGGTTCAGAGAATTGAAATCAAGTTCAAAGCTAAGTTTGTGAAAATTGAAGTCTTGGCGGTGTAATTATGAGTTTGCATTGCTTGAGGACAAGCAATAGTTCGAGTTTGGGGTGTGATAAGTGTTCAAAAGTACTATTTTTCTTACCTTTTTACTCATATTATTGTTAGACTTAGGCTCATATTAGTTGCATAGTTAGCCATTCATGCATTAATCCATGTTTCCTTCCATCTTTGAGCTTGATTACATAACTTGGTAGTTTTTGTGGAAAAGATGCTGCTTTGGTGTGCTTTGTGTGTGTATGTGCAGGATCACTTACCAAAGCAATGCCGAGCTAGTTGCCGTGGCAATGCATGAAGGATATGCCGAGCTAGTTGCCGGGCAATGCATGAAGGAGACGCTGAGCCAGTTGCCATGGCAATTGTCGACAAAGAGAAAATGCATTAGGGATGTCGAAATTAATGACTTTACAAGCCCAAGATGACATGGAGCAAGGCCCAAACCCAAATGAATTTGATTGCCATGCAGAGATTAAAGAAGAATTAAATTCCAAGAAGATAGGAGAAGTTCTAATAGGAATAAAATTATAATAAAGAATTATATTCTTTAAAGATAATTTAATTCCAACTCAAACTCCTCCTCAAAGAAGGACTTTGGCCTAGCCCTATAAATAGCAAGGAGATTTCGACAAGATGGATAGAGAGAGCAAGAGGGAATTTCGACAAGTCCAAGTAGGGCAAGAGGAGAGAATTTTCGACAAGCATCAAGGGCAAGGAGGATTTCGACAAGCCTCCTCCTTCATCTTTTCTTTCTTGTTCGATTGGGTTCATGCTAGGGATTGTTTATCTTGTGTTTCTTTGGAACCTAGCCATGAACTAAATTTACTTGGCTATGGTTATTGTGTTTTGTGGTTGTGAGAAATTATTGGTTTTTGTTTAGGTAATAAGAGTTTGCACTTTTCTATTTCAAGGTTTATTCATTCTTGGTTCTTATTCTTGTTTGCAGTGAATTGGGAGAGGATCTCGTGATTTCATCTATTTATCTAATATCGGGAGAGTTAGATTCAAGAAACGAATGAATATGATCTTTATTCAATCTATTGATGGTGAAGATTAATCCGGCTTAAGAATAAGTTAAGGATTTCAACGACTAAGAGGAGCGCAAGATTGGTTGTTGTTCACCCTTGATTCACGCAGGATGTATTATCAAGGCATGCACAAGTAGCTAGAGTTTCGACTTAGGGATAAGAAGAAACCATTGAAGAACGCTCTGCCGAACCTTGAAGGTTGCTGCCCGACGTCCAAGTAGTTGCCCAACTAGTTGCCCGAGCAACCATCGATTAGTTGCCAAGGCAACCCCGTTGTGCAAGTTGCCACGGCAACTGAGTTGCCCGTGCACTCTTTTACCAAAACGATCCAATCGGCTATCACACCTCAACTCGAGACTAGATTCTTGAAGTGGCACCAATCCCTATGGAGACGATATCTTTTATACTATAACTTGCATGCGTGTATACTTGCACATTTGCGTAGCACTTATTACGCGCAACAAGTTTTTTGGCGCCGTTGTCGGGGATTGGCAATAGCGACTTTGTTTTTACTTTCTTGCACTTTCTTTTTACTTTTCTTGTTTAAAATTCAAAGGGCTAATAAACTTTGGTTTTGCATTGGTATATGACCAGTATGAGACCGACTTCACTAGAATATCCCTTTGATCCAAAATCGAACGAACCTTACAAAGACTTAGACGAAGGATAAGAGAAGCAATGGCAAATCAAGACGGTAATATGAATCAAGATGTTCGAGCAGGAGGAGGAGTGATTCTTGCACAAATGTAACTATTCGAGACTATCTTGAAGAAGATCTTGATGGACTTAACCCGTGAGTTGTCGCACCTGAAATTGAAGCCGACCACTTTGAGTTGAAACCGTAATGTTTAATATGATCAACACAATAGGTCAATTTGGCGGCTCAAAGAATCAAGATGCACGACAACATCTGAAATCTTTCTCGAGATTTGCAACTGCTCAAGATACACGGAGTCACCCCGATGTCTTACGATTAAGATTATTCCCTATTCACTAAGGGATAGGGCGAAAAAGCATGGTTGAATAGCATTTCTCGCGGATCAATAGCATCTTGGACCGATCTTTGTCGTGATTTCCTTGCTAGATTTAATCCTACAAATTTGACCGATAAGCTTCAGAATTTACATTACTTCTTTTTCGGCAGGATGATGAATCCATGTACGAGGCTTGGGAGCGATATAGAGAACTTCTACACAAATGCCCCTACACGATTCCCGGTGTGGACTCAAAACAATGTTTTACAACGCCGTGAATACACCAACAAGGATGATGCTAGATGCCTCGCAAATGGCATACTCCTAGATAAGTCACCGGAAGAAGCAATGCAAATTCTAAATAGGCTGGCCAAGAATGATTATCAATTCCCATCTACTAGAAGAGGAGGAGTTAGACGCTGCCACAATACATGAACTAGGATCATCAGATTCAATTTCGCACAATTGGCCACTTTAACCAAGATGGTCCAGAACATGCAAAAACAAAACAACACACATGAAGTCAAGGTAATGGATCTTTTTGTGAGTTATGTGGTGATAACCACAATTCTTCCGAATGTATGCAAAATCGAAATCCAGCTTCTATGTGGGGAATTACAATCGAGCAACAAAATGATGTCCAATACATACAATCCAAATTGGAAGAAGCACCTAAATTTTTCATGGAGTAATCCCAACAATGCTCTAAACTAGAACAATCATAATGCACAAGCATCGGGATTCCAAAGAGAATATGCCACGGCAATGTATGATGCAAAAATAACAACCGACAACATCTAATTCTTTGGAAAATTCTCTAAATGCTTTTATGATGAAAAACTGAATCTTATATGGCTGAGAATAGTAATTTCATAAAAAGAACTGATGCTTTTATTAACAGACCGAGATGAGATTGCAAAACCAAGAGGCGGCAATCAAATCATTGGAAAATCAAGTCCGACAGGTTTGCTCAAAATCAATACTAGACCATAAGGAGGTTTACCTAGCGATACCATCAAGTCGCAAGAGGAACTGCCATGAGCAATGTAAGGCCATCACCACTAGAAGTGGCCAACAACTTAGAGAGGTTCAAACCCGCTCATCAAACAAAACTCCACAAAAGATCAAGATTTAACCTAGCGGCAAAGCCTCGGATGCTGAACCGAGAATTGCCGCGGCAATCGGCAATAAGCATGCCTCGGCAACCGACGATAAAGATGCCTCGGCAACTTGCGATAAGCATGCCTCGCAACCCAGATTGATAATGCCTCGGCAACTCCGGATGTCCCGCAATGCCGTCAATCAGGTTTCAAACCAATGAAAGGATCGAAGATATCCGACTTCCACCACCATTCCCACAAAGGTTGAAGGCGACAAAAGCAAGAATACCAATTCAAGAAGTTTCTTGATATCCTAAAGCAAGTCCACATCAACTTGCCATTGGTGGAAGCAATTGAACAAATGCCAAACTATGCCATGTTTCTTAAAGACATTGTGTCCAAGAGAACAAGGCTAGGAGAGTTTGAAACAGATTGCCGCGACGAGAAGGATGCATGGCAATGCTGCACAATCGTATGCCACCTAAGTTGAAGGATCCCGAAAGTTTCACAATACCTGTTCCATTGGAAATCACTATGTCGAAAAGCATTATGCGACCTTGGGGCTAGTATAAACTTGATGCCAAAATCTGTTTTCCAAAAACTAGGAATCGGGAAGGAAAGACCTACAACAGTCATGCTGCAGGCTAGCCGACCAGATCCTATGTGCATCCGAGGGAAAAATCGAAGACATACTTGGTAAAAGTCGATAAATTTATTTTTCTCACTGACTTTATTGTTTTGGATTGTGAAGCGGATGAGCATGCACCCATCATTCTCGGAGACCATTCCTAGCAAACAGGAGAACCTTGATTGATGTTGAAAAGGAGAACTCACAATGAGGGTGAATGACTAGCAAGTTAAACTAAATGTGTTCCAAACACTAAGGCATGCCGATGATCCGAAGAATGCCAACTACTTCATGCCACGGCAGAGTTTAACCGATGAGGAATTTAGTTGCCTCGGCAACTACATTGCCGACCAAGAGGAACATGAGGAGTATGAAGAATCGGTCGATGAGGAACAACGAGAAGAGGCAAATTGGCTAGTCAACCGACCAGGTACATACTTTGAACCACTGGACTACTCAGGTAAGGAAGGTAAGCTCAAAAAACCCTCTATTGAACAACCACCAATTCTTGAGTTGAAACAATTGCCAGAGCAACTAAAATATGTATACTTAGGGACCGATAATACATTGTCTATAATTATTTCTTCTAAGTTACAGCCTGAGCAGGGAAAAAGAAGCTTATCAAGATATTGAAGCTACACAAAAAGGCAATAGGGTGGACAATTGCCGACTTGAAGGGAATTAGCCCGGCGATGTGCATGCACAAGATCTTGTTGGAAGATGATCACAAACCTTCAATTGAGGCCCAAAGGAGACTGAATCATGCCATGAAAGGGGTTGTAATGAACGAAATCATCAAGTGGCTTGACGCCGGCATTATATACCCTATCTCCGATAGTACATGGGTAAGTCCGGTACAATGTGTACCGAAAAAGGAGGTATGACAGTGGTAAGCAATGAAAATAATGAACTTATCCCAACCAGATCGTGACCGGTTGGAGGGTTTGTATGGACTATCGAAAACTAAACAAAGCCACTAGGAAAGATCACTTCCCATTACCCTTTATTGATCAAATGCTTGACCGTCTTGCAGGTAAACCCTTTTATTGTTTTCTTGATGGTTATTCAGGTTACAATCAGATTGCCATAGCACCAGAAGATCAAGAAAAGACAACCTTCACATGCCCATACGGTACTTATGCCTTCCGAAGGATGCCGTTTGGATTGTGTAACGCCCCGGCAACCTTCCAAAGATGCATGATGGCACTCTTTTCAGACATGGTCGAAGACTTCCTTGAGATCTTCATGGATGATTTTTCGGTTTTTGGTAATGACTTACGACTGTCTCGGCAATTTAGAGAGGGTGTTGGCAAGATGCGAAGAAACGGATTTAGTCCTCAATTGGGAGAAATGCCACTTTATGGTAGATGAGGGAATAGTGCTCGGCCACAAGATTTCATCCAAGGGAATTGAAGTAGACAAAGCCAAGGTGGACGTGATCGAGAGATTACCCCCACCAAATTCGGTTAAAGGAATTCGAAGTTTTCTCGGACATGCAGGTTTTTACAGGAGGTTCATTCATAATTTTTCTAAAATCACTAAACCCTTGTGTAATCTGCTTGAACAGGATAAAGTCTTCGATTTTGATGATTCTTGCACTCAAGCATTCGAAACCCTAAAGAAAAAGCTTGCCTCTGCACCCATTGTCGTTCCACTAGATTGGATGCTACCTTTTGAGCTCATGTGTGATGCAAGTGATTTCGCGGTAGGAGCAGTCCTAGGCCAACGCACAGGTAAGACCTTCCATGTGATATACTACGCTAGTAAAACTCTTAATGATGCTCAAGTGAATTACACAACAACGGAGAAAGAGTTGCTAGCTGTAGTTTTCACATTTGATAAGTTTCGATCCTATTTAATTGGTACAAAGGTAATTGTTCATACGGACCATTCGGCAATCAAATACTTATTTGCTAAAAAGGATGCTAAACCTCGTTTGATTCGTTGGATATTACTTTTACAAGAATTTGATATTGAAATTAAGGACAAGAAAGGAACAGAAAATCAAGTGGCCGATCACTTATCACGTTTGGAACGCAATAGGGAGGAGGACGCGGATCTAGAGATATGTGATGCATTCCCGGATGAATAAATTTTAGTTGCCTCGGCAACCCTTGACGCCTTGGCAACCCTTGACGCCTCGGCAACCATGGATGCACACGCCTCGGCAATTTTGGGAGCAGTCGCCATGGCAGCACAGGCCTCGGCAATACCCTGGTACGCGAATTTAGTTAATTTCCTTGTTTGTGGTATTTTTCCTTATGGCATTACTCACCAAGGGAAGAAGCGGTTCTACCATGATGCTAAGCATTACTTTTGGGACGAGCCTTTTTTGTTTAAACAATGTGCAGATCAGGTTATACGTCGATGTGTCCCTGAAGAAGAGCAACAGAATATACTCCGGCAATGCCATTCTTCACCCTATGGAGGACATTTTGGAGGAACTCGTACCCCGGCCAAAGTTTTGCAATCCGGTTTGTATTGGCCAACTTTGTACAAAGATGCCCAAGACTTTTACAAGCAATGTGATCGTTGCCAGAGGACGGGCAATATCTCTAGACGGCATGAGATGCCGCTCCAGAACATCATCGAGGTGGAATTGTTCGATGTATGGGGGATCGATTTTATGGGACCTTTCCCATCTTCATTCGGCAACCTCTACATTCTACTTGCCGTCGACTACGTGTCTAAATGGGTTGAGGCAGTTGCAGTTCCCAACAACGATTCCAAGACCGTGCAAAGATTCTTGCAGAAAAACATATTTACACGGTTTGGGATGCCGAGAGCAATTATCAGCGACGAAGGCAAGCATTTTGACAACAGACTAATTGCCAAGATGTTGCAACGCTTCGGCATATCACATAAGATAGCCACGGCATATCACCCACAAACCAACTGGCAAGCAGAAATTTCCAACCGGAAGTTGAAGGGAATACTCGAGAAAGTTGTAAATCCCTCAAGGAAGGATTGGTCATTAAGACTAGATGACGCACTTTAGGCATATCGCACTGCATTCAAAACACCCTTAGGTATGTCCCCCTTCCGACTTGTCTATGGTAAAACATGTCATCTACCGGTGGAAATCGAGCACAAGGCGTACTGGGCAATCAAGACCGTGAATATGGATTGGGAAAGTGCCGGACAAAAGCGTTTGATGAACCTCAATGAGATAGAAGAATTCCGTGCACTCGCCTATAACAATGCACGAATCTACAAGGAGAAAACAAAGCGATGGCACGACAAGAAACTATTGCCACGGCAATTCACGCCAGGGCAACTAGTTCTCCTATTCAATTCTCGGCTAAAACTTTTCCCGGGAAAGCTAAATCAAGATGGTCAGGACCATTTGAAGTCGTCAAACCATTCTCCCATGGCGCCGTGATAATCAAGTCCATCTCTGACAACCATGAATTCAAAGTTAATGGACAAAGATTGAAGCACTACAATGGTGCCCATGTGGAACGTAACAAGGAAGTGGTCAACTTAGGAGATGCATGAGCATGCTCTCCTTTCAATATTTTCTTTTTCTTTTTATTTTCATTCTTTTTAGGAGATGTTTTTTTTTCATTATCTTTAGTTTTCAGATTTTCTTTGTTTTTCACAACAAGACTCACAACTACTATGCTAAGGAAATTTACCGCCGAGATCCTTGCCCCGGCAACCAATGAAGCAGCCGCCACGGCAACCGCAAAAGATGACGCCACGGCAACCAGCCCTGAAGATGCCACGGCAACCAAAGCTAAAGACATCCCGGCAACCACTGCAAAAGCCAAAGGTAAGGCACCTATGCCCGAATCAACTCCTAAGAAAACAACCATCGCGTTCAAGCAAGAGAATCAAGACACCGACCAAAAGGAAACTAATCATCTACGATGACGAACTCTCAGAGTAAGTCCTCGTATGCATTTTTATTTTTATTTTTCGTTGTTTTTATGCATGCATTGAGGACAATGCCTCACTCGAGTTTGGGGGGGGGATTGTTATTAGTAGTTACCATGTTTAGTTACATTCACTTAAGTATTACATTTAGGATACATAAATTGCTTGCCATGCCTTTAATTTGAACAAGAATTGCTTAGATTTGATGAATATTCGATGATGACTTTGCCAATGCACTTAATTGATAGAATTTTTATTCTAGGATAACCATGGAAAAACTTAGAATTTTACTATGATGCTAAATTTGATGAAACACTGTTGTGGTTTGATTGATTTAAGGAATTCTAGTAAACTTAGGTTGATAATTAACAAATTGGGGGATTAGAATTGGATGAATGCTAGAGGTGCCCGAAATTGGCTCTAGCATGTGCTAAAAAAATTGATCACTAGAGGTGCCCGAAACTGGCTCTAGAATGTATTAAAAAAATTTAACTAGAGGTGCCCAAACCGCTCTAGTCGATTAAATTAACTTAAGAAAACTAAAAACAAAACACTAGAGGTGCCCAACACTGGCTCTAGTTCAAACATGTTAAAAAGAACCCAATGAAGTAATTTGAAAACCTCTTGTTTGCATAGAATCCAAAAAATCAACTTGCACACAACTCCGCACACACTCACAAGCAATATAGTTTGATTCCGAGTAACTCATAAGTTTTCTAAAAAATAAAAAGCCAATCATACTGTGCCCCGGTTCAGAGAATTGAAATCAAGTTCAAAGCTAAGTTTGTGAAAATTGAAGTCTTGGCAGGTAATTATGAGTTTGCATTGCTTGAGGACAAGCAATAGTTCGAGTTTGGGGGTGTGATAAGTGTTCAAAAGTACTATTTTTCTTACCCTTTTTACTCATATTATTGTTAGACTTAGGCTCATATTAGTTGCATAGTTAGCCATTCATGCATTAATCCATGTTTCCTTCCATCTTTGAGCTTGATTACATAACTTGGTAGTTTTTGTGGAAAAGATGCTGCTTTGGTGTGCTTTGTGTGTGTATGTGCAGGATCACTTACCAAAGCAATGCCGAGCTAGTTGCCAGGGCAATGCATGAAGGATATGCCGAGCTAGTTGCCAGGGCAATGCATGAAGGAGACGCCGAGCCAGTTGCCATGGCAATTGTCGACAAAGAGAAAATGCATTAGGGATGTCGAAATTAATGACTTTACAAGCCCAAGATGACATGGAGCAAGGCCCAAGCCCAAATGAATTTGATTGCCATACAGAGATTAAAGAAGAATTAAATTCCAAGAAGATAGGAGAAGTTCTAATAGGAATAAAATTATAATAAAGAATTATATTCTTTAAAGATAATTTAATTCCAACTCAAACTCCTCCTCAAAGAAGGACTTTGGCCTAGCCCTATAAATAGCAAGGAGATTTCGACAAGATGGATAGAGAGAGCAAGAGGGAATTTCGACAAGTCCAAGTAGGGCAAGAGGAGAGAATTTTCGACAAGCATCAAGGGCAAGGAGGATTTCGACAAGCCTCCTCCTTCATCTTTTCTTTCTTGTTCGATTGGGTTCATGCTAGGGATTGTTTATCTTGTGTTTCTTTGGAACCTAGCCATGAACTAAATTTACTTGGCTATGGTTATTGTGTTTTGTGGTTGTGAGAAATTATTGGTTTTTGTTTAGGTAATAAGAGTTTGCACTTTTCTATTTCAAGGTTTATTCATTCTTGGTTCTTATTCTTGTTTGCAGTGAATTGGGAGAGGATCTCGTGATTTCATCTATTTATCTAATATCGGGAGAGTTAGATTCAAGAAACGAATGAATATGATCTTTATTCAATCTATTGATGGTGAAGATTAATCCGGCTTAGGAATAAGTTAAGGATTTCAACGGCTAAGAGGAGCGCAAGATTGGTTGTTGTTCACCCTTGATTCACGCAGGGATGTATTATCAAGGCATGCACAAGT
Organism: Hibiscus mutabilis; assembly: GCA_019671005.1. Lineage (NCBI taxonomy): Eukaryota > Viridiplantae > Streptophyta > Magnoliopsida > Malvales > Malvaceae > Hibiscus > Hibiscus mutabilis. The sequence goes on from CM033711.1 coordinate 51,641,165, forward strand.
AGCTAGAGTTTCGACTTAGGGATAAGAAGAAACCATTGAAGAACGCTCTGCCGAACCTTGAAGGTTGCTGCCCAGACGTCCAAGTAGTTGCCCAACTAGTTGCCCAGGCAACCCTCGATTAGTTGCCAAGGCAACCCCGTTATGCAAGTTGCCACGGCAACTGAGTTGCCCGTGCACTCTTTTACCAAAACGATCCAATCGGCTATCACACCTCAACTCACAATAACCTGGCCTATCTCTCTCATTTGAATTCATCTTTTCTTTTACTTTATTGCTTTCTAGATTAGTCATTAGTTAAACTCCTATAATCCTTTACTTGTGTTTTTACTTTTTACAGTGCAAGAGACTAGATTCTTGAAGTGGCACCAATCCCTGTGGAGACGATATCTTTTATACTATAACTTGCAACGTGTATACTTGCACATTTGCGTAGCACTTATTACGCGCAACATCACCCGAGAAGGGTGTAACCCCTTGACCCGGTCTAGACGCAAGACGGAATGAGCTACATTGGGTTTGCCAAAACAAACCCGTAAGATTTAGCCTGAGTTACATCCATTTTTCTTTTATCTTTTCTAGATGCAACATTATATCATATGGTGTGCATACTGGCAGTGGGTGAAAACTCAACTCAATGGGGCGTCGAATCGACATCCAATAGCATGCAATTACAATTTAGGGAACAAATTGCAATTCTGGAAAATTATAGAGACTTAACCCATTTTAAAGTTACCAAACCTTAATTAGCCAGGTTTCATGCCCACATCTCAAGTTTCAGCTTCAAGCAATCATCCAAACCCAGTCAATTGCATACATAACATTCAGGAACCAAAACTGAAGAATCAAAAACTTCCAAACATCACATTAACTAAATTAACAACTTCTCGTATCGGTAAACAAAGAAGTGTATCAGTACGTTTTAACATTTCTCAAAATCAAAAATTCTAGTAGCTCAAAACTGTACTGATATAACGCTTTGCGTATCGGTATGCCTTGTCAAAATACTCTCATCTGTACCAAAACAGGCTTTCGTGTACCGAAACCCAGCCTTAAATTAAGCTTACCCGTACCGATACAGGGACACGTATACCGATACTTATAGACCTAAAATGTCCATTTTTGTTGGTGTTCCATACTTTTGTGAACTCAAACATAAACAAAACATGTCACAACATATACACAACCAAGCTAAAGATCAAACGTTATCATAACATCATTGAAACATCATCAAATCATGGCATCATGCTTTAAAAGAAAGTCTGGAGGCATGCTTCCTAAAAGCGAAGCCATCCCAATCCAAAAGCATAAATCCAAAGTAAGATCAACCATAGAAGGCCATTTACAACTCCACATCAACAACATAAACTTGCTCAACAGGGAGATTAGCTTAAACCCTCCCAAAACAACAATGAAACCCTATTGCCTTTATTACTACAAGCCTAGTTCTAAAGCATACGTTCAATTGGCTAAAGTCCTTAGATTTCCTTTGCTCGCTCACTGCCTTCAACCTTTAAATCTCTGGATTGAAGGACAAAAAGAGCGTAAACACACTAGGCTTAGTGAGGAGTGCTCAAACAACACACCATGATTGCATTTTAAAACCATTTTTCCAAACCACACTGAAATCACCATTTCAATCATATTTAAAAAATCATGCCTTGAAAACCATGCACTTAACACTTTCAAAAAAGCCAACATATTAAACCATTTACAATATGTATCATGGATCAATATCAAATCACATTGCTAACCCTCAATTTAAGCCTTCCCATGCGTAACAATTCATATGCAAAGCTTAAAGAGTAAACATGTATAAACCAACATTATACATCAACATCCATCAACATGATACATTAATAATTATATTGGCTTTCAAGTGATCATATACCAAGTTCCACTTTCACAAAATAGTTCATCGAATACACGGATTCAACAAATGTCCTCTCAACACTACATGCCATCTCAATAAGAATTCAAGGTACATTCACAGCCGGGTACCATCACAACCCAATCATCGGTTAGACACATAATCCACTAACGAGAGTTTTTGGTACCATATAACCCCTCGACCGTTAGGGCACTCGTGGTGGAGTATTCGATACACATAATCCCTTCAACACCTGATAACATTTTAAAGTGCACTATCAATCTTATAACATTTTATAGTGCACTATCAATCCTATAGTCGGTCGACTATATCCGATGACATTTTAAACCACATCACTTGCCAATATAATTCACTATTAACCATGCACCTTACTGTTTTTATATGCATCAATTCAAAACCACTTTCAAAGCATTAAACCATACTTTAACAAATATAATACATACTACATGGATCATTTCTAAATGCATCCATCATCACTATATTATCAAAAACAATATAAAAAATACTTTACATCATGCTTAAACAGTAGGTGCCATGTCATTCAAAACAAGTGCATAAAACTAATTTCATTAAAGCACAACCGAGAGAGAGAGAATTATTGCCATAATTACTTCTGAGTTTAAACCAGCGTTTCAAGCTAAGTTTAAACCCCCAAATTAACCTTTAAACTATTTCAAAGCTGAAATCCACATTCTCACTCACCAACAACGCAAAACTTTAATCGCCGATGCGAAATACCCTTCCAAAGCTTCCGAAGCGACTTTTCAAGCTTGAGGATCAATCTCCCCTAATTTTACCGAACAAAACAGAGTATTCAACGTATCAAAATGCATTTACAAACCCAACAACATCAACTCATAACGATCTTATTCAAACTCTAGCCGAAACCTTCCCAAAACTACCGAAATCAACATCAAACATCCTCCAAACATAACCCAACCAAAACCTAAAGGTTTAATCCATCAATTAACTTCAATTGATATCCAACAACAACCTATTATCATCCTTATACCTCCAGCATACATTAACCCTCCACAACTCCTCGAAAACACATAACTAACAACCTAGAAAATTAGAGATTCACATAGCCTTGTGATTTCAATGTTAAAATCAATCTATTAACATTATATAACATCAAAATTATGATTTAAATCATTCAAGAACTCAACAAAACAGATCCAATTCAAAAATCTCATGATCTCATTAAACCAATTTTTCATAATTAAATCATCAAAACTCATTAGAAAAATATATATAAAGGATCAAATACTTGTGAATTTTAGTAAAGATCCATTCATTAGAGGTGAAGAACGAACCTTACCTGTAATGGATGAATTTCTCCTCAGTTAGATGTTTACTCTTGAAAAGCAAAGGAAAACAATGAGAATTTGGGAATTAGGATTGAAGAATCCATTAGAAATCAAGGTTATTACATGAAATCTTTGATGGACAAAAGAGTTTTTGGCTGGAGGAATTTTGAGAGAAAACTTGAGAGGAAGAAAGTTACGTCAAAAGTAATTTTAGAAAAATAACCACCTTCCTTTAATTAACTCCTTTTAATTTCCTTGATTAAAACTCATTAAAATAATCATAATTGAGAGAAAATTATGATAAAAACATTTAGGTAAAATAGCTCCTTAAAGATTCTAAGATTTGACCCTTTTACAAAACAACCACTAAAACAGTTTTGAATTCTTTATATTTTGGTCACTAGCCTAAATGTCACACTTCCAAATTTCATTTTCCAAAATTGAATTTACAAAATATATATATATACTAAATAATGATTTTTAGATATTTTTCCCATATTTTTCTCACACTAAAAATATTTATTCTGCTTTTAATCTCGAATTCGACTCGAATCTCTAATCTGGTCCATCAGACCGTCTAATCAGCCCCAAAACCACTAGGCCCAAAACCAGGGAATTAAAACTCTCCCCCACTTAGGAAGTTTTGTCCTTTAAATTTTACCTGACAGAAACAAATACGAAAACTGTTCCATCATGTTCACCTTCTTCTCCCACGTGGCCTCCTCAACTCCATGGTGTCGCCACAACACCTTTACAAGCTCAATCGTTTTTCCACGAAGAACTTTACTACTAGAATCGAGGATCTCAACAGGTTCCTCCTCAAAAGAAAAAATCCGGTCGCAACTCAATGCCACCAGCATAACATGTTGTGGATCCGACTGATATTTCCACAACATCGACACATGAAACACATCATGAATCTTCTCCAACTCAGGAGCCAAACTCAAACAATAAGCCACAGGACCGAAACTGTAATACCCCAAATCATGGCCTAGTAACATGTTATAAACTAATTAGAGTTTAATTGTACAAACAATCTACAAATTAGAGGAATTAATTAAACCTAGTGACTAAATTAGATGGATTGCTAAAGAAGTAGCTTAATCATGAAGGATCAAATAATAAAAAAATTGTAAATGTAGAATTACATGCAATTAGGATGAATAATTAAGGATTTATGAAGCAATTAGACCAAAATTTGCCAAGTGGAGGAAAATAGCTTAGCCATGAGATAACACCTTGGCCAAGTGGCCATCTTGCTATCATCTCCTCCACTCCACATTGGCCGAAAATCCTATCATCCATATAGGAAAGAAAATCACGTTTTTTGGGGAATAAAGCTTGCATGAGATCAATTGCATGAAAATTGAATAGCTAGGAAGATTGTAAGTGGATTCTAAATCCTTCCTCCCTAGCAACTTGTTTGAATGAGTGATTGATGATGTTCTTGTTGAGTAAATTCAATTTAATGATTGCCATGTATGTTAGGGTCATGCAAGCTTTAATTAGAACTTAGAAATTGAATGCTAGAAGCTAAATTGCTAATGGAATATATGTATAGTTGCTGGAAATCTAGGAAATATGTACATGGTTGAAAACAGTCTTGATTAGGGACTGATTTGATAGAGAAAATGTGTAAACATGTCAATTGAACATAGAACCCTATTTTGATCATGTTTCTAGGAAAAATGAAGATTGAACTGAATAGATATGTTTCTGGAAAATGACTACACCTAATTGTACTAGTTAAATTAGGTAATGGACTACCTAGTTGATGAATTGGATGTGAAATGTTAATCAAATAGATCAAATTGAGTTTAACATGATAATGCTCTATTTTAAGCTCATGTATTGGTGAATTAGGATGACCTAGACATGTAAGATCATGAAAATGACTTGAATTGCCATGTTAGAACCTTGCTTGGGTGAATTAAGAAGCTAGAAATTCAACCTAGTGTAATCTGCCCAGAATGCTCTATTCTGGGTAGTAACTTTGAAAAATCACTATAAATTGTATATAATGAATTTAAGGCTGAATTTTTATGGACAACACATTGATATATCTAAATTCATTAGAGAAAACAAACTGAACTCTGGGTTGTATAATGAAATGTAGAGAAGAAACACTAGGGACAGTACAAACTGTCCAATGTAGTAAAAGGCCTTGTCTTTAGGTTAAGAATTGTATTAATTGGTAAAGAATTAAAATGCAAGCCTTATATGTTCATAAATACAATTTTTTTAGCTTTCCAACGGTGTAAACCAATTGAAATTCTGATGTACATAATGAAAGTTATGCATGATTAAGTGACTAGAGTGCAAGCTGCCTGGCAGCAGCAGTATTGGCAATTGCACACTGTTTTGTGGCAATTTGTAAACTGTTTTGTAAACAATTTTAGGACATTGATTCTACCTTGTTTTGTATGAACTAGAGTATAGATAAGTCTAGTTAAGTGTAATGAAGAATGTACATGAACATGCTGCCAAATTTGTGTATGTTATGTGCTTGTGACATTGACTTGATTTGGTGATCATATGAACTTGTCTTAACATGTTTGCACTTGTAATTTGATAGAACAAGGAGTAAACTTGGTAGAAGAGGATAGAGTGGATCATCCTAAAGCCAAGAACAAGGGAGTGTGGATCCAAGACTAGCTAAGCTTGGAGTATTGTGAATGTAGTTATCTCTAGGGTTAGGACTAGGTTCTAACCAAATGCATACTTGTATTATTCTTGAATGTTAAATGAATCTAATCATGGACTTGACTTAATAAGGGAAGAAGGACTAAAGCAAGGCATGAAACTCGATCTCAACCGTGTATACATGTTTGATTCAAATGATAAGCATGTTGAGTGGTAACATTAGTGCTTGTATGCTTCATGTGGCGTGTGATCAATGTTTAAAGAACTTGGTTGTAATGTTATCACACTTGATGAAATAAACTCGTGAGAACTACATGGAAAGTGAGCTATGGCTCAATGGCCTAAAAACCTAATATGAAATGAACTTGCTTGACATGATCTTGATCTTGAAACACTTGAATAAATGGTAAATCGAACAATCTTGGTAGCTAGTTGGACTAGGTAGAAGGGCATGCCTTAGAGTCTAGAGCTCATTGTGTAAGGGTGGACTTCGGTCCAGGGCTAAGGCCCCTAATTGGCGACAGACAGAGAGTACGTATATGGTCTTTGGCTAAAGTATGAGGGTTGACCAGCACTACGGTGCATCTTGTGGTGACAATTGGTTGGAGACTCGATTACCTATACAAACTAAGTACCAAGTGGGTTGTTTAATGAATAACAATTGAAATAACAATCCTACATCATATGTTACTTGTTTTGAAAGCCATGAACTGAATGTTACTTGTCATGTAAGCATGACTTTCTTGATTTCTTGTTTTGTAAGCATGATGTGCTTTATTCATGATATGAATTATTGATTCTTGTTCTTGATAGCCGAATGCTATGATCCTTAGCTAGGATCAATCTAGTGCTTGAAACCTTAGCTCGGTTCAACTTTGTTTAAATGACATAAAACTTGGCATAACAAATGGTTAGATTTAGTACTACCTCACTAAGTACATTTTTGTACTTATCACTCTCGTTTTCGTTCTTCCCTACTATAGGAAAAGGATTCAATCGTTGCTTGATCTTGAAGCTTGTTACCTTGAGCTAGAAGCAACTCACTCATGCTTTTCCTAAGTATGGTTTCATACTTGCTTTGTATATCTCCTAGAATGGTGGCACTAGAATGTATATAGTTAGTTGATCATGCATTTTGGTACTTGTATATAATGCCTTGATGGGCCTACTATGTTATAAACTTAGTAACAAACTATGTAATGAACTTAAGTTTCATGTAATGAATGGTATTGGCTGTGCATATATGGATTTAAGATTGAAATGATCTAATATTGATCTAGTTTATCTTGAAACAAATGAATGCCTTGTTTAGTGTACATGTCTTGCTTGAAATTAAAGTAGTATGAGATGAACCATGTTGCTTGCCTTCTATTCGAATTTCCTTGGAAAGTATATGATTCTCTTGTATGTGATCATGCCTTGATTATAAGTGTATTGTGTACTTGTATTGTAAAGGCCGAATGGCCTAGAGGTTGAAAACTAGTTACAAGTATTTTGTATGTTAACATGTCCATGTTTGGTAATCTAGGTATGAAATGCTATATGTATCTAACTAAAGAACATTGAAATGAAATTATGTAGAACACCTAGAGTCATTCAAATGCTTATGGTATAATATATGAACTAAATTTACTCATGAAAGCATGAATGAAATTAAGTTAGTGACCTATTCGAATGTTTTGGTTGAAATAAGAATCAAATGTGAGGTTACATGTTTGCTAAGTAAGTATGTTTGGTTGCTTTTTAGTTAAGTAACTCATCTAATAAGGTTGAGTTATCAATCCTTGCTTGTTCTTGTATTGTTTGTAATGCTTGCCTTGTTTGTTCACTGTATTGTCCTTGTTGCTTGCTTAATGTAACACTCCCGAGCCCGATTGCTACTAGCCCAGGTAGGGGGTGTTATATTTATTTGGTAATTAGAGCTTTAGGTTTAGTCGATTCTAGTTCTAAACCCGGCTATCATGCATCATATAGGATACTTGTGCCACCTAGGAGACTTGTATTGAATAGCTTGTGTCTTGCTTATTAAACTGAACCCCTAATTGTTCTATTTAAACGTAGAATGTCTGAAACAAGACTTGGCCAGGAAAATGAAAGTCCTGAAGGCACCTCGAATGAAGGAGAAAGTGTGAGGATGGAACAGAATCCTCCACAACAACAAACTCAAACTCGAGCCCAAGCTGCTGCTCAACAGGAAGCTCTTGCTATAAATCTTGTACAGCAGAAATGTCTCCTGAGCATGAAGAATATGTTCAATCATCTAGTAACTGCTTTAAAACAAGATCATCCTATTGCTTCTCCTGTTGCTATTCCAAACAGAGCTTCGATTGATAAGCCAACTCAACATCGGGCCTATACTTTCACTGGCAACAATGAAGCTAATCCCGAAGTAGCTGAGTACTGATTAGAGGCCACTACTCGAATCTTAACCAAGCAACTACCTTGTCCTAATGAGCGCAAGCTCGAATGTGCCATAGCCTTGTTGGTAGATGAAGCTCAAAGCTGGTGGGAAACCACTACATTGACTGCTCCTGCTGAAGCTGTAACTTAGAAATTCTTTCATGAGGAATTTAGGAAGAAGTACATCAGTGAACAATACATGGTCGAGTGCCGGAAACGTTTCTTGTATCTCAAGCAAGGTGGCCGACCCATTGAACAATACGTGAGTGACTTCTACAAGTATTTCAAGTACGTGTCAGAATACATCAAGACTGAAGCTGATAAATGTTGGATGTTCATCGATGGACTGCATGATGAACTAAGTCCTATACTAACTGCCCTGGGTATTATTGACTTCCAAAATTTAGTGAATTGGGTTATTACAACTGAGGCAAAGATGAAGGCCTTTGAAAAACGCAAGAGTGGTAACTCCTATAAGAACAAACGATCTAGGAATAATGACAAGCCTCATTGGCAGTCAAAGAAAGCTAAACACACCAAAGATCACTCTTAGAATTACACCCATGTTCAGAAGAGCAATTAAATATCGAAACCTCAAACGGTAATCAAGTCTTTAGCCCCGATCATCTCTGTTGATAGTACGGGGAATTCTGGCAAAGCTACTCAATATCCTACTCGCAATTTTTGTCAGAAGCACCACACTAGGCAATGCAAAACTCAACAAAATTTGTGTTTATTATATGGAGCCTTCGATCATTATATCTGGGATTGTCCTCAGAATCCTAACAAGGTTCCAACTCGAACACCTGTAAATGCTAGTTCAGCTCCATCTAATCGAAACAAGGGCCCGAGACAAGCTTAGTTCAGGAATCAAAGCAAGGGTTGAGGCCAACATTCGGCATCTACACACCAAGAATCCTGAGCCCCTGTTCAAATCTACCACATTCGTGGGAAAGAGGAAGAAGAAGTAGCCGATGTTATCACAGGTACTATTGAGTTAAATTCAAGTCTTGTATATGCTTTGATTGATTCGAGATCTACCCACTCCTTTATATGTTCTTCCTTGATTGCTAAGTTAAACTTAAAACCCGAACTTGTTAAGACTAGCCTTGTAGTTTTGAACCCTATAGGAGGAAATATGCCTATTAACTTCTTTTGCAAGCAATGTCCTATAATCATTTGAAATATACCTTTGCCCATGGACCTTTATGTCTTGCCTTCTTGTGAGTTCGATTTAGTGTTAGGACTAGATTGGCTAAGCAAACATGAAGCCTGGATAGATTTCCAAAATAGGAGACTTTATCTCTGAGGTTTAGGGAAGGAAACAATCTTCTAATTGATAGAAAATCGACCTCAATCTTTGCTGCCATGACTATGCAAGATGAATTTGAATTACCTAGTGTGCCAATTGTGTCTGAATTTATTGATGTTTTTCCTGAGGAACTCCCTGGTCTCCCTCCAACCAGAGAAGTAGAGTTCAGGATTGAAGTTCAACCTGGAACAACTCCGGTGTCCATCACACCCTATCGAATGGCACTTGTTGAATTGAAAGAACTCAAGAAGCAACTCCAAGAGCTACAAGACAAAGGCTTTATTCGGCCTAGCTCATCTCTCTAGGGTGCTCCAGTCTTGTTCGTGAAAAAGAAAGACGGGACTATGAGACTCTATATTGACTACAGACAATTGAACAAGCTTACTATCAAGAATTGGTATCCTCTCCCAAGCATAGAAGATCTCTTCGATCAACTCAAGGATGCTCCATGTTCTCAAAGATCGATCTTCGATTGAGATACTATCAAATAAGGGTAAAAGAAGAAGATGTACCCAAAACAGCCTTTCGTACTCGATATGGCCACTTTGAATTTCTTGTAATGCCATTCGGGTTAACAAATGCTCCGGTTGCTTTCATGGACCTTATGAACTATGTATTCAAGCCCTATCATGACAAGTTTGTGGTCGTCTTCGTTGATGACATCTTGGTGTATTCTCGGAATAAGGAAAAACACTTCGAACACCTTCGAATTGTATTGCAAACTCTACGAGAACATCAATTGTTCACAAAGTTCTCCAAGTGTGAATTTTGGCTATCGGAAGTATCGTTCTTTGGCCATGTCATCTCGACAAAAGGATTTAAAGTAGACCCGAGCAAAATTAGATCCATCATGGATTGGAGACCTCCAACGAATGTTGGTGAGGTCAGAAGCTTTCTCGATTTAGCTGTGTATTATCGGCGATTTTTCAAGAGATTTTCATCCATTGCTGCAAGCTTGACTAAGCTAACCCGTAAAGACACGCCCTTTGTTTGGCCAGAGAACCAACAACGAAGCTTCGATCAACTTAAACAAGCCCTGACTCATGCACCGGTTCTTATCCAACCAGAATCTGGTAAAAAATTCATTGTCTATAGTGATGCAACTCATTTAGGACTAGGTTGTGTCTTAATGCAAGATGGAAAAGTGGTAGCTTACGCTTCAAGACAATTGAAACCACACATGTCAAACTACCCTACACACGATCTAGAATTGGCAGCTACCATGTTTGCTCTCAAAATATGGAGACATTACTTGTACGGGGAGAAATGTAACCTGTTCACAGACCACAAGAGTCTCAAATACCTCCTGACTCAGAAAGATTTGAATCTGAGACAAAGAAGATGGCTAGAATTGCTTAAAGACTATGATTTAGTTATCAACTACCATCCGGGGAAAGCAAACGTGGTTGCTGATGCCCTTAGTCACAGACCATACTTGGGTAAACCCCTAAATCTAAATTCTAGAATACTTTATTCGAAATTTAATCTTTCTTGTCTTGTAAGTAATCTATTTGAATACCTTTCTTGTCTTGCAAGTAACTACTGAAAAATCTTCCTTAATGATCTTGTTCTTTCATTTATAGCTTCCTTGGCTACCAATTCTCATTTTCGTTTATCCAAAGGACGGAAATTCTTGTTTGAACTTCAGTTTCAATCTAGCTTAATCTCGAGAAACAAAGAACTCCAGCAAATTGATCCAGAACTTCAGAAGATCATATCCAAGCTAGACTCTAAGTCTAATTCTGACTTCTTCCTCAAGTCGAATGGACTCCTCTATTTCAAGGATAGAGTATGTGTTCCTAACAATGAGGAAATAAGACAAGAAATGTTACAAGAAGCTCACCAAAGCTCTTTCTCGGTTCACCCGGGATCAGTTAAGATGTACAAGGATCTAAAGCCACTATACTGGTGGCCAGGTGTTGCGTGTAATAAGTGCTACGCAATTGTGCAAGTATACACGTCGCAAGTAATAAAGTGATACGAGTATCGAGTATCGTCTCCACAGGGATTGGTTTGGGCCACTTTGCTTAAGTTACTGCACTGTGAAAATAAAAACACAATTGATAATAGAGGTTTTAATTGACGAGAAAACTAAGAGCAATAAACTAAAAGAATAGATGAAATTAAAATAGAGTAAATAGGCCAGGTTATCGTGAGTTGAGGTGTGATAGCCGATTGGATCGTCTTGGTAAAAGAGTGCAAGGGCAACTCAGTTGTCGTGGCAACTTGCACAACGGGGTTGCCTTGGCAACTAATCGATGGTTGCCTGGGCAACTACTTGGGCGTCTGGGCAGCAAGTTCAAGGTTCGGTAGAGCATTCTTCAATGGTTTCTTCTTATCCCTAAGTCGAAACTCTAGCTACTTGTGCATGCCTTGATAATACATCCCTGCGTGAATCAAAGGTGAACAACAACCAATCTTGCACTCCTCTTAGCCGTTAAAATCCTTAACTTATCCTAAGCCGGATTAATCTTCACCATCAATAGATTGAATAAAGACCATACTCATTCGTTTCTTGAATCTAACTCTCCCGATATTAGATAAATAGATGACGTTACGAGATCCTCTCCCAATTCACTCGCAAACAAGAATAAAAGCCAAGAATGAGTAAACCTTGAATAGAAAAGTGCAAACTCTTATTACCTAAACAAAATCCAATTGTTTCTCACAACAACAAAACACAATAACCTCAACCAATCAAGTTAGTTCATGGTTGGGTTCAAAAGATATACAAAGAATAATCCCCAAACCATGAATCTAATGGAAGCAAAGAAGAAGAAGAAGAAGAAATCGAACTCTCACCCCCTTGCTCTCTTGTCAAAATCTCTTCCTTCTTGCCCTTTGGAGTTGTCGAAATTTTCCCTCCTCTTTTTCTCCTCTCAAGTTGACGATATGGCCTCTTATTTATAGGGCTAGGTCAAAGTCCTTCTTTGAGGAGGAAGTTAAGTTGGAATTAAATTATCTTTAAAGAATATAATTCTTTATTATAATTATATTCCTACTAGAACTTCTCCTATCTTCTTGGAATTTAATTCTTCTTTAATCTCTTCATGGAAATCAAATTCCTTTGGGATTTGGCTTTGCTCCACATCATCTAGGGCTTGTCTAGTCATCAATTTCGACTACCATATCACCTTGTTCTTTGTTGACAATTGCCCTGGCAACTAGCTCGGCGTCTCCTTCATGCATTGCCCTGGCAACTAGCTCGGCATCTCCTTCATGCACTGCCCTGGAAACTGGTTCTAACCTTGTTTAGGCAAGTGATTCTGCACACACACAAAAACACACCAAAGCAACATCTTTTTCCACAAAAATCACCAAGTTATGTAATCAAGCTCAACGGTGGAAAGAAACATGAATTAATGCATGAATGACTAATTATGCAACTAATATGAGCTTAATTCTAACAATAATATGAGTAAAAAGGGTAATAAAAATAGTACTTTTGAACACTTATCACCAGACATGAAATCAGCTATCACAGCTTTCGTATCGAAGTGTCTAACTTGTCAAAAGGTTAAAGCCGGGCATCAAGTCCCTACTGGATTGCTCAAACCTATTGAATTCCCTTATTGGAAATGGGATCGAATTACAATGGATTTCGTTACTGGTCTTCCTTCCACTCTAAGAAAAAATGATGGTGTATGGGTAATTGTTGATAAATTCACAAAGTCTACTCACTTCATCCTTGTTCGAATGAACAAGAGCTTGGAAACCTTAGCCGAGCTATACATCCGTGAAGTGATTCCATTACATGGTGTATCTACAGCTATAATCTCTAATTGTGATCCTAGATTTGCTTATTGATTCTGGAATTCCTTGCAGAAGGCTGTAGGAGCTAAAGTGCATCTTGGTACAACCTTTCATCCTCAATCAGATGGACAATCAGAAAGAATCATGCAAGTGCTTGAAGACATGCTACGTGCTTGTGTTATAGACTTTGGAAAGAATTGGGAGAAATCTCTACCCTTAGTAGAGTTTGCTTACAACAATAGTTACCAGACATCTATACAGATGGCTCCCTTTGAAGCTCTATACGGAAGAGGATGTAGAACTCCCTTGTGCTGGTCTGAATTGGAGAAAGCAAGGTTTTAGGACCTTAATTGCTCAGAGAAACTGAAGAACAAGTAAAGATCATTCATGGTCGATAGAAGGCAGTTTTCGATAGGCAAAAAGCTTATGCTGACTTGAAAAAGAGAGACATCCAATACAATGTTGGATACAAAAGTATTCAGATTTGGAAGAAACGAAAAGCTCAGCCCTCGGTTTATCGGACCATTTGAAATCATTGAAAGGATTGGTCTAGTGGCTTATCGATTGGCACTTCCTAGTGAATTCGATAAGATTCACAATGTCTTCCATGTTTCCTGCTCAGAAGATATAAGTCTGATCCATCTCATGTTTTTGAGCCTGAAGAGGTGGAATTGAATCCCGATCTATCATATGAAGAATAGCCTATTCAGATACTTGACAAGGAAGTCAGAAGACCTCGAAACAAGAATGTTCTTCTTGTCAAAGTCTTGTGGAGAAATCACAAGGTTGAAGAGGCAACTTGGGAATCTGAAGAGGTCATGAAGAAGCAATATCCCACCTATTCGATTCAGGTAAATTCGAGGACAAATTTATCTTAAGGGGAGAATTGTAATACCCCAAATCATGGCCTAGTAACGTGTTATAAACTAATTAGAGTTTAATTGTACAAACAATCTACAAATTAGAATAATTGATTAAACCTAGTGACTAAATTAGATGGATTGCTAAAGAAGTAGCTTAATCATGAAGGATCAAATAATAACAAATTGTAAATGTAGAATTGCATGCAATAAGGATGAGTAATTAAGGATTTATTAAGCAATTAGACCAAAATTTGCCAAGTGGAGGCAAATAGCTTAGCCATGTGATAACACCTTGGCCAAGGGTCCATCTTGCTATCATCTCCTCCACTCCACCTTGGCCAAAAATCCTATCATCCATCTAGGAAAGAAAATCACCATTGTTGCGAAAGAAAGCTTGCATGAGATCAATTGCATGAAAATTGAATAGCTAGGAAGATTGTAAGTGGATTCTAAATCCTTCCTCCCTAGCAACTTGTTTGAATGAGTGATAGATGATGTTCTTGTTGAGTAAATTCAATTTAATGATTGCCATGTATGTTAGGGTCATGCTAAAACTTGGAAATTGAATGCTATAAGTTAAATTGTTAATGAAATATATGTATAGTTGCTGGAAATCTAGGAAATATGTACATGGTTGAAAACAGTCTTGATTAGGGACTGATTTGATAGAGAAAATGTGTAAACATGTCAATTGAACATAGAACCCTATTTTGATCATGTTTCTAGGTAAAATGAAGATTGAACTGAATAGATATGTTGCTAGAAAATGACTACACCAAATTGTACTAGTTAAATTATGTAATGGACTGCCTAGTTGATGGATTGGATGAGTAATGCTGATCAAATAGATCAAATTGAGTTTAACATGATATTGCTCTGTTTTAAGCTCATGGCTAGGTGAATTAGGATGACCTGGACATAAGATCATGAAAATGAATTGAATTTCCATGTTAGAACCTTGCTTAGGTGAATTAAGAAGCTTGAAATTCACCTAGTGTAATCTGCCCAGAATGCTCTGTTTTGGGCAGTAACTTTGAAAAATCACTATAAATTGTATATAATGAATTTAAAGCTGAAATTTTTATGGGAAAAACCTTGATATGTCTAAATTCATTAGGATAAAACAGAATTGAACTCTGAGTTGTATACTAAAATGTAGAGAAGAAACACTAGGCGCAATGTAAATTGTCCAGTGTAGTAAAATGCCATGTTTTTAGGTTAAAATTCTATTAATTGGTAAAAAACTAAAATGTAAGCCTTATATGGTCAAAAATACAATTTTTTAGCTTTCCAACGGTGAAAAAAATTTGAAATTATGACGTACAGAATGAAAGTTATGCAAGATTAAGTGACTAGAGTGCAAGTTGCCTGGCAGCAGCAATATAGGCAATTGCATACTATTTTGTGGCAATTTGTAAACTGTTTTGTAAACAGTTTTAGGACATTGATTCTACCTTGTTTTACATGAACTAGAGTATAGATAAGTCTAGTTACGCGTAATGAAGAATGTACATGAACATGCTGCCAAATTTGTGTATGTTATGTGTTTGTGACATTGACTTGATTTTATGATCATATGAACTTGTCTTGAGCTGTTTGCACTTGTAATGTGATAGAACCAGGAGTAAACTTGGTGAAAGAGGATAGAGTAGATCATCCTAAAGCCAAGAACAGGGGAGTGTGGATCCAAGACTAGCTAAGTTTGGAGTATTGTGAGTGTAGTTATCTCTAGGGTTAGGACTAGGTCCTAACCAAATGCATACTTGTTATATTCTTGAATGTTAAATGAATCTAATCATGAACTTTACTTAATAAGAGAAGAATGACTAAAGTAAGGCATGAAACTTGATCTCAACCTTGTATACATGTTTGATTCGAATGATAAGCATGTTGAGTGGTAACATTAGTGCTTGTATGCTTCATGTGGCATGTGATCAATGTTTAAAGAACTTGCTTCTAATGTTATCACACTTGATGAAATGAACTCATGAGAACTACATGATATGTGAGCTATGGCTCAATGGCCTAAGGGCCTAATATGAAAGGAACTTGCTTGACATGATCTTAATCTTGAAACACTTGAATAAATGGTAAATTGAACAACCTTGGTAGCTAGTTGGACTAGGTAGAAGTGCATGCCTTAGAGTCTAGAGCTCTTTGTGTAAGGGTGGACTACGGTCCAGGGCTAAGGCCCCTATTTGGCGACAGACGAAGGGTACGTATGTGGTCTTTGGCTACAGTAGGAGGGTTGACCAGCACTACGGTGCATCTTGTGGCGACAGTTGGTTGGAGACTCCATTACCTATACAAACTAAGTTCCAAGAGGGTTGTTTAATGAATAACAATCCTACATCAGATGTTACTTATTTTGAAAACCATGAATTGAATGTTACTTGTCATGTAAGCATGACTTTCTTGATTTCTTGTTTTGTAAGCATGATGTGCTTGATTCATGATATGAATTCTTGATTATTGTTCTTGATAGCCGAATGCTATGATCCTTAGCTAGGATTACTCTAATGCTTGATATCCTTATCTAGGATTCTTCTATTTCTTGAAAGCCTTAGCTAGGATCAATCTATTGCTTGAAACCTTAGCTAGGTTCAATCTTGTTTAAATGACATAAAACTTGGCATAACAAATGGTTAGATTTCGTACTACCTCACTAAGTACATTTTTGTACTTATCACTCTCGTTTTCGTTCTTCCCTACTATAGGATAAAAGAATAATCGTTTATTGATGTTGAAGCTTGTTACCTTGAGCTAGAAGCAACTCCCTCAAGTTTTGCCTAAGTATGATTTCATACTTACTTTGTATATCTACTAGAATGGTGGCACTAGAATGTATATAGTTAGTTGATCATGCATTTTGGTACTTGTATATAATGCCTTGATGGACCTACTATGTTATAAACTTAGTAACAAACTATGTAATGAACTTAAGTTTCATGTAATGAATGGTATTGGTTGCGCATATATGGATATAAGAATGAAATGATCTAATATTGATCTAGTTTATCTTGAAACAGATGAATGCCTTGTTTAGGGTGCTTGTCTTGCTTGAAATGAAAGTAGTATGAGATGAACCATGTTGCTTGCCTTCTATTCGAATTTCCTTGGAAAGTATATGATTCTCTTGTATGTGATCATTCCTTTATTACAAGTGTATTGTGTACTTGTATGGTAAAGGTCGAATGGCCTAGAGGTTGAAAACTAGTTACAAGTATTTTGTATGTTAACATGTCCATGTTTGGTAATCTAGGTATGAAATGCTATATGTATCTAACTAAAGAACACTGAAATGAAATTAAATGAAATTATGTAGAACACCTTGAGTCATTCGAATGCTTATGGTATAATAGATGAACTAAATTGACTCATGAAAGTAGTATCTTGTAATGAAAGGATGAAAGGAATTAAGTTACTGACCTATACGAATGGTTAGATTGTAGTAAGAATAAATTGTGTGGTTACTTGTTTGCTAAGTAAGTATGGTTGTTTGATTGTTCTTGTATTGCTATCCATGTCCATTGTCCTTGTCCTTGTACTTGCTTGCTTAATGTAACGCTCCTGAGCCGGTTTGCTACTAGCCTGGGGTAGGGATGTTACATACACTCTTCACAACCTCATAGGTCAACTAAATCTTAGACTAAGCGTACCTTACGTCCAAACCGCATCACCTTCTTTCAAGGTGACACTTTCAAAAACACGCGATCACCAACCACATACTCAATCTCTCTATGAGTCAAATCTACGTAGGATTTCTGGCGATTTGAAGCCACTTTCAAGCGATCACAAATGAGCTTCACTTTCTCATTCGTATCTTTTAACGCATCTGGCAAAGAAACATGTTTTTCCCTAGCCTCAGTCAACACACATACTTTTTACCATACAAAGCCTCATACGGTGCCATTTGTATAATAGCTTGATAACTATTATAATAAGCGAACTCCACCAAAGGCAATTGTTTCTCCCAGGTTCCTTGGAACTCAATGATACAACACCTCAAAATATCCTCCAAGACCTAGATCACACGTTCAGACTGACCATCCTTCTAAGGATGATACGAAGTACTGAAATTCAACCGTGTACCCAAGGCCCGATGAAAATACTCCCAAAACCTTGTTGTAAACCGCAGATCTCTATTCGAAACTATGGACTTAGGTACCCCATGCAAACGCACAACCTCCGCAATATACAAATCTGCCAACTTATCCAAATTATACGTTGTATGCACTGGCACAAAATGTGCACAATTCGTAAACCGATCAACAATCACCCAAATGGAATCCTTTTTGGTGGGAGTCAACGGCAATACAAAATCCATGGAGATTCTCTCCCATTTCCGTTTTGGTATCCTCAATGGTTGCAACAACCCAGAAGGAAACTGATGCTCAGCCTTGACACGCTGACACACCATACATCTAGCAACAAAATCAGCCACATCTTTCTTTAAACCAATCCAAAAGTACTCTTCCTTCAACCCTCGGTACATCTTAGTACTACCGGGATGCACAGAAAAAAGACTAGTACGTGCCTCAGTCAAAATGGTACACCTCAACACATCATCATTAGGCACCACTATCCGATCTTTATAACACAACACTCGATCATCATTAAAGTGAAAATCCGTTGAATTTTCATTCATGATATCCTTAACATGTGGAACCAACGCATCATCATAAGGTTGTTTTTCCTTAATCAACTGTGACCAAGATGGCTTAACTTGCAACTCAGCCAACAAACCTCCATCTTGCGTCACACTTAACCATGCAAACATCACCCTCAACTCCACTGCAACTTTCCTACTCAAAACATCAGCCTTTCCCGGATGATACTCATTCCTTAAATCATAATCCTTAAGCAAGTCCAATCATCTACATTGCCTAAGATTCAAATCTTTTTGAGTCATCAAATACTTCAAACTCTTGTGATTCGTATACACAACACACTTCTCCCCGTAGAGATAGTGCCTCCAAATCTTCAACACAAATACAACCGTGGCAAGCTCAAGATCATGGGTAGGATAATTGCGCTCATGCACCTTTAACCGCCTAGATGCATAAGCCACAACTTTTCCTTCTTGCATCAACACACAACCCAAACCTACGTATGATGCATCACAATAAACAAAAAACTCCTTACTCAACTCATGTAGATATGAGCTTATGTCAAAGCCTCTTTTAACTTATCAAAAGCTCGTTGCCTATCCTTCATCCACTCAAAATGGATATTCTTTTGCAAAAACTTAGTCAAAGGAGCAGCAATCCTCGAAAAACCATCAACAAACCTACGGTAATAGCTAGGCAACCTAAGGAAACTATGAACCTCTGAGACTAATTTAGGTGATTTCTAACCTATCACCGCCTCAATCTTGTGTGGATCAACCTAAATTCCTTTGACCGACACAACATGCCCAAGGAAAACAACCTCTTTGAGCCAAAAATCATACTTGCTCAACTTGGCATACAACTGATTATCCAAAAACACCTGAATCATAATTCGCAAATGTTTATCATGATCCACATACGGTGCATTAGTCAAAGAAAATGGCATCACCAAGAACTTATAATGCCCGTACCTCGTATGAAAAATAGTCTTAAGCACATCCACATCTTTCACCTTTAACTAATAATATCTGAACCTCAAATCAATCGTAGAGAACACATAAGCACCTCTAAATTGATCAAACAAATCATCTATCCACGACAAAGGATACTTATTCTTAATCGTCAACTTGTTCAGTTACCGATAATCAATTCACATCTACATCGTGCCACCCTTATTTTTCACAAACAACACCGGTGCACCCCAAGGCAAAACACTAGATCTAACAAACCCTCGATCAAGCAACTGCTAAAGTTGTGTCTTTAACTCCTTCGGTTCCATATGATAGGGAGCAATAGACACTTGAGTTGTATTCGCATACAACTCAATGCCAAACTCAATCTCTCTATTCGGTGGCAAACCTGGTAACTCCTTCGAAAAAAGACTCAGAAACTCACATACCATACATATGTCCTGAACACACACCTCATTTGTTCCCGGACTCATAACATAGGCTAAGAATGTCTCACCACTAGAATCCATCATATGACTCACTTCTAGAGCTGAAATAGTATTGGACAAGTTTCAAGGAAACTCGCTTGGTTTCAAAATTAACCACAACTCTATACTTGGTCAACCAATTCATACCCAAGATTACATCAAAACCATGAAACGGCAACTCCATCAAATCAACCACATCCACATGACCTTGAACAGTCAAAGAACATCTCCTAAATAACTTTCTCATTACAACCGTCTCTCTGAAAGAACTAGTTACTTGCATACCCACATCTAATATTTATGAGACGATCGCTCGATCCACAACTTCAAGAAGAACTAGAAACAACAGGCGCATGAGTCTGCCCCACACGGCTCAAACATGGGTAGCCTCGCCTCATATGATCACGCAATCCACATACCTAACGGGCATTAAATTCTGCTCTAGCTTAGGTACCTTGAGCCTATGAACCTCACCCAGCATTACCTCCACGAGCGATACCTCTTATCAAGATGCTTTTAAACTGACCGCAACCAAAACTAGAGTCTACAACTCTTTTGCCCAAGCTATAACCTCCCACATAAGATGATAAACCCAAATTTTGCTCAATATCCTTCGCCCGTGTAACCAACGCGTCAAAATCGGTGTAGTTAGAAGATAACATGTATGTCATTATATCATGTACCAACCCATAATGAAATCGGTCATAGAGATACCTCTCATCTGGTACCAACTTAGGAGCACACCAGCTCAACCCCACAAATTGTACCTCATACTCGGCCACAGACATACTACCTTGAACCAAAGCCATAAACTCACGTTTATTCTCATCCAAGTATTTAACTCCCAAATACTTCTTCTTAAAGGTAGCTTGAAAGAACTACCAATCCACATCATTGGGTTCCATGATCGCAGTTACAGTCGTCCACCAACTATACGCATCTCTTTGCAACAAAGATACAACACATCCCAGCTTACGGGTATCGTTACACCCTATTTGATCCAAAATTCAAACAGTGATGGCCATCAATCCCTCGGATGTCTCAGGTGCCAACCCTCTGAACTCAAAGCCATCCAAACTACGCAGGCATTCCAGTGGCTACCCCATTTGCACAACAGCTGGTGCATGCACTTGCACTCCAACAATGGTAGCTTGAAAAGCTCTGGTCATGCCTAAATTAAAGGCGCCACATCACCCAACACTGGCCCATTTGGTACAGGTGATACTTGCTCCGGGGTGGCAAACCCCCAGGAGATATAACATTCTCCTCAACTCCTTGCCTAACGACAACAACATTCGTGCTAGTTCTCAATTCTCTCCTCGCTCGTAATATAACACTATTTCTAAGGCATGATAATACATCAAAACAAAATTAAGCAGGCCAGTTTCAAGCAAGGATCAAAGACTTCCATTTCAAATCAAAACATTTTAGATTGTAGTAATAAGGCAATGGGTCCTAAAAATATCCCTTAGCATAGCATATAACAATCAACATGCTTGTAACAATCACCGTGTTTGGCAAACAATAGTAATCAATCAACAAAAACATTCCAACAATCATAAACTCATCCCACTTATCGCAAACCTGACCCTGATACAACCAAAGGTAACCCCCTTGACCCGGTCTAAACACAAGACCGTACCGAGTGATCTACATTGGGTTTGGGAAACAAACCTATAAGATTTAACTTGAATTATGTTCATTTTTATTTTATCTTATCTAGATGTAACATTATAATCTATAGTGTGCATACTGGCAACGGGTGAAAACTCTACTCAATCGGGCATCGAATCGACATCCAATTGTACGCAATTTGCAATTTAGGGACCAAATTACAATTCTAGAAAATTACAGAGTCTTAACCCATTTTAAAGTTACCAAACCTTAATTAGTCAGGTTTCATGCCCACATGTCAAGTTTCAACTTCAAACAATTACCTAAACAAATTCAATTGCATACATAACATTCAAGGACCAAAATGGAAGAATTAGAAACTTCCAAACATCACATTAACTGAATTAACAGCTGCCTGTATCGGTACACAAAGAAGTGTATCGGTAAGTTATAGCATTTCTCAAAATCCTAAATTCTAGTAGCTCAAAATTGTACCGATACAACACTTCGCGTATCGGTACACCTTGCCAAAATACTCTTACCCGTACTGGTACAGAGACACGTGTACCAATACGTCTGGACCTAAAATGTCCATTTTTGTTGGTGTTTCATACTTTCGTGAACTCAAACATAAATCAAACATGTCACAACATATACACAACCAAGCTAGAGATCAAACCTTATCATAACATCACTGAAACATCATCAAATCATGGCATCATACTTTAAAAGAAAGTCTAGAGGCATCCTTCCTAAAAACCAAGCCATCCCAATCCAAAAGCATAAATCCAAAGAAAGATCAACCATAGAAGGCTATTTACAGCTCCACATCAGTAATGTAAACTTGCTCAACAAGGAGTTTAGTTTAAACCCTCCCAAAACAATAATGAAACCCCATTGCCTTTATTACTACAAGTCTAGTTCAAAACCATACGTTCAATTGGCTGAAGTCCTTGTATTTCCTTTGCTCGCTCGCTGCCTTCAACCTTTAATTCTCTCGATTGATGGACAAAAAGAGCGTAAGCACACTAGGCTTAGTGAGGAGTGCTCAAACAACACAACACCAATGTATTTTAAAACCATTTTTCCAAACCAAATTGAAATCATCATTTCAATCATCTTTAAAACATCATGCCTTGAAAACCATGTACATAACACTTTCAAAAACCCAACATATTAAACCATATGCAACATGTATAATGGAAAACAGCAAATCCCATTGCTAACCGTTAATTTAAGCCTTCCCATGCATAACAATCCATATGCAAAGCTTAAAGAGTAAACATGTATAAACCAACATTATACATCAACATCCATCAACATGATACGTTAACAATTATATTGGCTTTCAAGTGATCATAAAACAAGTTCCACTTTCACAAAATAGTTCATTGGATACACTGATTCAACAAGTGTCCTCTCATCACTTCATGCCATCTCAATGGGAATTCAAGGTACATTCACAATCGGGTACCATCATAACCTAATCATCAGTTAGACGCATAATCCACTAACGGGAGGTTTTGGTAGCATATAACCCCTCAACCGTTAGGTACTCGTGGTGGAGTATTCTGTACACATAAACCCCTCAACGCCCGAGGCGACTTATTTATAGTGCACTATCAATCATATGGTTGGCCAACTATATCTGATAACATTTTAAACCACATCATTTGCCAATATAATTCATTATTAACCACGTACCTCATTGTTTTTCTATGCATCAATTCAAAACCATTTTTAAAGCATTAAACCATGCTTTAACAAGTATAACACATACTTACATGGATTATTTCCAAATGCATCCATCATCATTATATGATCAAAAACATTATAAAACATACTTTACATCTTACTTAAACAGTAGGTACCATGTCATTCGAAACAAGTGCATAAAACTAATTCCATTAAAGCAGACCGAGAGAGAGAGAATTATCGCCATACTTACTTTCGAGTTTAAACCAGCATTTCAACCTAAATTTAAACCCCCCAAATTAACCTTTAAACCATTTCAAAGCTGAAATCCACATTCTCACTCGCCAACAACGCAAAGCTTTACTCGCCGATGCGAAACACCCCTCTAAAGCTTTCGAAGCAACGCTTCAAGATTGAGGATCAACCTCCCCTGATTTTACCACACACAAAAGAGTATTCAATGCATCAAAATGCATTCACAAACCCAACAACATCAACTCAGAGCGATCCTCTTCAAACTCTAGTCGAAACCTTCCCAAAACTACCAAAATCAACATTAAACATCCTCCAAACATAACCCAGCCAAAACCTAAATTTTTAATCCATCAATTAACTTCAATTGATATCCAAAAACAACCTATTATCATCCTTATACCTCCAACATACATTAACCCTCCACAACTCTTTGAAAACACATAACTAACAACCTAGAAAATTAGAGATTCACATAGACCCAAGATTCCAATGTTAAAACCAATCTATTAACATTATATAACATCAAAATCATGATTGAAATCATTCAAGAACTCAACAAAAAATATCCAATTCAAAAATCTCATGATCTCATCAATTAAACATTGATTAAAAAAAATTTCCATAATTAAATCATCAAAACTTATTAGAAAACTTATATAAAGGATCAAATACTTGGGAATTTTAGTAAAGCACCATTCATTAGAGGAGAAGAACAAACCTTACCTCTAATGGATGAATTTCCCCTCAATTGGATGTTTACTCTTGAAAATCAAAGGAAAACAATGAGATTTTGGGAATCAAGATTGAAGAATCCATTAGAAATCAATAGGTTAGGAAATCAAGGTCATTACATGAAATCTTTGATGAAAAAATGAGTGTTTCGCTGAAGGAATTTCGATAGAAAATTTGAGATGAAGAAAGTTACGTCAAAAGTGTTTTTAGAAAAATAATCACCTTCCTTTAGTTAACTCCTTATAATTTCCTTAATTAAAACTCATTAAATTGAGAGAAAATTCTGATAAAAGCATTTAGGTAAAATATCTCCTTAATGATTCTAGGATTTGACCCGTTTACAAAGCAATCATTAAAATAGTTTTACATTTTGGTCACTAGCCAATATGTTACACTTCCAAATTTCATTTTCATAAAATTGAATTTACCAAAAATATCTATATACTAAATAATGATTTTTAGATATTTTTCCCATATTTTTCTCATACAAAAAATATTTATTCCGCTTTTAATCTTGAATTCGACTCGAATCTCTGATCTAGTCCACTGGACCGTCTAATCAGCCCCAAAACCACTAGGCCCAAAAATAGGGTGTTACAAAGGGTGCAATGGGACATCGCTGATCGAGTGAGCATCAAAGTCCGAGAACACTTGGTTAAGTTTTACCATATTCCAAGCAACCATATTAGGGATCATAAACTCCCCACAACAAATCTGGTCGTTGTTGTTGTCCAAGTGGTTAGCTTCTATGGCAATTGGTTTAGCACATCCTCATTTGTCTTGGAAGTTCTTAACCGTGCTATTGGTCCCAAGTCTCTAATGAAAGCCCTCTTTGATTGCTTCTTTAGCTTTGAATATGCTACTCCAAATAAATGAGGTCTTGTCACCTTGTATAGCTCCGAGCACATTACCATGGGGAAAGTACTTGGCTGAGAGCACCTTGAAACATAAAGAGCCTTTGTTGCACATCAAACTCCAAACTTTTTTGGCATGTAAGGCAACGTTGAAGGATTTTAAATCCTGAAATCCAAGACCTCCAACATATTTTGGCTTGCAAAGATTGCTCCATGCTACATGGGTCCATCCCCTTTCCTTTAATTTACTGGACCACCAGAAGCTTCTTGTAGTAAACACCATAGGGTCTATGATACAATCTAGAAGCAAGAAGTAAGACATAGCATAGGAAGGGATGGCTTGGGCCACTGACTTGAGCATCACTTCTTTTCCTCTATATGATAGGAGGTTCTTCGTCCAATGACAAACTCTTTTGTCGAATTTCACATCCAAGTAACCCAAGGCCTACGTTTTGTTTTTACCCACAATAAGAGGAAGACCAAGGTATTATCCGAGGATATCATATTCACTCATACGCAAAATATCTTTGATCTCGGTCTTACACTGAGTGTCCATGCCATTGCTAAAATAAATAGTGTATTTCTCCACATTCACCTTTTGTCCTGAGGATGCTTCATAGACCGTGAGCACATGCTTCAATCTCATTGCCTCTTTCTTCGAGTTCTTGATAAACAAGAGGCAATCGTCGGCATAGAGGAGGTGGTTGACCCTTGGTCCATTCTGACTTTCTCGGAATCCTCTAATGCCCCCTCCCTTTGTTTCTTTAGTAGCAAGGCTGACAGTCTCTGAGTACAAAAGAGGAAAAGGTAGGGGATAAATGGTCCCCTTGCCTTAATCCTCGAGAAGGCCTGAAAGTATCTGAAATGACATTGTTAATCTTGAAGAAATATGAAACAATAGTAACACAAGACATCACAACATCAATCAACTTAGAAGCTAAACCCATTTTGGCCATGACATTTATAACATCTCCCACCCAGCATGGTCGGGAACCGGGTCAGAGAATGCTACCGATGAACAAACGATGATCAGTGCAATAAATTTCAATATACAGATTTGTCATCTAGTCGATAATATACTTTTCAAATGTTACTAGGTATGATCATAGCTCAACTTATCCATGGTGAACCAACAATTTATTAATTAAGGCCAATTTGTAACTTTAACAAGTTTTAGGGACTAAATTGTAAATCTGTTAATTTAGGGGTCCCTTGATGTAATCAACTAAGAAAAAATGAAATTCAATACTATAACAGTGATCTTATAACTTTCATGTTATTTCGATAATATATACCTAACCGATTAGACCATGCGATATTCAGTGACCATTTTGTAAACATGAGTTCATTGACTTTTAACATAATTAACTACCACCGTATCGATAAACCTTGGGGTTGTATCGGTATGGGTGTACATGGGTTTGATCCCCAAGTAGGAGTATCCAAACCTTTATCGATACGGTTGGGGTCGTATCGGTACTGCATTCAAGGGTAACAACCCAATTCCCAAAAATTTAAGAACTCCTATCGGTACAGCTTGACCTGTATCGATACGGGTAGACCAATGTTGACTTTGAACCTGACCCATTTTGATATGCCTTGAAGCCGTATCGATGCAATTAATTTCACAAACCTCACTGCCAAGGTCTGTATCGATACACCTAGACCCGTATGATACCCTATGATGAACTTGTACTTTTCTAGGCCAAATATGCAAGGTTGTATCGATACAGCTTAACCTGTATCGGTATACCCTACACTATAATGTCAATTTTTATTTGGTTTTTATTTGGTCTACTTGTGTGCCAATTTTTATGGTCATTTGAATCCATGTACTAGGTTTTTACCTTTGGTGCCAAATATGCATTCTTAGTCACATTTTCACTATGCCAAAGGGGTCATTTGAAGGCCTTAGTAACTTCCACAAACCATTCTTAGTACATACATACTAAAAAGGTCACAAAAGATAAATTCGACTACTTTGCCACAATTCTAGGAGTTCATAGGGACAAAACACATTACTTGCGACTTGAGGTGACTTGTCGACAACGTCAAAACTTCTGATCTTCAAGACAAAATCCTTTACCTGAAATGTATGAAATGAAATGCATTAGGCATACTTTGCCTAGTGAGGTAGTCAAAAATAAACACTATATCAATGAAATGCATTCTAATTCATATCTTCACAATAAGAATGCAATAGATCAATAGAAGCAATGCAATGAACATGTACAATGGAAATAATTTTAATAAATCAACAATAACCCTTGGATTGATTCGGGATAGTGGATACGCGAATTCCTATGCCTCACCAAATCAACGAATGGTCTAGTCCCTCCGCCTCGCCAATATGACCAATATCACAATACATCCCTCTGCCTCGCCAAATCAATATAGGTCGTAGTCCACCCGTACACTGAGCTCATGAATTCTATGGCATGTCAATTGTATCCAAAGTCATTTCCAATCCAAGGTCCGATGACGATATCAATAGTTCATGTTCGATGTCAATAGCCATGTTTATTGTTCTTATCAATAAACAATGTTTCGATGTCTATGTTCAATGACAATATCAATGACAATGTCTAATGATTTCAATAACAATAACAAGGGTTGATGCTTCATGTACAATGTTTCAATGACAATAATGATGTTGACACCAATGATCAATGATAATAGCTATATCAATGTCTAAATCAATGCTCTATATCAATATCCTATACTTCCATGATTCAATAATGATGGCAATGATAATGGCGCAACAATACTCAATGACAACAACAATATTTATATCCGATGTTCAATAACGATGACGATGACATTGACAATGCTCGATGCGATAACTTACCAATACTTACCACAATATCTGATAAGTGGTTCAATGCAATAACCTTTAACAACGAGGTTAGTAATAGCAATTTCCATAACAATGAAATCGAGGAAGGCTATTAGCCTAATCCCGAGACTCCGACTACACTCACCTTGATAATCCGATGCTTTTACGACTCTCGGATGACAACCCCTTTGTTCCTAGTCGTTGGTGAGGTCGATGGATGCTCTTTGTTGATTTCTTGAACTAGGAAATCAATAGGATCGTATTAGAATCATCAATACGATATCGTAAACAATATAACGATATAAAAATCAATATCTAAACACTAAAAACCATTAGCTACAAAATTTCTATGGATAGTTAAAACCCTAACTTTGTGATTAAGCTTGATTTATCCATAGATTTTAATAGTAGCTTGACGGAATAAGCTTACCTGATTGCTAGGATCGTTTAGATAACAATGATTCAAAGAAAAGATAAGCTTGAGCTATCCTCCAATGGAGGTGTGTGCTTGAGAGAAGATGAAGATTGAGGTGCTGGCTTGGTAAGGTAGTCGGGTAAGTTCTCTAATCCTTTAACTTTTTCCCTTTTAATTAGAATAGCTTTCCTTCACATGAAGGAATTGATTCTGATTATCCCACGTAGGGAAATTTTAATTAAGGAGGGGCAAATTGCAAGATTAGTCCCTCAACTCTAAATGATGTATAGTTCTACCCTTAAAACTTTCAATTTCTAAAATTTAGCCACTAAAAGATTTTCAATACTTTCAATAAGGTCCTTAGGCAATAATTTGACTCGATTGGAGTTCAACATTGATAAATTTGACCTTGCGGTCAAAGTCAATACAATATTTAGATAATTCGATGTAGGATTTTTGATCACCGGAATCCAATTCCGACTAGGCCAGATTTTGGGGTGTTACAACATCAATGAGAAAATGCCATTCAACTATGTCGTATGCTTTCTCCATTTCAAGTTTAATAGTAGCCCCTTTATTCGGTCCATTTTTTGCACTTTTAAGGTAGTGAAATAGTTCATGAGCCACCATAACATTGTCCGAAATAAGTCTTCTGAAATGAAAGCGCTTTGGTTCTCGAAAATACATAAAGACATGAGAGATTTCAATTTGTTTACAAGCACTTTCGAGCAAGTTTTATACACCACATTACATAAGATAATAGGTCTAAAATGCTTCATAAGGGTCAGGTTATCAAGTTTAGGGATGAGAACAATAACGGTTTGATTTACTTCACTCATGTTAACTCTACCCGACACGAGACCAAGGCAAAGAGAGGTAAAATCAACATTCAGAATAGACCAAAACTTTCAAAAGAAAGAGGTTGGTAAACCATCCATACCTAGGGCTTTGTTTGGGTGAATTTAAAAAAAAACATTCTTTACTTGCTCCACCGTGAATCCAGCACAAAGCTTGTCGTTCATCTCCGGTGTTATACAAGTCTCAATAGCTTGAATGATCATGTTGGAGGTATTGCCATTGTTCGATTGGAATAGATTGGAAAAGAAGTCATTTGAGACTCCAAAAATGTTCTCCTTCTTCCACCCAGCTCCCCTCATTGTTCTTAATGCCCTTGATCAAATTCCTTTTCCTTCGATTATTTACCCTAGCATGAAAGAAGCTCGTGTTTCAATCCCTTTCGTTTTGCCATTGTTCCCGTGACCTTTGTTTCCAATACACCCCTTCCGTGTCCAAGATTATTTTTAATTCCATTTTGAGCTCTTTAAATCATTAAGGTTTGCCTCAAAAATGTTTTGCTCCAAGAGGTCCTCAATCCTTTTTTGGAGTTGTTTCTTGCGGTGCACGACAGCTTTCCTACTGTTTGATTGCCATTCATTAAGGTTCTCCCCAACCTTCTTTAATTTGTCCAAGGTGACTCCCCCAGAGTTAAGCCATGAGCTCCTAACAATTTTCCCACATTTTTCCTCATTTGCCCAACAAACATTAAATTTGAAGTAGTCCCCGCATTTCCTTTCCTTTCTTTGTTTGCCATCGGTATTAAGAAGTAGGAAGCAGTGATCTGAGTCATTAGTGTACTCGGTAAGCAACAAACTGGTCAAGTCTTTTCTTGATGTGTGTTTTAATCTTTCCCTCAAAGTGCCAAGTAAACCAGCCTTTGTCGGGCTTGATGCC
The DNA here is from genome assembly GCA_019671005.1 of Hibiscus mutabilis. Taxonomy (NCBI): domain Eukaryota; kingdom Viridiplantae; phylum Streptophyta; class Magnoliopsida; order Malvales; family Malvaceae; genus Hibiscus; species Hibiscus mutabilis. The sequence continues at coordinate 51,671,514 of CM033711.1, forward strand.
CCACAAACCATTCCTCTCAAGGCATCTCAGAACGCGTCCATCTTCACTCTCGGTTTTCTTCCCCCTCCGGCCCTTTCGTTCATGCACAAAATGTCATTGAGATCCCCCCTAAGAAGCCAAGGCAGATTTGACTCCCTTTTTAATATATCAAGCAGCTCCCAATCTTTAAATTTCCTTGGTCAATCGCAAGACCCATACATGCCAATGAACGTAAACTTGGAACCCCCTTGTATGACCACCACATCAATGTGAGACCTCGAGAAGTATAGTAAATCAACTTGCAGACTGTCTTTCCAAAGCAAAAGCAAACCAACACAATTATCACTTTTTTCAACATCAAAGCAACCCATCATATTGAGCCTTCTTCGAACACTATTAACTTTATTCTTGAAAAGTCGAGTTTCACTAACAAACACTAAATCATGATCATTCAAGGTTACAAACCTTGATAAGGCTCGAACTGTCTTGGGGATTCCCAAGCCCTGACAATTCCAACATAAGGTTTTCATTGCTCCCGGCGAGGCTGGGAACTAGCCTCCACTGATATAGGTGCCTTGAGAGGGGACACTACTTCTTGTCCAATTTTCACTTCATCCAATTGTTGGCAAGACATAGACTTTGCCTTCTTAGTCTTCTTTGAGCTGCTTCCTTCCATTTTCCCATTCAACGATTACTTCGCACTTTTGAGCTTAGGTGCTAGGGTGGTGAGATGCTTAGGCTGATCCGAGGTAACAACCAATCTATTCTCATTATTCTCTATTGCATCCTCGACTATACCTTTCACATTCTCCCCCAAAGCTTCAGTATTCTCATTTTCTCTGGTTGCTTCTATAGCTTTGCCTTTTAATTTTTCACCCGACTCCGAGGCTTCACCCTTTGACACATACACGATCCCCGGTCGAGTCTTCCTTCTAGTGAAGTCGTTTGACTTGGGCAATTCCACCCTAAGCCAATCACCAAATTGGAAAGAGGGAAGGTTCCCCTCCAGGAGATTCGGGCATAGTTGGTACTCATGTCTAATGACACCACAAAGGAAGCAAAACCATGGTAGTCTCTCATATTTAGCCATACAAACTCGAGGCTGCCCGGTTTTGATATTTCTCCCCATGATATTACTTAATAGAACTCAATAGGGTGGATATTTAATATACTTCGTGTAAAAATAATTACACAAATATCTACTTTCAAGTTAAAATCTAAATATCTAACCCTAAAACTCGAAAACATAAAATCTAAATAATTTGAGATATTTCACATGCAAAGCCTATTACAAAAGAATTTCAATTACTCAATTAACTCTGTTGTTAAAATATTCCAAGACAACAAACACCTTGCAATGCAGGACGTAGATCGAAGATCAACGTAAAATGGAATTCTCATGCAATAACATTACCTTCCATCAAAGCATAAAAAACACTTGAAATTTGACGTTTTCAATGTCTAAAACTATCAAAAGTTTCATTTCCCGCATAATTTATGAAAATCAGTACATAAGAACCTAAGCTACTTCCCATAAGCAAAGGGAAAACAGTGTAGCCCACCATTACTTTCAAAATTACAGGGGAAAACACAATCTTATTACAGCTCTACTCCAGTTGCTGACGGATCCAAACGAATCACAGTTACAGGGAAATCTGTTCTTGGTCCTGCTAGCGAGTAATATGCGAGTATATGAGCTGGATCCTCAACCACATCCGCCTCTCCGACCTGATCAGTCATAACTATTCGTCTTGCGGGAATTAGCTCAATATTCCAAAAGGGACGAGCCATTGCTAACAGATCACGACCGGATTCCGATGCTCTATAGCCTTGCACCCACAAGTACCTCAAAGAAGTTAATTGCATCACAGAAGCTGCTAGTGCACGCTCACTGAAACAACAACCCCTCACTTCTAGTTTCTGCAAGCTAGGACATCCCCTTGAGAACTCCAAAAGCCCGGCATCAGATCCCCCGACAGATCCCAGAAGCATCCATCTCACCTTTGGACTATATTGTCCAATATAACAAAGTCCCACATCGGTTAAACCACCAGGTCGGAGATAAAGAGCAAATCTTCTAAGCTTTTCACAGCCCCTCAATAGATCACGGACTCCATTGTCAAGAGGCAAATCTGTTATCCTTTCTTCTTTGTCAAGCAAAACCAGACGAAAATCGCACAGATTTTTTGAGTAAGTCCCAATGTACTGTAATGAAGCATTGGTGATGTCAGATACATAAACAGCCAAGTATTCCAATTCAAGGCATCCCTGAGATAAAGCCATCAATCCTCTTTGTGAAACAACACCTTCTTCATCCTCCATTTCCTGCTCATCAGCGCCACGCTCGATTCTAAGCCTCTTTAGTCTCTTACAGCTTCGAGCGAGAACTTCTAATCCTCTATCTCCTATAACATTTCTGGTCTGCCCAACCAGAAAATACGTTTAATTAAGACCTGATTAAAGATTAAAAGAAAACAGAATTTCCATAATTCCTTGACATTTCACATTATCCAACAATTTCCAAGACATTTTTTTGACTATTTAGTACATTCAACTACTGAAATCTCAATGCCATAAACCTTGCCACACACACACACACACACAAACAAAGGTGGCTAATATTCAAGAAAATACTATTATCCTAAAGCTCAGACCAGTTTATGACAAGAAAAAAAAAAGCTCAGCAACTACGGTCCAAAGTGTCTTAATGATGGATCACATTTTAAGAAAACATCTCAAAAAGGAAATAACAACTTAAACAATAAAATCTACACTTTATAAGGAAACTAAAATTTCCGCTTTAAGCCCCAAAAAGTTATTAGCCAGAATTCCATACCAAAAAATAATAAGATATGAGATGCAATTCCAAGAAAACAGCGAAGAAAAATAATTAGGACGTGGTTTTGTGATTCTACCTCAAGAACCTCTAAGTTGGGGCATCTTTGGATTAACAAGCAGTGATCTTCTGTGTCCAGTAATGCATAAAGGAGATCCAACTTTTTAAGCAATGATGCAAAAGGAAACACAATTGGCATTTCATTTTTCCCCATGTAGGTTAAACCCAAACGGCATAACCTTGGTGGAAATGATATGGCGCTATACCTTTCTGGTTGATCATTGAACGAACCACCACAAAATTCTTCTAAGACAGAAGCAGCGTGAAAGAAACCAAGAAGATCCAAAATTTCACAATCGCAGATTTTCACAGAGACCAAGTTACGACAATTTTGGGCAATGAGTTCAAGGTCTTCAAAACTCACTTTAAGAAGATCTGTCATGTAAAAGTTTAAAGTAATGAGAACTGAGTTATTTACTGCAAACTCGTGAAGCCATTGACCGTCTTTCTCAACAATTGAACTCTCTTCTAAGAACAAGGTTCTTAATTGCCTGAGAAAACACAAAGATCCGAGTCATAAACAAGGATTTAAAAGGCATAAATTCACAAGTATACCATTGCCCCAAAACCAAAATCAGTGATCTATAGAAGTAAATTGTTAAGAACATGTATAACCCCATTAAGCAAGAAATAATGTCATGCAAAAATAATATTAAAAACTACAGCAACTTGATATTTAGTCAATATAGTATTTTATTTCTAGCATGCAGCAAAATGTTATCGGATATATTAACAGAGGACAAAGTCAAAAAGTAATTTTCTGAACATATGAAAGTCTACCACATGACCTATGTCCTAAGGCTATTGCTATCGGAAATGTTGTTCAAGAGTAAATGAACCATTAACGGGTCCATGAAGTAAAATCCCTAGTATTGCTATTGGAATCCTGTAATTTATACTAGAGTGCCTTAACCTTAACTGTGCAATCTCAGAAGCTTCATCCCATAGTATCACAATGTTCCTACACACCTTCAGGCAGTATAAAACCAAAATAAATTCCCAACATTGCTCCTTCTCTGACTTGACCGGTAACTAACTCCTCAAGCTCAAGATCTCACGTCAACCCCATACAATTTCATGCAACTTACCCACATAAGCAGCAACTGCCACAATCATGCACTCCTATGCAACTTCAAGTAGTATAAACCAAACCGAATTTTCCATGGTTGCTTCTTCTCTGACTTTGACCAGTCACCAACTCCTAAAGAGTCGATATTCAACATTGACCCATACAATTTCATGCAACTTTCCCACATATGCAATCCAAATATTTCATCATTCATCTCAAATTTCCATTGGTTCTAAATCAAACAACGCAGCAACAGCCACACCAATGAATGCAATGCTACAGGTTGAGGAAAAGAAAGATTTACCTTAACTTCAAATGATTGAATTTTAATGGTTACAAACAGAAGCAATTGAGCTAGCATATATGTTCCAAAAAACATAACCACTAAGCCAAATATTTCCTACAATTCAACTCAACCAAACTCAAGTCAGCTCAGCTAAGCTAAGCTAAGCTAAGCTAAGTTTTAACACACAATTAGTTGGAAGTTACTAAATCAATCCCTTAACTCAATCCTGATTCCACTGAGTTCATTCCATATCTGATAATTTATTTATAAAAGTATCGAATTTTAAAACGGATTTACTAACAAGCAAAATTAACACTTTCCAGTTTCATAATTTCACAAAGGAACAAAAACACGCAAAAATCCACAAAAGTTAAAGGGAAAAAAGTTACCGGCACATGCGGCCAACGTGCAAAAGACCATCAGTAGAAAACCCAGAGCACTTATCAAGCTTCAAAACCTGTAAAACCTTCCCTCTAGACCTAGCCAAAACTTCCAGATCCGAATCTTTAACAATCATCCTTCTGAAATGCACGGATTTCAAGCAATTGAAATTCTCTCCTATTTCATTCACCCACGGCGTAACGTACCCACCCCAATCTTCAGGTATCAAATTAAACATCGCCGCCCGAGGCTTCCCTTTCAGTTTCAACGATTCCAAGTGACGGAACCGACGCCTCAACCTATCGGGACTCGTCGTGTAACAAAGCGCGATCGTTAAGTGCTTACGAGTCAACGCCTCGAGTTCGTACCACCGCCGGCAAACTAGAGAAACGGCGTCGCGGTCTTTCGGGTCGTCGATGTACGGCATCACGCAGCCTAATACGACGTCGGACATACCAGGTTGTGACGTCATCATTTTGTTCACCTTGTTATCATTTTGCTCCATCCAACAAATCAAATCAGATTTTTTGGGAAAAAAATCTTAAACTGAAACGGACAAAAAATTGGATCGATCTGAGTACGAAAGTAAAACGGTTTGTTGTTGTTGTTGCTGCTGCTGCTGCTGTGAGCTTTGTTTTTAATGTTTCACGGAAGTAGTAAAATAGAAACGACGGTGAGGTCCGAAAGGAAACGGAATTCAAGGGGCGATAAAACGAATCGGGTCACTTAGGGATCGGGTGGACAAGGCATGGGTAGAAGAAGAGAGTCAAGTAAGCACGCAGAAAAGTGGGAGGGGGGGAGGGATAACATCTGAGAAAAGTTTCAGAAGATAAACAAAGAGCCGAAATGGACAGTCGAGGTTGATTGGAAAATGATATCCCACGGTGGAAAATAATAAAATCATGGGATTAGACAAGGATGCGGCTCACATATAATATATATATGGGGACCACTTGATTATGAGTGGTGTCCATATGAACATACTTTTAATTTTGTCAATATAATCATTCGTTTCAATGTTACTTACATATTTTATTATTTTAATTTTAGTTTTAATAAATTTAATTTATTAATCTGATAATGATGGTACATGTTATTATTTTATTTATTTTTTTAAAATATTTAATTAATATCAAATTTCCATCAATCAGGTGTTATCGCATGTAACTTGATTAGTGGAAAATAAATGGAATGTAAATGGCAATAATGAGATTCAAACCCTAGGCGCTTGAAAATGAAAGCCAGTGTTCCGGCAATTAGCTTGATTGTTATTATTTAAGTAATTATGCAGTTATATGACACAATTGAAACTATCCTCAAAGTTAAGTGTTTATTTAAGTAGTTTATCTCATACATGTGAATGAGTGAGAGTAATAAAAAATATCACAATGCACCGAAGGTAAAAACAAATCTTTTTAAAAGTGTATTAAATTTAAGGTTTAGGGTTTTTGTTTGAGACTTATTTAAGTCTTAAAAATTATCATACATGTGAATGAGTGAGAGTAATAAAAAATATCACATGCACAGAAGGTAAAAATAATTTTTTTTTAAAAGTGTATTAAATTATGCAGTTATATGACACGATTGAAACTATCCTCAAAGTTAAGTGTTTATTTAAGTAGTTTATCTCATACATGTGAATGAGTGAGAGTAATAAAAAATGTCACATGCACCGAAGGTAAAAACAATTTTTTTAAAAGTGTATTAAATTTAAGGTTTAGGGTTTTAGTTTAAGACTTATGGTAGGGTTTAAAATTCAAAGATGTTGGTTACAATTTAGGATTTAGGGTTAGAGGTTAGGGTTTAAGTTTTAAGATGATAAATTAGGAAATTTAAGTTAACATATAAACCCTAAATTCAAATTTTAAACCTTAAATTTTAATCACAACCTCTATATTCTAACCTCCTAAACCTTAAACAAAGTCTATAAACCCTAGAATTAAGACATTTGGAAAAAAAATTGTTAACATCACAAGTACATAGAATAATTACCCAAAAAAGCATGTTTTACATTGAGCAAATATTTAAATTTTTTATTCACATATATTATTTTCAAAATTTATCTATTAAATTTTTGGGATAACTATATTTTTAGTACCCACCTTTACCTGTTTTTCTATTTTGGTACCCTACCTATTTTTTTGGCAAAATGGTACCTAACGTTACGTTTTGTTTCTATTTTGATACCCAACCGTTAAAAAATTAACGGAAGGCCGATTAGGAGAGAGAAAATCACACGTGGCATGCTGCCACACTATTTTCTCTCTCCTAGTTAGTCTTCCGTTAATTTTTTAACGGTGAGGTACCAAAATAAAAACAAAACGTAACGTTAGGTACCATTTTACCAAAAAAAATATGTAGGGTACCAAAATAGGAAAACAAGTAAAGGTGGGGTACCAAAAATGTAGTTATCCCTAAATTTTTTTTGTCATGTAATGTAGTACTTTGTTAGTCTCATTTTTAGAATGCACGTTTGGCAAATGTGTTTTGTCCTACGTGACAACCTAGTAGATAAATGTAAGAAAAGATTTTATTTACGTTAAAGATGTATTTCGTAACTGTTAGACAAAAGCGATAGTAATCCAAGAAAACATACGATCTAATAATAAATAGTAAAATAAAATATTTAATTTATTATTGGATCGAACAAAATAAAATAACTACAAATAATATTAAGGCTTAAAGATAAATCTCTGATCATTTATCCTTTTATTTGCGATATTAAAATGTTATATTTAGAAAAAATTATCTCGTAATGGATTAAAATATTTGTAAGCCCCAAAAGGGTAGAGCCTAACCAAACCAAATATTCAAGTTATCAATATCATATAAGCTTATGTTATTCAATAATTATCAAGTAAAGTCTTGTATATAAACATATCTCACGCTTGGTAACTCATCAATATGAGATATAAGCTTCTCCTTTTCCTTAACTCAATTCACAAGCTTACTTTGAGTATCAATTTCTCATTCATCACTCACTCGTTTTAAACGTATGAGATATCTTTGTAAATGTCCCATAGAGTAGAATATAAAGTTATAATTTCATTTATTCGAATCTTCACTTTTACCATTAAAAATATGTCTCAAAGTTTCAACATTATCATATTTTTTTCAACAATAACTTTTTCAGGTTATGAATTTGGAAATTAAATTTAGAATAAGCATGAGAAACTAAACGTTTCTTCCCGCTCATAAGGCTCTAGGGATGGTAATAACTCAACGCGAAAAACTTGATTTTTATATTTGAGTCAAATTGAATTATTGAGTAGGCTTTTAAGTTTAATCGATTTTATTGTTTTTTTTCAACTTCAAAAATTAAATTTTAAAATAACGTCGATTTGATCTTTATTCATGAATGTTTCAAAATATGGTCATTTTATTCTCTATTCTTAATTTCTCAGCTTTCTTCACTTAGTGAAATCGTCCCCAATTCAATTGTAAGCCTTAAATCAATTTTCTTTCATATGGCTAAATACTTTTCTTCCTCCATTGAGCCCCTCGTCGCAACGCCCATCAAGTGTCATGTGTATCCCCCACTGACCGATCGACCAAACCTCAGCCTTGCGCTTTCTGTGTTCTCTGGTTCGTGACTCACCAGTGCGCTATGCTCAAAGCTTCAATGCCACTGCCGAGTCCCACGAAAATTATTTTCATATTTCCAGCTTCTTATTTTCCATTCCATGTTAAGTTTCATAACAGAAATTTGTTAAAATTTATGAGCAATATTGGGGTTTGTATGTGGAATTAAATTTGGGCATATATATATATATAAGTAAAACTCAATACATTTTCTTGCTTCTCTACTTGGATGGGAGAATTTGTTTGGCATTTCATGTATGAATGTCTATATAATATGATTTTCATGAACTGATTGTTGTGTTCGTTCATGTTGATATTTCTCCTTGTCCTTCCAATATAGATGCATTTTTAAAGCCAATTTTGCAACTGTGCAAAGATTGAATGTTTTGGTGTTAGAGTTTTCATGTATTAAGGTCAAATGAGTGCAATGAACCTTAAAATTGCACCCGACATTTAATGATTCACCTTAAGAAATGTTATAAACAAATGTTTTAAATCTTGTTTTTTGAAATGATTGGAACTAAAAAATTGATATGAAAAATGGACGATGTAGGTGATGGAAGAGAGATTACAGTGTTTAAATTGTGTTGGCGTTGCTATGTTACGGTTAGATTAAACAGCTTAACTCTTGGCAAGGTTTGCTATGTTGGATATAGCTTATGTGCAATCTTGATTAATTCAATTTTATTTTATTTTTCATTTTGCTTTTTATTTTGTCTTCGTTGGGTTTGTTTGTGACTTTATGTTGTCATGTCCCTTGATAAAACTGTAGCTATCTAAAATTTTATGAATATATTTGAAATTTTTATCCTTTACATTGTATAATCTGGAGAAGTTTTTGCCACTATTTTATTGAAATTGAAGTGCTTTCTAGTCCATTGTTTTTTGTGTGTTAACCACAATATACGATTTGTAGCCAAGACAATGTGTGTGCGTTTCTTTGCTTTCGGTTATTAACTTCTCCCCCTCTATGAATGATCGTGGATTACTTTCCAAGAAGTTATTAGTTAAAATTAAAAGAGTTATTACAATAATTGTTTAAAACATGATCAAATTAAAAGAAAATTAAAAGTGTATAGTGACAAAGCGTAAGGAATGAAGACTTCAGTGATGGAAGTATAAACTATAAATAAGAGTTCTTGTAGTGTAAAGGATGGGAAGTTAAGGAATTAATAGTGGAACTAAACCGTGAGGTTATTGATGAATAGAAAGGAAAATAATGAGGACTTACATAGTATTCAAACAATTTATCAAATGGATGAATAAGCACTAGGTGTCATCACCTTATAATTTACCTAATAATTATGATTTGATAATTCAATTTGATTGTATTAATTGAGTGGAAGGGGAGAGGGGTTCACGGCAAAAAGATAGAAAGAGAGACTACATTCTTCAACCCAATTTCACCATCGTTGAGTGTTTATAGAGATTAGGCCTTTTCTCTAAATATTCTAAGAATCTATTCATCAAATTTTGATTTTAATTACATATTTCTAGAGTTGATGGCAAGATCTTTCTATTGATTGAAATCGATTTCCAACTAGGTGATTATTTCAATTTCTAAAGTTTGATAGTTAAGGTTTGTGATGGAAATTGAAGAACTAATAAGAGTTTATGTTTAATTATATCTAAAGACATTGTATAGTGGTGTTAGTTAAAACCCCTAAATTTATAGTTAGGGTTTATAAGAGTTGGAAATCCACGGAATTTAAGTTTCATTGTAACTGTCATGGATTGGGATAGTAATATGTATGCATGTCAATTGTTAGATAAAGACGGATCAAAAGAGCTTCGAGATCAAAAAATGAAACCCAAGGAACTAGTGAATTAAATCTGAACTGTATGGTAGTTTGGATTCAATGGATGTAGTCTGTAACAACTATTACCTGGTCTAGAAGGATTAGACCCGAGTGATGGGTGTCATCTTGGTTCACCGAAGTGATCACAAACTCAAACAATCAAATTACAAATAATTTCGAATTTTTCGCGTGATTTAGATGTATCATCGAGTCCTACAAGTTTTAATTAGGTGAAAATTTCAATTTCATGCCAAACAAACTTTTAAGTCTTATTTAAGTAAGCATATAATAAATTTAAGTACTAAAATGTAAATTCTTAAAATTTCACGAACTTACAGAAAACTAAAGGCATCATTCAGAAATTAGATTTCTTTTAAACATACATGTTAAATTTTAGATCATTCGGACATCAACAACTCACTCAATTAATGCATAAACATTTCGAGAGTTATTAGTAGGGTTCAACAACCATAGTTTTGACTCCATATGTTCACGCTCGAGATTCAAGAAGTTATGTGATTCTGTAGTTTGGTGAGAGAGAATTGGTAAATTCTACAAATGAATGTATGACGTACGCATGCGATTTGGATTTGATGGTCACGCAACGAAGTCGACCTATATATATTTTGTTATGCTCGACTGATGATCCACACATGTTCATTTAGTATTATGTATATTCTGGATTAGAATATAAGAGCAAGTGTTATCTGCGATTTAGGTACATTACGAATAAAATAATTTGTTTCTGATTACCATTTCAGAATTAAATGATTTAATTATACTACATAATAGCATGCTCTGTTTATGATCGACTTTCATTCTTGCTTGCTTTATATACATTTTATGGTTATTCTGTATTACTAGGCTCTCAAGCTCATAAATTATTTATCCTCTCATGTTAGTAAGTTTGATTGTCGGGGACATCGAAATCATTCCAGTGAGTTCTAGCAGCATTGCTCAAAGAGTATAGCACTTACGTAATTATTGAGCATATAGGTCAGAAGAACACCTTGTCTGTGTATTTCAGTTTGAAACTCGGTTTTTACTATTTGGTTTCTAAATTTTATTTTTTTTCCTTTGTAAAGGTTTTATTCAAATGTACTTTTATATGGATTTGATTTTATAGTTTAAATTGTTAAGTAAAATTTTAATTTATTTGGATTTTTATTTGTGGGTCGTTCTTGTGACCCGAATGTAACTCTTTGGATCTGGTCGGTTCTTCAGTACTGGGTCTAGGTCTTACATGAAAGCATAGGTGAGGCCCCTAAAAAGTGCACTTGAGATTGGGGTATAGACATGGTCTTCACTATTGCAATTTGATAATACATCTGCTAAAAGTGTTAATATTGAATATTTAAGAAAGAAATTGAACCATCGAAATACTTACATTGCAAACCGAAAATATATGCATACAAAGATTTGTTACACACATATTAATCTCATTGTTCAAGGTGTTAAATATGCTTTCTATGTTTGTCAATCGAGTTCGAGCTGGTGTGAGGTACATAAGAGCATCACCATCAAAGATAAAAAATTCTACAATCGGACAAAAGAAGAAATGATAAATACTAATGCTCATTTGTGTTTAGATGTGGATGAAAAATATGAGCATGCATTTTATTCTTATTCTCGTGATAACCATAGTTTTTTCTTGACCTTACTCCTAGAGATAGAGTCTCTATATTTTATGATTGAGAAAATGTTTGAAGAATTGCAAAAGTTTTAGAGCCCTTTTATGATATAACATTGAAGGTTTTTGGATCACTATATGTCACATCTCATTTCTTTTGGGAAACACTGATAGATATACATTGTTTATTTAATGGATGGACAAATTATGAAGATTTAGACAATCTTCGAGGCTTCCAAAATGAGAAAAAGTACAATAAGTATTGGGGTGGTGCCAAATGTAATACCCCAAAATATGGCTCAGAATTATTCATATTAATTCGAATGTGACTCAATTGATTGAGGTGTTTCTTAGAATAATCAATTAAAAGATTAGGACCAAATTGAAATTATAAACAAGAAAGGAGCCATAAACGAAGGACTTAAAAGAATATATGATAGGTTTTGGTGGTTGCATGCAAAATTCTTATTAGTTAGAGGACTTATACACTTGTTAAGTTATGAGTTAGAAAGGTGTAATGAGGGAATGACTCGGCTAAGGGGGAAATTAAGGAGAGATTAACACTATTCATCATCTTTCTCCTTTTTTCTCTTCTTGATAAGTATTGTGCCTTGTGAATTTCGGTGTATTAGTTGAATTGATCTTATTGATGTTAGTGAATTATTTGGTTAATTAGAGAGCTAACATTTGAATGATAGCATGGGAATTGATTATGATCTTGTTGTTCATGTAGGTTATGTTACATTGAATTATGATTACATAGTTGATAAGAAACTGTTTGTGAGTTGTTTTATAGATTAGAGACTGATTTATAAATGTTTGGAGGGCTAATTTGATGAGTTAAGAAACAGTGGAAGGCTGAAGTACAAGTTAACAATTGAATTACAATAGAATAGGGATTGTTTTAAAGGTTTATGGACTATTTTAAACATGTATGTATGTGTATATGAATTCAGGACTGTTTTGTAAAAATAAGAACTTATGTAGACTGTTTTGACACTGATAAAAGATGGTAAGGGGCTAGTTGTAAACATAAGAAGTTGTTAATGCTTTAAATGGACTGTTTTGGTTTGTATACTTGTGAATGTGAGTAAATTGGAACTGTTTTGATAAGCATGAAAAATTTTGGGCCTGTTTTGCTTTTGTATTAAATTGTTAGACTGTTTTTGTGTATGTGTAAGCTTAGTAAACTGTTTTAAAGAAAAATAAGTGAGAATATGTGTATTAGGGACAATTTTGTAGTAATATAAATGTTAATGGTCTGATATGTAGATGTTCATGTGAATATATATATATTAAGGACAATTTTGTATTAGTAGAAGTATTAGTAGGCTGTTTTTGTGTGAAAATATAGGTATACATGGGAAAATTAAAATAGTCTATAAATATATAAGTTGTTAAAAAATGGTTCTAATGCATGGATATATGTTTGTGATATTAGACCAAGGGGGTGTTGAAGGATTAAATGCTAAACTGAATCCAATAGTGGAAAAAACAAAAAGGGGATCGTGGTTCATGAACAGAACTAGCTCAGATTGAACTGTGTTTGTAGTTTAAAGTCTCGGGATAGGCTTGTAACCTTCTCAAGCATCTTTTGTTTATTTAATTAAATTGCTTTATCTTTAAGTTATGTTATACACTCAAAAGCTTGGATTTGAGGTAAGTGCTTACATGATAAGCATTCTAGGAAATGTAATACTTGAGTTATTGTTATGTTCATAGAGAAATCAATACATGCTTGGTATGTGATCTTTGTTGTGCAAACGTTTGATTAAGATATGTGATCAAATTTAGAATCATGCACGAATTGTATATAATTGACATGATAAACAATAATTCATGATATTTGTTACTCTGATTATGAAACTATTTCGGTTCCAATTCTGACATGAATAAGACATGCTATTCGAATAAGATGAAAATGTATTGCGAAATTTCACATAACTTGGATATATGCCTATTATGAAATGGCAATAAACTTTGTTGTAATGACATTTTGATAAGGAGCTATGCTCATTCTGTCTCGGATATGACAAGATAAGTTTGAAAGCCTTGGTTTTGAGTCAGTCTTAGGTATAGTTGGCATTCTATAGAGTCCATATAGCTCGTGTTCAGGGTGGACTACGGTCCTTATTTGGCGACAATAGGAGGGAAGTATTGTGCTCACTTGGCGACAGTAGGAGGGAAGTATTGTGGTCACTTGGCAACAGTAGGAGGGATTAACCGGTACTTTGAGTACTATATGTTTGGCGGCAGTTGGTTGGGGATTCATGTACCTAGGCTACTTGATTTTCAAGGCTATGTTAAAGACAAAATAATGAACTTACAAAGTAAATTAAGAATTTCCTTAATACCTTATATGATAAGTAATCCATTTCTTTGATATGCTTTGTATGATATCCTAAGTGTTAAGTAATCCATGTTTTAAATATGTCTTGTTCATATTTTAACTAATAAGCAATCCACGTCTTTGATATGCTTTGTTGATATCTTATATAACAAGTAACATATGTTTATGATATGCTAAGTTAAAAAGGAAAATTTATGAAAGAATATAAATTAAACTAGTGATTCTTTACAATAACTTGCATCATAAGTAACTGTAACACCCTAAATTGTCACTTAGGAAATGATTTGATATGATTCCTTAGGACATTAAATTAGATGTCTATATTTATGTTTCTTGGAAGGACTAAATCGAAAGATTAAGGAATAGAAGAGCTAATCTAAAGTGACCACTTAGTTTAATGCATAAAAGCTTGGTCTTGCATGGTAAGTTAATTTCATTTAAATGATATATGAGATGGCATGCTAGTATAGAGGAACGTGTAAGGCTAATTAAACCCTGGTTAGAAACCAAACAAATAATCACCATCATCTTCATTCTCCTTAGGCCGAGAAAATTAAAATTGAGAGAAAGAGGGGAGAGTTTGTTCTTGGTGTCTATCTTATTTGGATTTTGGTTAGATTGGAGCTTGATTTATGCTTGCATGCTTGAGATTGTAAGTTTTCTATGTGTTATTCTCTTGAATTGAAGTGTGACTTGAAGTAGTATAATCGAACCAACTCTTTCTTGATGATGATGATTGTTGTTTGCCTGATTGATTCAGCTTGATAGAATGTTAGTTAGAAATTGGAATTGAGGTTGAATTAAGCATGTTTTGACAACATAGTGTTGTAGTGACGTGAATTTAGAATCATAAGGATGATTCAATACGCTAGAATTACATGAATTCAGCATGAGACAATGTAATTGAACTAGATTAAAAGGAAAAAGGAAACCGCCCTGTTCGATAATGATCCTTAATGAAACTATTTTGGGGATTGACATTATACTGATAGTTTGAACTACAAATAGGTAACGAATAATAGATTTAATGATTCACAAGACTATAATGATGTTAGCATATAAGGGAAATGGTCTCAAATGGAGTTTTGATGATTGATTTGTGATTTTGAATGGGAATGAAACTGCACTGTGCTGGACAGTACCTTACCAGACTGTTCTGTGGAAATCTTAATAATTAAGTAATTGTTTGAGGCAGTTAAGTCTTAATTGACATCATAATAACTTGATAACTAGCTTATTGATACATGGATGTTCATAATTGAGATAGAAAAATTGTTTAAATGAGCAAATATGAGTAGGATACCATTGAGCAGCTTCAAAATGTTTGCATAAATAGGGGGAAGGGCTGCATTGTATAATTATGATATGTCCAATGTCTAGAATAGTTTAATGAGGGAAATTTAAGGGTTTGGTTTGAAGAATTTATAGAGAAGCATGGGAAATTTCACCTTAAGAATTGTTTGAGCTTGTGTGTGATAAATAGGAACAATTAAATGATGATGAAATGATTTTAATATCCCATTGAATTATTATTGAATTTAGACAAGAAAAGAGTTGATGAAGGGGATGAGAGGCTTAAAGGAGTGGTGATTCAAGATCAAAATTAACTCGGTGTACTTGTGAGTATAATTATGTTTAAATAAACATGGATTTGTGGAATGTATTAAATTACTTAGTTGTATGGCGAGGCATAAACTGTCTATAACTGCACGAAGTTGCTAATGTTTGGTAAGATAATAGTGGCCAAGGTAAGTGGAACAATCACTTGTACCCTTTTATGATTGAACCATGAATTGGTTCCTTGCAATGCTTAAGGTAAAGTCTAGTGTAACTGGTTATGTACTCGATGAGTTAAAAAGAATAAAGAACGAATAACCAAATAGTTCACATGTATGTTTCAATAGTATATGATACTATTGCATGGAAAAAATGATCAAATAGACTATATGCTTCAATGGTACTAATTACCATTGCCTGAAAATGCTTAAATAAGTTATATACTTCAATGGTAGTAATCACCATTGCCTGATAATGCTTAAACAAATAGAATATATGCTTCAATGGCATTTATTACCATTTCCTGATAATACTTGAACGAATAGATTATATACATCTATGGTATAAGCTACCATTGCCCGATAAAACTCGATTGAATAGATTACACATTCAATGTCACATGTTCCATTGCCTGATAATGTTTGAGTGGTTATGCCCTTCTATAATTTAGCTAGTCAATCCATACTAAACGATGTAGTATGCCCATGATAGATTTGGTTATTAAACTGATCAACTATAGTAGTTGCTTGATGACACATTCTCCTTTGGAGCATGATTATGTTACTTTGTATTTATGCTTAAATGAGCTTCCTGCTAAGTGAATTAAGAACTTGCATTTACATTGTTGTTGTCTATGTTCGAAGCCAGCAACCTAATTACTCACCCTATCTCTTTTCAGGTGAAGCTAGTCTATAGTTAAAATCGTGGAGGTAAAGCAAGGTCACAAAAGGCAACAAATGTATGTTATGTTTTGTTTTATGTAAACTCCTAGAAGGTGGCACTAGTTGGAACTACCGAACTTAGGAATTATTAGGGTTCTAAGAGGGGATATGTAAATACTAATTTAACAAGATAAGGCTTTTGTATATATGCATATTTTGTGTTTGTTTGATGTTTAGAAATTGGCTGATTTTCTTTGCTAGATTTGCTATGGATGATCATTCGAATGATGTAGCCCCATATTAAGAGTTGTTTCGGTTGCTTATAAGTCACATAGCTTGGTTATTTGATCATATATACTTTTCATTACATTTGAGTATGAGTGAATTAAACAGATAACGAAATGAATTTAGGTAAAATAATCTCACACTTGTGCTTAAGTGGTTAAATAGATTATGTCTTAAAATGCATACTCTCGACGGCTAATTGAATGATTTTGATAACCTTAACTATTTGAATTGTCATAGAATTATCTTATATGTTTGAATCTAAGGATGCCTTGTATGTTATCTATTTATCACTATACTTCTTGATGCTTTGTAGCTTGTGTTCGAATGCTTGTACTCTAATGGTCTCACCATGAACCCTTTTAATCGAATACTAACTTGTTAGACAAGGTAGATTGTCTTCTCTTAGATCAATGCTATCTTCTAGGCCTGGGGTTTGGGGTATTACAATTTGGTATCAGAGCTAAGGTTTAGTCGATCCTAGGACTAAACCAGTTGTGTTATTAGTTATATAAATGCCACATGTGAGTTGAATTGAATTGTGCTTGTGACCTTGTTTGATGGAATCTTTCTTAAATACTAATTTCAAATGTTTGTGACACATCTGGGTCGGGATAGAGACAACCCAGTTCTCTCCTCCAATAAAGAATGGAGTGTCAGATTGGGTAAGGAGCAAGTAGACCCTCAAAAGGCTGTAGAACCACAACCTGAAGCTCCACAAGTTAATCAAATTCAAGAAGAATGCCTTCTCAGCATGACTGAGGTGTTCAATCAACTTGTTACTAACCTGAAGCAAAATGATCCTCTTGCACCCGTAGGGATTCAATCCAGGCCCCAATTGATAAATTGGCTCAACATCGAGCCTATACATTCGCAGGATCTGGCGAAGGGAATTCGGAAGCAGCAGAATACTGGTTGGAAACTACTATTAGAATTTTAACCAAACAACTTCAGTGTTTTGATGATCATAAATTGGAGTGTGCGGTGGCTTTACTTGCTGATGAAGCTTTGAATTGGTGGGAAACTACAATCCTCACCGCCCTAAAGACTTTGTCACTTGGGAATTCTTTCTAAAAGAATTTCAGAAGAAGTATGTGAACGAACAATATCTAGTGGAAATGAGAAGACGTTTCTTGCATCTGAAGCAAGGTGGTAGACCCATAGAACATTATGTTAGTGTTTTTTACAAATATTGCATGTATAGGTCTGAATACATTAAGAAAGAGGAAGATAAATGCATCATGTTCATAGAAGGACTGAGTGATGAGCTAAGCCCGATGTTTATGGCTCTTGAAATAACTGATTTTCAAAACTTGGTGAACCAAGTGATTACCACCGAATCTAGGATGAAAGTAGCTGATAAAAGAAGGGAGAGTTTTTCTGAGAAAGACAAGAGGCTACGGAATAATGGCAAAGTCTCAGTGGCCTTTCAAGAAGTTGAAAATTCAAGGAATAGATTCCTCAAGCTACGTTGCTTCTCCAAGGGGTAACTTTATCCTAAAGCCTCAGATAAAAATCAAATCCTCCGCACCATCAATCTATATCAATAGCTCAGGGAATTCTGGCAAAGATCCACAGACTCGACATTGTAATATTTGTCAAAATTATCATTCTAATCAATGCAGAAAGTAGTCAAATGCCTGTTTCTGATGTGGAAGCCTAGATTATTATGTTCATGATTGTCCCCAAACCTTGGAGAAATCTTTGGCTAAAGTGGCCTCCAATTCAAATCAATTCCCATCTCCTAGGGGCAAGGGGCCGAAACAAACACATTCAAGGAACTCGGGGAGAACTCGAGGCCAAGCTCCTACTACTACTCATCAAGAGTCTCGGGCCCCTGCTCGAGTGTATCACATTCAGAATCGTGATGATGAAGAGGCACATGATGTTATAGCAGGTACTATTGAATCAAATGAAAACTCTATGTATGCTTTAATTGATTCGGGATCCACCCATTCATTTATCACTTCCCTTGCTTGTGAAATTAAATCTGAAATCTGAAACTGTTAATCAAGGGCTGGTAGTTTCAAATCCTATAGGAGGAATTATGATCATAAATCTCATTTGTAAAAACTATCCCCTATACATCCAAAATATTCCTTTCCCTATTGATCTGTATGTGCTACCCTTTTGAGAATTTGATTTAATTCCGGGATTAGACTGGTTAGGAAAACACCAAGCTTGGGTAGATTGTCAAAATGGAGACTTTTTATCCGTGGCTTAGGTAAAGAATCCATCATTTTGATTGATAAGAAACCCACCTCAATCTTTTTTGCTATGATGAAACAAGATGAATTTGAGTTTGGCCTAAAATCCATTCCAATTGTATCTAAATTTATTGATGTTTTTCCTAAGGAACTTCTGGGACTACCACCGACACCTGATGTGGAGTTCAAAATTGAAACTCAACCGGGACTCAATCCTATATCAATTACCCCTTACAGAATGGCTCTTGTTGAACTAAAAGAACTTTAGAAGCAGTTGCAAGTACTGCAAGACAAAGGATTCATTCGACCAAGCTCATCTCCCTAGGGAGCCCCGGTACTCTTTGTCAAGAAGAAAGACGAGTCAATGAGATTGTGCATAGACTATCGGCAACTTAATCAAGTTACGATTAAGAATAAGTACCCTCTTCCAAGAATTGAAGATTTGTTTGATCAATTGAAGGGTGCTTCAGTATTCTCCAAGATTGACCTTAGATCTGGATACTACCAAATGAAGATTAAAGAGTCTGACATACCTAAAACCGCTTTTAGAACTCGATATGGTCACTACGAGTTCCTAGTGATGCCATTCGGTCTGACAAACGCCCCTACCACATTTATGGATCTCATGAATCGAGTTTTTAAACTCTATTTAGATAAGTTTGTCGTGGTCTTCATTGACGACATTATTATCTACTCGAAAGATGAAGCTAAACATTCAAAGCATCTCAGAATTGTGTTACAAACTCTTAGAGATAATCAACTTTATGCCAAATTCAACAAATGTGAATTCTGGTTGCCCGAAGTATCTTTTCTCAGACATGTAATTTTGGCCTCTAGAATTAAGGTTGATCTGAAAAAGATTCAATCGGTGATTGAATGGAGATCTATGAGGAATGTTAGTGAAGTCTGAAGTTTCCTTGGCTTAGTTGGATATTATAGAAGGTTTGTTAAAGGATTTCCAATTTTTTCCACACCCCTAACTAAGCTACTTCGTAAAGACATACCATTTATATGGTCTTAAGAACAACAAAGAAGCTTTGACCAATTGAAAGAAGTACTTACCTGAGCTCCAGTGTTAACTCAACCAAAATTAGGGAAAGAATTTACGGTGTTTAGTGATGCTTCTCACTTGGGTTTGAGATGTGTTTTAATGCAAGGAGACAAAGTGGTAGCATATGCTTCCCGACAATTAAAATCTCATGAACTGAATTACCCAACCCATGATTTAAAACTTGCTGCAATAATCTTTGCCTTAAAGATATGGAGACACTATTTGTATGGAGAAAATGCTACCTTTACACCGATCACAAAAGTTTGAAATACCTCTTTACTCAAAAGGTGCTCAATTTTAGGCAAAGACGATGGATCGAGCTGCTTAAAGACTATGACATAATCATAGATTATCACCTGGGGAAGGCTAATGTTGTGGCTGATGCACTCAGTCATCAACATACCTATGGTTAGTATTCGATTTAACCAAACCTCCCCTTATTTCTATTCGATATATATATATCATCTAATATTACCTTGCAAATATTTGTAGCCTTATCCTCCATCAATGCTTGCCTTCGATTTGGTCGAAAACAAGGGACCTTGTCTTCTATTCGAATTCACTTTGATATAATATCAAGAATTCGATCATTGCAATAGTCAGATTCCGAATTACAAAGAATTAAGCTCGAGCTTGATGGAAGTGCTGAATCAGACTTTGTTCTAAAGGAAGATGGATTACTCTATTTTCAAAACAGGGTGTGTATCCCCAATGATTCAAATTTAAGAAGGGAAATCCTTCAAGAAGCCCACAATAGTTCTTTTTCAATACATCTCGGATCAGTGAAGATGTACAAAGATTTGAAGAGTCTCTACTGGTGGCCCGTAATGAAATCTGCTATAACAGACTTTGTATCTAAATGTTTGGTTTGTTAGAAAGTGAATGTAGAACATTAAGTTCCTTCGGGATTGCTTCAGCCTATTGAAATTCCGCAATGGGAATGGGAGCAAATAACAATGGACTTTGTTAGTGGATTGCCTTTATCACCAAAGAAGAATGATGCAATATGGGTAATTGTAGATAGGTTCTTAAAGTCAGCTCGTTTTCTTCCTGTTCGAATGAACATGAGCCTAGATCAACTAGCCAAACTCTACATTTGAGAGGTTATCAGGCTACATGGTATTCATACGTCAATAATTTCTGATCGAGACTCTAGATTTACTTCTAGATTTTGGAAATCTCTGCAGAAAGCTCTTGGAACTACAAACAATCTCAGTACAGCCTTTCATCCTCAATCAAATGGTCAATATGAAAGAATTATACAAGTGTTAGACGATATGTTACGAGCTTGTATAATCAATTTTAGGAAGAATTGGGAAAAATCTTTACCTTTGACAGAATTCTCATACAACAATTGCTATCAATCTTCCATTCAAATGGCCCCTTTTGAAGCCCTTTATGGAAGAAAGTGTAAGACCCATTTGTGCTGGTCAGAGTTGAGGGAGAACAAAGCCTTAGGACCCCAATTGCTTCGAGAAACAGAAGATCAAGTATAGATTATTTGCAATCGATTAAAAGAAGCCTTCGATCGACAGAAAGCTTATGCTGATCGTAAAAGACGAGATATTCAATATAATGTGGGAGACAGAGTGTTTCTCAAGGTATCTCCGTGGAAGAAGGTGTTCAGATTCAGTAAGAAAGGGAAACTTAGTCCTCGGTTTATAGGACCATTTGAGATAATAAAAAGGATTGGCCCTGTTACTTATCGGTTGGCCCTCCCAGAAGAATTCAACAAAATAAACAATGTGTTTAATGTATCAATTTTGTCTAGCTATCGATCTGATCCTTCTCACATCCTCGAGCTGGATGAAGTTGAATTGAATCAGGATTTATCCTACGAGGAAGAACCAGTTCAAATTCTTGATCGCGAAAATAGAAGACTTTGAAACAAAACAGTCTCCCTTGTTAAAGTCTTATGGAGAAATCATGGGAGTAAAGAAGCTACTTTGGAACCTGAATCTACCATGAGAAATCAATACCCGTACCTATTTTCCTCAGGTAAATTCGAGGATGAATTTCCTTAAGGGGGAAGGATTTGTAACACCCTAAATTGTCACTTAGGAAATGATTTGATATGATTCCTTAGGACAGTAAATTAGATGTCTATATTTATGTTTCTTCGAAGGAATGAATCGAAAGATTAAGGAATAGAAGAGCTAATCTAAAGTGACCACTTAGTTTAATGCATAAAAGCTTGGTCTTGCATGGTAAGTTAATTTCATTCAAGGGATAATATGAGATGGCATGCTAGTATAAGGGCACGTGTAAGGCTAATTAAATCCTTTTTAGAAACCAAACAAATAATCACCATTATCTTCATTCTCCTTAGGTCGAGAAAATTGAAATTGAGAGAAAGATGGGAGAGTTTGTTCTTGGTGTCTATCTTGTGTGGATTTCGATTAGATTGGAGCTTGATTTATGCTTGCATGCTTGAAATTGTAAGTTTTCTATGTGTTATTCTCTTGAATTGAAGTGTGACTTGAAGAAATATAATCAAATCAATTCTTGCTTGATGATGATGATTGTTGTTTGCTTGATTGATTCGGCTTGATAGAATGTTAGTTAGAAATGGGAATTGAGGTTGAATTAAGCATGTTTTGACAACCTAGTGTTGTAGTGACGTGAATTTAGAATAATAAGGATGATTCAATACACTAGAATTACATGAATTCAGCACGAGACAATATAATTGAACTAGATTAAAAGAAAAAGGAAACTGCCCTATTCGATCATGATCCTTAATGAAACTGTTTTGGGGATTAACATTATACTGATAGTTTGAACTACAAATAGGTAACGAATAATATATTTAATGATTCACAAGACTACAATGATGTTAGTATATAAGGGAAATGGTCTCAAATGGAGTTTTGATGATTGATTTGTGATTTTGAATGGGAATAAAACTGCCCTGAGATGGACGGTACCTTACCGGACTGTTATATGGAAATCTTGATAATTAACTAATTGTTTAAGGTATTTAAGTCTTAATTGAAATCATAATAACTTGATAACTAGCTTACTGATACATGGATGTTCATAATTTAGATAGAAAAATTGTTTAAATGAGCAAATGTTAGTAGGATACCATTGAGCAGTTTCGAAATGTTTGAATAAATAGGGGGAAGGGCTGCATTGTATAATTATGATATGTACAATGTCTAGAATTGTTTAGTGAGGGAAATTTAAGGGTTTGGTTTGAAGAATTTATAGAGAAGCATGAGAAATTTCACCTTAAGAATTGTTTGAGCTTGTGTGTGATAAATATGAACAATTAAATGATGATGAAATGATTTTAATACCCCATTGAATTGTTATTGAATTTAGACAAGAAAGGAGTCGATGAAGGGGATGAGAGGCTTAAAGAAGTAGTGATTCAAGATCAAAATTAACTCGGTGTACTTGTGAGTATAATTATGTTTAAATAAACATGGATTTGTTGAATTTATTAAATTACTTGTTTGTATGGCGAGGCGTAAACTGTCTATAACTGCAGGGAGTTGCTAATGTTTGGTAAGATAATAGTGGCAAGGTAAGTGGAACAATCACTTGTACCATTTTATAGTTAAACTATGAATTGGTTCCTTGCAATGCTTAAGGTAAAGTCTAGTGTAATTGGTTATGTACTAGATGAGTTAAGAAGAATAAAGAACGAATAACCAAAGAGTTCACATGTATGTTTCAATAGTATATGATACTATTGCCTGGAAAGAAATGATCAAATAGACTATATGCTTCAATGGTACTAATTACCATTGCCTGAAAATGCTTAAATAAGTTATATACTTCAATGGTACTAATCACCATTGCCTGATAATGCTTAAACAAATAGAATATATGCTTCAATGATATTGATTACCATTTCCTGATAATACTTGAACGAATAGATTATATACATCTATGGTATAAGCTACCATTTCCCAATAAAACTCGATTGAATAGATTACACATTCAATGGCACATGTTTCATTGCCTAATAATGTTTGAGTGGTTATGCCCTTCTATAATTTAGCTAGCCAATCCATATTAAACGATGTAGTATGCCCATGATAGTTTTGGTAATTAAATTGATCAACTATAGTAGTTGCTTGATGACACATTCTCCTTTGGAGCATGATTCTGTTACTTTGTATTTATGCTTAAATGAGCTTCCTGCTAAGTGAATTAAGAACTTGCATTTACATTGTTGTTTTATATGTTCGAAGGCAGCAACCTAATTACTCACCCTGTCTCTTTTCAGGTGAAGCTAGTCTATAGTTAAAATTGTGGAGGTAAAGCAAGGTCACTAAAGGCAACGAATGTATGTTATGTTTTGTTTTATGTAAACTCCTAGAAGGTGGCACTAGTTGGAAATATCGAACTTAGGAATTTTTAGGGTTCTAAGGGGGGGATATCTAAATACTACTTTAACAAGATAAGGCTTTTGTATATATGCATATTTTGTGCTTGTTTTATGTTTAGAAATTGGTTGATTTTCTTTGCTAGATTTGCTATGGATGATCATTCGAATGATGTAGCCCCATATTAGGAGTTGTTTCGATTGCTTATAAGTCACATAGCTTGGTTATTTGATCATATATACTTTTCATTACATTTGCGTATGAGTGAATTAAACAGATAACAAAATGAATTTAGGTAAAATAATCTCACACTTGTGCTTAAGTGGTTAAATAGATTATGTCTTAAAATGCATGCTCTCGACGGCTAATTGAATGATTTTGATAACCTTAACTATTTGAATTGTCATAGAATTATCTTATATGTTTGAATCTAAGGATGCCTTTTATGCTATCTATTTATCACTATACTTCTTGATGCTTTATAGCTTGTGTTCGAATGCTTGTACTCTAATGGTCTCACCATTAACCCTTTTAATCGAATACTCACTTGTTAGACATGTTATATTGTCTTCTCCTAGATCAATGCCATCTTCTAGGCCTGTGGTTTGGGGTATTACAATAACCTATTCCCATTGATTTAAGAATTTTGCTGGGATAAAGATACATGTCTTAGTAAGAATGTTTATGTATATAAGTAATTGGTTGACTGGATTGCTCCTATATATATATACTATTCGAATGTCATGAAATGGTATAACTATTTTTGTTCAAATGGTACTTTTCATTAGCTGATGCCTTGATCAAATTAGAATGTTATGTACACGGTATCTATGTCTATGATATACCATGTCTAAGATATGCTATATTTGATGTCTTATGAAACAAGTAATTCAGGAATAGGGTAACAAGGTGATAAGTAACCATACTCATGATATGTATGCTATTTGATGACTCATGTTTCAAGTAACTTACGTATTGATAGGCTAGGCTATAGAGAATCCCTGGAAGTTTATAAAAAAACCAATGAACTATTGTAATGACTTGCATAGTAAGTTACGTGTACCTATTGATTATTTGAATATGTCTTGAGTGAATGGATATGCTTTGTTCGAATACCTATTTTTATATTTGTACTTGCTTGTTCGAATACTTAGGTGTACATCTGTACTTGCTTTGTTTGAACACCTATGGAAACATAGGTACTTGATTTGCTTTGAACACCCAAGAAATTGTGCAATAACTTATTCAAATGATTTATTCTAGAATGGCTAACTCCTTGTCCAAGCTTTGTATATGTGTATACGATTAATAGATTTTGATGAAAGGACAGATTTATGTTTCAAGCTTTTAATTGTTGTAAGCTACATCACTAAGTAATTATACTTACTTATCCTTTCACTGCCTTTTAGGATAAGTTTACTTCGGCTAGCCTTCGAGCTTGGACAAGATCACAAGAAGTCAAGGCTTATGTTATGAAATTTCTCTTTATGACTCCTAGTTGGTGGCACATAGTAGTTACACATGCATAATGCATTTAGATTTCATTTGCCTTTATATGTATCCAAGTTTTATAAGTATTCAAAGCTTTGTAATGGGCCTCTATATTCTTCTTGTTTTCTTGTTATTTAAGTTATATAGTTATGATGTTTACATGGTAGTTGGATAACTATTTGTGCTTAAAGTAGTTAGATCACCTTGTGATACGCATGGATATAAGCCTAAATGTATCTATCATCATGTGTTCAACCCTAACAAGGTAGAGTAATTTGTAGGTTTGGATTGGTGGTTATAATTAGAAATTGATAGTAAGTTAATGAATGGGAATAGTACGCTATGCGAATGATTAAAATTAGATTATGATTAGAACGAGTAGTGAAGTATGTTATAAACTTAATATGCTTTGTGAGATAAAAGTTGGTATATCTTTCTTGTTTAATTCGACTTAAACCATAAGCCTTAATAAGCTTGCCCTCCTTAGAAAACAACATTACCGTAATAAAATTCATTAATTTCACTCGACTCGAATAGAGATTAAAATGAACAAGAATAACTCTATATTCTATACTCTAAATATTACAATAATTAGAAGGGTTGAATGCCTTTAGATGGTGGAAGACCTTGAATGCTTGTGAAATGAAAGATTTAAATTGATTCTTGTAGAACAAGATATGTACTTGGAACCTTATAAAATATCTTGAGATAAAGTTTAAAATTGTTGCTAAATTTTGGGTAAAATTGTAGTTTAATCTTGTCTTGAAATTACCTTTAGTGTTTCAAAATTAGGACTTATATGTGCTAAGTCATTCCTTGTATGTTCTGTCACACCTTCTAGTACGGTTTACTCCTAAATCGGGTTAGGGGTGTTACACCAAAATATTAACTTCCTAGTTTACTTTGAGATTATTAGATTCATAACGTTAAATGAGTTTTGTGAACTTTGGGGTATTCTTCTCTTTTCTTAGTGTTGCTAGTGAGGTTACGAACGTGATTGATAAATAATTGTGTTATTTGTTTTATGCATACTCTTCCATTTGTGAGAGAGTTATGGTTCACGAAGGTCGATCAAGTATTTCTGTAACATCCTGAAATTCGGTCTAGTCGAAAATGGGTTCCAGCGATTGGAAACCCTACTCTGAAATTGTCCAAATATTGTGTTGACCTTGAACATGAGGTCAATTGCAATGATATTAGACTCCAATTGAGTCAAATTATTGAATATGGACCTTATTGAATGTATTAAAAATCTAATAGTGACTAAATTATAGAAATTGAAAGTTTGGGGGTACAAGTATAGAGTGTTGGGAGTTGAAGGAGTAATCTTTCGATTAGCCCCTCCTCATATTTAGTCACCCATACGTGGGGCTTCTAGGTGAAATTCCTTCATGTGAAGGAAAGTTCACAATTAAAAAGGGATTAAGAAAAGAGAAAGGTTACCCGGTTGCTATCTCTCAAATTAACTTCATCACTATTGTCATCTTCTTCCTCTAACAAATTAAGCAAGCACCTCCATTGTTAAGGGTATAAAAGCTTGAATTTTCTTCTGTTTATTGATATCAAAACATTGTTATCGGTCGAGTAAGCTATAATCCCCAAACTATTGATAAAATCCATGGATAAATCAAGCTTAATATTAAGCTAGGGTTTTGGTCATCCATGGAATTTGATATCTAATAGCTATTTTAAGCTTCGATATTGATTTTGATATCATATTGGTAATTCTGACAATTTCCCTAATGTTACCTAGCTCAAAAGTGGAGAAAGATCATCCACCATCACTGACAAAAGCTAGGAACAAGGGAATTGCTATTCGAGAGCCGTAAGAGCATCGAATTATTAAGGTGAGTGTAGTTAGAGTCTCAGGATTAGGCTAGGTGCCTTTCTCGATCTTATTGTCATTGATTATTGCATCGAATCACTTAGTGGATTCTATTGGTAAGTTAAGGTAGGTTGTTGCATTGAATATCAATCATTGATATTGCCATTGAAATATGGAAGCATGGAACATTGGAAATAGAGCACAGTTATTGCTATTGTTATTGTTATTGTCATTGTCATCGACCATTGTTATCTGTTTCGCCATTGTTATTGCCATTGAAACATAGGAGCATTGAACATTGATCATAGAACATTGTCATTGCTATTGTTGTAGATATTGTCACCGAGCATTGATATCAACATGGTTGTTGTTATCGAAACATTGTAAGTGAAACATGGATCATTGCTATTGTCATTGAAATCACTGGACATTGCCATTGGTATTGTTATTGAATATTGATATTGACTCATTGCTTATTGATTAGAACATTGAATATTGCTATTGTTACCGAACACTGATCATTGCTATTGTCACCGGACCTTGGATTTGAAAGGATTTTGGATACAATTGGCATGCCATAGAATTTATGAGCTTAGTGTTCGGGTGGACTACAGTCCATGGATTACGGTCTTTATTGTGGCAAGGCGAAGGGATGTATGTGCCATTGGTCATATTGACGAGGTAGAGGGACTAGACCATTCATTATTTTGACGAGGCATAGGAATTTGCATATCCACTATTTCGAATCGATCCAAGGGTCAATAATGAAATATGGACTTATTGCTATCGAACATGATCATTACATAGCTACTTTTGATTCATTGCATTGTTATTGTCAAGATGCGATTTTGAATGCATTTCAATGATAAAGCGTATACTTGTGACTACATCACTAGGCAAAATATGCCTAATGCATTTCATTCCATACATTTTAGGTTAAGGTTTTCACCGTTGAAGATCGGAGAATCGACATTGTCGACAAGTCACTACAAGATTCAAGTAATGTGTTTTGCCTTTATGAACTCCTAGGATGGTGGCAAAGTAGTTGTACTAGTCATTTGTGACTCTTTTGGTATGTGCGTATTATGCATGACTTGTAAAGATGTCTAAGGATCTAAATGGCTCATTAGTATAGCTTAAAAATGGTTAAATATGTATATTTGGCACTAAAAGGTGAAAACCTAGCAAACGGATACGAATAGCTCTAAAATTTGACATGCTTGTAGATTGTAGTAATTAGAAATTGTTGGTAAAATTTCATTGCATTTGGACATCATTCAATAGGTTAATTTGATTAAAAACCAGATTAAATTTGGCATTATTGTGCAGGATGTACCGATACGGGTTCACTTATTTTGGTACGGTAGTGCATATTTGGAATAGCCAAAGTGTAGGCTAACCCAGGCGTATCAATACGGCTTCAAGGTGTTTCGATACGATTTTTGGCAGTGAGGTCTGAAGAATTAATGGCATCTATACGGGTACAAGATGTATCAAAACGAGTCTTGGTCAAAGTCAACATTAGTTAGCCCGTATCGATACTGGTCAAGCTATATCGAAACGAGTTCTTGAGTTGCTAGGGATTGGGTTATCACCCTTGCATGTCGTACTTATACGATCCTCGCTTGTATTGAAACGAAGTTGAACGGTTTCATTGTGGAGTACAATCCATGTATACTCGTACTGATACAGCCCCAAGGAGTTTCAGTAAGGTGTCTGTTATATCAATTAGGGGCTGCTGAACATAGTTTTGCATTGTTTGCGTATTGGTCACTAAATCTTGGTAAGTCTAATTGGATGGGTAAATGACATCAGAATAACATGAAATTTTGTAGACACATTGTTATTGTATTGAATTTCATGTTGGTGTAGTTAATTGCATTAAAGGACCTCTAATTTACCAGATCTATAGTTTTGTCCCTAAAACTCGTAGAAGTTAAGAATCAGCCCTAATTGTATAATTATTGCTTCCTATTAGATAAAATGGGCTAATGTTTATGTTTAATAAGGATTAAGGAGCACAATATAGGCTAAGTGACAACCATTAATTGAAATTATCGCGCTGAATCACCGTATTGCTCTCTGGTAGCACGCTTCGACCTGATTTTCTAATAGGCCGGGTGGGGGATGTTACATTTGTGGTATTAGGGACAGAGTTTAGTCGATTCTAGGACTAAACCGAAGGCTGTTGCATTGTTATTGAGTTACTTTACCACCCAGAAGTTATATATTGTATATATTGTGTATATTGTGACTGGTTGACTAATTCGATATCTCATTATCTTATAATTATGTCTAAAACTAATGAAGCTTACATCAATGAGCCTACCACTGGTTCCTTAACGCATGGTGAGGAAATTAGGGGGGAGATCCTCCTCATTTGCAAGAAGTCCCTGCACAAGGCACTGAACCTGAGGTGCTTACTGCTTAGGCTGAATATTATCAAAATTTGGCCGATATGTTTAAGTAGTTTATGACTGCGATGAGAGCCGAGTCGGCAGCACAACCTACCGCACCAGTTGTCCAGCATGCTCGAGCTCCTATTGATAAGCTTTCACAGTATCGAGCTTATATTTTCAATGGTTAGGATGATGACAATCCTAAAATTGCTGAATATTGGCTGGACAACACCCTACGAATATTAAATAAGCAGTTTCAGTGTTCAGACAAGCACATGCTCGAATACGCCCTTGAATTACTAGCCGATGAAGCTTTGTATTGGTAGTAGACTACTACCCTTACGGTCTCCGAAGACACTATGACCTGGGAATTCTTTCTTTGAGAGTTTCGTAAGAAGTATATTAGTGAGTTTTACCTTGCGAAAAGACATAGCATCTTCCTCCACTTCAAGCAAGGTGGGCGACCAGTCGAGCAATACATCCATGATTTTTGCAAGTATTGCCAATATGGTGCTGAATATATCAAGAAGGAGGAAGAAAAGTGTCATATGTTCATTGTTGGGCTAAGTGATGAGCTTCACCCCATGTTCACTGCATTGGGCATCATCGACTTCCAAGACTTGGTGAACCGAGTCAAAGCTACTAAAGTATCGTTGAAAGCCCAAAAGACCAATGGGTTGGGCAAAGCTGAGAAAAGGTTTAGAGATAATTCTCGACCTCCTAGATGGAACAAGAAGGGAAAGTATCAAGGCCCTAAGCAACATGTCTATCTATAGCCATCTTGTTCTAGGAACATTAAGAAGCCTCAGACTACGACTCAGTCTTTTTCCAAGGTGGCCTCGGTTGTGAGCACCTGAGGCTCTAATAGAGGTTCACAATACCCTTTTTGTAACTACTGTCAGAACAGGCATCCAGCAGGTCCATGCCGCAAACAAACTGGAGCTTGTTTCTTTTGTGATGAGCAAGGCCACTTTATCCGTGATTGTCCACTGAATGCAACCAAGTCTACTGCTACATCAGCTAATGTTGCAACCCCTACTCAGTCCTTCTGAGGTAAAGGGTCAAGGCAAGGTTCATCGGGAGTTGTAGGGAGACCTGCAGCTCTGGGAAGGCATCGAGCAAGCAAGAATCAAAGGCACCTGCCCGAATGTATCATCTAAGGAACATGGAAGAAAGGGATGAACCTGATGTCATTGTAGGTACCATTGAATTGTATTCCTATCCTTTATATGCATTGATTGATCCTTGTTCTACCCACTCTTTCATAAGCACCGTGTTGGTTAAAAGGCATGGATTATCATCTGAATCTATAGCACCTAGGTTTTCTGTAACAAATTATTTGGGTGATTGTGTCACCATAAATCTCATGTGAAAGAATAGTCCCTTAGTGATTCAAGGGATTCCTTTTATGGCCAATCTATTGGCCCTACCGATCCATAAGTTTGATGTTATACTGGGTCTAGACTGGCTTAGTGAGCATCAAGCGTGGGTGGATTGTGGTAAGAGGAAGTTGTATCTCAGAGGTCTTGGCAGGGAGAGTATCATGTTGATGAGTTCAAGAAACCCTTCATTGCCAGTTTTGGCATTGGAAGCCAAGGATGAACTCTGATTGGCGGATGTTGACACCGTATGTGAATTTCCTAATGTCTTTCTTGATGAACTTTCGAGATTCCCCCAACCTGTGAAGTTAAATTTGGCATCAAAGTGCAACTTGGTACTGCCCCAGTTTCTGTTGCACCCTACCACATGAAAGCCGTTGAGCTCAAGGAGCTAAAGGCTCAAATTCAAGACCTTTTAAATAAAGGTTTCATTCGACCAAGTTCCTCTCCTTGGGGAGCACCGGTTCTTTTTGTTGAGAAAAATGATGGTTCCATGATATTGTGCATCGATTATCGACAGTTGAACAAGGTAACCATCAATAACAAGTATCCTTTGCCAAAGATAGATGACCTATTTAATCAGCTTAAGGATGCCTCCATGTTTTCCAAAATCAATTTAAGGTATGGGTATTATCAGATGAAAGTCAAAGAATGTGATGTACCCAAGATGACTTTTCGAACAAGATACAGACACTACGAATTCCTGGTGATGCCTTTTGGGCTAACCAATGCACTAGCAGCCTTTATAGATCTAATGAATTGGGTTTTCAGGAGCTACCTTGATAAATTCATAGTGGTATTCATTGACAACATTCTGATTTATTCTAAGAATCTTGTCGTCCATCGAGATCACCTTCGAATTGTACTTCAAATCATACGAGAGAAGCAGTTGTTCACTAAGTTCTCCAAATGTGAGTTTTGGCTCACTGAAGTTGCCTTCCTTGGGCACATTGTATCGGCTTCAGGCATACAAGTGGATTTGAAGAAAATCCAAGCCATTGTTGATTGGTACCCACTGAAGAATATTGGTGAGGTGAGAAGTTTCCTTGGTCTCGCTGGCTATTGTAGAAGGTTCGTTAAAGGATTCTCTATGATAGCAGCTTTTCTAACTAAGTTGTTGAGAAAGGATGCTCCGTTCATTTGGTCTGCGGATCAACAAAGAAGCTTTGATCAATTGAATCAAGTGTTGACCCATGCATCGGTCCTAATCCAACCTAAGTTTGGAAAAGACTAAATCGTTTATAGTGATGTTTTACATCTTGGGTTAGGACGCGTATTGATGTAAGAAGGCAAAGTTATTGCCTATGCTTCAAGGCAACTAAAGCCACACGAGAAGAATTACCCTACTCATAACCTAGAATATGCTACAGTTGTCTTTGCTTTGAAAATCTGGAGACACTATCTCTATAGAGAGAAATGCTACCTTTTCACTGATCATAAGATTCTCAAGTACCTCCTGACCCAGAAAGAGTTGAATCTTCAACAACGGAGATGGATGGAACTCATCAAGGACTACAATCTTGTCATTGATTACCATCCAGGCAAAGCCAATGTTGTAGCTGATGCACTAAGCCAGAAACCTCTGCCTGGTAAGTATCGTTATCGACCTTTGAGTCTAATATGTTGGTTAGTGTATCGACACATTGCAAGGTTCTTGTATTGTAGCTCCTCAAGCTATCAATGCTTACTTTCGTCTTCGGAAGCATCATTGTCTTGAGAGAGAGTAAATACCTAATTATAGGTGATACCTAACTTTATGTGATACAAATCTATTTAATAGATTTGTATCACATAAACTTAGGTATAACCTATACTTGGGTATTTACTCTTTCTAGCTAAACTCCAAGTTCAGTCTACCATCGTATTGAGAATTCGAGCATTACAAAAAGAAGATCCTAAGCTTCAAGTTATCATTTCCAAGCTGCAAGATAACCCCGATTTCAGAATGAATTCTGAGGGGCTCTTATGTTTTTGTGATCAGGTCTGTCTACCCAATGATGAATCTCTTCATAGTGATATCCTTAAGAAAGCTCATTCAAGCTCATTTTTTGTTCACCCGGGGTCAGCAAAGATGTACAAGGACCTACGGGAGCTTTATTGGGGGTTAGGCATGAAGCAAGCCATAGTTGACTTCGAATCCAATTGCTTCACGTGTCAGCATGTTAAAGCTGAACATCGTGTTCCTACTGGCTTATTGCAACCCATCGATCTACCGCAATGGAAGTGAGAGAAGATCACTATGGATTTTGTTAGTGGTCTACCTTTGACTCCTGCTAAACATGATGCTATTTGGGTCATTGTAGACCGTTTCACCAAGTTAGCCCATTTCTTGCCAATTAGAATGGATTACAGTCTTCCTAAGCTAGCTGACTTGTATATCAAGGAAGTTATTTGACTCCACGAAGTGCCTCAGTCAATCATTTTCGATCGAGATCCACAATTTGCATCTCGATTATGGAAGTCACTACAAAGAGCTCTGGGTACCAGAGTTAATCTTAATACTGCTTTCCACCCTCAGTCTGACGGTAAGTCAGAAAGAGTAATCCAAATCTTGGAAGACATGCTTCGAGCATGTATCATTGATTTTGAAAGCTCTTAGGAGAAATCCCTACCTCTTATCGAGTTTGCCTACAACAACAGTTACCAAGCTTCAATCAAGATGGCACCGTATGAAGCATTGTATGGCAGACGATGCAGAACTCCGTTGTGTTGGTCTGAACTCGGTGAAGACAAAGTGTTGGGCCCTGACTTACTTCGGGAAACCCGGTTGCTACTCTCAAATTAACTTTGTAACACCCCAAAAGTGGGCTTGGAAGTATGTACTTTATTAATTATATGTATGATATTATGAATGTGACACATATTAAATTGACTACTAGAAAAGTGACCAAATTTTAAAATGGAAGAAAGGTTGTGGCTAATTGTTAAGGTCTAATTTGATCATTAGTTAAAATACAATAATTTCATGGAAAATTAAAAGTATTAAAGGGATTTCACACATGGAATTGAGGGAAAATGACATGTGCTAATGAGTGGGAGAATGACCGGCCATTTGAAGATATTTCCTTATGTATTCTTCTTCCATCTTTAACCGAAAAGAATGGAGGGTGAGAGAAAAGGCTTCTAGCCATGAAAGTGGAAGTTAGGAACTTTGAATGATGGGTGATCTTTAAGTCATAATTGAACATGAAATAGAAGAGGGTAAGTACTCTCACCTTTTGGTTTAATCTATTCGAAATATAGTATGAGATTTTCATGTTTAATGATTTCTTTGTATGTAGAAAGATAAATGGTCGTAGCTTTATAAATTTGAGATAGAATTGAGATGTCATTGCTTGATTTCAAGAATTGTAGTCGTTAGTATATATATTTGTGAAGATTCGAATTAACCTTGTTGTGGAATAGAAGTGCTTAGAACTTGACTTTCGATCATGGGCAGTAATCTTAAATTAGAACGGATTAAGTGGTGAACTTATGCCATGGAATAGTTGAAATCTGTTTTGAATTGATCATGTATGTATTGCTAGTTGAATGAATCCATGAGGGTAATCTGGTTAGATGTGGTCTTGTGCAAATATGATTTTAGACAATTTTTATGTGTGGGCTATAGTGTATGTTTCGATTGAATGTCTTGGTTGATTGGTGGTTGATACATGAATATATGTTATATAGCTTAAAGCATGATTTGGTTATAGAGGAAATTGTGATGTTAATTGTTGAAAATAATTTAGGACTTTAATGCTGGAAATTTGTAAAGAAAGAATGTGTTTGAATCAATGTTAAAATGAGACTATAAAAGCAATTGGCATACTCGATTGAGGATAGAACAAATTGTTTTGATTTCAATATAGTAAGTTGTAAATCCTTGAAATTGAGCTTAGGAATGTATTGTTTTAATGACAAACCATAATGGATTCCCAATAGTATTAAGGAGATGGTTGAATGAGTAAGATATATGAGCTGGAAATTTCTGGTAAACTGTCTTGCTAAGTTAAGGTATTAAACGAAGCTGCCCTTGAAGTGGAAAACCTTGAATTCAATGCTAGTGTTTAATTGGAATACTAAAACTATTTTAACATTGAATTTAGGCAATCCTAGAGACTACCCTATTTTATATACAAAATTTAGAACAGATTGCATCCTTAGGAAATCTTGAAAGACTATTTCGGATTCCTTGTATTGTGTGAGCATGATTGAATCTAGTTTTATGTTTTCTTGACCATAAAAGACTGTTTCGATTAAAGAATAAGATAAGTGTATGTGTTGTTTGAACAAACTTGAGTAAAATTGAAATCTTAGAAATCATGGTACTGATTTAAGGAGTTAAAATCAGGGAAGGTCAAAAATATTTTAAAATCTACAATAGCAGTCACTTTGAAAAATTGCTATAAATTGTTAGAAGCTATAATTTATATGATTAGAAAGCTTATTATGTATACTTTCATTTAAAACAAATGAAACTGAATTCCGAGCTAAATAGCAGTTTATAGAAATAATTGTTTTAAGACAGTGTAATCTGCCTAGTGGCAGAATTGAGTGTATCTTTAGATCTGTATTAATTCATAAGGAGTGAAAATGCAAGGCCTATATGGATAGAAAGCTAGATGAGTCAACTTTCCAACGGTGTAAATGGTTCGAAATTCTGATGTACGAAATGGAAGTTATGAAACTTTAAATGAGGGATGTGCAGTCTGCCCGGCAGCAGCAACCATATAAGATATTTAGAAAATATCATGGAAAAACATGAATGTAGGAGGACTGTTTTGATAATGTTAAAATGTGTATATGTATTACATGTGTTGTTCTACCTATACATGATCATCTAGGGACTATTTTAATAATGTATGAGCTTTTTTGATGCTATTGAGTGCACCTGCTTGAATTGGACAATTTTGAATGTATATAATTACATTTAGGGGGCTATTATTGTAAGGATTTAGCTTAGAATGATATTAATGGATTGTTATGTTTGTTTTGAGGTACATTTTTGATATGGAATGCTTCAAAATGGATTGGTGAAAAGAAGTTAGGATTGTGGTTCAAGTATTCCATAACTTTGGAATAACGAGGTGAGTGTAGTACATGAGTCTCGGGTAACACGGAGTTATCCCGATGTTTAAATTTGTTACTGCTAAGTATTAAATGTTTGTGAATGAATTGCATTATACATGTACATTGTGTAAAAAGGCTCAAATATAGCTAATTGAGGTTGAGCATGCATTCATAGCATGGCATTCATGTTTAGACTCTGATGATGTTGCATTTCTTATGTCTTAAATGCCTTGCTATGCTTGAATGATTGATTATGGAATTTCTTTGATATTGAGATGAATTGAGTACTTGATATAAAGCTTGGAATAATGACAATAAGAATTTCAATGAAAGATTGAGTAGCTAACTCTAAAGAATTAAGAAGCAAGAAAGCTTGACTTATACAATAAGTCATTGAAATAAGAAATCAAGCAATGTTATTTGTAACCTAAGACATCTCTGTTAGCTTTAAAAGTAAAGCTACTCGTACAATAAGCAACTTCCCGAATATAAAAAATAAGATAAAACATGTAAGTTGCCTCTTTAAATGGAATACCTTGGATCTATTGGTTGATGCCTGATAGTATGGACTACGGTCCCCTGTTTAGTACTTCGAGTACTCTTATCTTCCTGGATGGAATGGACTACGGTCCCTTGATTGGTACCTCGTGTACCCTTGTTTAACTATTTCTCGGGGGATGCCCCATTGATATATTTCGATATTAGCCATTGTTATGTGCTTTGAGCTAAGTATCGCTTAGACTAATGTTATTCATCACCAATAGTGATCCAAGGCAAACCTGTAAAAGATATGAAATGTTGATATTAAGTAAAGAGTGCAGGAGAGTTATAAAAAGGCTATGTAATTGTTAGCTCTTAAAGAGCAGTGAATCGAAGGCTCTTGATGAGCATCCAATTGAAAAGCTCTTAGTGAGCATTGAATCGAAAGCTCTTGGTGAGCATCGAAGGATGTCTTTTGGAAAATAACGATTAATTCAAGCATAAGCTTCAATTGATATCTTAAAGAACAATCCCTAAATAACTCTTAATAAACAAGGAAGAATTAAGCTAACTTAATTCACAAGAAAGCTCTTGTATATTTACCTTCTTGATTTGTTTGGTTTCTTTATGACCTTATCTAATATTACTTTTATATTGTCACTACTACCTCAGTTAGGCTATATAAGCCTAATGCACTCATTTACATGCATTTGCAGGATAATGAAAGCTTATGATACAAGTATGGTTGT
The DNA here is from genome assembly GCA_019671005.1 of Hibiscus mutabilis. Lineage (NCBI taxonomy): Eukaryota > Viridiplantae > Streptophyta > Magnoliopsida > Malvales > Malvaceae > Hibiscus > Hibiscus mutabilis. The sequence continues at coordinate 51,709,182 of CM033711.1, forward strand.
GAGATACAATCTTTATTCAAGATCCAAGTAGAGTTTGATACTCTTCTTAAGTAGTATACTCCTAGAATGGTGGCACATTGCTTGATTAACATACGTAGTGCATTCTCTGTCTTGTATAACCTATCAATACCCGATACTTCATGTAAATGACATTGTATGTATATGCCATTCGAAAGATTGCTTATTGTAAAAGTTATGCATGTATGGATGATTGTGAAGGCTTGATTGTTGAAGCACCTATATATACATATATATATAGTATACACATTCGAACAAGTGAGTAGGAAATAATTAAGAGTTGTAACTTTGGCATTATAAATGGAATTAGCTATATCGATGAAGTAATAAATTTTAAGGATGAAAAGGAGTGTAGTATTCGATTAAATTGATGTTTATTAGATAATTACATTTGAATCTAATTTTGGGGAGTTTTGGCTTGTTATAAATTCTAATAAGAGACTGTTTTAAACATCAATTACACATAATTATAAACTGCCCTGCATATAGGAAAAATAGTTTTGAAATGCTGAAAATTTAGTATAGTTTAATGCAATACTGAAAGGTAATAAAATGTTGCTTTTGTAACATTCCCTACCCCAGGTTAGTAGCAAGCCGGCTCGGGAGCGTTACCAAGAACATTACATTACAAGAACGAGGCAAGAATAGGTTAACTCCTCCCTATTCGGTGAGTTACTTAACTAGCAAGCAACAAGCATTCATATTTGTTTACAAGACATTATGGGTTACTACTTTTAACATTTCAATTAACATCATCATACACTACCATTCGAATAGCCTAAGTGAGCAAACATACTTCCATTTCAATTAATTGTTCCTTAGAATGATACATGTAACATTTCATACCTAAATTTACTAAACATGATCATTTGTACATACAATTACACGTATCTTGTCTCCAAACAAGCCATACCATTCGGTATTCACCATACAAACACATAAAAACACCTACAACATGGTATATTCACACAAGCGACTATATAATTTCACAAGGCATTCAAACGGAACAATAGGCTAGATCAATTACTTTGAAACATTCAAAGTATACACATATGCACAGCAAACTACCTTTCCATTACATATAATTTGAGTTCAATATATACTTTAGTCTTAACAACTATGTTCTTAACATGGAAGGCCCATACAAGAGCATATATATACAAGTAGTCATGTTCATGCATATATACAATCTTCCCAAAACAAACAAGATGCATGGTCTAGTCCTAGCTACATGTATATGTCTAGGTGCCACCAACTAGGAGAAATACAAAACAAGTATGAACCATACTTTAGCTATGCTTGTGTATTGCTTCGAGCTCAATAAATCATGCTTCAAGATCAAGCAACAATCGAATCCTTTATCCTGTAGTTGGGAAGAATGAAAACAAGAGTGATAAGTACAAGAATGTACTTAGTGAGGTAGTAACTAGTTCTAACCAATTGTTATATCAAGTTAAGTGTCAATTAGACAATAATGATCCTAGCTAAGGATTGCAAGGCATTCGAATAGTATAAGAAGCAAGAGACAATAATTCATGCTTACATAACAAGTAATCAAGCAATTCATGCTTACATGACAAGTAATCAAGCAATTCATGCTTACATGAAAAATAGTCAAGCAATTCATGCTTACATGACAAGTAATCAAGCAATTCATGCTTACATGACAAGTAATCAAGCAATTCATACTTATTAGCTCATTTATTATCTTTTATTACAATCATGGGTTCATAGTTTGTCTAGGTAATTGAGTCTCCAACCAACTGTCGCCACAAGATGTACCGTAGTAACGGTCAACCCTACTATTGTCGCCAAAGACCACATACGTACCCTCTGTCTGTCGCTAATTAGGGGCCTTAGCCCTGGACCATAGTCCACCCTGACACAATGAGCTCTAGGCTCTAAGGCATGCCCTTCTACCTATTCAACTAGCAACCTAGGTTGTTTGATTACACTTTATTTATTCAAGGATTTCAAGCTTTTCAAGTTCAAGATCATGTATCATTCAAGTGTACAAGTTCGATTCTGGGTACACTAAGTTTCTTTCAATAAAATTTACCCAAATTTTAAGCAACCTAACTTCACTAAGTTTCTTTCAATCAACAAGCCACAACCGTGTAAAAAACATCGGTGTCATAGTGAAATTCTAAGTTTTTTTCATGCAATCCTAAAATTAAAGGTTCTTTCAATTAAGTGCAATGGCAAAAATTCATCATTGGATATTCAACAAGTCTTAAGCAATTAAATCCAATTAAAGGCATGGAAAGTAACATATGCAACCTCTATGTGATTGCTAAAGATGAATGCAACTAAACATGAAACTAACTAGAAACCAACACCCCCAAACTCGAGAGAAGCATTGTCCTCAATGCATGTAAAAGTGAAACAAAATTTAAAAGAAAATAAATGAAATGAGTTAGTCGGCGAGGTCGTCACCTCGAGTGATAAGTTTCATTCGTGCCGTTTGCTTGATTCATTTTTTGGTCGGCGGTTGAATGCTTGTGGCTGGTACCGCGTGAATAGCATTGCTTTGATCCATGTTTATCGAGGCAGGTTCACTTGCCTGGGCATCAAGAGTTGCCGAAGCCATTGTTATTGTCTGGGCATCGTCAGTTTCTGTTGCCGTGGCAATTGCTGAGGTAGTTGTCGGGGCGGTTGCTGGGGCATCCTCTGTTGCAGTTGCCGTGGCAAGTAGACGACAGGGAATTTCCTTAGCTTGGTGGTTGTGAGTCTTGTTGTGGAAAAGAAAAGAAAACAAAGAAAACCTAGAAACTAAAGATAATGAAGACAAATAAAATAAAATATCTCCTAAATATTCCAAAAATAAATAAAGAAAAAAAACCAAAAATAAAATAAAGTTCCAAAAATAAAACAAACGAAAAATAAAAAATTCTTAGAAAGAGCATTTTTCATGCATTTTCCAATGTTACTGCATATCTGAGAAAACTTGTGGAGTGTCGTTTTCGATATTTCTTATAGTCCATTCGCACCCTCTATCGAGTGACAATATTGCCCAAAAAGAGTTTTGCCATTGTGCTTGCCACTACTCCCTTTTACGTTACCATGGTGGAGGTGTCTTTCTTTCGTGTTCCCATGTAGTCCATGCACATCTTCCACCTTGCTACTGTTCCTGAAGGCATGAATATATAATTAGGAAAAATTATATCAACATCCAACCATTTAATTACCTCATTCCCGTTGGGCTCCGTCATGGTTGGATGTAGCCTTCGTTGTCATGGCAATTGCTGCTCTAGCTAATTGCCGTGGCAATCAGTTGCCAAAATTTGCTGTAAGTCAAGGGAAGAACCAAATTTCTAAAAAGCTTTACGAATCCAAACACCTTTTTCTTTTGGCCTCTCAAACATCTCCATCAATAGAGATTTCGATGGCTTCAAGTCTACCAACATCGGTTCCTCAAGACATACCTGCAATGGACAAGGTGAGTTTTTAAAGAATTCGAAAGGTTCAACCATTACCTGCTCATATTCCATTGGCAAAGTATTACCATCTCGTTGATCTTGCATGTGGTCGTGTAATTGCCGTGGCAACTGTAGATGAGAGCAATCTACAAATTCCAGCTTCAACATCAATGTTGTAACTTTCTGGGCATTAGGTTCCTCAGAATTTGTTGTAGTATTGTTGTTCTCAGCTTCATTGAGTGTTGCTGCGACATTGCTCTGTTCAGGCTCCTCAATCGTTGCCGAGGCAATTTGTTGCTCAGGCTCATCATGTGTTGGGAAATATCTATCATTGGAATCCTCTTGACTTGGAGGTTCTAGTTGTTCCCCATACATCAAGGACCTATCTTCACATTTCTCCTTATCCTCTTGCCTTGGGACATCAGTATTCCCAAGAATGGATTGTTGGTGCATATTATCCAAGGCATATGTGGATCTCCTCAATTGATCATCTGAATCCCCCAAGGTTGCATCCCACTAAGCTATCCTCGTATCCATGGACTTTGATAGCTCTTGAATCTCTTCAATTGACCCATCAAGTCTAGCCAAGGAAGCTAGCAACTTTTCCTCCAAGGAATTTGAATGCTCTTGAAAAGGACTATATTGCCATGGCATATCTGTTGCTACGGCAAAATTATCATGGTAAAAAAAAATTGAGCTTTTTGATCACACCATGAAGGATTTTGCTGTTGGTTCCATCTATGGTCCTCCATGAAGCCATATACGCTGAAAATGTGAGGACAATTTTCAAACACATGATGTTCTCCACACATAGCACAAGAGTTTTCCACGGGATAGGCTCTTTGGGCTTTTCTCAGTTGGTATAGGTAATCATCGAAGGGTATAAGAAATTCTTGAGTGGATTGATTCCTATCTTCCATCATCAACTCTCAAATAGATCAGCTTTTATTTCCCGACATGTTGATGTCCCTTAACTTGTAGTGCACCTAATTTTTTTTGATAAAACAAACAAAAAGAAAAGTTAGTAAAACTAAGAGAAAAAATGCAATAAGAAAAACAACTAACACCAATTGCCAATCCCCGACAACGGCGCAAAAAACTTGTTGCGCGTATTGAGTGCTACGCAAACGGTGCAAGTATACACGTCGCAAGTAATAAAGTGATACGAGTATAGAGTATCGTCTCCAAAGGGATTGGTTTGGGCCACTTTGCTTAAGTTACTGCGTTGGAAAAGAAAAACACAAGTAGGTGATTGTAGGAATTATAACTAACGAGTAAACTAAGAGCAATAAACTAAAAGAATTGATGAAATCAAAAGGGAGTGAATAGGCCAAGTTATCGTGAGTTGTGGAGTGATGATCGAATGGTTCCTCGTGGTGATTGAGTAGCAGCCAGATTGCCAGTGCAATTCTATTACGATTGCCTAGTCGATTGCCAGGGCAATTTGGTTGCAACTGCCTGGTTGATTGCCAGGGCAATTCTACCGTGTTGCCTAGTCGGTTGCCAGGGCAATTCCCCTTCGTTGTCTGATCAGATTGCGTGGCAATGCTCCCGTGGTTGCCTGGGAAATTAAGAATGGGTCGATTGCCTGGGCAACTAAGCATTCACTTCTAAAGTTTGGCGAAGCGTTCTTCAATGATTCCTTGTTATCCCTAACGCGGAATACTGTTAATTGCAAACGTCTTGATAATACATCCCTGCATGAATCAAGGGTGAAAAACAACCAATCTTGCGCTCCTCTTAGCCGTTGAAATTCTTAACTTATCCCTAAGCCGAATTAGTCTTCACCATAACTTGATTGAATAATGACCATGCTCATTCATTTCTTGAATCTAACTCTCCCGAGATTAGATAAATAGATGATTGAATTCCGAGATCCTCTCCCAATTCACTCGCAAACAAGATTGAGAACGAAGAATGAACAAACTTTGAAAATTGAATTGCAACTCAAAAACCTAAACAAAATCCAAAAGATTTCACAACCACAAAAACATAATAACCCTAACCAATCAAGTTAGTTCATGGTTAGGTTCAAAAGGTATACAAAGAATAATCCCCAAACCATTAATCTAATGGAAGCAAAGAAGAAGAAGAAGAAATCGATCAGCCCCTTGCTCTCCTCTCTCAATCGAACTCTCCCCCTTTTCCCCTCTTCTTGTCAAAATCTCTCCCCTTCTTGCTCGCCTTGAGTTTGACGGCTTGGTCTCCTTTAAGTAGGAGATGGCTAGGTCGAAATCCTTCTTGAGGAGGAAGTTAAGTTGGAAATAAATACTTTAAAATAATATAATTCTTTATTATATTTAAATTCCTTCTATATCTTCTCCTATCTTTTTGGGATTTAATTTCTCTTTGACCTTTTCATGGAAATCAAACTCCTTTGGGATTTAACTTTGCTCCACATCATCTTGGGCTTATCTAGTCATCAATTTCGACTACCATATCATCTTATCCCTTATAGGAAATTACCCTGGCAACTAGCTCGGCATCTCCTTCATGCATTGCCCTGGCAACTCGTCGGCATCTCCTTCATGCACTGCCCTGGCAACTGGTTCTAGCCTTGTTTAGGCAAGTGATTCTACACACACACACAAAAGCACACCAAACCAGCATCGTTTTCCATAAAAATCACCAAGTTATGTAATCAAGCTCAACGGTGGAAAGAAACATGAATTAATGCATGAATGACTAATTATGCAACTAATATGAGCCTAAGTCTAACGATAATATGAGTAAAAAGGGTAATAAAAATAGTACTTTTGAACACTTATCACACCCCAAACTCGAACTATTGCTTTTCCTCAAGTAATGCAAACTAACAATTACCTACCAAGACTTTAATCATCAAAGACATGCTTCAAACTTGAATTCAAACCTCGGAACCGTGGCACAAAGTATGATCACCTTTTAATTTTTTGAATAGCACAAAAATTACCCAGAATCGAACTATAATGCTTGTGATAATGTGTGTGCGTAGTTGTGTACAATTTGATTTTCAAGATTCTATGTGAACAATAGGCTTTTATCAATTTAATTACCGGGGCATTTATTTTTATTTTTGCTAGAGCAAATTTCGGGCACCTCTAGCAAAGTAAGCAATTTCTTATTTTATTTTAGTCGACTAGAGCCAATTTCGGGCACCTCTAGCGATTCTTTAATGTGCATTAATTACTAGAGCCAGTTTCGGGCACCTCTAGAAAAGTGCATTTACTACTAGATCGAGTTTCGGGCACCTCTAGCAAGAATTTAACTTTTAATTTTCAATTTTAAACTTACCCAAATTTTAAGCAACCTAAGTTCACTAAGTTTCTTTCAATCAACAAGCCACAACCGTGTAAAAAAATCAGCGTCATAGTGAAATTCTAAGTTCTTTTCATGCAATCCTAAAATTAAAGGTTCTTTCAATTAAGTGTAGTGGCAAAAATTCATCATTGGATATTCAACAAGTCTTAAGCAATTAAATCCAATTAAAGGCATGGCAAGTAACATATGCAACCTATATGTGATTGCTAAAGATGAATGCAACTAAACATGAAACTAACTAGAAACCAACACCCCCCAAACTCGAGAGAAGCATTGTCCTCAATTTTCGATAAGGGATTTAATTTCTCTTTGACCGTTTCATAGAAATCAAACTCCTTTGGGATTTAACTTTTCTCCATGTCATCTTGGGCTTATCTAGTCATCAATTTCAACTACCATGTCATCTTATCCCTTATCGAAAATTGCCTTGGCAACTGCGTCGGCATCTCCTTCATGCATTGCCCTGGCAACTGGTTCTAGCCTTGTTTAGGCAAGTGATTCTGCACTCACACAAAAACACACCAAAGGAGCATCTTTTTCCACAAGAATCACCAAGTTATGTAATCAAGCTCAACGGTGGAAAGAAACATGAATTAAAGCAGGAATGACTAATTATGCAACTAATACAAGCCTAAGTCTAACAATAATATGAGTAAAAAGGGTAATAAAAATAGTACTTTTGAACACTTATCACACCCCCAAACTCGAACTATTGCTTGTCCTCAAGCAATGCAAACTAACAATTACCTACCAAGACTTTAATCATCACAGACATGCTTCAAACTTGAATTGAAACCTCAGAACCATGGTACAAAGTATGATCACCTTTTAATTTTTCGGATAGCATAAAAATTACCCAGAACCAAACTATAATGCTCGTGACAATGTGTGTGCGTAGTTGTGTACAAGTTGATTTTCAATATTCTATGCGAACAATAGGCTTTTATCAATTTAATTACTGGGGCATTTATTTATTTTCACTAGAGCCGGTTTCGGGCACCTCTAGCAAGAAAGTGCATTTACTACTAGAGCCAGTTTCGGGCACCTCTAGCAAGAAATTAACTTTTAATTTTCAATTTTAAATTTACCTAAATATTAAGAAAGCTAAGTTCACTAAGTTTCTTTCAATCAACAAGCTACAACCGTGTAAAAAAATCAGCATCATAGTAAAATTCTAAGTTCTTTTCATGCAATCCTAAAATTAAAGGTTCTTTCAATTAGGTGTAGTGGCAAAAATTCATCATTGGATATTCAACAAGCCTTAAGCAATTAAATCCAATTAAAGGCATGGCAAGTAACATATGCAAACTATAATGCGTGTGACAATGTGTGTGCGTAGCTGTCTACAAGTTGATTTTCAAGATTCTATGTGAACAATAGGCTTTTATCAATTTAATTACGAGGGCATTTATTTTTATTTTCACTAGAGCCAATTTCGGGCACCTCTAGCAAAATAAGCAATTTCTCATTTTATTTTAGTTGATAGAGCCAATTTCGGGTACCTCTAGCGATTCTTTAATGTGCATTAACTACTAGAGCCAGTTTCGGACACCTCTAGCAAGAAAGTGCATTTACTACTAGAGCCAGTTTCGGGCACCTCTAGCAAGAAATTAACTTTTAATTTTCAATTTTAAATTTACCCAAATTTTAAGCAACCTAAGTTCACTAAGTTTCTTTCAATCAACAAGCCACAACCGTGTAAAAAAAATTCAACATCATAGTAAAATTCTAAGTTCATTTCACGCAATCCTAAAATTAAAGGTTCTTTCAATTAAGTGCAGTGGAAAAAATTCATCATTGGATATTCAACAAGGCTTAAGCAATTATATCCAATTAAAGGCATGGCAAGTAACATATGCAACCTATATGTGATTGCTAAAGATGAATGCAACTAAATGATAAGTGTTCAAAAGTACTATTTTTCTTACCCTTTTTACTCATATTATTGTTAGACTTAGGCTCATATTAGTTGCATAATTAGCCATTCATGCATTAATCCATGTTTTCTTCCATCGTTTAGCTTGATTACATAACTTGGTAGTTTTTGTGGGAAAAGATGCTGCTTTGGTGTGTTTTGTGTGTATATGCAGGATCACTTGCCAAAGCAAGGCTAGAGCTAGTTGCCAGTGCAATGCATGAAGGAGATGCCGAGCTAGTTGCCAGGGCAATGCATGAAGGAGACGCTGAGCCAGTTGCCAGGGCAATTGTCAACAAAGAGAAAAGGTGATATGGTAGTCGAAATTGATGACTAGACAAGCCCAAGATGACGTGGAGCAAAGACCAATCCCAAAGGAATTTGATTTCCATGAAGAGATTAAAGAAGAATTAAATTCCAAGAAGATAGGAGAAGTTCTAGTAGGAATATAATTATAATAAAGAATTATATTCTTTAAAGATAATTTAATTCCAACTTAACTTCCTCGTCAAAGAAGGACTTTGACCTAGCCCTATAAATAAGAGGGAGATTTCGACAACTCAGAGAGAGCAAGAGAAGGGAATTTCGACAACTCCAAGGAGGGCAAGAAGAGAGAATTTTCGACAAGCATCTAGGGCAAGGAGGATTTCGACAAGCCTCCTTCTTCATCATTTTCTTTCTTGTTCGATTGGGTTCATGCTAGGGATTATTTATCTTGTGTTTCTTTGGAACCTAGCCATGAACTAAATCCATTTGGCTATGGTTATTGTGTTTTGTGGTTGTGAGAAACTATTGGTTTTTGTGTAGGTAATAAGAGTTTGCACTTTTCTATTCAAGGTTTATTCATTCTTGGTTCTTATTCTTGTTTGCGAGTGAATTGGGAGAGGATCTCGTAACTTCATCTATTTATCTAATATCGGGAGAGTTAGATTCAAGAAACGAATGAATATGATCTTTATTCAATCTATTGATGGTGAAGATTAATCCGGCTTAGGAATAAGTTAAGGATTTCAACGGCTAAGAGGAGCGCAAGATTGGTTGTTGTTCATCCTTGATTCACGTAGAGATGAATTATCAAGGCATGCACAAGTAGCTAGAGTTTCGACTTAGGGATAAGAAGAAACCATTGAAGAACGCTCTGCCGAACCTTGAAGGTTGCTGCCCAGACGCCCAAGTAATTGCCCAGGCAACCATCGATTAGTTGCCAAGGCAACCCCGTTTGCAAGTTGCCACGGCAACTGAGTTTCTCGTGCACTCTTTTACCAAGACAATCCAATCGGCTATCACACCTCAACTCACGATAACCTGGTCTATCTCTCTCTCATTTGATCTCATCTTTTCTTTTACTTTATTGCTTTCTAGATTAGTTATTAGTTAAAATCCTATAATCCTTTATTTGTGTTTTTACTTTTCACAGTGCAAGAGACTAGATTCTTGAAGTGGCACCAATCCCTGTGGAGACGATATCTTTTATACTATAACTTGCAACGTGTATACTTGCACAATTGCGTAGCACTTATTACGCGCAACAAGTTTTTGGCGCCGTTGCCGGGGATTGGCAATAGCGACTTTGTTTTTATTTTCTTGCACTTTCTTTTTACTTTTCTTGGGGCTAACAAACTTTGGTTTTGCAGTGGTATATGACCAGGGCGAGACCGACTACACCAGAATATCCCTTTGATCCAGAAATCGAACGAACCTTACAAAGACTTAGACGAAGGGTAAGAGTAGCAATGGCTAATCAAGACGGCAATATGAATCAAGATGTTCCAGCAGGAGGAGGAGTGATTCTTGCACGAAACAGAACTATTCGAGACTATCTTGAAGAAGATCTTGATGGACTTAATCCAGGAGTTGTCGCACCTGAAATTGAAGCTGACCACTTTGAGTTAAAACCGGTAATGTTTAATATGATCAACACAATTGGTCAATTGGGCGGCTCAGCAACTGAAGATGCACGGCAACATCTGAAATTTTTCCTCGAGATTTGCAACTCGTTCAAAATACACGGAGTCACCCCTGATGTCTTACGATTAAGATTATTCCCCTATTCACTGGGGGATAGGGCGAAAGCATGGTTGAATAGCATTCCTGCCGGATCAATAGCATCTTGGACAGATCTTTGTCGTGATTTCCTTGCTCGATTTAATCCTACAAATTTGACTGATAAGCTTCGTAACGACATTACTTCTTTTCGGCAGGCAGATGATGAATCCATGTACGAGGCTTGGGAGCGCTATAGAGAACTTCTACACAAATGCCCCCTACACGGATTCCCGGTGTGGACTCAAGTAACAATGTTTTACAACGCCGTGAATACACCAACAAGGATGATGCTTGATGCATCGGCAAACGGCATACTCCTAGAGAAGTCGCCGGAGGAAGCAATGCAAATTTTAAACAGGCTGGCCAAGAATGATTATCAATTCCCATCTACTAGAAGATGAGGAGTTAGACGCCAAGCCACAATACATGAACTAGGATCATCAGATTCAATTTCGGCACAATTGGCCACTTTAACCAAGATGGTCCAGAACATGCAAAAACCAAACAACACACATGAAGTCAAGGTAATGGATTCTTTTTGTGAGTTATGTGGTGATAACCATAATTCTTCTGAATATATACAGAATCTGGAATCCAGCTTCTATGTGGGGAATTACAATCGGAACAACAATGTGATGTCCAATACATATAATCTAGCTTGGAAGAAGCACCCTAATTTTTCATGGAGTAATCCCAACAATGCTCTAAACCAGAACAATCAGAATGCACAAGCATCGGGATTCCAGCAGAATATGCCACGGCAACAGTTGCCGCAGTAACAACCGACAACATCTAGTTCTCTGGAAAATTCTCTAAATGCTTTTATGATGAAAACTGAATCTTATATGGTTGAGAATAGTAACTTCATAAAAATAACTGATGCTTTTATTAACAGGACCGAGATGAGATTGCAAAACCAAGAGGCGAGAATCAAATCATTGGAAAATCAAGTCGGACAGTTTGCTCAAAATCTGAATACTAGACCGCAAGGAGGTTTACCTAGCGATACTGAAGTCACAAGAGGAACTGGCCATGAGCAATGTAAGGCAATCACCACTAGAAGTGGCCAACAACTTAAAGAGGCTTAAGCCCGCTCAACAAACAAAACTCCACAAAAAGATCAAGACGAACCTAGCGGCAAAGCCTCAAATGCTGAACCAGGAATTGCCGCGGCAACCGGCAATATGCATGCCTTGGCAACCGACGATAAGGATGCTTCGGCAACTTGCGATAAGCATGCCTCGGCAACCCCAGATGATAATGCCTCGGTAACTCCAGTTGTCCCAGCAATGCCGTCAATCAGGTTCCAAACCAATGAAAGGATCGAAGATATCCGGCTTCCACCACCATTCCCACAAAGGTTGAAGCGACAAAAGCAAGAATATCAATTCAAGAAGTTTCTTGATATCCTAAAGCAAGTCCACATCAACTTGCCATTGGTGGAAGCAATTGAACAAATGCCAAACTATGCCAAGTTTCTTAAAGACATTGTGTCTAAGAGAACAAGGCTAGGAGAGTTTGAAACGGTTGCCGCAACAGAAGGATGCATGGCAATGTTGCACAATCGTATGCCACCCAAGTTGAAGGATCCTGGAAGTTTCACAATACCCTGTTCCATTGGAAACCACTATATCGGGAAAGCATTATGCGACCTTGGGGCTAGCATAAACTTGATGCCTAAATCGGTTTTCCAGAAATTAGGAATCGGGAAGGCAAGACCTACAACAGTTATGCTACAGCTAGCCGACAGATCCTATGTGCATCCTGAGGGAAAAATCGAGGACATACTGGTAAAAATTGATAAATTTATTTTTCCCGCTGACTTTATTGTTTTGGATTGTGAAGCAGATGAGTATGCACCTATTATTCTCGGGAGACCATTCCTAGCAACAGGGAGAACCTTGATCGATGTTGAAAAGGGAGAACTCACAATGAGGGTGAATGACCAACAAGTTAAACTAAATGTGTTCCAAACTCTAAGGCATGCCGATGATCCAGAAGAATGCCAACTTCTTCATGCCACGACAGAGTTTATCTTCGACGAGAAATTTAGTTGCCTCGGCAACTACATTGCCGATCAAGAGGAACATGAGGAGTATGAAGAACCGGTCGATGAGGAACAACAAGAAGAGGCAAATTGGCTAGTCAATCGACCAGGTACATACTTTGAACCACTGGATTACTCAGGTAAGGAAGGTAAACTCGAAAAACCCTCTATTGAACAACCACCGATTCTTGAGTTGAAACAATTGCCAGAGCAACTAAAATATGCATACTTAGGAACCGATAATACATTACCTATAATTATTTCTTCTAAGTTATAGCCTGAGCAGGAAAAGAAGCTGATCAAAATGTTGAAGCTACACAAAAAGGCAATAGGGTGGACAATTGCCGATTTGAAGGGAATTAGCCCGACAGTGTGCATCAACAAGATTTTGTTGGAAGATGATCACAAACCTTCAATTGAGGCCCAGAGGAGACTGAATCATGCCATGAAAAGGGTTGTAATGAAAGAAATCATCAAGTGGCTTGACGCCGGCATTATATACCCTATCTCTGATAGTACATGGGTAAGTCCGGTACAATGTGTACCGAAAAAGAGAGGTATAACAGTGGTAAGTAATGAAAACAATGAACTCATTCCAAACAGGATTGTGACCGGTTTGAGGGTTTGTATGGATTATCGAAAGCTAAATAAGGCCACTAGGAAATATCACTTCCCATTACCCTTTATTGATCAAATGCTTGACCGTCTTGCAGGTAAACCCTTTTATTGTTTTCTTGATGGTTATTTAGGTTACAATCAAATTGCCATAGCACCAGAAGATCAAGAAAAGACAACCTTCACATGCCCATACGGTACTTATGCCTTCTGAAGGATGCCGTTTGAATTGTGTAACGCCCCGGCAACCTTCCAAAGATGCATGATGGCGCTCTTTTCAGACATGGTCGAAGACTTCCTTGAGATCTTCATGGATGATTTTTCTGTTTTTGGTAATGACTTCGATAGTTGTCTCAGCAATTTAGAGAGGGTGTTGGCAAGATGTGAAGAAACTGATTTAGTTCTCAATTGGGAGAAATGCCATTTTATGGTAGATGAAGGAATAGTGCTCGGCCACAAGATTTCATCCAAGGGAATTGAAATAGACAAAGACAAGGTGGACGTGATCGAGAGATTACCCCCACCAAGTTCGGTTAATGGAATTCGAAGTTTTCTTGGACATGCAGGTTTTTACAGGAGGTTCATTCATAATTTTTCTAAAATCACTAAACCCTTGTGCAATTTGCTTGAACAGGATAAAGTCTTCGATTTTGATGATTCTTGCACCCAAGCATTCGAAACCCTGAAGGAAAAGCTTGCCTCGGCACCCATTGTCGTTCCACCAGATTGGACGCTACCTTTTGAGCTCATGTGTGATGCAAGTGATTTCGCGGTAGGAGCAGTCCTAGGCCAACGCACAGGTAAGACCTTCCATGTGATATACTGTGCTAGTAAAACTCTTAATAGTGCTCAAGTGAATTACACAACAACGGAGAAAGAGTTACTAGCTGTAGTTTTCGCATTTGGCAAGTTCCAATCCTATTTGATTGGTACAAAGGTAATTGTCCATACGGACCATTCGGCAATCAAATATCTATTTGCTAAAAAGGATGCCAAACCTCGTTTGATTCATTGGATATTACTTTTACAAGAATTTGATATTGAAATTAAGGACAGGAAAGGAATAGAAAATCAAGTGGCTGATCACTTATCACGTTTAGAGCGCAATAGGGAGGAGGACGCGGATCTAGAGATATGCGATGCATTCTCGGATGAACAAATTTTAGTTGCCTCGGCAACCATGGACACGCATGCCTTGGTAACCCTCGACGCCTCGGCAGCCCTTGACGCGCACGCCTCGATAATTTTGGGAGCAGTCACCACGGCAGCACATGCCTCGACAATACCCTGGTACGCGGATTTAGTTAATTTCCTTGTTTGTGGTATTTTACCTTATGGCATTACTCACCAAGGGAAGAAGCGGTTCCGCCATGATGCTAAGCATTACTTTTGGGACGAGCCTCTTTTGTTTAAACAATATGCAGATCAGGTTATACGCCGATGTGTCCCTAAAGAAGAGCAACATAATGTACTCCGACAATGCCATTCTTCACCCTATGGAGGACATTTTGGAGGAACTCGTACCGCGGCCAAAGTTTTGCAATCCGGTTTGTATTGGCCAACATTGTACAAAGATGCCCAAGACTTTTACAAGGAATGTGATCGTTGCCAGAGGACGGGCAATATCTCTAGACGATATGAGATGCTGCTCCAGAACATCATTGAGGTGGAATTGTTCGATGTGTGAGGGATCGATTTTATGGGACCTTTCCCATCTTCATTCGGCAACCTCTACATCTTACTTGCCATCGACTACGTGTCTAAATGGGTTGAGGCAGCTACAGTTCCCAGCAACGATTCCAAGACCGTGCAACGATTCTTGCAGAAAAACATATTTACACGATTTGGGATGCCGAGAGCAATTATCAGTGATGAAGGCAAGCATTTTGACAACAGACTAATTTCCAAGTTGTTGCAACGCTTCGGCATATCACACAAGATCGTCACGGCATATCACCCACAAACCAACGGGCAAGCAGAAATTTCCAACCGGGAATTGAAGGGTATACTCGAGAAGGTTGTAAATCCCTCTAGGAAGGATTGGTCATTAAGACTAGATGACGCACTTTGGGCATATCGCACTGCATTCAAAACACCCTTAGGTATGTCCCCCTTCCGACTTGTCTATGGCAAAACATGCCATCTACCGGTGGAAATCGAACACAAGGCATACTGGGCAATCAAGACCGTGAATATGGATTGGGAAAGTGCCGGACAAAAGCGTTTGTTGGACCTCAATGAGATAGAAGAATTCTGTGCGCTCGCCTATAACAATGCACGAATCTACAAGGAGAAAACAAAGCGATGGCATGACAAGAAACTATTGCCGCGGTAATTCATGCCAGGGCAACTAGTTCTCTTATTCAATTCTCGGCTAAAACTTTTCCCGGGAAAGCTGAAATCAAGATGGTCGGGACCATTTGAAGTTGTCAAACCATTCTCCCATGGTGCTGTGATAATCAAGTCCATCTCTGACAACCATGAATTCAAAGTTAATGGACAAAGATTGAAGCACTACAATGGTGCCCATGTGGAACGTAACAAAGAAGTGGTCACTTTAGGAGATGCATGAGCATGCTCTCCTTTCAATATTTTCTTTTTCTTTTTCTTTTTATTTTCATTTTTATTTTTAGGAGATATTTTATTTTTCTTCATTATCTTTAGTTTTTAGGTTTTCTTTGTTTTCTTTTTCACAACAAGACTCACAACCACTATGCTAAGGAAATTTACTGCCGAGATCCTTGCCCCGACAACCAATGAAGCAGTCGCCATGGCAACCGGAACAGATGATGCCGCGACAACCTACATCGTGCCTGCACAAGATGATGCCACGGTAACCAACCCTGAAGATGCCACGACAACCAAAGCTAAAGACATCCCGGCAACCACTGCAAAAGCCAAAGGTAAAACACCTATGCCCAAATCAACTCCTACGTAATCATTTTCTGATTTTTCAGATTTAGATGAGTCCTCCGTTGCACCAACAAAGACCGCACCAATTGAATCCTCCAAGCGAAAAGCCAATGACACTGATGAAGAGGACGATGATGACAACCCCGTACGAGGATCGATTCCACCACCGGCAACAAGAAAACAACCATCGCGTTCAAGCAAGAGAATCAAGACACCGACCAAAAGGAAACTAATCATCTACGATGACGAACTCTTAGAGTAAGTACTCGTATGCATTTTATTTTTCTTTAATGCATGCATTGAGGACAATGCCTCACTCGAGTTTGGGGGGATTGTTATTAGTAGTTACCATGTTTAGTTACATTCATCTTAAGTATTACATTTAGGATACATAAATTGCTTGCCATGCCTTTAATTGGAACAAGAATTGCTTAGATTTGATGAATATTCGATGATGACTTTGCCAATGCACTTAATTGATAGAATTTTTATTCTAGGATAACCATGGAAAAACTTAGAATTTTACTATGATGCTAATTTTGATGAAACACTGTTGTGGTTTGATTGATTTAAGGAATTCTAGTGAACTTAGGTTGATAATTAATAAATTGGGAGATTAGAATAAAAATTGGATGAATGCTAGAGGTGCCCGAAATTGGCTCTAGCATATGCTAAAAAAAATTGATCACTAAAGGTGCCCGAAACTGGCTCTAGTATGTGATAAAAACAATTGATAGAATTTTTTCTAGAGGTGCCCGAAACCGGCTCTAGTCAAATAAAACTAAAAACAAAACACTAGAGGTGCCCAAAACTGGCTCTAGTTAAAACATGTTAAAAAGAACCCAATGAAGTAATTTGAAAACCTCTTGTTTGCATAGAATCCGAAAAATCAACTTGCACACAACTCCGCACACACTCACAAGCATTATAGTTTGATTCCGAGTAACTCCTAAGTTTTCCGGAAAAATAAAAAGCCAATCATACTTTGTACCCCAGTTCAGAGAATTGAAATCAAGTTCAAAGCTAAGTTTGTGAAAATTGAAGTCTTGGCAGGTAATTATGAGTTTGCATTGCTTGAGGACAAACAATAGTTCGAGTTTGGGGGTGTGATAAGTTTTCAAAAGTACTATTTTCTTACCCTTTTTACTCGTATTATTGTTAGACTTAGGATCATATTAGTTGCATAATTAGCCATTCATGCATTAATCCAAGTTTCCTTCCATCATTGAGCTTGATTACATAACTTGGTAGTTTTTGTGGGAAAAGGTGCTGCTTTGGTGTGTTTTGTGTGTATATGCAGGATCACTTGCCAAAGCAAGGCTAGAGCTAGTTGCCAGGGCAATGCATGAAGGAGATACCGAGCTAGTTGCCAGGACAAGGCATGAAGGAGACGCCGAGCCAGTTGCCAGGGTAATTGTCGACAAAGAGAAAAGGTGATATGGTAGTCGAAATTGATGACTAGACAAGCCCAAGATGACGTGGAGCAAAGTCCAATCCCAAAGGAATTTGATTTCCATGAAGAGATTAAAGAAGAATTAAATTCCAAGAAGATATGAGAAGTTCTAGTAGGAATATAATTATAATAAAGAATTATATTCTTTAAAGATAATTTAATTCCAACTTAACTTCCTCCTCAAAGAAGGACTTTGACCTAGCCCTATAAATAAGAGGGAGATTTCGACAACTTAGAGAGAGCAAGAGAAGGGAATTTTGACAACTCCAAGGAGGGCAAGAGGAGAGAATTTTCGACAAGCATCTAGGGCAAGATGGATTTCGACAAGCCTTCTTCTTCTTCCTTTTCTTTCTTGTTCGATTGGGTTCATGCTAGGGATTATTTATCTTGTGTTTCTTTAGAACCTAGCCATGAACTAAATCTATTTGGCTATGGTTATTGTGTTTTGTGGTTGTAAGAAACTATTGGTTTTTGTTTAGGTAATAAGAGTTTGCAATTTTCTATCCAAGGTTTATTCATTCTTGGTTCTTATTCTTGTTTGCGAGTGAATTGGGAGAGGATCTCGTAACTTCATCTATTTATCTAATATCGGGAGAGTTAGATTCAAGAAACGAATGAATATGATCTTTATTCAATCTATTGATGGTGAAGATTAATCCGGCTTAGGAATAAGTTAAGGATTTCAACGGCCAACAGTTCACCCTTGATTCACGCAGGGATGTATTATCAAGGCATGCACAAGTAGCTAGAGTTTCAACTTAGGGATAAGAAGAAACCATTGAAGAACGCTCTGCCGAACCTTGAAGGTTGCTGCCCAGACGCTCAAGTAGTTGCCCAACTAGTTGCCCAGGCAACCATCGATTAGTTGCCAGGGCAACCCCGTTGTGCAAGTTGCCACGACAACTGAGTTGCCCGTGCACTCTTTTACCAAGACGATCCAATCAGCTATCACACCTCAACTCACGATAACCTGGCCTATCTCTCTCTCATTTGATCTCATCTTTTCTTTTACTTTATTGCTTTCTAGATTAGTTATTAGTTAAACTCCTATAATCCTTTATTTGTGTTTTTCTTTTCACAGTGCAAGAGACTAGATTCTTGAAGTGGCACCAATCCCTATGGAGACGATATCTTTTATACTATAACTTGCAACGTGTATACTTGCACAATTGTGTAGCACTTATTATGCGCAACACTAAACATGAAACTAACTAGAAACCAACACCCCCCAAACTAGAGAGAAGCATTGTCCTCAATGCATGTAAAAGTGAAACAAAATTTAAAAGAAAATAAATGAAATGAGTTAGTTGGAGAGGTCTTCACCTCGAGTGATAAGTTTCCTTCGTTCCATTTGCTTGATTCATATTCCGGTCGGTGGTTGAATGCTTGTGGCTGGTACCGCGTGAATAGCTTTGCTTTGATTTGATTCATGTTTGCCGAGGCAGGTTCACTTTCTGGGAATCAGTAGTTGCCGAAGCCATTGTTGTTGCCTGGGCATCGCCCGTTTCTGTTGTCATGGAAACTGCTGAGGTAGTTGCTGGGGCATCCTCTATTGCGGTTTCCGTCGCAAGTAATCGGTAGTGAATTTCCTTAGCATGGTGGTTGCGAGTCTTGTTGTGGAAAAGAAAAGAAAACGAAGAAAACCTGGAAACTAAAGATAATGAAGACAAATAAAATAAAATATCTCCTAAAAATTCCAAAAATAAATAAAAAATAACTGAAAATAAAATAAAGTTCCAAAAAATTAAGAACAAAAAATAAAGATTCTTAGAAAGACCATTTAATTACCTCATTCTCGTCGGGCTCCATCATGGTTGGATGTAGCCTTCGTTGTCGTGGCAATTGCTGCTCTAGCCAATTGTCGTGGCAATTGCTGCTCTAGCCAATTGTCGTGGCAATCAGTTTCCAAAATTTGCTGTAAGTCAAGGGAAAAGCCATTTTCAAAAAGCTTTACGAATCCAAACACCTTTTTCTTTTGGCCTCTCAAACATCTCCATCAGTAGAGATTTCGATGGCTTCAAATCTACCAACATCGGTTCCTCAAGACATACCTGCAATGGACGAGGTGAGTTTTTTTATCATACCATGAAGGATTTTGCCATTGGTTCCATCTATGGTTCTCCATGTAGTCATATGCACCGAAAATGTGAGGGAAATTTTCAAACACATGATGTTCTCCACAACAAGTGCACGAGTTTTCCACGGTATATGCATTTCTCGGTTGGTATAGGTAATCATCGAAGGGTGCAAGAAACTCTTGATTAGATTGATTCATTTCTTCCAACATCAACTCTCGAATATATCGGCTTTTATTTCCCGACAATTTGATGTCCCTTAACTTGTAGCACACCTATTTTTTTTTTGATAAATCAAACAAAAAGAAAAGTTGGTAAAACTAAGAGAAAAAATGCAATAACAAAAACAACTAACACCAATTGCCAATCCCCGGCAACGGTGCCAAAGTGGCCCAAAACTTGTTACGCGTATTGAGTGCTACGCAAACGGTGCAAGTATACACGTCGCAATTAATAAATCGATCTGAGTATCGAGTATCGTCTCCACAGGGATTGGTTTGGGCCACTTTGCTTAAGTCACTACGTTGGAAAAGAAAAACACAAGTAGGTGATTGTAGGAATTATAACTAACGAGTAAACTAAGAGCAATAAACTAAAAGAATAGATGAAATCAAAATAGAGGGAATAGGCCAGGTTATCGTGAGTTGTAGAGTGATGATTGAATGGTTCATCGTGGTGATTGAGTAGCAGCCGGATTGCCAGGGTAATTCTGTTGTGATTGCCTAGTCGATTGCCAGGGCAATTTGGTTGCAATTGCCTGGTTGATTGCCAGGGCAATTTTGTCGTGTTACCTGGTCGGTTACCAGGGAAATTCCCCCTCGTTGTCTGATCAGATTGCCTGGGCAATGCTCCCGCGATTGCCTGGGCAATTAAGAATGGGTCGATTGCCTGGGCAATTGAACATTCACTTCCAAAGTTCGGCGAAGCGTTCTTCAATGATTCCTCGTTATCCCTAACACGAAATACTGTTAATTGCACACGTCTTGATAATACATCCATGCGTGAATTAAGGGTTAACAACAATCAATCTTGCGCTCCTCTTAGCCGTTGAAATTCATAACTTATCCCTAAGCCGAATTAGTCTTCACCAACTTTCGTTTTTATGAAGACCATGCTCATTCGTTTATTGAATCTAACTCTCCCGATATTAGATAAATAGATGATTGAATTCTGAGATCTTCTCCCAATTCACTCGCAAACAAGATTGCGAACCAAGAATGAACAAACTTTGAAAATTGAATTGCAACTCAAATACCTAAACAAAATCCAAAAGATTTCACAACCACAAAAACACAATAACCCTAACCAATCAAATTAGTTTATGGTTGGGTTCAAAAGATATACAAAGAATAATCCCCAAACCATGAATCTAATGGAAGCAAAGAAGAAGAAGAAATTGATCAGCCCTCTTTGGAAAATCTCTCCCAATCGAACTCTCCCCTCTTGAACTCTCTTGTCAGAATATCTACCTTCTTGCCTCGCTTCTTGTCGAAATCTCTCCCATTCTTGCTCGCCTTGAGTTTAACGGCTTGGTCTCCTTTAAATAGGAGATGGCTAGGTCAAAATCCTTCTTGAGGAGCAAGTTAAGTTGGAATTAAATACTTTAAAAGAATATAATTCTTTATTATATTTAAATTTCTTCTAGATCTTCTCCTATCTTTTTGGGATTTAATTTCTCTTTGACCTTTTCATGGAAATCAAACTCCTTTGGGATTTAACTTTGCGCCGCGTCATTTTAGGCTTATCTAGTCATCAATTTCGACAGCCATATCATCTTATCCCTTATCGAAAATTACCCTAGAAACTAGATCGGCATCTCCTTCATGCACTGCCCTGGCAACTGGTTCTAGCCTTGTTTAGGCAAGTGATTCTGCACACACACCAAAGCAGCATCTTTTTCCATAAAAATCACCAAGTTATGTAATCAAGCTCAACAGTGGAAAGAAACATGAATTAATGCATGAATGACTAATTATGTAACTAATATGAGCTAAGTCTAACAATAATATGAGTAAAAAGGGTAATAAAAATAGTACTTTTGAACACTTATCACACCCCCAAACTCGAACTATTGCTTGTCCTCAAGCAATGCAAACTAACAATTACCTACCAAGACTTTAATCATCACAGACATGCTTCAAACTTGAATTGAAACCTCAGAACCATGGTACAAAGTATGATCACCTTTTAATTTTTCGGATAGCATAAAAATTACCCAGAACCAAACTATAATGCTCGTGACAATGTGTGTGCGTAGTTGTGTACAAGTTGATTTTCAATATTCTATGCGAACAATAGGCTTTTATCAATTTAATTACTGGGGCATTTATTTTTTTTCACTAGAGCCGGTTTCGGGCACCTCTAGCAAGAAAGTGCATTTACTACTAGAGCCAGTTTCGGGCACCTCTAGCAAGAAATTAACTTTTAATTTTCAATTTTAAATTTACCTAAATATTAAGAAAGCTAAGTTCACTAAGTTTCTTTCAATCAACAAGCTACAACCGTGTAAAAAAATCAGCATCATAGTAAAATTCTAAGTTCTTTTCATGCAATCCTAAAATTAAAGGTTCTTTCAATTAGGTGTAGTGGCAAAAATTCATCATTGGATATTCAACAAGCCTTAAGCAATTAAATCCAATTAAAGGCATGGCAAGTAACATATGCAACCTATATGTGATTGCTAAAGATGAATGCAACTAAACATGAAACTAACTAGAAACCAACACCCCGCAAACTCGAGAGAAGCATTGTCCTCAATGCATGTAAAAGTGAAACAAAATTTAAAAGAAAATAAATGAAATGAGTTAGTGGGAGAGGTCATCACCTCGAGTTATAAGTTTCCTTCATGCCGTTTGCTTGATTCATTTTTCGGTCGGTGGTTGAATGCTTGTGGTTGGCATCGCGTGAATAGCAATGCTTTGATTTGATCCATGTTTGCCAAGGCAGGTTCACTTGCCTGGGCATCAGTAGTTGCCGAAGCCATTGTTGTTGCCTGGGCATCTCCAGTTTCTGTTGCCGTGGCAACTGCTGAGGTAGTTGCCGGGGCGGTTGCCAGGGCATCCTCTGTTGCGATTGCCGTGGCAATTAGTCGGCAGTGAATTTCCTTAGCATGGTGGTTGTGAATCTTGTTATGGAAAAGAAAAGAAAACAAAGAAAACCTAGAAACTAAAGATAATGAAGAAAAATAAAATAAAATAAAATATCTCCTAAAAATTCCAAAAATAAATAAAGAAAAAAATGAAAATAAAATAAAGTTCCAAAAAATGAAAAATGAAAAATTCTTAGAAAGAGCATTTTTCATGCATCTTCTAATGTTACTGCATATCTGAGAAAACTTGAGGAGGGTCATTTCCAATACTTCTTATAGTCCATTCTCACCCTCCATCGGGTGACAATATTGCCCAAAAAGAGTTTGGCCAATGTGCTTGCCAGTACTCCCTTTTGCGTTACCATGGTGGAGGTGTCTTTCTTTCGTGTTCCCTTGTAGTCCATGCACATCTTCCACCTTGCTACTGTTCCTGAAGGCATGAATATATTATTAGGAAAAATTATATCAACATCCAACCATTTAATTACCTCATTCTCGTTGGGCTCCATCATGGTTGGATGTAGCCTTCGTTGTCGTGGCAATTGCTGCTCTAGCCAATTGTCGTGGCAATCAGTTGCCAAAATTTGGTGTAAGTCAAGAGAAGAACCAATTTTCTAAAAAGCTTTACGAATCCAAACACCTTTTTCTTTTGGCCTCTCAAACATCTCCATCAGTAGAGATTTCGATGGCTTTAAATCTACCAACATCGGTTCCTCAAGACATACCTGCAATGGACGAGGTGAGTTTTTAAAGAATTCGAAAGGTTTAACCATTACCTGCTCATATTCCATTGGCAAAGTATTATCATCTCGTTGATCTTGCATGTGGTCGTGCAATTGTCGTTGCAACTGTAGATGAGAGCAATCTACAAATTCCTGCTTCAACATCAACGTTGTAACCTTCTGGGCATCAGGTTCCTCAGAATTTGCTGTAGAATTGTTGTTCTCAGCTTCACTGAGTGTTGTCGCGGCATTGCTCTGTTCAAGCTCCTTAATCATTGTCGAGGCAATTTGTTGCTCAGGTTCATCATGTGTTGGGCAGTCTTTCTCATCAACATACTCTCAACTTTGAGGTTTTAGTTGTTCCCCACACATCGGAGAGCTTTCCTTGCATTATTCCTTGTCCTCTTGCCTTGGGACTTCAGTATCCGTATGAATGAATTGTTGGTGCATGTTATCCATGACATATGTGGATCTCCTAAATTGATCTTCTGAATCCCCCAAGGTTGCATCCCACTGAGCTATCCTCGTATCCATGGACTTTGATAGCTCTCGAATCTCTTCAATTGATCCGTCAAGTCTAGCCAAGGAAGCTAGCAACGTTTCCTCCAAGGAATTGGAATGCTCTTGAAAAGGACTACATTGCCATGGCATATCTGTTGTTGTGGCAAAATTGTTATGGTAAAAAAATTGAGCTTTTTGACCATACCATGAAGAATTTTGTTGCTGGTTCCCTCTATGGTCCTCTATGTAGTCATATGCGCCGAAAATGTGAGGGCAATTTTCAAACACATGATTTTTCCACGGTATAGGCTCTTTGGGCTTTTCTCGGTTTGTATAGGTAATCATCAAAGGGTGCAAGAAACTCTTCATTGGATTGATTCATATCCAACATCAACTCTCAAATAGATCGACTTTTATTTCCCGACATGTTGATGTCCTTTAATTTGTCAATCCCTGACAATGGCGCCAAAAACTTGTTGCGCGTATTGAGTGCTATACAAACAGTGCAAGTATACATGTCGCAAGTAATAAAGTGATCTAAGTATTGAGTATCGTCTCCACAGGGTTTGGTTTGGGCCACTTTGCTTAAGTTACTGCATTGGAAAAGAAAAACACAAGTAGGTGATTGTAGGAATTATAACTAATGAGTAAACTAAGAGCAGTAAACTAAACGAATATATGAAATAAAAATAGAGGGAATAGGCCAGGTTATCGTGAGTTGTGGAGTGATGATCGAATGGTTCGTTGTGGTGATTGAGTAGTAGCCAGATTGCCAGGGCAATTCTGTTATGACTGCCTAGTCAATTTCCAGGGGAATTTGGTTGCAATTGCCAGGGCAATTCTGCCGTGTTGCCTGGTCGGTTGCCAGGGAAATTCCCCCTCGTTGTCTGATCAGATTGCCTGGGCAATGCTCCCGTGATTGCCTGGGCAATTAATAATGGGTCGATTGCTTGGGAAATTGAGCATTCACTTCCAAAGTTCGGCGAAGCGTTCTTCAATGATTCCTCGTTATCCCTAATGCGAAATACTGTTAATTGCACACGTCTTGATAATACATCCCTGCGTGAATCAAGGGTAAACAACAACCAATCTTGCGCTCCTCTTAGCCGTTGAAATTTGTAACTTATCCCTAAGCTGAATTAGTCTTCACCAACTTCCGTTTGTATGAAGACCATGCTCATTCGTTTCTTGAATCATACTCTCCCGATATTAGATAAATAGATGATTGAATTCCGAGATCCTCTCCCAATTCACTCGCAAACAAGATTGAGAACCAAGAATGAACAAACTTTGAAAATTGAATTGCAACTCAAAAACCTAAACAAAATCCAAAAGATTTCACAACCACAAAAACACAATAACCCCAACCAATCAAGTTAGTTCATGGTTGGGTTCAAAAGATATACAAAGAATAATCCCCAAACCATGAATCTAATGGAAGCAAAGAAAAAGAAGAAGAAATCAATCAGCCCTCTTTGGAAAATCTCTCCCAATCGAACTCTCCCCACTTAAACTTTCTTGTCGAAATATCTCCCTTCTTGTCCCTCTTCTTGTCGAAATATCTCCCTTTCTTGCTCGCCTTGAGTTTGACGGCTTGGTCTCCTTTAAATAGGAGATGGCTAGGTCAAAATCTTTCTTGAGGAGGAAGTTAAGTTGGAATTAAATACTTTAAAAGAGTAAAATTCTTTATTATATTTAAATTCCTTCTAGATCTTCTCCTATCTTTTTGGGATTTAATTTCTCTTTAACCTTTTCATGGAAATCAAACTCCTTTGGGATTTAACTTTGCCCAACGTCATCTTGGGCTTATCTATTCATCAATTTCGACTGCCATATCATCTTATCCCTTATCGACAATTGCCCTGGAAACTAGCTCGGCATCTCCTTCATGCATTGCCCTGGCAACTACGTCGGCATCTCCTTCATGCACTGCCCTGGCAACTGGTTCTAGCTTGTTTAGGCAAGTGATTCTGCACACACACAAAAACACACCAAAGCAACATCTTTTTCCACAAAAATCACCAAGTTATGTAATCAAGCTCAACGGTGGAATGAAACATGAATTAATGCATGAATGACTAATTATGCAACTAATATGAGCCTAAGTCTAACAATAATATGAGTAAAATGGTAATAAAAATAGTACTTTTGAACACTTATCATTCATGTCAAGCATTATCTTTATTACAATAGTCATTTCAAGTATTGCATGGCAAGTTTATACATGCATTAAGTCCTTAGGCAATTAGAGCCATAACTCTTCATTTCAAGTGTTCATTGCATCATCTAGGCTAGCATTTCAAGCATTAAGTTTAAGCAATTGATCACAATACCATGTTATGCTTACAAGCATCAATGTTACCACATATACATGCTAGCATCCTATTTATACGACACTTCAAGGATGTAGTCAAGTTTCATGTATAATCTTATTTCATACTTCCCTTATTAGATCAAGATCATATTAAGTCAATTTTAACAATACAAGTATTTAGACATGCTTGCTTTAGTTAGGACCTAGTCCTAACTCTAGAATAAACTACACTCACAATACTCCCCAAGCTAGCTAATCTTGAAAGACTATTCCATTTTGCTTGTCCCTTGAATGCTCGACTTTAGATCCTTCTCCAAAGTCCTCTCCTTGCTCTAGTAAATCACATAGATAAAACAAGGTCAAAACATGAAATCACAAAATCATTCAATATGGTAACAAGTTAATACATTATATATACAAAACATATAGCATCTTATGTACAAACCTTAATGCACATTACCAAACTGCCTACATTCCATATTAAGGCAAAACAGGGCAATAATTAAAACTGTCCCAAAACTGTTTGCAAAACAGTTTACAAAACTGCCACATTTACCTAAACTGCTGCTACCAGGCAGCATGTACTCTACTCACTTAAACATGCACAACTTTCATTCCGTACGTCGGAATTTCAATTAGTTTACACCGTTGGAAAGCTAAATTAATTTTCTTTCTAGCCATATAAGTCTTGCATTATAATCCTTTACCAACTAATACGGTTTTTTAACTTAAAGACAGGGCAATTTACAACACTGGACAGTTTGCACTATCCCTAGTATTTCTTCTCTACAATTCATTCTACAATCCAGAATTCAGTTATGTTTTCTTTCAATGAATATAGACATGTTAAGGCATTATCCACAAACATTTCAGCCTTAAATTCCATTTATACGATTTATGGTGATTTTTCAAAGTTACTGCCCAAAATAGAGTATTCTGGGTAGATTACACTAGGTTGAGCTTTTAGCTTCATAATTCATCTAAACAAGATTCTAACATTATAATTCAACTTATTTTCATGTTCTTACATGTCTAGGTCAGTCCAATTCACTTATCAATGTGCTTAAAATAGGGCATTGTAGTACTATGTTCAATTTCATCCATTTGATCAACAACATTCCTCTAATTCACCATTTGAGCAGTCCATTACCTAGCTTTAACTAATCCAATTATATGCATTCAATTTCCAGCAAGCTATTTACTCTATTCAAGTTTCAATTCATCTACCAATGTGATCAAAATAGGGCAGCATATACAATCAAGCATGTTTACACATTTTCAACTAGCAAAACAGTCCCTAATCAAAACTAGTTTCAACTATGATCCCTATCCTCAATTTCCAGCAACCATACACATTTTCTTTAGCAATTTGGAAACTAACACTCACAATTTCAAGGATAATTAGAAGCTAACATCATCTTAACACGCATAACAATCATCCTATTCAAATTAGGCAACAAAAACATCACTAATTCAAGATTCAAGCATGTAATTGAAGTGAGGAATCAAGCAATTTACCTTCTCCTAAGATAATTTGATCAAAGCTCAACAAGAAACATGAATTGAAGATGGTCTAAGAAGATTTTTCTCCTCCTTTCTCTCTCAACATTTCGGCTATGGTGAATGAAGAAGATGACACAATTTTTGTTCATCTTTCTCACCTAGTTGCCATGAGTTATCACTCACAAGGCACATGTTATCATCAAATGAGAACATGTGTCTAGGCCTCAAATTTTAATTCAATTTACATGCAAACTCTAGAGCTTTGCATGTTCACATTTCCATCCTTCCATTTAAGCCTTCTAGTTTTAATTTCAATTCAATTTGGTTCTAATTTCACTTATTTGATCTAAAAGATAGCTAATGTTTTTCCTCTTTAATTTGATTAGCACATAATTCAATTAGTCAATAGCTTAGATAGTGGTAACCTTCTTAGGCCAAGTTTAGGGTGTTATAATTCCCCCCTTAAAATAAATTCGTCCTCAGGTTTACCTGAATCGAATAGGTGAGGATATTGCTTCCTCATGATTTCTTCATATTCCCAAGTTGCCTCTTCTATCTTGTGATTTCTCCACAAGACCTTGACAAGAGGAATGGTTTTGTTCCTGAGCTTTCTAACTTCACGTTCAAGAATCTGGACTGGTTATTCTTCATAAGACAAATCAGGATTCAATTCTTCTTCTTCAGGCTCAAGGACATGGGATGGATCAGATCTATATCTTCTGAGCATAGATGCGTCAAAGACATTATGAATCTTGTCAAATTCACTGGAAGAGCCAATCGATAGGCCACTGGCCCTATCCTTTCAATGACTTCAAACGGACCAATGAATCGGGGACTAAGTTTCCCTTTACTTCCAAACCGAAAGACTTTCTTCCAAGGAGATACTTTGTGTCCAATATTATATTGGATGTCTCTCCTTTTCAAGTATGCGTATGCTTTCTACCTATCAAAGGCTACTTTTAATCGATTGTGAATGATTTTTACTTGTTCTTCAGTTTCTCTGAGCAATTGAGGTCTCAATACTTTGTTTCCTCCCAGTTCAGACTAGCACAAAGGAGTTCTACATTTCCTTCCGTATAGAGCTTCAAAGGGAGCCATCTGAATAGATGTCCGGTAGCTATTGTTGTAAGCAAACTCTACTAGGGGTAGAGATTTCTCCCAGTTCTTTCCGAAGTCTATAACACAAGCACGTAGCATGTCTTCAAGCACTTGGATGATTCTTTCAGATTGTCCATCTGATTGCGAATGAAAGGTTGTACTAAGGTGCACTTTAGCTCCTAGAGCCTTTTGTAAGGAATTCCAGAATCGAGAAGCAAATCTGGGGTCTCGATCAGAGATTATAGCTGTAGGTACACCGTATAATTGAATCACTTCATGGATGTATAGCTCAGCTAAGGTTTCCAAGCCCATGTTCATTCGAACATGGATGAAATAAGTAGACTTTGTGAATATATCAACAATCATCCATACAACATCATTCTTTCTTGGAGTGGAAGGAAGACTAGTAAATAAGTCCATTATAATTCGATCCCATTTCCACTAAAGGAATTCAATTGGTTGGAGCAGTCCAGTGGGGACTTGATGCTCGGCTTTGACTCTCTGACAAGTTAAGCACTTTGGAACAAAGTTTGTGATAGCCGATTTCATGCTTGGCCACTAGTATAGTGGCTTTAGATCCTTGTACATCTTAACCGATCCCAGGTGAATCGAGAATGAGCTTTGATGAGCTTCTTGCAACATCTCTTGTTTTAGTTCCTTATTGCTAGGAACACATACTCTATCTTTGAAATAGAGGAGTCCATTCGACCTAAGGGAGAAGTCAGAATTAGACTCAGAGTCTAGCTTGGACATGATCTTCTGAAGATCTGGATTAGTTTGCTAGAGTTCTTTGATTCTCGAGATTAGACTAGATTGAACTTGAAGTTCATACCATAATTTTCATCCTTTGGATAAACGGAAATGAGCATTGATAGCCAAGGAAGCTACAAACGAATGGACAAGATCATTAAGGGAGATTTTCGAATGGTTACTTGTAAGACAAGAAAGGTTTAATTCGAATGGACTATTCTAGGATTTAGATTTCGAGTTAGCTGAGTATGGTCTGCGACTAAGGGCATCAACAACCATATTTGCTTTCCCCGGATGGTAGTTGATAACTAAATCGTAGTCTTTAAGTAACTCTAGTCATCTCATTTGCCTCAAATTCAAGTCTTTCTGAGTTAGGAGGTATTTGAGACTATTGTGGTCTGTGAACAAGTTGCATTTCTCCCCATATAAGTAATGTCTCCAGACTTTGAGTGCAAACACGATAGCTGCCAATTCTAGATCGTGAGTAGGGTAGTTTGACTCGTGTGGTTTTAGTTGCCTTGAAGTGTAAGCTACCACTTTTCCATCTTCCATTAGGACACAACCTAGTCCTAAGTGAGATGCATCACTGTAAACAGTGTATTCCTTGCCTGATACTGGTTGGATGAGAACCGGAGAATCAGTTAGGGCTTGTTTAAGCTAGTCGATGCTTCGTTGATGGTTCTCCGACCAAACAAAGGGTGTATCTTTGCGAGTTAGCTTAGTCAAGCTTGCTGCAATGGATGAGAATCCCTTAACAAAATGTTGATAATACCTGGCTAAACCAAGAAAGCTTCTGACCTCACCAACATTCCTCAGAGGTCTCCAATCAAGGATGGATCAAATTTTGCTTGGGTCTACTTTAATCCCTTCTGCTGAGATGACATGGCCTAGGAATGAGACTTCTGATAACCAAAATTCACACTTAGAGAACTTTGCAAACAATTGACGTTCTCGGAGAGATTGCAATACAATTCGAAGGTGTTCGGAATGTTCTTCCTTATTCCGAGAATACACCAGAATGCCATCAATGAAGACGACCACAAACTTGTCAAGATATGGCTTGAATACACGGTTTATGAGGTCCATGAAAGCAGTCAGAGCATTCATTAACTTGAATGGCATTACAAGGAATTCAAAATGGCCATATCGAGTACGAAAGGCTGTCTTGTGTACATCTTCTTTTTTACTCTCATTTGGTAGTATCCCAATCGAAGATCGATCTTTGAGAATACTGCAGCATCTTTGAGTTGATCGAAAAGATCTTCAATTCTTGGCAAGGGGTATCTATTCTTGATAGTAAGCTTGTTCAATTTTTTGTAGTCAATAGAGAGTCTCAAAGTCCTGTCTTTCTTCTTTACAAACAAGACTGGAGCACCCCAGGGAGACGAGATAGGCCGAATAAAGCCTTTGTATTGTAGCTCTTGGAGTTGCTTCTTGAGTTCCTTCAACTTAATAGGTGACATTCGATGGGGTGTGATGGATATCGGAGTTGTTCCAAGTTGGACATTGGTCCTGAACTCTACTTCTTTGGTTGGAGGGAGACTAGGGAGTTCCTTAGGGAAAACATCAATGAATTCAGATACAATTGGCATACTAGGTAAGCCGAATTCAAGTTCATCTTGTAAGACCATAGCAGCAAAGATTGAAGTTGGTTTCCTATCAATTAGGAGAATGGATTTATTTCTTAAACCCTGGAGACAAAGTCTCCTATTTTGGCAATCTATCCATTCTTCATGCTTGCTTAACCAATCTAGTCCTAGCACTTGATTGAACTCACAAGTTGGTAATACATATAGATCAATAGGAAAGGGTATGTTTCGAATGATTATGGGACATTCCTTGCAAAGGAAGTTAATGGATGTGATTCCCCCTATAGGGTTCAGAACTACAACGCCTTTACCAACAGTTTCAGGTTTCAATTTCAATTTAGCAATCAAGGATGAGCAAACAAAAGAATGTGTGGATCCCAATTTTATTAAAGCATAAACATGAGTTGAATTTAGCTCAACGGTACCTGCTATGACATCTGGTGATTCTTAATCTTCTTTTCCCTCGATATGATAGATTCGAGTAGGAGCCTAAGATGTAACACCCCATCCCCGAGTTAGCCGTAACCTAGTTTCGGAGTGTTACTAGAACGAAAATAAAGCAATAAATAGGTTACATGTCAAACAAGTAACCTCGATGTACTTAACTTGATGCGCAAGTAACCTAAACTAAACCTTTCAGTACAAACAATACATACAACAATTCACATTAAGCAAACCAATAACATACATAGCATACTAATTTAGGTACCATTTTGTTTCATTTTATGCTTATAACCTAAGTTACTAATATCATGTTACCAATCCATCCAATTCACATGCATCATTCAAACAACAAACTCATGTGTGGCATACTTCACTTAAAGTTACTATTAAACATGGTACAACTTTCATCCTTATTTTAATTCTACGCACCTTATTCGAATAACTATAGGTGATCACTAAACATGCTTTAACTAGCTTACTTGCATCTCAAGAAACTACTTATTCAACCAATAACAAGTTCATTACAAAGCATCCAACTTACATCTTATTACATCTTCATACATCAATTCGAACAACATAGAAGTCCCTAATTACATTTCAATTGTTTCTTTACAATCAAGTCATCACATTTCATAGCATACTTGGCTAATGCATAGATAATGCATGCTTAACATACCTTAGCCTCAATCTTGTCATTGCCAAATCATGTCAATTGTTGCGCGTAATAAGTGCTACGCAAATGTGCAAGTATACACGTCGCAAGTTATAGTATAAAAGATATCGTCTCCATAGGGATTGGTGCCACTTCAAGAATCTAGTCTCTTGCACTGTAAAAAGTAAAAACACAAGTAAAGGATTATAGAAGTTTTAACTAATAACCAATCTAGAAAGCAATTAAGTAAATGAAAAAATGAATTCAATTGAGAGAGATAGGCTAGGTTATCGTGAGTTGAGGTGTGATAGCCGATTGGATTGTCTTGGTAAAAGAGTGCACGGGCAACTCAGTTGCTGTGGCAGCTTGCACGACGGGGTTGCCTTGGCAACTAATTAATGGTTGCTTGGGCGACTAGTTGGGCAACTACTTGGGCGTCTGGGCAGCAACTTCAAGGTTCGACGGAGCGTTCTTCAATGGTTTCTTCTTATCCCTAAGTCGAAACTCTAGCTACTTGTGCATGCCTTGATAATACATCCCTGCGTGAATCAAGGGTGAACAACAACCAATCTTGCGCTCCTCTTAGCCGTTGAAATCCTTAACTTATTCCTAAGCCGTATTAATCTTCACCATCATTGGATTGCATAAAGATCATATTCATTCGTTTCTTGAATCTAACTCTCCCGATATTAGATAAATGGATGAAATCACGAGATCCTCTCCCAATTCACTCGCAAGCAATAATAAGAACCAAGAATGAATAAACCTTGAAATAGAAAAGTGCAACTCTTATTACCTAAACAAAAACCAATAGTTTCTCACAACCACAAAACACAATAACCATAGCCAAGTAAATTTAGTTCATGGCTAGGTTCCAAAGAAACACAAGATAGACAATCCCTAGCATGAACCCAATTGAACAAGGAAGAAAAGCTGAAGCTTGTCAAAAATTCCCCTTTGCTTCCTCTCTTGGTCTTGTCAAAATTCCCTCTTGCTCTCTCTATGCATCTTGTCGAAATCTCCTTGATATTTATAGGGCTAGGCCAAAGTCCTTCTTTGAGGAGGAGTTTGAGTTGGAATTAAATTATCTTTAAAGAATATAATTCTTTATTATAATTTTATTCCTATTAGAACTTCTCCTATCTTCTTGGAATTTAATTCTTCTTTAATCTCTGCATGGCAATCAAATTCCTTTGGGCTTGGGCCTTGCTCCATGTCATCTTGGGCTTGTAAAGTCATGAATTTCGACATCCATATTGCTTTTTGTCTTTGTCGACAAATGCCATGGCAACTGGCTCGGCGTCTCCTTCATGCATTGCCCTGGCAACTAGCTCGGCATTGCTTTGGCAAGTGATCCTGCACATACACACACAAAAACACACCAAAGAAGCATCTATTTCCACAAAAATCACCAAGTTATGTAATCAAGCTCAACGATTGAAGGAAACATGGATTAATGCATGAATGGCTAACTATGCAACTAATATGAGCCTAAGTCTAACAATAATATGAGTAAAAAGGGTAAGAAAAATAGTACTTTTGAACACTTATCACACCCCCAAACTCGAACTATTGCTTGTCCTCAAGCAATGCAAAATCATAATTACATGCTAAGACTTCAAATTTTCACAAACTTAGCTTTGAACTTGATTTCAATTCTCTGAACCGGGGCACAAAGTATGATTGGCTTTTTTTTTATTTTTCGGAAAACTGAGGAGTTACTCGGAATCAAACTATAATGCTTGTGAGTGTGTGCGAAGTTGTGTGCAAGTTGATTTTTCGGATTCTATGCAAACAATAGGTTTTCAAATTACTTCATTGGGTTCTTTTTAACATGTTTTAACTAGAGCCAATTTCGGGCACCTCTAGTGTTTTATTTTTAGTTTTCTTAAGTTAATTTAATCGACTAGAGCCGGTTTCGGGCACCTCTAGTTAAAAAAATTTTAACGCCTCCTAGAGCCAGTTTCGGGCACCTCTAGTGATCAATTTTTTTTTAGCATATGCTAGAGCTAATTTCGGGCACCTCTAGCATTCATCCAATTTTTATTCTAATCCCCCAATTAGTTAATTATCAACCTAAGTTTACTAGAACTCCTTAAATCAATCAAACCACAACAGTGTTTCATCAAATTTAGCATCATAGTAAAATTCTAAGTTTTTCCATGGTTATCCTAGAATAAAAATTCTATCAATTAAGTGCATTGGCAAAGTCATCATTGAATATTCATCAAACCTAAGCAATTCTTGTTCTAATTAAAGGCATGGCAAGCAGTTTATGTATCCTAAATGTAATGCTTAAGATTAATGTAACTAAACCTGGTAATTACTAATAACAATCCCCCCCAAACTCGAGTGAGGCATTGTCCTCAATGCATGCATAAAAATAACGAAAAATAAAAATAAAAATGCATACGAGGACTTACTCCGAGAGTTCGTCATCGTAGATGATTAGTTTCCTTCTAGTTGGCGTCTTGATTTTCTTGCTTGAACGCGATGGTTGTTTTCTTGTTGCCGGTGGTGGAATCGATCCTTGTACGGGGTTGTCCTCATCATCCTCTTCATCAATGTCAATGGCTTTTCGCTTGGAGGATTCAATTGGTGCGGTCTTTATTGGTTCAATGGAGGACTCGTCCAAATCTAAAAAATCAGAAAATGATTCCGTAGGAGTTGATTCGGGCATAGGTGCTTTACCTTTGGCTTTTGCAGTGGTTGTCGGGGCATCGTCAGGGTTGGTTGCCGTGGCAAGGATATCGGCGGGAAAGATTGGGAACGGCACGCGATTGTCCGGGTACTTTTCTAGGATGACTTGGGTGATGGCATTGTTGTGCTCCTTCATGTACCGCATGAACATTAGTTGCCGATCATCAATTTGCCTTAGGCGGCTTGTCAATGGGTTCAAAAGTGCTTCAAAGTGTCCCGTGATTAATGGCCGAGTTGCCCTAGCGTTAAGTGCTTGGGCATTAGGGATTGCCGCGGCGGCAGGAGCTGTCGTGGCAATTAGAGGCCTTGAAGAATCTTCCGGTGCCTCTCCCATTAGCTTCCGGATTAGTGCTTGATTCCAACCAGACTTGGGTAGGGCCTTTTCATCGGTGGACTCACTCGGGACATGCATCTCCTTGCAAAGATTAGAAATTAAGCAAGGGAAGAAAAGATAACCCTTATCTTTTGAGCTGCATACAAAAATCTCATCACAAATAATTTTTCCAATGTTAATGATGTGATTATGCAAAATAGAATGCATGAGCAAAAGACGTGGTATATCAACGGTAGTATTGTGTGTGGAGGGCATTAAAGAAGTTTTAACAAACTTATTCCATAGTTTTGCCTTGGGTTTAAGCCGAAGGCGATTTACCGTGCCCTTGTATTTACCGTCGTTCCAATGAGTTCCCGGTTGAGTGAGTTCTTGAAGCACCTTGTCGAGTTGCTTGGGATTGATTTGGTCAATGAAGGCTTGATGCTCGTCCTTCTCAATGTAAAGTCCGTAAAAGGTGTTGATGCTTTCGGGACTTATAAGTATGGCCTTGTCACGAACAAAAACATAAGGGTTATCCGGGTTAGGTGAGTGAGCATAGAATTCTCTTACCCATGAGATGTTACCCGGTTCCGGTTGATGGCAAAAGATTTGCCACTTTTGATGTGCAATACTCTTGAAGATGAATGGTTCAAGGCCGAAATCTTGATGAGAGTTGGAGTATTCAAAGCCTTGTTCTTCATGAATCTTCCGGCTTTCAAACTTGGATTGAAATCTTTCTTGAACCGCCGGTGTAGCAAACTTCTTGTATCTTGGTTCTTTGGAAGAACTTGGATGAACTAAAAGTTTAATCTCGGATGCCATGTATGATCTTTGTTGTGAGTAAAAACAAAGAAAAGAAAAGAAAATAAAAGAAAAGAAACTAAAAAGTTGCAAGATAGAAAGTAGGAATAGGTTAAGGGTGATGGGTTTTATAGGAAAGATAGGTGGGTGGGATTAGGGGAAATCGAAAAAAGGGTTTAGGGTTTGGTAGGGATTTTCGACAAAGGGGTTTTGGTTAGGATGAATCGGAGGCTTTATATAAGCCTTAGATTCAGCCCATTAGTTTCTTCGTTGAAGATGTTTTCCTACTTGGTTTAGAATTCCTTCTTTCTCTTGAACTTCCTTTCCTACAATTCAAAAACAAATCAAATAAGGATTAAAATTAAAGATAAACTAATAAAGAAAATAAATAAAGATGTGTAATAGGATTCTTAGACTTGAATAAAAAAATCTATCCTAAAACTACTAATAATCGGCAAAATAATAAAATAATAAAAAAAATAATCGGAAAAAAAATGAAAAATAAATAATTAAATAATCGACAAAAACAAAAATAAAAATAAATAAAAATAAAAAAATATCAAAAGGGAGAGCATGCTCATGCATCTCCTAAATTGACCACTTCCTTGTTACGTTCCACATGGGCACCATTGTAGTGCTTCAATCTTTGTCCATTAACTTTGAATTCATGGTTGTCAGAGATGGACTTGATTATCACAGCACCATGGGAGAATGGTTTGACGACTTCAAATGGTCCCGACCATCTTGATTTCAGCTTTCCCGGGAAAAGTTTTAGCCGAGAATTGAATAGGAGAAATAGTTGCCCTGGCGTGAATTGTCGTGGCAATAGTTTCTTGTCGTGCCATTGCTTTGTTTTCTCCTTGTAGATTCGTGCATTGTTATAGGCGAGTGCACGGAATTCTTCTATCTCATTAAGATCCATCAAGCGCTTTTGTCCGGCACTTTCCCAATCCATATTCACGATCTTGATTGCCCAGTACGCCTTGTGCTCGATTTCCACCGGTAGATGACATGTTTTACCATAGACAAGTCGGAAGGGGGACATACCTAAGGGTGTTTTGAATGCAGTGCGATATGCCCAAGGTGCGTCATCTAGTCTTAATGACCAATCCTTCCTTGAGGGATTTACAACTTTCTCGAGTATTCCCTTCAACTCCCGGTTGGAAATTTCTGCTTGCCCGTTGGTTTGTGGGTGATATGCCGTGGCGATCTT
Organism: Hibiscus mutabilis; assembly: GCA_019671005.1. Classification (NCBI taxonomy): domain Eukaryota; kingdom Viridiplantae; phylum Streptophyta; class Magnoliopsida; order Malvales; family Malvaceae; genus Hibiscus; species Hibiscus mutabilis. Next base: position 51,746,671 of record CM033711.1, read on the forward strand.
GTGTGATATGCCGAAACGTTGCAACATCTTGGCAATTAGTCTGTTGTCAAAATGCTTGCCCCCGTCATTGATAATTGCTCTCGGCATCCCAAACCGTGTAAATATGTTTTTCTGTAGGAATCGTTGCACGGTCTTGGAATCGTCGTTGGGAACTGCAGCTGCCTCTACCCATTTAGACACATAGTCGATGGTGAGTAAGATGTAGAGGTTGCCGAATGAAGATGGGAAAGGTCCCATAAAGTCGATCCCCCATACATCGAACAGTTCCACCTCGATGATGTTCTGGAGTGGCATCTCATGTCGTCTCGAGATATTGCCCGTCCTTTGGCAACGATCACATTGCTTGTAAAAGTCTTGGGCATCTTTGTACAATGTTGGCCAATACAAACCGGATTGCAAGACTTTGGCCGCGGTACGAGTTCCTCCAAAATGTCCTCCAAAGGGTGAAGAATGGCATTGCCGGAGTACATTCTATTGCTCTTCTTCAGGGACACATCGGCGTATAACCTGATCTGCACATTGTTTAAACAAAAGAGGCTCGTCCCAAAAGTAATGCTTAGCATAATGGCGGAACCGCTTCTTCCCTTGGTGAGTAATGCCATAAGGAAAAATACCACAAACAAGGAAGTTAACTAAATCCGCGTACCATGGTATTGCCGAGGCATGTGCCGCCTTGGCGACTGCTCCCAAGATTGTCGAGGCGTGCGCATCAAGGACTGCTGCGGCGTAGAGAGTTGCCGAGGCGTGTGCATCCATGGTTGCCGAGGCGTCATGGGTTGCCGAGGCATCTAGGGTTGCTGAGGCGTCAAGGGTTACCGAGGCGTTGAGGGTTGCCGAGGCGCCAAGGGTTGCCGATGCAATTAAAATTTGTTCATCCGGGAATGCATCGCATATCTCTAGATCCGCATCCTCCTCCCTATTGAGTTCCAAATGTGATAAGTGATCGGCCACTTGATTTTCTGTTCCTTTCCTGTCCTTAATTTCAATATCAAATTCTTGTAAAAGTAATATCCAACGAATCAAACGAGGTTTAGCATCCTTTTTAGCAAATAAGTATTTGATTGCCGAATGGTCCGTATGAACAATTACCTTTGTACCAATTAAATAGGATCGGAACTTGTCAAATGCGAAAACTACAACTAGTAACTCTTTCTCTGTTGTTGTGTAATTCACTTGAGCACCATTAAGAGTTTTACTAGCGTAGTATATCACATGGAAGGTCTTACCTGTGCGTTGGCCTAGGACTGCTCCTACCGCAAAATCACTTGCATCACACATGAGCTCAAAAGGTAGCGTCCAATCTGGTGGAACGACAATGGGTGCTGAGGCAAGCTTTTTCTTTAGGGTTTCGAATGCTTGAGTGCAAGAATCATCAAAATCGAAGACTTTATCCTGTTCATGCAGATTACACAAAGGTTTAGTGATTTTAGAAAAATTATGAATGAACCTCCTGTAAAAACCTACATGTCCGAGAAAACTTCGAATTCCTTTAACCGAATTTGGTGGGGGTAATCTCTCGATCATGTCCACCTTGGCTTTGTCTACTTCAATTCCCTTGGATGAAATCTTGTGGCCGAGCACTATTCCTTCATCTACCATAAAGTGGCATTTCTCCCAATTGAGGACTAAGTCCGTTTCTTCGCATCTTGCTAACACCCTCTCTAAATTGCCGAGACAGCCGTCGAAGTCATTACCAAAAACCGAAAAATCATCCATGAAGATCTCAAGGAAGTCTTCGACCATGTCTGAAAAGAGTGCCATCATGCATCTTTGAAAGGTTGCCGGGGCGTTACACAATCCGAACGGCATCCTTCGGAAGGCATAAGTATCGTATGGGCATGTGACGGTTGTCTTTTCTTGATCTTCTAGTGCTATGGCAATCTGATTGTAACCTGAATAACCATCAAGAAAACAATAAAAGGGTTTACCTGCAAGACGGTCAAGCATTTGATCAATAAAGGGTAATGGGAAGTGATCTTTCCTAGTGGCTTTGTTTAGCTTTCTATAGTCCATACAAACCCTCCAATCGGTCACAGTCCTGGTTGGGATAAGTTCATTATTTTCATTGCTTACCACTGTTATACCTCCATTTTTCGGTACACATTGTACCGGACTTACCCATGTACTATCAGAGATAGGGTATATAATGCCGGCGTCAAGCCACATGATGATTTCTTTCATTACAACCCCTTTCATGGCATGATTCAGTCTCCTCTGGGACTCAATTGAAGGTTTGTGATCATCTTCCAACAAGATCTTGTGCATGCACACCGCCGGGCTAATTCCCTTCAAGTCGGCAATTGTCCACCCTATTGCCTTTTTGTGTAGCTTCAACATCTTGATCAGCTTCTTTTCCTGCTCAAGCTGTAACTTAGAAGAAATAATTACAGGTAATGTATTATCGGTCCCTAAGTATACATATTTTAGTTGCTCTGGCGATTATTTCAACTCAAGAATTGGTGGTTGTTCAATAGAGGGTTTTTCGAGCTTACCTTCCTTACCTGAGTAGTCCAGTGGTTCAAAGTATGTACCTGGTCGTTGACTAGCCAATTTGCCTCTTCTTGTTGTTCCTCATCGACCGGTTCTTTATACTCCTCATGTTCCTCTTGGTCGGCAATGTAGTTGCCGAGGCAACTAAATTCCTCATCGAAGTTAAACTCTGCCGTGGCATGAAGTAGTTGGCATTCTTCTGGATCATCGGCATGCCTTAGTGTTTGGAACACATTTAGTTTGACCTGTTGGTCATTCACCCTCATTGTGAGTTCTCCCTTTTCAACATCGATCAAGGTTCTCCCAGTCGCTAGGAATGGTCTCCCGAGAATGATAGGTGCATGCTCATCTGCTTCACAATCCAAAACAATAAAGTCAGCGGGAAAAATGAATTTATCAACCTTTACCAGTATGTCCTCGATTTTTCCCTCTGGATGCACATAGGATCTGTCGGCTAGCTGCAGCATAACTGTTGTAGGTCTTGCCTTCCCGATTCCTAATTTCTAGAAAATCGATTTAGGCATCAAGTTTATGCTAGCCCCAAGGTCGCATAATGCTTTCCCGACATAGTGATTTACAATAGAACAGGGTATTGTGAAACTTCTGGGATCCTTCAACTTGGGTGGCATACGATTGTGCAACATTGTCATGCATCCCTCTGTCGCGGCAACTGTTTCAAACTCTCCTAGCCTTGTTCTTTTGGACACAATGTCTTTAAGGAACTTGGCATAGTTTGGCATTTGTTCAATTGCTTCCACCAGTGGCAAGTTGATGTGGACTTGCTTTAAGATATCAAGAAACTTCTTGAATTGGTATTCTTGCTTTTGTCGCTTCAACCTTTGTGGGAATGGTGGTGGAAGTCAGATATCTTCGATCCTTTCATTGGTTTGAAACCTGATTGACGGCATTGTCGGGACATCTGGAGTTGCCGAGGCATTATCAACTGGGGTTGCCGAGGCATGCTTATCGCAAGTTGCCAAGGCGTCTTTATCATCGGTTGCTGAGGCATGCTTATTGCCGGTTGCCGCGGCAACTCCTGGTTCAGCATCTGAGGCTTTGCCGCTAGGTTCGTCTTGATCTTTTTGTGGAGTTTTGTTTGACGAGCGGGGTTGAACCTCTCTAAGTTGTTGGCCACTTCTAGTGGTGATTGCCTTACATTGCTCACGGCCAGTTCCTCTTGCGACTTCAGTATCGCTAGGTAAACCTCCTTGTGGTCTAGTGTTCAGATTTTGAGCAAACTGTCCGACTTGATTTTCCAATGATTTGATTGCCGCCTCTTGGTTTTGCAATCTCATCTCGGTCATGTTAATAAAAGCATCAGTTCTTTTTATGAAAATACTATTCTCAGCCATATAAGATTCAGTTTTCATCATAAAAGCATTTAGAGAATTTTCCAAAGAACTAGATGTCGTCGGTTGTTGCTGCGGCATCTGTTGCCGTGCCATATTCTGCTGGAATCCCGATGCTTGTGCATTCTGATTGTTCTGGTTTAGAGCATTGTTGGGATTACTCCATGAAAAATTCGGGTGCTTCTTCCAAGTTGGATTGTATGTATTTGACATCATGTTGTTGCTCCGATTGTAATTCCCCACATAGAAGCTAGATTCCGGATTCTGCATACATTCAGAAGAATTATGGTTATCGCCACATAACTCACAAAAAGAATCCATTACCTTGACTTCATGTGTGTTGTTTGGTTTTTGCATGTTCGGACCATCTTGGTTAAAGCGGCCAATTGTGCGAAATTGAATCGATGATCCTAGTTCATGTATTGTGGCTTGGCGTCTAACTCCTCCTCTTCTAGTAGATGGGAATTGATAGTCATTCTTGGCCAGCCTGTTTAAGATTTGCATTGCTTCTTCCGGCGACTTATCTAGGAGTATGCCGTTTGCCGAGGCATCTAGCATCATCCTTGTTGGTGTATTCACGGCGTTGTAAAACATTGTTACTTGAGTCCACACCGAATCCGTGTAGGGGCATTTATGTAGAAGTTCTCTATATCGCTCCCAAGCCTCGTACATGGATTCATCATCCGCTGCCGAAAAAAAGTAATGTCATTCTGAAGCTTATCACCAAATTTGTAGGATTAAATCTAGCAAGGAAATCACGACAAAGATCAGTCCAAGATGCTATGGATCCGGCAGGAATGCTATTCAACCATGCTTTCGCCCTATCCCTTAGTGAATAGGGGAATAATCTTAATCGTAGGACATCGGGGGTGACTCCGTGTATCTTGAACGAGTTGCAAATCTCGAGGAAAGATTTCAGATGTTGCCGTGCATCTTCAGTTGCTGAGCCGCCAAATTGACCAATTGTGTTGATCATATTAAACATTACCGGTTTCAACTCAAAGTGGTCGGCTTCAATTTCAGGTGCGACAACTCCTGAGTTAAGTCCATCAAGATCTTCTTCAAGATAGTCTCGAATAGTTCTGTTTCGTGCAAGAATCACTCCTCCTCCTGCTCGAACATCTTGATTCATATTGCCGTCTTGATTTGCCATTGCTTCTCTTATCCTTCGTATAAGTCTTTGTAAGGTTCGTTCGATTTCTGGATCAAAGGGATATTCTGGTGAAGTCGGTCTTGCCCTGGTCATATACCAATGCAAAACCAAAGTTTGTTAGCCCTTTGAATTTTAAACAAGAAAAATAAAAAGAAAGTGCAAGAAAGTAAAAACAAAGTCGCTATTGCCAATCCCGCAACGCGGCGCCAAAAACTTGTTGCGCGTAATAAGTGCTACGCAAATGTGCAAGTATACACGTCGCAAGTTATAGTATAAAAGATATCGTCTCCACAGGATTGGTGCCACTTCAAGAATCTAGTCTCTTGCAATCGTGTAAAAGTAAAAACACAAGTAAAGGATTATAGAAGTTTTAACTAATAACTAATCTAGAAAGCAATCAAGTAAATGAAAAGATGAATTCAATTGAGAGAGATAGGCTAGGTTATCGTGAGTTGAGATGTGATAGCCGATTGGATTGTCTTGGTAAAAGAGTGCACGGCAACTTCGGTTGCCGTGGCAACTTGCACGACGGGGTTGCCTTGGCAACTAATTAATGGTTGCTCAGGCGACTAGTTGGGCAACTACTTGGGCGTCCGGGCAGCAACTTCAAGGTTCGGCGGAGCGTTCTTCAATGGTTTCTTCTTATCCCTAAGTCGAAACTCTAGCTACTTGTGCATGCCTTGATAATACATCCCTGCGTGAATCAAGGGTGAACAACAACCAATCTTGCGCTCCTCTTAGCCGTTGAAATCCTTAACTTATTCCTAAGCCGGATTAATCTTCACCATCATTGGATTGCATAAAGATCATATTCATTCGTTTCTTGAATCTAACTCTCCCGATATTAGATAAATGGATGAAATCACGAGATCCTCTCCCAATTCCCTCGCAAGCAATAATAAGAACCAAGAATGAATAAACCTTGAAATAGAAAAGTGCAACTCTTATTACCTAAACAAAAACCAATAGTTTCTCACAACCACAAAACACAATAACCATAGCCAAGTAAATTTAGTTCATGGCTAGGTTCCAAAGAAACACAAATAGACAATCCCTAGCATGAACCCAATCGAACAAGGAAGAAAAGCTGAAGCTTGTCGAAAATTCCCCTTTGCTTCCTCTCTTGGTCTTGTTAAACTTCCCTCTTGCTCTCTCTATGCATCTTGTCGAAATCTCCTTGATATTTATAGGGCTAGGCCAAAGTCCTTCTTTGAGGAGGAGTTTGAGTTGGAATTAAATTATCTTTAAAGAATATAATTCTTTATTATAATTTTATTCCTATTAGAACTTCTCCTATCTTCTTGGAATTTAATTCTTCTTTAATCTCTGCATGGCAATCAAATTCCTTTGGGCTTGGGCCTTGCTCCATGTCATCTTGGGCTTGTAAAGTCATGAATTTCGACATCCATATTGCTTTTTGTCTTTGTCGACAAATGCCATGGCAACTGGCTCAGCGTCTCCTTCATGCATTGCCCTGGCAACTAGCTCGGCATATCCTTCATGCATTGCCCTGGCAACTAGCTCGGCATTGCTTTGGCAAGTGATCCTGCACATACACACACAAAAACACACCAAAGCAGCATCTATTTCCACAAAAATCACCAAGTTATGTAATCAAGCTCAACGATTGAAGGAAACATGGATTAATGCATGAATGGCTAACTATGCAACTAATATGAGCCTAAGTCTAACAATAATATGAGTAAAAAGGTAAGAAAAATAGTACTTTTGAACACTTATCATCAATAAACATAGGAACAAATGCATGATCATACAACATTGGTCTAACATTCAAATTAGACAAGATTCAACAAACATTGGGTTTCCATCATAAAAATGCGCAGCATCTACTTCATATAAACATGTTATCATGGTTCTTATACATAGATTAAGTCATCCAAATAGGTTACATAATAGGCCCATTAAAACATTACACAAACTAGTCTTAAACACATATTCAAATGCATGATCAAGGATACCTATTACATAATCTAGTGCCACCAAACTAGGAGTATACAAAGAGTACGAATTCATACTTTCAAGCTTGCCTCAAGTGTTGCTTCAAACCCAAGATAACCTCTTGAAATATCTTTAATCTGTTATGGGAAGAATGAAGAGTATAGTGGTAAGTACAAGTTATGTACTTAGTGAGGTAACATTAAATCTAGCCAATTTCAAAGCATATAAGTCCAAGTTTACATGTAATCCAAAGAATCAAGACCATCACCAAAAATCATGTACCATTCGAATTGCAAGGAGGAAAATATAGGCAAGTTTCACATATCACCCATTCAATCATAGCAACATCGATCATGTAATCATAGCATATCATTCGAACACCTTGCTTAGAAGACAAGCAACATACATCATAATACTCATGTACCATTCGATCATCTTGCTTAGGTGACAAGCAATCAAAAAAACTCTAATCACCAATTAGCCATTCATACACAAAGCCATCATCTATACATTTCTTTCAAAGTAAGGAAGTTCATACAAGTTTTTTACAATACAAGCAATGTTCATTTGAATTATTAAGTCCTCTTACAACATCCTTAGTAAGTAGCTTACTAGATAATCAAATCTTAAAAATATGCACCGAAGTGCCAAGATGCACCGAAGTACCAATATGCATCAAAGTGCCAATATGCACCGCAGTGCCAATATGAGGTCAAGATTCTAAGGCATGCCCTCCTATCTATCAAACTAGGTACCAAGGTTGTTGATTATCCATTTCATTATCCAATACAACATTATGCCATTCAAAGGCCAAGCCCTTAGGCTTATGGAGTTTTAACGCCCAATACAAAACTATCCATGCCATTAGAATAGCATGAATACAAAGTAGTATTCTTGTTCAATTCATTTCAATCAGCCATGTATAACATTCACAAACACAAGCATATATATGCAATGTGCGTACCTTATTCTCCAATCAAGCATGCCATTTCATACCTTTGGCATAAGCAATGCAATATGTCAAGCAATACATTTCGTTTTCTTAACACTCAAGTAAACACATAGATATGGCATCAAACAAGTTATCATACATATCATGCTTTCCTTAATTAGCCAAATAGGTTTTAAGTCATGTTACGTGGCAATAACATTGAATTAAACAAGGTTGGTTAGGACCTAGTTCTAACCCTAAGATAGTTACACTCACAATACTCCTAGCAATTCAAGTGTCTTGAATCCAAATCCCTTTGCCTCTAGCTTTGGGATGTCCACCCCTATCCTCTTCTTCCCCAACTTGATGTCCTTGATCTAGCAAGCATAGCACATACACATTTCATCAAAACAAGCACATTATATCACACAATCATAGTAGCAATGTTACCACATTTGTTCCTAACATTTAGCTATTGTTTTTATGCTTCATTTTAAGCATTTCTTACTAGTTCATTTCCATATTTTTATTACTTCATTTTAAAGCATAATTGGACAGGTTACAATGTCCCAAAACTGTTTTGGAAACAGTTTGTTACTAGGTGCAAAAAACAGTCCCAAACTGCCTAGGACACTGTTGCCTGGCAGTTTGCACACTGTCCCTTTAAATGGCCATATCTTTTAATCCGTACGTCGAGATTTCGATTACTATACACCGTTGGAAGCTAATTTGTTTTTATATAAAACCATGTAAGGCTTACATTTTATTTCTTAGCCAATCAATACAGTTTATTGTTCAAAGACAGGGCATTTACACTGCCTGGACAGTTTGCACTGTCCAGTAATTCCTATTTATAGTTTCCAGCATAGGACCCAGATTTCAGTTCTTTTTTCACCTAATGAAAATAGACATACTAAGGATCATTTCATCAAAATTTCATCCCTGAATTTGATCTATACAATTTTTGGTGAATTTTCAAAGTGACTGGCCAGAACAGAGCAATTCTAGGCAGATTGTATCTATTCACATTTTAATTCCTTAAATTCATTTTAACCAATGTTTTGTTCCTATAATTCATTTCATATGATATCCTAAACATGTTAAGTCAATGTTAATTCATTATTCAAGGTAGCCAAAACATAGTACGTTGGTTACAATGCCTAATTTTGCATGTTTACTCAATTCTTCCCGAAATCAATAACACAAGCTCGTAGCATATCTTCTAACACTTGAATGATTCTCTCAGATTAGCCATCCAATTGAGGATGAAAGGCCGTACTAAGATGTACTTTAGCTATTAGAGCTTTCTGTAGAGATTTCAAAATCGAGAAGCAAATCGAGGGTCACGATCGGAGATGATTGCTGTAGGTACACCGTGTAACCGAATCACTTCATGAATGTATAGCTCGGCAAGGGTTTCCAAGCTTATGTTCATACGAACAGGGATGAAGTGAGTAGATTTAGTGAATCTATCAACAATCACCCATACAACATCATTCTTTCTTGGAATAGAAGGAAGCCCGGTGACAAAGTCCATGGTAATTTGATCCCACTTCCACTGGGGAAGTTCAATAGGTTGAAGCAATCCAGTAGGGACTTGATGCTCAGTTTTAACTCTTTGACAAGTTAAGCACTTGGATACAAAGTTCATGATTGCAGATTTCATGCTTGGCCACCAGTATAGTGACTTTAGGTCCTTATACATCTTAACCAATCCAAGGTGGATCGAGAAAGAACTTTGATGAGCTTCTTTCAACATTTCTTGTCTTAGTTCCTTATTGTTAGGAACACAAACTCTATCTTTGAAATAGAGGAGTCCATTTGACTTTAGGGAGAAGTTAGAGCTAGACTCAAAAGCAAGCTTAGATATGATCTTCTGAAGATCTGGATCAACTTGTTGGAGTTCTTTAATTCTCGAGATGAAATCGGATTGAACTTGAAGTTCAGACAAAAATTTTCGGCCCTTGGATAGTCGGAAATGAGCATTGATAGCCGTAGTAGCTGCGAAAGAATTAACAAGGTCATTAGAATGATTTTCAATAGGTTTCTTGCAATGAAAGGCACTGCTCAAATGGTTTCTTGTATCACAAGGCATTGTTTGAATTCTTTCTTACAAGCTAAGAAAGATTCAATTTCAATGGTTAAAAGTATTTTAAGCACAATTCTTATTCGAATGGGTTACTTGTATTTTAAGAAATTTTTGAATAGTAACTTATAGCTTAAGGAAACTCTAAATTCATTATTTGCAAAACTAGAGAAGGCATGACTCAAATGAATTTAATCAGAATTCTAGATTTAGGAGTTACCCGAGTATGGTCTGTGACTAAGGGCGTCAGCAACTACGTTTGCTTTCCCCGGATGGTAGTCGATAGCCAAATCGTGATCTTTAAGTAATTTGAGCCATCTCCTTTGTCTCAAATTCAAGTCCTTCTGTGTTAGGAGGTATTTGAGACTTTTGTGATCTGTAAATAGATTGCATTTCTCTCCGTATAGATAGCGTCTCCATACCTTGAGAGCAAACACGATAACTGCTAATTCTAGATCGTGTGTTGGATAATTAGACTCGTGTGGCTTCAGTTGCCTTGAAGCGTAAGCAATTACTTTCCCATCTTGCATCAGGACACAACCGAGTCCTAGATGAGAAACATCACTATAAATAGTGAATTCCTTGCCTGATTATGGTTGGATGAGTATCGGGGCATGAGTCAAAGCTTGCTTAAGTTGATCAAAACTTCGTTGTTGGTTCTCCGATCAAACAAAAGGCGTATCTTTGCGGGTAAGCTTGGTAATACTTGTGGCAATGGAGGAAAAGCCTTTAACAAATCTTTTGTAATACCTGGCTAAACTGAGAAAGCTTCAGACCTCGCTTACATTCTTTGGAGGCCTTCAATTTAGAATAGACTGAATCTTGCTTGGATCAACTTTGATTCCTTCCGACGAGATAACATGGCCAAGAAAAGAAACTTCTGGTAACCATAATTCACATTTGGAAAACTTGGCATACAATTGATGTTCTCGGAGTGTTTGCAAGACAATTCGGAGGTGTTCAGCATGCTCCTCCTTATTCTGAGAGTACACCAAAATGTCTTCAATGAATACGACCACGAACTTGTCAAGATAGGGCTTGAATACCCGATTCATGAGATCCATGAAAGCAGCCAAAGAATTCGTTAACCTGAATGGCATTATGAGGAATTCGAAGTGGCCATATCAAGTATGAAAGGCTGACTTAGGTACATCTTGCTCTTTTACTTTCATTTGATAGTACCCCGATCTAAGGTCGATCTTAGAGAATATGGCAGCATCCCTAAGTTGATCAAAAAGATCTTCAATTCTGGGTAGGGGATACCGATTCTTGATGGTAAGATTGTTTAACTGACGGTAATCAATACAAAGCCGCATAGTCCCGTCTTTCTTCTTTACAAATAAAATCGGTGCACCCCAAGGAGAAGTGCTAGGCCGTATGAAACCTTTATCTTGCAACTCTTGAAGTTTCTTCTTTAATTCTTTCAACTTGACAGGTGCCATTCTATAGGGTGTAATGGACACCGGAGCTGTTCCAGGCTGAACTTCAATCCTGAACTCTACTTCTCCGGTCGAAGGGACACCGGGGAGTTCCTCGGGAAAAACATCAGTGAATTCAAAAATAATAGGCATGCTAGGCAAACCGAATTCAATTTCATCTTGAAGAATCATCTTAGCAAAGATTAAAGTTGGTTTCTTGTCTATTAAGAGAATGGATTCTTTCCCTAAACCCTAGAGATACAGTCTCTAATTTTGGCAATCTACCCAGGCCTCGTGTTTTCTTAACCAATCTAACCCCAATATCAAGTCAAATTCAAAAAATGGTAAGACATAAAGATCAATACGAAATGGTATGTTTCGAATGGTCAAGGCAGCTTGCTTGTGGCGCAAGTTAATAGGTGTTTTTTCCCCTAATGGATTCGAAACTACAATATTTGATTCAATAATTTCAGTTTTCAATTTTAACTTGTTGATCAAGGCAGAACAAACAAATGAATAGGTAGACCCCGAATCAATTAAAGTATATGCATGACTGGAATTTAACTCAACGGCACCTGCGATAACATCGGGAGCTTCATCATCATCTTTACCACTAATGTAGTACATACGAGCAGGGGCTCGAGATTCCTGATGAGTTTGAGCATTTGAATAGGGGCCCTTCTGTTTCCCATGATTACTGGACTGAGCTTGTCTGTGTGCTTTGTTTCGGTCAGGAGGACCTGAGCTAGCAATTGCAGAAGTTCGATTCGAAGCCTTGTTGGGATTTTGGGGACAATCCCGGATATAATGATCAGAGGCTCCACATGAGAAGCATAAATTTTGTTGAACTCTACACTGGCCAGTATGATGTTTCTGATAGAACTTGCAAAGAGGGTATTGTATAGCTTTAGCCTGATTCCCCGTGCTATCAACAAAAACAACAGGGGCTGAAGTCTTTACAACCGTTTGAGGTTTCGGAATGTAACTACTTTTTTGATTAGGGGTATAGTTCGAAGAGTGTCCCTTGGAATGTTTGGACTTCTTTGATTGCCAGTGTAGCTTATCATCGTTCATGGGTCGTTTATCTTTCTAAGAGTGTCTGCTCTTGCGTCTTTCTGAGGCTTTCATCTTCGCCTCAATAGCAATGGCTCGGTTTACCAAATTTTGGATGTTGATAATACCCAGAGCAGTGCATATCGAGCTTAATTCATCATTTAACCCATCGATGAACATTCGACACTTGTCAGCCTCGGTTTTGATATATTCAGACCCATACTTGCAAAAGTTGCTCACCTATTGCTCGATAGGTTGGCCAGTTTGTTTAAGATACAAAAATCATTTTCGGCGCTCGGCCAGATATTGTTCGCTGATATATTTCTTCCTGAACTTATCAATGAAGAACTTCCAAGTAATAGACTCTGTAGGAGCAGTCAGAGTAGTGGTTTACCACTAGCTTAGTGCTTTGTCTTCCAATACAGCGATGGAACACTCGAGTTTATGCTTGTCAGAACATGGCAATTGTTTCATCAGAATGCGAGTAGTGGCCTCTAACCAGTACTCAGCTACTTCTGGATTAGCCTTATCGGTGCCAGTGAAGGTGTATGCCCGATGCTGAGCCAACTTGTCAATATGGGCTTAGTTTTGCACAGTAACAGTAGGAGCAATATGGTGATCTTGTTTTAGGGTAGTTATGAAATGATTGAACATCTCTTTCATACTTGTAAGATATTCTTGCTGCACATGATTGATAGTAGGAGCTTCCTGTTGAGCAGCAGCCTGAGCTCGATGTTGAGCTTGCTGTTGAGGAGGATTCTGTTCCATCCCCACACTATCTCCTTCGTTCGAGGAGCCTACGGGACTTTCATTATCCCGACCCAATCTTGTTTCTGACATTCTAGTTTAGTCAGAACAGATAGAGTCTTAGTTACCACATTTACACATTTATGCAACAACACAAGCTTATATCAAATCTCCTATAGGGCACAATATCCTATATGATGCAAATGAGGTTATAGAATCGACCAAAAAGCTCTGATTACCAATAAATGTAACACCCCGTCCCGGGTTAGCCGTGACCCAATTTTGAAGCGTCATCAGAACGAAAACAAAGCAATAGATAGGTTACTTGTCGAACAAGTAACCTTAGAGTACTTAACTTCATGCGCAAGTAACCTAAACTAAACCTTTCAATACAAACAATACATACAACAATTCATATTAAGCAAACCAATAACATACATAGCATACTAATTTAGTACCATTTTGTTTCATTTTATGCTTATAACCTAAGTTACTAATATCATGTTACCAATCCATCCAATTCACATGCATCATTCAAACAACAAACTCATGTGTGTCATACTTCACTTAAAGTTACTATTAAACATGGTACAACTTTCATCCTTATTTTAATTCTATGCACCTTATTCGAATAACTCTAGGTGATCACTAAACATGCTTTAACTAGCTTACTTGCATCTCAAGAAACTACTTATTCAACCAATAACAATTTCATTACAAAGCATCCAACTTACATCTTATTACATCTTCATACATCCATTCGAACAACATGGAAGTCCCTAATTACATTTCAATTCTTTCTTTACAATCAAGTCATCACATTTCATAGCATACTTGGCTAATACATAGATAATGCATGCTTAACATACCTTAGCCTCAATCTTGTCATTGTTGAATCATGTCAATAAACATAGGAACAAATGCATGATCATACAACATTGGTCTAACATTCAAATTAGACAAGATTCAACAAACATTGGGTTTCCATCACAAAATGCGCAACATCTACTTTATATATACATGTTATCATGGTTCTTATACATAGATTTAGTCATCCAAATAGGTTACATAATACGCCCATCAAAACATTACACAAACTAGTCTTAAACACATATTCAAATGCATGATCAAGGCTACCTATTACATAATCTAGTGCCACCAAACTAGGAGTGTACAAAGAGTATGAATTCATACTTTCAAGCTTCCCTCAAGTGTTGATTCAAACCCAAGATATCCTCTTGAAGTATCTTTAATCTGTTATGGGAAGAATGAAGAGTAGAGTGGTAAGTACAAGTTATGTACTTAGTGAGGTAACACTAAATCTAGCCAATTTCAAAGCATATAAGTCCAAGTTTACATGTAATCCAAAGAATCAAGACCATCACCATAAATCATGTACCATTCAAATTGCAAAGAGGAAAACATAGGCAAGTTCCACATATCACCCATTCAATCATAGCAAAATCCATCATGTAATCATAGCATATCATTTGAACACCTTGCTTAGAAGACAAGCAACATACATCATAATACTCATGTACCATTCGATCATCTTTCTTAGGTGACAAGCAATCAAAAAACTCTAATCACCAATTAGGCATTCATACACAAAGCCATCATCTATACATTTCTTTCAAAGTAAGGAAGTTCATACAAGTTTTTTACAATACAAGCAATGTTCATTTGAATTATTAATTCCTCTTACAACATCCTTGATAAGTAGCTTACTAGATAATCAAATCTTAACAATATGCACCGAAGTGCCAATATGCACCATAGTGTCAATATGCATCGAAGTGCCAATATGTACCGTAGTGCCAATATGCACCGTCGTGCCAATATGTACCATCGTACCAATATGCACCGTAGTGCCAATATGAGCTCAAGATTCTAATGCATGCCCTCCTATCTATCAAACTAGCTGCCAAGGTTGTTGATTATCCATTTCATTTAAGCTTTATACATTTCATGATCCAATACAACATTATGCCATTCAAAGGCCAAGCCCTTAGGCTTATGGAGTCTTAACTCCCAATACAAAATTATCCATGTCGTTCGAATAGCATGAATACAAAGTAGTATTATTGTTCAATTCATTTCAATCAGCCATGTATAACATTCACAAAAAAAAACATATATATGCAATGTGTGTACCTTATTCTCCAAGCAAGCATGCCATTTCATACCTTTGGCATAAGCTATGCAATATGTCAAGCAATACATTTCATTTGCTTAACACTCCAGTAAACACATAGATCATGGCATCAAACAAGTTACCATACATATCAATCTTCCCTTAATTATCCAAATAGGTTTTAATTCATGTTACATGGCAATAACATTGAATTAAACAATAACAAGGTTGGTTAGGACCTAGTCCTAACCCTAAGGATAGTTACACTCACAATACTCCTAGCAATTCAAGTGTCTTGAATCCAAATCCCTTTGCCTCTAGCTTTGGGATGTCCACTCCTATCCTCTTCTTCCCCAACTTGCTGTCCTTGATCTAGCAAGCATAGCACATACACATTTCATCAAAACAAGCACAATATATCACACAATCATAGTAGCAATGTTACCACATTTGTACCTAACATTTAGCTATTGTTTTTATGCTTCCTTTTAAGCATTTATTACTAGTTCATTTCCATATTGTTATTACTTCATTTTAAAGCATAATTGGACAGGTTACAATGTCCCAAAACTGTTTTGGAAACAGTTTGTTACTAGGTGCAAAAACAGTCCCAAACTGTCCAAGACACTGCTCCCTGGCAGTTTGCACACTGTCCCTTTAAATGGCCATATCTTTTAATCCGTACGTCAGAATTTTGATTACTATAAACCGTTGGAAATCTAACAAAATTATCTATAAGACCATGTAAGATTTGCATTTTAGTTCTTATCCAATTAAAACAGTTTATTGTTCAAAGACAGGGCATTTACACTGCCTAGACAGTTTGCACTATCCAGCAATTCCTATTTACAGTTTCCAGCATAGGACCCAGATTTCAGTTCTGTTTTCACCTAATGAAAATAGACATACGAAGGATCATTTCATAAAAATTTCAGCCCTGAATTTGATGTATACAATTTTTGGTGAATTTTCAAAGTGACTGCCCAGAACAGAGCAATTATGGGCAGATTGTATCTATTCACATTTTAATTCCTTAAATTCATTTTAACCAATGTTTTGGCCCTATAACTCATTTCATATGATATCCTAAACATTTTAAGTCAATTTTAATTCATTATTCAAGGCAGCCAAAATAGAGTAAGTTGGTTACAATGCCTAATTTTGCATGTTTACTCAAGTTCAATTCCACAAAACAGTTTCTATGTTGTATGACTATGTTCATACTTTTATCCTTCATTTCCAGCATTGTTTTCTAACAATTCAATTTGTTTAACACATTCTTTACAATATCTATTCATGATCATAATCAATTCATCAATTCCATAGCTCAATTTTAAGTTATATTCATTAAATTCTAACTTCAACAACACATTTCAATTTTCCAGCAACCTAGCTTATTTCACTATCATAAACACATAATTTCCAGCATTGTACCTAGTTTTCATTCTTCAATTTGCATGATTCTACAACCATATAATCATCTAATCACATATTCCATAGATAATTCCATCTAACATCATCAAAACAGTCCAATTCAACAATATAGTTACCTATTCAATTGAACACAAGTAGAATCCTACTTATTTTGCTTCTAGCTTAATTTCAATCAAAAATCTCAACACATGCAAGCTTAATTCCCTTCTTCAATGGCTGAATTTTTCAAGCTTTCTCTCACTCTATTTTCTCTCTTCTTCAATCGGCTAACATAATGAAAATGAAGAAGATGATGGCAAATGTGGATATCCACATTAGTGGAATTAGGATTTTACTAAACTAACCTTAGTTAGTAACTAATCATATAATTAGTCAAGGGCAAATAAGAGAATCATCAAATTTATCATGCAAGCCTAATCTTTCTTACTTAATTCAAATTGGTCCTTTTTAATTAGATCACTTATTTCATACATTCTTTCAATTAGACCCTTGACTATTCAATTTAGCTTAATTCTAAATTCAGTTAAGCTATCAATTTATGCAATTTGGTTCCAATACTTCTAGGCTATGGTTTGGGGTGTTACACGAGATTCTTGATGAGTAGGGGTGCTCGAATGTCATCCTTTGCCCTTCCCCTGATTTCCAGACTGAGCTTGTCTAGGGCCTTTGTTTCGAATGGAAGGAGCTGAGCTAGCATTTGCATGAGCTCGATTCGAAACCTTGTTAGGATTCTAAGGACAATCCCTGATATAGTGATCGGAGGCTCCACATAAGAAACATAGATTCCGTTAAATTCTACATTGGCCAGTGTGGTGCTTCTGGCAGAACTTGCAAGTAGGATATTGAGTAGCTTTACTGAAATTCACCGTACTATCAACAAAGATGAACGGGGCTGAAGGCTTAGATACTGATTGGGGTCTCAGTATGTAGTTGCTCTTCTGAATAGGAGTGTAATTCGAAGAGTGTTCTTTGGAGTGTTTGGACTTCTTTGACTGCCAGTGAGGCTTGTCATCATTCCTGGATTGTTTGTCTTTCTAGGAGTTACCACTTTTGCATTTCTCAGAGGCTTTCATCTTCGCCTTGGTTGTAATAGCCCGGTTCACCAGATTCTGGAAGTTAGTGATACCCAGGGCAGTGAATATTGGACTCAGTTCATCATTCAGTCCATCGATAAACATCTGACACTTGTCAACATCAGTCTTGATGTATTCTGACCCGTACTTGCAATACTTGCAAAAATCGCTCACGTATTGTTCAATGGGTCGGCCACCTTGCTTGAGGTACAAGAAACACTTCCAACGCTCGGCCAGGTATTGTTCACTGATGTATTTCTTTCTGAATTCCTCGAGGAAGAATTTCCAAGTTACAACTTCAGCAGGAGCAATCAGGGTAGTGGTTTCCCACTAGCTTACAGCTTCGTCTACCAACAGGGCTATGGCACATTCAAGTTTGTGCTCATCAGAACAGGATAGTTGTTTGGTCAGGATTCGAGTAGTGGCCTCTAACCAATACTCAGCTACTTCAAGATTGGCTTCATCAGTGCGAGTGAAAGTATAGGTCCGATGTTGAGCCAGCTTGTTAGTCGGGGCTCTATTTGGCACAACAACAGTAGGAGGAATAGGATGGTCTTGTTTTAAAGTAGTTACAAGATGATCGAACATCTCCTTCATGCTCAGGAGACATTTCTGCTGCACAGGATTTATAGCGAGAGCTTTCTGTTGAGCAACAGCTTGGGCTCTAGGTTGAGCTTGTTGTTGTGGAGGATTCTGCTCCATCCTCACACTATCTTCTTCATTCGAGGAGCCTTCAAGAATTTCATCATCCTGTCCAAGTCTCGTTTCAGACATTTCTAGTTCAAATAGAACAATTAGGAATTCAGTTTAGTTAAGCAAAGACACAAGCTATACAATACAAGTCTCCTATGTGGCACAAGTATCCTATATGATGCAAGAGAGCTCGGTTTAGTCCTAGAACCGACTAAAAAGCTCTGATTACCAATAAATGTAACACCCCTTACCCCGGGTTAGTAGCAAACCGGCTTGAAAGCGTTACCAAGAATATTACATTACAAGAACGAGGCAAGAATAGGTTAACTCCTCCCTATTCGGTGATTTACTTAACTAGCAAGCAATCAAGCATTCATATTTGTTTACAAGACATTATGGGTTACTACTTTTAACATTTCAATTAACATCATCATACACTAGCATTCGAATAGCCTAAGTGAGCAAACATTCTTCCATTTCATTTTATTGTTCCTTAGAATGATACATGTAACATTTCATACCTAAATTTACTAAGCGTGATCATTTTTACATACAGTTACACGTATCTTATCTCCAAACAAGCCATACCATACAAACACATAAAAACACCTACAACATGGTATATTCACATAAGTGACTATATAATTTCACAAGGCATTCGAATGGCACAATAGGCTTGATCAATTACTTTGAAACATTCAAAGTATACACATATGCGCAGCAAACTACCTTTCCATTACATATAATTTGAGTTCATTACATACTTTAGTCTTAACAACTATGTACTTAACATGGAAGGCCCATACAAGAGCATATATATACAAGTATTCAAAACATCAAGTAGTCATGTTCATGCATATATAAAATCTTCCCAAAACAAACAAGATGCATGGTCTAGTCCTAGCTACATGTATATGTCTAGGTGCCACAAACTAGGAGAAATACAAAACAAGTATGAACCATACTTTAGCTATGCTTGTGTATTGCTTCGAGCACAAGAAATCATGCTTCAAGATCAAGCAACAATTGAATCCTTTATCCTATAGTTAGGAAGAATAAAAACAAGAGTGATAAGTACAAGAATGTACTTAGTGAGGTAGTAACTAGTTCTAACCAATTGTTATATCAAGTTAAGTGTCAATTAGACAAGAATGATCCTAGCTAAGGATTGCAAGGCATTCGAATAGTATAAGAAGCAATAGACAATAATTCATGCTTACATAACAAGTAATCAAGCAATTCATGCTTACATGACAAGTAATCAAGCAATTCATGCTTACATGACAAATAATCAAGCAATTCATGCTTACATGACAAGTAATCAAGCAATTCATGCTTACATGACAAGTAATCAAGCAATTCATGCTTATTAGCTCATTTATTATCTTTTATCACAATCTTTGGTTCATAGTTTGTCTAGGTAATCGAGTCTCCAACCAACTGTCACCACAAGATGTATTGTAGTAATGGTCAACCCTCCTACTGTTGCCAAAGACCACATACATACCCTACGTCTGTCGCCAATTAGGGGCCTTAGCCCTAGACCGTAGTCCACCCTGACACAATGAGCTCTAAACTCTAAGGCATGCCCTTCTACCAATTCAACTAGCAACTAAGGTTGTTTGATTACACTTCATTTATTCAAGGATTTCAAGCTTTTCAAGTTCAAGATCATGTATCATTCAACTGTACAAGTTCATGTCAAGCATTATCTTTATTTCAAGAGTCATTTCAAGTATTGCATGGCAAGTTTATACATGCATTAAGCCCTTAGGCTATTAGAGCCATAACTCGTTATTTCAAGTGTTCATTGCATCATCTAGGCTAGCATTTCAAGCAATAAGTTTAAGCAATTGATCACAATACCATGTCATGCTTACAAGCATCAATGTTACCACATATACATGCTAGCATTCTATTTATACAACACTTCAAGGATGTAGTCAACTTTCATGTATAATCTTATTTCATACTTCCCTTATTAGATCAAGATTATATTAAGTCAATTTTAACAATACAAGTATTTAGACATGCTTGCTATAGTTAGGACCTAGTCCTAACTCTAGAATAAACTACACTCACAATACTCCCCAAGCTAGCTAATCTCAAAATACTATTCCATTTTTCTTGTCCCTTGAATGCTCGACTTTAGATCCTTCTCCGGAGTCTTCTCCTTGCTCTAGTAAATCACATAGATAGAACAAGGTCAAAACATGAAATCACAAAATCATTCAATATGGTAGCAAGGTTAATACATTATATATACAAAACAGATAGGATCTTCTGTACACACCTTAATGCACATTACCAAACTGTCTACATTCCTTATTAAGGCAAAACAGGGCAGTAATTAAAATATCCCAAAACTGTTTGAAAATAGTTTACAAAAGTGCCATATTTTCCTAATCTGCTGCTACCAGGCAGCATGTACTCTACTCACTTAAACATGCATAACTTTCATTCTGTACGTCAGAATTTCAATTAGTTTACACCTTTGGAAAGCTAAATTAATTGTCTTTCTAACCATATAGGTCTTTCTTTTTAATCCTTTACCAATTAATACAGTTTTTTAACTTAAAGACAAGGCAATTTACAACACTGGACAGTTTGCACTGTCCCTAGTATTTCTTCTCTACAATTCATTCTACAATCCAAAATTCAGTTCGGTTTTCTAATAATGAATTTAGACATGTTAATTAATTGTCCATAAAAATTTCAGCCTTAAATTCCATTTATACAATTTATGGTAATTTTTCAAAGTTACTTCCCAAAATAGTGTATTCTGGGCAGATTACACTAGGTTGAGATTTTAGCTTCATAATTCATATAAACAAGATTATAACATTATAATTCAACTTATTTTCATGTTCTTACATGTCTAGGTCAGTACAATTCACCTATCAATGTGCTTAAAACAGGGCATTATAGTACTATGTTCAATTTGATCCATTTGATCAACAACATTCCTCTAATTCACCATTTGAGCAGTCCATTACCTAGCTTTAACAAATCCAATTATATGCATTCAATTTCCAGCAAGATATTTACTTTATTCAAGTCTCAATTCATCTAGCAATGTGATCAAAACAGGGCAGCATATACAATCAAGCATGTTTACACATTTTCAACTAGCAAAACAGTCCCTAATCAAAACTAGTTTCAACTATGTTCCCTATCCTCAATTTCCAGCAACCATACACATTCTCTTTAGCAATTTGGCTACTAACACTCACAATTTCAAGGATCATTAGAAGCTAACATCATTTTAACATGCATAACAATCATCCTATTCAAATTAGGCAACAAAAACATAACTAATTCAAGATTCAAGCATGTAATTGAAGTGAGGAATCAAGCAATTTACCTTCTCCTAAGCTAATTTGATCAAAGCTCAACAAGAAACGTGAATTGAAGATGGTCTAAGAAGCTTTTTCTCTTTCTTTCTCTCTCAACATTTCGGCTATGGTGAATGAAGAAGATGACATAATTTTTGTTCATCTTTCTCACCTAGTTTCCGTGAGTCATCACTCACAAGGTGCATGTTCTCATCAAATGAGAACATGTGTCTAGGCCTCAAATTTTAATTCAATTTACATGCAAACTCTAGAGCTTTTCATCTTCACATTTCCATTCTTCCATTTAAGCCTTCTAGTTTTAATTTCAATTCAGTTTGGTTCTAATTTCACTTATTTGATCTAAAAGATAGCTAATGTTTTTTCCTCTTTAATTTGATTAGCACATAATTCAATTAGTCAATAGCTTAGACAGTGGTAACCTTCCTAGGTCAAGTTTAGGGTGTTACAGCTTTGATAACTAAATGTATGTTGTTTGAAATGTTGTAAATGCAGTCTTTGAATCGGATGAAAACAACCTTGAAACTATCCTAAAAACAGTCTAAGCAGTGCACGGTTTTGACATGAACAATATGTGCAGTTTGGATGATGAAATGTATGATACTTGGTGTGATGTTTGGTAAGCAATGTAATGTTGTTTTGGTGTTCCATTGTGAGACAAAAGTAATGTTGTTTTGTATAAGGATAAATGCTAAGGGGGCTGACTTGTGTAAGATTACATTCAGGGACAGTTTTGAATGTACAAGCCTGATTGAATTTTTTTTGAAACTGTTCTAAGTTATAAAAAGCATGTGGATTGTTTTTGAATGGTTTGAAGGAAATGGTCTGATTGAGGGTGAATTGTATGTATACATGCTTAATTGGACATATTTGAATAATTAAATGTGTATACGAGTGAACTGCCTTGTTTGGTATGATTGAATCAAAGTCTTTGAGAAAATTAGTGATACTTGTGTTTTGAATTATGTTTAAAAGAATCAAGTGACCATTTTTTGTATCTAAGGTTATTTTAGAAGATTTGAAATTTTCTGGTTCGTGTTTTCGGTTTTTCTTGCTGTGACATCTTAAACTCCAATTTTCTTTTAGGTTGGGTTTATGACGTTACAAACTTCATCACTATTGTCATCTTCTTCCTCTAACAAATTAAGCAAGCACCTCCATTGTTGAGGGTAGAAAAGCCTAAATTTTCTTTGGTTTATTGATATCGAAACATTGCTATCGGTCGGGTAAGCTATAATCCCCAAACTATTGATGAAATCCATGGATAAATCAAGCTTAATTTTAAGATAGAGTTTTGGTCATCCACGGAATTTGATAGATAATAGCTATTTTAAGATTCGATATTGATTTTGATATCGTTATATTGATTTCGATATCATATTGGTAATTCTAACAATTTCCCTATTGTTACCTAGCTCAAGAAGTGGAGAAAGATCATCCACCATCACCAACGAAAGCTAAGAACAAGGGAAATGCTATTCGAGAGCCGTAGGAGCATCGAATTATTAAGGTGAGTGTAGTCAAAGTCTCGAGATTAGGCTAGGTGCCTTTCCCAATCTCATTGTCATTGATTATAGCATGGCTAACATCACTGTCAAGGAATATTGCACTAAACCACTTAGTGGATTCCATTGGTAAGTTAAGGTAAATTGTTGCATTGAATATCGATCATTGATATTGCCGTTGAAATATGGAAGCATGGAACATTGGCCATAGAGTATAGTTATTGCTATTGTTATCATTATTGTCGTTGTCATCAACCATTGTTATCGGTTTCGCCATCGTTATTGCCATTGAAACATAAGAGCATTGAACATTGATCATAGAACAATGTCATTGATATTGTTGTAGCTATTGTCACCGAGCATTGATCTCGACATGGTTGTTGTTATTGAAACATTGTAAGTGAAACATGGATCATTACTATTGTCATTGAAATCATTGGACATTGTCATTGCCATTGGTGTTGTTATTGAATATTGATATTGACTCATTGCTTATTGATTAAAACATTCAATATTGCTATTGTTACCAAACACCGATCATTGTTATTGTCACCGGAACTTGGATTCGAAAGGACTTTGGATACAATTGACATGCCATAGAATTCATGACCTCGGTGTACGGGTGGACTACGATCCTTGGGCTATGACATTTATTGTGGCGAGGCGGAGGTACTAGACCATTCATTGTTTTGGCGAGGCGTAGAAATTCACGTATCCACTATTCCAAATTGATCCAAGGGTCAATAATGAAATATGGACTTATTTCTATTGAACATGATCATTGCATAGCTACTATTGATTCATTACATTGTTACTATCAAGATGCGATTTAGAATGCATTTCAATGATAAAGCATTTACATGTGACTACCTCACTAGGCAAAGTATGCCTAATGCATTTCACTCCATACATTTCAGGTTAAGAATTTCACCATTGAAGATCTAAGAATCGGCATTGTCGGCAAGTCACTACAAGCCTCAAGTAATGTGTTTTGCCTTTATGAACTCCTGAGATGGTGGAAAAGTAGTTGTACTAGTCATTTGTGACTCTTTTGGTATGTGCGTATTATGCATGACTTGTAAATATGTCTAAGGCTCTAAATGGCTCATTAGTATAGCTTAAAAATGGCTAAATATGTATATTTGGCACTAAAAGGTGAAAACCTAGCAAACGGATTCGAATAGTTCTAAAATTTGACATGCTAGTATATTGTAGTAATTAGAAATTTTTGGTAAAACTTCATTGAATTTGGACATCATTCAACAGGTTAATTCAATTAAAAACAATATTAAATTTGGTATTACAATGCAAGCCGTACTGATACTGGTCCACCTATTTTGGTACGGTAGTGCATATTTGGAATAGCCAAAGTGTAGGCTAACCCAAGCGTATCGATACGGCTTCATGGCGTTTCGATACTTTTTAGGTAGTGAGGTCTAGAGAATTAATGAAATCGGTACGGATACAGGGTATATCGAAACGAGTCTTGGTCAAAGTCAATGTTAGTCAACCCATATCGATATCGATCAAGCTATATCGAAACGAGTTGTTGAGTTGCTGGGGATTGGGTTATCTCCCTTGCATATTGTACCGATACGGTCCTTGACCGCATTGAAACGAAGTTGGACAGTTTCATTGTGGAGTACAATCCATGTATACCCGTACCGATATGGCCCCAAGGCGTTTTGGTACGGTGTCTGCTATATTCTTTAGGGGCTATTGAACACAGTTTTGTATTGGTCACTAAATCTTGGTAAGTCTCATTGGATGGGTAAATAACATCGGAATAACATGAAATTTTGTAAACACACTGTTATTGTATTAAATTTTATGTTGGTGTAGTTAATTGCATTAAAGGACCTCTAATTTACCGGATTTATAGTTTAGCCCGTAAAACTCGTAGAAGTTAAGAATCAACCCTAATTGTATAATTATTGCTTCCTATTGGATAAAATGGGCTAATGTTTATGTTTAATAAGGATTAAGGAGCACAGTATAGGCTAAGTGATAACCATTAATTGAAATTATCGCGCTGAATCACCGTATTGCTCTCCGGTAGCACGCTTCGACCCGGTTTTCTATCAGGGCGGGTGGGGATGTTACAATTCCTATAAAATTTTCAAGCTTATGAAATAAATCAATCAAAGACGAGTTTGGTTAAACACATTACAATTCACAATTCCTCTAAAACGGTGATGGTAAGGAATAGATGGAGATCGAATGAATCATACCGGCGGCAGGTCTGGACATGTTTTATGGTGAACATCCCACCTCGCTTCCATTAAAAGGTTTCTGGAAAGTCTTTGATCACCATGGGATTGTGCACGACGTCTTCATTCCCAATAAGAGAGTGTAGAATGAAACTCATTTCGGTTTCGTCAGAATGGCGTCGAGGAGTGATATACAACGTGTGATTAAACGTTTGAATGGATTCTGGTAGCACGAATCGAAAATCAGAGTTTCTTAGGCACGCGGGGGAAGCCGCAATGCATTTTGGCAGCACGAGCAATCACAATTGGTTTCAGTGTCAAAACCTAATAATTCGAAAGCGAAAACCCAGAAAGTTTTTGGTGCAATTGATCCAAATAATATATTAATCCTGCAACGTAGTCTGGTGGGATAGACAAAATGTAATAATACGATCGTCGAATTAGTACATGATCTAGACCAAGGTGCTCTCGAGGGTTTCTCTATTATGCATATTGCTGGTTCTATGGTGCTCATTTTGTGTGACACTGATGAAGTAAAGGAGAAATTCCTTACTTATCGGGATGTAAATCGATGGTTCCACAGATTGTCAGTTTGGTCGCCTGGGATCGAAATGTCTTCTAGAGGGGTCTGGTTATCTATTAGTGGCATCCCTATTCATGTTTGGTAACAACAAACGTTTTCCAATATTGCGGGTCTTTGGTGGTCGTCGGTTTGCCTTGCTGATAATACAAAACGACCTACATTATTTGAGAGGGGCCAGATTATGATTCGAACAACATTGATAAAGAGAATATATGAGATTATGGATTTGGTTGTGGGAGAGAAAACCTTTCTGAACCATGTTCAGGAGATTGATCCATGGCAGGATCTCGAACAGGGTGTGACGATTGAACTGATTGTTGCGTCTAAGGGGGACAACCTTTCCTTGCCATTGGAGTCAAATTGCTACAACAAATTTATCAATTAATAACGAAATTTTTATATGACGTTGTGTAAAATGTCAGAAAATATACTATAAATGTGACGATTTTTTATTTTCATCACAGTTAGTAAATAATGATATATCTTTTTTGACAAATTTAAAAAACACGTCATTAGTTTTCGTCACTATATGTTTGGCGCCTCAAAAAAGATTTAGAGGGAAATAATTTAATGATGTTTAGACAAAAAGGAGACATTGTAAAATCTTCACCAATGAAATTAAAGTATTAGTGACAAATTATTATATGACGATTCAATGTTAATTAGAGACGTTGTAAATTCATCACCAATAAACTTTATTTGTGACAATTTGATTCGTCATATTTTAGAAGTCATAAAAAGGAGACGTTTTAATTTTTTCACTACATTAATGTGACAAAAACTTCTATTTGTCATTAATTATTGTATCTCTTATGTTTTATATGACGCTTTTTAAAAACATCATGGGATATGCACGACTCAAATAATTAATGCAAAAAATGATGAAAAATGTATTAATGATGAATTTATTAAAAATATTTATTACTTTGAATAATTAAAAAAATAAAAAATTTATTAGAAAGGTATAAAATAATTAAAAAATTATAGAAAGCGATAAAAAAATTAGAAGTACATTAACAAGATTTTTTTCAATTTATTCTTTTAAGAAAAATTCTCTTTTGCAATATAATTTTTATTCCATGTCATGATACAAATGGTTGGAATCCTACCTAATTATACAATTTTGTTTTTGTTATCATAAGGATGGCACAAAATCTTTTAGTTTTCTACATTATGGTTTATCTTCCATGACACGATTAAAACAATTAAAAACAATATTTGTTAGTGATCGTGACTTAAATTTTATTTGACATACCTTGAAAAGTTTACGATGCAACCCATTTTGTGAAGAATTATATTGGGATGAAAAATGGAGATCTGCGGTGGTAATGATAGTTTTTGGATTAGAAAGACACAATTACAGACTTGTTCGATGAAGGTGTTTATTTTTGTTATAATTTTTTATATCTATAATATTTTAATCATTTCTTAAAATATTTTTTATTTTATACTTTTTAATTTATATATATAGTACTTTTCAATGATTTTTAATTTCTTATTATATTTATTTAATTAATTTATAATAGTGTTTTTATTTTTAGTAATTTTTATATTTTATATTTTCAAATATTTTTAATTTTTAAATAATTATAAATATTTTTAATAGTTTGTATTTTTAATATTTTAGGTCATCTCCCTCTTCACTACCCCTACCAAACCCCTCCCCCTCTTATAGTTACGTCACCCTCTCCACCTCCTTAACCTGGTGCTATTGCGCCTCCGCTCCACTTCCACTCCTACCTTAGTATCTTACCCACCTATAACAACCACCACCTGGGAGTGGTTCAGGCCTATAAGATAAACATGAGATTGAGAGTTTGATTGAATCTTTGAAGAATTACGATTTGTGTGATAGTGGAGGGGTGAATGATAATTCATATTTGCTTTAAAAATCGGGGTCTTATTCATTTATTGATGAACAATTTAGTTGTATTATGAATGGAACTATGAAAGGTCTAATAATGATTATCCAAAACTGAAATGGAAGCCTAAAGGATGTGTTTTGCCGTGGTTACTCCTTTTTAAGTTATTTTTAAAGTATTCTTCAATTCAATAATTGATCAGATTATTTTAACCATTTTGGGTATATTTTATGTATATGCATCTTGAGGGCCATTTCTTTCATCAGCTTTCTTGATATGAAATTTACTTTGAAATGATCATATAGAGACTCTGGTTCATATATATATTTGCAAGTTCAATTGTTAGTCCTGAGTTATTAATGGTACAAGTTATTGAAAGTTCGTAGTGTGAGGTGTTGTTGAGATCCTTATATGTTTTGTTCGACTTTTTAATAAAGTCTGAGTATTTTTTATTCGTAGTTTGCTTGACAATACAAATATAGTCTCAGGTTTTATCATAGAGAACAAATTTTAAAGGATTTCAGGTAGATTCGGGTATTAGTTATATGCTCCAATGCAATAGCAATATTGGAAGCCAATGTTGATAGGTTGTTATTGGCTCAGGATAGTACTTTAGTAATGTAATAATTCTATGTTGTGTCAGTTCATTATATTCTGCCTTAGAATACATTCTTTTAGCATGCATCATTAAGGTCATAACTGTTGTAACATAAAAGAAATATGTTGGTAGCTAGTCATGCTTAGTTAGTTAATTGTTCACTCAATCTTTTACACACAATGTTGTTTCAGGTCATGGGGGTGTACGAGAAGATAAATATGTGAAGCATAACCATTTCAGTTATTTGACCAGGCATTGAAAATTCATATCTGACACCAAATCTGCTATAGGTTATTCACATTGCGACTTTATCTTATAATTGTGTATTTTCTAGTGGGCTTGTCTAACTTGTCTTTTTAAATTGTTTCCAACTACAGTTGATGCATACAACCATACGATCTCTGAATTTTTAAAATTAGAAGAAAAAATAGAATACGGATGCTGGATCTACTGCTTCTACCGTTGTACTTGGTGATCGTTTTCTAGTGGCAAATATTGGGGATTCTCGAGTTGTTATATGCGGAGGCGACAATGGTATAATTCATTGTTTTTGTTTCAATTTTATATTTATATGATTTCTCACACTTACGATGTTGCCATTAGCTTTACTTGTAACATGAAATCTCTATATGTTTGCTTTATTTAAAAAAAGTTTAACAATATGCTTTTTTATGTAACCGTTCCTTTACCCGTTCAATGTAGGTGTAATTCAGGTTTATTTGAAAATCTTGTTGAAGAATCATTTGATTGCTGGTTGATCTATGACATTCCCTTGCAGTTTTTGTCATTGTGCTCCAATAGAAATCAGGAATGGGCAAATGTTTCCAGGAATGGACAAAGTCTCTTCTTACTAATAGAAACATCATCTTTGAAAACTCTTAGAGCAATAATTTGACAAGATTACGTTAGAGGGAAGGGATCAAATTGTAATGATTTTACAAATTTATGTTTTTTATTTTAATTTGTAAAAACAATGGATATTTATTGTAATTATAAAATGTTTGGAATGTTATTGTAATTTATAAAAAGTTTGTGTTTTATTATAATTTATAAAAAGTTTGTAGCTTTATTTTAATTTATAAAAAGTTTTGGCTTTTATTGTAATTTATAAAACATGTGGGTTTTTATTGTAATTTATAAAAATGTATGCCATAATTGTAATATATTAAGAGTTTGGATTGTTATTACCGTCATTCATATTACTATTTAGTGACAATATATAATGTTAATAACATTGTGACGATATTTATTTCTTCATTTATACAATGGAATTATTGTATAATTGGCAACGATATAAATGATTAATGACACAATTTTATATCATTTGGCGACAAAATTAGTTGTCATTTAATACGAATTATAAGGTGATGTTATACATAAATGTTACTATATATTTAGAAATATGTGACGAAAAAAGATACATCTTCACACTAGACATTTAGTGACACACCTTGCGTGACGATCACCGTGATGTTGAATTTTATGTCATAAAATACAAATTGTGACGTAAACATAAGTTTTAATGATAATATTTTCAACATCAATAATAAGTAAATTTGTTGTAGTGAAAGGTTTGATTTGAAGGTTGATAGTGAAGTTGACTTGGTGGTTACGCCTCCTCCTGCTATTGAGGAGCCAGGCAGTTTGGATAAGATACATTTCTTGGTTGAACCGTCTGAAGTTGAGTGCCTTGCTCAGTGTACTTAGGGGGTTCTTTCATCTTTAGGGGAAACTCTTGTGCTGAACTCGGTTGTTGCTTCTCCTTTTGAGGTGGATAGTCGACCTTGCTGCCGTGACAAGTGTGTTGAGGAAACAATGTTTGATTCTAAAACGAGCGTACCTAATGAAATTGTGGGCATGGTTGATTGTGGCCTTGAGCTAAGCCCTGGAATTTTGGACGTAGCGAAGTATGAAGTGCCTGCTTGCTCGACCAGCCCACATATGGTTTTAAGGCCTGAGCCGATTGAGAGAGTGTTTAAATTAGACTTAGTGTTTAATAAGGGGACTAATAGAAGAGTTCAAAATTTTTTAGAAAAAGTTCTAGGTTTCGTTACCACAGAAACCAAGGCAATCACAGAGGAAAATTTGAGCAAGAGGGGCCCTGGCAGACCGAAGAAAACTTCGAACCTGGATCAAGGCTTTGTGAGATGGAAAAAACAAATTTTACGTGAGGTCGAGGAAACCCTTAAGATTGGTAGATTGGTTGGAGCTTCAACAATTGGTAACAAGGAAGAAATAATGTAGGATATTGCTCGTCTTGTTGAGGGGCGAGAAAAACATCTCGTATTTGGCATTGTGAGATGTTTTTTTATAGGAGACTAAAATGGAAAAAGTTGAGTTTGGGGTTGTCAGTCGTATTTGGCATTCAGATAATTTTGACCTTGTCTACTCATTTCGTTAGGTAACTCTAGAGGTCTTCTTGTTGTTTGGGACATATCTCGATTCGGTAAAATCTCGGTTGTGGTTTATTAGAACTTTATTCTCCTGAAAGGTACGTGGTTAAATGAGGTTTGGCCTTGCTTTATGTGTAATGTGTATGCTCCTTGTTTGCTTGATGCCCAGGTTTGTCTTTAAGATGTTTTGGCAAGTGTTTTTTCTGGTTTGGATGTGCCTTTGAGTTTGTGAGGTAATTTCAACGTGGTGAAAGATGTGTCTAAAAGACGGGGCTGCTTGATGCATTGTCGAGGTTTAGAGGATTTTGTTGAATTTTGTAACTCTTGTAGGCTTATGGATATCCATTTGGTGGGCAAGGGCTTTACTTGGTTCGGTCCTGGGGGTCATTGTAGCCATCTTGATAGCTTTATGGTCACATATGACTGGTTAGATTGCTTCTCTAAGTTAATGCAGCAAAACCTTCCAAAAGGAATCTTGCATCATTCTCCATTGTGTCCGATCAATGATGATTTTGATTGGGGGTACGCCCCTTTCACTTCCTAAATTGTTGGCTCAAGAAGCAGAGACACATGAGTACTCTTGAGCTCGAATGGCAAAAATTGTCAGCCGACTTAGGGAGTGGTAGCCTAGTCCTAAAGTTGCGCAAGCTTCATGACATTCTCAAGAAGTGGAACAAGGATTGTTTCAAACATGTAGATACTTGAATTGAAGAGCTGGAACTGGAAATCGATAAATTGGACTCTCGGCTTCATGTTTCTCGTGGTAGTGTTGATGAGGAAAATTATAGGGCTCTCACATCTGAGCTATGGAAACAAAGTAATTTTAAGGAATCTATCTGGCGTCAGAAGTCAATGGTGATTTGGTTAAAGGAGGGTGATAGGAGCACAAAGTTATTTCATCGTATGACGAAGACTCGTCCAATGTGCAACGGTATTGGGGGTTTGCACGTGAATGGAAAATGGGTAACTAAGCTGAATGTGATTAAACATCATTTTTTGTGGTGTTTTGTAAGCACATCGCTAAGGTGACAGTGGCTAGAAAGCTTGAATTAGATGTGTTGTTTGCTATGTTATCCCCAGAACAACGTGACGGTTTGGAACTCCCATTTTCTAAAGAGGAATTTTGTGACATGGTTTGGAGTTGCGAGGGCTCGAAGGCCCCAGGACCTGATGGCTTTTCGTTTGCTTTTTTCAAGCGAGGATGGTCGTTCCTCAAGGAGGATGTTTTGCTATTGTTGTTGAATTTTTATGAGAAAGGATATCTACCGCAGGGAGTTAACTCTAATTTTGTCACTTTAGTGCCTAAAGTGGCCAATCCTTTGTCAGTTTCTGACTATCATCCGATTTGCCTCCTCAATTCGACATATAAGATCCTTTCGAAAGTGTTGACTGCTCTCTTACAGCCTGTTATGAGTCATTTGATCAGGTATGTGCAAATAACATTCATTAGAGGAAGACATATTTCAGACAGTATTTTGCTAACAAACGAGGTCCTCCATTCTTTACAATCTTGCCGTGAGGGGGAAGGAGGCGTGATCATAAAACTGGATTTTGTGAAGGCGTGTGATTGCCTTTTTAGGAATTTGTCGAGCAATTTATAATCTGTATGGGGTTTTTTCACGTTGGAGGACTTGTGTTCTCAAACGTATTAGCACGGCTCGCCTCTTTATACTGGTTAATGGAAGTTCCTCTCGTGAGTTTATGAAGCAGAGGGGGTACGATAGGGTGATCCACTCTCGCTGTTGCTCTTTCTTATGGTTGCGAAAGCATTACACCAATTTCTTGTGAATGGGGAAAACTGTGGATTAATTCATGGTGTAAACATTACTAGTCATTTCACTCTCTCTCACTTACAGTTTGCAGAAAACACTATAATTTTCGTACGTGGCAAGTGGAAGAGGATATTCAATTAAAGCGCATTCTTACTTATTTTCAATATGGTTCGGGGTTAGAAATCAACTTTGCAAAATCTTCTTTGTTTGCGGTAGGCATCTCAGACTCGATCAAAACAAAAATGATGGCAATACCGGGATGTGGGTGTAGTGTACTTCCGTTTACTTATATTGGAATTCCAATTGGGATTAATCCTAGATGTTTCAGTGTGTGGGAGCCTATTCTACATCGTTTTCGCCAAAGGCTTGCTGGTTTCGAAGGTTCATCTTTGTCTTTTGTTGCGTGATTGTTATTGGTGAATTCCGTTCTCTCTTCTATGCCACTATACTATATGTCGATTTTTGTAGTGTCGAAGGGGGTTATCCAAAAATTGGATCGAATTCGTAGGCGTTTTCTTTGGGGTGGTTTTGAGAAAACGTTCAAGATGAGCCATGCTTGTTGGGAACTAGTTTGTCAACTAAAAAGTCTTGGTGGTTTGGGTGTAGTGGATTTGCAGCTTTGTAATCTCTCTTTGCTTGCTAAATGGTCGTGGAGGTATGCTACGGAGCCATTTTCGCTGTGGCTATCTATCATTGAATCAAAATATGGCTCTCATTGATTGGAGTGGCGGATCACTTCATTGCACCCAAAATGGATGTCGGTGGTGTGGTGTGGTGTGGTGTAATGTAGTAGAGGTTCAGGGTTCTTTGGAAGTGTCGCACTAAATGGAATCAGACTGTTTTTCTTGGATATTGGGTTATGGTGCCACTACTCTTTCTGGTTCGACAGGTGGTGTTTAGAGAACCCCCTTTGTGAATTATCCCCTCGTCTTTTCATTAGGCAAAGAATAATTTGGCATCGGTTGTTGATTATACAGTGGGGAATTCTTTCGATCATGAGATTTGGGTGTAACACCCCAAATCCAAAACCATAAAATTTAGCAACTAGATTTAGCCCAAAACATAATTTTCATAAAATCCATCCAGTTCAAAAGCTCAGAGTAGATAATCTGGATAAAAACGTTACATAAGAGCTCCATTTAAAATACATAAATAAAAGCATTCGACTTGCAAGTTAAAATACTCAAAATAAGAGTTACAATACAAACATAGGATCCTATGAATACATAGCCCAAATAAATCTAAGTACTGTACTCGGACAAAGGTTAATGCTGAAATCTTACTCCGATAGTGCTTTGACGATGCACGCCAACCTAATTGTGACGACCCGAATTTCTAGATCTGTGGGTCATTTCAGTCGAGCATGTGGGCCGGGTGTGTTGAGCCGAAGTTTTAGGCCATTTGTTGCTCAAGAAAGCCTTGGTGAGCTTCCTTTGTCATTGCTGGGCTAGGGGCCTTGGTTGGATATGTGTTTTTGAGGATGATGGAGAGGTGGAGGGGTAATTTCCCTCATTTTAAAGGAGGGGTTTTGGTTTCATGGCTACAAAAAATGTAAGGGAATGAGATCATCTTTGTCCCCTTCATCCTCCATCTCTCTTCTCCTTGTTTTCATTCAAGTTCAAAGGCAAAAGATCCAACCTTTATCTTTTTGAGTTAGATTTCTAGATTTGTTGTTGAGAGTGTTGTAGTCTTCATCCAACGATCTACAGGTCAAGGTAAGGATGGTAGGTTTTGGTAGAGTTTGGAAAATATGAGTTTGGTGGGGTTTGAAGAGGAAGAACGAGAATTGAGGATTCAACTCCATTTCTTGTTAAAGAGTTCTTTCTTTTGTATCTTTTGACCTACCAAAATGTTGTAACCTGTTTTACAACATCCATTTGTAGTGAAAGAGGTTGGAGAGCACTCAAAGGCTCAAGGCAAGGGGAAGGTTTGAGGCTTGTGCAAGGGGACTCTTTTTTAGAGCTAGAGAGAGGTTAGTACACTTCCAACTCATTTTGTTTCTTGCAAATCATGAATATATGGGTTCGTATGCTTGTTTGATGGTTTGGTGCTTGAAATGGTAAGGTGTGGTTGTTAATGGCAAAATCCAGGGGTTTAAATGGTGTAAAAACTGTAGGAAACCACCTAAACTACCACCCATAATCTATAAAAGTAATTTAAGGCTTTATCATTGAGGTTTGGGGATGTTGGGAGTGAATTACGAACTCTAGAAACTGATTTCTGGGTTCGAGTACTGATATGGGTTGAATACATATCGGTACCCCTTGTTTAAATCGCTAAAACCAAGATAAATTTGAAGGGCGTATCGGTACGCCTGAGGGGGTGTATAGATACCTTTTTTCCCAACCAAATTCTACCAGCCAATTTTGGTAACGATACATTTAGGGATGTATTGCTACACCATGGGGTATCGATAAGCGGCCCCGAGTATCGGTATGAGCTTTGAGTTAAGCCCTCCAAACGGTAAGCCAGGTATCGATAAGCGTAAGCGGGCATCGGTACTCACGATAGTGTATCGATACCCTAAGGCGAGTATCGGTACACGTAGGGTATTCTGCCCGAAAACTTCAATTTTAGTTTGGGGACCTATTGTAACACCCTAAAGATTAAGCTCTAGATTTGAAATATTCCTAATTTTGAAATCCCTAAATTCAAAACCCTAGAAATTGGGAATTTAAAAAATAAAACCATAATTAAGAAATTTTGGGAATTAATTGATTTTTAAAAGAAATTAGTGACCTTTTTTTATAAAGAATTGATATTAGGTACCAATTTTGTAAACCCTAGAAATGTACAAGGATTTACCTTGTAATTTATCCAAAATTTTGGTTATATAAGTCACCATTTCCCCGTAATTTTTTTTCTTTTGCCGCAGCCGGTCTTCCCCTCCCTCTCTCTCTCGATTTGTATTCGAAACACATCTTTCTTTTATTTCTTTTTTCTTTTTTATGCTTTTTATCTCGATCGAACCTTGGTGAGTTTCTAGCATCGCACAACTATAACCATTGTAATACCCCAAATCATGGCCTAGTAACATGTCACAAACTAATTAGAACTTAATTGTACAAACAATCTACAAATTAGAAGAATTGATTAAAACTAGTGACCAAATTAGATGAATTTGATAACTACATAGTCGAATCATGATGACCAAATAGTAACAATATTTAAATGTTGAATTGCATGCAACTAGAATGTGTAACTAAGGATTTATGAAGCAATTAGACCATTGAATTGCCATGTGGAGGCATTCGGTCAAGCCAAAGAGAATAACAAGGATAGGTGTCCATTTTCCTATCATCTTCTCCACTCACTCTTTCCCCTTCCTTGGCCGAAACCCTCTTTATCCTTTAGGGAAAGAAAAGCCACCATTGTAGAAGATTTGGAAGCTTGGATGTGATCACATTTTGCATATAATTGAATAGCTAGGAAGATTGTAAGTAATTTCTAAATCCTTTCTCCCTAGTAACTTGTTTGAATGAATGATTGATGATAGAAGTTGAATTTGGATTCATGGGATTGAATGTTAGATGTTATGCTTGAAATTACCTTGAATTGTAGCTTGAATGTGGTTGACATACTATTGAAATGGAATGAAACAATGCTTGATCGAATGATATATGCATATGAATGTAACATCTGTTTGATTGATCATGTAAGTTGATGAGTAGTTGAATTGCCTAGGAATTGGGACTTGAATAGAGTAAATAGCTTGCTGGAAATTGAATGCATATAGTTGGATTGGTTAAAGCTAGGTAATGGACTGCTTAAATGGTGAATTAGAGAAATGTTGTTGATAAAATGGAACAAATTGAACATAGTACTATAATGCACTATTTTAATCACATTGATAGGTGAATTGGAATGACCTAGACATGTAGGAATATGAAAATAAGTTGAATTATAATGTTAGAATCTTGTGTAAATGAATTATGAAGCTAGAAGCTTAACCTAGTGTAATCTGCCTAGAAAACTCTGTTCTGGGCAGTACCTTTGAAAAATCACCATAATTTGTATAAATTGAATTTAAGGCTAAAAGTTTTATGGACAATGCCTTAACATGTCTAAATTCATTAGGAGAAAACATAACTGGATTCTGGATTGTAGAATGAATTGTAAAAAAGAAACACTAGGGACAGTGCAAACTGTCCAGTGTTGTAAATTGCCCTGTCATTAAGCTAAAAACTGTATTAATTGGCAAAGGATTAAAATGCAAGACCTATATGGTTAGAAATAAAATGAAGTTAGCTTTCCAACGGTGTAAACTAATTGAAATTTCAACGTACGAAATGAAAGCTATGCATGTTTAAGTGAACAGTACACATGCTACCCGTAGCAAAGTGATTCGTATATTGTGGCAGTTTTGTAAACTGTTTTGCAAACAGTTTTGGGACAGTTTAATTGCTGCCCTATTTTGCCTTAATATAGAATGTAGGCAGTTTGGTAATGTGCATTAAGGTGTGTATATGAAGATGCTATCTGTTTTGTATATATAATGTATTAACCTTGCTGCCATGTTGAATGATTTTGTGATTACATGTTTTGACCTTGTTCTATCTATGTGATTTACTAGAGCAAGGAGAGGACTTTGGAGAAGGATCTAAAGTCAAGCATTCAAGGGACAAGCGAAAGGGAATAGTCTTTTGAGACTAGCTAGCTTGGGGAGTATTGCGAGTGTAGTTTATTCTAGAGATAGGACTAGGTCCTAACTAAATCAAGCATGTCTAAATTATGAATCGTTAAATTGGACTTAATAAGATCTTGACCTAATAAGGGAAGTATGAAATAAGATAATACATGAAACTTGACTACATCCTTGAAGTGTTGTATAAATAGAATGCTAGCACGTATATGTGGTAACATTGATGCTTGTATATATGACATGGTATTATGACATCTTCATATACACACCTTAATGCACATTACCAAACTGCCTACATTCTATGTTAAGGCAAAATAGGGCAGCAATGTTATCTGTTTTGTATATATAATGTATTAACCTTGCCGCCATGTTGAATGATTTTGTGATTACATGTTTTGACCTTGTTCTATCTATGTGATTTACTAGAGCAAAAAGAGGACTTTGGAGAAGGATCTAAAGTCAAGCATTCAAGGGACAAGCAAAATGGAATAGTCTTTCGAGACTAGCTAGCTTGGAGAGTATTATGAGTGTAGTTTATTCTAGAGTTAGGACTAGGTCCTAACTAAAGCAAGCATGTCTAAATTCTTGAATTGTTAAATTGGACTTAATATGACCTTGACCTAATAAGGGAAGTATGAAATAAGATAATAAATGAAACTTGACTACATCCTTGAA
The DNA here is from genome assembly GCA_019671005.1 of Hibiscus mutabilis. Classification (NCBI taxonomy): domain Eukaryota; kingdom Viridiplantae; phylum Streptophyta; class Magnoliopsida; order Malvales; family Malvaceae; genus Hibiscus; species Hibiscus mutabilis. Next base: position 51,784,784 of record CM033711.1, read on the forward strand.
GAGTTGTATAAATAGAATGCTAGCATGTATAAGTGGTAACATTGATGATTGTATGTATGACATGGTATTGTGACCAATTGCTTAAACCGAATGCTTGATGTGCTAGCTTAGATGGTGCAATGAACACTTGAGATGTTGAGTTACGACTCTATTGGCCTAAAGGCTTAATGCATGTATACACTTGCCATGCAATACTCGAAATGACTCTTGAAAAAGATAAGGCTTGGCATGAACTTATACGCTTGAATGATACATGATCTTGAACTTGAAAAGCTTGAATAAATGGATTATAATCAAACAACCTTGGTTGCTAGTTGAATAGGTAGAAGGGCATGCCTTAGAGTCTAGAGCTCATTGTGTCAGGGTGGACTACGGTCCAAGGCTAAGGCCCTTAATTGGTGACAGACAGAGGGTATGTATTTGGTCTTTGGCGACAGCAGGAGGGTTGACCAGTACTACAATACATCTTGTGGCAACAGTTGGTTGGAGACTCAATTACCTAGACAAACTATGAACCAAGGATTGTGTTAAAAAGATAATAAATGAGCTAGTAAGCATGAATAGTTTGATTACCTGTCATGTAAGCATGATTTGCTTGATTTCTTTTTATATAAGCATGAATTGCTTGATTTCTTGTTATGTAAGCATGAATTGCTTGACTACTTGATATGTGACCATGAATAGCTTGATTACTTGAAATGGATAAGCATGAATTATGATTCATTGCCTCTTGCTTCTTATGCTATTCGAATGCCTTGAAATCCTTAGCTAGGATCATCATTGACTAATTGACACTTAATTTGATATAACAATTGGTTAGAACTAGTTACTACCTCACTAAGTACATTCTTGTACTTATCACTCTTGTTTTCATCCTTCCCAACCACAAGATAAAGGATTTGATTGTTGCTTGATCTTGAAGCCTGATTTCTTGAGCTTGAAGCAAGACACAAGCATAGCTAAAGTATGGTTCATACTTACTTTTTACTCCCCTAGTTGGTGGCACTTAGATTGTATCTAGTGAACTTGTGCATGCATTTTGAATACTTGAAACTTGTATAAATGTGTTCTTGAGTGGGCTTAACATGTTGTGAACTTGGTTGATAATGTGAAACAAGTAATAAACTCAAATTCTATGTAATGAAAAAGTATGTTGCTGCGCATATGGGTTTATATTGAATGTTTCAAGGTAAATGATCTAGCCTATTGTGCCATTCGAATGCCTTGTGAAATTATATAGTCACTTGTGTGAATATACCATGTTGTAGGTGTTTTTATGTGTGTGTATGGTAAATGTCGAATGGTATGGCTTGTTTGGAGATAAGATACATGCAATTGCATGTTCAAATGATCATGTTTAGTAAATTTAGGTAAGAAATGTTACATGTATCAATCTAAGGAACAATGAAATGAAATGGAAGCATATGTGTTCACTTAGGCTATTCGAATGCTAGTGTATGGCGATGTTAATTGAAATGTTGAAGTAGTAACCTATAATGTCTTGTAAACAAAATATGAGATTGTTTGCTAGTTAAGTAACTCATCTAATAGGGAGGATTTAACCTATTCTTGCCTCGTTCTTTCTTGTAATGTCCTCGGTAATGCTCCCGAGCCGGCATGCTACTAACCCGAGGTATGGGTATTACAACTGTTATTTTTTCCCTTCGTCTCGTAGACGACATCGAATTTGAGGAAGATGAGTTACCACCTTCTTCGCCTATTCGATCTAACCACGCACGTACCCCAAGGACTACACGTGAGTCTTATTTTAGATTAGTATTAGAGTTTAGCGTGGTGGCATAGTGAGAGATTTTGATGTAGAGTTTGATATTGTAGGTTCCGATTCAGCTAGATCCAAACGTGAGAGGCGTTCATCCCGATGTTAGAGCTATTGACACTTAAGGTGTGTTTCTTCCGGTGCTTTAAATAAATTATATGTTATTTTTCTATGTGTTGGTGTTTTACCCCTTATGTGATTATTTGTATGTATTATGGCTTGTATGGTTGACATCACGTGCATACGATTTCAGAATGTGTTTTAATTGACTTATGAAATATTTGATTTATGAAACATCGAATTTACGGAAATATGATTTACGGATTTATGGACCCTGATTTATGAAGTATGCCTTACGGAATATTGGATTTATGGAACTATGTTTATGAATTTGAAATTCTAATCATCATATCATTGTATGAACATGGGTTGGGATTTGTTCGAGGAAGTTCAGTGGTTTTACCCTTCGGGCTGAAATCCACTTCGGATTAGTGGTTGTAGTGAGGAGTTATGGGGAACTTTCCTCTCGGCAGTTGTAGTTGGGTGCATTGCACTGCACTTGTGATTTGTGTTATGGTTTAAAAGAATTTTATTCAAAATAATATTATGTTTATGATTATGGGTTTTCTTGCACTTTAGAGACACACTAAGCACTTTAGCTTACTCCCCTTAGTTTCTTTTCAAATACTCTTGGATATAGGCGACTTGGTACTTGGAGGATCTTACTTTTATCTATTTATTTTATTATTCAGTACAAAACTATTTTTAGTTATTCAGATTATTATTTATTATTTTGGGATATTATATAACTTCATACTAGAGAGATTAATTATATTTTTTTGGATTATTTAAGCATTCTTTTACTATGATTTTATTTCAGAGATTTTATGTAAACATTCGAATATTATTTATGATATTTATTTATTTTACTTATTACAAGAAATTTATTAAATTCTTGTTTTTTTATTTTAAATTAAAGTATAATTTTTAAAATTGGTTTCTTGAGGGTTAAGTTTTCAAACGTGACTTTCTAAATTCGGCCTTTTCTTCTAGGCCGTGTTTAGGGGGTTATATTTTGTGGTATTAGAGCTATGTTCAACCCTCGGACTGTGAGGCTCACATGAAATTTTAAACCTAAATTGATTTTTGCATGCATATTTAATATTTTTTTGGCAAAATGGAATTTTCTGATAAATTTATTATTTTATAGAATTAAAGATATGATTTAAATAAAGACTTCAAGTACCAACACTAATTTTAGGATTATTTCTTTTGTAAATAGACTACTATTCCACCTCGTAGGAGCTCTAGGTTAGCGACCGATCGTGGTCGAAGTTGTGGTTGAGGTCGTACTACTGCCGCAGAAAGTGATGTTTCACCCACTGTGGATCTGCCACAAAATCAGGGTGATATTAATGATGATGATGTAGAGGAGCAGCTTGGGGATCAGACTGGAGGACATCAGACTAGTGGTGAAAATCTACTTGTTTAATAGACTCGGAATGATGGTCCACATGATTCTAGGGATAATGAGACTGATGGCTTGGATACTGCTACCGTACACCAAGAGTTACTTCGTTACCTCCGCCAGTCTGAAGGTGTCAGGAAACCTATATCTACTGAGTTTTTGGCTGCTGGGATGACTATGTTTAATGGGAAGACGGGTACAAATCCGGTTGATGCAAAGTATTAGCTGAAGAAGCTTCAACGTCTATTTGTAGAGATGGATTATCCTATCAATCGAAAGCTTAGGGTTGTTGTATCACTGTTGGAGGGTGAAGCCCAGAATTGGTGAGACGCTGAGGAAAATGTTATTCCAGCCAGTCAGATCTCTTGGGACCATTTTCGATAGGAATTCCGAGACCGTTATGTTGGGTTAGAGTATTTAGAAAAGTGCCAGGATGATTTCATGAATCTGAGTAGAATGACATGACCGTAAATGATTATGAGATAGAGTTTATGAGGCTGATCCAGTTTGTTCTGGGGTTAGTGACTACAGAGAAAGAAAAATGTGACTTGTTTTTGAAAGGGTTGCGATCTTTGATTAAGACTGGTGTCGCTATGTATTTAGATACAATGTATAAAGAGATTACTCAGTGGGCTAGAACTGCTGAGTGTATTGAAGCATAGAAGAAACAACATGAATCTCAAGGTACCGATCAAGCTAGGAAGCAACCAACCACATCTATTCAACATAGTAAGGGGAATCAATCTAGGAAGAGGGCTATAGAGGAGTTTGACCATCAAGGTTACTCTAGAGCTAAACCAGTGATTTCTACTATTCCAGCCGCTAGTGTAGGTGGTTCGACAGGTTCCCATTATTTTTCCATATGTTCTTACTGTAGAAAACGACATACTAGAGAGTGTAGGAAGAAATTGGGAGCATGTTTTTTATTGGTTCTTTCGAGCACTTTCATGGAGAGTGTCCCCTCACTCATAGTAGTAATCAAGTTACGACATAGTCTCAAAGATTAGTACAAGCACCACTTAGAGGTAATGGCCAGGATAGGCATGTTGCTTTAGTTAAAGCTAGTAGAGGTACACCTGCTCAAAGTAATAGATCGGATGCTAGATGACCAAGGTTGGTTTATACAAATAAAGCTCATGAGGGTTACGATGATGAACCAGAGGACATATAAGTACATTTCTAATGTTGTCAGTTTTTACTTTTATGTTGAAGGATGAGAAATTTAGAACGAAAAATGGTAAGTTGTGTTAGTTAATTTTTAGAGATCTATCGCTAAGTCAGAAAATTTCGAGGATGAAATTTCTTTTAAGGGTAGGAGAGTTGTAACACCCCAAAAATTAAGCCAAAATTATAAACCCTAGATTTGAAATGTCCCTAATTTTGAAATCCTTAAATTCAAAACCCTAGAAATTGGGAATTTAAATATAAAACTATAATTAAGAAAATTTGGGAATTAATTGATTTTTTAAAAGAATTTAGCGACATTTTTTTTATAAAGAATTGATATTAGGTACCTATTTTGTAAACCCTAGAAAAGTACAAGGATTTACCTTGTAATTTATCCAAAATTTTGGTTATATAAGCCACCCTTTCCCCGTAATTTTGTTTCTTTTACCGCAACCGGTATTCCCCTCTCCCTCTCTGGATTTGTATTCGAAACACATCTTCCTTTTCTTTCTTTCTTTTTTCTTTTTTATGATTTTTTATCTCGATCGAACTTGTTGAGTTTCTAGCATCACACAACTATAACCGTTATTTTTCCCCTTCGTCTCATAGATGACATCGAATTTGAGGAAGACGAGTTACCACCTCCTTCATCTATTCGATCTAACTGTACACGTACCACAAGGAATACACATGAGTCTTCTTTTAGATTAGTATTAGAGTTTAGCTTGGTGGCATAGTGAGAGATTTTTGATGTAGAGTTTGATATCGTAGGTTCTGATTCAACTAGATTTGAACGTGAGAAGCATTCGTCCCGACGTTAGAGCTTAAGGTGTGTTTCTTCCGGTGCTATAAATAAATTATATGTTATTTTTCTATGTGTTGGTGTTTTAGCCCTTGTGTGATTATTTATATGTATTATGACTTGTATGGTTCACATCACGTGCATACGATTTCAGAACGTGTTTTAATTATGACTTATGAAATATTTGATTTATGAAACATTGAATTTATGGAAATAGGATTTACGGATTTATGGACCATGATTTATGAAGTATGTCTTACGGAATATTGGATATACAGAACTATGTTTATGAATTTGAAATTCTAATCATCATATCATTGTATGAGCATGGGTTGGGATTTGTTCGAGGAAGTTCAGTGGTTTCACCCTTCGGGCTGAATTCCACTTCGGATTGGTGGTTGCAGTGAGGAGTTCTGGGGAACTTTCCTCTTGGCGGTTGTAGTTGGGTGCATTGCACTGCACTTGTGATTTGTGTCATGGTTTAAAAGGATTTTATTCAAAATAATACTATGGTTTATGATTATAGTTTTTCTTCCACTTTAGAGACACACTAAGCTCTTTAGCTTACTCCCCCTCAGTTTCTTTTCAGTTACTCTTGGATATAGGCGACTTGGTACTTGGAGGATCTTACTTTTATCTGGTTATTTTATTATTCAGTACGAAACTATTTTTAGTTATTCAGATTATTATTTATTATTTTGGGATATTATGTAACTTCATACTAGAGAGACTAATTATATTTTTTTCAGATTATTTAAGTATTCTTTTACTATGATTTTATTTTAGAGATTTTATGTAAACATCCGAATATTATTTATGATATTTATGTATTTTACTTATTACAAGATATTTATTAAACTCTTGTTATTTTATTTTAAATTAAAGTATAGTTTTTAAAATTGATTTCTTGAGGGTTAAGTTTTCAAACGTAACTTTCTAAATTCGGCCTTTTCTTCTAGGCTGGGTTTAGGGGGTTACACCTATAATTTGTGGACTAAGGCCCAATGGGTCTCCAATAGGGTAAAAAGAATAATAAAATTGAGAAGTTATGAATCTAACCCCATATATGAACTTAATGAGTAACAACTTGATTATTTGATGGGTGTCTTAGTTGTGAATATAACCATAAGGATCCTTAGTGGATCGGTTTGTGAATGTATGCTAAGTAAGGGCATTGGTATGGTCGAGTACCTTGTTTGACGGGATTCGGATATCCAAGACTTGTTGCAACACTATGGTAAGTGATTAGTGAAGGGATTTTACCGATGCTATGTGACTCAAGCCTCACTCACATGTACTCGAAGGAGGATTCTGAGTAGGGGTGTATATTCCTATGCTGCGTGACCTGACCACACCAGAGTGTATGTAGCGATGCTATGTGACCCGACCTCCCTCCTATCATGTTATGGTATAGTGGGTCTTGTGTTCCCTTGATCTTGTGTTATGGTTTGCATGTGTTTAGGTGACTAGCGTAGCACCAAGTACCATTTAAATTCCCATATCATCTTACTTGTTACATGCCTATGTTTATGATCTGTACGAAGCTTGGCATTTGGAATTGTTGTTTCCTTATGCAGGTTTTTAGGTGGCCGCGTATCATACAAGGAGTTCCATCGGAGTAGGAATTAGTTCATCGATGTGAACAAGAGTACAATACTTAGGCTTTTCGAGCGATGTATTCATAGGATCCTTGATTTATGTCTGTAACTCTATTTAGATTTTAATCATGTCCAATGCTTTTAATTAACTTGTTTTAATTGAAGCTCCTATGCAAACGATTCAACTATTTTGTATTAACTTTTTTCCAAAATGTTGTTGGATGTATGAAAATGTTTATGTTGTGGGCTAAATCTAGGTGAAAAGTTTTATCTATGGTTTGGGCTTGAGGCCCAAGTGTGACGTTGGGTTAGGGAGTTACATTTAGTGGTATTAGTTCCTAGGTTTAACCAGTTTTAGGAAACCCTGTGGTAGTAGGGAGTCGTCAAAAGGGGTTTCTAGTGAATACGTGTCCGTAAGTCGAAGTTGTACTTGTAAAGCTGAATATCCGATGGAGTAACCTTGTTTGTTTATCTAGGAAAAGTTTGAATCATGCCTACAGGCGCGTGAGATTGCGAAGAAAGTTAGGGCTCTCGAAATGAGAGTTATGATGAGGACTATATCCTCGAGGCCGATGAGAGATTGGCGGATGAGAGATGACAAGGGGGCTAACTACTTCACCTACTTGCATAGGGCCCATCATCGCATTGTGAGGTCTATTCCTGGGCCATCCGCTACCCCTCACGAGGTCCCGATTGAGAGGCATCATCGTCATGGTGCAACATATTTCCTTCGGTTGGGATAAAATAATCTGATCAAGGTAGATTAGTGGTTGATGGATACTTATTAGATCTTACGTCAAATAGGGTTGGAACCCAAAGACAAGTTGAAGGGTATTCTTTCTATGTTGAAGGAGAATGCTCGTGAGTGGTGGGAGACTGTGGAGTTGGGATAGTATCCCAACCGACCCACTTAGGATAATTTTCTTGATGTGTTCGAGAAGAAGTACATGAGGGAAGCCCATATGGATAGCCTGAGAGACCGGTCCACACACCTTGTTCAAGGGAACCGACCTATTTTTGAGTACGAACAAAAGTTCCTTCAGTTGAGTAGGTATGCCCTAAGTTGGTTGCTATAGAAAATATAAGATATAAGTGGTTCTGCAAGGCTTTGAGGAAAGAGATCCAAATGTACTTGGCAGCCGATCCACCAAAAGTGTTTTCTGACTTGGTCGCTAGTGCCAAGTCCCTTAAGCAAGTACAAGGGTTGACTTATGGCCGTACTGGAGGTCATGGGGGTTCAAGTGGAGGGAGCCATTCCCACTCCAACCAGTTTTAGTCTCACTCTATGGGGTATAGAGAAAACTGGAACCAAGGAAGAGGAGCACAAAATTAGTCTGCAAGATTAGAGTATAGATCTACGTTTGCTGGTCATACGAGGCCTAATCCCTCATCTTTGGCTATGAGTTCAAGAGGCTCATCTAGGGGATCACAAGCACCAATTTGTGCCTAATGTGGGCGTATGCACCATGGAGAGTGTTATGGGAATAATAAGGTATGATATGGTTGTGGATCACCCGATCACTTTTTGATAGACTGCCTTGAAGCCGTGGATGCCACCCAGTTCAGAATCAGATGACTTCCTTCACAACTCAGATGGGCTAATGCTTCGCTAGTGGAGGGGCTAGCCATGTGTTAGGGCATCAGAGTGGGGGTACATTCTAGTCCACCGCGAGAGCACCAACGAGGCAGTTTGCAGTTAAGTCTCAGTAGGACTGTGAGGCTACTGATGCCATATCAAGTACATTTACCTTGTTTTTTGTTCCTATTGTTGCTCTTGCAGATTTGGGATCTACACATTCCTACATCCATAATGGAATATCTCAACAGTGGGGTATTCTAGCCGAGGGCCTCAAGGTAGGAGTCTGTGTATCTAGTCCCTTGGGGTATAATGTTTTGGTGGATAAGGTGTACCAGAGATGTCTGATTAAGGTTTAGGGTTTGATCTTCCCAGCTTACCTAATGGTTTTACCATTCTAAGAGTTCGATGCTATCTTAGGAATGAATTGGTTGTTTGAGCATGATACACGGTTGGGTTGTAGGGAAAAGAGTCTTAAGTTGTCCAGGTTGGATGAGGCTAGGTTGGTTGTGAAAGGTGAGAGGAATCCTTGCCTTTCCAACGTAGTGTCGGCTTTGGTGGCACAAAGAATGATACAACAGGGTAGTGAAGCCTTCTTAGCTCATGTGGTCGATACGAGTGTGGGAAGTTTGATGCTCGATAGCCTCCGTACCATATGTGAGTTTGCCGATGTATTACCAGATGAGTTACATGGATTACCTCTAGATCGTGAGCTAGATTTTTGGATAGATATGATGCCGGGCACAACACCAGTGTCCTTTGCACCGTATCACATGGCACCAAATGAGTTAAGAGAGTTAAAGAATCAGATCCACAAATTGTTGGAAAAGGGTTTTATCTTACTAAGCATCTCACCATGGGGTGCACCGGTCTTGTTCGTCAAGGAAAATGATGGGTCAATGAGGATGTACATTGATTACCGTCAGCTCAACAAAGTAATGGTGAAGAACTGTTATCCCTTACCAAGGATAGATGACCTGTTTGACCAGTTGAAAGGTGCCCGTGTGTTCTCAAAGATCGATTTAAGGTCAGCTTACTACTAGTTGAAGGTAGTAGAAGAAGATGTTCAGAAGACCACTTTCAAGACGCGGTATGAGCATTATGAGTTCTTGGAAATGCCTTTTGGGCTTACCAATGCACCTGCAGCTTTTATGGATTTGATGAACCGAATCTTCCAGCCTTATCTAGATCAGTTTATGGTGGTCTTCATTGATGACATCTTAGTCTATTCGCGCTTAGAGGAGGAGCACAATTATCATCTTCAAATTGTTCTTTAGACCTTGAGAGAGAGATAGCTTTTTGCCAAGTTTAGCAAGTGCGAGTTTTAGCTTTCTAAGGTAGCTTTCTTGGGGCATATTATATTGGATGATGGGATTCATGTTAATCTGCAAAATATTCAAGATGTGATTGAGTGTAAACCACCTAGAAATGTCGTAGAAGTCCATAGCTTTCTTGGGCTTGCCAGATATTATAGACGTTTTGTTAAGGGTTTTTCCACCATAGTGACATATATGACCAAGCTATTAAAAGATTGTGGGTTGTTAGCCGAGCTTCGCATGGAGCCTACCTTGTTATAAGAGATTAAGAGGAAACAAGTGCTAGATAAAGAACTTGTAGAAAAGATTAAGATGGTTCCAAGAAGGGAGGCATCGAACTTTAAAGTATGAGATGGGGAATCCTTTATTTCATGGTTCGTTTATGTGTTCCAGCTTTGGAGGATTTGAGGGACTGTATCCTTCGTGAGGTACATCGTAGTCCTTTTTTGTGAATCTAGGCAGGAATAAGATGTACCAAGATCTTCATCCTTTTTATTGGTGGCCTAGTATGAAGAGGGACGTGTCTGAGTTCGTAACGAGATGTCTTGCTTGCTGTTACCTCTCAAAAAGTACTATTTTAAAGCCAATTTGGCATTCATCTTGCTTGTTTTTAGGTATATATAGTTGCATTAGGTTGTTAGAATCATGCATTTGCAAAAGGAGTTTAGTATTTTTGTCTATGCCAGTGTGAATGGTTGTTTTTGTGGCTATTTTGCAGGTTTGGCATATGATTAGGCGCAGAAAAGCAACAAAGTTAGGATTGCCAAGAAGAATGCCAAGTGCTTTTGGCATAAAAGGATCAAATAGTGCTAAGCACTTGTTGGAAGAAAAGTGAACTTGATACCATGGCAAGAGGCTGTTGAACGCCAAAAAATTAGGACATGATCAGGCTCTGAAAAGATCACAAATGGATCAACTTCTGAAAAAATGGCGGATAAGGTGATGCCAAGCTATGTTGGCAAGGATATGCCAAGCTTGTGTGCCAAGGCAACATTGGCATGATGACATCAGCCCTAGCTTGATAAGCTATGACACCAATCGGATAAGACTCTATCTCTTATCATTGGAGCATCTGAAATTTAGATAAAGAATCTATCTTATTACTTTCCCTTACACGCCTATATAAACACCAATCAGTCAAGCATTTGGGGATCGCACGAGAAGAGACCGGGAAGACTTTGAGTGATCGAGATGAGGTGTTGGAGTGCTCGGCGAGTGATGGTTGGCTACACCGAGGAAGGGTGGTTCAACCACTTGGCCAAGAGCCTGGATTTGAGGGTTGCATCGAGAGACCCCTCTCGCCTATTCTCTTTGGTTCAAGTTGTTTTATTTTTATTTTTATGATGATGTGTTTGGAAACAGTTATGTTTCTTTCGGTTAAATCCCTCACCATGAACTAATTTCATAGTTGGTGGGGGATGTTTGGTTTAAACATTGTTTCATGCCTTAGTTTTTTTAATGACAATTCCATTTTGGCAAATGTTTTTCTATTCAACATACTTCAACTTTTCCTAAGTACTCTGCCAAGCGAGAGCTGGCACAGTTGGCCTATTGCCCTTCAATATCTTAACAGACTTGGGATGAAAACGATTAAGTTGTTGAATACTAGGGAGAGAAGCTTCGAGAGAAGTCGTTCAAGTAGATGAACTTACTTCGGGAGTGATTTCTACCCCTAGGAGTATAGATTGGTTCTTAATCAACTTGGTTCATTTAAAAATATTCACTATAGAGATTTAGGGGTTTTTACATAATCGATTTAGGGAAATGACAGTCGAGAGAGGCATTACTAATGTTGAATCTGCTCGACAAACTATGCCAAGATAGTTGCCAACAAAGGCTGGCATGAACAACATTAAACTCAAGCATTCCCTGTCAACATTCATCACTCATTAAAAGACATTTCTTGCCAACGTTTTACTTCACTTTTCTTTTCTTTTAAGTAGTCTCAAAAGAAACTTTCAAAACAAACATATTTCCTTCCAAGGTAAGTAACAACCAAACAATTGAATTCCAGGTCAATCTCTGTGGGATCGATACTCAGCTTAACTATTGTGTTACTTGTAGACCATGTATACTTGCACACAAAAGACTCTTGGCACTGTTTTATTAATACATACATTTTGCCCCTTTTGCCAGCATTCATAATATACTTCTTCTACAGAGTCTACAAGTTTTTGGCGCCGTTGCCGGGGATTGCAACAGATTTGTTTGTTTTCAATTTTTACTTGCTTTCTTTTATTTTTTTACTTTGCTTTTGTTTTCATCGGTGTATGACCAGAAACCACCCTGGGTGGACGATTGGCCATACGATCTGTAAATTGAGAGAACCTTGCGGAGGTTAAAGAAAAGATACTGAGAGATGAATCACAGTAATCAAAGGAATGGTACGGTGAACAATGATGGAGATCCACCCAATAATAATGCACTACCACCTCCTAATGTCCCAATTGTCAATGTGGAGGAAGAGAGGCCAATCTGAGAATATTCAGCACCCGACATTGCAAATCTAATGCCAAGAATTGTTGGCATAGAGGTAAATGACCCAAATTTTGAACTTAAGTCGGTAATGATTCAAACTCGTTTGAATATAGGCCAATTTGATAGAGCACTTACTGGAGATTCGAGGCAACATCTAATGCAGTTCATGGAGATTTGCCAATTATTTCAACAAACTAGAGTATCTGGAGACACGGTGAAGTTAAGGTTATTCACCTTTTCCTTGCGAGATAGAGCCAAGGCTTGGTTCAATTCCTTACCACCTGACCCAATTACTTCATGGGGAGACCTATGCTAGAAGTTTCAAACACGTTTTCAACCACCAACACTCATTTCCAAGCTATATGGTGAGATCATTACATTTCGGCAGGCCGAGAATGAGAGTCTATATGATGCTTGGGAAAGATTTAAGGATCTATTGAGAAGGTGTCCTATGCATGGATTCCCGAATTAGACCTAAATACAAAACTTCTACAATGGATTGAATGCACAAACGAGGACTGTTGTTGATGCTTTAGCAGCCAGTTCATTACTTGACAAAAACTACACAGAGGTTGTTGGTATTCTTGAGAGGATTTCAATTACTGACTTCGAATATCCTGTTGCCAGGCTTGGGACCGGATCCAAAGCCAATGAGAAATTAAAGGTTGATGAGCTAACGTCCATCCATGCCAAGATTTCTAGCCTCACCAACATGGTGAGAACTTTGCAAATGAACAAAGAGTCCCAAGAAGTTAAAGCATTAGAGCCGTTCTATACCATCTAGGGAGAAAGCCACCACGTGGATGAATGCCCTGCCAACCCTGAGTTAATAAATTTCATTGGTAATTATGGTCGTTATTCTAATACTAACTACAATACTTACAATACAGGTTGGAGACAACACCCTAACATAGCTTGGGGAAATCAATAGGGCAACCAATATAACGCCCAGCGCCTGAATGCCCTAAGGCAGAATAACAATGCCATGTCAGCATTCAATCAGAATGCCATGCCACAAAACGCCCAGAACAATTTCCAGCCAGGGCAAAGACTTAATCAAGGAGGCACTCTAGTAGAATACATGGAGAAGAATGATGCCACAGTCTAGAGTTTGGCAGCATCAATGAGGAACTTGGAAGTCCAGCTTGGGTAGATTGCTAATGCACACAGCAATCGACCCCAAGGAAGTTTGCCAAGTTACACTAAAGATGCTCAGTACAAAGACAATGAGCAATGCAAGACCATAACCCTTGGAAGTGGTAAGCAGTGCGAGGCAGAGATGGATGCCAACCAGCCAATTAATTGCCAAAATGTAAAGCCAGTACCGACAGACAAGCCCATGGAAGTAGAGAAAGAGGAAGTTAAAACAAATGATTCCAAAGCTCATGCCAACGATGATGCCAGTGGTAATGCCAACAATGATGACAAACAAACTGAGGCCAAACAGCATACTAATGCCAAAACAGATGCCAACACTGCCTTGGCAAAACCTTCAACACTAGCATATGTTTATCCACCGCCACCATTTCCAGCAAGACTCCAAAAGCACAAACAGGACCAACAATGCTCTTCTTGGAAGTACTTAAACAATTGCAAATTAACATTCCATTGGTAGAAGCCCTTGAGCAAATGCCCAACTATGTAAAATTCATGAAGGACATTCTGTCTAAAAAGAGAAAGTTGGGAGATTTTGAAACTGTCGCGCTCAATGAGGGATGCAATGCCATGATCTTAAACTGATTGCCACCTAAGCTGAAAGATTCGGGAAGTTTCACTATTCTCTATACAATTGGTAACAAATTTATAGGCAAGGCATTGTGTGACTTGGGAGCCAACATCAACTTGATGCTAATGTCAGTTTTTAGGAAGCTTGGCATTGAAGCAAGACCTACTACCGTGACACTCCAGCTGGTAGACCGATCTTATGTGCATCCCAAGGGTAAGATTGAGGGTGTATTGATAAAGGTAGACAAATTTATCTTTCCATATCATTTTGGATTATGAGGCCGATGTTAATGTTCCGACTATTTTAGGTAGGCCATTGCTTGCCAAGGGTAGGGCTCTTATTGATGTTCATAAAGGGGAACTAACAATGCGTATGAATGACCAACATGTTACTTTTAATGTATTTCAAGCTTTGAAATTTGTAGTTGAACCTGATGAATGTCAAGCTAAGGAGATGATGGAGTCCATTTATATTGTGGACATGTCACAGTTATGCCAGAATACAGAATTTGATGCTAGCATGCTTAATGGCATAGCTGAACTGTTTGAGGAACCTGAGGAGTCAGCCTTGGAGGCTAAAGATGTAAGTTATTTTAAGCCACTATAGTTGGCCGATAGAGAGATAAAAGAACTTAAACCATCAATTGAGGAACCAACAGAGTTGGAGCTTAAGCATTGCCAAATCACTTGAAGTATGCTTATTTAGTTAAACACTCAACTCTGCCAGTAATCATTACCACTGATCTCACCAATGATCAAGAGGAAAGATTGCTGGCAATATTAATAAATTATAAGCAAGCGTTGGGTTTGACCTTGGCAGATATCCGAGGTATTAGCCAAACCATTTACATGCACAAAATCATTTTGGAGGAGTACCATGGCAGAACCATTGAAGGTCAAAGAAGGCTAAACCCGAGTATGAAAGAGGTAGTAAAAAAGGAAAACATAAAATGGCTTGATGCCAGGATCATTTATCCCATTTCCGATAGCTCATGGGTTAGCCTAGTACAAAGCGAGCCAAAGAAAGGTGGCTTGACCGTGGTGCAAAATAGTGAAGCTGAATTGATTCCCTCTAGGACCATCACCGGATGGAGAGTGTGCATGGAGTATAGAAGGCTAAATAAGGCTACAAGGAAGGACCACTTCCTATTGCCTTTCTGTAATACCCCAACCCCCAGACTAGAAGAATATACCTTTAATAAGTAGACAAACTAACTTGTCTAGCAAGCTAGTATTCTAATAAGGTAAGGTTACATGATCAAGAACCTTGAAGATAAAGCAATCATGTCATTAAGCTATAGTCATCAAAAGCATACAACTAATAAGCAAGCGTAATCAAGTTAAGAAGTATTGCAATTGTTTTTAATTGATAGACTTGCTATGATGGTAATTGTAGCAAAATCGAATGTCCTAGATATTGTTAGTCAATGCAAAACCTAAGATGAATGACATATAGGTTTAGTATGTAAGACTATCTCGTGGCAATTATGATTCAAGTATTTAATGAAGGGTGTGATCTATTAAACTTCTTTTTAAACATGTAGAGTTCCAAATTTATACTTGTATAGAGAACTAAAACACATACCAAATCAGAATCAAATCCGCATGAAACTCATACATACATTAAACACATACACATGCACATTAGCTAACCATGCCGTACTATCACTACTCAATCAAAACATGCTCTCATGATTACTTAGCTCATTCGAAACATTCAACCATGTCATTTAAACAAAACCAACCATTATCAAACAACATCCCAAAATGTGAAATACAGAGCCTATGATAGTTAATATTTACAACCCCTTAATGTCGTCAAAGGCTCATAAGTCTGCTAATCTAGTGTCACCTTCTAGGAGTTTAATTTAAAGCAATACAAAACATACTCTTGAGCTTTAGTGAACTTGCTTTGACTCCACAAGATTATCTTAACAATCGGATAACCCTGCAATGTAACAGGGTGAGCTATTAGATAGATAGCCTCATAATTTAGACATATAAGTGATGTAATCAGAATAACTCATATGTATATGATTCAAATATTCAACATTAGATATGTACTTCATCGAGACGTTATCATCTCCTTAACATTCAACATATGAGTAATCTACCCAAAACTTATCATTTAGGAGGCTTATATTAAGCTTAACTTAACAGGAAACAACATCATCAGGCAATCATTTGTAGGTTGTAAAATTGCGCACATCATACATTTCAAGAGTCACACTTTCACAGACAACTTAGTTGATAGACATAACTTAACTAGCTATTAATCATGTAATACTTTATTCATTCAATATACTATCAGGCAATGGTAATCTAGTACCATTGGAGCATATTTTTCTTTTAAGTAAATTAGGGGTACCTTAGTACCGTTCAGGGGACCGTATTCTGGGTCAGGCTGAGCTTAGAAATTTCTATTGGCATGCCAATCTCGTTAGGACTAATCTAATAGGGCTCACTACAAAAGTTTAGAAGTTAAACCAATTCCCCCTTAGCAACATTCAAGAATATAACTACCAATCAGAATGTTATATAAGCATTAACTAAATTCCACATAGAACCATGTTCGGTTAAATTAAGTACAAACAGACTTACCTTGGTACCCTTTAAGTTACCAGGCACTAGTAATTTGAGACAAGCATAGGCATACAAGCCATATGTAGTAACCAAACCATTAAGCCAATTAAGCAATGCTATACTTATTCTAAATGCAAATTACGCTCACAAGTATTCTGAGTTAATCTTGATCTTGAATCGCTACTCCTTTGAGTCTTTCATTGTCTTGCTAGATCCCCTTATTGTCTAGATATAACAATAAATTCGTTTTGCATTAGAATTGATTAATTAGATTTTAAGTTTTATCCATTAATTTCACATTCAACTATCTACAATAAACGTTCTCAAGATATATATATATATATGCAGCAAACCAGTTCAATGTATTGAATCATTTGATCAATGACTACAACAATTTGCCTAAAATAGTTTCTTTAACCCAAGAATTTCAAGACTGTTTAACTCTCTACTATATAGGTATAATCCACGATCATTTATTCGATTTCCATTCAATTACTAGCATGATTCTTAACCACTTAAATACCATTACATCTATTGTTTTCCAGCAGCTCATTGTAAGAAAAGAAAATCTCCCTAGCAAACTGTCCCAAGCATTGTACGAAATAGGACAAATTTCTACTTGTTCAAAAGACCATAAATAGTTCCTATTACTCCCTCAAAGACCCTCCCTTGATTCATAAGTATCACCAAGTTAATCTACCATTCATTAATTACAATTTTGAACACCAATCTAACAGTTTAAGACATTCTTATGACTCTAAAACCGAAACAGCTCAATACTCCATTCAAGCAATTTCCTCAATTAGACATAAATTCATACAGTCCTTTGAGTGATTCAAAAATGAAATTTCAGCATGTATACATTCATAACAACAACTTAATCTCCCAACTAAGTTGCAATCATCAATTCAAGTTTCATTTCTAGCTTATTTTCCCATTCTATATCTAAATTTCAACAACCGAATTTCTAATCTAAGAACCACAATCTAACATGCAAGAACCGATCTAGACACCATGAAAACAACAATTTTGTTTAGAATAGAAAAGCTCACAAGAAGAAAAACTTACATGCTTGGCAACTAAACAACAATCAAGCTCAAATCCTTCGATCCATAAGCAAACTAAGAACAATTTTCTTCTTCCTTCTCTCTAAGGTTTCAGTTTAAAGAAATGAAGGACGAAGAAGATGATTGTATTTCCCACGATATAATCAAGCTGAATAGTCTATCCAACATTAGACATATGGACAATTCACCTTCAACAATTTATTTAACATGCAGTACTCTAGGACTGCATCTAGTTCAATTTAGTCTTTAAAATAATAGCAGCTTAATTGTAGTTTTTTCAATTTCGGTCACACATGTAACTACTAATTTGTCACTTAAATTAGTTCTTACTAATTAATAATGATCACCCTACCAATCACATTTTTGGATGTTACAATTCCCTCTCCCTTAAGGGAAATTTGTCCCCGAATTTACTTGAAGAGAATAGATGTGGATATTGTTTCCTCATGGTAGGTTCAGGCTCCAAAGTAGCTTCCTTACTCTCGTGATTTTTCCATAAAACTTTGACAAGTGATATGGTTTTGTTTTGAAGTCTTCTATCTTCCCGGTCAAGAATTTGGATTGGTTCTTCTTCTTATGATAAATCCAGATTCAAAACGACTTCTTCAGGTTCAAGAATGTGTATGTATTTTGCTGAATTCTTCCGGAAGAGCCAACCTGTAAGCTACATGGCCAATTCTTTCAATTATTTCAAACGGTCCTATAAACTGAGGACTAAGCTTCCCGCTTTTCCCGAATTTGAATACTTTCTTCCACGGAGATACCTTAAGAAACACTTTGCCCCCCACATTATATTGGATGTCCCTTCTCTTACGATCAGCATATGCTTTCTGTCGATCAAAGGCTTCCTTTTATCGATTGAAAATAATTTGTACTTGTTCTTCTATTTCTCGAAGCAATTGGGGTCCTAAAACCTTATTCTCTCCCAATTCAGACCAGCAAAGTGGAGTTTTACATTTTCTTCCATAAAGGGCTTCGAAGGGAGCCATTCTAATAGAAGATTGATAACTATTGTTATATGAAAATTCGGCTAAAGGTAAAGCTTTCTCCTAATTCTTCCCAAAATCAATTATACAAGCTCGCAACATGTCTTCTAAGACTTGTATAGTTCTTTCAGATTGGCCATCTTATTGAGGATGAAAGGCTGTACTAAGATTGGTTTTAGTCCCTAGAGCTTTCTGTAAGGATTTTCAAAATCTAGATGTGAACCTAGAATCCCGATCAAAAATTATAGAAGTAGGAATACCATGTAACCTAATAACTTCTCAAATGTAGAGTTCGGCTAATTGATCTAGGCTCATATTCATTCGAATGGGAAGAAACTGAGCTGATTTTGAAAATCTAACCAAAACCACCCAAATGGCATCATTCTTCTTTGGTGACAAGGGCAAGCCACTAACAAAATCTATTGTTATTTGCTCCCATTTCCACTGCGGTATTTCAATAGGCTGTAACAAACCCGAAGGAACTTGATGTTTTGCTTTAACTTTCTGGCACACCAAGCATTTGGTTACAAAATCTGTAATGGCAGATTTTATTCCGGGCCACCAATATAAGTCTTTCAAGTCTTTGTACATTTTAACCGATCTTGGATGTATTGAGAAATGACTTTTGTGAGCCTCTTGTAAAATTTCCCTTCTCAAGTTTGAATCGTTGGGAACACATACTCTACTTCGGAAATAAAGCAATCCATCTTCCTTTAAAACATAGTCAGATTTGGTACTCATAACCATTTGTAAGGTGAATTTTAGATAATGAATACATAGAGTTCAAATAAAGACAAGGAAGGATCTGGTTTATTCGAATACTTACCACATGAATGTTGACGACTAAGTGAATTAGCCACAACATTGGCCTTGCCCGGGAGGTAATCTATGATTAGATCGTAGTCTTTGAGTAGCTCAATCCACCGTCTCTGCCTAAGATTTAACTCATTCTGAGTTAGGAGGTATTTTAGGCTCTTGTGATCGGTATAAAGGTAACATCTTTCTCCATACAAATAATGTCTCCATATTTTTAAGGCAAAGATTACTGCAGCAAGTTCCAAATCATGGGTTGGACAATTTAATTCATGGGATTTTAATTGTCGAGAAGCATATGCTATCACTTTGTCTCCCTTCATTGAAACACATCCCAAGCCCAAATGAGAGGCATCACTAAAAGCTGTAAATTCCTTCCCCGATTCTGGCTGAGTTAACACTGGAGCTCGAGTGAGTACTTCTTTTAATTGATCAAAACTTCGTTGTTATTCTTCAAACCAAATGAATGGCATATTTTTACGAAGGATTTTGGTTAGGCGTGCGGCCAAAATTGAAAACCCCTTAACAAACCTTCAATAATATCCAGCCAAACCCAGGAAGCTCAAGACTTCATTTACGTTCCTTGGAGGTTTCCATCCTAACACAGATTGAATCTTTTTCGGGTCAACTTTAATTCCTACAGTTGAAATCACGTGCCCAAGAAATGATACTTCAGGCAAGCAAAATTCACCCTCGTTGAATTTGACATAAAGTTGGTTATCTCTAAGAGTCTGTAACATAATCTTGAGATGTTTAGAATGTTCAGTTTCATTCTCCGAGTATATAAGGATATCATCAATGAAGACCACCGCAAACTTATTCAAATAAGATTTAAAGACTCGGTTCATGAGATCCATAAATGTAGTAAGGGCGTTTGTTAGACCAAATGGCATTACTAGGAACTCGTAATGACTATATTGAGTCCTGAAAGTAGTCTTGAATATGTCAGATTCCCTGACTTTCATTTGGTAGCATCCCGATCTAAGGTCAATCTTAGAAAATACTGAAGCACCATTCAATTGATCAAACAAGTCTTCGATTCTCGGAAAAGGATACTTGTTCTTAATCATAACCTGATTAAGTTGCCGGTAATCTATGCATAACCTCATTGTCCATATTTCTTCTTAACAAAGTGTACCAGGGCTCCCCAAGGAGACGAACTTGGTCGAATAAACCCCTTATCTTGCAGTTCTTACAATTGTTTCTGAAGCTCTTTTAATTCAACAAGAGCCATTCGGTAAGGAGTGATTGATATAGGATTGATCCCCGGTTGAGTCTCAATTTTGAATTCCACTTTTCGATTCGGTGGTAGACTCGGGAGTTCCTCAAGAAAAACATAAAGGAATTCAGACACAGTTGGAATTGAATTTATATCAAACTCAGTTTTAACATTTCCAAGCATATTAGCAACTATAGAATTCAGCTTTTTAGATTCTTGATTGATTAAAGGTATTGATTCTTTACCTAAACCTCGTAGATAATAGATCAAATTCACAAAAGGGGAGTACATAAAGATCAATAGGAAAATGAATGTTTTGGATGTATCGAGAACAATCCCTACAAATGAGATTTATAAACATATTTCCTCCTATGGGATTCGAAACTACAAGCCCCTGATTAATAGTTTCAGAATTTAGATTTAACATCATCAGTAAGGGAAAACAAATAAATGAATGAGTGGATCCCGAATCAATTAAAGCATATAAAGAACTTTCATTTAATTCAACCGTAGCTGTTATTACATCAGATGCCTCTTCATCATCACGGTTCTAAATATGATACATTCGAGCAGGGGCCTGAGACTCTTGATGAGTGGTAGTCGGAGCTTGACATCGAGTCCTCCCTGAGTTTCCTAATTGAGCTTGTTTCGCCCCCTTGCCTCTAGGAGATGGAATTTGATTGGAATTGGAAGCTACTCTAGCTGTAGGTTTGTCCAAAGAGTGAGGACAATCTAGAAACAAAATGTTCCAAACTTTCGCACCAGAAACAAGCATTTGACTATTTTCTGCACTGGCCTGAATGATACTTCTGACAGATATTACAATCTTGAGTTTGAGGATCTTTACCCAAATTCCCCGAACTATTGATTGATATTGCAGGTGCAGATGATTTGATTATTGTTTGAGGCTTCGGAATGAAGTTAACCCTTGGAGAAGAAACATAGCTAGAGAAGTTTCCTCCTTTATTTTTCAGCTTCATAGAATACCATTAGGGATTGTTATCACTTCGGGATCTTTTATCCTTCTTTGAATAGTTCTCATTTCTTTTATAAGTTGCTTTCATTCTAGACTCCGTAGCAATTCCTCGGTTTACCAAATCTTAAAAGTCGGTTATTCCGAGGGCCGTAAACATCAGGCTCAATTCATCATTCAACCCTTCAATTAACATTCTACATTTGTCCTCTTTCTTCTTGATATATTCAGACCCGTACTTGCAATATTTGCAGAAGTCACTCACGTACTATTCTATGGGTCTACCACCTTGCTTCAAATGCACGAAACGTCTTCTTCTTTTAGCTAGGTACTATTTACTTATGTATTTTTTTTGGAATTCCTTTAGAAAGAATTCCCATGTGATTGCATCTTCAGGGGCAGTGAGGGTCATAGTCTTCCACCAGTTCAAGGCCTCATCAGCCAAAAGAGCCTCAGCACACTCCAACTTATGTCCATCTGGACATTAAAGTTGTTTGGTTAAGATTCTACTAGTAGTTTCCAACTAGTATTCAGCAGCTTTCGGGTTTTCTTCATCAGATCCCGCAAATGTATAGGCTCTATACTGAGCCAATTTATCAATAGGGGCTTATGATTGAACCACTGTAGGTTCAGGAGGATCATTTTGCTGCATAATAGCAATGAATTGGTTAAAAATCTCAGTCATACAGAGAAAACACACTTTTTTGATTTGATTTACTTGAAGAGCTTCAGGCTGTGGTTCTGAGTTAATCTTGATCTTGAATCGCTACTCGTCTGAGTCTTTCATTGTCTTGTTCGATCCCCTTCTTGTCTAGATATAACAATAAATTCGTTTTGCACTAGAATTGATTAATTAGCTTTCAAGTTTTATCCATTAATTTCACATTCAACTATCTACAAGCAACGTTCTCATGATATCTATATATGTAATAAACTAGTTCAATGTATTGAATCATTTGATCAATGACTACAACAATTCACCTAAAACAATTTCTTTAACCCAAGAATTTCGAGACTGTTTAACTCTCTACTATATAGGTATAATTCATGAACAATTATTCGATTTCCATTCAATTACTAGCATGATTCTTGACCACTTAAATACTATTACATCTATTGTTTTCCAGCAGCTCATTGTAAGAAAAGAAAATCTCCCTAGCAAACAGTCCCAAGCATTGTTTGAAATAGGACAGATTTCTACTTGTTCAAAAGACCTTAAAACAGTTCCTATTACTCCATCAAAGACCTTCCCTTGATTCATAAGTATCACAAATTTAATCTACCATTCATTAATTACAATTTTGAACATCAATCTAACAGTTTAAGCCATTATTATGACTCTTAAACCGAAACAGCTCAAGACTCCATTCAAGCAATTTCCTCAATTAGACATAAATTCATACAATCCTTTGAGTGATTCAAAAATGAAATTTCAGCATGTATACATTCATAACAACAAATTAAACCCCCAACTAAGTTGCAATCATCAATTCAAGTTCCATTTCTATCTTATTTTCCCATTATATATCTAAATTTTAACAACCAAATTTCTAATCTAAGAACCAAAATCTAACATGCAAGAACCAATCTAGACACCATCGAAACAACAATTTTGTATCGAATAGAGAAGCTCACAAGAAGAAAGCTTACTTGCTTGGCAACTAAACAACAATCAAGCTCAACCCCTTTGATCCATAAGCAAAATACTAAGAACAATTTTCTTCTTCCTTCTCTCTAAGGTTTCAGTTTAAAGAAATGAAGGAGGAAGAAGATGATTGTATTTCCCATGATATAATCAAGCCGAATAGTCTATCCAATATTAGACACATGGACAAGTCACCTTCAATAATTTATTTAACATGTAATACTCTAGGATTGCATCTAGTTCAATTTAGTCATTTTAATATAATAGCACCTTAATTGTAGATTTTTCAATTTTGGTCACACATGTAACTAATAATTAGTCACTTAAATTAATTCTTACCAATTAATAATGATCACCCTACTAATAACATTTTGGATGTTACACTTTCATCGACCAAATATTATACAGATTGGCAGGTAAAACGTTCTATTGTTTCTTAGATGGTTATTCGGGTTATAATCAGATTACCATTGTCGTTGATGATCAAGAGAAGACCATATTCACGTGCCCTTAAGGGATGTTTGCTTTTAGAATGATGCCATTCGACCTATGTAATGCGCTCGCAACATTTCAATGTTGCATGATGTCCATTTTCCGATATGATCGAGAGTAACATGGAAGTATTCGTGGATGATTCTTAGTGTTTGGTAAAACATTTGAGGAATGCATTCATAGTTTGGAGTGAGTATTAAAGAGATGCATTGAGATGAACCAATATTGAACTGGAAGAAATGCCACTTCATGGTGATGGAGGGCTTTACTCTCGGTCACAAGGTAACCAAGAGAGGACTAGAAGTTGATCAAGCCAAAGTGGAGGTGATCAAGCAATTGCCACCTCCGACGACTGTTAAAGGTATAAGGAGTTTTCTAGGTCATTCTAGTTTTTATCGGTGATTTATTAATGATTTTTCAAAAATTGCCAAGCCTTTATGCTTGTTGTTGGAACATAATGCCATTTTTGCATTTGAAGATTCTTGTTTGAGTGTATTTTAGGAACCTCAAGAGAAAATGATTAATGCCCCTATAGTCACAGCACCGAATTGGAATGAGCCCTTTGATCTCATGTGCGATGCCAATGACTATGTCGTTGGAGCATTTTGGGGATAGCGGCATGGCAAGGTTTTCCATGCCATCTACTATGCTAGCAGAACCTTGAATGACGTACAACTTAATTACTCTACAACCGAGAAATAATTTCTTTCAGTTGTTTGCTCTTGATAAATTTAGATCTTATCTAATTGGTAACAAGGTTATGGTTTATACAGATCATTCGGCATTGAAATATCTCTTGGCAAAGAAGGATGTCAAGCCCAGACTAATCCGATGGACGCTTTTGCTTCAAGAATTTGACATAGAGATTAGAGACATGAAAGGTAGCAAAAACTTAGTAGTTGACCACCTTCCATGTATAGAGCATCACATTGAATATGGTAAGACTAAAGTTATTAGAGATGAATTCCCTGACGAATATTTACTTGCAATTGATGCTATGCTATGGTACGCTGACATTGTCAACTACCTGATGAGCAATATTCTTCCACCAGACTTGGCATATAATGCCAAGAAAAGATTCCTGCAAAAAGTTAGGCAATACTATTGCGATGAGTCAATATTGTTCAAACAGTGTGCTGACCAAGTGATTCACCAATGTGTGTCTGAGCATGAACATCATAACATATTGCATTTGTGCCATGCTGTACAATATAGAGGTCATTTTGCTGGAATGAAGAAGGTTGTCAAGGTGCTGCAATCTGGATTCTTTTGGCCAACTCTATATAAGGATGCCCATGAATATGCCAAGGCACGTGACCGATGCCAACGAGCAAGAAACATCTCCAATTGATACAAACTACCACTTCAAAATATTATGCCTGTGGATTTATTTGATGTATAGGTGATAGACTTTATGGGTCCTTTCCCTCCATCATTCGGTAATGTATTTATTCTTGTGGCTGTTGACTATGTATGTATCTAAGTGGGTAGAGGCTGTTACCCTACCAACAAATGATGCCTAGGCCATTGCCAAGTTTTTGCACAAACACATTTTTACCTGATTTGCTACTCCTAGAGTAATATATCATGATGAGGGCACCCACTTTAAATGCTATCTAATATCTAAAGCTTTGTGCAAGAATGGTATACAACAAAGAATTGCTACAACATACCATCCATAGACAAACGGGAAAGCTGAGATTTCGAACAAGAAGATCAAGAACATTCTAAAAAAGACTGTAAATCCAACAAGGAAAGACTGGTCCCTAAGACTAGATGAATCCTTGTGGGCTTATAGAACTGCGTTTAAAGCTTCTTTGGGTACTTCACCCTTTAGACTTGTTTTTGGTAAACCGCTATCTACCAGTTGAACTTGAACATAAAGCCTACTAGGTGATCAGAAAACTTAACATGGCATGGAGAGTTGCTGGAGAAAAGAGGTTACTCGACATCAATGAGTTGGAAGAATTTAGGACACATGCCTATGAGAATGCTAGGATCTACAAGGAGAAGGCAAAACGTTGGCATGATAGTAGGATAATGCCAAGGCAATTTGAAATAGGGCAGCATGTTCTATTATTTAATTCTTGACTTAAACTATTTTCAGGTAAACTCAAATCAAGATGGACAAGTCCTTATGAAGTTTTTAAACTATACGCCCATGGGGCGGCGGACATTAAGAATTTTAGGACGGAAGAAATTTTCAAGGTGAATGGTCAACGTCTAAAGCATTATATGGAAGGTAATCAAAACAATGCCAAGGATGTGATCCTCTTGGCAGAGTTAACATGAAACATCACCAGGTCTAAACTCTTTGTAAATATTAGGATAGTTGTTTTTGTTTGTTTTAGGATTCAAGTTTTGTTTTTCTTTTTGTTGTTTTTCAGTTTTATTCTCTGGCTGTGTTGAAAAGTTTCTTTTGAGTGTATGCAGAATTGATGCCAGGGACATTTCCAGGAACATTTCCAAGAACGCTGCTAGGAGCACTACCAGCTAGCATGCTTGCCAAGTATGATGCCATGCACAATGCCAATGCATCCCAGCATGTGTCGGCTACGTGATGAAGAAGGAAGAGAAAACCCTAGCTTGATTGGATGAGAAAATCATTTTCTTGAAACTTAAACCCTAGCCGCCCAAGTTAGGTTGGAATTAAATACACCATAATTACCCTATCAACTCAAAATTCTTACCCAATCCTTATCACTTCAACCTTCTCACTGCACCTTATCACTTTAAAATCCTTTCCAATAAAAACTCTTGAATTTCCATCATTATCCCCCCATTTAATCTGCTATCATCATTAAAACCCCTTAAACACTCAATCTTTCATCTTATTTACCCTAACCGATTTCTCAAGAAACACTTTTCTTATTCTCTTTCTTTTCTCAAGCAAGATTCAAGAAACCAATCGTCTTTTCTCCTTCCCTCCTTCAAACAGATTCAAATCTTTTCTCCATCTCCATGGCATCTTCATCTACTCCCTTCAAACGATTCTTCAATGAAGAAATGCACAAGAAGTTTGAAACAAGCTTTGCCTCAAGATCCTTCTTGTACGAGAAACACTTAGACTTCCAAAATGACACCATCGTGATATTCCCACCGAAGTTCATGGCCAATATCGACATACACAAGTGGAGTTCATTCTACCAACAAAAAGGGGAAATCTACGCCACCATTGTGCAAGAATTTTACGCATATCTTGTGACAAAAGATTATCCATTCTTGATGATTCAAGGTAAATGCATATGTTTTGATGAAGGGTATGTTAACTCATTATTTTCTTTGAATGACATAGGAGATGAGCACTTTGACTATGCTGAATCTATGAACACCGCCAAACGCAAGAAGCTGTTGGCAAACTTATGTGAGCCTGACATAGTTTGGACAATTTCATCGATGGGCCACCGGACGGTGAAAAGGTTGGTGTTGAAGCCAAAGATGCACAGATGGAATCACTTCATCAAGGCAAATATGTTGCCTATATCTCACAATGAGACCAACTCGAAAGAGATGCTGATTTTGTTGCATTCCATTGTTAAAGGACGTAAGATCAACATTGGCAAAATCATCATCGATGAGACTTATAAGTGCGTTTCGAAAGGTAAAGGCAGTTTGTTTTTCCATTTGCTTATTTCTAACTTTTGCATGCACCATGATGTGCCTAGACTTGATGAAGAACAAGGCCATATTATAAATGGAACGAAAATCACGGTTGCTACATGGAAAAACCTCACGGCTATTGAGCCTAAGGAAAAAGGCAAAGGAAAGGTCAAAGCTGCCACGCCAAAGCCAAAGCCAAAGCCAGGTAGTGTACCAGAGACCATGCCAACCAGTTCATTGGCAGTGTTGTCCCAATTCTACCATCGCCAAAAGATTATTCTCCAAAAGCTAGAGGTAGTTGAGGATCTTAATGATAAGATGAGACATTACACCAAGGAGAGGGACACTATTACCAGGGAGGTGCTTGAAAAATTATCCCCTGAAGTGGTGCCACCATTTCCAGTTTTCCCTGGCGATCCCTTTGCCAATGAAGATGCCATGCCAGCCAGACCAACCAATCCAACGATGCCAGCCAGTCTAGCCAGTTCAATTAGTCCTGTTGTGCCAGCCAGTCCAGTCAGTTCCAAGTCCAATGCCATAATTCACGTGTCCCCAGTGCAAGTTGAATCCGCCAACACCGATTCCTCATCTAAGTCATAGAAAATCCCTGTTAAAACACCCAAACTAAGCTAGTTACACCGCTAGTTGAACCTGCCAAGGAAAAAGGAGGAAGTTAGAGACTCCAATGCCGCAAAGCCACCAATGACCACAATCAAGCGCAAAGCTCCCGACCGTGGCAGCTTTGTCAAAAGGAAGACCCATGTCATACAAAAAGAAGTCTCCAAAGGGGAGTCATCTTCTAGGTAAACTCTTTTGTATTTCATCTTATTGCATTCATATGAGCATGCATTTTATTTTTTCCTATTTTTTATTGTATATATGTGTTGTTTCATGCATTGAGGACAATGCACATCTTGGGTTTGGGGGTGTTTATTTCCTGACATTTATGCCATGCCATTCATTCCATGTCTAAACTTTGCTTTCTATGCAATATAGGTCATATAGTTAGTTGCATACCAAATCGTTAAAAAAAGAAAATTTTGCCTCAATTTAATTTTGAAAGATGGTAACATTTGTTAGGCAAGTTTTATTTGATCTAGGTTTCTGCACAATGAGGAAATTGTAATCTTTAGTTGTCATGCCATGCCAGCAAGGTAGTATGCCAAGATTGCTTGGCAATTTTAGGGAATTGAATTTACACTTAAACACATGATATGTATATAGTTCCCTAGCAAACTTAGACTATTTGAAACTATTCTTAGATTGAAAAAAATATATTTGAAAAATGATGCAGAGTAAAAGAAAATAAATATGGCAACAATGTTTTGCCAAGGCAATGAAAAAATTGAACTCTCCTATACCTAGGGATAATAAATTACTTGGGGCTTCGTGGTTTGCTCCCTCTTAGTTCTCAAGTCTAAAACCCTAGCGTATGAGTTGAAGAGAAAGTCTAGTGATGTCTAGATTAAGCTAGGGATTCATGGTATACGCCCTCTTATCACTCAAGCTAAACAGTGTCACGAAGCAAGCTTAAATTAATGCCAACAGAACCCTCAGCAAGAAAGAAAAATGATGAAAATAAAGATATGAGTTTAGGTAGTAAAATTTGCTAAGGGAGTGAAAGGATATTGGATACATATTGCCTACACATCATACACTCTTCATGAACTTAGACTAGAGTTATATTGTTGCACTTGAATTATTACCTGCTTGGCATTATTGCAATGAGATACTGAGGACAAAAATAGAGCAAAATTTTTCTTTCCAGCACCTATTGGCATTCCAACCAAAATTTAGTCGAGGTAACTTTTTCACAAGTTTTTATTTTCTTTCTTTGTTTGCATTACTTGAGGACAAGCAATGAGTTAGGTTTGGGGGTGTGTTACCTCTCCAAAAGTACTATTTTTAATGCCAATTTGGACTACATAGTGCCAAGCATTTGTTGGAAGAGAAGGACCAGATAGTACCAAGCACTTGTTGGTAGAGAAGTGAACTTGATACCATGCAAAGAGGCTGTTGAACCCCAAAAAAATAGGACATGATCAGGCTCCTAAAAGATCGCAAATGTATCAACTTCCGAAAAATAGTAGATAAGGTGATGTCAAGCTATGTTGGCAAGGACATGCCAAGCTTGTATGCCAAGGTAACGTCGGCATGATGATGTCAGCGCTAGCTTGATATGATATCACACCGATCGGATAAGACTCTATCTCTTATTCTTGGAGATTTTGAAATTCAAATAAATAAGCTATCCTATTCTTTTCCTTTGCACGCCTATATAAACACCAACTGATCAAGCATTTGGGGATCGCACGAGAGGAGATCGAGAAAACTTTGAGAGATCGGTGTGAGGTGTTGAAGTGCTCAACGAGTGACGGTCGGCTGCACCGAGGAAGGGTGGTTCAACCACTTGGCCGAGAGCCTAGATTTGAGGGCTGCATCGAGAGACCCCTCTTGCCTATTCTCTTTGGTTCAAGTTGTCTTATTTTTATTTTTATGATGATGTATTTGAAAACGGTTATGGTTTTGTCGGTTAAATCCATCACCATGAACAAATTTCACAGTTGGTGGGGGATGTTTGGTTTAAACATTGTTTCATGCCTTAGTTTTCTTTAATGACATTTTCGAGTTTGCAAATGTTTTTCTATTTGACATACTTCAACTTTTCCTAAGTACTCTGCCGAGCGAGAGTTGGCACAGTTGGCCTATTGCCCTTTAATATCTTAACAGACTTGGGATGGCAATGATTAAGTTGTTGAATACTAGGGAAAAAAGCTTTGAGAGAAGTCGTTCAAGTAGATGAACTTACTTCATGAGTGATTTCTACCCCCTACGATTATAGATTGGTTCTTAATCAACTTGGTTTATTTAAAAACATTCACTATAGAGGTATAGGGGTTTTTACATAATCAATTTAGGGCAATGAACATTGAGAGAGGCATTGATAATGTGGAATTTGCTCGGCAAACTGTGGCAAGATAGTTGCCAACAAAGGCTGGCATGAACAACATTAAACTCAAGCATTCCATGCCAACGTTCATCACTCATTAAAAGACCTTTCTTGCCAATGTTTTACTTCACTTTTCTTTTTTTAAGTAGTCTTAAAACAAACTTTCAAAACAAACATATTTTCTTCCAAGGAAAGTAACAACCAAACAAACGAATTCCAAGTCAATCTCTGTGGATCGATACCCAGCTTAACTGTTGTATTACTTGCAGACCATGTATACTTGCATGCAAAAGACTCTTGGCACTGTTTTATTAATACATACATTTTGCCCCTTTTGCCAGCATTCATAAAACACTTATTCTGCAGAGTCTACACTTGACATCGAGATAAGGCGGAGCATTAGGTCCCTTCGAGCTTGCTTCAACCTATCCAGATTCCACAATGGAAGTAAGATCATGCGGCCATGGATTTTGTGATAGGTCTACCCTTGACTCAAAGGAAACATGGTGCTATATGGGTAATTGTGTATCGTTTGACCAACTCTGCCCATTTCTTGCCTGCGCGTATGGCTTTTATGCTTGAGAGGTTACCACGGTTGTACATCAAAGAGATTGTGAGGTTGTATGGGGTTCCATCATCAATCATATCAGATAGGGATCCCCAGTTTACAACAACATTGTGGAAGAAGATTCATGAAGCTTTGGACACACAGTTGCATTTCAGCACTGCCTTTCATCCTCGGACTAATGGCCAATCCGAGCGAGTCATCCAAATCTTGGGAGATATGCTTTAGTGTTGTGTTATCTACTTTGAAAAGAGTTGGGAGGACCAACAACCACTTGTTGAGTTTGCTTACGACAATAGTTTCCTGTCGAGTATCAAAATGGCACCTTTTGAGGCCTTGTATGGGCGGAGATGTAGAACACCTTTGTTTTGGAAAGTGCTCAATGAAAGAAGGATTGTGGGACCAGAATTGATTAGGCAAACCAAGGAAAAGGTTCAAATCATCAAGGAAAGATTGCAAGCGGCCTTTGATCGTCAAAAGGCATATGCTGACTAGAAGCGTAAGAACATCAAGTATGAGGTTGGTGACAAGGTGTTTCTCAAAGTGTCATTGTGGAAGAGAGTGATCTATTTTGGGGGGAAGGGCAAGTTGAGTCCAAGGTTCATTGAACCATATGAGATTCTTGAAAGGGATGGACCTGTGGCGTACCGGCTAGCCTTGCCACCAGAGATGGCACATATCCACAATGTTATACATGTGTACCATTCTGACCCTTCGCATGTTATTCATCTTGAAAAAATTGAGATCTTCACCGAATTGACCTATGAGGAGGAGCCAATAAAAGTTCTTGATAGGGGAGTTAAAAAGCTCTATAAAAAGTGTATACCTTTGGTGAAAATGTTATTGAGGAACCACGGGGTTGAGGAAGCCATGTGGGATGTTGAGAAAGACATGGAGCTGCTCAACTCGTATTTGTTTCCAAAAGGTAAATTTCGAGGACAAAATTTCTTTAAGGATGGAGAGTTGTAATGACCTAGATTTCAGGATCTGTGGGTCATTTCACCCTAGCATGTGGCCTAGGTGTGTTGGGCTAAAGTTTTAGGCCATATGTTGCTCAAGAAAGCCTTGGTGGGCTTCCTTTGTCATTGTTGGGCTAAGCGCCTTGGTTGGGTATGTGTTTTGAGAATGATGGAGGGGTAGAGGGGTAATTTCCCTCATTTTAAAGGAGGGGTTTTGGTTTAATAGCTGTAGAAAATGTTAAGGAATGAGATCATCTTTGTCCCCTTCATCCTCCATCTCTTTTCTCTTTCTTCTCCTTGAAGTTCAAAGGAAAAAGATACAACCTTTATCTTTTTGAGTTAGATTTTCGGATTTGTTATTGAGAGTGTTGTAGTCTTCATCCAATGATCTACAAGTCAAGGTAAGGATGGGAGATTTTGGTGGAGTTCAAAAATTATGAGTTTGGTGGGGGTTGAAGAGGAAGAATGAGAATTGAGGATTCAACTCCATTTCTTGTTAAAAAGTTCTTTCTTTTGTATCTTTTGACCTACCAATAATGTTGTAACCTATTTTACAACATCCCTTTGTAGTGAAAGAGGTTGAAGAACACTCAAAGGCTCAAGGCAAGGGGAAGGTTTGAGGCTTGTGCAAGGGGACTCTTTTCCAGAGCTAGAGGGAGGTTAGTACACTTCCTACTCCTTTTGTTTCTTGCAAATCATGAATATATGGTTTCTTATGCTTGTTTGACTTTTTCTTGCTTGAAATGGTTAAGTATGGATGTTAATGGCAAAATCCGGAAATTGGATTTAAATAGTGTAAAAACTGTAGGAAACCACTTAAATTACCTCCCATAATCTGTAGAATTAATTTGAGGCTTTATCATTGAGGTTTGGGGATGTTGGGAGTGAATTACAAACTCTAGAAACTGATTTTTAGGTTTGAGTACCAATACGGGTTGAACGCATATTGGTACCCCTTGTTTAAATTGCTAAAACCAAGATAAATTTGAAGTGCGTATCAGTGAGGGGGTATCGATACCTTTTTCCCCAACCAAATTCCAGTACCCAATTTTGGTAACGACACGCTTAGGGGTGTATCAGTACACAATGGGTAAGCCCTCCAAACGGTAAGCCAAGTATCGATACGGGTAAACGGGTATCAGTACCCACTGTAGTGTATCGATACCCTAAGGAGAGTATCGGTACTTACTGGGCATTTTGCCCGAAAACTTCAATTTTAGTTTAGGGGACCTATAATTTGTGAACTAAGGCCCAATTATTCTCCAATGGGGTAAAATAAATAGCAAAACTGAGAAGTTAAGAATCTAACCCCATATATGAACTTAATGAGCAACAACTTGATTATTTGATGGGTGTCTTAGTTGTGAATATAACCATAAGGATCCTTAGTGGATCAGTTAGTGAATGTATGCCAAGTAAGGGCATTGGTATGGTCGAGTACCACGTTTGGTAGGATCCGAATACCCAAGACTTGCTGCAAGACTATGGTAAATGATTGGTGAAGAGAGGTTACCGATGCTATGTGACTCGGGCCTCACTTACATGTAATCAAGGGGGGATTCCGAGTAGGGGTGTATATTTTTATGCTGTGTGACCTGTCAACAACAGAGTGTATGTACCAATGTTATATGACTCAACCTCACTCCTACGATATTATGGTATGGTGGGGCCTTGTGTGCCCTTGATCTTGCGTTATGATTTGCATGTGTTCAGGTGACTAGTATAGCACCAAGTACCATTTAAATTTCCATATCATATTACTTGTTACATGCCTATGTTTATGATCTATATGAAGTTTGGTAGAGTATAAGTGTATCCACTGAGCTTTATGAGCTCAGCATTTGGAATTATTGTTTTCTTACGCAGGTATTTAGGTGGTTGTGTTGTATCTAAGGAGTTCCATCGGAGTAGGTATTCAGTTCATTAATGTGATCAAAAGTACAATACTTAGGCTTGTCAGGCGATGTATTCATATGACTCTTGATTTATGTCTGTAACTCTATTTGGATTTTAATAATGTCGAATGCTTTTAATTAACTTGTTATAATTAGAGCTCCTATGCAAAAGATTCAACTATTTTGTATTAACTCTTTTCCAAAATGTTATTGGATTTATGAAAATGTTTATGTTGTGGGCTAATTCTAGTTGCAAAATTTTATCTATGGTTTGAGCTTGAGGCCCAAGTGTGATGTTGGGTTAGGGCGTTACACTACTAACCTTTGAACAAAAACATCAATTTCTAATGCTGAGCTAACGAAGCTCAGTGGATACACTTCCACTCAACCATGCTTTATGCAAATCATAAATATGAGCGAGTAGTTAAGAATGACATCAAGGTATAAATAAACAAAATTGGCGCTATCTCTAGCCGCCTAAACACATAGCAAAGCAATAGATGATATTAGTCATTCACGCATCACATGGTACACCATACCAACAAACCTGGAGTGAGTCCTAGTGCCACACAGCTTTGGGAACGTACACCCATGCTTGAAATCTCTTATTGAGCATCTTTGAATAAGACTTGGTGCCACACAACTTCGGGAACGTACATTCGGCAATCTCTAACAATGGTGTTGCAACACTCTTTCTTTGGGTATCCAGATCCTACTAATCAAAGTAACCCAACCATAGAAGTTCCATACTTGGCACATAACCACACATGATCCACCGAGAATCCCTATGGTTGCTATTATAAACAAGTCACCCAACATTGTAACCCCCTTGACCCAGCCTAGATGTCAGACCGAACCGAGTGAGCTACATTGAGTTCGCCGAAGCAAACCTGGACGAGTTACTTGAAACTAAGGCCAACTATTTTCTTTTTATCTTGTCTATATGCTTTTCAAAAACTCTGAGGTGAACATGCCAATAGCATATAAGTTATCGATTGAGTCGGACATCGAATCGACATCCAATTAGGCATACTTATTATTTAGGGACCAAATTTCAAAACTATAAAACCACAAGGGCTTAACTAAATCTGAAGTTACCAAACCTCAGTTAATTAGGTTATATGCATGCCGGTTAAAGTTCAACTTAAAACGATCATCCAGACTCATCTAATTGCAAAAACAATAAGCAGTGACCAAACTACAAAGATTCAGACTTCAGTCTTGCAAATACCAGAATTAACGTCCTCAATACTAGTACACTCCAAAGCCATATCGATACGGTCTTATTTCACAAAGGGGTATCGGTACGGTTTCCCCTATACCACTACGGGTGGACTGTTTTACAACTAGGGAATTCTAGTAGCTAAAATGCGTATCGATATGCTTGCCCGTGTATGGACACTTATTATATATTACAAAGGGGAGTACCGATACGAAGCTAGGCGTATCAGTAACCCTATACAATTTTGCATACTTTTGAGCCATATTAGACCCCGCGTACTAAAACCATAAGACCCGTATCAGTATGATTGAGCTTGTAATGACCTCTTGGCCAAACATAGACTCTTTGGCTCAAAATAACAAGCTTCAAATATCATATGAACATCATACCATCTCAAGACTAGCGATTCCCATGAAGTTAAGGGAGCATAGGCATCAAGGAAACAAAGTCAATCATTAAGGTCGACCTATAGGCATGATTTCTACCCAACATGCTTAAATCTTCCCAAAGCCCCCAATTCAAAAATAAACCAACATACAAATCCAAAACACCAGAGGAAGCATGTCTAAAACAGGGAGTATCAAAACAACCCTCCCAATTACAACTTGGTCACACCGTCATTTATTGCTATTAAGCTTTTATAAAGCCATACTTGAGAAAGCTCAAGTCTTGGATTTTCTTCTTGCTTGTTTGCTGCCCCAAAAGCTTACTTATCTGCATTGATAAGAAAGGAGAGTGTAAGCATAAATTCCAAGTGAGGGATTACTCAAAAATGCTCTTTAATGCATTAAAACATTTAATTTAAAACATGCAAAGTTTATCATGCCCAAAACATCTCATGCTTCTTCTATCATTCCAAAACATGCATAACAACATATGCTAACATGTATCATGGATCTCTAGCATAAATCTCCAAGAAAACTTCAACTTAAGCCCTCACATGCTTATTCCTCTAATAGCAATCTCAACATATATAAATCACATTATACAACATAATCCATATATCATGATGCATTAATTCATATATTGGCATCGAAGTAACCCAAAACCAAACCTTTCCATTTAAAGAAAATACACCGGATGCACAAATTTCCCAAGTGGTTCCTTCGACCACTTACACATACATCCTCGAACCAGAGCATGATACTACTACCCCTCAATGGTTATGATGTATAAATCCTCTAGCGGGAGATTTCTAAGAAATTACCCTTCAACCGCTACGGTTCCTTTGGTGGAGTGCCACCCTCGACTCACATGAGGTGACTTATTATAGTGCACATTAAACCCTATGGCTAGCCAACTATATCTGATAACTTTTAACCGTTGCCAATTTTTAAAATACTCAATTTAAGCTCATTACCTCACGATTTTACATATGCATCAATGAAGTCAATTTCCAATACATCAAACCATGTATTTTAACATTCTCTAAATCATTTTTTCAAACCATTTCCATACTCATAAATCATCAATATATGATTATTTGCAGCATCTTTCGTTGCTAAAACATGCATATAATAGTAGGTACTTAAATCCATAAACAAGAGCATGAGAATGTATTTTTCAAAACCGAGAATGTACGATACTTAATTCCAAGATTAGACAAGCATTTCAAGCTTAATCTAAACTCCCAAAATCACTTTCAAGCCTTTATAAAGCTTTAAACCACATTTCTACTCACTCACAACACAAAGCCCTAGTTGCCGATGCGAAATCAAGCGTCTAAAGCTTCTGAAACGTTGCCAATTGCTGTAGGATCCATCTCCTATGTTTTAACAACATAACAATAGAGGATTAATGCATCATTATGCATCTATAATCCCAACAACATCAATCCCCAACTTCACCTCACAACAATCCATCAAACATCTTCCAAAAACAATCGAAAATATAGCCAAACACAACCTAAACAAAGCCCAGCCACAACCTATCAATTTGAAAATCTTAACAACATCTAAAAACACTTACATTCACACCTTATACCTCCATCAACCTTATAACATCACAAACACCTCAAAATCTAACTATTCACAACCTAGGAAATTAGAAATTCAATTAGTTTCAGGATTCCTATTATAATTCCATCATTATACATTCAATTACATAATTAACATGATCTAAATCAACCTAGATCACCACAAATCAGATTTGAAACAATGATATTCCAATTTCTTATCAAAATTCACTTTTAGCACTTAAATCTTAAATTAATCAACAACACATAACAAAAATCAATTGTAAAGGATCAAAAACTTGGGAATTTCAATAAAGAACCTTTGATTAGAGGATAGAAACAAAAATAACCTCTAATGGTTGACTTTTCCCTTAATTGGCATGACTTGAGTGAAATCTCCAAGAAAACAAGTAAGGTTTGATGTAGAAATCAAGGGAAACAATTGTGGAATCAAAATGAAATAAAAAAGAGTTGATTCCTGATCATTTTGGAATAATAAAAGTAGTTTGGCTGATGGGAAAAATGAGAGAAAGTTTAGAGCAAAAGTAGTTACGTGAGAAAAGTGAATTTTAGTTCATAAAACCCAAATTAATTAAATCCATTTTCCTTTTATTTAATTACTATTTTAAAACCATTTAAAAGTAGCCTAAATTAAGGGAAAAGTATGATTAAAAATATTGATAGATTAGATCATTGAAGATTCTATGTTTTGACCATTTTATGATTTAGTCACCAAAACAATTTTGAAACATTACATTTTAGTCATCAAACCAAAATGTTATTAAATACGAATTTATTTTACCAAATTGAGTCTACCAACACCCTAATTATATAAATTAGGTATTTTCCAATATTTTCCATATTTTATTTCACATTAAAACATTCATTATGAATTAATTCTTGAAACTAACTCGAATCGACTAATCTGGTTTACCCGAATCGTCAATTCTGCCTAGCTAACTCGTAGGCCCAAAATTGGGGTGTTACATTTCTCCCCCACTTAAGAAATTTCTTCCTCAAAATTTACTTGACGAAAAAAGATAAGGAAACTACTTTTTCATGCCCTCCTTACTTTCCCACATGGCTTCCTCGACACCTCAATGTCACCATAGCTCCTTTACCAACTCAATGGTCTTCCCATAAAGAATCTTGCTGCTAGAATCCAAGATTTTCACTAGCTTTTCATCATATGTTAAATCCAGACTCAATTCAATTTCCTTTATAGGTATCACATGAGACGGATATGATCTATTTCTCCGAAGCATTGATACATGGAAAACATCATGTATTTTCTCCAACTCCGAAGGCAACCTTAATTTATAAGCTACCGAACCAACACGTTCTAACACCTCATAGAGTCCAATGAATCTTGCACTCAACTTGCCCTTATGCCCAAAACACATCACTCTCTTCCTGTAACACCCCGATTTAGGGCCTCATAGTTAGCCGGGTTAAGCTGGGTGTTCCGTTTGAACCATTTAAGTGATTCAGACTAGTTCCGGGAATAATTTGGTTTAAATGGTTTTTAAATGAAATTAATTATAGAAAAAAATTTAAAATCATTATTTAATATATAAGTTATTTTGGTGGAATCAATTTTGGAAAATGTAATTTGGAGGTTTGGCATTTTGGAACTAGTGACCAAAATGTAAAATGTGCAAAACTATTTTTAGTGACTAAATTGTAAA
Source organism: Hibiscus mutabilis (assembly GCA_019671005.1). Taxonomy (NCBI): domain Eukaryota; kingdom Viridiplantae; phylum Streptophyta; class Magnoliopsida; order Malvales; family Malvaceae; genus Hibiscus; species Hibiscus mutabilis. The sequence goes on from CM033711.1 coordinate 51,823,302, forward strand.
AGATCAGGACTAAGAATCTTTAGAGAGCTTTGACCAAGAGTCTCATTCAGACTTTTCCCCTTAATTGACTAGTTTTTAAATTAGTTTAATAAACAAAATAAGTTGGAGAGAAATAATTAGTCATTATTTCTTAAAACATATTTCATGTAACTAACTTTTCTCTCAACTATTTTCCTCTCAATTTCTCTCCAGCCAAACATCATATTTTCTTCAAATATTTAAGGTTAACTTTTGATTTAGTTCATTCTTTTAACACCAAAAGATTTCTTATTGATTTTCATTCAAAGCCTTATGATTTTATCTTTGTTTTCACATGAAGAATCATTGTAATTGGAAGAAAAAGCATCATTAGAGGTAAGGTTTCATTCTTCTCCTCTAATGAAAGGTTCTTTAATGAAATTCCCAAGTTCTTGATCTTTTATGGATGTTTTCGAATGGGTTTTGATGGTATAATTATGGAAAGATGATTTAATTGAGGTTTAATTGCTTTAATTGATGGATATTTGTTTTGGATCTAATTTTTTGGGTTTATAATGAGTTCATACTATGATTATGATGTGTTGATATGTTGATTTAAGTAATTTTAACAATAGAATCGCGAAACTAGGTGAATTGCTAGGTTTTGATGTTGATATCTTTGGGTTTGTGGCTTGTTTATGGGGTTAATTGGTTGTTGGCGGTTCTTTGGTGTTGAAGAGATGTTTTTGGATGTAAAATTGATGTTGTGTTAGTGTTAATCTCGCTGAGTGGTAGCTGGAGAATAGCTAGTAGGGTTTTGCTGATGATTTCAGTTGTTTTTCTTTGGCGAAAGCTTGGTTGTTGTGGGAGGAAAGTGATTTAGAGTGTTGTTGAGGATTTTGATGCAAATGAATGCATTAATCCTCTATTTTGCGTTGGTTACAAGCAGGGGATGATGATCCAATAGCTTCAGAAGGAGTTGCGGTTGATCCGGAAGCTTGATTTCGCCTTGGCAAGGCAAGCTAGGTGTAGTTAGTGAGTGGCGCTGGTTTTAAAGCTTTTCAAAGAGGTTTGAAAGTGATTTTTGGGGAGTTTAAATTAAGCTTGAAATGCTGGTTTAAACTCAAAAGTAAGTATGATCGAATTCGCTCTCGGTTTCTGGCTTTTCCATTATTTTGATAAATCATGCTCATGTTTGAAGATAGAATTTGTTACCTACTGTTATGCAAGTTTTTATGAATTGTGAAATGATTCATGTTATCCCATGAGTTTGATTTATGGTTTTCAAGAGATTTCATCTTGATGAGGAAAATGCTATGCATTGATTATGTTTTAAAATGGGATATGCTATGGTTTATGTTGATGCATTGAAAAATAGTAAGTCAACATGGTTTTGAAGTGTATATTGGCAAGTGACAGAGCCTTTAATAATCGGATAAAATTGGTCGACCAATAGGATGAGAGTGCACTATAATATGTAGCAAAAGCGTACGTGCGTGAGCCACATCCATGATGCGCAACAACATCATGTGAGTTATCGTAGGGTGCGAAGCAATACCTTACGGGCATTTAAGGTGTGAAGCAACACCTTGTGAACCTTGGTTTGAAGCAACACCATGTGTTATGCTGTTCTTATGGTACACAACAACACCATGAGATGTATTCGCATATCCGATGTGTTGGGACGTAGCCTTCCCACGCGTTGTTTGGGACATAACCCTCCCATGTGTTTGATCAGGATGTAGCCATCCCGGGTCACATGAGTGCCAATGTAAAAGATTACATGTATCATTGATTTAAATGGTTTTTCTATAAAGAGCTTTATACATGAGATTCTACTTTTGAGCATGGTAGCAAATGTTCATGATTTGAAAAGCTAGCTTGAGATTTGCATTGGTTTAATGCATGAGCCTTAATGATACATGTGTAAACATTTAAATGATTTTCTTTAGTGAGTTTTAAAGCATGAGCCTATGTTGAGCAGGATGGAAAATGGTTTATTGAGGAAAAAGGTTTTCAAAGGCATTGTTTACAGTTTTGTTTTGAGCATCCCTTACTAAGCATATTGCTTACGCTCTATTTCCTTAACAATGCAGAAAAGTAGATTGTTCGGGCTTCAATAAAGCAAGTGAAGAGGTTCAAGAATTTCTCAAATTTCAAGTATGGCTTTACCCCTTCAATAGTAATAAGTTTAGCAATGGGTGGATACCTTAATGATTTCGGAATGTATGTTGTGAACTCCCTGGTTTTGGCACAAGTTTCTAGTGCCTAAATGGTTGTGTAAATGGCCTTTAAAGTATGGCTTGAACTCTCATACGGTTTTTGATGTTTAATTTGGTTTGGAAATAGGGTGCATGCCTATATATTTACTTTTTAGAATGTGAACATGCTTGATGATGTTTTCTGATGCTTTTGATAGTGGTTTGGTCCTTGAATATGTTATGGTTGCCTAAGAAGCATGTTAGAATGGTTTGGCTATCTTTGTGGTGTGTTTAAACAGCAAATTGAGACATTGCAGGCCCAGGCGTATTGGTACGCGGGGTACCGCATCGGTACGGGTAGGCCAAATCATGCTTAACGTATAGATACGGATAGGCTCATATCGATACGGTCTTAGAGAAAATGGTTGGGCGTATCGATAGACGAGGCCATATCGATACGGTCTTGTGTCATCTATGAATCTGCCCAACTGCGTACCGATACAATGAGCAGGTGTACCGATACGGTGTTAGGTAAATTGGTTATATGGAATCTTTTAATGTTCTATTTTTTTATGTTTTAGTCCCTGAATGTTGTAAATGCAATTAAATAAGTTTGGGTGATCAAAACAAGTTGAAATATGAGATGTTAGCATGAAACATGGTTAATTATATTTTGGTAACTTTAATTTGGTAATTAGTCCTTGTAAAATGTTGGTTTTGCAAATTGGTCCCTAAAATTGTAATGGGACAATTGGATATCAATTCAATGCCCGATCAAGTCGTAATTTCACACACTTGCAGCATGTACATGTAGGATAGTAATTAAGCATCTAGGAAAGATAAAAAGAAAAAAAATAATAGAAGGGTTGTTATTGGGTAAACCTTGACGGTTTACTTTAATATTCCCCGTGTGACTCATTTAGTTCGGTGTTGTGACTACACCGGGCGAGGGGTTACATTTGTTGGTATAAGAGCCAAGTTTACAAAAAATTAGGAGGTAAGATGGTTGATTTCTTGATAGACGGGGTCATAAAAATACGGTCTTGTGTTATCTATGAATATGCCTAGTTGCGTATCGATATAGAGAGAGCAAAAACCGATACAATGTTAGGTAAATTGGTTATATGGAATCTTATAATGTTCTGTTTTCTTACATTTTAGTCCCTAAATGTTGTAAATGTAATTAAATGAGTTTGGGTCATCAAATCAAGTTGAAATATGACATGTGAGCATGAAACCTGATTAATTAAATATTGGTAACTAGTCCCCTATAAAACGTTGGTTTTGCAAATTGGTCCTTAAACTCATAACGGGACGGTTGGATATCAATTTGATGCCCGATCAAGTCGTAATTTCACACGCTTCCTGCATGTACATGTAAAATAATAATTAAACATCTAGGAAAGATAAAAAGAAAAAATAATACAAGGGTTGTTTTTGGGTAAACCTTTACGGTTTACTCCAATATTCCTTATATGACTTGTTCGGTTCTGTCTTGCGACTAGACAGAGAAGTGGGTTACATTTGTTGGTATTAGAGCTAGGTTTACGAAAAATTAAGAGGTAAGATGGTTGATTTCTTGATGTTTGATATGTACGGTGTTTGATAGCATGTTGTTTGTTATGTTATGTGATAATTTGGGGTTAGACGTTGGGGTACCCATTGCCATTATTGCTATTGATGTAAAGAGATTTGTTTTTAAAGAATTGAGCATTTTGGACCCTTTCTTCTTATTAGTCTAACTGTTTTCATTGTTGCATTTTATATGCTAGAGATTTATTCTATTTTTATAATGGGACCGAGACGAGAGCAAAGGGTGAATGTATGTAATATGGTAGATGAAGGGTATAATGAGGATATACCGTCTCCTCCTCCTCCTCCGGGTGGTGATAGAGTCAAAGATGGAGTTGGTGCAGGAGGTGCTGGACCTCCGGGACCCCAGGGTCATGCTATGGGTGACATGACACCATTGATTTAGGCCATTGCGGGAATATTTCAGGCTATAGTGGCGGGTATGCATGTAGTTGTGCCACAACTTGCGGCTAATCTTGGTCTGCCTTTGGAGCGCTTACGTAGCTTAGCAGGTACCGAGTTTAGAGGTTTGTCTCTAAAGGGTTCGAGGCTTGGTTTGAGAGTACTCGGAGGATTCTTGGACAAATGGGGTGCATAGATATGCGTAAGCTGGGTTATATAGTATATTTGCTTCATGGTAATGCTTATTCGTGGTGGACTACCACTATCGCAGGGATGGAACTTGAGGAGGTGACATGGGAGTTCTTTGGAGCTGCTTTCCTAAGAAAATGTTTGGGTTCTCGCTATCAAGATGAGAAAAAGTGAGGGTTCATGGCTTTGGTGCAAGGTAACATATCTGTTTCAGAGTACAAGGTTCAGTTCGTCAGGTTGAGCCAGTATGCCCCTGAATTGGTTCCCGATGAGCAAAAGAGGTATGACCGCTTTCATTATGGTTTGGTGAAGGAAGTGAATACTTATATGTTGGCCTCCAAGTATACATATTTTGATGTCTTGGTCACTCGTGCCAAGGACATTGAGCAGAGCTTGGGGTAGTGGTTCGTGTACTTGATTATGGCCATTATGGACGGTAACATTCTTGAAAGTGTTGGGGTAGTCGAGATGGTTGTTCGGGTTGTAGTTTGCAAGGCCACATGAGGCGTGATTGTCCTTAGTTAGTTAGACAGGGAACCGGTGCGTGCTAATGAGCCTTAGAAGGACCATGGGTGCGGCTGAGGTAATTTCTAGTGTAGGGAGGATGGTTAGAGGAATATGGCTCATGTTGTGGTAGTTCAGCCTGAGGGAGGTGGACCGGTTAGGGGTGTATGCACACCGCGAGGGAAGGAATGACACAGATGTGAAAGCAGGTACTTTTACTTTGCAATCCTTGTCATTACTTTCTTGGATTGATTATGGTTCTACGCATTCATACATCTTGCACGAGCATGCATAGTTGCTTGATATATCGGTTGAGTATCTAGATGTGGGTATGTAAGTGACGAGTTCTTTTGGCGAGATGGTTGTGGTTAGGAAATTGTATAGGAGGTGTCCGTTGATAGTTCAAGGGCATGTGTTTGCTGTGGACATGATGGAGTTACCATTCTATGGTTTTGATGTTATTCTTGGGATAAATTGGTTGACTAAGCATAGGGCTGTGGTAGATTGTGAGGCCAAGCGTGTATTGTTGAAGCTGGTCGATGATTATGAAGTTGTGGTGGTAGGCAAAAATGAAAAGTTCTTGTCCAATGTTGTTTCGGTAATGGAAGTGCAAAAGTTGATGAAAGGAGGATGTCATGCATATTTGCCGTATGTTATGAATCCAAATATGAAGGAGGCACGTCCTTAGGATATCCCAATAGTTTGTGATTTACTGGGGGTGTTTTCAGAATAGTTGCTTGGTTTGCTATTGGATAAGGAGGTAGAGTTCTGTATTGAGACGTATGAGGATATGACTCTGGTGTCCATTGCTCTATATCGCATGACACCCAAGGAGTTAAAGGAGTTGAAGATGCAACTTTAGGAGTTGCTAGACCGTGGGTTCATTCGGCCCAACGTGTCACCTTGGAGAGCTCCGGTGTTATTTGTGAAGAGGAAAGATGGCACAATGACAATGTGCATTGATTATCGGTAATTGAACAAGTTGACGATAAAGAACAAGTATCCCTTATCGTGAATTGACATCCTATTTGATCAGTTTTGTGGTGCTACAGTGTTTTCCAAAATAGATTTGAGATTGGGATATTACCAGTTGAAAGTGAAGGATAAAGATGTGCCGAAGACAACATTTCGCACCCACTATAGGCATGATGAATTCTTAGTGATGCCTTTTGGATTGACGAATGCACCTATAACTTTCATGGATATGATGAATAGAGTGTTTTATGAATTTCTAGATCAATTTGTGATTGTGTTTATTGATGACATCCTTGTGTACTCTCGTACCGAGGAGGATCATGATAGGCATTTGTGGGTTGTATTGCAGACCTTGTTGGACAATCAGCTTTATGCTAAGCTAAGTAAATGTGAGTTTTGGATTAAGGAAGTGGTGCTCCTTGGTCATGTTGTTTTAGCTGTAGGGATTTGTGTGGATCCTCAGAAAATTGAAGTGGTTGTGAGTTGGAAGCCACCTAAGTTGGTGATAGAAGTCACAGTTTCTTGGGTTTAGCTGGATATTATCGTCGTTTCGTGGATGGTTTCTCTAAGGTTGCTGCCCTGTTAACAAAGTTGTTGCAAAAGGATGTTATGTTTAAGTTGTCAGAGGTGAGGCAACAAGCTTTTAAGAAGTTGAAGGAAGCTTTGACATGAGCTCCAATCTTGATTCATCCCGAGTCAGGAAAAGAGTTTGTGATTTATAGTGATGCATCCTATGTGGGGTTAGGGTGTGTGTTGATGAAGGATGGTAGGGTGGTTGCTTATGCATTAAGACAGTGAAGGTGCACGAGCGCAATTATCCTACTCATGACATTGAGTTGGCTACAGTGGTGTTTGCACTAAGGATTTAGAGACATTACCTTTATGGTGAGAAGTGTGTGGTGTATACAGACCATAAAAGCTTGAAATATTTAATGTCACAAAAGGAGTTGAATCTTAGGCAACGAAGGTGGTTGGAGTTGCTTAAGGATTATGATCTTTCGATCGAGTATCATCTGGGTAAGGCTAATGTGGTGGCCGATGCTTTGAGTAGGAAAATGGATGTGGAATTGAGGGCCATGTCCGCAAGATTGAGTGTATCGCGAGATGGTGGGTTGGTGGCTAAGTTGCAAATGAAGCCTTCTTGGATCCAATTGATTAAGGAGAAACAGTTTCTCGATGATTCGTTGGTACTACATGTTATAGACATTGCGGAAGGTAATAAAATGGAGTTTTGCTTTAATGATGATGGTGTTTTATGCTTTAAGGGTCGAATAGTTGTGCTGGAAGATGTTGAGTTGAGGCGCACTATTTTGATGGAAGTGCATAGTAGTCATTTTGCTATGCATTTCGGTAGTACCAAGATGTATTGTGGGTTGGAAGGTGAGTACTATTGGGTTGGGCTAAAAAAGGATGTTGAGGAGTTTGTGAGTAAGTGTATGGTTTGTCAAAGGATAAAATATGAGCATTAGTTTCGATCAGGGTTGTTGCAACCGTTGAGGATACTAGAGTGGAAATGGGAGAGAATCACCATGGATTTTGTATCCGGTTTGCCTTTGACCTCGTTAAAGAAGAACTTTATTTGGGTGATTTTTGACCGTTTGACGAAGTGTGCACATTTTGTGCTGGTGCATATGACGTATACCTTGGATAGGTTGGTGGATTTATATATTGTTGAGATTGTGTGTTTGCATGGTGTGCCTAAGTACATAGTGTCAGATAGGGATCTGAGGTTTATGACAAGGTTTTGGGAATGTTTGCATCGAGCCTTGGGTACGCGGTTGAGTTTTAGTACATCTTATCATTCTCAAACAGATGGGCAGTCTGAGCGAGTTATCCAAGTGTTGGAAGATATGTTGCATTGTTGTGTTATCGAGTTCCAAGGTTCTTGGGAGAAACAGTTGCCTTTGGTGGAGTTTGCTTATAATAACAGTTATCAGGCTAGTATATAGATGGCACCTTATGAGGCTTTGTATGGAAGGAAGTATAGAACGCCTTTGTGTTGGGCGAAACGGGGCAAAAGTTGGTTTCTTTGCCAAATTTGCTTAAGGGAACAACAGAGAGGGTAAAGATCATTTGTGATCGTTTGAGAGAGACTCAGATCGACAAACGTCTTACGCGGATTTGAAGCGTAAGGAAGTTGAGTATGGAGTGGGTGATAAAGTGTTTTTGAAGGTTTTGCCTTGGAAGAAGGTGACGAGGTTTGGTCAGAAAGGCAAATTAAGTCTGAGGTTTATTGGACCATTTGAGGTGTTGGAACATGTTGGTCCTATTGCTTATAGGTTGGGGTTGCCACCTGATTTGGTAAAGATACATGATGTTTTCCATGTATCCATGCTTCGGAGGTATCAGTCGGATCCATCGCATGTTATGCCTATTGAGGAAGTTGAGTTGCTTCGGAGGTATCAGTCAGATCTGACGCATGTTATGCCTATTGAGGAAGTTGAGTTGAATCCAAATTTGACCTATGATGAGGAACCTGTCAAAATCTTGGATGTGAACAGTAAAGTGCTTCGTGGGAAGGCCATTGAACTGGTTAAAGTGTTGTGGAGACACCGAGGTGTTGAGGAAGCTACGTGGGAAAGAGAGAAGGACATGAAGAAGCAGTTTCCTTATCTTATCCCATCTGGTAAAATTTCGTCGAAGAAATTTCTTAAGTGGGGGAGAGTTGTAACGCCCCGATTTTGTGCCTAGAAGTTAGCCGAGTTAGGCTGGGTGTTCTGTTTGAACCATTTCGGCGATTTAGACTAGTTTTGAGAATAATTCGGTTTAAATGGTTTTTGAACGAAATTAATTATGGAAAATTGTTTTAAAATCCTTATTTAATATATAAGTGATTTTTGTGGAATCAATTTTGGAAAATGTAATTTGGAGGTTTGACATTTTGGAACTAGTGACCAAAATGTTAAATGTGCAAAACTATTTTTAGGGACTAAATTGTAAAAGATCAGGACTTAGAATCTTTAGGAAGCTTTGACCAAGAGTCTCATTCAGACTTTTTCCCCTTAATTGACTATTTTAAATTAGTTTAATGAAAGGTTCTTTAATGAAATTCCCAAGTTCTTGATCTTTTATTAATGTTTTCTAATGGTTTTTGATGGTATAATTATGGAAAGATGATTTAATTGAGGTTTAATTGCTTTAATTGATGAATATTTGTTTTGGATCTAATTTTCTGGGTTTATAATGAGTTAATACTATGATTATGATGTGTTGACATGTTGATTTAAATAATTTTAACAATAGAATCCGAAACTAGGTGAATTGCTAGGTTTTGATGTTGATATCTTTGGGTTTGTGGCTTGTTTATGGGGTTAATTGGTTGCTGGTGGTTCTTTGGTGTTGAAGAGATGCTTTTGGATGTCAAATTGATGTTGTTTTATTGTTAATCTCACTGGGTGGTAGCTAGAGAATAGTTAGTAGGGTTTCTTGATGATTTCGGTTGTTTTTCTTTGGCAAAAGTTGGTTGTTGTAGGAGGAAAGTGATTTAGAGTGTTGTTGAGGATTTTGATGCAAAGAAATGCATTAATCCTCTGTTTTGCTTTGGTTAGAACCAGGGGATGATGATCCAATACCTTTGGAAAGAATTGCGGTTGATCCGGAAGCTTGATTTCGCCTTGGCAAGGCAAGCTAGGTGTAGTTAGTGAGTGGCGCTAGTTTTAAAGCTTTTCAAAGAGGTTTGAAAGTGATTTTTGGGGAGTTTAAATTAAGCTTGAAATGCTGGTTTAAACTTGGAAGTAAGTATGATCGAATTTGCTCTCGGTTTCTAGCTTTTCCATTTTTTGATAAATCATGCTCATGTTTGAAGATAGAATTTGTTACCTACTTTGTTATGCATGTTTTTATGAATTGTGAAATGATTCATGTTATCCTATGAGGTTTGATTTTTGGTTTTCAAGAGATTTTATCTTAATGAGGAAAATGCTATGCATTGATTATGTTTTAAAATGGGATATGCTTTGGTTTATGTTGATGCATTGAAAAATAATAAGTAAACATGGTTTTGAAGTGTATATTGGCAAGTGACAGAGCCTTTAATAATCGGATAAAATTGGTCGACCAATAGGATGAGATTGCACTATAATATGTAGCAAAATTGTGCATGCGTGAGCCACATCCATGATGCGCAACAACATCATGTGAGTTATCGTAGGGTGCGAAGCAACACCTTACGGGCATTTAAGGTGTGAAGCAACACCTTGTGAACCTTGGTTTGAAGCAACACCATGTGTTATGTCGTTCTTATGGTACACAACAACACCATGAGATGTATTCATATATCGATGTTTGGGATGCAGCCTTCCCACGCGTTGTTTGGGACATAACCCTCCCATGTGTTTGATCGGGATGTAGCCATCACGGGTCACATGAGTGCCAATGTAAAGAATACATGTATCATTGATTTAAATGGTTTTTGTATAAAGAGCTTTATACATGAGATTCTACTTTTGAGTATGGTAGCAAATGTTCATGATTTGAAAAGCTAGCTTGAGATTTGCATTGGTTTAATGCATGAGCCTTAATGATACATGTGTAAACATTTAAATGATTTTCTTTAGTGAGTTTTAAAGCATGAGCCTATGTTGAGCATGATGGAAAATGGTTTATTGAGGAAAAAGGTTTTCAAAGGCATTATTTATAGTTTTGTTTTGAGCATCCCTTACTAAGCATATTGCTTACGCTCTATTTCCTTAACAATGCAGAAAAAGTAGATTGTTCGGGCTTCAATAAAGCAAGTGAAGAGGTTCAAGAATTTCTCAAATTTCAAGTATGGTTTTAACCCTTCAATAGTAATAAGTTTAGCAATGGGTGGATACCTTAATGATTTGGGAATGTATATTGTGAACTCCTGATTTTGGCACAAGTTTCTAGTGCCTAAATGGTTTTGTAAATGGCCTTTAAAGTATGGCTTGAACTCTCATACGGTTTTTGATGTTTAATTTGGTTTGGAAATAGGGTGCATGCCTATATATTTACTTTTTAGAATGTGAACATGCTTGATGATGTTTTCTGATGCTTTTGATAGTGGTTTGGTCCTTGAATATGTTATGGTTGCCTAAGAAGCATGTTAGAATGGTTTGGCTATCTTTGTGGTGTGTTTAAACAGCAAATTGAGACATTGCAGGCCCAGGCGTATTGGTACGCGGGGTACCGCATCGGTACGGGTAGGCCAAATCATGCTTAACGTATAGATACGGATAGGCTCATATCGATACGGTCTTAGAGAAAATGGTTGGGCGTATCGATAGACGAGGCCATATCGATACGGTCTTGTGTCATCTATGAATCTGCCCAACTGCGTACCGATACAATGAGAAGGTGTACCGATACGTTGTTAGGTAAATTGGTTATATGGAATCTTTTAATGTTCTATTTTTTTATGTTTTAGTCCCTGAATGTTGTAAATGCAATTAAATAAGTTTGGGTGATCAAAACAAGTTGAAATATGAGATGTTAGCATGAAACATGGTTAATTATATTTTGGTAACTTTAATTTGGTAATTAGTCCTTGTAAAATGTTGGTTTTGCAAATTGGTCCCTAAAATTGTAATGGGACAATTGGATATCAATTCAATGCCCGATCAAGTCGTAATTTCACACACTTGCAGCATGTACATGTAGGATAGTAATTAAGCATCTAGGAAAGATAAAAAGAAAAAAAATAATAGAAGGGTTGTTATTGGGTAAACCTTGACGGTTTACTTTAATATTCCCCGTGTGACTCATTTAGTTCGGTGTTGTGACTACACCGGGCGAGGGGTTACATTTGTTGGTATAAGAGCCAAGTTTACAAAAAATTAGGAGGTAAGATGGTTGATTTCTTGATAGACGGGGTCATAAAAATACGGTCTTGTGTTATCTATGAATATGCCTAGTTGCGTACCGATATAGAGAGCAGGTGTACCGATACAATGTTAGGTAAATTGGTTATATGGAATCTTATAATGTTCTGTTTTCTTACATTTTAGTCCCTAAATGTTGTAAATGTAATTAAATGAGTTTGGGTCATCAAATCAAGTTGAAATATGACATGTGAGCATGAAACCTGATTAATTAAATATTGGTAACTAGTCCCCTATAAAACGTTGGTTTTGCAAATTGGTCCTTAAACTCATAACGGGACGGTTGGATATCAATTTGATGCCCGATCAAGTCGTAATTTCACACGCTTCCTGCATGTACATGTAAAATAATAATTAAACATCTAGGAAAGATAAAAAGAAAAAAATAATACAAGGGTTGTTTTTGGGTAAACCTTTACGGTTTACTCAAATATTCCTTATATGACTTGTTCGGTTCTGTCTTGCGACTAGACAGAGAAGTGTTACATTTGTTGGTATCAGAGACAGGTTTCCAAAAAATTAGGAGGTAAGATGGTTGATTTCTTGATGTATGACATGTACGGTGTTTGATATCATGTTGTCTGTTATGTTATGTGATGATTTGGGGTGAGACATTGGGGTGCCCATTGTCATTAATGTTATTGATGTAAAGAGATTTGTTTTTAAAGAATTGAACGTTTTGGACCCTTGTTTCTTGTTAGCCTAACTATTATTGTTACTTTTATATGCGAGAGATTTATTCTATTTTTTTATAATGGGACCGAGACGAGAGCAAAGGGTGAATGTATGTAATATGGTGGAAGAATGGCATAATGAGGATATATCATCGCCTCTTCCTCATCCGGATGGTGATGGAGTTAGAGCGGGAGTTGGTGCAGGAGGTGCTGGACCTCCGGGACCCCAGGGTCATGCTATGGGTGACATGACACCATTGATTTAGGCCATTGCGGGAATATTTCAGGCTATAGTGGCGGGTATGCATGTAGTTGTGCCACAACTTGCGGCTAATCTTGGTCCGCCTTTGGGCGCTTTACGTAGCTTAGCAGTACCGAGTTTAGAGGTTTGTCTCTAAAGGGTTCGAGGCTTGGTTTGAGAGTACTCGGAGGATTCTTGGACAAATGGGGTGCATAGATATGCGTAAGCTGGGTTATATAGTATATTTGCTTCATGGTAATGCTTATTCGTGGTGGACTACCACTATCGCAGGGATGGAACTTGAGGAGGTGACATGGGAGTTCTTTGGAGCTGCTTTCCTAAGAAAATGTTTGGGTTCTCGCTATCAAGATGAGAAAAAGTGAGGGTTCATGGCTTTGGTGCAAGGTAACATATCTGTTTCAGAGTACAAGGTTCAGTTCGTCAGGTTGAGCCAGTATGCCCCTGAATTGGTTCCCGATGAGCAAAAGAGGTATGACCGCTTTCATTATGGTTTGGTGAAGGAAGTGAATACTTATATGTTGGCCTCCAAGTATACATATTTTGATGTCTTGGTCACTCGTGCCAAGGACATTGAGCAGAGCTTGGGGTAGTGGTTCGTGTACTTGATTATGGCCATTATGGACGGTAACATTCTTGAAAGTGTTGGGGTAGTCGAGATGGTTGTTCGGGTTGTAGTTTGCAAGGCCACATGAGGCGTGATTGTCCTTAGTTAGTTAGACAGGAACCGGTGCGTGCTAATGAGCCTTAGAAGGACCATGGGTGCGGCTGAGGTAATTTCTAGTGTAGGGAGGATGGTTAGAGGAATATGGCTCATGTTGTGGTAGTTCAGCCTGAGGGAGGTGGACCGGTTAGGGTGTATGCACACCGCGAGGGAAGGAATGACACAGATGTGAAAGCAGGTACTTTTACTTTGCAATCCTTGTCATTACTTTCTTGGATTGATTATGGTTCTACGCATTCATACATCTTGCACGAGCATGCATAGTTGCTTGATATATCGGTTGAGTATCTAGATGTGGGTATGTAAGTGACGAGTTCTTTTGGCGAGATGGTTGTGGTTAGGAAATTGTATAGGAGGTGTCCGTTGATAGTTCAAGGGCATGTGTTTGCTGTGGACATGATGGAGTTACCATTCTATGGTTTTGATGTTATTCTTGGGATAAATTGGTTGACTAAGCATAGGGCTGTGGTAGATTGTGAGGCCAAGCGTGTATTGTTGAAGCTGGTCGATGATTATGAAGTTGTGGTGGTAGGCAAAAATGAAAAGTTCTTGTCCAATGTTGTTTCGGTAATGGAAGTGCAAAAGTTGATGAAAGGAGGATGTCATGCATATTTGCCGTATGTTATGAATCCAAATATGAAGGAGGCACGTCCTTAGGATATCCCAATAGTTTGTGATTTACTGGGGGTGTTTTCAGAATAGTTGCTTGGTTTGCTATTGGATAAGGAGGTAGAGTTCTGTATTGAGACGTATGAGGATATGACTCTGGTGTCCATTGCTCTATATCGCATGACACCCAAGGAGTTAAAGGAGTTGAAGATGCAACTTTAGGAGTTGCTAGACCGTGGGTTCATTCGCCCAACGTGTCACCTTGGAGAGCTCGGTGTTATTTGTGAAGAGGAAAGATGGCACAATGACAATGTGCATTGATTATCGGTAATTGAACAAGTTGACGATAAAGAACAAGTATCCCTTATCGTGAATTGACATCCTATTTGATCAGTTTTGTGGTGCTACAGTGTTTTCCAAAATAGATTTGAGATTGGGATATTACCAGTTGAAAGTGAAGGATAAAGATGTGCCGAAGACAACATTTCGCACCCACTATAGGCATGATGAATTCTTAGTGATGCCTTTTGGATTGACGAATGCACCTATAACTTTCATGGATATGATGAATAGAGTGTTTTATGAATTTCTAGATCAATTTGTGATTGTGTTTATTGATGACATCCTTGTGTACTCTCGTACCGAGGAGGATCATGATAGGCATTTGTGGGTTGTATTGCAGACCTTGTTGGACAATCAGCTTTATGCTAAGCTAAGTAAATGTGAGTTTTGGATTAAGGAAGTGGTGCTCCTTGGTCATGTTGTTTTAGCTGTAGGGATTTGTGTGGATCCTCAGAAAATTGAAGTGGTTGTGAGTTGGAAGCCACCTAAGTTGGTGATAGAAGTCACAGTTTCTTGGGTTTAGCTGGATATTATCGTCGTTTCGTGGATGGTTTCTCTAAGGTTGCTGCCCTGTTAACAAAGTTGTTGCAAAAGGATGTTATGTTTAAGTTGTCAGAGGTGAGGCAACAAGCTTTTAAGAAGTTGAAGGAAGCTTTGACATGAGCTCCAATCTTGATTCATCCCGAGTCGAAAAAGAGTTTGTGATTTATAGTGATGCATCCTATGTGGGGTTAGGGTGTGTGTTGATGAAGGATGGTAGGGTGGTTGCTTATGCATTAAGACAGTGAAGGTGCACGAGCGCAATTATCCTACTCATGACATTGAGTTGGCTACAGTGGTGTTTGCACTAAGGATTTAGAGACATTACCTTTATGGTGAGAAGTGTGTGGTGTATACAGACCATAAAAGCTTGAAATATTTAATGTCACAAAAGGAGTTGAATCTTAGGCAACGAAGGTGGTTGGAGTTGCTTAAGGATTATGATCTTTCGATCGAGTATCATCCGGTAAGGCTAATGTGGTGGCGATGCTTTGAGTAGGAAAATGGATGTGGAATTGAGGGCCATGTCCGCAAGATTGAGTGTATCGCGAGATGGTGGGTTGGTGGCTAAGTTGCAAATGAAGCCTTCTTGGATCCAATTGATTAAGGAGAAACAGTTTCTCGATGATTCGTTGGTACTACATGTTATAGACATTGCGGAAGGTAATAAAATGGAGTTTTGCTTTAATGATGATGGTGTTTTATGCTTTAAGGGTCGAATAGTTGTCTTTGGAAGATGTTGAGTTGAGGCGCACTATTTTGATGGAAGTGCATAGTAGTCATTTTGCTATGCATTTCGGTAGTACCAAGATGTATTGTGGGTTGGAAGGTGAGTACTATTGGGTTGGGCTAAAAAAGGATGTTGAGGAGTTTGTGAGTAAGTGTATGGTTTGTCAAAGGATAAAATATGAGCATTAGTTTCGATCAGGGTTGTTGCAACCGTTGAGGATACTAGAGTGGAAATGGGAGAGAATCACCATGGATTTTGTATCCGGTTTGCCTTTGACCTCGTTAAAGAAGAACTTTATTTGGGTGATTTTTGACCGTTTGACGAAGTGTGCACATTTTGTGCTGGTGCATATGACGTATACCTTGGATAGGTTGGTGGATTTATATATTGTTGAGATTGTGTGTTTGCATGGTGTGCCTAAGTACATAGTGTCAGATAGGGATCTGAGGTTTATGACAAGGTTTTGGGAATGTTTGCATCGAGCCTTGGGTACGCGGTTGAGTTTTAGTACATCTTATCATTCTCAAACAGATGGGCAGTCTGAGCGAGTTATCCAAGTGTTGGAAGATATGTTGCATTGTTGTGTTATCGAGTTCCAAGGTTCTTGGGAGAAACAGTTGCCTTTGGTGGAGTTTGCTTATAATAACAAAGATTATCGAGGCTAGTATATAGATGGCACCTTATGAGGCTTTGTATGGAAGGAAGTATAGAACGCCTTTGTGTTGGGCGAAACGGGGCAAAAGTTGGTTTCTTTGCCAAATTTGCTTAAGGGAACAACAGAGAGGGTAAAGATCATTTGTGATCGTTTGAGAGAGACTCAGATCGACAAACGTCTTACGCGGATTTGAAGCGTAAGGAAGTTGAGTATGGAGTGGGTGATAAAGTGTTTTTGAAGGTTTTGCCTTGGAAGAAGGTGACGAGGTTTGGTCAGAAAGGCAAATTAAGTCTGAGGTTTATTGGACCATTTGAGGTGTTGGAACATGTTGGTCCTATTGCTTATAGGTTGGGGTTGCCACCTGATTTGGTAAAGATACATGATGTTTTCCATGTATCCATGCTTGGAGGTATCACGGATCCATCGCATGTTATGCCTATTGAGGAAGTTGAGTTGCTTCGGAGGTATCAGTCAGATCTGACGCATGTTATGCCTATTGAGGAAGTTGAGTTGAATCCAAATTTGACCTATGATGAGGAACCTGTCAAAATCTTGGATGTGAACAGTAAAGTGCTTCGTGGGAAGGCCATTGAACTGGTTAAAGTGTTGTGGAGACACCGAGGTGTTGAGGAAGCTACGTGGGAAAGAGAGAAGGACATGAAGAAGCAGTTTCCTTATCTTATCCCATCTGGTAAAATTTCGTCGAAGAAATTTCTTAAGTGGGGGAGAGTTGTAACGCCCCGATTTTGTGCCTAGAAGTTAGCCGAGTTAGGCTGGGTGTTCTGTTTGAACCATTTCGGCGATTTAGACTAGTTTTGAGAATAATTCGGTTTAAATGGTTTTTGAACGAAATTAATTATGGAAAATTGTTTTAAAATCCTTATTTAATATATAAGTGATTTTTGTGGAATCAATTTTGGAAAATGTAATTTGGAGGTTTGACATTTTGGAACTAGTGACCAAAATGTTAAATGTGCAAAACTATTTTTAGGGACTAAATTGTAAAAGATCAGGACTTAGAATCTTTAGGAAGCTTTGACCAAGAGTCTCATTCAGACTTTTTCCCCTTAATTGACTATTTTAAATTAGTTTAATGAAAGGTTCTTTAATGAAATTCCCAAGTTCTTGATCTTTTATTAATGTTTTCTAATGGTTTTTGATGGTATAATTATGGAAAGATGATTTAATTGAGGTTTAATTGCTTTAATTGATGAATATTTGTTTTGGATCTAATTTTCTGGGTTTATAATGAGTTAATACTATGATTATGATGTGTTGACATGTTGATTTAAATAATTTTAACAATAGAATCCCGAAACTAGGTGAATTGCTAGGTTTTGATGTTGATATCTTTGGGTTTGTGGCTTGTCTATGGGGTTAATTGGTTGCTGGTGGTTCTTTGGTGTTGAAGAGATGCTTTTGGATGTCAAATTGATGTTGTTTTATTGTTAATCTCACTGGGTGGTAGCTAGAGAATAGTTAGTAGGGTTTCGCTGATGATTTCGGTTGTTTCTGTTTGGCAAAAGTTGGTTGTTGTAGGAGGAAAGTGTTGTAGAGTGTTGTTCGGGATTTTGATGCAAAGAAATGCATTAATCCTCTGTTTTGCTTTGGTTAGAACCAGGGGATGATGATCTGATACCTTTGGAAAGAATTGCGGTTGATCCGGAAGCTTGATTTCGCCTCGGCAAGGCAAGCGAGGTGTAGTTGGTGAGTGGCGCTAGTTTTAAAGCTTTTCAAAGAGGTTTGAAAGTGATTTTTGGGGAGTTTAAATTAAGCTTGAAATGCTGGCTTAAACTTGGAAGTAAGTATGATCGAATTTGCTCTCGGTTTCTAGCTTTTCCATTTTTTGATAAATCATGCTCATGTATGAAGATAGAATTTGTTACCTACTGTTATGCATGTTTTTTATGAATTGTGAAATGATTCATGTTATCCTATGAGGTTCATTTTTGGTTTTCAAGAGATTTTATCTTAATGAGGAAAATGCTATGCGTTGATTATGTTTTAAAATGGGATATGCTTTGCTTTATGTTCATGCATTGAAAAATAATAAGTAAACATGGTTTTGAAGTGTATATTGGCAAGTGACGGAGCCTTTAATAATCGGATATAATTGGTCGACCAATAGGATGAGATTGCACTATAATATGTAGCAAAATTGTGCATGCGTGAGCCACCTCCATGATGCGCAGCAACATCATGTGAGTCGTCGTAGGGTGCGAAGCAACACCTTACGGGCATTTAAGGTGCGAAGCAACACCTTGTGAACCTTGGTGTGAAGCAACACCATGTGTTATGTCGTTCTTATGGTACGCAACAACACCATGAGATGTATTCATATATCAGATGTTTGGGATGCAGCCTTCCCACGTGTTGTTTGGGACGTAGCCCTCCCATGTGTTTGATCGGGACGTAACCATCACGGGTCACATGAGTGCCAATGTAGAAGAATACATGTATCATTGATTTAAATGGTTTTTGTATAAAGAGCTTTATACATGAGATTCTACTTTTGAGTATGGTAGCAAATGTTCATGATTTGAAAAGCTAGCTTGAGATTTGCATTGGTTTAATGCATGAGCCTTAATGATACATGTGTAAAAAGTTAAATGATTTTCTTTAGCGAGTTTTAAAGCATGAGCCTATGTTGAGCATGATGGAAAATGGTTTATTGAGGAAAAAGGTTTTCAAAGGCATTATTTATAGTTTTGTTTTGAGCATCCCTTACTCAGTATATTGCTTACGCTCTATTTCCTTAACAATGCAGAAAAGTAGATTGTTCGGGCTTCATGAAAGCAAGTGAAGAGGTTCATGAATTGCTCAAAGTTCAAGTATGGTTTTAACCCTTCAATAGTAATAAGTTTGGCAATGGGTGGATACCTTAATGATTTGGGAATGTATATTGTGAACTCCCTGATTTTGGCACAAGTTTCTAGTGCCTAAATGATTTTGTAAATGGCCTTTAAAGTCTGCCTTGAACTCTCATACGGTTTTTGATGTTTAATTTGGTTTGGAAATAGTGTGCATGCCTATAGATTTCTTTTTTAGAATGTGAACATGCTTGATGATGTTTTCTGATGCTTTGGACAGTGGTTTGGTCCTTGAATATGTTGTGGTTACCTTGGAAGCATGTTAGAATGGTTTGGCTATCTTTGTGGTGTGTTTAAACAGCAAATAGAGACATTGCAGGGCCAGACGTATTGGTACGCAGGGTACAGTATCGGTACAGGTAGGCCAAATCATGCTTAATGTATCGATACGGATAGAGTCGTATAGATACGGTCTTAGAGAAAATAGCTAGGCGTATCGATAGACGGGGCCGTATCTATACAGTCTTATGTCATCTATGAATCTACCCAGTTGCGTACCGATACGGAGAGAAGGTGTACCGATACGTTGTTAGGTAAATTGGTTATATGGAATCTTCTAATGTTTTATTTTCTTACGTTTTAGTCCCTGAATGTTGTAAATGCAATTAAATGAGTTTGGGTTATCAAATCTAGTTGAAATCTGACATGTGAGCATAAAACCTGATTAATTAAATATTGGTAACTTTAATTTGGTAATTAGTCCTTATAAAGTTTTGGTTTTGCAAATTGGTCCCTAAACTTGTAACGGGACGGTTGGATGCCAATTCAATACCCGATCAAGTTGTAATTTCACATGCTTCCAGCATGTACATGTAAGATAATAATTAAGAATATAGGAAAGATAAAAAAGAAAAAAAATAATACAAGGTTTATTATTGGGTAAACCTTCACGGTTTACTCCAATATTCCCCGTGTGACTCGTTCGGTTCGGTCTTGCGACTAGATCGGGTCGAGGATTTACACTTCCAAGGTGAAACCTTTAGTAACACTTTATCTCCCACCACAAACTCAATCTCCTTACGCTTCAAATATGCATAAGATTTTTGCCTATTTGAAGCTGCCTTCAACCGGTTACTAATAAGCTCCACCTTCTCATTAGTTTCCTTCAACACATTAGGCAATCAAACATATTTCTCACCTATCTCTGCCCAACAAAGTGGCATAGGACACCTCCTACCATATAAAGCTTCATACGGAGCCATTTTAATACTCGCCTGATAACTATTGTGATAAGCAAATTCTACAAATGGTAGTTGCTTCTCCCATGTTCCTTGAAAATCAATGATGCAGCACCGTAACATATCCTCCAACACCTAGATAACACATTCAGACTGACCATCCATTTAACGATGATATCAAGTACTGAAATTCAATTGTGTACCCAAAGCTCTATGCAAACACTCCCAAAACCTTGTTGTAAAATGCAAATCTCTATTCAATACTATAGACTTAGGCACCCCGTGCAACCTCACAATTTTTGTAATCTACATCTCTACCAACTTGTCATGTGTATACGTCGTATACAGTTAGGAAGTGCGCACACTTTGTGAAACGATCCACAATTACCCAAACAAAATTCTTCTTTAATGGCGTCAAAGGTAACCCCGTCACAAAATCTATGGTAATTCTCTCCTATTTCTATTCTAGAATTCTCAACGGTTGCATCAACCTAGAAGGAAACTAATGTTCAGCCTTAACACGTTGGCACACCATACATCGTGCAACAAAATCCGCTACATCCTTTTTCTATCCAACCTAATAATGCTTCTTCTTTAAGCCTTGGTACATCTTTGTACTTCCCGGATGCATAGAAAAAGGAATAGAATGAGTTTCAGTCAAAATAGTGTGCCTTAACTCCACATCCCCTAGCATAGCTATACGACTCTTGAAACACAAAAAAACATCATCAATAAAATAAAAATCCGTCAGATTACTATCCATAATATCCTTAACATGTGGCACCAATGAATCATCATACGATTGCTTCTCTTTAATCAACTGTAACAATGATGATTGCACTTGCAACTCAACTAACAAACCTCTATATCGTGTTACGCTTAACCACGCAAACATCCACCTCAACTCCACCGCAACCTTCCTACTCAAGGCATCGGCTACAACATTAGCCTTACCCGTATGGTACTCGATTGTCAAGTCATAATCCTTAAGCAACTCCAACCATCTACGTTGCCTATATAACACCCCTAACCTGGCATTGAAGTACAACGAATTAGGAAGTGTTTCAAAACACAGAATAGATAGCTTACGAACTTGAAAGCTTCTAGATCAAACATTAGAGAAACAAGAACAACAATTTATCAACTCATATACACATTCCAAGTGATCAAGAACAATCAGTCCAATGATGCGAATAAGGACACAAGCATATCAAAGAATCTATAATCATTTTTTAGAAATTTTAGAGTAAATTTTTCTTTTGATTTAATCGATAACAACCATTGACCTTAACTTAATTTGTAATCTCTATTTAGACCAATAACTTAATCTCAAATAACTACTATCATACCTATTATCATGCTTAGCTATTATTAGATTTGGTTTTAAACTTTAAAACTAAGGAAGGAAACTTGGTTCCTTTTCAAGGAGAAATTACGAAACAGGGAGCAACACTAAAAATCAATTTAGAATTTAATTAGATTAATGACTATGTTAGCAACCAAATTATTCAGTACTATAAGCAATTTAGAACACATGATCAAAAGTTAAAATTATAATTGAGACACTTACGATTCTTAAACTAGCATGTCATTAATATCACAATGAAGCAACCGTTCCTTATCCTGTTATACAATTAAAGCATAATTATATAGCATCTTTAATCATTCAAACACAAACTTCTAACTGTCTATCAAACATTCAAATTATCCACCAAATATTTGATCAACCACAAGTTATTATAAAGGCTCATTACACAATGTGCTATTACTTATATTGCTCATATACAAACATAGCCAAAGAGGTGATCAAAATTCATTATGCATACAAAACATCTATGTGCCACCATCTAGGAGTTCTAAAGGCAAAATTTCAAACATACTTATGACACATCCAAGCTCAAGAGGTAACCGATAGCACGTTTACCCTGAAATGTAACGAAAGAATAGAGTAAGCAAACGCTTAGTAAGGTAGCTTAAAATAACCAAAGGCATGAATCAAAAGTTCTATGTTGTAACTCTATTCTTCCTTCAAACCTATCGGAGCGAGGTAAGTCACAAGATTAATCAAATTCAACACATCTTACTCACAAGGCTCGAATATGGTATTAATGCAAAATTTACCGAATCTATACAAGTGACTAACTTGACCACATATAGGTTATAATAACTATAAGGTTTCAAACATGGTAGTATTTCTTGTTCCAATATGAACATAAATTTCCTTGTTAACACTTGTTACACGTTCTACAAGTTACCAAAGAGGTACATTGGTTTAGCTTATGAATTTTCATTAGTCTCATACACATAGTCTCCCATAGATATCTATTTCTTCTCATATAAGTTAATAGACTAGCATTTCAACACGCGAGTTAATTGGCACATAAGACATCAAACATATCAGGTCGTATTCATGAGATACCTATATATGTTCAAAACACTCCAATACATACTTGTTTATATGCAAAATAGTCCCTAATTTATATACATATATGTATATGTTCAAAACAGTCCAATACATACTTGTTTATATGCAAAACAATCCCTAATTCATGTACATGTTCAAAACAGTAAAATACATACTTGTTTATTTGCAAAACAATCCCCAATTCATGGTCATACATGTATATGTTCAAAACAGTCCAATACATACTTGTTTATATGCAAAACAGTCACCAATTCATGTACATACATGTATATGCTCAAAACAGTCCAATACATACTTGTTTATATGCAAACTAGTCCCCAATTCATGACATGCATGTATAGGTTCAAAACATTCCAATACATGCTTGTCTATATGCAAAACAGTCCCCAATTCATGTACGTACATGTATATGTTCAAAACAGTCCAATACATACTTGTTTATATGCAAAACAGTCCCCAATTCATGTACTTACATGTATATGTTCAAAACAGTCCAATACATGCTTGTTTATATGCAAAACAGTCCCCAATTCATGTACATACATGTATATGTTTAAAATATCCAATACATACTTGTTTATATACAAAACAGTCCCCAATTCATGTACTTACATGAATACACATGGGTGTTCAAATAAAGCATATAAATATATACATGAGTATTTGAACAAGCATATACATTTATATGAGTATTCGATCTAGCATATCTATTCACCGGATTTGATACTTAATTATCAATAGAAAGACATTACTTATTATGCAAGACATTACAACAATTCATTGATTTAACTTATAAACATCTTGGTTTCTCTTTATGAAACACCCCCTAACCCGGGTTAGTAGCAAACCGGTTCGAGAGCGTTACCAAGCAACATTACAAGCAAGAACGAGGCAAGAATATGTTAACTCCTCCCTATTAGGTGAGTTGCTTAACTAGCAAGCAACCAAGCATTCATAACTTAACATGCAAGCAATCTCATATTTTTTACAAGACATTATAGGTTACTACTTTTAACATTTCAATTAACATCATCATACACTAGCGTTCGAATAGCCTAAGTGAGCAAAAATGCTTCCATTTCATTTCTTTGTTCCTTAGAATGATACATGTAACATTTCATACCTAAATTTACTAAACATGATCATTTGTACATACAATTACACGTATCTTGTCTCCAAACAAGCCATATGCCAAACCTTACCATTCGGCATTTACCATACAAACATATAAAATACCTACAACATGGTATATTCACACAAGTGACTATATAATTTCACAAGGCATTCGAATGGAACAATAGGCTAGATCAATTTCTTTGAAACATTCAATATATACACATATGCGTAGCAAACTACCTTTCCATTACATATAATTTGAGTTCAATACATACTTTAGTCTTAACAACTATGTTCTTAACATGGAAGGCCCATACAAGAGCATATATATACAAGTACTCAAAACATCAAGTAGCCATGTTCATGCATATATACAATCCTCCCAAAACAAACAAGATGCATGGTCTAGTCCTAGCTATATGTATATGTCTAGATGCCACCAACTAGGAGAAATATAAAACAAGTATGAACCATACTTTAGCTATGCTTGTATCTTGCTTCAAGCTCAATAAATCAGGCTTCAGGATCAAGCAACAATCAAATCCTTTATCATGTGGTTGGAAGGATGAAAACAAGAGTGATAAGTACAAGAATGTACTTGGTGAGGTAGTACCTAATTCTAACCAATTATTATATCAAGTTAAGTGTCAATAGTCAAGAATGATCCTAGCTAAGGATTTCAAGGCATTCGAATAGCATAAGAAGCAAGAGACAATGAATCATAATTCATGCTTTATCCATTTCAAGTAATCAAGCTATTCATGGTCACATATCAAGTAGACAAGAAATTCATGCTTACATAACAAGAAATCAAGCAAATCATGCTTACATGACAAGTAATCAAGCAAATCATGCTTACATGACAAGAAATCAAGCAAATCGTGCTTACATGACAAGAAATCAAGCAAATCATGCTTACATGACAAGAAATCAAACTATTCATTCTTATTAGCTCATTTATTATCTTTTTAACACAATCCTTGGTTCATAGTTTGTCTAGGTAATCGAGTCTCCAACCAACAATCGCCATAAGATGTATCGTGATACTGGTTAACCCTCCTACTATCGCCAAAGACCACATACGTACCCTTCGTCTGTCGCCAATTAGGGGCCTTAGCCCTGGACGGTAGTCCACCATGACACAATGAGCTCTAGACTCTAAGGCATGCCCTTCTACCTATTCAACTAGCAACCAAGGTTTTTTGATTATAATTCTTTTATTCAAGGATTTCAAGCTTTTCAAGATCATGTATCATTCAAGTGTACAAGTTCATGTCAAGCATTATCTTTTTCAAGAGTCATTTAGAGTATTGCATGGTAAGTGTATACATGCATTAAGACCTTAGGCCAATAGAGCCATAACTCATCATTTCAAGTGTTCATTGCATCATCTAAGCTAGCACATTAGGCATTCAGTTTAAGCAATTGGTCACAATACCATGTCATACATACAAGCATCAATGTTACCACATATACATGCTAGCATTCTATTTATACAACACTTCATGGATGTAGTCAAGTTTCATGTATTATCTTATTTCAAACTTCCCTTATTAGGTCAAGATCCTATTAAGTCCAATTTAACAATTCAAGAATTTAGACATGCTTGCTTTTGTCCTAACTCTGGAATAAACTACACTCACAAAAATCCCTAAGCTAGCTAGTCTCGAAAGACTATTCCTTTTTTCTTGTCCCTTGAATGCTCGACTTCAGATCCTTCTCCAAAGTCCTCTCCTTGCTCTAGTAAATCACATATATAGAACAAGGTCAAAACATGAAATCCCAAAATCATTCAACATGGCAGCAAGGTTAATACATTATATATACAAAACATATAGCATATTCATATACACACCTTAATGCACATTACCAAACTGCCTAGATTCCATATTAAGGAAAAATAGGGCAGCAATTAAACTGTCCCAAAACTGTTTGCAAAACAGTTTACAAAACTGCCACAATACCTAAACTGCTGCTACCAGGCAACATGTACTCTTGCTCACTTAAACATGCATAACTTTCATTCTGTAAGTTAGAATTTCAATTAGTTTACACCGTTGGAAAGCTAACTTAATTATATTTCTAACCATATAGGTCTTGCATTTTTAATCCTTTGCCAATTAATACAGTTTTTAGCTTAAAGAAAGGGCAATTTACAACACTTGACAGTTTGCACTGTCTCTAATGTTTCTTCTCTACAATTCATTCTACAATCCAGAATTCAATTCTATTTTCTCCTAATGAATTTAGACATGTTAAGGCACTGTCCATAAACATTCCAGCCTTAAATTTCATTTATACAATTTATGGTGATTTTTCGAAGTTACTGCCCAGAATAGAGTATTATGGGCAGATTACACTAGGTTAAGCTTCCAGCTTCATGATTCATCTAAACAAGATTCTAACATTATAATTCAACTTATTTTCATGTTCTTACATGTCTAGGTCAGTCCAATTCCCCTATCAATGTGATCAAAACAGGGCAGCATATACAATTAAGCATGTTTACATATTTTCATCTAGCAAGACAGTCCCTAATCGAAACTAGTTTCAACCATGATCCCTATTCTCAATTTCCAGCAACCCATACACATCTCTTTAGCAATTTGACTACTAACACTCACAATTTCAAGGACCATTAGAAGCTAACATCATCTTAACATGCATAACAATCATCCTATTCGAATTAGGCAACAAGAATATCACTAATTCAAGATTCAAGCATGCAATTGAAGTGAGGAATCAAGCATTTACCTTTCTCAATGTGAATTCTAATTCAATTTAGTTCTACTGTGGCCTAATTTCTCAATAATTCCATGGATATCATCAAGCTTTCTCTATTCTCTCTCTTTCTCCCTTTCACTCGGTTATGGTGGATTTTGGAAGGAAGAAGATGATGAGAATTTTCTCATCCATGGTCTAAGTGGCCTTAGCTGAGTCACCCCCTTCAAAACATGGCATTGCTCATAGATAGCCAAGTGTCCAAGTCCTTTGATTTTTAAGAATTTGACATGCAAACCAAACTTATAATATATAAACCTTTGAGTCATTTTAATTGGCACTCTAACTTGTTGGCTATAACATTTTGGTCCTTTTAGTTATTTGTTAGCTAATGTTCTTTCCTCTTTAATTTGATTAGCACATAATTCAATTTGCCAATAGCTTAGATAGTGGTAACCTTCCTAGGCTAGGCTTAGGGTGTTACACTTTAACTTAGCCTATCGATACATAAGTTACTAGAAACACAAGTCATCAAACATAGTATACCATGTCATGAGTTACTTGACACTTAAGATATCACACATAGCATATCAAAGGCATGCATTACTTATCACTTAAGATATCAAGGATAACATATCAAAGTCGTGAATTACTTATCACTCAAGATATCAAACATAACATATCAAAGTCATAAGTTACTTATCTTGTAAGATATCAACATGACTTATCACATGCATATTTTACTTAACATATAAGATATCAATATAACATATCAAAGGCATGAATTACTTAACACATAAGATATCAAGCTTAATCCATTAGTTTAGATCACGAATTTCATTATTTTATCTTTACTTGGCCTTGAGAATCAAGTAGTCTAGATACACGAATCCCCAACCAACTATCGCCAACAAAAGGTACTTGAAGTACTAGTCAATCCCTCCTACTGTCGCCAAGTGACCATAATACATCCCTCTTATTGTCGCCTCATAAGGACTATAGTCCACTCCAAACACGATCTCTATGGACTCTATGGCATCCCAACTATACCTAAGACTAACTTGAAACCAAGGCTTTTCATTTATATCTTATCAAATCAGAATCAGAAATGAGCTTAGCTCCTTATCATGGTATTCGAATGGCATGACTTATTTATCTCAAAGATGAGCTTAGCTTCATGTTTTTATAATTACAACAAGTCTTGTATCTTACCTTGACAAACACATACATATTTCATATGATCACATAGTAAAGCTTAAGACTTATAACATCAAACACATATGTTCTTATAATCAAATGAGCAAAGCTTATTGTTCCTCATAATAGACATGTATTCAATTCATATTAATTTCTCAACGCATCAATAAACTCATTCAAATAATAGTACAACATAAACTACTATTAAGCATATTCAAGTTTAGATAGTTTTTTTTATTTGAGAATGCCATCAATTCAAGCATAGTACATCAAATATAATCCTCACCATTTCGGTAATTACCTCAATCCAAGCTCATTTGAGCATAGCTTAGCACAATTATAAGATATTATAGTTTAAAAACAACAAAAGATGGTCGGGAAGGTTTCCAGCCTATCCCGAACTTTAAACTACACTCACTGGTATACCGAGCTAGTTTGTTCTCGAATCACGATCCCCTTTTTGTTTATCTACTATTTGCCCCTCTTTAGTCCTCCAATTTCCTCTTGGTCTAAATGTAACAAGAGTACAATGATGCGTTAGAATAGATCCTAACATCCATTCCCTTGTGAACCACTAAAATTCACATGTGCATCTATAATTTCATATAGAACAGCCCGCTAACATATGCATACATATTTAAACACATCAAAACAGCTTTTAGCTTATTTGTTTACTTCCAAAACAGTCCACAATTGTTCCCCTAAGTGAAAAACGATTCTAATTTTATAAATATACATTTACATGCTCAATTCAGTCCATTAATGTTCTTGTATACACAAAACAGGGCAATTATATTTTTGTATACATATCAACTCACCAAAACAGTCCACCAAACATTTATATCAATGCAAAACAGTCCAATTATTCTTAAAATTGTCCAAAACAGTCCTTAATTCATAAGCACACAAATATTCATGCTTAAAATAGTTCACAACATTCACAAGCACTCAAAAATAGTCCCTAATTCCTAGATATACAATTATGTGTACATACAACAGTCTATAATGTCTTCATATGTGTAGGACAGCCCTTAAGATCTTTATTTTCATTGAAAACAATCCCTAAAAGCTTCCACAAAACAGTCCCCTGTTTCTAAGCCTTCGAAACAGTCAAAATTCTTGCACATATACTCAATTTAGTCCCAAATACAAGTATGCATAATTTTCATCAAAGCAATTCACCTTAATTTATTTATTCCATCACAACAACCCTAACTAGATCTTAGAAATCGAATGTGGCTACATTCAATTCAAACACAATTTCACCAAAACATGAGGATTTAACATGCTTACTATTTGAATGACCTAGGATAATTCATGGCATGAAGATTATTTTCTAGCAACCTATTCATTCAAAGATCATATGAACATAATACTTGAATTTTCAAATTAAACTCTAAATCAAGGTAAAAGGATGAGGTTACCTATTCTCTTATTTAGAAAAATCAAACAAAGACTCAAGAATTGCTTTCACAAAGCTCCAATATTTTCTTGTTTCCATGGAAATTTTCTCCCTCTCTCCCTCAAGTATAGGTTTCAGTCATTTGGGGGATGAAGGAGACAACAAATAAGTTGCTCCCCCAGGTGGACGAGACCCCCTAAAATGTCTCCATATCCAATTGCCACATGAACAAGCCTCCCTTAAATTTTCATTTTACATGCAATCCTTGAGTTCTAATTAGAATTCGGTTTAGTCCTTAAAAATTTAGCCATGAACTTTCTCTTAGTTTGAATTTAGCCACTATCCTATGTGAAACATCCAAAAAGAGACAATTACACTACAATTGGTTTGAAATCAAAATGTTAAACACTTATAGGCCAAGATTTAGGGTATTACAGCCTAAGATTCAAGTCCTTTTGCGACATCAAATATTTCAAACTCTTATGATCCATATACACAGTACACCTTTCACCGTACAGATAATGCCTCTAAATCTTCAACGCAAACACTACTACGACAAGCTCTATATCATGCGTAGGATAATTACGCTCATTAACCTTCAACTTCCTATATGCATAAGCCGCAACTTTTCCATCCTGCATCAACACACACACCCAACCCAACGTAGGATACATCACTATAGATCACAAACTCTTTTCTTGACTCAGGTTGAATCAAGATCGGAGCTTACGTCAAAGCATCCTTCAACTTCTCAAAAGCTTGTTTCCTACCTTCCGTCCACTCAAAAGGAACATCCTTTTGCAACAACTACGTCAAAGGAGAAGCAACCTTTGAAAAATCATCCACAAAATGACCATAATAACATGCCAACCCCAAGAAACTACGGACCTCCATCACCGACTTAGGTTGTTTTCAATTCACAACCGCCTTAATTTTCTATGGATCCACACATATATCTTCCGCCGAAACAACATGACCAAGAAAGACCACTTCCCGAATCCAAAACTCACACTTGCTCAACTTGGCATACAACTGATTATCCAACAAGGCTTGCAACACAATTCGCAAATGTCGATCGTGATCCTCCTCGGTACGAGAGTACACGAGAATGTCATCAATGAACACCACCACAAATTGATCCAAAAAATCATGGAATACTCAATTCATCATGTCCATGAAAGATGCGGGTGCATTGGTCAACCCAAACAGCATCACTAATAACTCATAATGCCCATAACGTGTGCAAAAAGATGTCTTCAACACATCTTTATCCTTAACCTTCAACTGATAATATCCAGATCACAAATCAATCTTAGAAATTGTCGTAGCTCCCCATAATGGATTGAACAAGTTATCAATTCGCGGAAAAGGATAGTTATTCTTAATGTTCAACTTGTTCAATTGCCGATAATCAATGCACATCCTCAATGTGCCATCCTTCTTTTTCACGAACAAAATAGGTGCTCCCCACGGTGACACAGTAGGCCGAATGAAACCATGATCTAACAACTCCTAGAGTTGTGTCTTTAACTCCTACAACTCCTTTAGTGCCATGCAATACAGAGCAATTGACACAAGAGTCGTATCTGCAGAAGTCTCGATACAAAACTCCACTTCCCTTTCTGGTGGTAATCCATGAAGTTCCTCCGGAAACACCCCTAGATAATCACAAATAGTACGGATATCTTGCACACGCACCTCCTTCATATTTGGGTTCATAACATATTCTAGATACGCTTGACACCCAAACTCTAGGAACTTATGCGCTTCCAAAGCCGAAACAACATTGGACAAGAACTTAAATTTCTTACCCACTAAACCACCTCATAATCATCGGCAAGTTTCAACGAAACTCTCTTGGTTTCAAAATCAACCACAACCCGATGCTCTGTCAACTAATCCATACCCAAGATTACATCAAAATTGTGAAACAACAACTCTATCATATCAACATCAAACACATGACCTTGAACTATCAAAGGACATCTCATATACAACCTCCTAGAAACAATCGTTTCATCGAAAGAACTAGTTACTCACATACCCACATTTAACACTTCTACGGGTATATCAAGCAAACATGCATGCTCTAGCAAGATATATGATGACTAGAACAAGAATCTACCAAAGAAAGTAATGACATGGATTGCAAAGAAAATGTACCTACAATCACATATGTGGCATTCCTTCCCTCGCGATGTGCATACACCCTCGTAGGTTCACCACCCTCAAGTTGTGCAACCACAGTATGAGCAACAGTCCTCTGACCTTTCTCCCTACACTAAAAATTACCTTGACTGCGCACCTAGCCTCTTTATGGCACAACGACTGGTGCAGAAGCCTGCCCATCTCTAGCCCACTACGAACAGTCACGCCTCACGTAATCCCCGAACCATAACTCCAACATGTTCCAAGAGTTCCCCAACACTCTCTCGAATGTCACATTCCACAACGCCTACACTCAAGTGCGCGAACATAGGTGTTTTGACCCTGTTGACCACGCCAGTATTACCTCCACCACGTCTCTAATCAAAATGATATCTCATATCTTTGTTCCTCTTGTAATGATGTCTTCAAATGTCTGACTCGGCAACCCTATTCCAGAGCTAAAACTTCCCAAAAGAGAGGTCAAACCCAGACTCTATTCTATATCCTTAGCTCGAGTAACCAAGACATCAAAATCTGTGTAAACTGAAGCCAACACATAAGTCTTCACTTTATTGATTAGCCTATATCAGAAATGTTTGGATCGTTGACGATCATTGGGAACCAGTTTAGGTGCATACTGGCTCAACCGAACAAATTGAACCTCATATTCTGATATGGACATGTTACCCTAAACCAACACCGTGAACTCATGCTTCTTTTCATCCTGATAATAGGAACCCAGATACTTCTTTTAAAAGGCAGCACCAAAGAACTGCCACGTCTCATCCGCAGGCTCCATACTCGTGATAGTAGTCGACCACCAACTATAAGCATCACCCTGAAGAAAAGACACATACAACCCAACTTACAACATTCGTATGCTCCATCTGACCAAGAATTCTCTAGGTACTTGCAAACCACTCCTCGGCAGCTTTGGGAGCCAAACCTATAAACTCAGTACCTCCCAATCTACGTAAACGTTCCAACAGAAGTCCAAGATTAGCAGCCACACAGGTGCTGGTGTAGGTGCATGCACTCCAGCCATCGCTGCTTGAAACACTATAGTCATAGCCTAGATCAACGATCCAAGACCAAGTATGGCTGGAAACATCTGTGAGTGTATCTTGTGTTTACTTATCTCAATTGTTGTATAAATGTTAAACTATTCGAATATCAAGACGACTTCATCGATTTACTTGCTTGAATGTGTGTTGGAAAATCCTTGAAAGGTAAGTATCAAGGTATATTGTATGCTAAGAATAGTCTTCAAATATATTGTAGAATATTGAGATGAATGCCAATTGGCATCCTGGTTGATTGATTGTTATATATCCAGTCCTAGTCTAGTCGAATTGGCATGCCAATAGGGCATACATTCTGAGCTCAGCCTAAATTATTGGACTAAGGTCCCCTAAAAGGTACATTTGTACCCCTGATCGATATTAAAATGAATGATCCAATGACAAAAATGTCATTGCCTGCTAATGTAGTGGTTATTATGAAGATTCTAGATTGAATTCTAGTCTGTATGGTAGGTTTCAACTATGATTGCCTGTGCTATGTACATCTCTGAATAATTACCTGGTATTGGATCAAGACCTAGAGTTTTCTAGAATTGCAAATTCTATATGAGAAGTTGTGTATTGGTAACCACATTATACAAGCAAATGAGACAATGATATTGATACAATGGATCTTTATGTTTGATTGAAAATAATGAGATGAGAACTAACTATGATGGATAGTTAGTATTCTGATAGCTTGATTATGATTATATATTTAATATTACACATTCTAGTTAAGAGAATTGCTTGTGATATTACCTTTCTGACTACTCACCTTGTTTTATTCCTCATCTTAATTCCCTGCCAACTCTAGCTAGGAGATCTAGCAAGGTCACCCGAAGCTTCTAATGTATGTTTTGAAATTATTTTTTGTTAACTCCATAGAGGTGGCACTAGAACAAAAATCTATTTGTATTTAATTTGGGCAGGGTAGTTGGCTTGTATGTAAATAAGATATGGATGAATTTCTGATGTTTGGTTTATGTACTTGAGATCGTTTGTGTGCCTTGTAATGAGATGATGTTAATGCACTGGTTTATACTTAAATGAGTTGGTAATGTTCTAGAAGCATATCATGATGTTGCTGTGCATGTGATCGGTTGGTTTATGATTGCATGAGTATGTTACCTCTTGATCTATATGGATGGACTTAGAGTTTGAAAGTGAATTATAAGTCAGTCATACAAATGGTTAGTTTTTACATGTTTGCACATTTATGGTTGTTAGTAATGTAACTCAATTTGGCATTTGGGGTAAGAGACTTGTTCGAGAAGTTCATTTGTTACGAAATGCTTGGATACCAGGTATGTCATTATTTAAGTCATTATTTAAGACATTGTTGCTATAAAAATTTGATGCCATGAACATGCATTGAATACTATGTTTATTGATTTGTCTTGTGTTTGCTTGAGATACAAGTTACACGTCACATATGTACCTTTTGCTTGACTTCCTTTGTTCTTTAATGGCCTAATCCTTTTGATTAGATAGGCTGGAAATTCATGAGTACTATTTAAATGGTTGGTTATATCTTCTGTTCGAATGTTTTGCTACCTTCTATGTCAAATCTAAGTAAATGAAACTCTAACTTGTTAGTCAAGTTAGATTGTCTACCTTGAGTGTGTAATTTCCTTATAGGCTGGGGTGGGTATTACACTTATAGTACCGGTCAATCCCTCTTACTATCGCCAAGTGACCACAACACTTCCCTCCTACTATCGCCAATTAAGGACCGTAGTCCAGTACCGTAATCCACCCCAAACACGAGCTCTATAGACTTTATGGCATGCCAACTATACCTAAGACTAACTCAAAACCAAGGCCTTCACATTTATCTTATCTTATTAGAGACAGAATGAGCACAGTTCCTTATCAGAATATCTTATCAACAAAGCTTATTGCCCTTTCATATTAGGCATGTATTCACTTCATGTGAATTTGTCCATACATTTTTCTCATCTTATTTAAATAGCATGTCATATTCATATTTGAATAGGAATCATAATTGAGCATAGTTTGAAATTCATGTAGTTACAACAAGGCTTAGATCTTATCATGTAAAGCTTATACATATATACATTCATGTGCTTAGAATCCAACCATACTTTTCAATAAAGTACTTACCTTGTATACAAGCTTAGCCATACTATCACAATT
This sequence comes from Hibiscus mutabilis, assembly GCA_019671005.1. NCBI lineage: Eukaryota > Viridiplantae > Streptophyta > Magnoliopsida > Malvales > Malvaceae > Hibiscus > Hibiscus mutabilis. The sequence goes on from CM033711.1 coordinate 51,857,754, forward strand.
TAACTTTAAGAGCAAGCAAAACAAATTAAAGTAAAATAAAGATGCTTGAGATAGTTTCACTCTATCCCGAGACTTTAAACTACACTCATAGTTTAATCCGAGCTAGTTTTGATCTTGAATCACGATTCTTCTTTTACTTTTCTACAACTTGGTCTACCTTATGCCTTACTTCAACAATATTTTCTTGGTCTAAGTATAACAAAGAATAAAAATATATATTAGAATAAAAACCTAACATTCAATCATTCACAAAATAGCTCAATACTCAAGTATCCATTTAATTTCACACATATACATGCTCAAAACAGTCCCTATTCTAATGCATGTACAGTCCACCAACGCTTATATTTTATGTAAAAATAGTCTTTATATTTTGTAAAACAGCCCCTTCATTTCAAGTTTATAAAATAGTCCCAAATTTTCTTTCTAATAAGCCCTTTAATTAAGCTTATAACACCGTCCCTTAATTTTGCAAAACCATTTAGTTCTTGACTTGTAATTCAACCCTTCAAATGAGTTTATAAAGCAATCCCCCTTTTTCTCTAAAAACGTTCTTTCAAGACATATTTGTAGCAGTCAATTTACTTTCATGTCAATGCAAAACAGTCCTTAACACAATCTTAGAGTAATTACCCTATTTTAACTTCTCAAAACAGTCCACACATTTCATTACACACCTACAACAGTCCACATATTTCATTATACACTCAAAACAGTCCATATATACATTCTTGAAGCATTTGCCTTATTTCAACTACTCTAAATAGTCCATATATTCCTTTTTACATTCAAGACAGCCCCAAATTATATATATATGTATATATACACACATATATAACTCGACCATTCTAGCATGCTTTCAAAGTACTCAAAACTGCCCCTTACGCATATGGTATACTTTCAGGCATGCTCAAAATAGTCTAGCATATGTACATACACCTACAAAGCACATTATTTTCACTTATACATGTATCTATTCATTCAAAACAATGCATTCTATGCTCAAGTATTCATAAAACAATCCATACATGTCATTATGCATAAAAAATAGTCCACCTATACATTCGAATTCATCGACGAATGCATGATATAAATTAAACCTCCTTCTAACAATTTAATCTCATAGCATAAAGAATTTCTTCCCTACACATCAATTTAATAGAAGCTTATACATAAAGAAAGGAATAGAACATTCACCTCTTTCACAAGATACTCGATCAAATGCACAATTTGAACCAAATTAAGCTTGAATTTCCAGCCTTAGAAACAAATTCTCACTCTCTCACTATCTACAGGTGCTTCAGTTTCTAAAGGAGGAAGAAAAAATGATAATGGTGGACTATCACCCTCCAAAACTGACAAACCCTTCCACACATGCCCTCATGTGCAATTGAAACATGTATAAGTCCTCCCACTAATCATTGTTTAGCATGCAACATTGTTTTTTAAACATGATTTTCAGTTTAGCCCTTTTATTTTGGTCACTTGATTCTTCTTTGTTTCAAAGATGGTCCTTAACTCATTCAATCATTGATGCTAAAGGTATCCTTAGTCTAATTGAAACACAATTAATGTACAATTTATCATGTCAAAGACACAATTTAAGTAAACAAGAACAAACAAACCAATGTTATGAAAAGAAACACTAGCAGATCAAATAATTCATAAACATTCTTTACAATCTTGAGAGTAAAATTTTTCTTTCCTTCCATCGATATCATAATTTGACCTTAACTTAATTTGTAACCATTGATTAGAACAATAGCTCGAATTCAAGTGACTTCTATAATACTCATTATCATACTTTACTATTACCATATTATAACTTAAGCTTAAAACCAAGGTAGGAACCTAGTTCCTTTATAAGGAACAATTTTGATATAAAGATTATAGCTAGATATCTTTTAAAAGTTTAATTTGATTAACGATACATTAATTTTTCCGTTACAAAGTTTGAATTAGGCATGATAAGGATAACTATATACATATGCGCACCTGCAACCTTTTCAAGTTCATGGTAAACACTTAAAGCATGTATTTTAAATTCAATGAAGAACCATAGATCATATTTTTTAACATAATGCTACTCAAACCAAGGATATCGAGGATTCTATATTCTTAAACATGTAAACAACCATCTTAAGGTCATGACAAGCATTTCGACACACACAATAGACTCATTTGAACCACATAGCTACTTCGATCCAACATCTAAAGCCTTAACTCTTTAGTTAACAATCATTCAAACCAGATATTAGCTACTTAGGTATTATTAAGCATTTAGTTAGGCCATTCACAATTGTCACAGTTTAGTGCCAAATTTTCACAAGGTCAAATATAAAAACTTAATCTTATCCTATTATTCAAACCTTTCATTTTCTATTCCAGTTTCATTCGTGTAGCCATATCTTGTGTGTGTTCATAATCAAACCACTAGTTAATTTATATGGCTAACAAACCAAGCATTTAAGCTACACTAACTTGCCCGGATTTAACACAAGACACAAGATACATATAAGTATGCATACAAGCACATCGCAAGAAGATCTACTAGTTTAAGCATATATAAATATATATCTAATCTACGTAACCAACATCATAACTATAATAAATCAAGCAACAAGAAACCATGAGACATATAAAGGACCATTACAAAGCTTCAAATACTTATAGAACATATACACATACATAGCCAAAATGGGATCTAAATGCACTATGCAGACTTAACAACTACGTGTCGCCATCTAGGAGTTCCAAAGATATTAATTCAAATCATACTTAGATCCTTGTGATCACGTCCAAGTTCAGGAGAAATTTGAAGGCACGTTTACCCTGAATTGTAATGAAGGAATAGAGTAAGAAATTTCTTAGTGAGGAAGTTTAAATAGCCAAAAGCATGAATCAAAAGCTCTATTTTAAAACTCTATTCTTCCTTCAAGTATTGGATTTAGGTAAGTAGCAAGCTTGATTGAACATAGCTCATCTTATTCATAGGGTTCGAACATGGCATTAATTATAAGTCTGTAACACCCCATCCCCGGGTTAGCCGTAATCCGGTCAAGAGCGTTACCAAAGCGAGAACAAAGCAATAGATAGGTTACTTGTCAAACAAATAACCTCGATATACGTGACTTGCAACGCAAGTAACCTAAACACAACCATACAAGACATACAAGTAATCCACATTAATCAAAACAAACACACTTAGCATGCTAATTTAGGTACTAATTTGTTTCACTTCATACTTATACACCATAGAATCATACAAGCTTCTTAATTATCATTCTTACTTAGCTATCAAGTAAACTCTCATTTGATTTATAATCATCCTAGCATTCGAACAAAACCAACAATCAAGGCAAGCAATCATACATACTTCCTTAACAAACAAGTAACCTCACATATAACATTAATTTTTATCCTAATGCATTAGCTATCTACACAATATCACTAGATTAATCCCTTTCATGCTTATAATACAAGGTGTTACTTTCATATTTCATTTTTATAACTTCCATTCATTATTACCTATCCCATTCGAAATTCCATAAGCTTACACGCTTCCTAATTTTCTAACATAATTCTTGAACATTAAAATTACATATTCTAGCTTCCATTCAAGCCACAATCTAAACCTAACCATTCGGCTATTTCACCAAACCCATACAAAGCATGAAACTAGTTCATTCAAGGCTTATCCTAGTCTTAAACATTCGACAACCACACAATACATGCATACCTAACACATCATCAAGGTATAATTACATTCAAGCTACCCCGTAGGTTCATACATTCATTGGATTACCTGCACAATATGCACAGCATCTTACTCATTTATATACATATCAACATAGTTCATATACATAGTTTAAAGTAGCCAAAGTTGGTTACATGATAGACTCAACAAAACATTACATATACTAGTCATATGTATACACCCAAAATGTATGTTCAAAGCTAACCATTACAAGTTCTAGTGCCACCAAACTAGGAGTATACAAAGAGTATGAAATCATACTTTCAAGCTTGCTTCAAAATGTTGCTTCGAGTTCAAGATGTCCTCTTGAAAGTGTCCTTAATATGTTATGGGAAGAATGAAGAGTAGAGTGGTAAGTACAAGTTATGTACTTAACGAGGTAACACTAAGCTAACCAATTTCAAGTATACGTATCCAATATTACAAGTATTTCAAAGAATCCAAATCATCACTACATATAATGTACTATTTAAAATACATGGGGTAAACATAGGCAACCTTTACATATAACACAATCAACATATCAACATCCATCATGTATACATATCATACTATTCGATTTCTTGCTTAGGAGTCAAGCAATCAAAAACACAAAGTACCAAGTAGGTATTCTTACACAATAAACTTCATCCATGCATTTCGTTCATGAGAAGTAACTAGTTATACAATCATTCATGTGTTATCTTTCAAGGGAATGATGTTCATTCAAGAATCTTACATAACAATAAATGTTCACATCACACAATCAAGGCAAACAATATTCATTTCAAGTTATTAGTTCATCTTATAATGCCCTTGGTATTTATTTCAATAGATAATCAAATCTTCAAAAAAATGCATCGGAGTGCCAATATGCACCGTAGTGCTAAAATGCACCGTCATGCCAATATGCACCGTAGTGCCAATATGAGCTCTAGATTCTAAGGCATGCCCTCCTATCTATCCAAACTAGCTACCGAGGTTGTTTGATTATCAATTTCATTCAAGCTTTATACAATTCATTAATCAATACATGATTATGCCATTCAAATGCCAAACCTTTAGGTTTATGGAGTCTTAACTCCCAACACAAGTATATCCATGCCATTCGAATGGCGTGAACATAAGGTGGTACCATTGTTCATTTCATTTCAAACCATTCAGGCATATCAATCACAAGCACATTCATATGTATGCAATGTCCGCACCTTATTCTCCAAGCAAGCATGCCATTCCTTACCTTTGGCATAAGCAATGGAACATGTCAAGCATTTCATTTCATTTGCTTAACAATCAAGTAAACAAGTAGAACATGGCGTCAAAAAAGTTCTCATTCATGTCATTCTTCCCTTAATTAGGCAAATATGTATTAGGTCATGTTACATGGCAATGTCATTGAATTAATACAACAACAAGGTTGGTTAGGACCTAAGTCCTAACCCTAAGGATGGTTACACTCACAATACTCCTAGCTAATCACTTGTCTTGTATCTAAATCCCTTTGCCTCTTGCTTTGGGATGATCACTCTTTTCTTCCTCTTCCACAACTTTCTGCCCTTGATCTAGCAAGCATAACACATACAATTCATCAAAACATGCACATAATGTCACACTGCTATGTGGCAGTTTGCACACTGTCCCTTTAAATGGTCATGTCTTTTAATCCGTAGGTCAGAATTTTGATTAGTTTATACCGTTGGAAAGATAATGAAATTTTCTTTATGAATATATAAGGCTTTCATTTTATTTCTTAGCCAATTAATACAGTTTAGTGTTCAAAGATAGGGCATTTACACTGTCTGGACAGTTTGCACTGTCCAACTATTTCTAATTACAGTTTCCAGCATAGGATCCAGTTTTCAGTTCTGTTTTCACCTAATGAAAGTAGAAATACTAAGGATCATGTCGCAAAAATTTCAGCCCTGAATTTGATCTATACAAATTTTGGTGAATTTTCAAGGCTACTGCCCAGAACAGAGCAATTCTGGGCAAATTGCACCTATTCACATTTTAATTCCTTAAATTCTTTTTAACCAATTTTTTGGCCCTATAATTCATTCATGATCATGTTCATAGATGTCTTGGCTATCATAATTCACCTAACAATGTTCTCAAAACAGGGTATAGTCGTGTTAATCCTAGTTTAATCCATTTGATCACAATTACGCATCAATTCATCAACTAGGCAGTCCATTACCTAATTTATCTAGTTCAACTAGGTGTATACACATTTTCCAGCAAGTTACCTATTCAATTCAATCTTCCTTATACCTAGAAACATGTTCAAAACAGAGTTTTAAGTTCATTTAGCATGCTTACACAATTTCTCAATCAAAACTGTCCCTAACAAAACTATTTTCTATCATGTTCATGTTTCCCAGATTTTCCAGCATTGGTTACTAACAATTTAGCTTGTTTAACACCTTAATTACATTATCTAATCATTATCATATTCAATTCATTAGTTCCATAGCTCAATTACATGTTCTAACAATTCAATTCTTGCAACAACATCTAATTTCAAATTTCCAGCAACCTAATTTTGTGACACATTCACCTACACATAAATTCCACTCTAATTCAAGTCATCCATAGTGTATTAAATTTCATCATTCTCTTCATTTCAAACAACCTACAACTCAACTAAGCATTAAACGTCATCTAAATCAGAATTTCAAGCATGAATCAATTTGGACAACATGAATTTACCTTAGTAATGCTGCCACCAAGTTGAATTTAGCTCAATTTCAACTTTAACACCATAAATCCAAGCTTTCTCTCACAAGAACCTCTCTCCCTAATTTTCCTTCTCCAATCGGCCAAATCATAAATGAAGAAGATGATGGCTATGTTTAATCCAAGTTATTGGATTTATGAAATGTCCAAAATGTCCCTTATTTAATCATTATTACTAACTTAATCAAGGGCATTAGAGGAATCAAAGAGATTTCATGCACTCATCATCTTTCTCATTTTATTCAATGTAGTCACTTTAAATTGATCACTTATTTCATTCATTCTTCTATTTAAGTCCTTTAATTTGGCATTCATATTTGTTAATTATTCAATTCAACCCTTAATTGACTTTACTTAATTCAAGATGATTTAACTATTTAGGATTTCTAAATAGTGGTAACATTGTAAGCCCTATTTAGGGGTGTTACAATTCTCCCCCCTTAAATTAAATTTGTCCTCGAATTTTCCTAAATCGAATAGGTAAGGATATTGCTTCCTCATGACTTCTTTGGATTCCCAGGTAGCTTCTTCCACCTTATGGTTTCTCCATATTATCTTAACAAGGGGAACAATCTTGTTTCGAAGCTTTCTTACTTCCCGATCAAGAATCTGAATAGGTTATTCTTCGTAGGATAAATCTGGATTCAATTCTACTTCTTCGGGCTCAAGGATGTGTGAAGGATCATATTGATACCTTCTGAGCATTGATACGTGGATGACATTGTGTATTCTATCGAACTCTCTAGGAAGAGCTAGTCGATAGGCCACTGGACCAATTTTTTTAATAACTTAAAATGGTCCAATTTATCAGGGACTGAGCTTCCCCTTTCTTCCATATCTGAGCACTTTCTTCCAGGGTGAGACCTTTAGGAAGACTTTGTCTCCAATAGCATACTGGATATCTCCCATTTTCAAGTCAGCATACGCTTTCTATCGATCAAAAGCTACCTTCAATCGATCGTGAATGATCTTGATTTGTTCTTCGGTTTCCTGAAGCAATTGAGGTCCTAGAATCTTGTTCTCTCCCAATTCGGTCCAGCATAGAGGAGTTCTACATCTTCTACCATATAGAGCTTCAAATGGTGCCATTTGAATAGAAGATTGATAGCTATTGTTGTAGGCAAACTCTACAGGAGGTAGGGATTTCTCCCAATTCTTCCCGAAGCCGATAACAAAAGCTTGTAGCATATCTTCTAGCACTTGAATGATTCTCTCTAAGATTGACCATCCGATTGAGGATGAAAGGCCGTACTAAGATGTACTTTAGCTCCTAGAGCTTTCTGTAGAGAATTACAAAATTGAGAAGCGAATTGAGGGTAACGATTAGAGATGATTGATGTAGGTACACCGTGTAACTGAATCACTTCACGGATGTACAGTTCTGCAAGGGTTTCCAAACTCATGTTCATACGAACAGGGATGAAGTGAGTAGATTTAGTGAATATATCAACAATCACCCATACATCATCATTCTTTCTTGGAGTAAAAGGTAGACCGATGAGAAAGTCTATAGTAATTTGATCCCACTTCCACTGGGGAAGTTCAATAGGTTGAAGCAGTCCAGTAGGGACTTAATTCTCGGCTTTGACTCTTTGACACGTTAAGCACTTGGATACGAAGTCCATGATTGCAGATTTCATGCATGGCCACCAGTATAATACTTTACGTCCTTATACATCTTAACCAATCCAGGGTGGATCGAGAAAGAACTTTGATGTGCTTCTTGCAACATTTCCCGCTTCAATTATTCGTTGTTAGGAACACATACTCGATCTTTGAAATAGAGGAGTCCATTTGACTTGAGGGAGAAGTCAGAGCGAGACTCAGAAGCAATCTTAGATATGATCTTCTAAAGATCTGGATCAACTTGTTGGAGTTCTTTAATTCTCGAGATTAAATTGGATTGAACTTGAAGTTCAGACAAGAATTTCTATCCCTTGGATAGTCGAAAATGAGCTTTGATAGCCATAGTAGCTACGAAAGAATTAATAAGATCAATAGAATAATTTTCAATAGATTTCTTGCAATGAAAGGCATTGTTCGAAATGTTTCTTGAAGAACAAGGCATTATTCGAATGCTTTCTAACAAGCTAAGAAATACTCAAATTTAATGGTTATACATATTTTAGGCACAATTTTTATTTGAATGGTAGTTTACTTTTCAAAGAGTGTTCGAATGGTAACTTGTAGCTTAAGGAAGCTTTAGATTCATTGTTTGCAAAACAAGAGAAGGCGCGATTCAAATGAATTTAATCAGAATTCTAGATTTAGTAGTTACTCGAGTATGGTCTACGACTAAGGGCGTCAACAACTACGTTTGCTTTCCCCGGATTGTAGTCGATAACCAAGTCCTAATCCTTAAGTAATTCGAGCCATCTTATTTGCCTCAGATTCAAGTCCTTCTGAGTTTGGAGGTATTTCAGACTTTTGTGATTGGTAAATAGATTGTATTTCTCTCTGTATAGAAAGTGTCTCCATATCTTGAGAGCAAATACGATAGCTGCTAGTTCCAGATTATGTGTTGGATAATTAGACTCATGAGGCTTCAGTTGCCTTAAAGCGTAAGCAATTATGTTCCTACCTTGCATCAGGACACAATCGAGTCCTAGATGAGAAGCATCACTGTAAACAATGAATTCTTTGCCTGATTCTGGTTGGATGAGTATCGGGGCATGAGTTAGAGCTTGCATAAGTTGATCAAAGCTTCGTTGTTGGTTCTCGGACCAAACGAAAGGCGTACCTTTGCGGATAAGCTTAGTAAGGCTTGCGGCAATAGAGGAAAAGCCCTTAAAAAACCCTCTATAATACATGGCTAAACTGAGAAAGCTTCGGACCTCACTTACATTCTTCAGAGGTCTCCAGTTTAGAATAGACTAAATCTTGCTTGTATCGACTTTGATTTCTTCACCCAAAATAACGTGGTCGAGGAAAGAAACTTATGTTAACCAGAATTCACATTTGGAGAACTTGGCATACAGTTGATGTTTTTAGAATGTTTGCAAGACAATTCGGAGGTGTTCAGCATGTTCACCCTTGTTACGAGAGTACACCAAGATGTTGTCGATGAAGACAACTACAAATTTGTCAAGATAAGGTTTGAATACCTGATTCATGAGATCCATGAAAGCAGCCAGAGCATTCGTTAACCCGAATGGTATTACGAAGAATTCGAAATTGCCATATCGAGTACGAAAGACTGTCTTCGGCACGTCTTGTTCTTTCGCTTTCATTTGATAATACCCCAATCGAAGGTTGATCTTAGAGAATACGAAAGTATCCCTACGTTGATAAAAAAGATCTTCAATTCTGGGCAAGGGATACCGGTTCTTGATAGTGAGCTTGTTTAATTGACGATAGTCAATACAACGTTGCATAATCTCGTCTTTCTTTTCACGAACAAGACTGGAGCACCCCATGGAGAAGTGCTAGGCCGAATGAAGCCTTTAATTCTTGCAACTCGATAGGTGCCATTCTATAGGGTGTAATGGACACCAAAGTTGTTTCATGCGGAACTTCAATCCCGAACTCTACTTCTCTGGTTGGAGGGACACCAGAGAGTACCTCAGGAAAAACATCAATGAATTCAGAAACAACAGGCATGCTAGGCAAACCGAATTCAATTTCATCTTGAAGAATCATTTTAGCAAAGATTGAGGTTGGTTTCTCGTCTATTAAGATAATGGATTCTTTCACTAAACCCTAGAGATACAGTCTCCTATTTTAGCAATCTACCCAGGCCTCGTGTTTACTTAACCAATCTAACCCCAATATCAAGTCAAATTCACAAAATGGCAAGACGTATAGATCAATGGGAAAGGGTATGTTTCGAATGGTCAAGGGAGCTTGCTTGTGGCGCAAGTTAATGGGTGTTTTTCCCCCTAATGGATTCGAAACTACAAGATTTGATTCAATAGTTTTGGGTTTTAATTTTAGCTTGTTGATCAAGGCAGAACAAACAAATGAATGGGTAGACCCTGAATCAATTAAAGCAGATGAAGGACTAGAATTTAACTCAACGGTACCTGCGATAACATCGGGAGCTTCTTCATCATCTTCACCACAAATGTGGTACATACAAGCAAGGGCTCGAGATTCCTGATGAGTATGAGCATTCGAATAGGGGCCCTTCTGTTTCCCATGATTCCCGGACTAAGCTTGTCTGGGTGCTTTGTTTCGGTTAGGCAGAGCTGAGCTAGCAATTGGAGAAGCTCGATTCGAAGCTTTGTTGGAATTTTGGGGACAATCCCGGATATAATGATTAGAGGCTCCACATGAGTAGCATAGATTCTGTTGAGCACTGCACTAGCCAGTATGATGTTTCTGGCATAACTTGCAAAGAGGGTATTGAATAGTTTTAGCCTGATTCCCCGTGCTATCAACAGAAATAACAGGGGCTGAAGTCTTTGTAACCATTTGAGGTTTTGGTATGTAACTAATTTTCTGATTAGGGGTATAGTTCGAAGAGTATCCCTTGGAATGTTTAGACTTCTTTAACTGCCAGTGTGGCTTGTCATCGTTCTTGGGTCGTTTGTTCTTCCAAAAGTGTCCCCTCTTGAGTCTTTCTGAGGCTTTCATCTTCGCCTCAGTAGCAATGGCCCGATTTACCAAATTTTGAAAGTCGGTAATACCCAGAGCGGTGAATATAGGGATTAATTCATCATTCAACCCATCGATGAACATTCGGCACTTGTCGGCCTTGGTTTGATATATTCAGACCCATACTTGCAAGACTTGCAAAAGTCACTCACGTATTGCTCGATAGGTCGGCCATCTTGTTTAAGATACAAGAATCGTTTTCAGTGTTCGGCCAGATATTGTTCGCTAATATATTTCTTCCTGAACTCATTGAGGAAGAACTTCCAAGTGATAGACTATGCAGGAGCAGTCAGGGTAGTGGTTTCCCACCAGCTCAGTGCTTCATCTGTCAACAGAGCAATGGCACACTCGAGTTTATGCTCATCAGAACATGGCAATTTTTTACTCAGAATGTGAGTAGTGGCCTCTAACCAGTACTCGGCTGCTTCAATATTAGCCTTACCGGTGCCAGTGAAGGTATAGGCGTGATGCTAAGCCAACTTGTCAATAAGGGCTCAGATTGGCATAGGAATAGTAGGAGCAATAGGATAATCTTGTTTTAAGGCAGTTACAAGATGATTGAACATCTCCTTCATACTTAAAAGACATTATTGTTGCATAGGATTGATAGTAGGAGCTTCCTGTTGAGCAACAGCTTGAGCTGGATATTGAGCTTGCTGTTGAGGAGGATTCTGCTCCATCCTCATGCTGTCTCCTTCATTCGAGGAGCCTACGGGACTTTCATTATCCCGACCAAGTCTCGTTTCTGACATACTAGTTCAATCAGAACAATAAGAGTTTTAGTTTACAAATTTACACATTTAAGCAACAATACAAGCTTATATCAAGTCTCCTAGGTGGCACAATATCATATATGATGCAAGTGAGCTTATAGAACCGACTAAAAAGCTCTGATAACTAATAAATGTAACACCCCATCCCTGGTTAGCCGTAATCCGATTCAGGAGCATTACCAAAGCGAGAACAAAGCAAGAGATAGGTTACTTGTCAAACAAGTAGCCTCTATATACATGACTTGCAACACAAGTAACCTAAACACAACCATACAAGACATACAAGTAATCCACATTAATCAAAACAAACACTAAGCATGCTAATTTAGGTACTAATTGTTTCATTTCATACTTATACACCATAGAATCATACAAGCTTCTTACTTATCATTCTTAATTAGCTATCAAGTAAACTCTCATTTGATTTATAATCATTCTAGCATTCGAACAAAACCAACAATCAAGGCAAGAAAACATACATACTTTCTTAATAAACAAGTAACCTCACATTTAACTTCAATTTTTATCCTAATGCACACAATATCGCTAGATTAACCCCATTCATGCTTATAATACAAGTTACTACTTTCATATTTCATTTTTACAACTTTCATTCATTATTACCTATCCCATTTGAAATTCCTTAAGGTTACATGCTTCCTAATTTTCTAACATAATTCTTGAGCATTCAAATTACATATTCTAGCTTCCATTCAAGCCATAATCTAATCATAACCATTCAACTATTTCACCAAACCCATACAAAGCATGAAACTAGTTCATTCAAGGCTTATCCTAGTCTTAAATATTCGGTAACCACACTATACATGCATACCTAACGCAATCATCAAGGTATAATTACATTCAAGCTACCCCTTAGGTTCATACATTCATTGGATTACTTGCACAATATGCGCAACATCTTACTCATTTATATACATATCAACATAGTTCATATACATAGTTTAAAGTAATCAAAGTTGGTTACATGATAGGCCCAACAAAATATTACATATACTAGTCATATATATACACCTAAAATGCATGTTCAAGGCTAAATATTACAAGTTCTATTGCCACCAAACTAGGAGTATATAAAGAGTATGAAATGATACTTTCAAGCTTGCTTCAAAACATTGCTTCGAGTTCAAGATATCCTCTTGAAAGTGTCCTTAATCTATTATGGGAAAAATGAAGAGTAGAGTGGTAAGTACAAGTTATGTACTTAGTGAGGTAACACTAAGCTAACCAATTTCAAGTATACATATCCAAGATTACAAGTATTTCAAATAATCCAAATCATCACTACATATCATGTACTATTCGAAATACATGGGGGTAAACATAGGCAAGCTTTACATATCACACAATCAACATATCAACATCCATCATGTATACATATCATGCTATTTGATTTCTTGCTTAGGAGACAAGCAATCAAAAACACCAAGTACCAAGTATGCATTCTTACACAATAAACTTCATCCATGCATTTCTTTCATGAGAAGTAACTAGTTATACAATCATTCATGTGTTATCTTTCATGGCAAGGATGTTCATTCAAGAATCTTACATAACAATAAATGTTCACATCACACAATCAAGGCAAACAATATTCATTTCAAGTTATTAGTTCATCTTATAACACCCTTGGTATTTAGTTCAATAGATAATCAAATCTTCAACAAAATGCACCGAAGTGCCAATATGCACCGTAGTGCCAAAATGCACTGTAGTGCCAATATGCACCGTCGTGCCAATATGCACCGTGGTGCCAATATGAGCTCTATATTCTAAGGCATGCCCTTCTATCTATGCAAACTAGCTACTAAGGTTTCTTGATTATCAATTTCATTCAAGCTTTATACAATTCATTAATCAATACATGATTATGCCATTCAAAGGCAAGCCCTTAGGCTTATGGAGTCTTAACTCCCAAGACAATTATATCCATGTCATTCGAATGGCATGAACACAAGGTGGTACCATTGTTCATTTCATTTTAAACCATTCATGCATATCAATCACAAGCACATTCATATGTATGCAATGTGCGTACCTTATTCTCCAAGCAAGCATGCCATTCCTTACCTTTGGCATAAGCAATGCAACATGTCAAGCATTTCATTTCATTTGCTTAACAATCAAGTAAACAAGTAGAACATGGCATCAAACAAGTTGTCATTCATGTCATTCTTCCCTTAATTAGCCAAATAAGTATTAGGTCATGTTACATGGCAATGTCATTGAATTAATATAGTAGCAAGGTTGGTTAGGACCTAAGTCCCAACCCTAAGGATGGTTACACTGACAATACTCCTAGCTAATCACTTGTCTTGTATCTAAATCCCTTTGCCTCTTGCTTTGGGATGATCACTCTTTTCTTCCTCTTCCATAACTTTCTGCCCTTGATCTAGCAAGCATAACACATACAATTCATCAAAACATGCACATAATGTCACATATATATAGTAGCAATGTTACCACATTTGTACCTAACATTTAGCTACTGTTTTTATGCTTTCTTTTAAGGATTTCTAACTAGTTCATCTCTATATTGTTAATACCTCATTTTAGGACATAACTGGACGGTTACAATGTCTCAAAACTATTTGGAAACAGTTTGCTTCTAGGTGTAAAAATAGTCCCAAAATGCCCAGGACACTGCTGCTTGGCAATTTTGGCTTTACTTAAATTGACTTTACTTAATTCAAGATGATTTAACTATTTAGGATCTCTAAATAGTGGTAACATTCTAAGCCCTATTTAGGGGTGTTACAAAGTCATTCGAGTCCATGAAGTGATAGACTTGTTCACTTTTAAGTCATTATAACTATAAGGTTTCAAATATGGTAACACTTCTTAATCCCATTATAAATACACAAGCATCTTACTAGCAAGTAATACTTGTTGTACAAGTTATCAAAATGATAAATTATTTTAGTTTGTACATTTAATTAACTTCTTACACATAGCCTCCCTAGGCATGCGTTACTTATCATATAAGTTATCAAAATGACATATCATAGGCATGGATTACTTATCACATATGATATCAAAATTTGCATTTCATAGGCTAGAATGATTTGTCACATGAATAAACAAGCATATCATATCATATACACGTGATACTTATTACCTAAGTTGTCAAGTAATTCTTTAATTTACTTTGCAAGTTCATTACTTTGTATTTATCATAGCCTTGAGAATCCAACAACCTATTTCACTAGTATATCTTTTGTTTAAATCATCCATAGTACCATTAATTCATGAGTATACATTTATATAAACATATAACAGCCTAATATGTACTTGTATATATATATATTTATAACAGCCTCGAATTCATGTCCAATACACGTATATAGGTTCAAAATAGTTGAATACATACTTATATTTATACCAAATAGTCCATAAATCATGTATATACTTATAAAGGTTCAAAACAGTGAAATACATACTTGGATTTATTCAAAATAGTCCACAATCTTTTGAACATAACATTTCATATATATATGTGTGTTTGTGTTTGTATGTGTGTGTGTGTGCTACTTATCATGTAAGTTATCAAGAATGACATATTTTAAACATAATTTACTTATCATAATAGATATTTGACATAACATAGCCATGGATTTAATTATCATATAAGATGTCAATCTTAGCATTTCAATATGCGAGTTACATACCATATAAGACACCAAACCTATAAGTGCTAAGGTATTCGAAATATGCATAATCATATTTTTTCATGGATAATATGCTTGGATAAAGTACCTACATATTATACCATAACATAAATTTCTCGGCACTTAAAACATCAAACATAACATATCATATTCAAGAGTTACGTGGAACATAAGTCATAAATCATAATGTATCAAAGGTATGTGATATTTTTTCATAGGTTATCAAGATACCTTAATTGTTTGAATTGCAAGCTTCATTATTTGCCTCTAACATAGCCTTGAGAATCAAGTAACAGCCTAGGTATACGAATCCCCAACCAACTGTCGCCAAACAAAAGGCACTCACAGTACTGGTCAATCCCTCTGACTGTCGCCAAGTGACCACAACACTTTCCTCCTACGTAGCCAATTAAGGATCGTAGTCCACCTCAAACACGAGCTCTGCGGACTCTATGGCATGCCAACTATACCTAAGACTAACTCGAAACCAAGGCCGTCACATTTATCTTACTTATTAGAGACAGAATGAGCATAGTTCCTTGTCAGAATATCATATCAACAAAGCTTATTTCCCTTTCATTTTAGGCATGTATTCACTTCATGTAAATTTATCCATACATTTTTCTCATCTTATTCGAATAGCATGTCATATTCATATTTGAATCAGAATCATAATTGAGCATACCTTCAAATTCACGTAGTTACAGCAAGGCTTACATATTATCATGTCAAGCTTATACATATATACATTTATGTGTATAGAATTCAACCGTATTACATGCGTTCAACCAAATTCCATATCATGGAGTATTTTTCAATAAAGTACATACCATGTATCCAAGCTTATCCATACTAGCACAATTTAACTTTAAGAGCAAGCAAAACCAATTAAAGTAAAATAAAGATGCTCAATATAGTTTCACTCTACCCCAAGACTTTAAACTACAATCACAATTTAATCTGAGCTAGTTTTGCTCCTGAATCATGATTCCACTTTTACTTTTCTACAACTTGGTCTATCTTATGCTGTACTTCAACAATCATTTTATGGTCTAAGTATAAAAAGAATATAACTCTATATTAGAATCTATCCTAACACTCAATCATTCACAAAATAGCTCAATTCTCAAGTATCCATATAATTTCACACATATACATACTCAAAACAGTCCCTATTCTAATGCATGTACAAAACAGTCCACCAAGAAAAGGGTCTTTATTGGATCCTACAACCCATCGAATTGCCTCAGTGGAAATGGGAGTGTATAAAAATGGACTTCGTATCGAGATTGCCTCTATCGCCGAAGAAAAATGATGCTATTTGGGTGATCGTTGATAGGTTCACCAAATCATCTCACTTCCTACCTATTCGAATGAACATGAGCCTCAAACAGCTAGCCGAATTGTACTTGAAAGAAGTGACCAAACTGCACGGTGTTCCTAAATCTATCATATCAGATCGGGACTCTCTTTTTACTTCTTGATTCTAGAGGGCACTTCAAGAAGTTATGGGAACCAAGCTGAACCTTAGCACTGCCTTCCATCCACAAACCGATGGACAATCCGAAAAGGTAATCCAAGTGCTTGAACACATGCTTTGAGCTTGCATTATCAACTTCAGTAAAGATTAGGAGAAATCTCTACCATTAACCGAGTTTGCCTACAACGACAACCATCAAGCTTCTATCAAAATGGCCCTATTCGAAACATTGTATGGCAGGAGATGTAGAACTCCCCTGTGCTGGTCTGAATTGGGGGAAAACAAGGTCTTAGGACTTGAATTGCTTCGTGAAACCAAAAATCAAATTCAGGTGATCCATAGTAGATTGAAAGAGGCCTTTGATAGGCAAAAGGCTTGTGCCGACCTCAAAAGATGAAACATTGAATATCAAGTGTGAGATTATGAATTCTTGAAGGTATCTCCTTGGAGGAAAATCCTCAGATTCAGGAAGAAGGGTAAACTAAGCCCTTGATTCATCGGACCGTGTGAAGTCTTAGAAAAGATCGGTCCAGTTGCTTACAAGCTAGCACTCCCTGCTAAAATCAATAGAATCCACAACATCTTCCATGTATCGATGTTGAGGAAACATCGATCGGATCCCTCACAAGTTTTAGAATCTGATGAGGTGGAACTTAATCCTGATCTATCGTACGATGAAGAGCCAATTCAAATACTTGATAAAGAAGTCAAGAGACTTCGTAATAAAACTAAGCCATTGGTGAAAGTTCTATGGAAGAACCACAATGTAAAAGAAGCCACTTGGGAACCCAAAGCAATGATAAGAAAGTAGTACCATCATCTATTCCCCTCATGTAAATTCTAGGATGAATTTCTTTTAGGGGAGGGAATTGTAATATCCTCAAAACTAGTATAAAGGAAGTTACTACAATGCCTTCATTTAATCCCTAATTGATTGAAAGTAAGGTACTAGGTCTAGTTAATAAGGACTAGAATGCTATAAATGAAAAAGTGGTAACATAAATTATAAGTGACAAACCAAAACAAATAACAAAGTGAAGGAATGCATGCTAAATTCTTATATTCCTAAATGCCCCTACACATGTCATTCATTAGTGGATAATCAAGGGCAAATTAGTCATTTTGGGAGAGTTAATTGATGACCCATTATCATTTTCTTCTCCATAGTGCCGAAAATCTGAACAAAATTTGGAGAGAAAGAAATTGAGTGAGAAAACTCCATGTTCATAGATTCAAGCTTGAAATTTGGAAGAAATGGAGTTGCTAGCATTCATATTATCTTGATAGGAAGGTAAAATCTCTTCCTTAATGCATTATAGATTCAAATGATGCATGTAGTAAGTTCTTGCTTGAATTACATGAATTGGATGATTAGTTAGTGAATTGATGCCAAGAATTAGTTAAGAAGTTCAATTGATTGATCAATCCATGAAATTGGTAGTGTCATTCGAATGAGTAGGAGAAATTGATGTCGTCAATAACCAAATTGGTGGTGAAATGTTATGCTAGTTGTTGGAAAAAGTTGGATGATGATTAGAATGGATGATTGATATGTGAATTGAAATTCTTGTTGCTGGAAATTGTAGTGAGATGATGTCTTAATGAACCAATTTGAAAATGTTGCTCAATTGCCCTGTTTTTATAGGTTTGACACATAATTGGATGGACTTAGACATGCATGAATAAGTATATATGTTGAATAATCATGTTAGAACCCTTGTGTAAGTGATTAATGAAGCTAGAATCTAGCTTAAGGAAATCTGTCCAGAAGACTCTGTTTTGGGCAATGAGTTTAAAAATTTGTAGAAAATCACATAGACCAAATTAGTGAATAAATATTATATGTACAGAACCATGTGTATGACTAGTTTCGTATGCAACAAACGAAATCGAATTCCGAGTTATAAAACAGTTTGTAGAGACTAATCTCTAGGGACAGTGCAAACTGTCTAGTGGCATAATTTGGAATGTGTTTAAATAAAAAACTGTATTAATTAACTATGAATAAAAATGCAAGGCCTATGTAATTAGAAGGAAAATTAAATTAGCTTTCTAATGGTGTAAACAAATTGAAATTCTAACATACGAAATACAAGATATGAACATTTAAGCAAGTAGTGCACATGCTGTAAGGCAGCAACAGTCTTGATGTATTGAATTGAATGCTTGAGTATATGGAGTCACATAATGACTCAAATGGTTTCTGGATTTTTACCTAATACACTATGCATTGTATGAATGATAGATCAAGTGTATATTGAGGTGAAAGGGGTTCACATAGTTCAGCAAGCTAGTAGAGGGAAAGGGATTTCGATACGAGATCGTCAATAGCTCGAAAAAATCCTGTGAGTGTAGTTTAAAGTTTGGAGAGGGTGATAACCTCTCCAAGTCCATTTCTGATTTAAATTTCTTATTGATTCTTAGTATAAATTTTTTGCTGAGATTGCTATGGAGCATTAGCAAGGTAAGTGCTCTTTTGAGTGGTTACTTGATTGAGATGCATGCTTGAATTACAATTGATTGTCATGATATGCTTCTTGCTTAATTGAACTATATTGAAATGAATCATGTTTATTATAGTTAGAAGTAATTTAATTCATTGTTTAATGACATATTGATTGACATACCTTCATTGACTATTGGAAAATTGATATTGGTATTGGCTTTGAACCCTATTCGATTGAAAGGGGGATATTGGCATAAAATGTGCACATTGAATTGAATCATGCTTGAAATTGAATGAAAGTGATAACAATTGTAAGCCTTGGTCTCGAGTCGGTCATAGATATAGTTAGCATGCCATAGAGTCCATAGAGCTCATTATCATGGTGAACTACGGTCCGGGACATTATTCCCTAATTGGTGACAGTAGGAGGAAGTATTGTTATTGGTCATTGGCGACAGTAGGAGGGATTTGACCGATACTTTGTACCATTTTGACTATTGATATTGGCGATAGTTTGGTTAGGGACTTGAGTATCTAAACTGAGTAATCGATTTCAAGGCTATACTTAAAATGAACTATAACTCATGTATATTGAATCTATTTTTACATTGAATTGCATTGATTGATAGTAAAGGAAAATTGATTACCATGAACTATTGATAGTGAGACATTGCTTATATGAGATTGCTTGAGTTTGAGACATTGATTGTGTTCAAATAACGTGTTATGCCTATTGTTGTTCGAATTGGATGATTGAGCATGTCTAAATTTCAAACCTTGTATTGATATTGGATTGAAAATTAAGCAAAAGTATCTAGTGTTGTTTACATTGTTTCGAATGCTTCCTTATTGATTGGGGCACCATACCATGTATTAGATGGTTTGTAGTTGAGACTTATTGTATTGAACCATGCTATGTCATTAAAATTTCAGCCCTGAATTTGATCTATACCAATTTTGGTGAATTTTCAAAGCGACTGACCATAACAGAGCAATTCTGAGCAGATTGCACCTATCCACATTTTAACTCCTTAAATTCTTTTTAATCAATGTTTTGGACCTATAATTCATTTCATATGGCATCCAATACATGTTTAGTCAATGTTGATTCATTAATCAAGGTAGCCAAAACATAGCAACTTGTTACAAAGCTTAATTTTTCATGTTTACACAATAGGTTCTTACTAAAACAGTTTCTAGGCTATATGACTATGTTCATACTTTTATCCTTCATTTCCAGCATTGGTTGCTAACAATTTAGCTTGTTTAACATCCAAATTACATTATCTAAACATGATCATGATCAATTCATTAATTTCATAGCTCAATTACAAGTTCTAACCATTAATTCTTACATTAACATCCAATTTCAAATTTCCAGCAACCTGGTTTTGTTACACCATTCCTTACACATAATTTCCAGCATATAACCACAACAATTCAACATGTAATGCAACCTAACATGTCATCTAACAATTTTGAGATCAATTCCAACAATTATACATGAGTCTATTACATGTTCATCACATTTCCAACATCTATACACTCAAATCACGTTTCCATTTCAATTCAAATAGTTCAAACATGAAATTTACAAGAGAAACAAGTAATTATCTTACTCACTAAGCATGATTGATTGAGCCTAAGAGTGATATGCTTTTCCAAGAGGTCATTACAGACCCAGTTATTTTAACACCCTCAACCCGGTTTGGAAATAAACCAAAATTGAAGTTATTACCAAAACACATTCTAGAAAAAAAGTGACCAAATTGTAAAATTGGTCTAAACTTCATATCAGTTTTATAAAAAAATTGAGGTAATTTAAAAATTTTTAAACAATCAACGTGATACAACATAATACAAGAACTACATTGGCATGCCTTTCACACAATAACTAATGAACATGCAGGTAAGAATGTTATTACTTCATATGTAATATACTCTTCACAAAAAATAACTTCGATAAACTAAATTTGTTATCGTCAGATTTATTATCCCATATAATTGGTTTCAAGGCCAAAGATATCTATTGCCCGAGTATTAGCCTTTTCTTTATGAGACTTATGTGTAATTCAGTCATCATTAGGGAAAAACTGATCATAATCCTAACACCAATCAATAATTAATAGGCCATCCTAAGCAAAAATATCCATCAACACATCAATTATTGCCATCTAACAATTTAGTTAATTATTTCCATTAGCAAACTTGCCTAATTTCATCATAATAAGCTCTTCTAGATAAATGAATACACAACTTATTAGGTTTAGAGTTATTTATCCGCTTTACTAAGACTTTCCTAATCCCCTAATCATTAAATTTTATCGTACAAGATAGGTACTAGTTTATTATCAATTTAGACAACAAGTAATATCATCATTTATATTAATCATTGGTAACCAAATAGTACAATATAATCCAAAGCACAAACATTCTAATGTATTTTAAGTACATGTTCCATATGGCTCAAACAAGATGTAGCACTTATGTATAGGTTTCTAACTTAATTACTATAAGTTCACTTATCTCATGACTTTATCAATCTCCAATCTATTCCAATTTTCGGACAGTTGTCTTAACAATTTACCTATAGGTTACTTTTCCTAATAGTCTTCTAATTTGTAACATGTTAATCATTTAAGACTAAACTTATATATATCTCTTTATACAATCAAGCATCATTAAACTGACACGCAAACCAATCAATCAAAATCATCCATCCAATAAGCAATCATCAAATAATTAAACGACCCATTACAAACCTTATAAATAATCATACATAAATCAATAGATCATAGAATAATCTAAATGCATAATGCATACATATCATGTATGCGCCACCAACTAGGAGTTCCTAAGGAACTATCGAACATAACTCCCAATATCAGGAGATCATGTCCGAGACCACAGCGTAACAAGGTTAGTCTACCTGAGAAGTAAATGAGGGAAACAATATAAGTATAAGCTTTGTGAGGTAGATCACTATGATGATTTTAAATTTGTAGTCTAATTATTCTAACTGTAATGTTTATCCAAGTGTGCAAGCTTAATCCTCGGGGAGCTTATGAATCATAAGTTTCACGCATCGAGTTCATCACTGCAATAGAATCTTGAATCTATAGCTCATAAGTTATCTAAATGCTAAACATCAAGTTCCATCATCATCTAAATATACATGCTTCAAGACTAATCCTCTACTGTTTTCATATACTTTCTAGGTCAATTAAACATATCTTCATTTATTATAAAAACCAATACAAGAAACTTTGTAAGATACACACAAAACAGTTCACAACAGTCCTAAATATACTCCTGCATACATCCATGTTTACACATACAGCCACTATGCCTTTGATCAAAATCTCCACAGCCAAATCACATACATATCTATGTAGGACAAGGAAATTCATATATGTGCACATTGAATTGGTTACAACAGCCCACAGTCGAACCTATAGACTCAAAAATCTAGACAGTTTCACACTTTTACGCTTATTTGATCAAAATAGTCCACTTATAGTTTTGTATTGATTTAAACATATCAAACGGTTTTGATTTTAAATTTCTTATGAGGGATTACCCACCTTTAAAAGCTAAAGCTCAATTACAACTTAAAACAGTCTCTTTAAGTTCTTTAATGTCTAAATTCTGCCTTATTCCCTATAATGTGATCACATTCTTTAAAACAATCACCTTTTAAACATTTCACACAAAAACAGCTTGGACAATGTCTATAACAGATTTTCCTTATTAAACTACCAAACCAGATCATATCAAGTTTCATATAGGATCATGTTTAACCATTTTCTGCATACTCAAGCCAGTTTTTTATTCTCAAAGAAACAGTCCCTCCCTTCATATATAACCAAGTGTATAATCAGGCATGTTACACAAAATTACTTATATTCCCATAGTTAATCACACACCCAATTCGAAAGAACTCATATATATAAATTCATACTAACATTTCCCAACTAAATGCATGCTACACATGAACCTCCTATCATCCATAAAAAATTCAATTAATAGGTTTAACATGCCCAAGAAATCCATTCACACACAAGACACTTATACACATAGATGGAATCGGTTCATCAAGCATAGAATTTCAACAAAACAGAAGAGAGGACAAGTTGATTACCTTTAATTTTAGATTATGAACAAATACTCTACAATTCTTAAGTTAATCCGATTTGCAATTGAGTTTTCTCTCACCATTTCTTTAGCAATCGACTTTTAGTTATGTATGGAGGAAGGAGATAAGATTTTTGGTTTGTTTTTCTTTCTTTCCTAATACCGATTTCATTGCCCCTCGTCTTCACAAGTGTCCTATACGTCCACGACATGTGTACATGCCCTCTATGTAATGGAATTTTATCATGCAATCCCAAAGTTCTAAAACCATTATATTTTAGTCCCATATAATAGGTTTATCCAATTCTCTTTTTATTCAATTTTAGTCCAACTTAATTATCTTTTTATTCTAAAGATTCCTTTAATCTAATTTGATCACAACAACATAATGGCATACTTCTAGACCGGTTATTGGGGTATTACAGTCATACCGATACGGGTCCCCAGGTTTTAGTAAGCGAAGTATGATAAGGCTCAAACCTGTGCAAAATTGCGTAGGGGTACCAGTTCGTCTAACCCCGTATCGGTACACCACTTTGAAAAATAGATGAGGTGTCGGTACAGGAGAAACCGTATTGATATGCTATTTAGCTAATAGAATTCCCTATATTGAAATTGTAACACTGGATCAGTACACATGGGACCATACCGATACCCCTTTTAAAAATCAAGACCCATATCGGTACGGGAAAGGTGTGTACCAAAACCAATACAGTTATTTATTGTAATTGCCTTGCTAATGTTTAATTCTTTGCAGTCTGGTCACTATTTCTTGTTTATGCAATTAAATAAGTTTGGATGATTGTTTTAAGTTGTGTTTTAACCAGCATGTATGTAACTTGATTTATTAAGGTTTGGTATCCTCGGAATCAAGTAAATCCTTGTAGTTTATTAGATTTATACTTTGGTCCCTAAATTGCAATTGCGCTCAATTAGATGTCTATTCGGCACCTGATTCAAACGTTGAAGTATTCCTTGTCACCATGTTCGCCATAGGATTTAAATATGCATCTAGATAAGAGAAAAATAAAAAGGGCTTAAATTCAAGTAACTCGTTTAGGTTTGTCTTGGGTCGGATGTACCGCTTTCTATGTCTAGTATTGAACAATTAGTTTCGCAAGGCTTGATGGAAGTGGCGTCTTCAATGAGTATTAATAGTGGAGAAATAAGTTCGCCTTGTGTGTTCTCTTTAACCACTGCGGCGATGTCTTCGATAGACGTAATTTTGTTTCCCCTGATGTGGAGACTTCCCATGGTATTCAAAATGTCTTTGCAGGGTATTAGTTGATGTTGTAGAGGTGGTACAAGAGAGTGTAGCGAGGCAAATGATGACTTATAGCTCGAGGAGGCATCTTTCGGGTGTCGACGATAAGATGTTGGGAAAAGGGCAGTGTTTGATACTGGAGTGCAACACCCCCTACCCGGGTTAGTAGTAACTCGGTTCAGGAGTGTTACTTAACAAGCAAGCAAGACAAGTTCAAGACAAGGCAAGGCATTTGAACCCTACAAGAAATCTAGCACTCATACTTTCTTAACATACAAGCAATGCATATTTAAACTTGATTCACTAATCAAGCAACACAATCGGCATTCAACATCCAATAAGAACAACCATTCATACTTGTTTACTTAATCAATAAGCAAGCTCATACTTGACTCCTACACATCCATACCATTCGAAACTAGACCAAGCAAGGAGGAAGCATGCATTCAAACAAGGTATAAGCTACCATTCATGCATTTAATCTCAAATGTATCTACAATCTCATGCTAGCATTCGCCTATACTTAGTATACCATTATATTAATTTCATTATTGCTTACAATTCAAGTTACTACTTTCATGATTCATTTTACAACACATATACATTGTTACCTATCCTGTTATTTATACTTATTATTACATGCTTCCAATTCTATTTGGGGATCCTCATCTAGTATTACAATTAGTCATTTCACTCCTTCAATTACTAAGCTTAGTTATCTAACCTTATATAGCTTATAACTTGTTCCATTCAAACCTATTTCAATATCCTACCAATCGGCCATGTTACCAAAAGCAAGTACAAGGCATATAACTAGTACCTAATGACCTAAACTATTTGGCCATGCATCAAACAAGAGCACCATACTCATGAAATCAAGGCATGAATACAAAATTGAATCACATACATATCAAGGCCATTCGAATAGGGTTTAAGCAACAAGGTTCCTCATTTTAGAATCATAAATCAAGCATACGTATGATCATCTCAAGCATTCACAATAGCATGACAAGAGTATCAACTATTTCAAAGCCATTTAGATCATCATAAGATCATTCCATAATATCCAAACATGCGCAGCAAAACATTCAACCATATAAGTTAATTAAGTTCATTACAAACCTTAAACTATAAACAAATCATAGATAGGCTATCCAACATTATATACAATCCTTCAAAAATGCATGATCAAGCTAATTAAATACATCTAGTGCCACCATCCTAGGAGAATACAAAACAAGTACAGAATCATACTTTAAAGAAGCTTGTGTAGGATGCTTCTTGCTCAAGGAATCAAGCTTCAAGATCAAGCAATGTTGAATCCTTTAACCTGTAGGTTGGGAAGAATGAAAGAAGTGTGATAAGTACAAAAATGTACTTAGTGAGGTAGTAACTAGTCTATCTGTTTTGGTATTTCATGTTTCATGTCTTTTAGATCAAGTGAAGACCTAGCTAAGGCTTCCAAGCATTAGAGTAGACTTAGCTAGTCTTTCAAGTATCAAGAGTGACCTTATCTAGTCTTTCAAGCATCAGGAATATCCTAACTAGGATAACATGCAATTCGGCCAATAAGATTAGGCAGCAAGAAATCTTAAATCATGAATCAAGCAACATGATTGCAAAACAAAGTAACCAAGAAGTCATGCTTCCAAATCAAGAAACATACATTTCATGGCAATACAAAACCAGTATCATGTATAATTCAGTTTTAATTCCTTTGTTATTTCATTTAACAACCCCCTTGGTACTTAGTTTGTATAGGTTATCGAGTCTTCAACTAACTATCGCCACAATATGCACCGTAGTGCTAGTCAACCCTCATACTGTCGCCAAATACCACATACGTACCCTTCGTCTGTCGCCAAATAGGGGCCTCAGCCCTGGACTGTAGTCCACCCGTACACAATGGGCTTTAATGATTTCCTTTTTCTTCCTCAATTGGCTTCCCTTGATCCAGCAAGCATAACACATGCACATTTCATCAAAACAAACACAATATATCATACAATCAAAGTAGCAGTGTTATCACAATGTACCTGACATTTAACTACTATTTTTTATACATCCTTTTAAGCATTTCTTACCAATTCATCTTCACATTGTTATTACTTCATTTTAAAGCATAATTGGACAAACTAAAATGTCCCAAAACTTTTTTGGAAACAGTTTACATTTAGGTGCAAAAACAGTCCCAAACTGCCCAGGACACTGCTGCTTGGAAGTTTGCACACTGTCCCTTTAAATGGCCATATCTTTTAATCTGTAAGTTAGAATTTCGATTGCTATACACCGTTGGAAAGTTAAAAACATTCCCCATAAGAAAATGTAAGACTTACATTTTATTTCTTAGCCAATTAATATAGTTTATTATTCAAAGACAGGACATTTTACACTGCGTGGACAGTTTGCACCGTCCAGCAATTCCTATTTACAGTTTTCAGTATAGGACCCAGTTTTCACCTAATGAAAATAGACATTCTAAGGATCATGTCACTAAAATTTCAGCCCCGAATTAAAAACTATACAATGTTTGGTGAATTTCCAAAGTGACTGCCCAGAACAGAGCAATTCTGGGTAGATTGTATCTAGTCACATTTTAATGCCTTTAATCCATTTTAACCAATGTCTTAGCCCTATAATTCATTTCATGTGACATTCTAAACATGTTAGGTCCATTTTAGTTCATTAAACAAGGCTGCCAAAGTAGGGTAAGTTGGTTACAAAGTCTAATCTTGCATGTTTACTCAATTTTAATACCACAAAACGGTTTCTATGTTACATAACTATGTTCATGTTCTTATCCTTCATTTCCAGAATTGTTTGTATCTAATTCAATTTGTTTAAAACCATCTATACATTACCTATTCATGATCATCATCAATTCATTATTTTCATAGCTCAATTTTATGTTCAAATTATTCAATTCCCACTTTAACATCACAATACAAATTTCCAGCAACCTAGGTTTGTTACACTAGCATGAACACATAATTTCTGGCCTTGTACCTAGTTTCATTCTTTAATTTAGCATAATTAAACAACCATTCAATCATATACAACACATTCAATATCTAATTCCATAAATAATCATCAAAAACAATCCAATTTCAACAAGATAGTTGCATGTTCTAATGATCACAAGAAGAATTACACTTACTTTGCTTCTAGCTTAATTTCAATGAAAATTTACTACACATGCAAGCTTGATTTCTTCTTCAATGGCTGAATTTCCAAGTTTTCTCTCACTCTCCCTTTCTCTCTAAGTTTCGGCTAACAATAGGAAAACGAGGAAGATGACAACAACAATTCCTTGTTATTGGAATTGTGTTTTGTCTAAATTGTCCCTTAATTAATTAATAATCTTGTAATTAGTCAAGGGAAAATAAGAGATCCATGATATTTATCATGCAATCTCAATATTTCTCTTTTAATTCATTATAGCCATTCCAATTTGGTCACTTATTTCATTCATTCTTTCAATCAGGCCTTTGACTATTCAATTTAGCTTAATTCTAAATTCAATTAAGCTATTCACTTATTCAATTTGGTTCCAATAATTCTAAGCTAGGATTTGGGGTGTTACAATTCTCCCCCTTGAATTAAATTCGTCCTCAAATTTACCTGAATCGAAAAGGTGAGCATACTGCTTCTTCATGACTTTTTTAGATTCCCAGGTAGCTTCTTCCACCTTATGATTTTTCCATAGGATCTTAACAAGAGGAACAATCTTGTTCTGAAGCTTTTTTACTTCCCGGTCAAGAATTTGAACATGCTCTTCTTTATAGGACAAGTCAGGGTTTAACTCAACTTCTTCTGGTTCAAGAATATGAGATGGATATAATATGTATCTTCTGAGCATAGATACATGGAATACATTGTGGATTCTATCTAATTCTTTAGGGAGAGCTAATCGATAGGCCACATGTCCAATTATTTCAGTGATTTCGAATGGACCAATGAATCGGGGACTAAGTTTCCCTTTTCTTCCAAATTGAAGGACTTTCTTCCAAGGTGAGACCATTAGGAAGACTTTGTCTCCAACAACATACTGAATGTCTCTTCTTCTCGAGTCAACATATGCTTTCTGTCGATCAAAAGTTGCCTTCAATCGATCATGGATGATCTTCGCTTGTTCTTCAGTTTCCCAAAGCAACTGAGGCCCTAACACTTTATTTTCCCCCAACTCAGACCAGCATAAAGGAGTTCTACACTTCTTCCCGTATAGAGCTTCGAATGGAGCCATCTGAATAGATGCTTGATAGCTATTGTTGTAGGCAAACTCTACAAGGGGTAGAGATTATCCCAGTTCTTCCCGAACTCAATAACACAAGCACGAAGCATGTCTTCTAGTACTTGAATAATCCTTTCAGATTGTCCATCAGACTGAGGATGGAAAGCTATACTTAGATTTACTTTAGTCCCAAGAGCTTTCTGTAGAGACTTCCAAAATCGATAAGAAAGTCTGTAATACACCAAAATTTATAAGTTGATTAAGGGTCATTTAGTACTATGATAATAGCTTAAAATCTAACTTAGTGACTAAAATGACAAAAATGCAAAAGTTGGGATTTCTTTAATTATGGGTTTTGGAAAGGAAATTTCTAAGGTTTAAAGGTCTCATGTGATTGATAGTGAATTTAATAAGGTATTCTTAAATTTTGCTTGAATTCCAAGGAAAATTGGAATGGGAATTGAAGTTTAAAGAGGTAGTGACCAAAATGTAAATTTTGGAAATTTTATGGCCAAAGTATAAACTTTGGAAAAGTTTGGTGACTAAAGTTGTAATTTCCCAAATGTTAAGGGTTTTTATTTCATAAATAAACATATCACCTAAGGGTGTGAATCAAATGCGGAATTATTGGTTCGATCTGATATTTTAATTATTGGGAAAATCGCAGTTAATGTTTAAGTTGAATTCAGATACCCG
The DNA here is from genome assembly GCA_019671005.1 of Hibiscus mutabilis. Lineage (NCBI taxonomy): Eukaryota > Viridiplantae > Streptophyta > Magnoliopsida > Malvales > Malvaceae > Hibiscus > Hibiscus mutabilis. Next base: position 51,887,535 of record CM033711.1, read on the forward strand.
GATCAAACTGGAAAATTATGAAATTTTGACATACGATAGAGAAAGGTTATAAAAGTCATTTCCAAGTGTTGGAAATATTTTTAGTTTGATTCAAGATGAATCCTATAATTATTTCTGAGTAAAGGATTATTTATCGGTATATTAGATCGAATGGAAATTTTGGAGATTGATTCAAAAGACATGGAAAAATTCATAAAATATTATTTTATGAATATTTTATTGTATTTGGTTGGATTCCAACTATATTTAGTTGAATTTTTACAAGAATGGCAAACTAGTAAATAAAAACTAGTTGGAAGGAAAATTGGTTATTTGGCCCCAATGGCATTTTTGAAATATTTAAAAAGTTATAAGGGCAATTTTGGAAAGGTAAAATGGAAGATTAAATCTTGGCCCTTTATTGATGATAAAATCAATCTCAACCATTGGATAAAAAGGGCAAAATTGTAATTTAACTATTAAATGAATTTAATATTCATTTAATAGATATATGTGTAAAATAATGGTGAAAAGATGAACATTCTTTTCTAGACAAAAATGTGAGGGCTAGGGAAAGAAAGAGAAAATTTTCCAAGCTCGATTCAAGCCCCGAAACTCAATTTTCAGGTAATCTATTAAACTACAAAGTTGTTCTACTCTTCAAGCTGTATCTTTTTATATCAATAATTCATGGAATCCATGCTTGATTGATGAGAATTTACACGAGAAAGAAATTAGGGTTTATGGATCAAATTGGGGATTTTTAGATTATATGATTCCATGATTGAATTCAAGTTGAAATCAAGCTAGTAGATGTTAAAATCATGATATTTAGTTGGGATTTAAGTTTTACATGTTTTGATTATTATGAAGATGATTAGGGTTTATGGATTTAAGTTTAATTTAGGGTTTGTGATGTTGAATAATGATCTAGTAAGCTTGAATTGTTGTTTGGAAGCAAAACCCTAAGTTAAATTGTGTAGGGACCATTTCGGCAACTTGAAAAGTTGAAGGACCAAATCTGAATTTTTAGAATTTGGAGTGTATTTGTGTTATTAATGATGTTGGAGATGTGAAAATTTGATGTTAGATTGCTAAACCGATTTTGAGTTGAATTAGGGACCATTTTGCCAAAATGTCAAAATCAAGTGACCAAATAGGCAATGAATTATTGGATGGGGATTAAATCTAATTTTTGGTTAAAATAATAGAATTAAGGTTGTAGTGCTGATTTGAGGACTAAATTGCAAAGTTAAGAAGTTTAAATCTTTACCTTTGCATTTTAGTGACTATTTTGGGAGAAAGAAAATTAGAGGGAATTATTTGAATAATTATTTGATGAAGAAGATGATAAATTGATGTTTTGAAACAAGTGATGGGACTAAATTGATAAGTAGAAAAATAAGAAGAAGTTAGTATAAATTAGAAGTTGATTATGGAAGGTTGTGATGAAGATTGAATTTTAGTAGTGAATTTGAAAATTCACCATAAATTCTAAAAAAATGGTTAGATGATGAATTTTATACCGTTGTAAAGATGTGTTTGTCTAGTTTCGTATCCAACAAACGGAAACCAATTTCGAGTTCTGAGTCAAAAGATATGAATTTTTAATCGAATGAAGGTCGGAAAATTTACAAAGTAGTTTCCGTCTGTGACGGGAGTTTGAAGAATTTTCATAATTTTTGTAGATATTATTAATTTATGTGGCTTATACCGTTAGATTCGTTATCGAATCTAGTTTTTCCAGTGTAAAGGAAATTAAGATCTGATATGTATTCTCTCCAGTATAAGTAAATCTTTAAAGGTAGCACAAGCTGTCAGAAAATGTGAATTTGAAACATTTGGTATTTTAAATGTGAATTAGCAAGCTCGGAAGAATTATTAGAAGTTCAAATTGGTCACTAGGGACCATAATGAGTTTGTGAAAAATACAAGGAAGAAAGGAAAAATAATTGAAAATTTTATATTCGAATGATTATATTAGACAGCACGATTAAGGTATTGTTAGATTTGAATCTAACAAATATTTTATCTTATTCATATGAATAATGAAGTCAAGGCCGAATCCAAGAAAGTTCGAGGTTCTATAAAGGAAAGGATCGAGTAGAATTTAGTGAGGCGTGCTAATAAATGGCCCAGGTAAGTGCAATGCATACATAACATGATACATGGTTGTTTTATACATCATTGGTAAGACTTGCGATGAGTCTACATGATTTATATGTTGGCATGATATTTATGTCATTGATCATATATTTGACATATTTTAAATATGTCAAGGGTTGAAAAACAATGCATTGATCACTAGTTATTGATGATGGTATGCTATGAATGTTATTTCGGGTATGAACTACCCAATATAAAATTATATTGATATACATTGCCATGGATGGAATAAATTCGGGAATTTTGCCAAAATGAGTCATTGAGGGACAGGGTATAGTTGGCATGCCATAGAGTCCAGCAGCACGCTGCATAATTAGGAATTCGGGATAACACTATATTGTTAAAAGTACACTTAGTGTATGGTAAGCACGGCCTTCTAAACGTGTAGGATAATGGTTAGCACGGCCTTATAAATATGCGGGATAATGGTTAGTACGACCTTATAAACGTACGGGATAATGGTTAGCACGACCTTATAAACTGCGGGTTAGCACTTCGGTGCATATTTGACTCACGGACCCAGGGTCCTCAAGGTTATATTTGGGTTATGAAATTGGGAAACTGGGAAATCATTGATAATCGGGCTATAAATAAATGGTAAACAGGTTAGAGAGTATATGAACTCTCAGGACATATTTATATGAACACTCAGGGCAAATGGCAAGTATATTGGTAAGAAATTTATATCCGGCTTATACTATGTTGATACATGATTGGTATGATGGTAATATTTATATAGTGATCATGATGCATATAAGGCATATTATGATAACCGGGCATACATGAAAATCTTATGATATTGACATATATCATGCTATATAAACGTAGCCATGAACTTGAATAAAGTTTAAATTTTTGTTATTAATTTCCTTTATTGCCTCACTAAGTTCGTACTTAGCATGTGTTTGATTGTACACACGTAGGTAAATCGAGATGAGAGGGAGAAAAGCATTGCATCAATATTGGAAAAGCTCAACAGGTAATCACAATAATGACATCCTAATTGAGGTTGATTTTTATAGTGGCATGTATGCTTTCTAAACTTATTCGAGTTGAGATTGGCCTTTAAAGTTGTTATGGGTTTTAAGATAATTGATTCATGATTAGAAATTGAATAAATAATTTATGTCGATTTTAAGTAAAGTTAAGTGTGCTTGGGCTGGAGATATTTTAGGATGGGTGACCATCGGGAAGTTTTCTGAAAATTTTAAATTACCCTGATCTTTGAATAAAGAAGTTATAGCATTTCTGACTCGTATCCGGTGTACGGATAGGGGAAGGGGGTGTTACAAAATCTAGGATCACGATCAGAGATTATTGTTGTAGGTACACCATGTAATCGAATCACTTCACGAATGTATTGCTCGGCTAAGGTTTCCAAGCTCATGTTCATTCGAATAGGGATGAAATGAGTAGACTTTGTGAATCTATCTACAATTACCCATACAACATCATTCTTCCTTGGAGTTGAAGGTAGTCCAATAACAAAATCCATTGTAATATGATCCCATTTCCACTGAGGGAATACGATTGGTTGAAGTATTCCAGTAGGGACTCGATGGTCAGCTTTAACTCTTTGGCAAGTCAAGCACTTCGATATGAAGTATGTGATAGCCAATTTCATACACGGCCACTAGTATAGTGGCTTTAAATCTTTGTACATCTTGACAGATCTCGGATGAATCGAGAATAAGCTTCGGTGAGCTTCTTGTAACATTTCTTGTCTTAGTTCCTCATTGTTAGGAACACACACTCTATCCTTGAAATAGAGAAGTCCATTTGACTTAAGGGAGAAGTCAGAATTTGAGTCAGAGTCTAACTTGGATATGATCTTCTGAAAACTTGAATCAGTTTGTTGGAGTTCTTTAATTCTCGAGATTAAGCTGGATTGAACTTGGAGTTCAGACAAGAATTTTCGTCCTTTGGATAAACGGAAATGAGCATTGATAGCCGGAGTAGCTAGAAGAATACATAGGATCATTAAGGAAATTATCAAGTGGTTACCTGCAAAACAAGTAAGTGTTAGAATAGCTTTCTTGTGACCCTAGAAAGTTCAAATTCGACTAAAAAATACTAAATTTTAGATTTAGGAGTTTACCCGAGTATGGTTTGCAACTAAGGGCATCATCAACCATATTTGCTTTCCCCATATGGTAGTCAATAACCAAATCGTAGTCTTTAAGCAATTCAAGCCATCTTCTTTGTCTCAGATTCAAATCTTTCTAAGTCAGGAGATATTTGAGACTCTTCTGGTCTGTGAACAGGTTACATTTCTCCTCGTACAAATAATGTCTCCAAATTTTGAAAGCAAACACGATAGCTGCCAATTCCCGATCGTGTGTTGGATAATTTGACTCATGTGGTTTCAGTTGTCTTGAAGCATAAGCTACCACCTTTCCATCTTGCATTAGGACACATCTGAGTCGTAAATGAGATGCATCACTATAAACAGTGAATTCTTTAACTTATTCTGGTTGGATAACAACCGGTGCATGAGTCAGGGCTTGTTTAAGTTGATCGAAGCTTCATTGTTGGCTTTTTGACCAAACAAAAGGTGTATCCTTTCGGGTTAATTTTGTCAAACTTGCGGAAATGGAGGAAAAGCTTTTGACAAATTGCCGATAATACCCGGCTAAATCGAGAAAGCTTCTGATTTCACTAACATTCCTCGGAGGTCTCCAATCCAGGATGGATTGAATATTCTTACTTTAATTCCTTCTGTCGAGATAACATGGCCAAGGAACGAGACTTCCGATAGCCAAAATTCATACTTAGAGAACTTTGCGAACAGTTGACGTTCCCAAAGAGTTTGCAATACAATTCTGAGATGTTCGAAGTGTTCTTCCTTGTTTCGGGAATAAACTAAGATGTCAACAATGAAGACGACCACGAACTTGTCGAGATAGGGCTTGAACACTCGATTCATTAGATCCATGAAAGAAGCCGTAGCATTCGTTAACCCGAATGGCATTACAAGAAATTCATAGTGGCCATATTGAGTACGAAAGGCTGTCTTGGGCACATCTTCTTCTTTTACCCTCATTTGATAATATCTCGATCGAAGATCTATCTTTGAGAATACCGAAGCATCCTTGAGTTGATCGAATAAATATTCTATTCTAGGAAGAGGATACTGATTCTTAATCGTAAGCTTGTTCAACTTTCTGTAATCAATATAGTGTCTCATAGTCTCATCTTTCTTCTTCACGAACAAGACTGGAGCACCCCAAGGTGATGAACTAGGCTGTATGAAGCCCTTATCTTGCAACTCCTGAAGCTGCTTCTTCAATTCTTTCAACTCGACAGGTGTCATTCTATAGGCTGTAATGACACTGGAGCTATTCCAAGCTAAACTTTAATCCCGAACTCTACTTCTCTGGTCGGAAGGACACCAGGGAATTCCTCGGGAAAACATCAGTAAATTCAGAAACAACAAGCATACTAGGTAAGCCGAATTCAATCTCATCTTGAATGATCATTTTAGCAAAGATTGAAGTTGGTTTATTGTCTATTAAGAGAATAGATTTTTTCCCTAAACCTCGGAGATTTGTCTCTGATTTTGGCAATCTACCCAGGCCTCGTGTTTAATTAACCAATCTAACCCCAATATCAAGTCAAATTCACAATAAGGTATGACATAAAGATCAATAGGGAAGGGTATGTTTCGATTGGTCAAGTAAGCTTGCTTGTGGTGCAAGTTAATGGGTGTTTTCCCCCTAATGGATTCGAAACTACAAAACTAGATTCAATAATTTTGGGTTTCAATTTTAACTTGTTTATCAAGGCAGAACAAACAAATGAATGGGTAGACCCCGAATCAATTAAAGCATATGCAGGACTGGAATTTAACTCAACGGTACCTGTAATAACATTAGGAGCTTCTTCATCATCTTTACCACGAATATGGTATATACGAGCAGGGGCTCGGGATTCCTGATGAGTAGGGGCATTCGAATGGTTCCCCGTGCCTCTCCCCTGATTTCTAGACTGGGCTTGCTTAGGACCCTTGTTTCGATTGGAGAAAGCTAAGCTTGCATTTCCAGTAGTTCGACTTAGAACCTTATTGGGATTCTGAGGACAATCCCAGATATAGTGATATGAGGCTCCACATAAGTAACACAAGTTTTGTTGAGTTCTGCACTGCTCGGTATGGTGCTTCTGACAGAACTTACAGGTAGAATACTGAACAGCTTTACCAGAATTCTCGTACTATCAACTACGAACATCGAGGCTAAGGATTTGACTACCGATTGAGGTTTTGGTATATAATTACTCTTTTGGACATGAGTATAATTTGAAGAGTGATATTTAGAATGCTTAGCTTTCTTTGACTGCCAGTGTGTTTTGTCATCGTTTCTAGATCGCTTATCCTTCTAGGAGTTTCCACTCTTACGCTTCTTTGAGGCCTTCATCTTTGCCTCTGTAGCAATGACTCAGTTTACCAAGTTTTGAAAGTCAGTAATACCGAGAGTGGTGAAATAGGGCTTAATTCATCATTTAACCCGTCAATGAACATTCGGCACTTGTCGGCTTTAGTTTTGATATACCCCGACCCATATTTGCAATACTTGCAGAAGTCGCTTACATACTATTCAATAGGTCGGCCCCCTTGCTTAAGGTACAAGAAACATTTTCGACGCTCGGCCAGGTACTGTTCACTGATATACTTCTTCCTGAATTCATCGAAGAAGAATTTCCATGTCACTGCTTCTGCAGGGGCAGTCAACATAGTAGTTTCCCATCAGCTTAAGGCTTCATCAGCTAACAAAGCTATATCACATTCGAGTTTGTGCTCATCAAGACAAGGTAGTTGCTTGGTAAGGATTCAAGTAGTGGCTTCAAGCCAGTACTCAGCTACTTATGGGTTTGCTTCATCGGTGCCAATAAAGGTATAAGCCCGATGTTGAGCCAGTTTGTCAATCGGGGCTCAGTTTGGTACATCAACTGTAGGAGAAATTGGATGATCTTGCTTTAAGGCAGACACTAGATGATTAAACATCTCTTTCATACTTAGAAGGCATTCTTGGTGCACAAGACTGATAGCAGGAGCTTCATGTTGAGCAACAACTTGAGCTCTATGTTGAGCTTGATGTTCATGAGGACTCTGTTCCATCCTCACATTGTCTCCTTCATTTGAGGAGCCTTCAAGACTTTCATTATCCCGACCGAGTCTTGTTTCAGACATTCTATGTTCAAATAAAATAGTTAGGGGTTCGGTTTAATAAGCAAGGCACAAGCTATTCAATTCAAGTCTCCTAAGTGGCACAAGTATCCTATATGATGAATTATAGCCTGGTTTAGTCCAAGAATCGACTAAACCTAAAGCTATGATTACTAATTTATATGTAACGCCCCCTACCCGGGTTAGTAGTAACTCGATTTAGGAGCTTTACTTAACAAGCAAGCAAGACAATTTCAAGACAAGGCATTCAAACCCTACAAGAAATCTAGCACTCATACTTTCTTAACATACAAGCAATGCACATTTAAACTTGATTCACTAATCAAGCAACACAATTGGTATTCAACATCCAAGAAGAACAACCATTCATACTTGTTTACTTAACCAATAAGAAAGCTCATACATAACTCCTACACATCTATACCATTCGAAACTAGACCAAGCAAGGAGGAAGCATGCATTCAAACAAAGCATAACAACCATTCATGCATTTAATCTCAAATGTATCTACAATCTCATCCTAGCATTCGGCTATACTTAGCATACTATTAGATTAATTTAATTCTTGCTTACAATTCAAGTTACTACTTTCATGATTCATTTTACAACACATATACATTGGTACCTATCTTGTTTAATCTACTTAGTATTACATGCTTCCAATTCTATTTGGTGATCCTTATCTAGTATTACAATTAGTCATTTCACTCTTTCAATTACTAAGCTTAGTTATCTAACCTTAAATAGCTTATAACTTGTTCCATTCAAACCTATTTCAATATCCTACCAATCGACCATGTTACCAAAAGCAAGTACAAGGCATATAACTAGTACCTAATAGCCTAAACTATTTGGCCATGCATCAAACAAGTGCACCATACACATGAAATCAAGGCATGAACACAAAATTGAATCATATACATATCAAGGCCATTCGAATAGGGTCTAAGCAACAACGTTCCTCATTTTCGAATCATAAAACAAGCATGCATATGATCATCTCAAGCATTCACAATAGCATAACAAGATTATCAACTATTTCAAATCCATTTAGATCATCATAAGATCATTCTATAATATCCAAATATGCGCAGCAAAACATTCAACCATATAAGTTAATTAAGTTCATTACAAACCTTAAACTATAAACAAATCATAGATAGGCTATCAAACATTATATACAATCCTTCAAAAATGCATGTTCAAGCTAATTGATACATCTAGTGCCACCATTCTAGGAGAATACAAAACAATTATGGAATCATAATTTAACAAAGCTTGTGTGGGATGCTTCTTGCTCAAGGAATCAAGCTTTAAGATCAAGCAATGTTGAATCCTTTAAACTGTAGGTTGGAAAGAATGAAAGAAGAGTGATAAGTACAAAAACGTATTTAGTGAGGTAGTAACTACTCTATCCATTTTGGTATTTCATGTTTCCTGTCTTTTAGATCAAGTGAAGACCTAGCTAAGGCTTCCAAGCATTAGAGTAGACTTAGCTAGTCTTTCAAGTATCAAGAGTGACCTTGTCTAGTCTTTCAAGGATCAAGAATATCCTATCTAGGATAACATGCAATTCGGCCAATAAGATTAGGCAACAAGAAATCTTAAATCATGAATCATGCAACATGCTTGCAAAACAAGTAACCAAGGAGTCATGCTTCCAAATCAAGCAACATACATTTCATGGCAATACAAAACAAGTATCATGTATAATTGAGTTTTAATTCATTTTTTATTTCATTTAACAACCCCCTTGGTACTTAGTTTGTATAGGTTATCGAGTCTCCAACCAACTGTCGCCACAATATGCACCGTAGTGCTGGTCAACCCTCCTACTGTCGCCAAAGACCACATACGTACCCTCCGTCTGTCGCCAAATAGGGGCCTTAGCCCTAGACCATAGTCCACCCGTACGCAATGAGCTCTAGACTCTAAGGCATGCCTTTCTACCTAATCCAACTAGCTACCAAGGTTGTTCAGATTACCATTTATTCAAGTTATCAAGTTCAAGATCATGTTCATGTCAATCAAGATCATTTCATGTTAAGCCCTTAGGCTATTGAGACTTAGCTCACAAGTCAAGTGGTTTCAAGATTCATTTCATCAAAATGAGATCATCATATCTCAACCAAGTCATCAGCATTCATCATGTTGTATCATAGCACATACAAGCAACCAAGTCATCACTAATCATGCATAGCATTTCAAGTAAGCATGTACATAAGACTATGATCATGTTTCATGTGTTTCATTAATCATTCTTCCCTTATTAAGTCATATTCATGCTTAGATTCATTAACATAACAAGAATGTAACAAATACATTGGTTAGGACCTAGTCCTAACCCTAGAGGTAACTACACTCACAATACAATCCAAGCAAGATAGCAATTATCTTGTATGGATATCCCCTTGTTCTTAGACCTTGAATGATTTCCTTTTTCTTCCTCAATTTGCTTCCCTTGATCTAGCAAGCATAACACATGCACATTTCATCAAAACAAACACAATAAATCATACAATCATAGTAGCAATGTTATCACAATATATCTAACATTTAGCTACTATTTTTGTATACTTCCTTTTAAGCATTTCTTACCAATTAATATTCACATTGTTATTACTTCATTTTAAAGCATAATTGGACAGACTACAATCTTCCAAAACTGTTTTGGAAACAGTTTACATTTAGGTGCAAAAACAGTCCCAAACTGCCCACGACACTGCTGCCTGGCAGTTTGCACACTGTCCCTTTAAATGGCCATATCTTTTAATCTGTACGTCATAATTTCGATTGCTATACACCGTTGGAAAGCTAAAAAAATTCCTATAAGGCCATGTAAGACTTGTATTTTAGTTCTAAGCCAATTAATAGAGTTTGTTATTCAAAGACAGGGCATTTTACACTGCCTGTACAATTTGCATTGTCCAGCAATTCCTATTTACAGTTTTCAGTATAGGACCTAGTTTTCAATTCTGTTTTCACCTAATGAAAATAGACATTCTAAGAATTATGTCACTAAAATTTCATCCTGGAATTCAAACTATACATTTTCTGGTGAATTTGCAAAGTGACTTCCCAAAACAGAGCAATTCTGGGAAGATTGTATCTAGTCACGTTTTAATGCCTTTAATCCATTTTAACCAATGTCTTAGCCCTATAATTCATTTCATATGACATTCTACACATGTTAGGTCCGTTTTAGTTCATTAAACAAGGCTGCCAAAATAGGGTAAGTTGGTTACAAAGTCTAATCTTGCATGTTTACTCAATTTCAGTACCACAAAACGGTTTCTATGTTACATAACTATGTTCATGTTCTTATCCTTCATTTCCAGCACTGTTTGTATCTAATTCAACTTGTTTAACACCTTATATACATTACCTATTCATGATCATCATCAATTCATTATTTTCATAGCTCAATTTTATGTTCAAATCATTCAATTCCAACTTTAACATCACAATACAAATTTCCAGCAACCTAGGTTTGTTACACTAGCATGAACACATAATTTCCAGCCTCGTACCTAGTTTCATTCTTAAATTTAGCGTAATTCAACAATCATTCAATCATCTAACAACACAGTCAATATCTAATTCCATCTATAATCATCAAAAACAGTCCAATTTCAACAAGATAGTTGGCTATTCAAATGATCACAAGAAAAATTACACTTACTTTGCTTCTAGCTTAATTTCAATGAAAATTTCAAGCTTGATTTCTTCTTCAGTGGCTGAATTTCCAAGTTTTCTCTCACTCTCCCTTTCTCTCTAAGTTTCTGCTAACAATAGGAAAATGAGGAAGATGACAACAACAATTCCTTGTTATTGGAATTGTGTTTTGTCTAAATTATCCCTTAATTAGTTACTAATCTTGTAATTAGTCAAGGGCAAATAAGAGATTCATGATATTTATCATGCAATCTCAATCATTCTCTTTTAATTCATTATAGCCATTCTAATTTGGTCACTTATTTCATTCATTATTTCAATTAGGCCCTTGACTATTCAATTTAGCTTAATTCTAAATTCAATTAAGCTATTCACTTATTCAATTTGGTTCCAATAATTCTAAGCTAGGATTTGGGGTGTTACATGGAGTTGTTGAGAATTTGCACAGGTTGAAGTTTGATATGTTCCCTATTTCCTTCGAATTACTCTTGAGTGGTTAGAACTGATGCGGTTGGGACCATTGCTTCTGCTAGCTTAACTACTGTTACGTCTGCTTTGTGTGTGCCTTCAGGTGTTTTAAATGTTGTGTTGTTGCATTAGTTATAATTTCGCTACTTAATTTGTAATAAATTTTTGTTTATCGGTATTTTGCAGGAGTAATCGTTACGAATTCTGTTCTTGTTCATTATTCTACAGAAGGTACACCCCCTATGGGCACACCTATTGGGACTATGACTATTTAGGAGGCTACGATGTCTCGTTTGATGTCTTCATCCGTTGATGTTTCTCCTAGTGAAGGCTATAATCCTTTTGCTCCATGGAAGTTGTTTTATCCTTGAAGGGGGTTTTCAGAAATAGAGAATTGATCTCATCTTGAATGTACTTCTAATAGGTTGTGTGAGTTGTATTCAAATAGTTTTGGTGCCTCCAAGCCTTGTACTAATATTAGGAGGACTATTGAGGGGGGTTGAGGTCTTATTGAGGAACTAGGTGTTAGGATCACCGGTACACACTATGACACATTGGAAAAATAAACTGACGATCTCACCAGGGATCCATATCCAAAAAAAAGAATTCAGGAGGAAATGATGTGTGATTTACCTTGGGTTCCTAGAAAAGAACAAATTAGCAGTGCGATCACAATCAGATCTAATCTCAAGCCTCCATTGAAAAGTTTCAGCCTCTACTCAGTTCATTCAGTTGAGAGCAATTTTTTCTCTTTTCTCAAAAAATGTTTTGAGAATATTTCATCTAACCTTTTTATATATGCAGTTACCCTATCCCTCAGGGTTTTTAATCCAAATTTTATATATATTAAAAGAATTATAATCATTATTACATTCTTTTAATATTTATTTATTATATTTAGGATAATTAAAATTACATATATATATCAAATATATTTATATTAACTTTAATGATATACTTCATCCATGTACAATAAAATTGTACAATTAAAACTCGTTTGATTGCTCAATTCAACCTTGGGGTGTGACCTTGTAGGTTCCTGTAACATTAGTAGTAATTATTAGAACCATTCTAATATTACAAATAATGAGTGACATATAGCAATGTATCATGGTCATATAAGTTACAAGAAGTCATGATTCGACATAACATCCTCGTGACGAACTCCTTTATGTATTATATCATTTTGTCCTTTATATCTAGAATAGGCACAAGTCCTGGAACAGTCACACTTGTATAACCCATCTAATATTTTTTTATATCTAGAGTAGACTACAACAAACGAACAATTTATGATATCCCATATCAACTTGTTCGAGCATGGCCATGCATTTCTAGTCTCACTCAATCAAGTGGCATGTGACACAACTCCTATTATAAAGGAGGGACAAATCATATCTTGATCATTCACACCCACTACATATACCATGATATGTTCAACATCAGTCTTTAAAGTGCAACCAGTTACGGAGCATGTTTAACTGTATCAAAACATACGACAATATATGTTGAGATAGTAATGATCTCAAGTCTAAGGATCATACATGTAGTCACCACCACGCCCAATGTTGTGACCGTCACATAATAATCCAAGACATATGCTTATAGCGGGTCAATCTAATATGTTGTTCTCTAACAACGTACTCGTATATCAATTGTGACATCTCTATGTCAATAACAACTCATTGTCATCAATAAAGTGTATGTTAGCCTTGAACATATTATTATTGTCCATTCCCATAATAATACTCAACTAAGGATATTTTAATAACAATAATATTATTATATGGACTTCATTATCTTTTAGTTTATTTAAAACACATAAGTATACCTAACTAATAATAAAGGCAGAGCCTTTGTTCAATAAACACGGTAAAGAAAGTATATTAGTACAATCATCTCATGATTAGTCTTTGTCATACTCTAATAATCTCCCACTAGCACTAATACCAATCACTCACATATCTAATACCGAGTGACTTAGCATGACGATCATGCTTCTGATGTGTCAAAGGCTTCATCAAGGGATCAGCGATGTTATCATCTGTGTGTACTCTGCATCTTTCCACATCTCCTCGATTAATGATCTCTCGGATGAGATGGAAGCGCCTTAGAATCTATTTGGATCATTGATGAGATCTAGGTTCCTTTGCTTGTGCAATGGCTCCATTGTTGTCACAACTGAGTTCTATAGCATTTGATATGCTGGGAATAACCCCTAGTTCAGATATGACTTGATCCAAATAGCCTCTTTTGTTGCTTCACTGGCTGCAATGTATTCATCCTCTATTGTAGAATCAGCTATTGTGTCTTGCTTTGAACTATTCTAGCACACATCACCTCCATTAAGACAAAATACAAAACCATATTAAGATCGTGAGTCATCATTGTCAGTTTGGAAGCTAGCATCTGTGTAACCTTTTACATTAAGCTCTTCTTCACCTCCATATACAAGAAACGTATCCTTAGTTCTTCTTAAGTACTTAAGGATGTTTTTAACTGCAACCCAGTGACCTTCATTGGGATTTACCTAATACCGACTCGTCATACTTAAAGCATACGACACATTCGGTTGAGTACGTATCACGACATACATGATAGAACCAATAGCCGAAGCATATGGAACCTTATTCAACCGTTCTCTCTCTTGTGGTGTTGAAGGACACATTTCCTTCGAGAGTGATATACCATATCTCATAGGTAAAAATCCTTTTTTGGATTATTCCATGCTAAACATTTTGAACACTTTATCTATGTATGCACTTTGACTCAATGTTAACTCCACAAAAGTACTATTTTTATGCTTATTTTACAAAGCCTTTTATATCCCTTGAAGTAAATTTAGTTGCATTTAGTTGTTAAATTCATGCATTTGCATAAGGAGTTAAGAAATAGGGAATTTTTGTGCTTTGCGAGTGTGAAGGGTTTTTTGTTGGCATCATTACAAGCTTGGCAGAGTAGAGCAGACATGGCAGAGCAACGCGGGAGCAGCAAGCAAGAGGATCACAAGACCAATGCCAAGCATCCTTGGCAATACGTTGCCAAAAGAGTTTTGCCAAGAACCTTTGGCAATACCAGCCTGAAAAAATAGGACAAGATCAGACTACGGAAAAATAGCACTTGATCAAGCTCTGAAAAAATAGGATGGCAAAAAAATTGGATGCCAAGCTAGTCTAGCACAGATGTATCGAACGATGCCGAGCTCGGCAGGCAAAAGACCAAAGACTAATAACATCAGCCCTAGTCAAGATAATGGCAACCCTAGTCAAGATGACGCCAGCCCTAGTCAAGGTGATGTTAGCCCTAGGATTCAAAGTAGGGCTAAGATGATCATAAGCCTTAGCCCGCCCAAATTAAAACCCTAAGACTTATCCTAGGGTTTCCCACGCATGCCTATATAAATGACATCAAGCAAGCACAGAAATGAAGGCACGTTGGAGATCGAATTGAGAAAAGGCTACATTCTTACACACTCTCATAGTTTATTTGGTTTTTATTTGATGATGTTAAACGATTTTGGTTTTTGGATGGAACCCCCAACCATGATCTAATTTTCTTAAGTTGATTGAGGGATGTTTACGATGAATGCTGGTTTTAAGTTTGGTTTTTTATAAACTATATGCTTTGGTCTTATTTTCTATATGGCATACACTTCAACTATTTTTAGAATCCATTGCCATATGACAGTTGGCATGATTTTCAGTTTTCTTAATTCTGTGCCATGTGACCGCTGGTATAATATGCTTATTGCACCTTAATATCTTAACAGACTTGAGGGGCAACGATCAGTTGCTAGATACTAAGGTGAGATACTTCGATAGAAGATGTTCAAATAGATGAACTTACTTCGGGAGTGAGTCTACCCCTTAGCAGTAAAGATTGACACTTAATCAAATTAGTTGATGATAAGTGTCAGAATAGACATATAGGGCTTTATCGTGGTTAATATAGGGTATTGCCATTGACAGAGGCATTTCTACTTTTAAACTACTTGACAATAAAAACAAGGCAGAACATTATTAAAGGCTGGCATGAATAGCGTGAAATCCAAGCAATCCCTGCCAACGCTCATCATCCATACGAATACCTTTACATTGCCAATGTTGTTTTATTTTCATTTCTTTTAAACAGTTTTCAAAACCAACTTCAAATCAAACATTTTTCATCCCTTGACAAGTAAACAAGCAAAGCAAGTAAACTCTTGGTCAATCCATGTGGGATCGATAACAAACTTACTGTTGTATTACTTGTCGACCGTGTATACTTGCACGCAAAAGACTATATCTTTGCACTGTTTATATACATTTCTGTAACGTCCTCTACCCGGTCTAGAAAAAGTATCAGCGTAAAACATGTTTCCAAACAAACCTTTCGAGGTTTGCAAACAAACAAAACAAAAATTTTGCTTGGCAGTACTCATATGGTGAAAAACATAATAAATTAAAACCTTTCAATTTGAAATCAAAGCTTATCTTAAATGCTAACTTAAGAGGACAACAATCTTTTATACTCTTAACATGTGCCCTAAGATTTGAACTTACAACTGTTGTTATTATTATTAATAAAATTAGAATTCAATTAGGAAATCAACAATCTTTACTAGCATATAAATATAAGATAAAAGCCACATATAAAGATGCAATATTATCTACCGAGAGTTCAAGGTGATAAAATTCTTTAGCCTGCAAGGTTTACGTCTAAACTCAGTAGAAACAAGAGAATAGACTAATTATCTCCTTTATTTACTAGATCTTTGGGGACTATCAAAGTTATTGGTTAGGCATTAAGAAGTGTATAATCCGGTTTTAGCCTTTTTTAAGAATGTATAAGTTTTAACCAAGAGCTTAGACTAATCTAACTTCATTTTAGAGTAACTATTTTCTTATGCCTAGTGTATGCATTTCTGCTAGTACTTACTAGATTATAACCAATTTAAACTTATTCTTTCATCGATCCATCTTATCATACCATATAACTATTATAAAAGAAACTATTACCAAGCAACCCCAAAGAATAAAAGGCCCGATACAAATTATTTACACATATAAAATCAAAAGACATAAGGACCAAAATATACATAACGACCCTGTGCCACCTACTAGAGTTACTAAGGAACTACAAACATAACTCATGAGTCACATGTCATGTTCGGACTGGGAGTACCTTGAAATGGTACCTTCCTGAAATGAGAATGGAAGGTTCAAATAAGCATATGCTTGTGAGGTAGTTTACATAAATAAATAACAGTATTAAAACAAGATTTTTCATTTTAACATTTCCAAGAAGAAGCTTTATTTCTAGTTACATAATCGAATGCTTCTAATTAAAGATACAAATCGAACTCTTAGTCATTCAAGTGAAGCAAGGATCAATCTTAAGATCATAGCCAAACCAACTGAACAAGAATTAACTCAATTCCTTAACCTCATAACCGCACTAATTTATCAAGAATGATTCAATTCCTTAACTACTTTAATCGAACTAATTCAACAAGAAAGAACTTAATTCCTTATCCATAAGCATGAATAGTTTAATAATTAATGAGATCTAATTTCAAGATTTCATGGATTTAAAAATCTATTCAATAGTACATCTTTACTTCCATGCCAAGACTAATCTTAAATTCAATCAAATTACTTCAAAGATTTGTAATCTATAATAAAGATTCTATTTAAAACTTCCTTAATTCTATATTACAAGGGGGCAGCCCCTAAATTAATATTAAAACAATTTAGTTCCTGCAATTTTGTCTCATAACAGTTCATTTAGTCATTTTATAAATAGCACATTCATCAGCTCTTTACTGAACTATTATACCTTAAATCTGATCCTAAAGTATCTTAGGATTTGAACTCAAATAGGGTAGTGATAAGGAATGCTTAACTTATTCAAAAC
The DNA here is from genome assembly GCA_019671005.1 of Hibiscus mutabilis. Taxonomy (NCBI): domain Eukaryota; kingdom Viridiplantae; phylum Streptophyta; class Magnoliopsida; order Malvales; family Malvaceae; genus Hibiscus; species Hibiscus mutabilis. Next base: position 51,904,900 of record CM033711.1, read on the forward strand.
AGTTCACAGAATGATTTATACTAGTCAAGTCTATCCATATAAGTTCATTTCAGGGAAAGACAGCTTCATTAAGCATGTATAAACATTTAATCACAATAAAACAATCCATTTAAGTTCGATTCATGGCAATACAGCTTCATTAAGCACATATAAACATTTAATCATGACAAAACAGTCCATTTAAGTCCGATTCATGGCAAGACAGCTTCATTAAGCATGTATAAACATATTACCCTTCTCAAGTGTCATCACAGTCCAACAGATTACATTACAAGCGAAATGAGGGATGATCACCTTGTCCCAATCCAATCCCTAACAAGGACATACGATATATATTACCGATCAATATTTTACATAATCATATGTTTCGAAAAGGGGAATAGGAAAGAATTACTGAACACGCATCTTACATACAATACAAGCCAATTAAGTCATAAGACTTAACGGGAAAACAATCCACTGAGCTTTACGAGTTACCAATTTAATCAGATTAATGGTAATTTCAAGACGTATGAGTTAGTCCAATATTATAGCCTTGATCAACAATCAGCCTAGATACTTGAATCCAATGACATCATTCATGAAACAAGGGTTCAATTCCTTAACCACTTTAATCGAACTAATTCAACAAGAAGGAACTTAATTCCTTATCCATAAGCATGAATATGTTTAACAATTAATGAGATCTAATTTTAAGATTTCATGGATTTAAAAATCTATTCAATAGTACATCTTTACTTCCCATGCCAAGACTAATCTTTAATTCAATCAAATTACTTCTAAGATTTGTAATCTATAATAAAGATTCTATTTAAAACTTTCTAGATTCTAGATTACAAGAGGGTAGCCCTAAATTACTATTAAAACAATTTAGTTCCTCCAATTTTGTCTCATAATAGTTCATTTAGTCATTTTATTAAAAGCACATTCAACAGCTCTTTACTGAACTATTATACTTTAAATCTGATCCTAAAGTCTCTTAGGATTTGAACTCAAACAGGGTAGTGATAAGGCATTCTTAACTTATTCAAAACAGTTCACAGTATGATTTATTCTAGTCAAATGTGTCCATGTAAGTTCATTTCATGGCAAGACATCTTCCCTAAGAATGTATAAACATTTAATCAGAACAAAACTATCCATTAAAGTTCCCTTCATGGAAAGACATCTTCATTAAGCATGTATAAACATTTAATCACGACAAAACAGTCCATTTAAGTTCGATTCATGGCAAGATAACTTCATTAAGCATGTATAAACATTTAATCATGACAAAACAGTCCATTTAAGTTAGATTCATGGCAAGATAACTTCATTAAGCATGTATAAACATTTAATCATGACAAAACAGTCCATTTAAGTTAGATTCAAAGACAGCTTCATTAAGCTTGTATCTACATTTAATCACGATAAAACAATCCATTTAAGTTAGATTCATGGCAAGACAGCTTCATTAAGCTTGTATCTACATTTAATCATGACAAAACAGTCCATTTAAGTTCGATTCATAGCAAGACAACTTTATTAGGCATGTATAAACATTTAATCACGACAAAACAGTCCATTTAAGCTTGATTCTTGGAAAGACAACTTCATTGAGCATGTATAAACATTTAATCAAGACAAAACAATCCATTTAAGTTCGATTCATGGCAAGACAACTTCATTAAGCATGTACAAACATTTAATCACAACAAAACAGTCCATTTAAGACAGCTTCATTAAGCATGTATAAACATATTACCCTTCTCAAGTGTCATCACAGTCCAACAGGTTACATTACAAGCAAGAGGATGGATGATCACATTGTCCCAATCTAATCCCCAACAAGGACATACGATATATATTGCCGATCAATATTTTACATAATCATATGATTCCAAAAGGGAATAGGAAAGAATTACTGAACACGCATCTTACATACAAAACAAGCCAATTAAGTCATTAAGACTTAACAAGAAAACAATCCACTGAGCTTTACGATTTACCAATTTAATCAGATTAATGGTAATTTCAAGACGTATGAGTTAGTCCAATATTATAGCCTTGATCAACAATCAGCCTAGATACTTGAATCCAATGACATCATTCATGAAACAAGGGTTCAATTCCTTAACCACTTTAATCGAACTAATTCAACAAGAAGGAACTTAATTCCTTATCCATAAGCATGAATATGTTTAACAATTAATGAGATCTAATTTTAAGATTTCATGGATTTAAAAATCTATTCAATAGTACATCTTTACTTCCCATGCCAAGACTAATCTTTAATTCAATCAAATTACTTCTAAGATTTGTAATCTATAATAAAGATTCTATTTAAAGCTTTCTAGATTCTAGATTACAAGAGGGTAGCCCCTAAATTACTATTAAAACAATTTAGTTCCTCCAATTTTGTCTCATAATAGTTCATTTAGTCATTTTATTAAAAGCACATTCAACAGCTCTTTACGGAACTATTATACTTTAATTCTGATCCTAAAGTCTCTTAGGATTTGAACTCAAACAGGGTAGTGATAAGGCATTCTTAACTTATTCAAAACAGTTCACAGTATGATTTATTCTAGTCAAATGTGTCCATGTAAGTTCATTTCATGGCAAGACATCTTCCCTAAGAATGTATAAACATTTAATCAGAACAAAACTATCCATTAAAGTTCCCTTCATGGAAAGACATCTTCATTAAGCATGTATAAACATTTAATCACGACAAAACAGTCCATTTAAGTTCGATTCATGGCAAGATAACTTCATTAAGCATGTATAAACATTTAATCATGACAAAACAGTCCATTTAAGTTAGATTCATGGCAAGATAACTTCATTAAGCATGTATAAACATTTAATCATGACAAAACAGTCCATTTAAGTTAGATTCATGGCAAGACAGCTTCATTAAGCTTGTATCTACATTTAATCACGATAAAACAATCCATTTAAGTTAGATTCATGGCAAGACAGCTTCATTAAGCTTGTATCTACATTTAATCATGACAAAACAGTCCATTTAAGTTCGATTCATAGCAAGACAACTTTATTAGGCATGTATAAACATTTAATCACGACAAAACAGTCCATTTAAGCTTGATTCTTGGAAAGACAACTTCATTGAGCATGTATAAACATTTAATCAAGACAAAACAATCCATTTAAGTTCGATTCATGGCAAGACAACTTCATTAAGCATGTACAAACATTTAATCACAACAAAACAGTCCATTTAAGACAGCTTCATTAAGCATGTATAAACATATTACCCTTCTCAAGTGTCATCACAGTCCAACAGGTTACATTACAAGCAAGAGGATGGATGATCACATTGTCCCAATCTAATCCCCAACAAGGACATACGATATATATTGCCGATCAATATTTTACATAATCATATGATTCCAAAAGGGGAATAGGCAAGAATTACTGAACATGCATCTTACGTACAAAACAAGCCAATTAAGTCATTAGACTTAACAAGAAAGTAATCCATTCAGCTTTACGATTTACCAATTTAATCGGATTAATGGTAATTTCAAGACGTATGAGTTACACCAATATTATAGCCTTGATCAATAATCAGCCTAGATACTCGAATCCAATGACATCTGTCATTAAACAAGGGTATGCGAAGTACCAATCAAGGGACCGTAGTCCATTCCATCCAGGAAGACAAGAGTACTCGAAGTACTAAATAGGGGACCGTAGTCCATACTATCAAGGAAGACAAGGGTACTTGAAGTACCAAAAAGGAGACCGTAGTCCAATATAACACGCGAGCTCGACAGACTCTATTGCATGCCAATTGTACCAAAGACTGACTCGTAACCAAGGCATTCCTTTTTAATCTTTCCGTCTCAAATTACAAGTTGAGTTTGATTAATAATCCAGTACTCAATCGAATATTTATGCTTCATTCAAATAAGTTTGAACAAGAACTCAAGGTAGTAGGATCATATAACAATGCTGAATTTTCTCATCACAAGTCACTAAAATGCAAGCATACATATGTCAACCACAATAGCATACATATGTCAACCACAATAGGTCATCTTCCAAGTCAAGCAAATGAATCTAGTCCAGAGCACTTACCTCGAAGCACTTACCTCTAACTCAAGTTAGCATTTACAATGTATCACCACCAATACTAAAAATAAAGTATGTAAATTAAACATGAACGTTGCTCGGGAAAGTAGTAAGCAATCCTGAGGCTCTAAAAACTACACTCACTTGTTATTCCGATGTTACGAAATACCTGAGTCTGCAACTTCTTATTTTTTTTAACAGATTCCATCTAGTCTTCCCCTCAAAACTCACTTCTTTATCGAGTTATGTATATCTAAATACATAAACAACATATCAATAACCAAACAATTTAGTTTCCTAAACACACATTTCATACATAACACCTTATTAACACAACAATTAAACCAGTCATTCAAAACACATGTGTTTACCCATATGCAGCCCCAAAAAGTCTAAATTAAACATAGATACATTATAACCTTTAAAACATCTAGATACTCTTTACATGATTCAAGTAAGATTCCATACTTTCAGACGCTCATGTATAACATCGAAACAATACATTTAAGCATACTTTTATGCCAAAAATAGCCTCATTTTTTGGGTACTATTACATGAATCTCAAAATAGCCCATACCATAATTTATAACCAACTCAGATGCCAAGACCATTCCTACTTACACATAGTCACAAATATGTGTACAAAATCAGTCACAATATTCATACAATATCAAGTTTTTCTTGCTTTTAAACTTGGTAATTATTTCCAGAATTTTGGCTGCGTGCACTACCTTCAAAGATTTGCTTCTACAGAACAGAATACTCATTGTATTTTAACTTTCGTTACACCGTTAAAAACTAGATTCAAATATGTTTCTAACAGTATATGCCACATAATTTAATAAAATCTACAAAAATTATGAAAATTCCTACAAGTCCCGAAACAGAGAATGCCCAAAGCAGAATCTGAATCCAGATTTTATGTCCTACTTTGGTTTAAAAATTCATATCTTTTGATCCAGGACTCAAAACAATTCACCATTTTCTTTAAATGAAACTAGGCATACACATGATTCTTTACATATAAGATTCATTTTCTAATTTGACCTATGTGATTTTCTATGAATTCTCAAACTTGCTGCCAGTGCATATCTTGTAGGCAGATTTCACTAACTACCTTAAGCTCCCTTAACATTCATTAACACTTTCAATTATGTTCCCAAACAAGATCAAGACCATTCAAATGATTTATTATACCTTAAACAATCACGTTTTATTCAATAATAAGCAAGATACACATAATCTTCCTACATGCAATCTAATACAATTTCAACCATCATGTAAAAAAATCAAATTCCATATCATTCATTCCCCTATACATTCAGTTCACCAAGCCAAAACATTCAAGAACAGCACAAAAATCAGAATGGTTACCTTCTTAACAAACTTTCATGTGTGAATTTTCCACTAGAATGAGCTATCTACCCAAATCCAAGCTCTCTCTCTCATAATACCATTGGAATCGGTTTTTTCCTTGTTTGGTAGAGGGAAGAAGATGAAGTTTGATGAGTCATCTTCCATTACACCAACAAGTGCTGGTTCTTTCCTATCTCTACCCACATGCCTTCAACAATTGGTGACATGTGTTCTAACCCTTTACATTAAGCTTATTTTACATGCAACTAATCATTTAATCCATTTCCTCAATTTGGTCATTTCAATTTGACCAATATCTTTTGAAACTTCTCTAATTGAACTTTTAATTCATTGATTGGTAATACCTATAATTTATTCAATCTAATTTGGTCACAATTCGAATAAGGACTTGCCCATTGCAAAACTAACAATCGAATATTCCACACAAAAAAATCAAACAAAACACATCCAATTAATTATAAACTTCAAAGTCGTAGTTCGGGATGTTACAATTCTTCCCTCCTTTAAAAGAAATTCATCCTTGAATTTCTTCAATGAGGAAAATTTACACTACCAAGTTCAAAATATTCACATACTCTAAATTTTCAAACAGAGAAAACAAACTATATTGGTGACAAGTTACCAATACAGAACAAGGACTCAAACTCCTAGGTGGCATAATGACTCATGAAAGTGTAATGAGCTCTGATTTTGTCTGAGAATCAACTAAACAATGTTCTGATACCAATTTGTAAAGTCCTCTACCCAATCTAGAAAAAGCATCAACGTAAAATATGTTTCCAAACAAACCTTCCGAGGTTTGCAAACAAACAAACAAAAATTTAGCTTGGCAGTACTCATCTGGTGAAAAAACAAAATAAATTAAAACCTTTCAATTTGAAATCAAAGCTTGTCTTCCAAGCTAACTCAGGAGGAAAACTATCTTTTATACTCTTATCATGTGCCCTAAGATTTTTAAACTTACAACTGTTATTATTATTATTAACAGAACTAGAATTCAATTAGGAAATCAACAATCTTTACTAGAATATAAATATGAGATGAAAATCGCATATAAAGATTCAATATTATCTACCGAGAGTTCAAGGTGATAAAATTCTTTAACCTACAAGGTTTACCTCGAAACTCAATACACACAAGAGAAAAGACAAATTATCTCCTACATTTACTAGATCTTTGGGGACTATCGAAGTTATTGGTTAGACATTAAGAAGTGTATAATCTAGTTTTAGCCTTTTATTAAGAATGTATAAGTTTTAACCAAGAGCTTAGACTAATCTAACTTCATTTTAGAGTAACTTTGTCTCATGCCTAGTGTATGCATATATACTAGTACTTACTAGATTATAACCAATTTAAACTTATCCTTTCATCGATCCAGCTTATCGTACCATATAACTATTATAAAAGAAACTATTACCAAGCAACCCCATAAAATAAAAGGCCCAATACAAATTATTTACACATACAAAATCAAAAGACTATAAGGACCAAAATATACATAACGACCCTGTGCCACCTACTAGAGTTACTAACTATGAACATAACTCTTGAGTCACATGTCATGTCTGGACTGGGAGTACCTTGAAATGGTAATTTCTTGAAATGAGAACTGAAGGATCAAATAAGCATATGCTTGTGAGGTAGTTTACATAAAAAAATATTAGTATTAAAACAAGACTTTTCATTTTAACATTTCCAAGAACAAGATTGATTTCTAGTTGCATAATCGAATGCTTCTAATTAAAGATACAAGTCAAACTCTTAGTCATTCAAGTGAACCAAGGATCAATCTTAAGATCATAGCCAAACCAACTCAACAAGAAGGAACTCAATTCCTTAACCTCATAACCGCACTAATTTATCAAAAAGGATTCAATTCCTTAACCACTTTAATCGAACTAATTCAACAAGAAGGAACTTAATTCCTTATCCATAAGCATGAATATGTTTAACAATTAATGAGATCTAATTTCAAGATTTCATGGATTTAAAAATCTATTCAATAGTACATCTTTACTTCCCATGCCAAGACTAATCTTTAATTCAATCAAATTACTTCTAAGATTTGTAATCTATAATAAAGATTCTATTTAAAACTTTCTACATTCTAGATTACAAGAGGGTAGCCCTAAATTAATATTAAAACAATTTGGTTCCTCCAATTTTGTCTCATAACAGTTCATTTAGTCATTTTATTAATAGTACATTCAACAGCTCTTTACGGAACTGTTATACTTTAATTTTGATCCTAAAGTCTAAGGATTTGAACTCAAACAGGGTAGTGATAAGGCATTCTTAACTTATTCAAAGCAGTTCACAATATGATTTATTCTAGTCAAATGTGTCTGTCTAAGTTCATTTCATGGCAAGACATCTTCACTAAGAATGTATAAACATTTAATCACAACAAAACAATCCATTAAAGTTACATTCATGGCAAGACAGCTTCATTAAGCATGTATAAACATTTAATCACGACAAAACAGTCCATTTAAGTTCGATTCATGGCAAGATAGCTTCATTAAGCATGTATAAACATTTAATCATGACAAAACAGTCCATTTAAGTTCGATTCATGGCAAGATAGCTTCATTAAGCATGTATAAACATTTAATCATGACAAAACAGTCCATTTAAGTTAGATTCATGGCAAGACAGCTTCATTAAGCTTGTATCTACATTTAATCACGACAAAACAGTCCATTTAAGTTAGATTCATGGCAAGACAACTTCATTAAGCTTGTATCTACATTTAATCATGACAGAACAATACATTTAAGTTCGATTCATGGCAAGACAGCTTCATTAGGCATGTATAAACATTTAATCACGACAAAACAGTCCATTTAATTTTGATTCCTGGAAAGACAGCTTCATTAAGCATGTATAAACATTTAATCACGACAAAACAATCCATTTAAGTTCGATTCATGGAAAGGAAGCTTCTTTAAGCATGTACAAACATTTAATCACAACAAAACAGTCCATTTAGGACGGCTTCATTAAGCATGTATAAACATTTAATCACGACAAAACAGTCTATTTAAGTTTGATTCATGGCAAGACAACTTCATTAAGCTTGAAAAAACATATTACCCTTCTCAAGTGTCATCACAGTCCAACAGGTTACATTACAAGCAAGAGGAGGGATAATCACCTTGTCCCAATCCAATCCCAACAAGGACATACAATATATACTACCGATTAATATTTTACATAATCATACGATTCCAAAAGGGGAATAGGCAAGAATTACTGAACATGCATCTTACGTACAAAACAAGCTAATTAAGTCATGAGACTTAACAAGAAAGTAATCCATTCAGCTTTACGATTTACCAATTTAATCGGATTAATGGTAATTTCAAGACGTATGAATTAGTCTAATATTATACCCTTGATCAATAATCAGCCTAGATACTCGAATCCAATAACATCTGTCATTAAACAAGGGTACACAAAGTACCAATCAAGGGATCGTAGTCCATTCCATCCAGGAAGACAAGAGTACTCGAAGTACTAAACAGGGGACCGTAGTCCATACTATCAAGGAAGACAAGGGTACTCGAAGTACCAAACATGAGACTGTAGTCCAATATAACACGTGAGCTCGACGGACTCTATGGTATGCCAATTGTACCAAAGACTGACTCGTAACCAAGGCTTTACTTTTTAATCTTTTCGTCTCAAATTACAAGTTGAGTTTGATTAATATTCTAGTACTCAATCGAATATTTATGCTTTATTCAAATAAGTTTGAACAAGGACTCAAGGTAGTAGGATCATATAACAATGCTGAATTTTCTCATCACAAGTCACTAAAATGCAAGCATACATATGTCAATCACAATATGTCATCTTCTAAGTCAAGCAAACGAATCTAGTCCAGAGCACTTACCTCTAGCTCAAGTTAGCATTTACAATGTATCACAACCAATACTAAAAATAAAGTATGTAAATTAAACATGAACGTTGCTCGGGAAAGTAGCAAGCAATCCCGAGGCTCTAAAAACTACACTCACTTGTTATTCCGATGTTACAGAATACTTGAGTCCGCACTTCTTATTTTGTTTTTAAAAGATTCCATTCTAGTTTTCTCCTCAAAACTCACTTCTTTATCGAGTTATGTATATATAAATACATAAACAACATATCAATAACCAAACAATTCAGTTCCTAAACACACATTTCATACATAACAGCTTACTAACACAACAGTTAAACCGATCATCTCAAAACACATGTGTTTACCCATATGCAGCCCCAAAAAGTCTAAATTAAACATACATACATTATAACCTTTAAAACATCTAGATACTCTTTACATGATTCAAGTAAGATTCCATACTTTCAGACACTCATGTATAACATCAAAACAATATATTTAAGCATAGTTTTATGCTAAAAATAGTCTCCCTTTTTGGGCAATATTACATGAATCTCAAAATAGCCCATACCATAATTTATAACCAACTCAGATGCCAAGACCATTCCTACTTACACTTACTCACAAATATGTGTGCAAAATCAGTCACAATATTCATACAATATCAAGTTGTTATTGCTTTTAAACTAGGCAATTATTTCCAAAATTTTGGCAACATGCACTACCTTCAAAGATTTGCTTGTACATAACAGAATACTCATTGTATTTTAACTTTCTTTACACCGTTAAAAACTAGATTCAAATATGTTTCTAACAGTATATGCCACATAATTTAATAAAATCTACAAAAATTATGAAAATTCCTACAAGTCCCGAAACAGAGATTGTCCAAAGCAGAAAATTGCTTCCAGTTTTTTTGTCCTACATTCGATTAAAAATCATATCTTTTAATCCAGGACTCGAAATCGATCATTGTTTTCTTTAAATGAAGCTAGACATACACATGATTCTGTAAATATAAAATTATTTCTCTATATTAATCTATGTGATTTTCTATGAATTTTCAAACTTACTGTCAGTGCATAACTTGTAGGCAGATTTCACTATAATCATGCTGCTTACTCAAACAGGTTACAATACTTATACCCCTGTCTAACCAATCAGTTTTGACTTTTTATACATAAGAAGAATCAGTTTATAATCATTCTAAAGGTACACCACTCAATAATCCATTTTAATTTATTTTTACAACTAGACATAGTATAAGAGCTAAACACACATTCGTCCTCTTACATACACCAATCGAATAGGAGAATTCATTCTAACAACCAAAACATAATCCATGGATAATTTTAACAAATAGTCAAGTTTCTAGAAATAGCTAAATTTATGAGATGGAAAGGATGCTTACTTCTCTTGAAATTATTCGAAAGATAGATCCATGGAGCATCCAAACAACAATTTAAACCTTCAATTCTTATGATGTGTTTTGCACTGTCTCACTCTTCTCTATTGATTTAGCAACTGAGGAGCCAAGAAGAAAGATGATAACCAAAATTGTGGTTATCCTCCACCTAGGCCTTTTCACCATGACACTTGTATGTGTCCTTAGATTTCTTTATATGTTACATGCTATCCAACTATTATTTCAAGCCTTCTATTTGGCCCATTCCAATTTGGTTATTAAACTATTAAATTTTCATATTTTAGTCCTTGGTTCACATAATACTATGAAGTCTTGATTCAATTTAAAATGGTTCAAGCAATTTAATTAACACTCAAGATTCAACGTAGTTCTAGACCGGTGTTTGGGGTATTACAATCCCCCCTTAAAAGAAATTTGTCCCCGAATTTCTTTAAGGTCAATAATTTGTGACACTAAACTCAGAATATTTGTATGTATTCTAAATTTCATACAAAGTAATCAAATTGTATTGGTCGTAAATTACCACTACAAAGCAAATGTTTGAACTCCTAGGTGGCACAATTACTTATGAAAATGTGATGAGCCTCGATTTATTCTGAGGATCTGCTAAACCATGATCTGATACCAATTTGTAACACCCTCAACCCGTTTTGGAAGAAAACCGAAATTGAAGCTATCAGCGAAACGAAAATCTAGAAACTATAAGACTAAATTACAAAATTTAATCTAGACTCAGAATATACTTGTCTAAATTTATGGTAAATTAAAACCTTTCTTTAATTATGCTTTGCATTAAAGCAAGTATTTCACAAGCTATACATTTTATGCTAATAGATAATTTTTTTCACCAACCTTTTTAAGCATAACTCAGGTCTAAACGTATGTTTCCCATCAATTGAATTCTTAATTAATCACGTATGAGAACACATATACTAACAGAAACCCATCTTTTAAGGATCTTATAAGATTCATGTTATCGTTTTATAACAAGGCTCATATTCAATGTTTCCAACTAAACCATGCATACTATCACTAGCATGCATACATAGCATCAAGAATATAAGTCTATGCCTACATGACTTATCACGCAAGTAGATAATTGAACTAATTAAAACTTATTATCCAAGATCATCATTCAACATATAACACAACCAAGCAGTTTATTGTAACCTCATGATTTAATAGACTATACTTGAATATCACTAATCTAATCAAGGTCCATTCCATTCACGGTTAAATTGAAAAGGAACCAAGGGGGTACATTCGGTCATTTTCAATGATACTATATAACAACTAATATAAAAAAGAGTCGTCTCAAAACATAAGCCATTTACAAAAGGTTGCGCATAACTTACCAAGTACGACCTAAATCTTAAACATTATCACTTTCTTACTTTCCTTTCCTCTATTTTAGTTATACAAAAACTCTACCGTATCATGAATTCACACTTAATGAGAGGTAACTACTTATTAACCCTTATAATCTTCAACATCCAAATAATTATCAATTTAGGACATATTTGGGTTTTATTAAAGAAACCGCACAAACACATATTTAACACAACTTAGGAAGCAAACAATAACCATGAGTTAGTTAGAGGCCCATTACAAACTTATTAAATAAATAATATTATACACTTAAACATAACCAAAAAGGAAATCAATAAGCACTATGCAATTTGATAACTATGTGCCACCATCTAGGAGTTTTAAAGATACTAATTAGTATCTTACTCAGACCCTTGCGATCGCTCCCAAGCTCAAGAGAAGTTTGTATTCACATTTACCCTAAAATATAACGAGAGAATAGAGTAAGCAATTGAATTGCTTAGTGAGGTATTTTGAATAAATAGAACATGAGTTAAATCTCTATTCTCTCTTAAAGACAATGGGTTTAGGTGAGTATAAAATTTTCTAGACATAACTCTTTTTATAAGCCATAGGGTTCATACAATTCATTCTTACAGTGTAATGGTTTCAAGTATCATAACAAAATTGATTGACCACATGCTATTATAGCCGTAAGCTTCCTAATACAACCCCATTCCTTATTCCAAAAATGCTCAAATTTTATTTAAATGTTGGTTTCTTATCATACAAGACTTCATTGTGTCTTATTAAATCAATTAATGGATTCATTATCCTATCCAGCCAAGGCATCTTCTAATCAAAGATACTTGATGCATAAGTTACTTTAATTCTATCTTACATGACCCTTGGAACCTCAAATATACCATACACATAGAACATTTAGAATCATTTTTCTGACATTATCTTTATATTCTCCATCAGACTCATACTACTATTTACATGTTTTCTAGGTTCAAGCCATATAATCAGTATAATTTTTAACAATACTTAAACATGTATATACCCTGGTATATAGCAAGATATACTCATCTTTATGTACACATATTCACAAGGTCAAACCGGTTTATTAAGTCTTTAATTCCAGCAAAACAATTTCATTTACAAGAACACACTATTAAAAGATTTAACCAGCCTATTAAGACTATATTTCCAGCAACACAGTTTCTTTTAGTCGCACACACAACTACAAGATTAAATTTGTCCACAATATGCTTAAATTCATTCAAAACAGTCCACTATTCTTGTCTATACAATTAGACATCTAAAACAGCCCACAATGTGCTTAAATTCATTAAAAACAGTCCACTATTCTTGTCTATACAATTAGACTCTAAAACAGTCCACAATGAGCTTAAATTCATTCAAAATAGTCCACTATTCTTGTCTATACAATTAGACTCTAAAACAGTCCACAATGTGCTTAAATTCATTCAAAACGGTCCACTATTCTTGTCTATACAATTAGACATGTCAAAACAGTCCACACATTCAAGAAATTACTCAAAATAGTCATTTTTTTCTTTTATATCAATTGAAGCATGACAAAACAGTCCATACACACTCCAATCAAGTCACAAGCAGTCCATTAGACAAATATAAACATTTATATTTGGCAAGACAGCCCGTAAACTAGGCATTCTTAAAGTCATAACATAGCATGGTTAAATCATATCATTAATTACATGTTATGTAAGATACCAAGCCATGAATGGATAATCATCGAGCAATAGTTACAAGTAAACCATTCAATTAAACTATTATCACACAAGTATTTCTAGCCAATTTACGATATAACAATTCTCCAAATCATGTTAACAAACAGGCTTTTTCGAAGCATTTCTTTACATTAAATTAGTAACCAAGTTTCATTAGAGGCTCCTTTCTTGATAAGTAAGATATTATATATCTTCATTTCTTAAGATTACAATTACGTGCTTTTCTTTTTAACACAGCCTTGTGAATCGATCTCAGCCTAGGTACACGAACCCAAAACATTCTGTAACAGCAAGGGTACATTAAGTACCAATACAAGGGTACACTAAGTACCATATCATCGTTTAACAAGGGTACCAGTGGTACCAATAGATCATTCGACCTTTAACAACAAGGGACCGTATTCCAAACTAGTGAGCTCGACTGACTCTATGGCATGTCAACTATACCCAAGACTGACTCGAAACCAAGGCTTTTCATTAATCATCCTTTAACTTATCAAATAAGCATGCTCCATTTCATTTTTCATAACTTGTATCATTTTCCCTTCCTTAATTAGGGATAACAATCTTGTTCACCATATGTGAACTAAGCAATTCTTTCTCTTTTAATCAAGGGCTCGAAAGCCGATATCACCTTTATTATTAGTTCATAAATTTCATGAGAAATTTAAGCTATCAATCTTGTATCACAAGCTCATAAGAGGTTGATCATCAATTAATATATCAACTTTCCCATTTAAACACATTGGCAAGCAATTCAAAATAACCAGCATACTACATCAAACAATCATTTAGTCTAAAAACATGCTTTCTCTGTCAAACTTCACATTACCAAGTATTTGTCAATGAAACACATACATTTATCAAACATTACTTTCAATATCCGAAATTATATACATAAATGAGCATCCATTTGAATAGCATCCAAATTCTTTTCTACGCTTTCATCCACCATATTTATGAATAAGTACTTGATAAGTACTCACCTCGATCCAATCTTAGAAGCATCACTGTACTTATTTATCAAACAATAATGTGAAATAGTAACAAATAAAGGTGCTTGGGATAATTCAATCTATCCCGAGACTTTAAACTACACTCATCTCTTATCCTGACCTTATAGGATACCTGAATCCACAACCATATTTTGCTACTTATCCAAATCCCCCTAGCTTTTCCTTGATCTAAAAATTTACAAGAGAAGTGACTAATATATTAGAACCCATTTGTCAACAATTTATTTTGCAAGGTCACACAAATTAAAGCACTCAAACATGTAAGCACACAACAATTCATAACCAAATCAAATGCCAAGACCATTCCTACTTACACATACTCACAAATATGTGTACAAAATAAATCACAAGATTCATGTTCACATAACATAACAGGGCAGCATACACAAACTTATTTCTGTTCACTCAAGTCTATCCACTATTCATATATATATGTATGCATAAAATTCAAGACAATCCATATGCTTTAATTTACCATATTAATCAGGTCTCATTCTTAAGATTAATACAATATCAAGTTGTTCTTGCTTTTAAACTAGGCAATTATATCCAGAATTTTGGCAGCATGCACTACCTTCAAACATTTGCTTCTATAGTACAGAATAATCATTGTATTTTAAATTTCTTTACAACGTTAAAAACTAGATTCGAATACAGTTCTAAAGGTATAAACCACATAATTTAATAAAATCTACAAAAATTATGAAAATTCCTAAAAGTCCCGAAACAGAGACTGTCCAGAGCAGAAAACTACTTCTAGTTTTTTTGTCCTATATTTGATTAAAAAATCATATCTTTTAATCCAGGACTCGAAATCGATCACCGTTATCTTTAAAGGAAGCAAGACATACACATGATTCTGTAAATATAAGATTCATTCTCTATTTTAACCTATGTGGTTTTCTATGAATTTTCAAACTTACTGCCAGTGCATAACTTGTAGGTAGATTTCACTATAATCATGTTGCTTACTCAAACAGGTTACAATACTTATACCCATGTATAACCAATCTGTTTCGACTTTTTATACATAGGAAGAATTAGTTTATAATCATTCTAGAGGCACACCACTCAACAATCCATTTTAAGTTATTTTTACAACTAGACATAGTATAAGAACTAAACACACATTCATCCTCTTACATACACCAATCGAATAGGAGAATTCATTTTAACAACCAAAACATATTTCATGGATAATTTTAACAAATAGTCAAGTTTCTAGAAATAGATAAATTTATGAGATGGAAAGGATGCATACTTCTCTTGAAGTTATTCGAAAGAAAGATCCATGGAGCATCCAAAAACAATTTAAACCTTCAATTCTTATGATGTGTTTTACATTGTCTCACTCTTCTCTATTGATTCAGCAATTGAGGAGCCAAGAAGAAAGATGATAACCAAAATTGTGGTTATCCTCCACCTATGCCTTTTCACCATGACACTTGTATGTGTCCTTAGATTTATATATATGTTACATGCAATCCACCTATTATTTCAAGCCTTCTATTTAGTCCATTCTAATTTGGTTATTAAACTATTAAACTTTCATATTTTAGTCATTGGTTCACATAATACTATCAAGTCTTGATTCAATTTAAAACGGTTCGAACAATTTAATTAACACTCAAGATTCAACATAGTTCTAGACCGGTGTTTGGGGTTTTACAAGTAACAATCAAACAATCGAATTCCATGTCAATCTCAGTGGGATCGATAATCAGCTTAACTGTTGTATTACTTGCAGACTGTGTATACTTGCACACATAAAAACTCATCTTCGCACTGTTTATTACTTTTCGAATACATATCTTCTGCCCATTTCGCCAACATTCACTTAGAGAGTCTACAAGTTTTTTGCGCTGTCGTCGGGGATTGCAATAGAATTGAATTTTTTTATTCTTACTTGTCTTTGTTTTAGTTTATGATTATTTTCTTTTAATATTTATTTTACTAACATTATTTTTAGTTTCATTTGTTTTAGTACTTTTAGGAACATGGAGGATCGAGAAATGAACATTAGAGACCATATTGAAGCATACAAACAGTGGCGTTACCAACAAAATTTTCCATGGTATGATCAAGGAGCTGACATGTTTGCTTACGATAATGGAATTAATGTTGCAACACATATGTAATGGCAAAATAGTCCTCAACATCAGCCGAATTACTCATATGATGATCGAATACACTTCTGCACCATTTGTGGAGAGAACCACCATGTGTAACACCCCTTCCTTGCTTGGTCGAGAACCGGGTCAAAGTATGCTACCGATGGACTAAACGGGGTCGATACAATAATTCCATACAATAAGCGGTGTTATTAGGCCCGGCGTTTAAGAGTAAGCAAAATACAATTCCAATTGATCTATTACGAGTCAATGATTACCTAATTAATCATTTACAAGTTTTAAGGACTAAAATGAAATTTTAGTATTTTAGTGGACTGTTCCTGAAAATAAACTTACTACAATGAAATTAATTATAAAAATAGTGGCCATGTAAATTTTCAAGTTGATCGGAGACCATTTATCCTTCCTATTAACCTGTAAAAGATTCAGTGGCCATTTCGTAAACAATGCAAAACTGTATTCAATAACTTTTATCCGAATTAACTACCACCGTACCGATACCCTTATGGCCGTATCGGTACACTCAGCCTAATTCTCAAATTCTAGATTCAAAAGTAATAGGCTTGTATCGATGCTGTTAAGGATCGTACCGATATTGGTTGACCATGTTGACTTAGTATCGATACGCTTAGACCCTGTACCGATACCATTTTTACACCCAAATTCTAGTAGCCAAAATCTGTACCGATACGCCTAGGTCGTGTCGATACACCCCTTGTTGACCATCATTGACGTGATCAAATATGCAAGGCTGTAACGATACACCATCAACCGTACCGATACGCCCTGCCCTATAATGACATATTTTTGCTGGTTTTTATTCGATTTAACCTATCAATCAAGGTCCAAATACAATGAAATTCTACCATAAAGTTTTGAACATTATAAACTACTAGCATGCCAAATTTTGTGTTAATTCAAATCCATTTACTATGTTTTCATCTTTTAGAGCCAAGTACGCACTTTTAGTCCTTTTTAAGCCATATAAAAAGTTCATTTTAAGCCTTGTGCACTAACATCCCACGAGCACAAAATATACATATCAAAGCAGTCTTATATGACGGTTCTAGGTACTTTTCCACCCTACAAGGAGTTCATAGGTTCAATATACATTACTTTAGCTTGCAAGTCACTTGTCCAATGCTTCAACTTCTCCGATCTCCAAAGGTAAATCTTATAACCTGAAATGGATGAGATGAAATGCATTAGGCATATATTGCCTAGTGAGGTAGTCAAATGTTAGGAATAACGTTGTAATGCATGGTAATTCAAGAGGTGACAATAACAATACAATGAACTATCAATTACTATGAAATTATCATATTCATCAACATTGTTCCATATTTTAACAATAACCCTTGGATCGATTCTAGATAATGGATACGCGAATTCCTATGCCTCGCCAAATCAATGAATGGTCTAGTCCCTCCGCCTCACCAATATGACCAATGTCACAATACAATCCTCTACCTCGCTAAATCAATATAGGCCGTAGCCCTAGGACCGTAGTCCACCCGTACACCGAGCTCATGAATTCTATGGCATGCCAATTGTATCCAAAGTCCTTTCGAATCCATGGTCCTGTGACAATATCAATACTTCATATACAATAACAAAAGCCATATTCAATGTTCTTATGAATAAACAATATTCCGGTATCCATGTTTAATAATAATAACTATAACAATGGCAATGTCCAATAACCTCAGTGACAATATTAATAGTCGAAGTTTCATTTGCAATGTTTCGATAACAGTAACGATGTTGACATCAATGATCAATGACAATGGCTATATCAATGCTCTATAACAATATCCTATACTTACATGATTCAATGGTGATGGCGATGATAATGGCAATCACATTACTCAATGGCAACAACCATATCTATGTTCGATGTTCATTAACAATGATGATGACATTGACAATGATAAATACACAATGTGAAAACTTACCAATGCTTACCATAATGTATGATAAGTGATTCGATGCAATAATCCTTAACAACAGATTTAGCAATGACTATTTTATTATTGATGAAATGGGGAAAGGAACCTGACCTAATCTGAGACTCCGACTACACTCACCTCGATATTCCAAAGCTTTCAAGGCTGTCGGATAGCAATCCCCTTGTTCCTAGCTTTTGTTGGTGACGGTGGATGATCTCTACCAAAAATTCTTGAGCTAGGTAAAAATAATAGGATTCGGTTAGATTCAATATTACGATACCAAAATCAATATAACGATATCAAAATCAATATCAAAGCTTAAATAGCTATTGCCTATCAAACTCCATGGATGGCCAAACCCTAGCTTATGGTTAAGCTTGATATGTCCATGGAATTCAATGGTTGTTTAGGGGTTATAACTTACCCGATCACTTGCAAAGATCTTATAAAAATAAATCGAAGGAAATCAAGCTTTCCAACCTTCAATAGTAGAGGTGCTAGCTTGCTTGAAGAAGATAGAGGGAGGTGCTTGCTTGAATCGGGTAAGTGTTCTAATCCTTATCTATTCACTTAGCTTTAATTGAGAAGCTTTCCTTTCAATGAAGAAAGCTCTCCCGATTATCCCATTAATGAGATTTTTAATTGAGGAGGGGATAATCGCAAGATTAGTCCCTCAATTCTCATTTCATTATACTTTTATCCCCAAACTTCCAATTTCTATAATTTAGCCACTAAAAGGTTTCTAATACATTCATTAAGGTCCTTAAACAATAATTCGACTCAATTATAGTCTACTACCGATACAATTAACCTTGTGGTCAATATCAATACAATATTTGAACATTTCTTATGTAGGGTTTTCGATGGCCGAAACCCAATTCCGACTAGGACAGGTTTCAGGGTGTTACAACTTTCCCTTTAAGAAAAATTTGTCCTTGAATTTTTACCTGGATTAAAGAGATGAGGATATTGCTTTCACATTGTTTCCTCTAGCTCCCATGTTGCTTCTTTGACGGTGTGTTTCTTCCAAAACACCTTAACTAATAGAATAGTCTTATTGCGAAGTCTTTTGACTTCATTTGCAAGAATCTGAACAGGTTCTTCCTCATAAGATAAGTTGGATTGAATTTCCACAGATTCAGGCTCAATGATCTGTGAGGGATTATAACGATATTTCTGAAGTATGGATACATGGAACACATCATGGATTTTACCCATTTTTTAGGGCAGTAATAATCGATAAGCCACAGGGCTAACTTTTTCAATAACCTCAAAAGGGCCAATAAATCGGGGACTCAATTTCCCTCTCTTACCAAACCTCAAAACTTTCGTCCACGGTGAAACCTTGAGGAAAGCTCTCTCACCAACTTTCTATTGAATATCCCTACACTTAATATCAGCATAAGCCTTTTTTCGGTCAAAGGCTGCTTTTAAACGGTCGTGGATAAAGGTAATTTGTTCTTGGTTTCCCAAAGTAAATCAGGGCCCAACATATTGCCTTCACCGAGCTCAGACCAGCATAAGGGAGTTCAACAATGCCTTCCATATAATGTTTCATATGAAGCCATCTTAATAGAAGATTTGTAGCTATTGTTGTAGGCAAAATCAATAAGGGGTAGGGATTTCTCCCACGATCAACCAAAATCAACAATGCATGCTCGAAGCATATCTTCCAAAACTTGGATTACCCTTTCTGATTGGCCATCAGACTAAGGGTGAAAAGCAGTGGTAAGATTAACTTTGGTACCCAGAGCTCCTTGTAAAAACTTCCAAAACTGAGATGCAAATCGGGGATCTCGATCTGAAATGATAGACTGAGGTACTCTATGGAGTTGAATGACTTCCTTGATATACAAATCATCCATCTTAGGAAGACCGTAATCTATTCGAACCGGTAAGAAATCTGCTGACTTAGTAAAACGGTCTACAACGACCCATATGGCATCATGTCTAGTAGGAGTCAAATACACGCCACTAATGAAGTCCATAGTGATCTTCTCCCACTTCCATTGCGGTAGATCAATAGGTTGCAGTAATTCGGTAGGGACGCGATGTTGAGCCTTAACACCCTGATACGTGAGGCACTTAGACACGACCTCAACTATGGTTTATTTCATGCCCGACCATCAATAAAGCCCCCGTAGGTCCTTGTACATCTTCACTAATCCCGGGTGAATAGAGAAAGAACTTGAATGAGCTTCCTTGAGGATATCAGTGTGAAGATATTCATCATCAGGTACACAGACCCAGTCACGAAAACATAAGAGCCCTCCAGAATTTATTCCGAAATCAGGGTTATCTTGCAACTCGGAAATGATCGAAGCTCCTTTGCTTATATGTAGTCCAAACGAATAGAGCTTCCTTTCTCAATAACTTAGTCAAAGGATCAGCTATCATAGACAATCCCTTGATGAATCTCCTATAATAGCCAACAAGACCAAGGAAACTTCTTACCTCACCAATATTCTTCGATGGATGCCAATCAAGAATGGCTTAAATCTTCTTTGGGTCCACTTGGATGCCCGAAGCTGATACAACGTGCCCAAGGAAGGCAACTTCGGTAAGCCAAAACTCACATTTTGAGAACATAGCAAACAACTGCTTCTCACAGAGAGTTTGAAGCACAACGCAGAGAGGATCACGATGTTCCGCTGCATTCTTAGAATAGATTAGAATGTCATCAATGAATACTACCACAAATTTGTCGAGGTAGGGTCTAAAAACCTGATTCATTAGGTCCATGAAAGCTGCTGGTGCATTGGTTAGCCTAAATGGCATCACCAAGAATTCATATTGACCATATCTTGTACGAAAGTCAGTTTCAGGCACATCACATTCTTTAACTCTCATTTGGTAATAACCAGACCTTAAATCGATCTTGGAAAATATAGTGGCATCATTGAGCTGATCAAATAGGTCATCAATCCTTGGAAATAGGTATTTTTTCTTGATGGTAACCTTGTTCAACTATCGGTAATCAATACATAGTCTCATAGAACCATATTTCTTCTTCACAAAGAGAACCGAAGCTCCCCAGGGTGAAGAACTCGGTTGAATAAAGCCTTTATCTAGTACATCTTGAATTTGGGCATTTAACTCTTTTAGTTGGCTGCCATTCGATAAGGTGCAATGGATACTGGAGTAGATCCAGGTTGCACGTCAATGCTAAATTCAACCTCACGAATTAAGGGTAAACTCAGGAGTTCATCAAGAAAGACATCAGGAAATCCGCACATAGTGTCAACATCCAATAGCTGTGGCCCGTCCTTAGCTTCTATTGTCAAAGCATACAAGGAAGGATTTCTTGAATTCATCAGCATAATGCTTTCCTTGCCAAGGCCTCGAAGATACAATTTTCTTTTGTTACAATCCACCCACTCTTTATGTTCACTAAGCCAGTCTAGACCTAGTATCACATCAAACTCATGGATCGGTAGAGCCAACAAGTTGACCACGAAAGGAATTCCTTGAATCACCAAAGGGCAATTCTTACATACAAATTTTATGGTAACACAATCACCAAGTGGATTAGTTATGGAGATTCTCGATGCTATAGGTTCACTAGTCATTCCATACTTCTTAACCAATTCAGTGCTTATAAAAGAATAAGTAGAGCCAAGGTCAATCAATGCATATAAAGGATAGGAATACAGTTCAATGATACCTGTAATGACACCAGGCTCATCTTCCTTCTCCCTGCTCCTCACGTGATACATCTGAGTAGAAGCCTTTGATTCTTGCTTATTGAATGTTTTTTTCGAGCCACCAGGTTTCTCTGTAGCTCCCGATGGCACTTTCCTTGATCCCTTGCCTCGAAAGGATTGAGAAGGGGAGGCAATATTAGCTGGTGTAGTAGTGGACTTGGTAACACCCAGAGGATAATCACGGATGAAATGACCCTGTTCACCACAATAGAAACATGCTCTAGTCTACTTACGAAACTGACCCGCTGGATGTCATTTCTAGTAGTAATTACAAATTAGGCTCTGAGTATTTCGGTTGGGGCCTCCAGTGCTTTCAACTGAAGCCATCTTAGCAAAAGACTGGGTCACCGTTTGAGGCTTCTCGATATTCCCAGAACAAGAAGGTTGGGAGTACACATTTTGCTTGAGGCCTTGGTTCTTACTCTTTTTTATTCCAACTAAGAGGTTGGGAATCATCCCTAAACCTCTTTTCAGACCAGCTTGTTCCACCTGATCTCAAGGTCTTCAAAGCAGCTTCAGTGACCTTGACTCGGTTCACAAGATCTTGAAAGTTGGTGATGCCCAAAGCAGTCAACATAGGACGTAGCTCATTGTTGAGCCCGAAAATAAACATCTTGCATTTGTCTTCCTCTTTCTTGATGTATTCAGCACCGTATGGGCAATACTTGCAAAAATATGGACGTATTGCTCGATAGGTCAGCCACCTTGCTTCAGATGGAGGAAGATGCTGCGTATTTCTGCAAGGTAATACTCGCTAATGTACTTCTTTCAGAATTCTTGAAGGAAGAACTCCCAAGTGACTGATTCTTTAAGAACGGTAAAAATAATGGTCTCCCACCACTGCAATGCTTCATCAGCTAGCAATGCAGGGGCACACTCTAGCTTGTGCTCATCCAAGCACTGTAGTTGTTTGTTAAGGATCCTTAGCAAGTTGTCTAGTCAATATTCTGTAGTCTCAAGATTGTCATCATCCTGTCCAGTCAAGGTGTAGGCTCGAAGTGATGCTAGCTTGAACATGTCAGCCATGTTCCGATAACATTTTGCCTGTGCATCAGGCAATACGGCTCAACATTCAGAGTTGGAGGACTAGGTGATTTCGGTGGGTCTCCCCCTCACTTCCTCGCCATGGGTCGAGAAGCTGATGGAATGCTCGTGTATGTGAGGTTCGTTCATTTCAGACATATTTATAACATAAAGAGATCAGATTAATAGACAAGTCACAATATACGGAATGTACAGCTCCTAGGTGGCAAAGCAACATAATAGTAATGCAATAATCTTCGGTTTAGTTATAGAATCGGCTAAACTCTAGTTCTGATACCACAAATGTAACATCCCCTTCCCGGCCTGATCGAGAACCGGGTTGGAGTATGCTACCAATGCACTAAACGGGATCGATACAATAAGTCCATAAAATAAGCGGTGTTATTAGGCCTGACATGTAAGAGTAAGCAATATACAATTTCGATTGATCTATTACGAGTCTATGATTACCCAATTAATCCTTTATAGGTTTTAGGGACTAACAAAATTTCAGTATTTTAGTGGACCATTCCTGAAGCTAAACTTACTACAATGAAATTCATTATACAAACAATGGCCATGTAAATTTTCAAGTTGATCAGAGTTCATTTACCCTTCCTATTAACCTGTAAAAGATTTAGTGACCATTTCGTAAACAATGCAAAACTATATTCAATAACTTTTAACCGAATTAACTACCACCGTATCGATACCCTTATGGTTGTATCGGTACGCTAAATCTAATTCCCAAATTTCAGATTCAAAGGTAATAGGATTGTATCGATACAGTTAAGGGTCGTACCGATACTGGTTTACCATGTTGACTTAGTATTGATAAGCTTTGACCCTGTATCGATACCAATTTTACACCCAAATTCCAGTAGCCAAAATCTATACCGATACGCCTAGGCCATATTGATACGCCTCTTGTTCACTATCATTGACTTAACAAAATATGCAAGGTCGTATCAATACGACATCGTTGTACCGATACGCCCTGCCCTATAATGATAGATTTTTGCTGGTTTTTATTCAATTTAACCTATCAACCAAGGTGCAAATGCAATAAAAATTTTAACAGTAAGTTTTAAACATTATAAATTACTAGCATGCCAAATTCCGTGTTAATTCGAATCTATTTACTATGCTTTCACCTTTTAGAGCCAAATATGCACTTTTAGTCCTTTTTAAGCCATTTGAAAAGTTCATTTTAAGCCTTGTGCACTAACATCCCACGAGCACAAAATATACATATCAAAGGAGCCTTATATGACCGTTCTAGGTACTTTGCCACCCTACTAGGAGTTCATAGGTTCAATATACATTACTTTAGCTTTCTAGTGACTTGTCCGATACTTCAACTTCTCTGATCTCCAACGGTAAATCTTTTAACCTGAAATGGATGAGATGCAATGCATTAGGCATATATTGCCTAGTGAAGTATTCAAATGATAGCAATAACGTAGTAATGCATGGTAATTCAAGAGGTGACAATCACAATACAATGAACTATCAATAACTATGCAATGATCGTATTCATCAACAATGTTCCATATTTTAACAATAACCCTTGGATTGATTCCGGATAGTGGATACACGAATTCCTACGCCTCGCCAAATCAATGAATGATCTAGTCCCTCCGCCTCGCCAATATGACGAATATCACAACACAGTCCTCCGCCTCACCAAATCAATATAGGCTGTAGCCCTAGGACCGTAGTCCACACGTACACTGAGCTCATAAATTCAATAGCATGCTAATTGTATCCAAAGTCGTTTCGAATCCAAGGTCCGGTGACAATATCAATAGTTGTTCAATATCAAAAGCCATGTTCAATGTTCTTATTAATAAACAATGTTCTGGTGTCCATGTTTAATAGCAATATCTATAACAATGGCAATGTCTAATAACCTCAATGACAATATTAATAGTCAAAGTTTCATTTACAATGTTTTGATAACAATAACGATGTTGACATCAATGATCAATGACAATGGCTATATCAATGCTTTATAACAATATCCTATGCCTCCATGATTCAATGGAGATGGCAATGATAATGGAAATAACGTTACTCAATGGCAACAACAATATCTATGTTCGATGTTCATTAACAATGATGATGACATTGACAATGCTCAATACTCAATGCGAAAACTTACTAATACTTACCATAATGTCTGATAAGTGATTCGATGCAATAGTCCTTAACAACGGAGTTAGCAATGACAATTTTATTATCGATGAAATCAGGAAAAGAACCTAGCTTAATCCCGAGACTCTAACTACACTCCCCTCGATATTCCGAACCTTTCAAGGCTCTCAGATTGCAATTGCCTTGTTCCTAGCTTTTGCTAGTGATGGTGGATGATCTCTACCAACTTCTTGAGCTAGGTAAAAACAATAAGATTCGGTTAGATTCAATATTACGATACCGAAATTAATATAACGATATCAAAATCAATATCGAAGCTTAAAATAGCTATTAGCTACCAAACTCCATGGATGACCAAACCTTAGCTTGTGATTAAGTTTGATATATCCATGGAATTCAATGGTTGTTTGGGGGTTATAGCTTACCTGGTCACTTGCAACAATTCGTTAACAAAAAATCGAAGGAAATCAAGTTTTCCAACCTTCAACAATGGAGGTGTTAGCTTGCTTGAAGAAGATAGAGGGAGGTGCTTGCTTGAATCGGGTAAGTGTTCTAATCCTTATCTATTCACTTAGCTTGAATTGAGAAGCTTTCCTTTCAATGATGAAAGCTCTCCCGGTCATCTTACGTATGGGATTTATAGTTGAGGAATGGCTAATCGCAAGATTAGTCCCTCAACTCTCATTTCCTTATACTTTTATCCCAAACTTCAAATTTCTATAATTTAGCCACTAAAAGGATTCTAATTCATTCATTAAGGTCCTTAAATAATAATTTAACTCAATTAGAGTCCACTACCGATACAAATGACCTTGTGGTAAACATCAATATAGTATTTGAACATTTCCGATGTAGGGTTTCTGATCGCCAGAACCCAATTCTAACTAGGTCAGATTTCGGGGTGTTACACCATGTGGATGAATGCCTTGCCACCCCTGGGTCGGTAAATTTTATGGCAGTATTCTATCAGAATGCCATGCCACATAAAGCCCAAAACAATTTCCAAAAAGGGTAGAAACTCAACCAAGAAGGCACTCACACTGATAACATGGAGAGGAATGATGCCACAGTTTATAGTTTAACATCATCAATGAGAAATTTGGATGTTCAAATAGGACAAATTGTTAGCGCACTTAATGCCAAACCTCTAGAGACTCTGCCAAGTGATACGGAGGATGCTCGACAAAAAAGGAGAGAACAATGCCAAGCTGATACTCTTCCAAGTGTCAAAGAAGTCAAGATTTTAACGCATGGAAAAGAGCTAACTGTTTTCCATGAGAATAAATCAGTGCCAGCAAGTGAACCCAAGGAAGTAAAGAAAGAAGAGGCAGAGGCTGATGATTCCATACCACTATCTGATGCCAAAATCGATGCCAAATAGCATTTCGATACCACTATCGATGCCAAAAAGGTTGGTGATGCCATACCATTATCTGATGCCATACCATTATACAATGCTTGACAGTAGTTGGATGCCAACACTACCGTGACAAAACCAGTGGAGCCACCATTTCCCAACCCTACATTCGTAAAACAATCAGGTATTATAGTTGACATTTTCAAAGCTCTTAAATGTGTAGACAAAAGTGAAGAAAGCCATGCAGTTGAGACAATGGAATCCATCTTGGACGAGAACCTAGCATTACATTGCCAATAAATGAAAGCCGACGCCATAGAACAAAATTGTGTTGGCAAAACAATTGAGCAGCAGAGAAGATCGATTTTGGTCGGAACTGATGTCATGAAGCGAGGTGTGCTCAAATGGCTTGTTGATGGAAGGAAAAGTTGATGCCAAATGACTGATAATGAAGAACTAAAGTAGGAAAATTTTACTGTAACAACAATGCCAACGCTGCTGCGATTCAAAACTGTATATTTCATGAAGATTCTAGAACAAGATGATGATGATTATGCCTTGACAACAAAGAGATTCTTTGGTTTTCTAAGGTGGTTGTTTGAAGCCACCATGGTAAAATATTCCCTTTCATTGTGAAATTGAGAATTTGGCATGATCAAAAGAAAGTAATTCTTTGGCTTTCTAATTGGTTATTCAAACAAAGGATTGTCACAGCCTACCCACCAACCAAGGGCCAAAGATTGAAACACTATTTGGAAGGTGATCCGTACAATGCCAATGAGGTTATCCTCTTGGCAGAGGTACCATAATACCATCATCATGGTTTTGAATCTTTGAAAATATTAGGTTTAGATGTGTTATTTTTTAGTATTTTCTTTATTTAGTTTTTATTCTTTTAGTTTTAATTTTCATTTGTTGTGCTGAGAGGTTTTCTTTGAGTATGTGCAGATTTAGTATGCTAGGAATAATGCCAAGGCATGACTTGGCATGAGACGATGACACAATGAGAGAATTCTTCGTGCCAGGAAGAATGCCAACATTGCCCGTGAATTCTACGGCCACTTAACCACCATGGATAGTCCATTCTTGATGATACGAGAAGTATGCCGACTCCATGATTACTGCCAAGAGAAAGAAGTTGATGGCAGAACTATGTGAACCTGGCACGGCATGGATTGTATCATCGAAAGGACATCAAACAGTCACGAGACTGGCACTAAAATCTCAATCAAAGGGGTAGAACCATTTTTTGAAGGCAAATTTGATACCAACTACCTGCAACAAAACTGTGTCGGAGGAATGGCTGGCACAATTCAACTCAATCATTGTCAGCCAGAAAATCAATGTCGGCCGAATCATGATCGATGAGACATATAAATGTACTGGTAAACCTAATAGTAGTCTTTTCTTTCCATTATTGATTTCTAACATTTGCATGAAGCATGGTGTGCCCAAGCTTGATTTGGAAAGAGGCCAAGAAATCAAAGGCACCACTATATAGAGGAACCTCACTACCACCGAGACCAAGGACAAAGGAAAAGAGAAGAAAACTATGCCAAAGCTCAAGGTGTTAAAGGCAGAATCTGATGTTCTTATGCCAACTGAGTTACTGCATTGCTTTCTAAACATCCACAATACCCAAGAGATTATTCTCAAGAAATTAGAGAGAGCTGAGGAGCACAGTGTCAAGCTCTAGAAGAACACTCATGATAGGGATGTTGTCATCAGGGAAACCCTTGAGAAGGTGTCCCAAGATTTCTTGTCAACCTTCCTAGATTTCCCTGCCGAAATCTTTCCCAGCGATGATGTCATGCCAGCCAGTCCTTAATCAGCTCGTACCCTATCCAATGCCACAGTCCCGTTGTCTTGAGTCCAAGTTAAATCTGTCAGTTCTTAATCTGATATTGAATCAAAGGAATCCAAAACCAAGTCTGCCAAGAAGCATGCCACCAATGGCGCCTACTCAGTTAGATGCCACTACTACTCATACCGCATCAGACCCTACCAAGATTGTAAAGGACGTCCTTCAGGATGTTGGAGCCTCCACTACCACAAAGCCAACAATGAAGGGAAGAAAGAGAATGGCCCCAATCATGGAACCCTTGTGAAGAGAAAACCTGAGTCACAAAAGAACATTCATCCGAAGGGGAGTCTTTCTCTTCCTAAGCTGCTTTGCATTACATTAAAATGCATTATAAATGATCATGCATTTTATTTTTATTGTATATATGTGTTGTTTTCATGCATTGAGGACAATGCACATCTTAGGTTTGAGGGTGTGCATTTCCTCACATTTCTGCTATGCCATTTTAGGTCATGTAGAATAGATGCATGCCAAACCACTAAAAAAAGAAGAAAATTTTGCCTCGGTTTAATTTTGAAGGATGTTAACATTTGTTAGGCAAGTTTAATTTGATCTAGGTTTTTGTCCAATGAGGAAATATTAACCTTAAGTTGCCATTTCATGCAAGCAGAGTAGTATGTCAGGTTAGCTTGGCAATTGATCTCTAGTTTAGGGAATTGAATTTACACTTAACATGTGATATGTATCTAGTTCCCTAGCAAAATTAGACTATTTGAAACTATGCTCAGATTGAAAAAAATTTGAAAAATGATGCCAGGGTAAAAAGAAACTAATAAGGCAGCAATGTTCTGCCAAGGTAATAAAATAAAAATGTAGAACTCTCCTGTACCTAGGGATAATAAGTTACTTAGGGCTTCGTGGTTTGCTCCCTCTTAGTTCTCAAGTCCAAAACCCTAGGGTATGAGTTGAAGAGAAAGCCTAGTGATGTCAGGATTAAGATGGGGATTCGTGGTATCCTCCATCTTGTCACTAACGCTAAATAGTGTCATGAAGAAAGCTTAAATTAATGCCAACAGAACCCTTGGCAAGAAAGAAAAAATGATGAAAATAAAGATCTGAGTTTAGGTAAAAAAATTGGCTAAGGGGGTGAAAGGATTTTGGATGCATATTGCCTACACATCATGCACTCTTCATGAACTTAGACTAGAGTTATATTGCTGCACTTGAATTACTACCTGCTTAGCATTATTGCACTGAGATACTGAGGACAAAAATAGAGCCAAATTTTGTTTGTCAGCATCTGTTTACTTTCCAGCCAAAATTTTGTCGAGGTAATTTTTTCACAATTCTTAATTGTTTTTATTTGCATTACTTGAGTACAAGCAATGAATTAGGTTTGGGGTGTGTTACCTCTCCAAAGTTACTATTTATAATGCCAATTTTACAATGCTTTTGCTTGTTTTAGGTACATTTAGTTGCATTAGGTTGTTAGGATCATGCATTTGCATAAAGAGTTTAGTATTTTGTCTATGCTAGTGTGAAGGGTTATTTTTTTGGTAATTTTACAGGTTTGGCATAGTAATTGGCACATGAATGCAGTACAGTAAGGAATGCCAGAGAGAATGTCGAGTGTTGTTCGCACAGATGGACCAAACAATACCAAGCACCAGTTGGTAGAGAAGTGAACTTGATGTGATGCCAAGAGGCTGTTGAACCCTGAAATAATAGGATGAGATCAGGCTCCTAAAAATAGCAATTGGATCATTCTTCGAAAAACTAGTGGAATAATAATACCAAGCTCGGTTGGTAGAATTATGCCAAGCTTGGTTGGAAACACAGTGGCAGCACGATAACGCCGGTCCTAGCGTGATAAGCTATCATAAGACCTTATCTATTATGCCTTTAGTATTAGAAGCTTACCCTAAGTCGATCATATAAAAACCCATATATCTTTTAACCCAAATTGTGACATTTGGGTTGGGGATGTTACAAAAGTGGTATTAGAGCCTAGGTTTATCCGGTTCTAGAAAACCTTAGGGGTGTTTATAATTTTGAATAGGTGTCTAACAAATAGGTTGTCCATAGGACAAAGTCGTACTTGTTTAAACTGGTTATTCAATGGTGTAACCTTAATTGTTTGCTTGTGCATAAAAGGAATTATGCCAAGAAGGGCACGCGATCATGAGGAGAGTTGAGGCTCTCGAGAGGGAAGCTATGATGAGGATTATGTCCCCACATCAGAAGAGATGTCGAAGGATGGTGGAGGTCGAGGGGCCAATTATTTTTTTCATCTGTATTGGGCCCTTCACCGGATTGTGAGGGTCATACACAAGCCTTCGGCTACCCCTCGTAAAGCACCGATTGAGAGGGTGCGTCACCATGATGCTATAGACTTTCTTAGATTAGGGCAAGACGATCCTGTTAAAGTAGATTAGTGGTTGAGGGACACTCATTGGATCATGCATTAGATGAAGTTGAGGTTTGAGGACAAGTCGGCATGTGTTTTTCTCTGTTAAAGGAGAATGCTCAAGAATGGTGGAAGACTGTAGAGTTGTGTTGGTATCCTAACCAACCTACTTGAGATGACGTTTTGGAAGAATTTGAGAAGTATGTTGGAGAAGCCCACATTAATAGCTTGAGGGAGTAGTTTAATCTCTTGGTCCAAGGGAACCGATCAGTCTTTGAGTATGAACATAAGTTTCTACATTTGACTATGTATGCACCTAAGTTGGTTGCTACCGAGAAAATGAGATGCAAGAGATTCCTAAAGGGGGGTTTGAGGAAGGAAATTTAGACTTACTTGGCTCCTGCCCCACTGAAAGTGTTTTTAGAATTGACTGGTAATGCCAGGTCCCTTGAGCATGTGCAAGGTTTGACCTATGGACCGTCTGGTACACAAGAGAGCTCGAGTGGGAGTGTAGTCACCTATTTTATCCACCCATTTATTCCAGTTATGTTTTTCGTATATATGTGAATATTGGATATGATAAATAAAATAAAAAACATGTGTAAACCCAAAAAAATAAAAAAAGGAAGTTCATTTAAGTACAATGTCCATTTACATGGCCCAATTTGGCCTTACATTGAGAAACCCAATTTGGTCCTGATTAAAGCCTAGAAACCCTAGCCCTTCACTCCAAGAGCAACACGCATAAGCATCCTTGGATCCAACTTCAATCGACTATGTAGATCGCGCAAAGGAGCTTCATGTGGATTACCCTTTTAAACGTGCCCTTCATGCGCTCAACCTTTTGGCTTCCTCATCCTCCAAGTCGCAACCATGGTCGGACACCAGGAGCCGTCGCACCTCGCCATGCATCATCGCCGAATTTCCTTCTTCACCACTTGATCGACCGTGACATACAAACAAAAGAGAAGGGTTTAATTCGAATCAAAAATAAAAGGGAAAGAATTTAGAATTGAATCAAGCAATTATGAGAATAATTGATCCAGGTCAAAGCTGAATCAAGTGAACAAGGCAAGAAATCAGTTAGAGTAAGGATCAAGCCAAATCGGAGCTAAACTCGGAAAGAAAATCCCTTATATACTAGTGTTTATTCAATTGTAATATGAGGAAATTCATTCCCATATTTTTCATACATTGTAATGGCTATAAAAAGCCACTGATTCATCCATTTTAGACATAATTTACAGAAGCAATACAAGCATCATTCAAAATTCTTGAGGTATTTTATAACCAAATTTTGTTTTTTTAATTTCTTACATATATATTGTTTAAGTCGAAAATGGGTGGTGCTGGTTATCGTTCGTTGAAGAAGTAGCCGTAGCTGGAAGTCCGAACTGCCACTACCATTGAAACCATGAGGCAAAGCTAAAATAAATTACCGCCTGCTAGAGCCATGACGATC
This sequence comes from Hibiscus mutabilis, assembly GCA_019671005.1. Lineage (NCBI taxonomy): Eukaryota > Viridiplantae > Streptophyta > Magnoliopsida > Malvales > Malvaceae > Hibiscus > Hibiscus mutabilis. The sequence continues at coordinate 51,937,769 of CM033711.1, forward strand.
GATACAGAAGAGCACGATAGACCGCCGCCAAAATCTGGGCTTACACAGTGGTGTTCTTGAACCATGAAGAACATAGTTTGAATTTTTCATAGGATTTGGAGGAAACATGTTTGATCGATTCGGCCAAAGGGGAAATAAATGAGACTTATTTCTAATTTTGGGTTTTATATTCAACCCACGGATCGTCCTGGAACTGGTCGCGCCCCTTTTCATCCGGATTTGCACTTTTACCCCATTGCTTGCAATCTCTTCACTCTAGTCCCCTTCTATTTTGATTGTGTTCTTAATTTTTTATTTTCGTTCAATTTAATCCATTTGCTTGCTATATTCATGTCTGACATGTTGCTTAATTCTATTTTTTTGCTATTAAACATTTTAAAATTGTAGGAAGAAGAGACATCATGTTATTTAATAATGTGGTTTTCTTGTAATTTAAAATTTGTAAAACATCTAAAATAAAAACTTTTAGGCTAAGTTATTTAAAAATATGCAAATATGTAGCGTAACATTAATTTAATTATAAATCTAAATAATGTATGGTAACAAAACCCACAGGCTTAGGTCCTTTAAAATGATATGTCTTTCTAATTAACTCAGTAATTCCCATTAGACAATTAAACTCAATTTTAAGTTAGAATGTGTCAACTTGAGCCTCTTTAGGATTAGCTTCTTAAAACACTTAATAATTAATATTTTACGTTTTGGAAACTAATAAAGGCTAATGAAACATCATTCAAAAGGGTTTTTTGTATCATGAAAACAAAATATTTTCTCAATTACGATTAATTCGGTCTTCCCCTAGTAGTTGTGGGAATGGTTGAAACTCATATGCGAGACTGTATATTTAGATGTTAGAGATTAATGCCTTAATCCCCTTGTGTCTAAATTAATTCGGGTTTACTTAGCCATGAGCGAATTCGGGTCATTTTTAGAACACTACAGATTTTTGCATTAATCTTTGCATACATGCATCCGGGTTACAAGGAAAATATTAGTGATCAAGCAAGCGCCGTTTTGCGGGCATTGTAGGGGTGCTAATCCTTCCCACACGTAACCGTTCCCCAAAACATACAATCTAAATTATTCTAAGGGAATAGTGATTAATACACCCAGTACGACGAATACGAGTCTGACAGTTCAAAACCCACCGAAATCTGAGGCAAGAAGCCATAGAAAGAGGCCATTTTTACCCTTATACATGATTTACACGGAATTATTCCCTTAGTTAGTCGAGTCTCGACTTGTGGTGCCTCAACACCTCACCCCAATGTCACCACCATACCCTCCATGGTACGACGTAAATCATGTTGTGAATACCATGCCGGGATCATAGGGCACACGATCGAGAACTGTACAACCTTCAAGAAGGTGGTGGAAAACTTATAGAAAGTGGGCATGTTATCTTTTGAAGTGCCAAAAAAAGGAAAAGCCCTTACCAAATCATCAAGGCATGATAGTAAATTCCATAGTTGAGAAAGATGGCAAATGGGTGAAGTTGTGGGTAGCTGATGTCAAAGCTCATCTAAAGTGCGTATGGTTCAAAATGATTGACGTCGAAATGTTGACTGCAAACATAAAAGTCAAGAATTCAAGAAATGGGCCCTACTATGAATACCACGGGGTTGTAGGGCACAAAATCCAGTGCTGCCTAGAGTTCAAAAATTTGGTCCAAACCAAAATGGATAGTAAAGAGTTGGAGTTATTTGAAAGGAAGGATACAGGAATAATGGTAGAAGTATGTACATCGAAGGAGTTCCCAATGAGGGGTTCTTCCGGAATTAAACCCTTGGTAATCAAAATCAAGGCCAAAGCAGACGAAGTAGCAAGGAAGGTAGTACCACGGTTAGTGATAAAGGCACCGACCCCTTTTCCCTATGATGATAATAAGAGAGTATTGTGGGTCTATCCTTGCACCGTGGTGACCCCAAATGATTCAGAGCAAGTCAAGGATAAATTAAAGGAGGAGGACGTCAATGAAGTTGGCCATTTCACAAGATGCGAGAGGTGTTATATACCACCCATCACAAAGGACCGAGATGCAACCCAAAGGAAGAATGCCATAGACAATGATCCAGGGAAAGATTTCTATGAAGAATGGCCGGTGAAATTACATGAGCCTATAAAGGAATCCAAGGCTTAAGAGTTTATGAAGATCTTTAAGCATAGTGAGTACAACAAGTGGTTTCTAACCCCTTTTTTGTTTGTCTCGCTTAGAATCTATTTCAATTCTTGATTTTAATCTAGTTGTTGAGAAAATTGAAAAGGGTATTTCCTTGTTCTAGGATCTTTTATATGTTCCTTGAATCATTGGGTTTAGACATTACTTCGACAATATTTAATCATTTCAAAAATGGCAGTAACATGCCCTTTTTTCTCTCTTTTTTTTATTTCTATCAAAGAATCATATGAACGATTAATTCTTGCATGATACACTTTCAATCGAAAGAGTTTTATCAAAAATAGACTTACGAAGTTGTTCCAACTTATTGATTTCATTAACTAATCCTAGATCCTTGCCCCTGAAAAATAGATGTTTCTCTTCGAGCTCCATCCTGTACTATTTACATTACAACCCAACAAAAGTCGTATTATAATAGAACAAAGGATGTCGAGCAAAAAGCACCTTCATTTCTACATAATGGAAGGAGCAACTCCACAAGCTCACGGCACGTATCTCTATACTATTAATCTTGTTAAGTTTTAAGGGGCATCGCGATAGATTGCTTAAGAACCTCAACCAGACATTTGTGCCGAAGGAAATATTCACTGACAAGCTAAACAAGTTGGTTGGTAATATTGTCGTCGATAACTTTATTTCCTTTAGCGACGAGGAAATTCCAAAAGGAGGAAGAGGATCATACAAATCCTTTCATGTCTCTATTTGCTACGAGGGACACATGTTAACGGGCATCCTCATAGACAACGGTTCAGCCTTAAACGTCTTACCTATAGCCACATTGAAGAAATTACCAGTAAATGAATCACATATGATTGTATACCAGAATACAATCAGAGCTTTCGATGGAACTCAAAGGGATGTGCTAGTAAGGATATAAGTCCCTCTAGAAATTGGGACTTCCATATTCGAGGTTGACTTTATGGTGATGGAAATCAGACCCACCTACAGTTGCCTTCTTGGGCCTCATTGGATCCATTTAGCTAGTACAGTCCCTTTTACGCATCACCAGAAGTTAAAATTTATAGTTGATGAATAGCTCATAACCATTAGTGCTGAAGAAGATATCATTGGCTTGGTGTGAACTGATGCACCCTACATCGAAATTGATGAGGGGGCATTGGAGTGGTCTATCAAGCCGTTAGAGTTGGTTAGTGTGACCTTTGTCTCTAAAGGAAGCAAGATCTGAAGGCCAGACTTGTCTTAGTGTGCAGGGATGCAGGTGAAGGAAACTTTAGGTAAAGGTGTCGTAATAGGAAAAAGAATTTGAAAGATGTCACCAAGGTAGGTTGTACCCAGTGACTATTCTTGACAAGAATGATCGATTTGGGCTAGGGTTCAAGCCCAACGCGGCACAAAAAAAGGGGCCGTCATGATGAAAACCAAGAAAGAAGAAAAGTTAGGCTCAAAGGGGAGGAGGTCACATGGGACCTAATAACATTTTAACCCCTCAATTTCACTTTTGTTTTAGGGGGATTTACGAACCCAGTATGACCCAAGACGAGGAAGAATGGGATGAGATTACCAAAATGTTCGGCAATTTAAGCATCAATGCAGTGCTATAAGAGGGGGAAAGATGGATATCTGCACATGATTCACCTATGTGATGAGCTTAATAATTGGACTGCAAAAGAACTTCGTGTAGTTTTTAAATCTCTTTTAGACTAATTCTCAAAACTAACCCTCTGTTTTGGCCCAAAACTAGTAAGGGTCCTTTTATGTAAGGGCATATGCTAAACCGTTTGCTTTCCATTCAATAAAATGCATTTTCCTGTATAAACCTCATGTGGCAAGCAATATTTAAACACCAAAATATAAAAAACAAATAAAATAGGACCAAGTATTTCATTTTCTCTTTTGCAAGCATCGATATATTTTTCGTTTCCTTTTCCATACATGTCTCTAGATATCAGTGACATAAGCGATCTTGAGTCTGAATCACGAGTTAATTTTGAGCAACCCATGTGTTCATAAGGGTTTGAAACTCTTGATGAAGAAATTGAGGGTGATGTCCCAAAAGACATATTTTGGTTGATGGAAAGCAAAGAAAAATAGATCGTTCCCCATAAAGAGTAGTTAGAAAATGTGAACCTTGGAATGGAAGAAGAAAGACGTGAGGTAAATATTGGCACCACCATTACCGTCGAAACACAACAGAGCTTAATTAAACTCTTGCAAGAGTACAAAGAAAGATAGGAAAGTTAGCCTATAAGGCCAGAATGTTAACCTATACAACAGAAACTTCGAAGAATAAAGGTTGAGATATTGTTAAAAATAAGAGATGAAGTTCAAAAGTAGTATGATGATGGGTTTCTAAAAGAGGCTAGGTATCGTGAATGGGTAGCCAACATTGTCCCAGTACCAAAGAAGGATAGGAAAGTTTGCATGTGTAGAGGCCTTAACCCGTCGAGCCCTAAGGACATCTTTCCTCTACCACATATTGATAGCTTGGTGGATAATACAACCGACCACTCCTTATTCTCGTTCATGGATGGCTTCTCAAGATAAAACCAAATCATGATGTGCCTCGAAGACATGGAGAAGCCCACATTCTTGACACTATAGGGTATCTTTTGCTACAAAGTGATGTCGTTCAGCTTGAAGAACGCTAGGGAACTTATCAGAGAACCATTATAAACTTTTTCCATGATATAATGCACCAAGAAATTTAGATATATGTGGATGATATGATTACCCAATCCCGAACAGAAATGGAGCACATTGCGAATTTAGAGAAGCTTTTCAAAAGGTTGAGAAAATTTTAGTTGAAGCACAACCCCGCTAAATGCACCTTCGGGCTAACATCCAGGAAACTCTTAGGCTTCATTGTAAGCAAGAGAGGAATTGAAGTGGACCATGATAAGGTAAAAGAAATCCAATAGCTTCATTCCCTTCAAACACAAAAAGTGGTTCAGGGTTTCTTGGGAAGACTTAATTACATCGCTTGTTTCATTTCCAAGTTTACAGAAAAATGTGGTCCAGTGTTCAGATTGCTCAAGAAGAACAACCTTGGAGAATGGGATGAGAAGTTTTACGAAGCCTTCGAGCAAATCAAGAGGTAGTTGTCAAGTCCACCTGTGTTACTGCCATCCATTTCAGGAAGGCCTCTAATCCTGTACCTGACCATGTACAAAAATTCAATGGGTTGCATGCTAGAAAAACATGATGAGACTGGAAGAAAATAAAGGATGATGTATTACTTGATCAAGAAATTCATGTACTACGAGTCGAGGTACCCACAAATCGAATAGATTTGTTGTGATATGGTTGGGGCATCCAAAAGTCTTAGGCAATACCTATTGTACCACACCACATGGTTAATATCCAAACTTCACCCTTTGAAATTCATGATGGAAGCACTGGCCTTATTAGGAAGATTAACCTGTTGGCATATGCTATTAACAAACTTTGACATCCAATATGTCACACAAAAAGTAGTAAAATGAAGTGCCATTGTAGACTTTTTTGCAAGTCGCACCTCTGAAGATTACGAAGCCTTTGATTTTAGCTTTCCCAACCAAGACCTGATGTGCATTACAACGGAAGAAGACAACCTAGCCAATTTCTGGGTCCTTAATTTTCATGGGGCGTCGCTGCCGAGAAACGACGCCTGGTGTTGGCTCTGTTGAGTGAAATAGTCCAAGGGAGGGAGAACCTCTAATTGTAAAAGGGGTTGTTTTTTATCTAATGAAATGAAATCCCCGATTTTCCTTTTTATTTGGTTTCCTTTTCACACTTTTAAATTGTGTTTTTCCCTTTAAAATTATTATTTACATTTTATTGTTTATTATTTGTTCCCATGTTTATGCATTTTCTTGCTCTCATTTATGATGTAATTCATATTTTAGCATAATTTATTTGTCTTCGAATTTACTTTATGTTGTCAGTTTACATTTTTTCTATTTCCTTGTTTCATGCATATTTATGTATGGATCCTTTCTTGCGTATTTATTTTTCTCACAATTTCTTTTTTTTAACTTATTCTACCTAGAGGGGGAGGGGATACTCTAAGGGAAGGAAATGCTCATGTTGGGTCTTGAACCTCGGACCCAAGGGGAGGGGAATGGAGCAGGTGAGTAGCTCTAACCATCCGGCCATCAACGCTTGCACCCTTCTTTTTCTCACATTTTAATTATATCTTATATTGTATTATGTATATATATATATATATACATACATATACATATATACTCTACGCATAATATATGTTTATACTTAATATTTACCATATATTACCTGCTTATATATATATTGTTATATGTATATATCTTTAATTATGCACCTGTAATTTCATGTCAATCATGTTTCGCTTTCGGTCTTACGGTGACTCGCAACGGGATATGATCCGTATTATTCATGGCACGTTCTAATTTAGCTAACATCTAATTGACTAACATCTAACTTTTAATTTGCGCTTTTAATTTCCAGCTTTTTTGTTCCATTCAGTCCTTTCCGGATACTTATTTACGTTACCACTTTAATTTTCTGTGCTTTAATTTCCCGCATTGATTTTACGTGTTTCTTTTATTCGATCTGGTCCTTTTTTGGATTTTTGTCATGATATTCGTTTTTACCATGTTTATGTTTAATTTCCTTTTTTGTGACATACATTTTATTTGTCATTCATTTAACCTTTTAATTCCATGTTTATCTTAATAATTAATTAATCTCTTTTTAGAAAATTGAGGTATTCATTAATTCTGATATTTGCTTTGTAACAGTCCTGGATCAATGGATGTTGGCCGAATATTTGAATTAATTCTTATCGTCTAAAGGTGAACATTAACTAAAAATTGACAAATCACAACATCATGATTAATTGCTTGCATCATGCATAAAGGTGACGTACTAAATTCGAACCATAAATTAACACGGCAACCAGGCTTATCTGATGTCAGTTTAATCTATGGTCTGATGTAGCGTCATCCTTATTAATTAAATATCAAATTAATTCAAGCCCGCCATATTTCAAAACCCACTTATTAAGACTTATATTCAAGAGATAACATTTGATTAAAGTTAATTTAATTTTCAACAATTTCCATCGGTTAAAAGCAATATTCGATTTGGTACCAATTTCGGGCGTTGTGAGGGTGCTAATCCTTCCCCACATGTAACCAACTCCCGAACCCATTTCATGAATCTCTGGTTTAGTGGTGGCCGGTCTACCTTATCCAAGTGACCCGTGGCGACTCCAAGTCTTTACCTGCAAATTTGGGGATACCCCCGTAACTGATTTTCAAAAAGGTCACTACAACATGGGGACTCCGCAAGGGATGAATTTTGTTTTTACAAAACAAAAAGAGTGTTAAGCCAAAAATCAAATGTGGGTCTTGACTATTGGTGGTTTTGAAATTTAAATTGATCGTAATTAATTGGTTCTTCGAGGATAATGCTTTCATTAAGTGGGTCTTGACTATTGGTGGTTTTGCATTAGTTTCCCATTTAATTTATAAGGAATCACTGACATGTGTTGCACCATGTTCATCAAGCTCTATACCCGAGCTTTGTCCCTTAGGTAGGAGTGAAACGCCACATACCCACCTGAGTAGCCCTCCATGTGTCGGTAATTCACTTCTAGAATCCACATCTTTGACACGTAAGTAGCCCTCCACGTCACTAGGCCTTGCTTTCCCTTGAACCAAATACAATTCGCAAGCTTGTAATGGACTAGAATTGGGGTTCTTGTAACCTTAGTAGGTGATAAGATAGGTTTGAGTACCCTTGTATAGAACCAAACCCATATATGAGAATCTAAGAAGCTCACCCCATTAGAGCCATGCAGATAACCATAGCAAACTAGAATTCATGTTGTTAGGCCCTTTTTCTTGTTAATCTGCTTTGGTGTGTTATATATTTGCTTTATATTCATATATTTGTTACTAACTCATTTGTTTTCCCTTATCCTAATTTGTTCAACTATTTTCCTACATATTCATGCATTTTCTTAATAAAATATTGATTCAAGAATAGTTCAAAATTGAAAAGCTCTTATAATACAAGAAAGAGTTCATAACATCGAGAAAGAGTCTTGAGGCCCGAGACCGATCAAGAAGTTGAACAAAGCCTAACCTAGATGTGCCTTGCATGGTAGTTTTTTTTCTTGTTGAAATGGATTTAATCTTCATTATGAGAAGTTGTTTAATGAGAATGTTCGTCGATCATTACTTTTTCCATTCCTTTGTGCATTATCAATTGTTTCCCTCACTCGTTTTATGGTGATTACATTGATATCATACATTAATTTTTATTCATTTTCATGATAATTGCACTCAGCATTAATTTTATGCGTTGCATGACAGTTGCATCACACACACGATAGTAGCATCATACAAGCATTCAACTTTATTTTCAGTCATTCGCATGGAAATTGCATCAAATAAGCATTCATTAATTCACTCGCATCTTAGTTAAATCACATCATATCAACATGCCATTTGCTTCCTTCAACATCTTCACATTATCATTGCATTTAGAGACATGCATTTTCCCCATTCATCATCATATCGGTTCAAATTAAAGAATCTGTCATGTTTGACAAGGATGATGCCCAAACCGGTAAAAGGGGCAGCAAGCTTTATGACCCACATTTGCAATCCAGACAGTGTAAGTGATTCCGTATTTGGGGCACTTGAGCACCCCTTGCAAGTTTACATTCAAATTCAAAAAAAAAAGAAGCTCGGAAGAGCTGTTAATGTTTTGTAATGGCCCAATGCTACATATTCAGAGTTTTCAATGAAAAGATGCAATATATTTTTAATTTTCTTCATTCTGTAAATATATATGTCTATTGAGTCCCCGTATATAAATTGCACAAGGGACGTTGACTATGACCCAAAGGTTGAATCCGAGTAGCTTGTGTCTAATTGAAATCCTAAGTTATGGAGATTATGAAGGTGTTACTTGCATTTCACATCAAATAATAATAAATCGGTGCAATTTAATGTTTGAAGCCTGGTAATAGGCATTTTCAAAACATAACGAATTGAATTAACCTTCAATGCCTGGTAATAGGCATTTTCTTTCATGAATTACTCAAAAAGCACTCCAATGTCCGAAACCTGGTAATAGGCATTTTCGGATAAGAGTGTGGAATTTTTGGGGCACTCTGCTGAAGCTTATTTTAATCAAAACTATTCGCTTCATGAGTGATGGTAATATTTTCAAAATCATGACAACGCCGAGTAGCTCGGGAATTTGTTGTTTGCTCCATTTATTTCGAGCCAAAGGAATGTAATGAATTGAATTCCCCAAACAAAAATAAGACAGAAATAAACCTATCGAAAGTGAGGTAGTCAAGCACCGAATGAGCTAAAAATGCACTTCACATCTTCAAACATCAATTCAACTTTCGAGATCTCCTAGACACAAGATTTGCTCAGGGTAATCCCAAGTAAGCCATTTTTAGTGTTGCTCGTACACTTGATGTTCGGGGCATTCAATCTAGCTTGATATATTCACAATCTGAAAAGAAAAACCCAATTTTTTAAATAAGCATCTCACGTTAAAATCAGAACATGTAGCTCTAGATTGGAAACAAAAAGTTTCCTCTACATTACTCACAAGGGAGTTCAAAAGTATAGGGACCAACAATAATGGGCCCTCAGATCACTGCTTCTGCTAAAGAAAGCATTCACAAGTTGACCTTCGCCTAGTAAGGTAACATCTCAGAAGAAGCTGGTAAAACCAACGAGAGCTTGGGGCATCGACGACAACAGCCATTCTAGTTTGCAAGATGAAATCGGGACAAAAAAACAAGACCAAGCCACCAATATGGCCAGAAAGTCACGGGGCATCCCCTTTAAAGTCAACATCGTGGCTAATTGCATTGCATGCCATTGATATCAACATCATTCCACTCATCATGAATTCACATGAAATACATACATCATACATCAAATTAGATGCATTCATGCTAAGCGCATCTGCTTCATTCATACATAAAACAAACAGGTTTAAGCCTTAATCAGGAGAGACAATAACAAATCGGCAAGCCCTCAACCATGAAGGAAAACCAAACCAACAAAGAAGTTGAAACCTCAAAGAGGGAAGATAACAACACCAAGCATGAAATGGATAACCCTCAAAGCAAAGGAAGCCGAGCCAAAAATCCAAGTGAATAATCACTAACTATTGTTTACTTCTATTTCATGTCATCAAAACCATCTTCAGATTTCGACTCATCGTCAGTGGTGTAGCACATCAACCAATTCCTTAGATCATGCCTCTTCGTCAGAGTTGCTGCTTCATCAAATCCATCTTTAGATCCCATCTCATCATCAGTGGTGAAGCGGATCAAACTCTCCCTTCCAATCATGCCTCTTCGTCAGAGTTGTAGCTTGATCACCCCTCACCGTCTGATCATGCCTCTTCATCAGAGTTGTAGCTTGATCGCCCCTCTCATCTTCCAATCACGCCTCTTCGTCAGAGTTGTAACTTGATCACCCCTCACCTTCCGATCATGCATCTTTGTCAAAGTTGTAGCTTGATCACCCCTCGCTTCTTTCGATCAGGCCTCTTCATCAGAGTTGTAGCTTCATTGCCCCTCTCCCTTCAGATCTTGCCTCTTCGTTAGAGTCGTAGCTTGATCACCACAAATTCTTTAGATCATGCCTCTTCGTCAGAGTCGTAGCTTGATCACCACAAACTCTTCAGATCATGCCTCTTCGTCAGAGTTGTAGCTTGATCATCAAATTAACTTTACAAATCATGCCTCTTCGTTAGAGTTGTAGCTTAATTTCAAAACTAACTCTTCTGCCTCTTCGTCAGAGTTATAGCTTGATCACCCCTCATCTCTTGATCATGCCTTTTCGTCAAAGTCATAGCTTGATCGCCACACTAACTCCTCGAATCATGCCTCTTCATCAGAGTCATAGCTTGATCGCCAAATTAACTTCTCAGATCATGCCTCTTCGTCAGAGTCATAACTTGATCACCACAATAACTTATCAGATCATGCCTTTTCGTCAGAGTCGTAACTTGATCACCAAACTAACTCCTCAAATCATGCCTCTTCGTTAGAGTCGTAGCTTGATCGCAAAACTAACTCCCCAGATCATGCCTCTTCCTCAAAGTCGTAGCTTGGTCACCAAATTAACTCCTCAGATCATGCCTCTTCGTTAGAGTCGTAGCTTGATCCTTAAACTAACTCCTCAGATCATGCCTCTTCGTCAGAGTCGTAGCTTGATCCCCAAACTAACTCCTCAGATCATAGCTCTTCGTCAGAGTTGTAGCTTGATCGCAATCTAATCACCGGATCATGCCTCTTCGCCAGAGTCGTAGCTTGATCCAATCCAACCTCCTGATCTTGTCTTGTCATTGATGGCATAGTGGATCACCCATATTCAAACATCTCTTTACCCCGTCTCTTTTAATCTCACAGTTTTTAAATGAAATAAATGGATACTCAGTCCGAAACAATTGTCTTTCACTCTTGCAGGCTCTATCTTTCCGAAAAAGGGAATGAAATAGATGATTCGACCAAATCTTGACTCTCTGTCGGTGGTGTAGTGGATCAATAGATGAGTTCTATTCCTCTAGAAGATTGAAGATGGTTCAATTAGAGTTAAAAGAAGAGTCGTACCAAGAAGGGTGTTCCAGTTCACCGGAACGAAAATGACTATCCTTTAGTCTTTGCTTCATTGTCGTTTCACAACAATGAGCAAAGAGGGGCACCTGTAATACCGATTTTTCATCCGAGTCCACTACCCAATCAAATAAATATCACCCAACGAATCATCTTACATGTCAAACCCAATTTATTTCAGGCCCAAACCTTTCCCAATATCAAAACCCATAATTCATGGCCTATGACTTGAACACATTAAAAACCCTGAACATACTATACAACCGAGGGGATCATTTTTGGCAGCACCATCATCTACCCACTATTCTTCCTCATCTAAAGAAATCTCTCCAAGCTTTGATCACCATTTTCACACCGTTCATCGCCTTTACTCCCTCAACCCCTTTTCTTTTCATAACCGAACCACCCTTCAGTGTCCATTACACCAACCATGCCCAACAACCAGTTCCAACTCTTAGCGGTAGCCATCGTCAAAGCATCAACCTTGAAAATAGCTTCTGGTTTATTTCAAGTTTGAGAGGAATATTAAGCTTCGATTTAGGAAAATTTGAAAGGGTTCTTGAACTGGTTCACCACTAGCCTTTTTGGTCGTCATTTGAGATGACCGGTGAGGCGGCACCGCCGATGAACGACGTCTAGTGTTGGCTCTATTGAGTGAAAGAGACTAAGGGAGGGAGAACGCTCTGTTTGTAAAAGGGTCTGTTTTTTATCTAATGAAATGAAATCCTCGGATTTCCTTTTTATTTTATTTCCTTTTCACCCTTTTAAATGTTGTTTTTTCCTTTTAAATTATTATTTACATTTTATTGTTTATTACTTGTTCCCATGTTTATGCATTTTATTGCTCTCATTTATGATGTAATTCATATTTTAGCATAATTTGCTTGCCTTTAAATCTTTCCTTTATGTTGCCAATTTACATTTTTGCTATTTCCTTGTTTCATGCATATTTATGTACGGATAATTTCTTTCGTATTTATTTTCCTCGCATTTTCTCATATTTATTTCCTTGTTTAAATCAATATAGGAATTTGCAATATCTATTAGGATCAGATTTATTTAATTAAGACTTTATTTTCAGTATTTATTTATTATTAGATGTTACTTATGTAATTAGGAGATTAGATTTCAGCATTTATTTATTGTATTTAATTCCTTAAGTTTACTAGGATTAGAACTTCTCCAAGGCCTATATAAGGAGGCTTCACCCATATTGTGATATAGATTTGAATGATTAAATAAAGTTCTCTTTTGAGTTCCAACTTGCAAGAAGATTATCCTGTGTTTTAGAAGCAAATTCATTTTCCAGTTCTCCGGGATTTGGTATTGAGGATCTTCAGACTCCTGCTTCCCCATACAATCGTGTTTGGGAGGGTGGGTTAGAGCCGGTTGAGGATGCTTTCTTGGTTAATTGCAATCAAAATGGCGCACGAGGACAACTATCAATTCATCACGTCACCTCCACATCTTCAAGCTTCCTCCATTGATGCCACCACCATAAGCAAATCTGAAATTTCAGATTTAATCTTTACCTAACCTTTTTATTTTGTTTTGGTTTTATTTTTCTCTTTATTCATGTTGCGCTACTCTATCAGCACAGCTCGAGGAAATGAAAAAAGAACTGAAAGTTTGGCAGCATGAGGCCCGAAAATAAAAATAGAAAGCATACAAACTTGTCAAGGAAAAGTAACGCTTAAAGGTGCAATACTCGAAAACACGTCGTAGCTTGAGAAAATTCTAAGCTCAAAAAGAAGAACTCTAAGAGAAATTGAAGGAAGAAGAGATCAAGGGTGTCGAAACTGAACTACTTCATTACGGTATTGAATACTTGAAGAAGCAGTTTCAAGTACACAAGACCATATCCGTACCCTCAGTGATGACTGAGACTATGAGAAGATCCAGTGAGCCGACAATAAGCGGGCTATGGATGTTGCATGCTTGGACAGGCTGCTATATATTGATCATTTGAGACGTCAAATCTAGAAGGCAATTTCTAAGGCTCGTGAGATAAAGAATCATGCAGAGATCTAAGATTGAGATTCCCCCCAACTAGGAGGAGGGGCAACATTTGTTAGACTTCTTGGATGAGGCAGTTGGTCGGCACCAGCAGGTTAGCCAATTTTTTGGCCGAGTTTAGAGAGGCAGCTCTAGTTGGAGGATTCGAGTAGCCGGCACTGAGGCGCATCAAGGGGAGAGCAGTCAAATTAGTGGATTATTTTCTTCGTGTTGTGGAAAATAATGTGTACTCAAAACCCTATGATCTATGAAGTGCATTTTTGATTTCGGAATACCACTAGTTTTGCATAATTTGTATTTGTATTCATACATAATTTCCATTAATTTAAATTAATAAAACAATTAACTATGGGAAGTTTGATCGTAGTTGAAAAAATTATGCATCCGTACGGAACCCGCTCCCAGACTCAAAAAATGGACATAGAAAATAGAATGACAATAGTGGAAGACAGCTTGAATGGTGCCTAGGACAAGCTTCAGAAGATTGAAGTAGATTTGATGGGCGAATCACTAATGCCCAAGAAAATATTGTACTACAGATAGCAACCATGCCTGGCTACAAGAACCCTAAAGCTATCAAAGCCCTCAAGAACACAAAGGCGGCGATACCACCGCAAGAGTTAAATTGTGAGGCCCTCAAAGGAAAGGTTCAAATTCATCTTCCAAGAACCTCGACCAATGCTCTGGTGGAGTCTGGGGAAGGTCAAGGTGATATTCAAGACTTCGAAGTGGCCAACCTTAACGAGATTGCTAACAAGAGCCGGGCAAACAAGAAATTAAAAGATCGTTGCGACAAGCTTGATGGGATTGTCAAAGCCCTACAAGGAGTTAGCATCCACCGTGGCCTAAATGTTAGGGACCTTAGCCTGGTAACATATTTAGTCATTCAACAAAATTCAAGACACTAGATTTTGAGAAGTACGAGGGAACGTCTTGTCCTTCAGCACACTTGACTATGTATGTGTTGACTCTCAGGGAGATGTGTAAAATGAATGCTTGCAAAAGGTAAAATCCAAGAGTCTTTTGCGTGCAACTATACACAGCCAACAAGTAATACAACTTGGTAAGCTGAGTATCGATCCCATAGAGATTGACTTGGAATTCAATTGTTTAGTTTGTTACTTATTTTGGAAGAAAAGATTGCAATTTAAAAGAGTTGATTTTTAAAACCAAGAAGAGAAAATAAAATAAAACCAAAGTGAAGTGAAGTGTTGGCTAGAAAGGTGATTTCAAATGAATTATGACTATTGGCAGGGAATGCCTGGTTCTAACGTGGTTCATGCCAGCCTTTATTGACAAAACTATCTTGGCATTGGTTGCCGAGCAGATTCAAAAATAGCAAAGCCTCTCTCGATGGTCATTGCCCTAAACTAGCCAAGTAAAAACCCTTAGATATCTATAGTGTATGTTTTCCTTAAACCTATTTGATTTAAAAACAAATCTATATTCCGTGGGGGTAGATTTCACTTCCGAAGTAAGTTCATCTACTTGAACGACTTCTCTCGAAGCTTTTCTCCAAATTGTTCATCAACTTGATCATTGCCAACACAAATTTGTTAAGATATTGGAAGGCAATAAGCTAATTATGCAGTACTTGTAGAAATCTAGGATTTCTAGCAAGCAGTTTCAGTATCAGTACACGAGTGAATATCGATACCCGAGGATACCGTATCGATACTTGTGTTCGGGTATCGGTGCCCAATGCGCTATATAATATAATAAAGATGGAAATTGATATAAATGTTAATAATTAAATTACGTCGTGATAAATGAGATAATGCGGATTAATGGAGACAATGAATGAGATTAATTATATAGTTCTCTATAATGTACTAATAACTCGTTAATGTAAAATAAATGATGTGATGTGGATTAGCAACTATAGGGAATCCTTGGGATCACATTCCTTGCATGTTCAGTATTCATTTGATTGGTTGAGTCTTCTTGATCGATGGGATCTGAATAACCAGTGAAAGTGTGTTGCAACACCATTGTTAGAGATACCGAATAGAGGTTACCAATACTATGTGACTTGAGCCTCATTCAAAGAGACTCGATGGGGAATTCTGAGTATGGGTGTATGTTCTGATGTTATATGTCACGGCATCACCAGAGAGTAGATTCTCAATAAGGGATTTCAAGCAAGGGAGTATGTTCAGATGCTGCGTGACCCGACCTCACCCAGAGTGTATGTTCTGATGCTACGTGACATGGCCTTACTCTATTGTTGTTGTTGATATTTTCTTTCACCTAGATGATCTGTTGAGATCTCGGGCTTGGTTAGGCCTTGTGTCCCATGTTTGATGACTTCTTTGATGAGAGTGTGTATTTAGGTGACTAGTGGTAGCGCCACGTGTTTATTTATCTCTCCTTACTGCTCGTACTAGCTTGCATGCTTATGTTTATGATTAGCATGAAGTAGAGTAGAGTAGATATGTACCATTGAGCTTTGTAAGCTCAGCGCTCAGAATCGTTGTTTTCGTGCGTAGGTTGACCGCTAGATTGTAGAATTGTGGAGCACTATCAGTACGAGATTCTAGAATGAGGTAACCATCGAAGTACGGTACTTGTGTTTAGTGGGCTATGTATTCATAGGACCTTACGTGGTGAAGTCTGTAATTCTTAGTTTGAAATTGTATTAAATCAAATCAAATGTTTAAATGTTTTAAATTAAAGTGGAGCTCTTTTGTAACAATTTAAATTTTTATCTATATTTTCAACTATTGAATTTAATGTTTTTGGAAAATACCTTGTTTGGGCTAAATCGAGTTAGAAATTTTATGGTTTTGGGTTTGGGCTTGAGGCCTAAATGTGACATTCGGGTCGAGCGTGTTACACTTGTGTTGGACTGAGCTTAATGAGAGAAGGATTGTGGGATTAGATTTGATTAGACAAACTGAGGAGAAGGTTCAGATAATCAAGGAAAGGTTGCAAGGGGCCTTTGATCTCCAGAAAGCTTATGCGGACTAGAAGCGTAAGCACATCGAGTATAATGTCGGTGACAAAGTTTTCCTCAAGGTGTCACCATGAAAAATAGTGATCCACTTCGGGCGGAAGGGCATGTTGATCTCGAGGTTTATTGGGCCTTAAGAGGGTTGAACCCGTGGCATACCGACTAGCATTGCCTCCATAGATGGCGCGCATCCATAATGTCTTCCATGTTTCTATGTTGAGGCGTTAGCAATCTGATCTTTCCCATATTATTCCTCTTGAGGAGATTGAGATTAACACTAACTTGACGTATGAGGAATAACCAATAAGAGTTTTAGACAAAGGAGTCAAAGAACTTCGCAATAAGTGTATACCCATAGTTAAGATGTTGTGGAGGAACCATGGAGTCGAGGAGGCTACATGGGATGTCGAGAAGGATATGAAACTGCTCTATCCGCATCTGTTTCCAAAAGGTAAATTTTGAGGACAAATTTCTTTAAGAAGAGAGTTGTAATGACCTAGATTTTGGAATCTGAGGGTCAATTTTTATTCGAAGCATGTGCTTCACATTTGGGTTGAGAGTTGGGCCTTTGGGAACCTTGGTGGGCTTGTTTATGGTTGTTGAGCTTGAGTGTTGGTTTAGGGATGGGTTAGGAAGACAATGAAGGGTAATAAGGTAATTGCATAATTATTTGAAGAGAAAAAGTAAGTTTCTTTAGTTCTCTATAGAAAAAGCAAGAGAGTGAGCTCACTATGTCCCTTGTCTTCAACCTCCACCCATTCACAAAATTCATTGTCACTAAAACTTTGACACATTGATGATATGTGAAGTGATCACTATTATTTGATATTTGTTGTGACAATGAAATTACTTGTCACTTAAAGTTTTACTTTTTGCTGTGATAAATTTTGTCACCAATAAAAAAAATAAAAGCGATGACAAATTAGATATTGTTACAATGATAAATTTATTTCTATAATTATAAAAATTAAAGTTATCATAAACTAGTTTGTCAGAAGGTAAAATATTTCTATAGTCTCTATACTATGTGTAAATTGTTTTTTAGTCAATCTATTTTGATCAACCTATATTTTCAAATTTTCAAATTTCAATCCTAATCCTAACAAGACACTGACAATATGACTAAATTACAAGGACTAAAAATGATCAAATTAAAGAACAAAAATTAAATAAGCAACTTATGTATAACAAATTGGCTAAAAACAAAATTTTAGTTAACATATTTAAAGACTACCATTCATGTCAAGATCGAAATTTCAAATTTTAAAAAGTATAGAAACTTAAAGTGACCAAATTAAAGTACAAAGACTAATATGTGATTTTAGCATAATATATAATAGAATTTTTTTTTTGAAAAATTTAAAAGAAATATTCCATTTTGATTAGTTTTTTCTTCAAAAAATCTAAAGAGTTTCTTCAGCATACGTACTTCGTATAAGAAACCATAGAAAAACTAGTTAAATTATTATTATAATAATTAGTGTTATAATTAATACATATTTTTAAAATAAATAAAATTAATTTCAATTACAATTTAACCTAAATATTATTTTTCTTTCAAAATAATATTAAATTTCTTGCCTAGCCTAGTGGATAAGTATTGTACTCTCTCCCTAAAGGTTCTATGTTTGATCCTCCTTGAAGCCATGCATTGCATTTATTTACTAAAAATTGGCATTTGAATATGCTACATCATCTATAATTAAATTTTAGGGACAATTAAAGATTAGTTTAAACCCTAAATAAAAATGGTTAGAACTGAAAATACAAATAATTTTTTATTATTGAAAATGACAACATGTTTTAGACACCATTTAAATATGGATTTGTGATAGAATGTTTGTCACTAATAAGAATAACACCAGTGTCTAAATTTAAGTCACTATTAATAATCATTTGTGTCAAATAGTGTGGTCATAAAAACTATAACTATTGTGACAAAAGACATGAAAGTTGTCACTAATATAATAGTGATGGAGTTATTAGTGACGACTGGTGATGACTCAGAAAATGGCCACTGTAAATTTTAGTGTCTAAATTTAACACTTTTTGTGACCATTTTCAATGTCACTGAAAATACATTTCCTTGTAGTGATATTCCCACATCTAATTGAGAAATAGTAATTCCTTTGAGCTCGTCATCATTAGTATCACCCAAGCCACAATAGAAGACAATGTCAATGCCAGCAATGTTTAACAAATAAATGCTGATGCAATATTCACTGCATATTGTTACACATATATTGAGCCTAAAATGAAATTATTATACATCAATATTGTTGGGATGATCAATCAATGTTGAAAGTAGCCAAGAGGGGGTGAATTGGCAATTCAAAAAGTTTGGAAGCAAATTGAAAAATAAAAAGAATTGAGACACAAGAGTTATAGTGGTTCAACCTTCTAACAAGGTTTACATCCACTACCTTAGCTTCCTACTAAGGATTTTCCAAATTCACTATTGAATTTCTTCCCCTTTTCTAGGCTAACGAGGCAACCTTGTACAACCTCAAAGCTTTGAGAAACAACTCTCTTTTACAAGAAAATGAATAGCAAACATAAAATCCTCTCAAAGGTGAAGTGTTTGCCCAAATACAAGTTCACTCAAACCCAATACTTGAATAAAAATGATTAAAAATTTGAACACTCAAGTGGGTTACAAGATTTGACTCTAATAGGCTCAAAGATGGTTGGAATTGTGCTTGAATTCTTAAGACTTGTTCACTTGTTCAATAGTTGTTGTTGTAGATTTGGAGACTTGTTTATATACCCTCTCATTGATTTCTAACCGTTTGGGTGGTTGAGATCATCAATATCGCCGTTGGGCTGCATTTTTCCTGCAATGAATGTTGTTAGGTAGCAAGGCGTATTAGTAGACAAATAGCTACATTGGTACCTGCCATAAGAAGAAATAGTCGTTGTACAAAGGGGTATCGATAGCATGAAGGCGTATTAGTATGAAGAGGGAATTTTACAAAGATGTATCGATACGGTTAAGCCCGTATCGGTACGAGTTTTGCTCACTGGAATATGAGAAATAAGTAAGTGGAAAAAGGTTTCGGTACGCCTAGGGGCGTATCGATACGGTATAACCACTTTTTGAACTTATGGTTCTAATAAACTGACATGGTAACGGTAAAAAATTTATTATCAAAAGATCTTGAAAATCTAAACACCTCATATCAGTATACAGATAGCCATACCGATACTCAAAGGCCATTTGGTTCCCAGGTATGAATGGCGTACCAATACGGCTTCAAGCGTATCGATACCTAATAGCTATTTTGTATAAAATGTTTTTCTAGTAGCCAAAATCTGTATCGATATGGCCAAGGGTGTATCAATACGTTTGGACCGAATTGAGCTATTTGAGTATAAAAACACTTAGAAAATATTTAGGGTTTTAGTTTTGGCTTAGAAACAATTTGAAGTTCGAATCCTTGCCATTTTGTGAGACTTTTTGAGTACTTAAATATTTATTCAATTTTATAAATTGGTCCTTGAAATGCTTTGTTATATCAAAATTAAATATTAGTTTTACAATCTCCCCCTTTTTGATATAACAAAACCATAGTAAATTTGTAAGTCTTTTGAGAAAATACTCCCCCTTTCTTTAAGGCTTAAAGATAGTTTATTTTGAAAACTAAAAGATAGTTTGTTTTGAAAACATTTTTGAAAATTTAATCTTAATTCTTCTCCCCCTTTTTGTTAGATCAAAATGAATAGGGTAAATAGGGCAAGAAAAAACTCAATGCATAAATAAACAACATAAATATTATAAATTCAAAGCATTGTTCAAAGCAACATAATAATACAACTTATAACTTAAAACATAAACCAAAGCAAATAAAAAAAGTCATAGGAATTCAAATAAGAACATAGGTGCATAAAACTTAAAACCTAATATGATATGATATATATGATATGCAATAAGCCTAAGGAGCATCCTCGTCGTCTTCATCCTTATCTTCATCTTCCTCATGATTATCACCAAGAGCATGGCCACATGATTCTCCATGAAACGCGATGAGTATCATGTCCATAGAAGCTTGACGGTCTTCCATGGAGGTAACTCTAGCTTCTAAAGAAGTGAAACGAGTATCGATAAGAGCAAAGCTAGAATACAACCTCGTATCCAATGTGGCAAACTTCCTATCAAGATAAGCCACGAAAGCATCAAGGGAAGGTTGAGCAACCAATGCAACTAGATCAATTTGAACTGCCAAAACATCCTCTACTGGATCGGGTTGTGCATCACGAGGGAGATCCACAATACGGATCCATTCTCAATTGTATATGGTGAACTTTGCACATCGAAGAGAGTGATCATCAATGGGATCGGTGAGAGGCGAAGCAAGATCATAAGAGCAATCAATCCCCATCTTGTGAAACATATAGCTCAAGGTGGTGTCGTTGGTGAAGGATGACACAAGATTATTAAGATGATGTTGAACAAGGAAAACTATCTCGGCAAACATAATCTAAGCTAGGTTTGGACGCTTACCCTCACAAAAACAAAGGAGCCAAAAATCATCGATGTAATACCCCAAAAATATGACCTAAAACTTATGATGGCGTTTCGAATGAGTTTAGTAATAAATTAGATTGAAAATCAAATGGAATAATTAAGTGAACATGGGACTAAAAAGGAATAAAGAAGATTTTGATAACTTTTATGGAAGGACTAAATTCAATTAAAAGGAAAAGAACATGGTTGCATGCTAAATAAACATTAAATGAAGGGTGTGTACACATGTTAGATTAAGAGAATGACATGTAGAAGTGTTAGGGAGAAGGAGGTTGTCTTCTTCCCTTAGTGAGGGCCGAAACAAATGCTTAGGAAAGGGAAATAGAGAGAAGAAATAGAAACTCATGAATTTGAGGATAAAATTGAGTGGAATTCTAGAAGACAAACCGTGTAGATCCAAGAGGAAGGTAAATTGCCCTTCCTTTCATTCTTTCATGTCGGGTTGCCTTGATGTTTCATAAGTTTTGGTCCCTTTTTGTATAAGTATTAATGGAAATTTTCATGACTAGAGATGAATTGCAAATTGGTTATTTGATTGTTGTGGTTCGATTGGAATAATAGGGTAAGCTAAGGATTTCTGTAACATTGATTGATATGCATGCATATGTATACCTTTATGAATCGATTGTTGTTATAATTTGTATGAGTTTTAAAATGTACACGTGGGCTGTGAATTATAGCCTATATTAGAGTGATGATTGTTAACATGAATCTTTCTAGTAGTGTTTAATGTTGAGTTTATTTAATATAGCTTTATGAACCATAGTAAAATGGGACTGTTTTTGTGTGAAATGAAGAGCATGTGAATTGTTTTTGTTAAAAATTAATCAAGAGATCTTGGTGTAAGTAATTCAAGGACTGTTCTGATTCTAATTAGGAAAATCTTGGACTGTTTTGAGCAGTGTAAACTTTTAGCAAGCAAACTGAATTAATTAATAAAGGTAAATTGTTTAAGAGCTGGTTTGATGTATTAGAACAGGGCAGCAACTGTTTAATCAGTTAGGGGCAGTCTTAATAGTGCAAACTTTGTTTAAAACGATCTTGTTGTGGAGGCAGTGAATAAATCATAAATCTGGACAGTTTTAGAATTAAATACACATAAGAAGGGGCTGCTTTAGTGAGCTATCACGCACATATTAAAAGATGTCCTGTTTTGGTTTACTTTAAATACATGGTATGTTATTTTGGATTGCTTCGATTGGTGTGAGTAATGTCGATTAAATTGGGCTATTTCGAGTGGTAATGTGTAAGTATAAAGAATGAAATCAAACTGCCCTGTTGCTTGTAAATGTACATGAAATTGTAAATAGGCAGCATTGAACCTGTAAGAATGAACAAGGCTGTTTGGTGGATATACAAATTTATAAATAGGTATATACATGTATAATGGTCTGTTATGTGAACGTATGAGTGATTATATATGTTATGGCCTGATTTTTTGTATATATGCAAATGTGTGCAATAGGATCAATGGTAAAATGAATTGGAACGGTATTGATGTTTTGTCATGTAATTAGAGGTACATATCATGTTGAGGAACTGAGTAACGGCTTGAAGATAAGAAAGGGAAAAAGAAAACCTTCCTCAAATTTTTGAACTAGTGAGAGAAGCAAAGAGAATAGCCATGGAGATTGGAATTTAAGCTTAACAATCCAACCTTTTGAACCATAGTTGTTTGCGCATGAGGAAGAAAGTGAGTGTTCTTCTCTTCCTTTATAATTCAGCTTAAATTTGAATGAATATTTGTAACCATTTCATGAAACTATTGTGTGTAAAAATTCATGCTATGAAGTTCCTAGTTATCTCGAATGAAATGGTCATGTAGTGACATT
Source organism: Hibiscus mutabilis (assembly GCA_019671005.1). Classification (NCBI taxonomy): domain Eukaryota; kingdom Viridiplantae; phylum Streptophyta; class Magnoliopsida; order Malvales; family Malvaceae; genus Hibiscus; species Hibiscus mutabilis. The sequence continues at coordinate 51,960,857 of CM033711.1, forward strand.
GTTTGATTATTGATTGAAGTAGTAACTTGATGGAAAATTGGTCATTTGATTGATAAATTGATGAGTTAGATTGATGATGTACGATAATGTGGCTACACTAATCAGAATTTTGGTAAAGGAATTAGGTGTTATTTGAGTAAATGATTTCTTGGTCGGGTAAGGTCTAAGGAACTATGGATTACTCAAAGTATGCAAATTACTAAAGCTACTTATGTAAATAATCTTGTATCTTGGTCAGAATGTTAGGAAACTTGTTGGTTTTCGCTTTGAGTTTTATGTACACATGCATACGTTGGTGGACTGTTTTGATATGTTTTGATGTGCACCTTTTAGCTGGGCAGATTCGATTAGAAATGAGGGTTAGTGGCCTGTTTTGGAGATGTATATGTGTGAGCTTGTTAAGCTGCCCTGTTAGGAGCTATAGAGCTGGTCATAAAAGGAAAAATAAGGCTGGAAATGAGTTGAAAAGAAACTGCCATGCTTTGTATCTCGTAAACAGTTTTAAAATCTACATTAGCAGTCACTTCAAAAAAATGCTATAAATTGTACAAGTCGAACTAGAAGCTATAATTTATATGGTTAGAAAGCTTATTATGTCTAGTTTCATTTAAAACAAATGAAACTGAATTCCGAGCTAAATAGCAGTTTATAGAAATAATTGTTCTAAACAGTATAATCTGCCTAGTGGCAGAATTGAGTGTATCTTTAGATTAAAAACTGTATTAATTCATAAGGAGTAAAAATGCAAGGCCTATATGGTTAGAAAGCTAGTTGAGTCAGCTTTCCAACGGTATAAACGGTTCGAAATTCCGATGTACGGAATGGAAGTTATGAAATTTTAACTGAGGAATGTGCAGTCTGCCTGGCAGCAGCAACCATATAAGATATTAGGAAATATCATGGAAAACATAATTAGGAGGATTGTTTTGATGTATGTTAAGATGTGTATATGTGTTACATGTGTTTATTGAATAAATATAGTTGGCAGGCTTTAAGTAGTGCAGTCTAGATTCTAAATAATTCAGATTGGTATGAAAATAGTCCCGATATTGTCTGAAAACTGATTTAAAAGTATGAACAGATTTAACTGTAAAATATGAGCAGTATCGTATGATAAATTGTGTGAATTATCATGTGACATTTGACAATTAGAAGTGAGAATGAACTGTTTTAACTATTGAGAATGTTGTGGACTGATTTAATAACTTATAGATTGTTTTAGGGGCTGTTGAGGTATTGATTGAATTTAGATAGATTTTAATGGTTTGTTACTCTTGTTTGAGGTATTTACCGTAAAAAAAGGGAAATAGAGGAAGGCTTAGTTGATAGCTAGAAGATGGAATTGTGAATTCAGGTATTCTGTAATGTCGGGATAAGAGGTGATTGTAACTGTGATTGTCTCAGGTGACATGGTGTCATTCCGGTCCTTATTTTTATGTTATGTTGTGATTATTCTAAGCTTGTGCATTTGGATCATCTAGAGCATAACATTTGAAAGCATCCATATCATGACATTTGAGTGAACAATTATATGGTTACGTTATTTAAATGCTTGGATTTGACTATGTGATGTCTGTATTGTATGGTAATGTATATTTTAGTAAGCTTTGAAGCTAACTTCTGAATAAGATTGTCATAAGATTTAAAGAAGAGATAATTCTTTCATAACTCAACAACTTCTAAGTACTATGCTTAAAGTATCCCAAAAGCACCGAATGTTATATGATGTTGAGTAAGTAACAAATAAGACTACTTGTACAATAAGAAAACAAGCAAGGCTACTTGTAACCTAAGAAATCTCCGTTAACTTTAAAAGTAAAGCTACTTGTACAATAAGCAACTTCTCGAATATCAAAACTAAGATAAAACATATAAGTTGCCTCTTTAAATGGAATACCTTGGATCTATTGGTTGATGCCTGATAATATGGGCTACGGTCCCCTGTTTACTACTTCGAGTACTCTTGTCTTCCTGGATGGAATGGACTACGGTACCTTGATTGGTACTTCGTGTACCCTTGTTTAACTATTCCTCGAGGGACGCCCCATTGTTATGTTTCGATGGTACTAAGTTTCCATCGCTTGTTGATATGTTTCGGTATTAGCCTTCGCTAAGTATCGCTTGGATTAATGCTATTCATCACCGATAGTGATCCAAGGAAAACCTGTAAAAGATATACAATGTTTATATTAAGTAAAGAATTCAAGAAAGTCATGGTTAAGTATATTATGATAGCTCATGGTGAGCCTGGTAACTGATAGCTCATGGTGAGCCCTGAATTCGGTAGCTCTTAGTGAGCGTATTGTGAATGGAAGCACTTGCTGAGCATATCTTATAAGTTATACAAGAAATGAGTAAATTCCCCAATTGATTAAGGCAACAAATATTCAATCGAACTATGGTCAAATGAATTGATAAGATATCAAAGAATCCGAAGGATTATTGTGTGTTCTTCAAGTCTCGAGGAGACTTAAATGTTATAAATTGATCATTACCAAGATCAATGTATTTGTAAAAGAAGGTCTAAGAAGCATTCGAGCTTCTTAAAGCTTATAAAAGAAAAGTAAAACACCCTTAACAGATGCTAACTATAATTGTAACTTGATTGTGTAATTTATTGAAATCCATGCTTAAGTGTTTTGCTATATTTAATGGTTACTGCCTCACTTAGGCTATATAAGCCTAATACATTTCATTTCATGCATTGCAGGATAATCAAGTGTGATTATATCTATTGTGGTTGAGAATTACGAGTCTTGGTTCGAAGTTCCTGTAGAATTGGAAACTATATTAGATAGTTTACTCCTAGGATGGTGGCACACTGGTTATTTGTTATAAGTAAGTGTACTCCATAATTTGTATCATCTTTATTTAACACTTGATGTTCTGATTGTAAATATAAAGTTTTAACCATGTATGTAAATCTCCATCTTATGCTTCGAATGGCTGGTTGTATTGAGCATGTATGCTTGAAAATGTTACAAGTAGAACTTAGATTTGGTTGTTTGAGATTTGAAAGCTAGATTATGATCTATATATGTTCGATAGAAGTTATACATGCTTCTAGCATAAAATAAGTTGAAAAGTAGATTGATTGATCAAAGGAATTGTTTTGTATAATTTGGAAGTCATGTGAGCATTTCATGGTTTGGTTAAAGTTAAGTGGTTAAGCTGGATAATAACCTAAGTATTACACGTCATCTTGTAATTGAACCATGATAGATAATCCCTCTATAGCTTTTCTAATCACTTATATTGAATGGATTAAGAATAAGAAATATATTAGATCATTTCCTCTTGGACAATTTTCTATGTTTGTTTGGTTGCTTAGACTTTAAGTAAAATCATTCTATGTTTAATTGGAATAGATTGTTTTGAACATTCGATAAAGTAAGGAAAATGGGTTCCTTAAAATACTAGTATGATACTTTATATGATCTACGTGATCAAGGAATGGTGATTTGAAGATCTCTTGTTGATTAAATTGTGTTAGTATATTACGTGAATAATTTTCAAATTGGTAAGATATGTTGGTTTGTAAAACGGATAGTCAATTATAATAAAAACTCAAATATGTAAAATTTGAACTGTGAGGATCGATCCTTCCAAAGAAGGGATCGATCTCCTCCGAAACTTATGTTGTAATAAATAGAAATGTATATTGAAAGGGTTCTTATTTTGATCATATTGAGGTATTGAATAAGGAAAAGTATAATATTTTGGGACTCTATACCTTAGCTAGTGTTTAAATATGAATTGTATAGACTATCCAATGTGATAATGATTGAATGAGGCTTTGTCAATGATGTGCTATGATATGTTTTATCTGGCTATGTTGAGTAACAACCTTGAATGAGACTAAGTTGATTGAACCGAGAATGGACTTGATTATGTTATTTATTTGCTAAGCAGTTGAGATAAAAATATGATTAAGACATTTAAGTGATCTTTTGTGGAGCCATGGTTAAATAATAAATAAATTCAAAATTTTTTGGCCCGTGTTTTCGGTTTCCCTTGTTGTAACATCTTAAACTCCAGTTTTCTTCTAAGTCAGGTTGAGGACGTTACAATCGACTTGACGAATCATGGACCATTTACCACCAGATGATCGAAACCACCAAGTAAAAAGAAAGTGAAGGAAGTGATCATGAGCGTTAAGAACTGTTACGGAGCCACTTTGAGTATGTCCCAAAGAATCCTCATCATCTATTCCCACATCCTCTAAACCCAAAAGATTTGCTATAGAAGAAGTGTCAAGTTAAAACTTTGTGCCCATAAGGTAGGATTCTATAGCAATAACCTCGGTTTTGTCTTGGTTGTAAATACAATGGGCGTTTGAGTAAAAAATAAGTACAAGGTTTTTATAAAGTATGTCGAGTATGCTCAAAAAGGGCATGAACTTCCATTGAGTTAAAAGTTTAAGATAATGAAAATTGAATTCATTGGAATTCATGAAAGGAATAGAAATAACACGCTCACGACATATTTTGAAATCTTGATATTTTTTTAAATGACCGATGGCGTGAAGGTATTGAAGTTCATTAAAACAGTGTTGAAAAACATGGTGTAAGTTTGGCTTTGTACCATTGTTTTCAGGATTAGGATTTGGTTTTGAGGAACTAGATGTGATCTCTTTTCTCTCTCTTTTCTTAGGACCCATGACAAAGACCCGAAAAAGAAATCAAATCACAAAAACAATGTATGCATAAAACATCACATTCAATCTAATAAATCAATGATCAAGGTATTGTTAAAAAATATATTTTGTATAGTTTAAAAATCATATACATGTATAAGAAAAATTTTGGTGAAAATAAATTTGAAAAACAGTAAAAAAACGAGTATAAATTTATATTCGAACAAAAAAATTTCAGTTTTGAAAAAGTTTTTGTACAATATTTGAAAATAGTGTTATATACATAGTAGATATATAATTTTGAAACATAAACAATCTATAAATATGAAAGAAATTTAAATGTAAAGAAAATAGGCTTTATAACTTGAATGAGGATTATGGGTGAATGAGGATATGATTTGCACAAAACTTGATGATGCTAACTTGAGTTTGATGTTGTAAACAAAAGCCCTAAAAAGATTTTGTGATTTGTTAGAAAAACAAAGGGTTTGAAGGGTTTTTATAGATAAAATTCGACCTAGGGTTTTAGAGAGAAAGTTAAGTTTGAGTTAAATTTGGAAAAACCCCATTTTAATGACTAATTTAAGGCTCCAGTGGCTATATGTACTGATACGCTGATGATGCGTACCTAAACAGCGTACCAGTACGGAATATACTTGTACCGATCCCTAACTCATACTGGTACCGTTAAACCTATATCGAAACCCTACCCATGATACCCGTATCGATATGCAATACTCCGTATCGATACCCCTAAGCCAAAAATGTCATTTTTGACTACAAGGAGACGTTAAAAATTCGAACTTAATCAAATCGATATGCTTGAATATGATATGAGATCATCATGAAAGAGCAAAAACAGATGCATACCCCCTAGCAACATGAATAAATGCATATAAGAGCAAAAACAGAAAAGCATGGAAATCAACCAAATTCAAGCAAAATTTAAACACCAAAAAGGCTCTAAGGTTCAAGAAAGGCTAGAAAACCCTAACTCTCTCCTAAGAGACCAAAAATGCTCTTTGTTTATAGGTTTGGTGAAGATATCCGCTAGTTGGTTTAAGGTGTCAACATATTCTAGAACTACCTTATTTTTTAAGACATGATCTCTAATGAAATGATGCCTTATCTCTATCTGCTTGGTCCTAGAGTGTTGGATGGGATTCTTAGTGAGACAAATGACAATATTATTGTCACACTTTAGAGGGGTGGTACCTACATCAATTCCATAATCTAAGAGTTGTTGCTTCATCCAAAGGACTTGAGCACAACAACTTCCGGCCAAAATATATTCTACCTCGGTGGTAGATAATGCTACACTATTTTGCTTACTATAAAACCTTGATATGAGCATACTACCTAAGAATTGACAAGTACCGGGGGTAATTTTTCTATCTATCTTACAACCCCCATGTTAAGTGTGTAAAAGTACTATATTATCTACCCTTTTTACTCATATTATTGTTAGACTTAGGTTCATTTTAGTTGCATTGTTAGTTATTCATGCATAGTTCCATAGTTTCCTTTTCCATCGAGCTTGGTGTTATGTTTTGTTGGTTTTCTTGAAGAAATCGCTACTGGTTTGCTTTATTCTATGCAAAACAGATTACTATGGCAAGTAGAGACGAAAACTGAAGGAATTGTCGAAGTTGATTGCCACGACATATCTAGAAAAATATGACATTATCTGCAAAATTATCCAAAATGCAAAGGATAAATCCTACATTCAAACTTCAAATCTCTGATCAGATAGAGATCAGATTCCCATAGATTTCACATGAATTCAAACTCTCCTCCATATCTATTTAAGGGATCATATCAACAATACGAGGGATTGAATTTTGGAGAGATTAGATTGCAAGGATTTTTCACACACTCTTCTTCTTCATTTTTTTCTTTTGTGCAATCCATGTTTGGGATTAATTTCTTTGTAATTCCTTTTTACCAAGACATGAACTAAATTAAATTGGTTGGGGTTTTTGGGTTTTGTGGTGTGATAAACAATTGGATGGTTTTAGGTTTTTTATTTCAATAAACTTTGATGTTTGTTCATTCTTGAATGTTTAATTTTATCTTAAGGGAATTGGGAATAGATATCAAGACTTACCCATTTATCTAAACTCGGGAGAGTTAGATTCATGAAACTAGTGAACATGGTTCTCATTTGAACAAATCGTTGGTGGGAACTAATCCGCCTTAAGAATAAGGATCAGATTTCAGCAGCTAAAATGAGTGAAAGATAGGTGTTGCTCACCTAAGGTTAATGCAGGGATGTATCACCAAGGCATACGCAAACACCATTTCTTCGGTTAGGGATAACATGAAGGCATTGAAGAACACTTCACCGAACTTTGAAGGAGGAAACCCAGTTGGCACATCATTCATCTAGTCCCAGTTGCCACTGTATATTTTGTGACCTAGTAGCTCTGGCAATTTATCTAGACTCAAGTGCCACAACAATTGATTTGCCCCAATAATCAGCTGCCACGACAATTCATTCAGCAATTGCACCACTACTCATAACCCGACCTACTCTCTTAATCGATTACACTACCCATTTATTTTACTTGTTTATTTATTTTCTTGTTATTTTTCACCACTTATCACTTCCAATATTATTCTCTTTTAGTGCAAAAAGCTAGAAATCGGAGTTTCACCAATCCTTGTGGAGACGATCTTTACTATACTATAACTTGCGATGTGTACACTTACACCAATTACAACGCATTTAAATCACGCTACACCCCATAATTCGCATCCGAATAAGCATCAAATTAAAGAAGGAATCTCTAGGATACCAAAGGCCTAAACAAGGTGTGTCTCTAAAGGTATCTAAAGATTCTCTTAATGGCGTGTAGGTGAGATTCTCTAGGACTAGCTTGAAATCTAGCACACAAGCAAACACTAAACATGTTATCTAGTCTACTTACGGTAAGATAAAGCAAAGATTCTATCATTGATCTATAAAGCTTTAAATCAACATACTTACCCCCTTTATCTTTGTCAAGCTTTGTAGATGAGCTCATTGGTGTTGCTTGAGGTTTCACATTCTCCAAGCCAAACTTCTTGAGCATATACTTGATGTACTTAGCTTGATTGATGAAGATGAAATCTTTCCTTTGCTTGATTTGAAGCCCCAAGAAGAATGAGAGATCCCTCATCATGCTCCTTTCAAATTCATATTGCATTAACTTAGCAAAATCTTGGCAAAACAATTCATTAGTAGAACCAAAAGTAATATCATCAACATAAAATTTTGCTACTAAGATGTCTTTGCCTTTTCTTTTAATGAAGAGTGTAGTATCCACCTTTCCTTTGTCAAAACCTTTTTCAATTAAAAAGTTTGATAATCTTTCATACCAAGCTCTAGGATCTTGTTTCAAACCATATAAAGCTTTTGAAAGTATAAAAACATGGTTTGGGTTTTTTTGATCTTCAAAACCAAGTGGTTTCTCTACATACACTTTTTCATTTATAAAACCATTTAGAGAAACACTTTTCACATCTATTTGAAAAAGCTTGAATTCATGATAACATGCAAATGCAAGAAGCATCCTAATAACTTCCATTCTAGCTATGGGTGCATAGGTTTCATGAAATTTAATTCCTTCTTCGTGAGTGTAACCTTGAGCAACAAGTCTAGCCTTGTTCCTCACTATGTTACCACTCTCATCTAGTTTGTTTCTAAATTCCCATTTAGTTCTTATGGTAGATTTATTACTTGGCCTATCAACTAATGTCCATACTTTACTTCTCTCAAATTGATTTAACTCTTCTTGTATAACCAATATCCAATAATCACCATTTAATGCTTCTTTGATATTTTTAGGCTCTATGCATGGGATAAATGTGACAAAATTACATGCATTTCTAAGAGAGGATCTAGTGGTTACCCCTTTTGGATGGGTCACCCAAAATCTCACCACCTTTGACATAGTTGAACTCCCTTGGGTAGGTGACCTCATTTTCCTCTAGAGACATGTCCTTCAAGGCTTCTAGAGGTGGATCTTGTGCTTCTTCTTTATTTGGAACTTCATCCACCTTTGATGATTGTTCTCCACCATAATTGGCATAAAAATTCCTACATTATCATCATCACAAGAATCCTTCCTCGAAAGGAGGTTATCATCGCAAACCACATGTTTAGACTCTTCTACAACTAAATTTCTCTTGTTAAATACTTGACGGGCTTTAGAGACCAAGAAAAATTGCTTCATCAATTTTAGCATCAAATTTTCCTAAATTGTCTTTTCCAATGTTTAAAACCAAAACATTTGCATCCAAAAGGATGAAAATAGCTAAGGTTAGGCTTTTTGTTTCTAAGAAGCTCATAAGGTGTTTTCTTTAAAATATGCCTAATCATAACACGATTGACAATGTAACAAGAAGTATTAGTGGCTTCCGCCCAAAAATACTTAGGCAAATTATTTTCACAAAACATGGTCCTAGCCATTTCTTCTAAAGTTCAGTTTTTCCTCTCAACAACCCCATTTTGTTGAGCCGTGCGAGGAGGTAAAATTTATGGCTAATCTCATTTGAATTACAAAACTCCTCAAAACCTATACTTTGAAATTCGTTTCCATGGTCACTCCTAATATGAGAAATGGATTGAACAACATCATTTTGAGTTACTTTTGAAAATGTGATGAATTTTTCTAAAGCCTTATTCTTGGTACTTAAAAATAGAACCCAATTATATATAGAGTAGTCATCTACTAAGACAAATGCATATGATTTTCCACCCAAATTTGTTGTTCTAATAGGGCCAAAAAGATCCATGTGGATCAATTGTAAAATACTACTTGTAGAAACATCAATAATAGGTTTAAAAGAAACTCTCACAAGCATTACAAACTTTACCATATGAAAACTTTATTTTTGGCAAACCTCTTACAAGATCACTTGAAATCAAATTTTATAAAACACTCATACTCGCATGCCCTAGGTTTCTATGCCATAACCATGAATCATGTTCATCTTTAGCAACAAAACATGCATTGGAAAAATGAATCTCATCTAAATGCACCATGTAAATGTTTCCTATGCGATGACCAATAAGAACATTTTTGTTAGTTTCAATGTTCATAATTTTGCAACCATTTAAATCAAAAAGGACATTGAAACCTTTATCACAAAGTTGGCTTATACTCAATAAATTATGGTTTAGACCGTTGACATATAAAACATTGTCAATAAGGATAGAAGAGTGATTTCCAATGGAACCAATTCCTTCGTTGTGGCCTTTGGAGTTGTCAACAAATGTCACTACTGCTCCACTCTTTGGTTTTAGCTCCAAGAACTGACTCTTGTCACCGGTCATGTGTCTCGAGCATCCACTATCAAGGTACTATGAGTCTGCACATGTAGATTTGGCATTGTAGCAATGCTCCCCTACAAACAAAGAATTACGTCTTGATTTTTGGTACCCAAATGTTTTTGGGTCCATGAGTATTAGCTCCCAAAATCTTGGTTCCCTTGGGAATCCAAGAAGCAATAACACTAACATCATTAGAAGTGATTAGTTCTTTAGGAACCCAAACACTACTAATCCTCTCACCATAAGAGGGCCTTTGGAAGCTTCTTTGCTTGTAGACACCAAAGTTCCTTTTCGCATAGTTGGGTTTTGAAGATTGTCCTTTTTCAAAACTAGATTTCCCAACTTTGTTTAAGGAATCTTTGAGATCACCAACTTCCCTTTGGTGATCATCTTGAACTTTAGAGAGAAGGTTGTGTAAATCTTGATTTTTTCTTTTCAAAATCATTTTGTTTTGTTTGTAAATCCAAAACCTTGTTCTCAAGCTCTAAGTTAGTTTTAGATAGGGAATCATTTTGGGTTTTCAAATCAAAAATTGTTTTCTTGTTTTTCAAAATCGATTCCTTATATTTCTCTACCAACTCATCATTTACCTCTCGCAACTCATCATAAGCTTCTTGAAGCTCATCAAAAGTAAAATCAAAGTTAGATGAGTTAGAGGTTACCATGGATCATTTTCTAGTGCCATGAGACAAAGGTTGGCTACTTCATGCTTCTCTTCATCGGATGGTTCCTCATAACTCCAAGTAGCAACATGAGCCTTGAGCTTCTTCTTCTCGAAGCTCTTCTTTTTGATTTGGGGACAATCAAGCTTGATGTGTCCCGAATTCTTGCACTCATAGAAAACTATTTGATCATTCTCTTCCTCTTTCTTTTTTTTCTTGAAATCCCTTCTTCGATGGAACTTTTTTCCCCAGTTGGATTTCATGAACTGAGTGAACCTTTTGGCTAGCATGGCCAATTCTTCCTCTTTATGTTCACTTGAATTGCTCTCTTCTTACGAAGCTTTGAGAGCAATTACCACTTTCTTCTTCCCTACCTCTTTCTTCTCCATCTTATTCTCTTCTCTTTTATTTTCTTCTTCTCTTCCTTTCTTTATAATCTCATGAGTAAGGAGAGAACCCATGAGTGCATCGAGCTTCAAGGTCTTGAGATCCTTGATTTCAATGATTGTGGTTCTCTTTCCATCCATGATTCGAGAAGAGAATAGATGAGCTTCTAGACAAGCTTATCTTCCAAGATGACGTTTTTGTATCCTTTAAGCTCATTGACTATGACGAATAAACGATCAAACATCTTGGTGATGTCCTCATCTGGTTCCATCTTGAAATTCTCGTAGTTGAAGTTGAGGAGTCCAATATTGGTCTCCTTTACATCGTTTGTGCCTTTACAGGTGGTCTTGAGCTTGTAACACTATAAATTTGGGCCTAGAAGTTAGCTGGGTAGACTAAACGGTTTAGGTGGTTCGAACTAGTTTTAGGAAGTAATTCGAGGTAATTGGTTTTTGGTCAAAATAAAATATGGAAAAATAGTTTAAAATATTATAAAAGTATATTGAGGTTTTTGGTAAACTCAATTTGGTAAAATAAATTTTGATTAAGTGACATTTTGAGCTAGTGACTAAAATGAAAAAAAGTCAAAACATAGAATCTTTAAGGAGCTAATAAACTAATTTTTTTAATTAGAGTTTTCCCTTAACTTAGGATATTTTAAAATGTGTTTTAATTAAATATTAATTAGGGATAAAAATGGATTTAATAAAAAGAGATTTGTTAAATCAAAACATTTTTCTTACGCAACTAACTTTTCTCTCTACTTTCTAATCAACCAAACTATCTTCTTTCACTCAAAAATGATTGGGAATCAATTCTATTGGTTTCCTTTTTGATTTTCTTATTTGATCTTGGATTTTTACTTCAAATGTTACTTGATTTCTTGAAGATTTCAATCAAAACACGCCAATTTAAGGGGGAAGTCGTGCATTAAAGGTGAATTTCGTTTATCTCCTCTAATCTAAGGGTTTTATTGAAATTCCCAATTTCTTAACTCTTTAAATATGTTTTCTAATGTCCTTTGATGATTTAATTATGGAAAAATTGTTTAATCAAGGCTTAATTGATGGGATTTGGTGATCTACAAATTTGATTTGTTTTGAGAGGTTCTTGATTGATTTTAATCATGATTTAGATGTTTAACAATGTTAAGTTGATGGTTTGGACAAAGGAATCCTGAAACTATGTGAATCCCTAGTTGTTTAGGTTGCTAGTTTTGGGTTTTGAGGGTTTGTGGTGGTTTAATGTTTGCTGGAGGTATAAGGTTGATAGTAGGAAGTTTTTGGATGTTGATTGTTGATAATAAATGGTTTAGAATGTTAGGATATGGTTGGGCTAGGTTTAGAGAAAGATTGATATTATTTTCGGTTGTTTTCAGATAGCGATTGATGGAATATAGTGAGGAATAGAGGTTGTTGGGATTATAGATGCAAAATCTCCATTAATCCTATGTTGTTATGTGGATAAAACAAAGAAGATTGATTCTTCATCATTGGGCGAGGTTGTGATAGCTCTGGATGTTTGATTTCGGTTCGGCAAGTAGAGCTTGGTGTTGACAGTGAGTGGATCCGTGGTTTTCATCTTTTCAAAGGTTTGACAGTAATGTTTGAGAGTTTAGATTGAGCTTGAAATGCTAATCTAAGCTTGGAAGTAAGTATGGAAGGTTTCACTCGTGGTTCTCGGTTTCCATTGCTTTATTTAACTCATGCTCATGCTTTTTTTATATAGATTTGATTACATATTGTTAAATGCATGTTTTAGAAATGAGAAATGTTGCAAATGATTATATTTTAATGACACATGTGTTTAGAAAATGCTATGCAACATGTTTTAGAAGAATGACCTAAATACATGGTTTTAATGTATTTAAGAAGCTTTGTTAGAAAATGGTTTGAATGATGCGTATGAAAACAATAAGGTAACTTGATTTAAAAGTGTATATTGGAAAGTGGCAAATGGTTAAATTGTTATGAGATATAATTGGTTGACCATAGTATTTACAATGCACTATAAAAGTCGCCTCATATGGGTTAGAGGCAGCTCCCCCATGGGAACCACGTCGGTTGAGGTAGAATAGATAGAATTCTTCCATTGGTGGATCTTTACATCATGACTGTTGAGGTGGTAATTGTTCTGATGCTCCGGCATGTATGTTTGTAGAGTGTGGTAAGACGCCACTCGTAAATCTGTGTATCCGATGTGTTTTGCAAATAGAAATGGTTTTGTTTTGGGTCACCACAAATGCCAATATATGAGATTTGTTGCACCATGATTCATGAATAGAATTTGTATAATATGGTTTATACATTAGATGCTCCTTAAGCTTTGCTAATAGATGAATAAGCATGTGAAGGCTTAAGTTGAGGTAGATTTTGAAAATGCTAGAGATTCATGATGCATGTTTAGATGATGGTTTATCCAATTTGTTTGATAAGAAAATGAAGCATGAGTTGTTATTTGGGCATGTTATAGAAAATATTTTTGGAACAAATGGTTTTGTTAGCATTGTTGAATATTTCCTTTGAACGACACTCACTAGGCATTTATGCTTACGCTCTCTTTTCTCAACAATGCAGATAAATAAGGTTTACAAAGCAGCAAGCAAGCAAGAAAGGAATTTTGAGACTTGAGACTATTGCAAGTATGGTTTTCAAAAATAGATAAGTAGTAATAATGGCAATGGGGAAGGGCTTTTGTTGTTTGGGAGTATGATTTGTTAAACTCCCTTTTGAAGCGGGTTTTATTAGCTGGTTTGGACTTGTAAATGGCCTCTATATGCTTGTTATTGCTTTAGTATGGATTTAGGGTTGTTGGTGACTGGATTGCCTAGGAAGAAAGCCTATAGAAAATGCATTATGGATTTTATGCTATGTTAAAGCATGATTTGATGACCTATTATTGGGTTTAAGTCCCTAGAATGGTTGTATATATGTTAGTAGCATGTTAGGTTGCTTTTGGTTGCTTAAAGGCATGAAAAACCAGAGAAATGGACATTATAGGTCTAGGCATACTGAAATGCGTGGAAGCGTACTGGTACGGTATGCCCATATTTGGCCCAGTGTTTCGATACGCGAGGGACCGTTCTGAAATAGCTGTGCCTATAGTGGCCAAGCGTTTCGATATGAGGGAGATCGTTCTGGTACATTTCAGCTATTGGGATCTGAGATTTTATAAATGAGCAGGTGTACATATACACTTCCCCCGTGTACCAATACGCCTGACAGGTAAGTTGGTTAGCATAGAATCTGTATTTTGTAATTGTTATGTTTTGGTACCTGTTTGAATGGCATGCAATTGAATGAGTTCATATTGCTATTTAAAGCTGTAATTTCACATGCCAGCATGAAATATGATCAAATAAAGGTTGGTAAAGCCAAATCGATTTAAGTCCTTATAATAATGTTTTGTTACAATATGGGCCCTAATATGTGTATTTGTTGAATCGGATATCAAATTGACTCCCAATCGATTCAAGATTTCACCTCTTGCTCATATGATCATCTTAGGTTAATAATTGTATTTAGAAAAGATAAAAAATGGTTGTTTATCGAGGTTAACCTTTCTGGATTTTTTTCAGTAAATCCAATGTAACTCGTAAGGTTCGGTCTTGCGATAAGACCAGGTCAAAGGGGGTTGGTATCAGAGCCAGGTTTGCGATCATTCGAAGGTAAGTTGGGTTGATTTTGGTATTACTAATTGACTTGTATGACATACACGGTGTTTGATAACATGATTCTTTCGTTTAAGTTTGCTATGTTGGGGAAATTTGGGGACCCATTGCCTTGATTACTACGAATAAGAAATGATTTTGATTTGAAATGGGAACATCTTGGATTCTTACTCAAGCTGGCCTAATTGTTTTTATATTTTTGCAGAATCATGCCATAGATTCATACTGTTTTGGAATTGGGACTGAGGAGAGAGTTGCGATCTAGCACGGTTGCTACTACCATTAGGTAAGGAAGTCATAAGGATGTTGTACCTCCAGGAGGGTTGCCACCCCCTCCGCTGAATCCACCTGAGAATGTAGAGCAAGCACCACCTACGCCAGCAGGGCTTGTGTAGGGTGATATGAGGCCTCTAATTTAGGTGATGGCTGGAGCGTTTCAGGCCGCTATGGCTGGTATACATGTGGCTACACCAGCACCTACACATGTTAATCCTAGACTTTCGTTAGAGCATTTGCGTAGCTTGGGTGGTACTGAGTTTAGAGGTTTGCCACTAGAAGTGTCTGAGGAGTGGTTCGCGAGCACTCAGAGGGTTCCTAGGCAGATGAAGTGCTTGGATTCTTGTAAGTTGGGTTACACGGTGTCTTTGCTTCAGGGTGATGCTTATAGTTGGTGGTCGACTATTATCACAGGGATGGCACCTGTTGATGTGACATGGGAGTTCTTTGGTACTACTTTTTGGATGAAGTATCTGGGTACTCGTTAATTGGATGAAAAGAAGCATGAGTTTATGGCGTTGGTTTAGGGTAACATGACTGTAGCAGAGTATGAAGTATAGTTTGTTCGGTTGAGCCAATATGCGGCTGAGCTGGTTCCCAAGGAGCGCTGACGAAATGATCGCTTTCAATATGGGTTGGTTAAGGAGGTGAACACTTGCATGTTAACTTCAAACTATGTGGATTTTGATGTTTTGGTTACCCGAGCAAAGGATATAGATCAGAATCTAGGTTTATCCTATCATTCCAGGAATTCTAGTTCTAGAAAGAGAGTTGCAGAATTGGATGCTGGTGGTGGTCGATATTAGAGAAACTAA
This sequence comes from Hibiscus mutabilis, assembly GCA_019671005.1. Lineage (NCBI taxonomy): Eukaryota > Viridiplantae > Streptophyta > Magnoliopsida > Malvales > Malvaceae > Hibiscus > Hibiscus mutabilis. The sequence continues at coordinate 51,976,620 of CM033711.1, forward strand.
GATAGGAGGTATCGCTCTGATTAGAGACATAGTAGAGGTAACTTTGGAAGTGGACAACAAGGTCAAAAACTTCTGTTCGACACTTTACTGTGGCTGTTGTGGAAGACGACATTCGGAAGAGTGTTGGGGAACTCTTGGAACTTGTTGGAATTGTGGTTCACGAGATCACATAAGGTGTGATTGTCCGACTTGGCTAGAGATGGTCAGGTTCCTACACCTGCTGTTGTGCCGTAGAGAGGTTGTGGGCGCGACCAAGGTAATTTACAGCGTAGGGAGGAAGGTCAACGGGTTATTGCTCATACCGTGGCTGTTCAACCTAAAGGAGGAGGGCCTGCGAGAGTGTATGTGCATCACGACGGGAGGAATGACATGGATGTGATTGCAAGTACCTTTACTTTGCAATCTATGTCATTACTTTCTTTGATAGAGTCTGGTTCCACACTTTCATATATTTTGCGTGAGCATGCACAACTTCTTGACATACCTGTGGAATTGTTGGATGTGGGTATGCGTGTAATGAGTTTTTTTGGAGAAACGGTTGTTGTTAGGATAATGTTTAGGAGATGCCCTTTAATGGTTCAAGGTCATGTGTTTGCGATTGATATGATAGAGTTGTCGTTCTATGATTTTGATGTGATTTTGGGTATCGATTGGTTAGAGGAGCATAGAGCTGTGGTTGATTTTGAGACCAAGCAAGTTTCGTGGAGACTTGCCGATGATTATGAAGTTGTCATCGTGGGGAGAATTTTAAATTCTTATCAAATGTTGTTTTGACTTTGGAAGCATGAAAATTTTTGGAGTTTGGATGTCAAGCATACCTTACTTATGTTATGAATCCGAACATGAAAGAAGTGCTTCCTCAGGATATCCATACCATTTGTGATTTCCCATTGGTGTTTTTAGAGGAGTTGCATGGTCTGTTGCCAGATAGGGAGGTAGAGTTTTGTATCGAAACATATGCTAATATGGCTCCAGTGTCGATTGCTTTGTATCATATGGCACCATAAGAGTTGAAGGAGTTAAAGACTCAGCTTCAGGAGTTGTTGGATCATGGTTTTATCTGACCTAGTGTTTTGCCTCAGGGAGCTCTAGTGTTGTTTGTGAGAAAGAAGGATCAGACTATGAGAATATGCGTAGATTATCGGCAACTGAACAAGTTGACGGCAAAGAAAAAGTATCCTTTGCCACTGATAGATGACTTGTTCAATCAGTTTTGAGGTGCTACGGTGTTTTCTAAGATTGATTTGAGATCATAATACTATCAGTTGAAGGTGAAGGATAAAGATGTGCCGAAGACAGCATTTCGTACACGCTATGGGCATTATGAATTCTTCGTGATGATGTTTGGGTTGACGAATGCACCCGCAACTTTTATGGACATGATGAATCGAGTGTTTCATGAGTTTTTGGATCAATTTGTGGTAGTGTTTATTGATGATATTCTTGTGTACTCGTATACCGAGGGAGATCATGATAGGCATTTGCGAATTGTGTTGCAAATCTTGTTGGATAATCAGTTTTATGCTAAATTAAGCAAAAACGAGTTTTGGATTAGGGAGATAGTCTTTCTTGGTCATTTTGTTTTCGGCCGAGGGTATTTGTGTGGATCCGTAGAAGATTAAAGTTATTGTGAATTGGAAACAACCTAAGTCGGTGATAGAGATTCGTAGTTTCTTGGGTTTGGCAGGTTATTATTGTCGCTTTGTGGATAATTTCTCAAAGATTGCTTCTCCTTTGACAAAATTATTGCAAAAGGATGTTCGTTTTGAGTGAACAGAAGATAGACAACAAGATTTTGAGAAGTTGAAGGAAGCATTGACCCAAGCTCAATCTTGATTCAACTTGAATCGAGAAAAGAGCTTGTGATCTATAGCGATGTGTCTTATGTTGGTTTGGGGTGTGTGTTGATGTAAGATGGGAGAGTTATGGATTATGCATCTAGGCAGTTGAAGGTGCACGAGCGCAATTACCAGAAGCGTGATATTGAGCTTGCTGCGGCGATTTTTGCATTGAGGATTTGGAGGCATTACCTTTACGGTGAAAAGTGTGTTGTGTACATAGATCATAAGAGTTTGAAATATTTGATATTGCATAAGGAATTGAATCTTAGGAAATGTAGATGGTTGAAGTTTCTTAAGGATTGCGATTTGACGATTGAGTATCATCAAGGGAAGGCTAATGTTGTGGCTGATGCCTTTAGTAGGAAAGTTGCAGTAGAGTTAACAAGTGAATGGGTGGATGAGAGAGGGGCAAGGGAGTAATTTCATCAAATTTTAAATGGATGGAGGCTGGTTTTCTTAATTGTTTTACAGAAAAGGTTGGGATAGACCTCATCCCATCTCTCTCTCCTTCATCCTTCCTTGTAGACCCAAGGGTAACGGTTAAATCTTTACCCCTTGAGTTAGATTTTTGGATTTTGGGTTAAGAGTGTTGAAATGTTTCATCAAAGATCTACATTTCAAGGTAAGTTTCAACAAAGATGGAGGAGGATAAAAGGTTGGGTTTTGGTGGGGGTTGAAGAGGAAGAACGTGATTTAGGGATTTAATTCCCTTTCTTGTTGAAGAATTCTCTGTTTAGCATACCTTAAGTTCCAGCAGTGTTGCAATGTGATTTACAACATTTTCTTCTAGTGAAAAAAGTTAGAAACTCCTCCAAGGAGCAAGGGAATAGGAAAGCTTGAAATTCGAGCTAGAAGCTTCTTTCCCAGCTGTAGGATCAAGGTTAGTACACTACTAACTCCCTTGTGTTCCTACAAATCATCAATTTGATTGCCTTGTTGCTTGAGTGATGTTTTGGGTTGTTTGAATGCTTGACACCTTGTTAATGGCTAATCTTAAGATTGATGTTATTATAGCTTAAAATGGTAGAAAACTACTTAAACTACATTTCATAAGTTGTAGGTTCGATTTGGGGTCTTGCCTTTGGGTTTTGGGGGGCTTGGCGGATGAGTCTCGAACTCTAGAAAACGAGTTCTTGGTTCGAGTACCGATACGTGATGAAAGAGTATCAGTACCCCATTTTAAAACTAATGAAACCATGTAAAATTGCAAGGGCGTATTAGTACACCTATGGGGAGGGTTTCAATACCCCTTGTTCCATCAAATTCTAGTAACAAAAAGTGGTATCGGTATACTTGGGGGCGCATCAGTTCCCATGAGGTATCGGTATACGGCCCTGTGTATCGGTACGAGGCTTGGTTAAAAACCCCTTTAGCGTACTAAGCGAGGTATCTATACGCATATATAGGTATCGATACCTATTGGAGTGTATCAATACTCATAAGTGAGTACGGTACTCACTGGGCAATCTGCCCAAAAAATACATTTTTAGTCGAGGGACCTATAATTCGAGGACTAAGGCCTAATGGGCCTTTAATATGGTAAAATAAATAGTAAAACTAAGAAACTGAGAATTTAATCTCATATACGAACATAATAAGTAATAACTCAGTAAATGCTTGTAACACCCCGATTTTGAGCCTAGGAGTTAGCTAGGTAGAATAGACAGTTCGAGTGAACCGAATTAGTCAATTCGAGTTAGTTCAAGAATTAATTCATAATGAATGTTTTAATGTGACATAAAATATGGAAAAATGTTGGTAAATATCTAATTAATGTAATTAGGAATTTGGTAAACTCAATTTGGTAAAATAAATTCAGATTTAATAACATTTTGGTTTGGTGAGTAAAATGTAGAGCTTCAAAACTGTTTTGGTGACTAAATCGTAAAAGGGTCAAAATTTAGAATCTTTAAGGAGATAATCTACCAATATTTTTAATTATACTTTTTCCTTAATTAAGCTATTTTTAAAATAGTAATTAAATAAAAAGAAAATGGATTTAATTAATTTGCGTTTTATGAACTTAAATTCACTTTTCTCCCATAACTACTTTTGCTCTAAACTTTCTCTCAATTTTCCCATCAACCAAACTACTTTTCTTATTCCAAAATGACCAGGAATCAACCCTTTTTGATTTCATTTTGATTCCACAATTGTTTCCCTTGATTTCTACATCAAACTTTACTTGTTTTCTTAGATATTTCACTAAGGCCATGCCAATTAAGGGAGAAGCCAACCATTAGAGGTGATTTTCGTCAAAGGTTCTTTATTGAAATTCCCAATTTCTTAATATTTTACAATCAATTTTTGTTATGTGTTGCTGATTAAATTAACACTTTAGGGGTTAAAGTGGGTTTTGATAAGAAATTGGAATATCTTTGTTTCAAATATGATTTATGGTGATCTAGGTTGATTTAGATCATGTTAATTATGTAATTGAATGTTATAATGATGGAATTATAATAAAATATTGAAACTAATTGAATTTATAATTTCCTAGGTTGTGAATTGTAATATTTTGAGGTATTTATGATGTTATAAGGTTGTTGGAGGTATAAGGTGTGGATATAAGTTTTTTAGTTGTTTTTTAAGTGTTTAGGTTGTGTTTGGTGATGTTTTCGGTTATTTTTGAAAGGCATTTGATGGATTGTTGTGAGGCAAAGTTGGGGATTGATGTTGTTGGGATTATGGATGCATAATGATGCCTTAATACTCTATTGTTATGTGGTTAAAATAGGGGAGATTGATCCTAAACAATTGGCGAAGCTCGGAAGCTTCGAGCGCTTGATTTGCGTCGGCAAGTGAGGCTTTGTGTTGTCGGTGAGTGGAAACGTGGTTTAAAGCTTTATAAAGGTTTGAAAGTTATTTTGGGAGTTCAAATTAAGCTTGAAACACTTGTCTAAGATTGAAAGTAAGTATTGGATGTTCTCGCTCTCGTTTTCAGTTTTGTAAAATTCATTCTCATGCTATTGTTTATGGATTTGAGTACCTAATGCTATATGCATGTTTTAGCAATGAAAGATGCTGCAAATGATCATATATTGATGATTTATGAGTATGAAAATGGTTTGCAAAAAGGATTTAAAGAATTTTAAAATACATGGTTTGATGTATTGAAAATTGACTTGATTGATGCATATGTAAAACAACGATGTAATGTGCTTAAATTGAGTATATTGGCAAGTGACAACGGTTAAAAGTTATCGGATATAGTTGGCTAGCCTTAGGGTTTAAAGTGCACTATAATAAGTCACTTCATGTGTGTCGAGGGTGGCATTCCACCATGGGAACCGCAATGGTTGAGGGGTAATTGCTTAGAAATCTCCCGTTGGAGGATTTATACATCATAACTGTTGAGAGGTAGTAGTACCATGCTCCAGTTCGAGGATGTATGTGTAAGTGATCAAAATAACCACTTGAGAAATTTGTGTATCTGATGTGTTTTCATTAAATAGAAATGTTTGGTTTTGGGTCACTTCATTGCCAATATATGAATTAATGTATCGTTATAAATGGATTATGTTGTGTAATGTGATTTATATATGTTGAGCTCCTTAAGTCTTGCTATTAGAGGAATAAGCATGTGAGGGCTTAAGTTGAGGTTTGCTTGGAGATTTATGCTAGAGATCCATGATACATGTTATCATATGTTGTTATGCATGTTTTGGAATGATAGAAGAAGCATGAGATGTTTTGGGCATGATAAACTTTGCATGTTTTAGAGTAAATGGTTTTAATGCATTGAAGAGCCTTTTTCAATAATCCCTCACTAGGCATTTATGCTTACGCTCTCCTTTCTCATCAATGCAGATAAGTAAGCTTTCGGGGTAGTGAACAAGCAAGTAGGAAATCTAAGAGTTGAACTTTCTCAAGTATGGTTTTATAAAAGCTTAGTAGTAATAAATGGCAATGTGTCCAAGTTGTAATTGGAAGGGTTGTTTTGGTACTCCCCGTTTTATACATGTTTCTTCCAGTGTTTTGGATTTTTATGTTGGTTTATGCTTGGACTGGGAGCTTTGGGAAGATTTAAGCATGTTGGGTAGAAATCATGCCTGTAGGTTGACCTTGATAATTGACTTTGTTTCCTTGATGCCTATGCTACATTAACTTCATTAGAATTGTTAGTCTTGAGATGGTATGATGTTCATATGATAATTGAAGCTTGTTATTTTGAGCCAAAGAGTCGAATGTTTGGACAAGAGGTCATTACAGGCTGAATCATACCGATAGGGGTCATATGGTTTCGGTACGCGTGGTCTAATACAGCTCAAAAGTATGCAAAATTGGACATGGGTACCGATATGCTTAGCTTCATATCGATACGCCCTTTTGTGAAATAAGACCTTATCAATATGTCTTAGGAGTGTTACTGCTTCTTGTTTATGCAATTATATGAGTTTGGATAATCATTTTAAGTTGAAATTTAACCGACATGGATATAACTTGCTTAATTGAGGTTTGGTAACTTCAAATTTAGTTAAGTCCTTGTGGTTTTATAGTTTTGCAATTTGGTCCCTAAATAACAACTATGCCTAATTAGATGTCGATTCGACACCAGACTCAATCGATAACTTATCCACTGCTGACATGTTCACCTTAGGGTTTCTAAAATGCATCTAGACAAGATAAAAAGAAAATAGTTGGTGTAACATCCCAAAATCGGGCCTAGTCAGAATTCGATTTCGGTGACTGGAAATTTCACATCAGAAAGTCAAAATTTAAGAGTTGAACTCTGATCAAGTGATGTATTATTAGTTTATTGAATCCCAATTAACCATTGACACTATTAAGGACTATATTTTAAACTTTGAAACATAGTTTAGTGACCAAATTAAGAGAATTAGAAGTTGGAGTGACAAAAGTTTAGACAATTAAGAGTTAAGGGACTAATCTCACGATTAGCCCCTCCTCAATCTTAACCATCACCTACGTGGATGACTAAGGATTGATTTCTTCATCCTAAGAAAACTTCAATAGTTAAAGAAAGAAAGAAAGAAAGGAACTCACCGGTTGAATGTTAAGCAAGCACCTCTCCATCTTCTTCTTCTATCCACCTTAAGCACACACCTCCGTTGAAGGTAGAATCAAGCTTTGCTTTTCTTAAGTTCATCAATCATAAATTGAAGCAATCGATTGGGTAAGTAGTTTTCCTCAATCGGTTTATCGAATCCATGGCTAAATCATGTTTAATCTTGAACCCAAGGATTGAGTTAAGCCCTAGAAATCCTCTAGGGATATTATAGCTTAATTGTTATTGTTTTCATAGCTATTGAGTTGCTATGAATCTATTATCGATATTGAAATCCTTGTAAATCTTTGTTCATTGTAGCTCAAGAGATTCAAGGTGAAGAATCTCCAAATCCTCCCAATTCCACCAAGCCCAAGAGCAAGGGAGTTGTTATCCAGGAGCCTTGAAAGCCTCGAAATCATCGGTGAGTGTAGTCGGAGTCAAGGGATTGGCTAGGTGCTTTTCCGAAATTTGTTGATATTGAATTATTACATCATCAATACTGACCAAGGTATGTTTGCATTGAAACCTCATGAAATGTGCTATCAGTAAGCTTAGGTAAGCTCATTACATCACCAAGTCGACTATCAAATCCTCATACAATCATTGATATAATTAAGTATTGAAAGAGGCTTTAATGATTATGCCATGTGATTATTGTTATTGTTATCGTATTGATATTGCTACCGTTATTGTTATTGCGATTGTCATTGACATTGGTAAGTATTGAAATCCTTGGATACAAATGGACATGGGATACAATTGGCATGCCAAAGAATTCATGAGCTTATTGGTAAGAAGTAGACTACGGTCCTTGAGCTAAGGCTCTCATTGGCGATGTTGGTGGGATGTGATTGTGTTGGTCTTATTGGCGATGTTAGAGGATATTGACCATTCATTGTTGGCAATGTTGGATGGGAATTTGTGTATCCACATTACATGTCGATCCAAGGAAAAATATGTGAATAAATATTGCAAGTATTGTCATGATATGTCTTGAGATGCATTTCCATTGTTATCTATGTCATGGCTTTCATTGATGTTCATAACATTGCTTATGACTACCTCACGTGGCTAAGTAAGCCTAACGCATCTCATTTCCATGCATTTTCAGGTTAAAGCTTAGTTGGATCAAGGATTGGAGCAAAGAACGTTTTTGGAGAAAGTTACAATCCTCTTTGTAATGTTAATATAGTCCTTGAACTCATAGAATGGTGGCGTAGGATCTAGACAAGTTGGTTTAATCCCATTTTGCATGTATATATGGACCACTATGTTAAAAGGGTTAAAATGCTCATTTTGGCCATGTAATGTTTTGGTTAAAATCACCAAATATGCTTAAATACCACTAAAAGGTGAAAACCTAGTAAATGTATTCAAATAACCATAAAATTTGACATTAAAGTAGATTTCTATATTGAAATATTGTTGGTAAAATTTTATTGCATTTGGACATTGATTTCTAGGTCAAATAGACTTAAAACAGTATAAAAATGACATTACAGTGTAGGGCGTATCGATACAGGTCAAGCCGTATCGATACGACCTTGCATAATTGGTCTGGAGAAGCATAAGTTAACCATGGCGTATTGATATAGGTTTGATGTGTATCGATATGGACCGTGACAGTAAGGTTTGGGCATTTAATTGTATCGGTACGGTCTTAGGCTCTACTAGAACGAGTTAACCCGTATCGGTACAGTCTCAGTGGTATCGATATAGGGCCTTAATCGCTTGAAGTCAAAATTGAGTCTGCACTTATCCGCATCGATACGAACCCAAGGGGTATCGATATGGAGGTAGTTAATTCTGTTAAAAGGCATTGAACACAGTTTTAAAGGGTTTACAAAATGATCACCGATTATTGTACAACCTAATTGGATGGGTGAATGATACTAGAATAATATGAAAATTTACAAGATCACTATTATAATGTTGAATTTCATTATTATATAGTTAATTGAATTAAGGGACCCCTAAATTACTAGATTCACAATTTAGTCCCTAAAACTTATAAAGATTAGAAACTGGTCCTCATTTATTAGTCATTGTTTCAAATGGTACAGTTGAACTAATATCAATATTGGGTAATGTTTGGAAAGTGTAACCTTGTGTAAGTGACAAGTAATTACAAAATTTTTATCGCTCTGATCATCGTTTTGTTCACCGGTAGCATTCTCCGATCGTTCCCCACCAGGCTAGCTAGGGGATGATACAGTTGGCCTTAGCTTCAAATAACTCATTCGGGTTTGCTTCAGTGAACTCAATGTAGCACGCTCGGTTTGGTCTAGCGTCTAGTCCAGGTCAAAGGGGTTACATTTGGTGGCATCAGAGCCAGGTTATGATTGTTGGATATAAGTTTTGTTGGTTGTGATGTTGTTAGTTATTGTATGACATGCACGGTGTTTGATTATAAGCTTCTGTGATGAAATGTGCTGTGTTGGGGTTGAAACTTGGGAATACATTGCCTTATTTCTCCAAGGGTGAAAAGATTTTGTTTTGAAAAATAAGCATCTTGGATTTTTGCTTAAAGCCAGCCTAATTATTTTGTTCTTGCATTTTCATGTTGTAGATTCATCTTGTTTTGAAAGTGGGATCAAGACGAGAGACTTGAGCTAATACTAGTAATGCTGGAGAACGACATCTTAATGAGCTGCCACCCCTCCACCAATTCTACTTGTTGGTGTGGAAATCAGAGGTGGTATGCGTCAGGCACCGCAAGGGCCAGTTTTTGGCGATATGACGCCACAACTCCCTTTTTCCTCTCGTCTTCTTGACCCAATTCTTTGTTGTTTAATTAACAATAATTAAAACATACATTAGAGTAATTCAATATCACTTGACTTGTCTAAGAGCTTCACACAAAATTGCTTTAATCAAGTCTCAAGGTGATACATTCAAAGCATCCAATTAACACTAATTTCTAACAAAGAATGCAACTCAATAATGTAGGGCATTATCATACACATAAAACAGTCCTCTAGTTCTCCAACCATTCGAATCTGCCCCTAACAATTACTAGCCTAGACGAACAATAACAGACCAGTCCCCAAACTGTCCTGTTTAAAACAGAGCTCAATTCTATTGAATTAATTGCTTACATACAATTGAAAGCCATTCAATCAGTCCCTTAATTCAAGTATAATGTTACCCACAATTTAGCCATTCGAATTTCAGTAAAACAGTCCCTAAACTAAGCTGTTAAAATAAGGCAGTTTCCTTGCTTAATTAAACTATCCAAACTGTACAAAATCAGCCCTTGAATTAGATTCTTTCAATTCCATTATATCTAATTATCAAGTATTCACATGCATACACCATCTTTTGCAAGTAACCAATTTCATGACTACAATTCCTACTCATTTATTCATCAAGCAGGGTAGTTCCAAAACATATTGAATTCGGCCAAATACCCTCAATATCTAGGTAGGTTCGAATACATATAAACATCCCAATTTAACATTTCAATTGTGTACTCAGTTCACAACTTAATCAATCACAATACTAGCATAGTTTATTCATCAATCAAACTAACAATTTTAGGCAACCACTCGGCAATCATCAACATTCAACATTTCACAATTCAAGGCAGCCATTCAAAACACCATTATCCCACATATCTACTCAATGCGATCACCAACGTACGACCACTTATATAGAATTTACAATTCAAGCTTCAAATGCATTTATTTCTTATTCTAAATCTAAATTAATCATTCAAACTCTTTCTCAACCAAATATCACAATCGACATGCAAAGGTCGGTCTATAACTCTTCTATACAACATTCATACTTCATAATCAAGGGGTTTACAAGAAGGAAGCTTCCAAGCTTATACGATTAAACAATGTTAACAAGAATTTACTTACTCCAAATGAAGAACACTAGGAAATTTTAGCATCTAGCAACCGAGACCTCAAGGTTCATCAATGGTGGTTCTATAATTCCTTTCTCTCAATCATCTTGATTCGGCCGAGAGAGACAATGAAGGAGAACAAATTATTTGTTTGTCTCCTCATGAATGGAAATCCATATGTCCACTGTCCCTTGAGCCACATAATCAAGCCCCAAATATGTTTTATGATTATCACGCAAACATCAAATTCTAGAATTCCCACATTTTGGTCCTTTCAGTTCTACTCTTCTATTCCTCAAGGAGTTCAAATTGGTCCAATAGGAGCCATTACTATGTATTCAATGTAACTCACTCAAGTCATAACATATTAGGGATTTAATTTATGAATGGGATGTTACAATGAGTACCTTTTGTTTGGCGACACTTGGTTGGGGATTCGTATACCTAGGCTATTACTTGATTTTCAAGGCTATGTTAAAGGCAAATAATGAAGTTTGCAATTCTAACAATTAAGCTATCTTGATAACCTATGAAACAAATATCACATGCCTTTGATACATTATGATTGATGACTTATGTGCCAAGTAACTCTTGAATATGATATGTTATGTTTGATGTCTTAAGTGTCGAGAAATTTATGTTATGGTATAATATGTATGATGACTTGTGTGATAAGTAACTTATGTATTGTTAGGTTATGTTAAAAACAAATCAAGAAAAATTATAAGTTGAATAAATGAATCATGGCAATGACTTGCTTAAGAAGTAAAGTGTATATTTTGAATATTGATTGTCCTTTTGGGTGAATAGATATGCTTGGATAAAGTACCTACACATTTGTGATTGATTTGAATGCTTAAATGCTTATGATTTGTTTGATTATCCATGAAAATATGATTATGCTTATTTTGAATACCTTATCACTTATAGGTTTGATGTCTTATATGCTAAGTAACTCGCATATTGAAATGCTAAGATTGACATCTTACATGACAAGTAAATACATGCCTATGTCGTGTTAAATACCTATTATGATAAGTAAATTATGTTTAAGATATGTCATGCTTGATAATTGTAACCCCTCGACTCGGCCTAGTCACAAGACCGGACCGAGCGGTTACACGAAGAGTATTGAAGAAAAACCCAAAAGTTTCCCTTCAATAAATGACCCTTTTTTATATTTTCTAGATGCATCATTATTAACCTAAATGTACAAGCTAGCAACTGGTATGTTTACAACTTAGTCTGGTGTCGATTCAACATCCAATTGCCAGAATTATCATTTGGGGACCATTTTGTAAAACTAACAAATTACATGAACTTATTGTGAAATTAAGGTTACCAATATTCAATTAGTCAGGTTTCATACTCACATGTCAAATTTCAACTCAATTTGATCATCCAAACACGCTCAATTGCATTCACAATTTTTAGGGACTAGAACGTAAGAAAATAGAACATCATAAGATTCCAAGTAACCAACTTACCTAACACTGCATCAGTACACCTGCTCCCCGTATCGGTACGAATTGTACCAAAATTCCAAGTTGAATAAAGTTGTATCGATACGGCCCCGTGTACCGATACGCCCAACCTTTTTCCTCTAAGACCGTATCGATACAGTTATATCCGTACTAATACGCTAAGCCTAATTTGGCCTACATGTACCGATACAGTACCCCACGTACCGATACGCTTGGGCCTGTAATGTCTCAATTTGTAATTTAAACACACCTCAAAGATATTCAAACCATTGCAACGTGCTTCTAAAGCAACCACAACATATCCATAGATCAAACCTCAACCAAAAGCATTAGAAACAACATCGAAACATGATCACATACTAAAAGGGAAAATCAATAGGCATGAACCCTATTGCCAAGCCGAGATAAACACCAAAAACCATATCAAAGCTCAAATCAAACATTAAAGGCCATTTACAAAACCAATAAGGCAATACACTTGCCACAAACCAGGGAGTTCACAACATACTCTCCCAAATCATAAAGGTACCCTCCTATTGCCAAATTTATTACTATCGATTAGTTCAAAACCATACTTGAGCTAAGTGAATCTCTTGGACTTCTACTCTTGCCTCCTTGCTGCCCAACAAGCTATTTATTTGCATTATTAAGAAAAGAGAGCGTAAGCAATAAGCTTAGGTAAACCATTAACAATGCCTTTTGAAAATACTTTCCTCAACATATCATTTTACATCATCTCAAATCTATCTCATGCTTTTAAACTCGTTAAAGCAAAATCATCTACCTTTCAAAACACATGTATCATTTAACTGATGCATTAAATCCAATGCAAAACTATATGCCACTTCTCATGCTTAAAAATTATAAAGAATTTCTCAAAATAAGATCTCATGTATAGATTCCATTATACCAAACCATTTAAAACAATAATACACGTAGTCTCATATATTGGCTCTCAAGTGACCTGGATGGCTACGACCCCATCCTGGGATGGCTACAACCCCATCCTTTAAATGTTTGGATTTGCGTACACCTTGAAGGCTACAACCCCATCAAGTCTCATGGTGATACAACCCACCATACTGCACACTTCGGCCGAGTTGGCACTACCCCCATTGCCCGTGGTGATGGCACTATCCCCATCACTCGCAACACAATGGAACTACCTTCATTGAGTAACCGAAAGCTTTTGCTCACGTACAAATTTTTTATATATTATAGTGCACTCTCATCCTATTGGTCAACCAATTATAATAAGCATCATCACTTGCCAATGTGCACTTCAAAAACCATGTCCCTTACTGTTTTCAAAGCATAAACACAAACCATTGCTCATCCCATTTCAAAAGCAATATCATTGCATAGCATTTCTTAACAAGTTATAAACTCTTTCAAAACCATATATCTATCTCATGGATCACATTAATTATCTCTCAATTCATAAAAACATGCATAATAGTAGGTAACAAATTGTACCTTCAAACATGAGCGTGATTTATCAAAACAATAGAAATAGTCGAGAACCGAGAGTAAATTAAATCCTACTTACTTATGAGTTTAAACCAGTGTTTCAAGATTAATTTAAACCCCCCAAAGTCACTTTCAAACCTTTTTAAAGCTCTAATTCTTTCCATTCACCGATACGCCTAGCTTGTTTTGTCGAAGCGATTCAAGACCCCAGATCAACTGAACCCTCTACCAAAGCTATTGGAAGACACTCCCCTACTTTTAACCAAGAAAAATAGAAGATTAAATACACATCACTGCATTAAAATCCCTAGCAACACAACACCATACTTTCCCTACTCATCTATCAACATTTCGCTATCCGAAAACTACCAAAACACTGGGGAAAACACCCTAATTGATCTCCAGTCCTTTCCCAACGAAAACAACAACAAATCATCGTCAAGAAACACCTAAAAACATCTCCTCAACACCAAGATATCATTAGCCATCAAATAACCACTTAAACAAGCCAAGAACTCCAAGATATTAACCTAGAAATCAAACAATTTACCTAGTTTCGGGATTACCACATTAAAATCAATTTATCCACAATATCACACATCAAAATTATGATAAACCTTAATCATAAACTGTAACATACTTTAACCACCCTAGTAGGATTAGGTAAGTTACCACAATTTCAATCAATGATCCATTCAATTAAAGCTAGTGAGTTCAATTTATTTTAAGTCTTTGTTGCTCATTAAGTAAGTAATCGAATAGGTGAGGACCCAATAGACAATGCATGATTCACCTATTTGATATTTTAGGACCCATAATGCAATTAGTTATCATGATCAATACCATTTAGGACTTACTTGTTCTTCAAGCAACCATTCAACTAGATGGAAAACACAAAAGAAAATTTTCAACATTCAATGTAGCTATTATGCATACCAATAGGTGATTACATCATTTACTTAAGTGACCTTAATCAAACATACATGCTTTCAATGTTATATACATCATTCGCCCAGTACCTTAAGTGACCAAAGTAGTTCATGTCTAAACATGTAGATTACTACATTTACTTATTGTTAACTAGCCAAAGTCAATAGATCTATTCAACCATTACATGCATAATTCAACCATGGGAATCTAACATTAGGATAACAAGCATTCAAGCTCAATAAAGTGCATACATGTTCATATATACATACCATACTCTTTATATATCATAGATGAAGTTAATTTATACAAACCATAACAAAGTGATCATGAATATACATGCCTTAGGCGCCACCATCCTAGGATAACTATAACAAGATGGAAACATACTCTTTCAAGCAAAATGTGACTTGTACGAGCCTAGACTTCAGGATAGGATCCAATATCAACCTGAATCGTAGAAAAGAGACTTGAATAAGCTACTTAGATTTAATTTAGAGCTAAATCAAGGTTGTAGGACATGGATTCAAGCTTTCTCCCTCAAGCTTCCTTTCTTTTTCTCTAGTGAAATTCGGCAATTGGTATAATGAAGAAGATGATGACAACATCTAATCCATGCTATTGGATTTGTGTAATGTCTAAAATGTCCCTTAATTATTCCTTAATATTAACTTAGTCAAGGGCATTAGGGGAATTGAGGAATTTAGCACGCATTCTTTGAAATTGCTAGAGTTTACTAGTTGGCTACCTTAATTTGGTCACTTTGTTCTTTCATTCCTTCAATTAGACCCTTGACTAATCAATTTAGCTAAATTTCTAGATTCAATTAAGCTATCAACTTAAGCAATTGATTTCAATACTTCTAGGCTAGGATTTAGGGTGTTATAATCTAATCAGATCTTGATCTAACGGCTGCTGTGGATAGAGCGTTAGGGCTTCCCTCCCAGATCTAATATGGATCGTTTGATCAATGGCCAGATCTAACAGTCCAGGTTTGGCTGCGTAAGGATAAAGGGTCATTAGGGTTTTGTTGTTTTATTAGATTAGGGTTATAACATTTGGGCCTAAAACGGGCCTTATATAAATATGTATCAAATTTTGGGTTTTGTAAATGGACTTTATATATATTAATAAACCTTAGCTGCTTATTATTTATATATGGGCCTTTATTTACTTCAATAATATTTTTTCCTTTTTATAGTTTTTTAATTTCTATTTTAGAATAATAATAATATAATTGTAGCAATAATAACAAAACATAGAACTTTACAACTAACAATACTTTAAAGAAATAGTAATATTTTTGTTTCTTTGGGTTTTAATGCTAATCATTCACATACCTAACATAGAGATAGTATAACATATTAATAGATAAGTAAAGCCCTTTATTTGTAAAGATTAATAGAATCTAAAACGGTTTATCACCCCGGATAAAATTAGTGATTACAGCTGCCCCTCTTTGCTTATTCTTTGTGGAATAAGAATAAAGTAAAGACCATAAGCACTAATTTTATCCGACTTTCCTATTTGAAGATTCTGAGCTACGAGTTCCTTTTGTGTGGAACTGTTCACCCTTCCTCTTTCAAAAATCTGGAGCTATGAATATTTGCCTCCTTCACTCTGGAACCCTTATGTGGCGAGTCTGAAATCCTTCACCTGAAATCTTTGAGTCGTGGGTATCTGCCCCTTTTCGCTCTATAATCCTGATATGGTGAGTTTGAAATTCTTCACCTAAAACTCTTAAGCTATGAATATATTCCCCTTTTGCTCTGTAATCCTGATATGGCGAGTTTAAAATTCTTCACTTGAAACCCTTGAGCTATGAGTACCTGCCCCTTTCGCTCTGTAATCCTGATGTGGCGAGTTTGAAAATTTTCACTTGAAACTCTTAAGCTATGAGTATCTGCCCCTTTATCTTTGTAATCCTAGTGTTGCGAGTTTGAAATTCCTCGCTTGCAGTCCTTTTTGTTTTTTTACTTTGTTGTTTACTCCTTTTCTCAAGAATTATCTGATATAACCTTCAAATGTCTGTAAAACATGATTAAAGGCTATGATGGGATGAGTTAGCATGCTCCTAACTTAGGGATGTCTAACTAGGCATGATGCATGAACTGCAACACTTTTAAACTTTCTCAAACGCTTTCACTTTTTGGTTCATCAATCTCACCCTTTTCTTGCTTTCTTCTTCTTTTCTTCATAATGGTGGTACCTTTCTTCTTGCTCAGGTTCAACCTTCTATGCCCTTCCTCCCCTAAATTTTTGAATCTTTTGCTCTAAAGTGCCTTTTCAAGTTTTCACTTTAGAGTGGTTTTTTACTCAAAGCACGCTTATCGAGTTTTCAATTCAGATTCTTCTTTGGTTTTAAGAAGCCCGTTGTCGGGTTTTCAACTTAAACCCCCCGCATTCTTCTTTTCTTTTTCTTTCTTCTTCTTCTTTTCCTCTTTTTTTCATTTTTTTCTCTTTCTTTTTTTCCTCACTTTTTCTTTTTTATTTTTTCTTCAAGCGTAATACTTCTTGAAAAAGTATGAGTTTATTGGATTGGTCAATTATTTTCCATCCATCTCTACCACGATTAATGCCTCCCAGAAAAGGCCTTTTTAACTATGTAAGGTCCTTCCTAATTAGGCATCCCTCTTGAAACTCCCTCGGGCGAACCTTTTTGTTATAAGCCTACATCATCCTCTTTTGATACATTTGGCTATGATAAATGGCCCTTAACATTTTTTCTTCGATGAGGTTCAATGGATCAATCATGGCCTACATCCATTCAGCTTCATCTAACTTTACTTCATTCAAGATTCGAAAGGATGAGATCTCTACATCATTGGGTAATACCTCTTCCGTGCCATATACCAGTGAATACGGCATTGCCCCCATGAAGGTTCTCACATAGCTTCATCTAACTTTACTTCTCGTGCCAATCCCTGAAAGTGTCCATAGTTTTTCCTATGATCTTTTTAATATTTTTATTTGCCGCTTCTACTACCTTATTCATCTTGGGATGATAAATAGTAGAATTATGGTGTACAATCTTAAACTGTTCACACACTTCATTCATCACCTTGTTATTCAAATTGGAAGCATTGTCGGTGATGATTCTTTTTGGCAGACCATAGCAACATATAATTTCTCTTTTTAGGAACT
Source organism: Hibiscus mutabilis (assembly GCA_019671005.1). Classification (NCBI taxonomy): domain Eukaryota; kingdom Viridiplantae; phylum Streptophyta; class Magnoliopsida; order Malvales; family Malvaceae; genus Hibiscus; species Hibiscus mutabilis. The sequence goes on from CM033711.1 coordinate 51,994,350, forward strand.
TCCAAACTATTCCTCTTGTAATGTTGGCATATGAAGAGGCTCCTACCCACTTGGTGAAGTAATCGATGCCTACCAGGATGAAATGGTGCCCATTTGAAGCTTTAGGGTGTATTTAGCCAATGACCTCCATGCCCCAAGCAGCGAAATGCCATGGTGAATTCATGGTGTGTAACGACACTGGAGGGGAATGTATCTTGTCGGCATAAACCTGACATTTATCACATTTCCTCGCATAATTGATGCAATCTCCCTCCATGGTTGACCAAAAGTAACCATACCTCATATATATTTTGGCCATTGAAATTCCGCTAGCGTGGGTTCCAAACAAACGATCGTGGACCTCAACTAAGATCGTTTTGGCTTCTCGAGCATTGACACATCTTAGCAACATCTGGTCTATGTTTCTTTTGTACAAGATCTCTCCGTCAATGACATACCTTGATGCTAGCCTTCTAATGGTTCTTTCATCGTTATTGTCAGCCTCTTTTGGATAATCCTATAACTTGATGTACTAGAGGACATCATGATACCAACGATTTCTGTCCTCCTCCTCCTCTAATTTATAGCAATGGGCAATTACCTAAAAAATTTGCATCTCAACTAGCTTCATCTCGGCCCTTTGGCATACTTCAAATACGGTGGCTAACGTTTCTAGAGCATCGGCCATTTGAATATCCTCCCTCGGTAAATAAGTAAAACTAGTTTCCTCAAAGTCTTTAACCAATTCTTGGATTAGAGTGTAGTACTTGATCAACTTCGGATCTATAGTCTCCCACTCTTTCTAGAGCTAGTAGATTATGAAGGATGAATCCCTAAAGACTCGAAGCACCTTAATTTTCCTTTCTATGGCCGCACAAAGACCCATGACACAGGCTTCACATTCGGCTGTGTTGTTGGTGCAAAAGAATTCCAACCTACTTATAGACAAAGGGCATAGAAAGGAAAATCAACAACACAGCCGAATGTCTATTACCCCTATCCCATGGCCAAGGGCATTAGATGTTACATCAAAATAAAGCTTCCAATACTCTTTTCTTGGTGATGGGCTCTTCCTTGGACAAAGCACATATCAAATCTTAATCTAGGAAGCTAAAATCTAATGGCTCGTATTCCTATAAAGTGCGGCCTGCCAAAAGATCCGCCGCTACACTTCCATTTATCGCTTTCTGAATTACATAGACGATATCATACTCGGACAATAACATTTGCCAACGGGCCATTTTCCCAGTTAGCACTGGTGCCTCCATCAGAAATTTTAATGGATCTTATTGCGAAATTAAGCAAGTGGTGTGGTACAACATGTATTGTCTGAGTCGCTTAGTAGACCATACTAAGGCATAACACAGCCTTTGTATCAATGGGTATTGTGTTTAACACTCGGTGAACTTTTTTCTCAAGTAAAAATTACCCTTTCCTTCTTGCCAGAGTCATCAAGTTGCCCTAACACACAACCCATAGAATTCTCAAAGACTATCAAGTACAGGATTAACGGCCTATTCGGCACTGGTGCTACTAAAATTGGAGCATTGGTCAGGTACATCTTGATCTTCTCTAGTGCCTCTTGGTACTTTTCGTCCCACACTCCTAGATTGTTCTTTTGGAGTAGTCTAAAGATAGGGTTGCATTTATTTATCAACTGGGAGATGAACTGAGAGATGCAACTTAACCTCCCCAAAAATCCTTAAACTTATTTTTGAGTTTGGGGTGGTGGGAGATCTTGAATTACTTTCACCTTATCGAGGTCGATCTCAATTCCTTTCTCGCTTACCATAAAACCAAAGAGTTTATCGGATGTGACTGTAAAGGTGCATTTAGCTGGTTAAGCTTTAACCGGCACTCTCTTAGCCTTTGGAAGAGTTTCTGCAAATTTTGGATATGCTCCTCTTCGAATTGGGACTTGGATATCACGTCCTCCACGTACACCTCAATTTCCTTATATATCATGTCATGGAACAAGATTACCATGGCTCTTTAATAAGTTGCCCCGACATTCTTTAACCCAAAAGGCACCACCTTATAGCAAAATATGCCCCACATAGTCACGAAGGTGGCCATTTCCATGTCTTTGCAGTGCATTTTAATCTTATTATACCCACAAAAGCCATCCATGAATGAAAACCAAGCATGTCCCGCAGAGTTGTCAACTAGTGTATCAATGTGGGGTAATGAGAAGTTGTCCTTAGGGCTCTCCTTGTTAAGGTCTCTACAATCCACTTACATCCGCACCTTCCCGTCCTTCTTTGCCACTAGTACTATGTTAGCTACCCACTTCGGGTATTTAGAGACCTTCAAAAATTTGGCATCAAACTATTTTTTTACTTCCTCCCCAACTTTTAATAGCATGTTCATTCTCATTCTTCAAAGTTTTTTCTAAACGGGTTTGCATTTGGGCCGTATAGGGAGATTGTGCACCACAATATCTGTTTTTAAACCAGGAATGTCTTGGTATGTCCACGCAAACACATCTTTGAATCCTAAAGCAATTTGACCAAATCCTGCTTGACTTTTGATGACATGGAATTACCGATCTTTAGTTCTTTCTTCTCTTCGTTCGTCCCTAAATTTATGACCTCTTCTTCTTCTTGATGCGATAGTATTTGCTTTTCCACACTTGCCATTAGTCTTAACAACTCATATGGGACCTCGTCGTCTTTATCGATTTCTGCCAAGCATATGGGTCCTTCGAATCTACCCTGGGACTAGATTCAGAATCATGCATACAGTTTATGTTAAGGGGCATGCACAAATTTGAAAATATGCATTAGGAATAGAAAGGGACAGCTTATGATGTAAATAAATAAATGAATAAATAATGAATAAAATGAATGTTATGTTTGCCACTTGGGAATGAGATATAGAAAAGCTCCATTTCATTGAAAGCATATAGAATTTGACATAGATGCCTTTTTACAAAGAATCCTCATTACTTTTGGGCGGAAGTAACGGGGTTGTTCTGAGCATTACTGATTCGAACATAAAAACCACAGGCATGTCCACACAGGTCCAGTTGTTGAGCTTTTCACTTAGGAAGCATGGGTAGATCTTTGCCAAAGGCTGGACAATCTTGACACCCTCGGTGATCACGTTCACATCTATCTCTTCCAAAGCTTCACAGGTTAGTTCTTCATTGAGGTATTTCTCGCCTTCTCGAATTGCTTCTTGGACTTCCAGCTTAGTGTTCCTTAGTCTGTCAGACTTGAAAATGCACTTGAAATCTATGTAAGTGATGGGAGCCCATGGAACATCCTTCCTAATGAATCGGGCCTTCCTTTGTTCTTGCCTCTTCTTCCGCTCTTGTTTATGTTGCAAGAAATTGGGCCTATAGCCAAGCCCCAAATGGATGTTCTTTTGGATGACGCTCACAGGTCAGAGGTGTCCTTGCAGATTACTTCCATAGCCTTTCCCCTTCCTTGCCCACTTCCTAGGGTCTCCGATACCACCATCTTCGTGCAGTTGGATAGTTTAGGGCAAGGGATCTAGATCTTTTTAGTGACAAAGGTTGTGTTGATAAATTCCAAAGCCCTAAAAGCACATTCCATTGCCTTCTCATTGGTCTGGATATATGGTGCATCCGAAGCCACTAAAGCGATGATGTCTTGTTCAGTATTAACCTTGACCAGTTTCTCTTCAATAACAAATTTCAATTTCTGGTGTAGTGAAGATGGGATGGCACCAGTCGAGTGTATCCATGGTCTTCCCAACAGACAATTATTGGATGGTCAATATCCATGACCACAAAATCAACAGTGTATTCACTAGGGCAAATGAGTAGGGGTACTTCAATTTTCCCAACCACGTCTCGTTGGGTCCCATCAAATGCTCGTACAGTGTTCTGACAGGGTTTCATGTGTTAACTGACGATTGGTAGGCATTGAAAGGTAGCCAGAGGCATGACATTTAGAGCGGAGCCGTTATCAATCAGTACTCCCTATAACACATGTCCTTTACAATGGGTGGTGATGTTTAGGGCCTTGGTGGATCCCCTACCCCCGATTGATATCTCATCGTCACTAAAGGTGATGTAATTGTCAGTGGTGATATGGCTGACGATCCGGTCTAATTTACCGATCAAATTTTGCTTGTGACAAAAGTTTGATTAGAACCTTTAACAGAGCATCGCGATGTTTTTTTGAATTCAGTAAGAGTTCAGTATTGAAATCCATGCTGACTATTTCTGGAGTTGCTCCACAACGTTATACTCTCTATGTTTCAAGAACCTCATGAATTCTTGGGCTTGGGCCTCCATGATTGTTTCTTTAATCTTTGGGGATGGCTCTTCTCTGAATATCTTCTCATGTTTACCCTCGGTTTCCTTACTTTCTTCTTTTTGTTCATCCACTATTTTGGGTGTTTCTTGACCGTAACACTGCTCACTTCTCGTGAAATGCCCTACACCATTTACCCCTTTAGGACTCGATTCCATAGGCCCTTTCAGAGTGGGTTTTGTCCCCGTCATTACTTTCACAACATCTTGTGAGCTGGAGGATCTTGGTGTTGAAACGCTTGTGGTATATTTCCATGGGGCCAGATGTGTATCCTTGAAAGAAAAAGATTTTGGGGTAGAAATTATGACCTTGGGGACCGCCTTAGGTGTACTTTTTTCTCCCGGCTTGAGATCAAGGACAAATGATCTTTTTGCACTTTATCTGGTATCTTGACTATTTGACATACACACTTCTAATTCTTTCTTTCCTTCTTCCTTTTCAAAAAACTCAATTTCTCTACTATTCATCATATCCTGAATTAATTGACAAAACTTTGTACAATCCTGGATTTCATGATCCTTTGATTGATGATACTCGCAATACGGGCTACAACTCTTCTTCACGATCACCATTCCTTAGTTGAAGAGGCGTGCCATGCACAATTGTTGAAAAACCCACCTCAATGGGGACTGAACTTCAGACATGCTAATTTTAGCATTCTAGACATATTCTTTTTCAACAACGTTTATGCCTTGTCCCCCATGATTGTAGGGGTTGTTGGCCTTACTTGGTTCCCCCAACTGTAATACTCTAGTCCAGATCAAATTTTGGACAAATTTCTTAAACGCCATACAGTTTTCAATCAAATGTCCAGAACATCAGCGTGGTATTCACAATGTGCCTTAGGGTCATAACCACGCTGGGTAAGGTGGGTTAAAGGGAGTAACATGATAAGGCCGAACTAAATCCACCTTATAAAACTGGGAGTAGAGTTTCTTGTAAGAGATTGGTAGTGGAGTGAAAGACCGACTCTCTCATTCTTTCTTAGGTCCTCTTTCTTCTCATTTGTTGAAGTTTCAGGTATTTCTAGTCGTGGCTTGGGTTGGGAGATAGTGAGGTTCTCGACAACTTAATAAGAGTCTGTGCTGTTAACTTCGTGATCTTTCTTCTTGAAATGTTTGCGCGACGATTCACCTTCGTCAATCTTTTTACTTTTAATGGCAACTTCAATACGCTCACCAGCCATGACCATATCTCTGAAGTTACTGAAAGGATTGCGGATCAAACAATCATAGAGTGTCTCTTTTAATGTGTCTACAAACATTAATGAGATCTCGTTTTCATGAAACGGGAGCTAAACATGTGTTGCCACATCGCGCCATCTTTGAGCATACTCCTAGAGACTCTCGTTGATCCTTTGCTCCATTCCTTTCAACAAAAGTTGATTAGGGACTATATCAGTTATGTGCTTGTACTGGTGAGTGAAACCTCTGGCCAAATCCTTCCACGACTTGACTTGGGCTCGTGTTAGCTGGTTGTACCAACTCGAGGTAGATCCTACTAAGTTGTCCTGAAAGAAATGAATCAGAAGTTTCTCGTTATCGACGAATCCAACCATTTTTTGGCAAAACATGAATATGTTTTCCGTGGGGTAAGTCATCCCATCAACTTTCTTGAATTCCGGAGCCTTGAATTTGTGTGAAATTTCCACATCTGGGACCAAACTGAGTTCTTGGGCGTTCAATCCATAGGAGCCTTCTTCATCTTCTTTTACTCAAAACTTTTCTTCGAGATCTGTCCGAGTGTCCTCTAATTGCTTCAAGAATTCTACCTTCACCTGGTTTAGTTTTTCCAACTCATCAAAATCTAGGATTCTATCCCTAACATTTTCGATGTTTCCAAAGGTTACGTCGGTTTGAACTAGGGTTACAGGGCTGACTTGTTGAGACGAAGATACCCCTTGTGGAGGGTTCGATGACGGTTCAATGAAGAGGGGATTCCATAAGTTGGGGCATATGATTACCCCCCGGAGTTTTGAGTAGGATTCTCGACAGCGCCTCTCTTTTTGGCCTTGCCTTAAACTGGATTGCAACATATAGGACATCTCTCTCATCATGTCTTGTTGAGATTTGATGATGGTGTCCCTCAATTCTTGTTGTCTTCGTTCTAACTGACTTCTAAGACCAACTTCCAATTTTGCAAATCTTTCCTCCATTATCCTTGTTTGTAAACAAGTGCGATATGGGTGTGGAATGATTGCAATTGACCCTTCAAATTCTCTCTTTGTTACAATATTATCATTATTAATCATGTTGCATAAGCAGTTAATGCATGTTATATGTGTTATGCAATGCATGAAATGGAATGTAAGAATGTATGCAAATAAAAGCATTGATTCCATTGGTGGTTGTCCATGAACAACTTTCATTGAAGATTAAAAAGGTTCTCATCACAAAGCAAGAAACATAAATTACTACAGATATGGCTTAGCCCTAACTCCTAACTCCCCAATTGCTTCAAGTTGCTAAGTGAACTTTGGTGCCTCTTCCATGTCTGGAGCTATAAACGGGTGGAGAGCTTTGACTTCTACGGCCAAGTCCTTCACATGCCTAGCGACTTCTTGTACTTGTACCATCAGTGTTGTATAAAAGTCATTCTGGTCATAAATCATGCATGTAGCCTCATGGAGACGCCTCAACCAGTATTTGTCTCTTTCTTCCGCAGCTTCTTTGAGAACTACAATTTTTCCAAGGTAATCCTGAATAGTGGCTTCCAATGTCTTGATCTGATTTTGGAGTGTTTCATTCTCTTACTGGGAAGCTTGGAGCTCAAGAAAACCATTCCAGTTATGATACTCTTGAAGAGACTGATCTAAACCCATAATCCTCTCTTCAAGTTGTGCGTTATGGGCCTGGCTCATACTTAAACTTTTGGGGGTGGAGTTGTACAATCTTTACAATTCAAACACTCAATTTTTTCTTTCTTGTGATTTTCTCTTCCAGACGGCGATATTCTCTTTCTCCGCATTCACCATTTTCTTGATTTTCTCCACTTCTTGCATAGATTTTGCTTTCTCCCATTGAATTTCATCTTGAACAACCTTTCTATTTTGATTTCTTGTTTACCTTTCTTTCTTTCTTTCCTCTTTGACTAAGCGTATCTCGTTCATCCTTTCTTTTTCCACAGCTAGGAATTTCTTTCGCTCAACATTCTTCACTAAATCCTGAAGTTTAAGAGTGTCGCTATGGTAGAGAGTATTCCTCTCCTTTAGGTCCGTGTTGAGCTTCATCAACTGTTTGATAGTCTTGTCTCACTCGTCCACCTCTAAGCTAACTTTATAAAGCTCGCTTGTGTGCTCGGTTCATTGCGCATCCATCCTCTTTTTGACCTCCTCCAATTCGCTTCTTAGGATATCAACATCGGAAAGGACTATCCTTAAATGCACCTCGAGTGACATCGTCGGTCCTTCATCGGGCTCCATAATTTTATCATTAATTCTTTTCTACATATAGAAGGCATAGCCTGGGGTGAACATTCACTTTTTGTCTGCTTCTACCTTTATACGGTAACAGTGATCCCATGCTCTAGAGGCAGCCTGGACCCTTGCCCTAAATTCATTCTTGAACGTGAACTCGGTAGCGCTCAAACCAATAGTGACAGTAACAAATTGTCATGACCCAAATTGCCTCGACACCAATAAAGGGGCACAAGCAATTCCACCGTGTAAGCCAATCATCATCAACCGCTCATAATCTCCGCATCTATACAATAAGTGAAGGATGCTACAAAGCCAAGGTACCCTCCACGCAATGTCTTCATGCCTCCAACCTGCGTTCAAGAAAATGAAAGTTTCGGTTAAGATAGTTGTTACCAGATTGGCCTTCTTCTTCTTTATAACACCCCTAAGCAAGCAACCAAGAATCAGGGTGATTTAAAAACTTTTTAGTTGACTTAAAAGAAATTAACCTTATCTTTACATCAGGTATATACAATTTAAAACATTTAGCAATAACTTGACCCAAGCAATCATTCACACTTTACATTTTACATAGCTTGAAAGACAAGCAATCATAAGGAAATACCTACCATACGTACTAGGGTGATAAATAATATCATATACTAAAATCACGATTATTCTGTTTTCACACCAATTATAACCGTTTACAAAAACTTTCGCATGTCAAAACATTGCATGCAACAACGTCATACTTATCGATTGCTTAATTTGGCCATTGATCTAATGACGTGAACTATGTTACCTGTTTGAGGTTAACCCAAATTATTAGGCATATATATATATAATTATCATCCACATATGTGCAAAACATCATGGTAGTTTAGCAACTTAAGCACATATGAATGTCTACACAGTCATATAATCGTACAAACAATCTAACTCATTAGCAAACAGCCAGAAGAAATATATAAGGCCCATTACAGACATCAAATGCTTATGAGGCTTTTTCTACGCAAATATAGGAAACCTCCAAGAAAGAATAAATGCATAATACATTCTTAGTAACTATGATGTGCCACCATCTAGGAGATCAGAGGAGAAATTACACCATAAATCTTGTACTTGTGACTCAAGACAACTAAAACAAGTTGTACCTTGAAAGGTAGAGAGGAGATTTGATAAGTGTAAACATACTTAGTGAGTGTACAGAGGGTTGGATAAAAGCAGAACAACTAACTTAACCCTTCACTAATAAGTCAATTTGAGTTAGGGGAACTAGTCTTTGATAAGGAATTAGTGAATCCAAAGTTGTTCTACACATCAATAACATCTAAAATGTCCAAGCAATTACATACATACAAGTGTATGTATACATTTTACCAGACTATCCATGTATAATTAAACTATCCCAAGTCTATGTATACACAAATATACTTCAAGACAATTAGTACTTTCTTATTTACCAGACTATTCAATTATATCATATACATACTTAATAGGGCAGTACATGTGAGTATACATTTTACACACTTTAAAATAGTTCCATTATATCAGTACAAGTTACAATAGTTCTCTACACCTGTTTACAAAATTTAACACTGTAAACAGTCCACTTCCATTCAAGATTACACAATTATAAGTAGGTTTCATATGTACTCATTATTTCCTTTAAGACTGACAGCAACATATATGTTTACACATACAAAACTGGGCAGCCTTGTCACATATAATCATACAAAATTGGACAACATTGTCACATATAATCATATTCAAAAATGGAAAGCTTTGTCACATATATTCACATAACAAATTTGGGCAGTGTTGTCACATATAATCATAATCAAAACTGGAAAGCTTTGTCACATATATTAACATAACAAATTGGGCAGCATTGTCACATATAATCATAATCAAAACAGGACAGTTTTGTCATCTATATTCACATAACAAATTGGGCAGCATTGTCACATATAACCATAATCAAAACTGGACAACTTTGTCACATATATTCGCAGAACAAATTTGGGCAGCATTGTCACATATAATCATAATAAAAAATGGATAGCTTTGTGACATATATTCACATAACAAATTGGGCAGCATTATCACATATAAGCGTAATAAAAAATGGACAACAATATCACATATACTCACATAACAAATTGGGCAACATTGTCAAATATAATCATAATCAAAACTGGACATCTTTGTCACATATATTCATCCCTACAAGGCTTTCATATAATATACTCATTCTATCTATCACAGCTCGATTCTCATAGATTTGTGATAAATGAGTCACTAAGGTAGGTTCATGGCTCAAATCTAATTTCTTAATAAAGATCGATTACAATCTATTATAGCCACAAGATTTCTAAGATGATCCCAATACTTATTTCAATTATGCTCAAATATCATTTAAATAATGGTTATTTATCACGCAAATCTCCTTGGTGACTCATTCGATCAACTTATAGATTTACTATCCTTCCTAAACAAGGCATCTCGTTATCGGTTATGATTTACATGGTAAAACCTTAGATCATGTAGGGAATGGTTTGATTAATAGTTTGTGACTCTACAAGAAGTCCTAAAGCCAATCTATCTTGTTGCAACAAAGGGATCGATCCCATAAACCAGGGGATCGATCCTTTTACACTTGGATACTGGAAGCAGAAATTAAAACGATCCTGCCAACTTAGGAATCGATCCCTTTATTTAGGGGATAGATCCTTTTTGCACTTGAAGTCTGGAAAACAAATATTATAGTTTCAAAACAGTCTATGTACACTTGTTTCTAATTCAAAATTGCCTATAAAGTATGCTTATACGTTTTTAGATTCAATACAGTCCCTTAGGTACTTGTAACCATCCAAAACTGTCTAGCATACATCCATATATGCTCAATACAGTCTTTTACTCGTATATACTCATGTGTAATCAAACAATCTAGCAAGCATTCAAATATACTCAATATCCAAACATCCTCTTGGATAAAGAATTGCACCGATTTCCCCACTTTATCCATGCCCACTCCTCATTCAATGACATGTGTAAAAACCAAAGTCATGTTTTATTACTAATGCATCAATAAAATTTCAAATGATCAAGCAATTACATACATACATTATTATTTTAAATAAACATGGTGTTCTAAATATGCAAATTGATCCAACTTTACTCACACCAATAAAAGTAGTATCATTCATAATGTTGTACCTCTCCTTAAAAGAAAATTTATCTCAAATTTTTTTCGGAACAAGGATAAGGCTCTTAATCCATTCTATTCTTCACTTATTGAGTGAGCACAATCTTCCATGTATAAATTAAAACTATCCCTTTTAACAATCATAGATCCATGTATACAAAACTCAATTATAGTCTTTTAATCCGAAGACAAACCTAAGCTCGATCACCGCTTAACCCGGTTTAGAGTAAACTGAATTAGGTAGTGTTAAGAATAAATATAGGATGCCAAATCATACAACCAACGAATTAGGAGATTTATAAACTTTTTAGTTGGCTTACCTTATCTTTACCAGGTATATACAAATTAAAACTTTAGCAGTAACAAATCATTCACACTTTACATTTTATACAGCTTGGAAAGGCAAGCAATCATAAGGTCACATATAATCATACAAAAATTTTATGCAACTGCATGTCAACATTGTCACATATAATCATATTACAAAAATCATGGTAAGCTTTGTGTCACATATATTCACATAACAAATTTGGGCAGTGTTGTTCACATATAATCATAATCAAAACTGGAGATAAAGCTTTGTCACATATATTAACATAACAAATTGGCAGCATTGTCACATCACATATATTCACATAACAAATTTGGGCAGCATTGTCACATATAATCATAATCAAAACTGGGCAGCTTTTCCACATATATTCACGTAACAAATTTGGGCAGCATTGTCACATATAATCATAATCAAAACTGGATAGCTTTGTCACATATATTCACATAACAAATTGGGAAACATTGTCATATATAAGCATAATCAAAACTGGGCATCTTTGTCACATATATTCACATAATAAATTGGGTAGGATTGTCACATATAATCATAATCAAAATTGGACAGCTTTGTCACATATATTCATGGCTACAAGGCTTTCATATCATATACAGATTATGTCTATCACAACTCGATTCTCAGAGATTTGTGACAAATGAGTCACTAAGGTAGGTTCAGGGCTCAAATCCAATTTCTTAATAAAGATCGATTGCGAGCTATTATAGCCACAAGATTTCTAATTTGACCCCAATCCTTTTTTCAATTATTCTCATATATCATTTAAATAATGGTTTCTTATCACTCAAGTCTTCTTGGTGACTCATTCGATCAACTTATAGATTTATTATCCTTCCTAAACAAGGCATCTCGTAATCGATTATGATTTACATAGTAAAACCTTAGATCATGTAGGGAATTGTTTGATTAATAGTTTCTGTCTCTACAAGAAGTCCTAATGACATTCTATCTTGTTGCAGCGAAAGGATTGATCCCATAAAGCAGGGGATCGATCCTTTTGCACTTGGAGACTGGAAGTAGAAATTAAAACGATTATGCCAACCTAGGGATCAATCCCTTTTATTTAGGGGATAGATCCTTTTTGCACTTGAAGTTTGGAAAACATATTTTATAGTTTCAAAACAATCCATGTACACTTGTTTCTCATTCAAAACTGCCCATAAAGTATGCTTATACATTTTTAGATTCAATACAGGCCATTAGGAACATGTAACCATCCGAAACAATGTAGCATATATCCAGATATGCTCAATACAGTCTCTTACTCGTATATACTCATATGTGTAATCAATCAATCTCGCAAGCATTTAGATATACTTAAAACAGACTCATATTCGTTCATATTCACAAATGTGATCAAAACAGTTTTTTTATTTATGCGTATAAACTTTCTTGGATTCTTTGCACATAAGTTGTTAATACATACAATCATGCCAACAACTTATAAAACACTTATCGTGTATAGTGTTTTATATCCAAATATTACTTGTCGTTTAAGACAGTGCACATATCATAAAGTATGCAAAGACCTTTGTTTCATAATACATTGTGATTATTCTATAACTTAAATACAAATTTCGACGAAAACCTTTCATAGTAGTCTCTCGGAAGCATATAATACTTATCAAACACATATATTTCTTATTCACAAGTTATCACATATATCAATCATGGTCACTAGATTTCTTAGCATAGGATCTTAAAACAAGTTCTCCATTTAACTTGCAATTTACATAACGTGTCTTTTATCATAGCCTTAATCATCAAGTAACATGAAATCTCTCAATTGAAACATAAATTTTCAAATAAGAGTTAATCATCTACAAATAGATTTACATATCTTTCTAAGCAAGTTACCACAATTCCATCTTAATTTAGCATTTTCATTTATGTTTGTTTAATAACATAGCCTTGGAAATCAAATTTCCAGCCTCGTTACACGAATTCCCAACCAACTGCCGCCCATAAAAAAAACAAATGATACTCACAGCGTCGGTCAATCCCTCTTACAGTCGCCAAGTGACCACACACACATCCCTCCTACTGTCGCCAATTAAGGACCACTATCCCGGACCGTAGTCTACCCCAGCACTGAGCTCTATAGACTCTATGGCATGCCACTTTTACTTAAGACTGACTCGAGACCAAGCCTTAACATATATCATCTTTTAACATATTAAGGTGAGCATAGCTCCACATCATAATTTCTTATCAATGCTTTATAACCCCATTTTATTTGGGGTACACAAATATTCACTTGATGTGAATCTCTTTGCCCTTATCATTTTGGGTACACATATATTCACCTCGTACGAATCTAATTACTTCATTCCTTTCAATCAAAAGGCTTCATATCCATAAACTTATCATTTTCTTACTAGAGATAAGCACCATTCCACAACATTTATTTCATGCCATCAAGGCTTATTTCATATCAACACAATAAGTTCAACCACGTATGATTATCAAACAAGTAGTGTTCTTACATAGCATTTCATACATATTCCCCTTATTCAAGGTATCAAGTAAACCTAGCTTATTGTTCTTTCATATTTTGTAAGTGTTCACTTTCATATGAATTTTCTATTCAATTTCAATCATTTTCGAGAGGTAGCATAGCATAGAAAAAGGTTCTTATAGTACTTACACAAGTAAGAAGTAATTTTGATCAAAAGCATGTCATCAAATCCAAGCATTGCACAACATAAGATCCTTACCTGATTAGGTACATACCTTGAACCTCCTTCAAGCTCATTTAAGCATAGCTTAAATTAAAGTGCAAACAAGGTAAAGTTTAAAACAAATATCATGCTCGAGATAGCTTTAGTCTATCCTAAGATTTTAAACTACACTCACCTTTATCCCAAAGTTACGGGATACCTGAACCCTTAATCAATCATGCTACTTATCCAATCCTTTCCTAGCTTCTTCTTGGTGTAATATGACAAAAGTTCAATCTTGTGTTAGCATGATTCCTAATAATTTGTAACAACCTAACTTGTAGTATAGGAGAAATCCATGTGTAGACTCCTAAGCAATTGAAATAAGTGACTACAATTGAATGTGTGAAGGACCTATTCAAAATTTAAGCACACTAGGAGGTCAAAACCAAAATGACTAAATAGATTAAATCACAACAATTATGTTTTGCATGGTAAGTTATAATAAATTATGTGATGGATGTTGTGTCATTTGGAAAACAAGACACGTGTAGGTGAAGAGAATAATGGGACAAACAAATCATCATCTCCTTCTTCATTCTTTTTCTTAGAACCAGTTGTGAGAGAGTGAGAAAAGAGAAATTTTTTAGAGAGAAAGCTTAATCCATGGGATGAACCTTGAATAGATGTCAAATTGAACTTTCTAGCAGCATAAGTAAGGTAATAACATGTTATTTCATTCGATTATATGCTAGAATTTCTGATTAGGTGATGATGTAATTGTTTGATTTGAAATGTATACATAATGAACTTGTTGCTATGAGATTTTGGTTAAATTATGAGATTAGTAACAAGAATCGAACCAGTGTGCATGTAAAGATGTTGAATTCATTACTGAAAATGGTAGATGATAATCATGGTTCATATATATGTACTAGTTGTTAGAAAGAATAAGCATGTTGCTGGAAATTGTATGGAATGCTGCCTTGATAGAGTGATAGAGTCTATTGATCACTAATGCCATGTTTTAATCACATTGATAAGTGAATTAAACTGAGGTAAACTTGTAAGGAAATGTATATAAGATAAATTATCATGTTAGAATCATGTCCTTATGAATTAAGAAGCTTAAAACCTAATCTAGTGTAATCTGCCCAGATAACTCTGTTCTGAGCAGAAACTTTGAAAAAGCACCATAAATTGTATAGGTCGAATTAATGGCCGAAATTTATATGGATTGAACCTTGATATGTCTATTTTCATTAGGAGAAAACAGAATTGAATTCTGGATTGTCAGCTGGAATCTGGAAATGAAAACCTCGGGATAGTGAAAACTGTCCAGAAATGCAATTACCCTGTATTTGAACTAAAAACTGTATTAATTGGTAAGACATTAAAATCCAAGGTCTAAATTATTGTAAAGAGGGTTAAATAAGCTTTCTAATGGTATAAACTAATTGAAATTCTGACGTACGGAATAAAAGTTATGCATGTTTAAGCAAGTAGTGCACAAGCTGGCTGGCAGCAGCAGCCTAGGTACTTTGAGACTGTTTTATTTACAGTTTGGTAAACTGTTCTGTAACAGTTTTGGGACAGTGGTTACTGCCTTGTTTTACATGAATAGAAATATAAACAATTGAAGTCATGTATGTTAATCTATGAAAATGAATATGTTGTCAGATTCATATATGTTAAGTACTAGTAATGTTGCCATGGTTGAATGAATATGTGAGCTTGTTTTGACATATGTATTTACTTGTGCAATGTGTTAGAACCAAGAGTGAATTGGGTGGAAGAGGAAAGGGTGGAACATCATAAAGCTAAGAACAAAGGAGTGTGGATCCAAGACTAGCTAAGCTTGGAGTATTGTGAGTGTGACTATGTTTAAATTCAGCATAGATTGTTAATATAGTTAAATTACTCGATTGTACTATGAGGCTTAAGGTGCATATGCTTGCTTTGATATGACTATGCTTGGTAAGGTGACTATATCCAGGTATGTGTGAACAATCATTTGTGTGAATTAAGAAATGAGTTGTATTGGTTGTTATAATGCAAAATGTGGCATCCTGTACATGCAACTAAGTACCCGAAAGACTTAGGAGTATATGAGTGAATGTTTGAAATGATTAAATGTCCCAATGGTACATGATACCATTGCCTGTTGCTGCTTGATTCGAAGGATTAAATACTTCAATGGTACATTTTGCCATTGCCTAATATTTTTCAATTGGAAATACAATATGTTACAATGGTACATGATTCCATTGCCTGATTTCGCTTGGTACTATATGATTCAATGGTACATATTACCATTGTCTGACAAGGTCTAATTGAAAGGTTTATATAATTCAATGGTACTTGTTACCAATGCCTGATAGTGTTCGATTATTGATGCTTATCTAGACTTTAATCAGTCTTAGTCAGGTCATATAATTTAAATTGCTTGTAATGGATTAGATTATGAAAATGAACAACTTTAACTGTTGCTTGATGAAGTCTTCTCATTATAAATATGTTTTTCCTACATTATATTTGAGCTTAAAATAAGCTCCTTGTTAAGAATTATTAAGAGCATGCAATCATCTTATTATTGACTAAAATTTCGAAGCTAGTAAGCTAACTAGTCACCCTGATTGTGGTACAGGAGAAACTGATTGTTGATCAAGCTTTAGGAGAATTTTTGCAAGGTCACCAAGGGCATCAAAAGTATGTTTATGTTTGTTAAGTTAACTCCTAGAAAGTGCCACTAGTTGGAATGTTAGGCTATAATACTTGTCTTTTATAAGGGGTTGTAACTAGTAACTTATTAAGAGCTTGAAAATATATATATATTTATATCCACACTTATGTGCTTGGTTTATTCTACTTCTTGGTGATGATTTTTGTTTGATTGGCTTGGTTGCTGCATTTGTTTGACTTAGATGATACTATACGCTTATTCCATCGAATTGAAAGATGTTAATGCATGATTGCTAGAATTGTGTATGATTTAACATGAGAATACTTAATGAGACAATAATGAAGTCGAGCATGGCATGATTAGCTTATCAATAAACACAATTGGAAGTTACTTTACCTTTGTAAAAAACTCGGTTTGATCATAAGGTTAGTACAGTCTTGAATCTATTTTGTACCTAGATTGGCTTCTAATCCATAATTTGTTATGTCATGTACATATAGAATCTCTTTAAGTATCATAACATAAAATGTTTACTATACATGCTTTTCACATTTCGTTAAGTGTAAAATTTTAATAAGAGCATATGTTTCCTATCTTTAATTCTTTGTTTAAAATGTGATTTCCTTGCTGCTTCTTTGATCATCTTTTCGAATGTGTGTGTGCTCTAGTGGCCTATCTTGAACCTTTTTTTGTTCGATAACTAGCTTGTTAGTTAAATTAGTTTTCTTTCTTCCTAGATCAATGTTATCTTCTAGGTCTGGGGTTGGGGTATTACAATTTGGTAATCAGATCTAAGGTTTAGTCGATCCTAGGACTAAGCCAGTTGTGTCATCAGTTATATAAGTGCCACCTAGGAGTTGAATTTAATTGTGCTTGTGACCTTGTTTAATAGAATTTTCTTTTTAAATGCTAATTTCAGATGTCTGAGACATATCTGGGCCGGGATAGAGACACCCCGGTTGGTTCCTCCAATGAAAGAGGGAGTGTAAGATTGGGTCAGGAGCAAGTAGACCCTCAAAAGGCTACAGAACCGCAACCTGAAGCTCCACAAGTTAATCAAATCCAAAAAGAATGCCTTCTCAGCATGACTGAGGTGTTCAATCAATTGGTTACTAACCTGAAGCGGAATGATCCTCCTACACCCGTAGGGATTCAATATAGGGCCCCAATTGATAAATTATCTCAACATCGAGCTTATACATTTGCGGGATCTGATGAAGAGAATTCGGAAGGAGTAGAATATTGGTTGGAAACTACTATTAGAATTTTAACCAAACAACTTCAGTGTTCTGATGTACATAAATTGGAGTGTGCGGTGGCTTTACTTGGCGATGAAGCTTTGAACTGGTGGGAAACTACAATCCTCACCTCCCCTGAAGACTCTGCCACATAGGAATTCTTTCTAAAATAATTTTGGAAGAATTATGTGAACGGACAATATCTAGCAGAAAGAAGAAGACGTTTCTTGCATCTAAAGCAAGGCGGTAGACCAATAAAATAATATGTTAGTGATTTATGGAAATATTGCAAGTATGGGTCTGAATACATTAAGAAAGAGGAAGATAAATGCAGAATGTTCATAGAATGACTGAGTGATGAGCTGAGCCTGATGTTTATGGCTCTTGGAATAACTGATTTTCAAGACTTGGTGAACCGAATGATAGCCACCGAGTCTATGATGAAAGCAGCTGATAAAAGAAGGGAGAGTTTTTCTAAGAAAGACAATAGGCCACGGAATGATGGCAAGTCTCAATGGCCTTTCAAGAAACCTAAAAATCAAGGAAGGGATTCCTAAAACTACGTTGCTTCTCCAAGGGGCAACTTCATCCCGAAGCCTCAAACAAAATCAAATCCTCTGCACCATCAATCTCTATCAATAGCTCGGGGAATTCTGAAAAAGATCCACATACTCGGCATTGCAACATTTATCAGAATTATCACTCTGGTCAATGCAGAAGGCAGTCAAATGCTTGTTTCTGGAGCGAAAGCCCAGATCATTATGTTCGTGATTGTCCTCAAACCTTGGAGAAATATTTGGCTAAAATGGCTTCCAATTCGAATCAATTCCCATCTCCTAGGAGCAAGGGACCGAAGTAAACATATTCAGGGAACTCGGGGAGAAATCGAGGCCAAGCCCCTTCAACCACTCATTAAGAGTCTCAGGCCCCTACTCGAGTGTATCACATCTAGGACCATGTCGATGAAGAGGCGCCTAGCATAATAGCAGGTACCATTGAGTTAAATAATGAATATGTATATGCTTTATTTGATTCGAGATGCACCCATTCATTTATTTGTTCCCCCTTACTTGGAAATTGAATCTGAATACTGAAATTGTTAAGAAAGGGCTGGTAGTTTCAAATCCTTTAGGGGGAGTTATGACCATAAATCTTGTTTTTAGGAATTGCTCCCTATACATCCAAAACATTCATTTCCCTATTGATCTGTATGTACTACCCTTTTCGAATTTGATTTAATTTTGGGATTAGACTGGTTAGGAAAACACCAGGCTTGGGTAGATTGTCAAAAGAGGAAATTGTATTTAAAGGGTTTGGGAAAGGAATCGATATCCCTAATTGATCAAAAGCTTGAAAAATTGAATGCTCTATTATCTAATAAACTTGGAAATGTGAAAATTGAGCCTGATATAAATTCAATTCTTACTGTATCTGAATTCCTCGATGTTTTTCCTGAGGAACTTCCGGGACTAACACCGATTCGAGAAGTGGAGTTCAAAATTGAAATTCAACCAGGAACCCAGCCTATATCAATTACTCCTTACAAAATGGCTCTTGTTGAATTAAAAGAACTTCAGAAGTAGTTGCAAGAATTGCAAGAAAAATGATTCATTCGACCAAGCTCATCTCCGTGGGGAGCCCCGGTACTCTTTGTCAAGAAGAAAAACGGATCAATGAGACTGTGTATAGATTACTGGT
The DNA here is from genome assembly GCA_019671005.1 of Hibiscus mutabilis. NCBI lineage: Eukaryota > Viridiplantae > Streptophyta > Magnoliopsida > Malvales > Malvaceae > Hibiscus > Hibiscus mutabilis. The sequence continues at coordinate 52,013,848 of CM033711.1, forward strand.
AACTTAATCAAGCTACGATTAAGAATAAGTACCCTCTTCCAAGAATTGAAGATTTGTTTGATCAATGGAAGGGTGCTTCGGTATTCTCCAAGATTGGCCTTAGATATGGATACTACCAATTGAAGCTCAAAGAATCTGACATACCTAAGACTGCTTTTAGGATTCGTTATGGTTACTATGAGTTCCTAGTGATGCCATTTGGTTAACAAACGCCCCTACTGCGTTTATAGATCTCATGAATTGAGTTTTTAAACTCTATTTAAATAAGTTTGTCGTGGTCTTCATTGGCGACAATCTTATCTACTCGAAAGATGAAGCTGAACACTCTAAGCATCTCAGAATTGTGTTACAGACTCTTAGGGATAACCAAATCTATGCCAAATCCAACAAATGTGAATTCTGGTTGCCCGAAGTATCATTCGGACATTTAATCTTGACCTCTAGAATTAAGGTTGATCCGAAAAAGATTCAATTGGTAATTGAATGGAGATCCCTGAGGAATGTTAGTGAAGTTCGAAGCTTCCTTGGTTTAGCCGGATATTACAGACGGTTTGTTAAAGGATTTTCAATTTTGGCCACTCCTCTAACCAAACTTCTTCATAAAGATGTACCATTCATATGGTCTGAAGAACAACAAAGAAACTTTGACCAATTGAAAGAAGTACTTACTCGAGCTCCAGCGTTAACTCAACCGAAATTAGGGAAATAATTTATGGTATTTAGTGATGCTTCTCACTTGGGATTGGGATGTGTTTTAATGTAAGGAGACAAAGTAGTAGCATATGCTTCCCAACAAGTAAAATCTCATGAGCTAAATTACCCAACCCATGATTTGGAGCTTGCTGTCGTGATCTTCGCGTTAAAGATATGGAGACACTATCTGTATGGAGAAAAGTGTTACCTTTTCACCAATCACAAAAGTTTGAAATACCTCTTGACTCAAAAGGAGCTCAATCTTAGACAAAGACGTTGGATCGAATTACTTAAAGACTATGATTTAATCATAGATTACCACCTAGGGAAGGCTAATGTTGTGGCCGATGCACTCAGTCGCCAACATACCTGTGGTTTGTATTTGATTTAATTAAGTCTTCCCTTATTCGTATTTGAAATCTGTATCTATATCATTTAATGTTACCTTATACATAGTTGTAGCCTTGTCCCCCATCAATGCTTGCCTTCGAATTGGTAGGAAGCAAGAGCCCTTAGCTTCTATTCGAATTCACTCTGATATTATATCAAGAATTCGAATGTTGCAACAATCAGATTCTGAATTGCAATGAATTAAGCTCAAGCTTGATGGAAGTACTGGATCTGACTTTGTTCTAAAGGAAGATGGATTACTCTATTTTTGAAATATGGTGTGTATTCACAATGATTCAAATTTAAGAAGGGAAATCCTTCAAGAAGCTCACAATAGTTATTTTTCAATGCATCCTGGATCAGTGAAAGTGTACAAAGATTTGAAAAGTCTCTACTGGTGGCCCGGGATGAAAGCTGCTATAATAGACTTTGTGTCTAAATGTCTGGTTTGTTAGAAAGTGAAGACAGAACATCAAGTTCCTTCGGGAATACTTCAATCTATTAAAATTCCACAATGGAAATGGGAGCAAATAACAATGGACTTTGTTAGTGGATTGCCTTCATCACCAAAGAAGAATGATGCAATTTGGGTGATTGTGGATAGGTTCTCAAAGTCAGCTCATTTCCTTCATGTTCGAATAATTTTTGAAATGAGCTACATGGTATTCCTACGTCAATAATTTTTGATTGGGACTCTAGATTTACTTCTAGATTTTTGAAATCTCTACAGAAAGCTCTTGGAACAAAAATCAACCTCAGTACGGCCTTTCACCCTCAATTAGATGGTCAATCTGAAATAATTATACCAGTGTTAGAAGATATGTTACGAGCATGTATAATCGATTTTGGGAAGAATTGGGAGAGAGCTTTACCATTAGCAGAATTCTTATAAAACAATAGCTATCAAACTTCCATTCAAATGGCCCATTTTGAAGCCTTTTATGGAAGAAAGTGTAAGACCCCTTTGTGTTGGTTAGAGTTGGGGGAGAACAAAGCTTTGGGACCCCAATTCCTTCAAGAAACAGAGGATCAAGTACAAATTATTTGCAATCGATTAAAAGAAGCCTTTGATAGACAAAAAGCTTATGTTGATCGTAAAAGACCGGACACTTAATACAATGTTGGAGATAGAGTGTTTCTCAAGGTATCACCGTGGAAGAAAGTGTTCAGATTCGGTAAGAAAGGAAAACTTAGTCCTCAGTTTATAGGACCTTTTGATATAGTATAAAAGATTGGTCTTGTTGCTTATCGATTGCCTTTTCTTGAAGAATTTAGTAAAATACACAATGTGTTTCATGTGTCAATGTTGCGTAGTTATCGATCTGATCCTTCTCACATCCTCGAGCCAAATGAAATTGAACTGAATCAGGATTTATCTTACGAGGAAGAACTGATTCAAATTCTTGATCATGAAGATAGGAGGCTACGAAACAAAACAATCTCCCTTGTCAAAGTTCTATGGAGGAATCATGGGAGAAAAGAAGCTACTTGGGAGCCTGAATCTACCATGAGAGAACAATATCCACAACTTTTTCATCAGGTAAATTCGGGACGAATTTTCTTTAAGGAAGAGGGATTTGTAACACCCTAAATTGTAATATAGGAGAAAGTCATGTGTAGACTCCTAAGAAATTGAAATAAGTGACTACAATTGAATGTGTGAAGGACCTATTCAAAATTTAAGCACACTAGGAGCTCAAAACCGAAATGACTAAATTGATTAAATCACAACAATTATGTCTTACATGGTAAGTTATAATAAATCATGTGATGGATGTTATGTCATTTGGAGAACAAGACACGTGTGGGAGAAGAGAATAATGGGACAAACAAATCATCATCTCCTTCTTCATTCTTTTCCTTAGAACCGATTGTGAGACAATGAGAAATGAGAGAATTTTTTAGAGAGAAAGCTTAATCCATGGGATGAACCTTGACTAGGTGTCAAATTTAACTTGTTAGCAGCATAAGTAAGGTAATAACATGTTATTTCATTCGATTATATTCTAGAATTTCTAATTAGGTGATGTTGTAATTGTTTGAATCGAAATGTATACATACATGAACTTGTTGCTATGAGATTTTGGTTAAATTATGAGATTAGTAACAAGAATCGAACCAGTGTGCATGTAAAGATGTTGAATTCATTGCTGAAAATTGTAGATGATAATCATGGTTCATATATATATGTACTAGTTGTTAAAAAGAAAAAGCATGTTGCTGGAAATTGTATGAAATGATGTCTTGATAAAGTGATCGAGTCTATTGATCACTAATGCCTTAATTTGATCACATTGATAAGTGAATTAAACTGACCTATACTTGTAAGTGAATGTATATAAGCTAAATTATCATGTTAAAATCATGTCCTAATGAATTAAGAATCTTAAAACCTAACCTAGTGTAATCTGCCCAGAAAACTTTGTTCTAGGCAGAAACTTTGAAAAGCCACCATAAATTGTATAGGTAGAATTAATGGCTGAAATTTATATGGATTTAACCTTAATATGTCTATTTTCATTAAGAGAAAACATAATTGAATTCTAGATTGTGAGCTAGAATCATGAAATTAAAACCCCTGGATAGTGCAAACTGTCCAAAAATGCAATTGCCCTGTCTTTGAACTAAAAACTGTATTAATTGAAAAGACATTAAAATGCAAAGTCTAAACTGTTATAAAAAGGGTTAAATAAGATTTCTATAAACTAAATGAAATTCTGACGTACGGAATAAAAGTTATGCATGTTTAAGTATGTAGTGTACAAGCTGCCTGGCAATAGCAACCTAGGTACTTTGAGACTGTTTTGTTTATAGTTTAGTAAACTGTTCTATAACAATTTTGGGACAGTAGTTACTACCCTATTTTACATGAATAAAAAAATAAAAAATTGAAGTCATGTATGTTAATCTATGAAAATGAATATGCTACCAGATTCATGTATGTTAAGTACTAGTAATGTTGCCATGGTTGAATGAATATGTGAGCTTGTTTTGACATATGTATTTACTTGTGTAATGTGTTAGAACCAGGAGTGAATTTGGTGGAAGAGGAAAGGGTGGAACATCCTAAAGCTAAGAACAAAGGAGTGTGAATCCAAGACTAGCTAAGCTTGGAGTATTGCGAGTGTGACTATGTTTAAATTCAGCATAGATTGTAAATCTAGTTAAATTACTCGATTGTACTATGAGGCTTAAGGTGCCTATGCTTGCTTTGATATGACTATGCTTGGTAAGGTGACTATATCCAGGTATATATGAACAATCATTTGTGTGAATTAAGAAATGAATATGTATTGGTTGTTATAATGCAAAATGTGGCATCTTGTACATGCGACTAAGTACCTGAAAGACTTAGGAGTATATGAGTGATTGTTTGAAATGATTAAATGTCCCAATGGTACATGATACCATTGCCTGTTGCTGCTTGATTCGAAGGATTAAATACTTCAATGGTACATGTTGCCATTGCCTGATATTTTTCAATTGGAAATACAATATGTTACAATGGTACATGATTCCATTGCCTGATTTCACTTGGTTGGAATGCTGATATGATTCAATGGTACATATTACCATTGCCTAACAAGGTCTGATTGAAAGGTTTATATAATTCAATGGTACTTGTTACCATTGCCTGATAGTGTTCGATTATTGATGCTTATCTAGACTTTAATCAGTCTTAGTCGGGTCATATAATTTAGATTGCTTGTAATGGGTTAGATTATGAAACTGAACAACTTTAACTGTTGCTTGATGAAGTCTTCTCGTTATAAATATGTTTTTCCTACATTATGATTGAGCTTAAAATAAGCTCCTTGTTAAGAAATATTGAGAGCACGCAATCATCTTATTATTGATTAAAATTTTGAAGCTAGTAAGCTAACTACTCACCCTGATTGTGGTACAGGAGAAACTGATTGTTGATAAAGCTTTAGGAGAATTTTTGCAAGGTCGCCAAGGGCATCAAAAGTATGTTTATGTTTGTTAAGTTAACTCCTAGAAAGTGGCACTAGTTGGAATGTTAGGCTATAATACTTGTCTTTTATAAGGGGTTGTAACTAGTAACTTATTAAGAGCTTGTAAATATATATATATATATATATATATATATATATATATATATATATCCACACTTAGTTGCTGCATTTGTTTGACTTAGATGATACCATACGCTTATTCTATCGAATTGAAAGATGTTAATGCATGATTGCTAGAGTTGTGTATGATTTAACATGTGAATACTTAATGAGTCAATAATGAAGTCGATCATGGCATGTTTAGCTTATCAATAAACACAATTGGATGTCACTTTTACCTTTGTAGAAAACTCGGTTAGATCATAAGGTTAGTAAAGTCTTGAATCTTTATTGTACCTAGATTGCCTTTTAATCCATAATTTGTTATGTCATGTACATATAGAATCTCTTTAAGTATCATAACATAAAAAGTTTACTATACATGCTTTTCACATTTCGTTAAGTGTAAAATTTCAGTAAGAGCATATGTTTCCTATCTTGAATTCTTTGTTTAAAATGTGATTTCCTTGTTGCTTCTTTGATCATCTTTTCGAATGTGTATGTGCTCTAGTGGCCTATCTTAAGCCCTTTTTTTGTTCGATAATTAGCTTGTTTGTCACGTTAGTTTTCTTTCTTCCTATATCAATGTTATCTTCTAGGCCTGGGGGTTGGGGTATTACATAATCATTCTCTTGAAAAACTATTTATTCGTTAACGTATACATGAAATTTTACACTAAACAGCCCAATGCATGTTCTTATATGTGTAAATAGCACCTAAATACATAGATACATATTTACACAATCGCAAGCAGCCCAAGACTTATTCAAACATTCATATGCTTTAATATTCATTCGAAACAGCAAAACATATTTGTATACATATATTTTTTTAGACTTCATAACAGTTTTCATGCTTTTAATTATACACCAAGCAGTCTTACTCATTAATGTTCACAATTGTACGTTTTTAAAACAGTCCATAACCATTTCTGTTGTCAAAATCAGCCCTTAATCACCTAAATTCCCATAGATATCTATGTAGCAATCCAATAACACTTTTGTTACCACAAAACAGCCCGTAGTCCCTAGCAAAACAGTTTCAATTACACTCATTCTCATGTATATCACCAAAACAGGACAGCCACATGTATACATTTTAGTTCAACCAAAACAATCTCAAATTACATATACACTCATACATACGTATAATCATTCATTTGAGGCTGCTTAATTCTCTTTAAGATAGGGCATTATCATCCTTAGCATTAATTTAATTCAATCACAAAGTATTTTTTTTTTACAAATCGTTTAAAGCAACTTGATCATTTGTTCGATTCTATGAACATTAAGGCAAGGTAGCCATATACATATATGCTTAATTCAATAAAAATAGTCCATGTTCAATTCTATTCTCTACCGAGCATGTAATTCATAACTATAACAATTTTCTTCACCTAAATTAGACCCATTCGAACATTTACAGCATCCATCCATCAAAAATTAAATCTAACACCAAAATAGAGCATCTCATAACTATTTCATAGCAGCAAATACATATCTTAAAGAATATGATATCCTTCTCACTATCTATCCACAACACCATTCATGGAAACAAGAAAATTTTTAGTAGCTTAGACATGATCAACATGGAACAATTGCAAGGTAAAGAGTCTTTACCTTCTAATTATTTAGAAAGGAAACAAAATGGTGAGAATCAATGGAGTCTCTATCCAAAGCTTGAAGCCGTCTCTCTCTATGGTTCTACCATTCGGCTAAAGGAGAAAGATGGGGGAAATGGCTTCCAACACTCCACCGATTTCCCCACATTCACCCATATGCCTAATTTCATCTAATGACATGTGTAAAAACCACTAGTCATTATTTTATTACCATGCAAACCTTATGTTTCATTGATCCTCCAATTCTTCCTTCCTTTCGGTTATACCCTAGATTATTAATTATTCTAAATCTACTCAAATAAACAAGGTGTTCCAAATATTCAAAATTGATAATATCCTTACAAGGCCAACTTTAGGGGTGTTACTATTTCTTAGCAATAAAAGTAGTATCATTTTTCTAGGCCTAGTTTTGGGATGTTGCATTCATTCGCTCAAACAAATCCAAGATAGCGACATCAATGTTCCCAAGACTCTAGGAAAAATGATAAAGCCATAAATACCCAAAGCGAATAAATCCAGCTTCATGGTCTCGTGTGTGTGCATAGGTATAATGTCACAAATGCATTCCCATAAAAAGGCATTTCTATCTCCTATGTTCTGAATCAAACCTTTGACCTAATCCTCACTAATTTCGGCTTAGGTTCTAAGTTTCAAAGAATAATTTTGAGACTTTGACGGCTTCGTGTAAATCCAGTCCTTATGAATATTTTCTGATTGAGCAAAGTTGTATACTCTTCCACCGTAGGCATTAGGTCTTTCCCGTTAAAAGTGAAGCAACCTAAGGCAGGATTCTGGAATTGAAAAATGGCTCAAAGTAAAGGATGATTAACTTGGACATACATCAGATGCACAACGTCTCCATAATTTTCTCGGAACAAATTTTGCAACTGTCGATCCTATCCTTCCCAAATCTGTATCAATTATCGCAAATCATTTTGTTATAGACTGGTGTAAGCATACCCTTCCACTATATGCTCGCTCGGTAAGCTATTGCTTGCACCCTTTGCTTGGTTTCAAACTAATGTCGGACGGATGAGTTGATGTCTTCTTGTTTAAGATACCTTTTATCCATGGTGAAAGATTTCAACTCGGGCAAACCACTTGAATCAATACCTTCATGATATGCAATGCATATACAAAACAAAATAGAACACAGAAAGGAAACAAGTCAGTACCAGATATAATCAACAAATATAAAAATGAGAAATAAAAGGATCAAATAAAATAACCCTATTCACATCCTTTCTAAAAACCTAGGTTTGACCGCATGGCTCTAAAAAGGGTGGCCTTTCTCTATTCTCTACATGTAGTTTTTGTAATAAGAGGGTACCCGAACTGTCGTCGTTGTCCCCTACTAAGGATAGCAAGGCCCCCAGTCATCACCCATTATAGACTCCTTTCAACCGAGTTCAATTTAGGGGGACCCATTCACTATGTCCATATGGGGAAACGATATTCCCACGAAAACACAAGGTACACGAGCCCCGGAGGTACTTACTAGGCGCATACGGAGGAACAATATCTCCACGAAAACACTAGCATTTTCCCCCCACTTAATCGGATGGGTTTATATGTCAAATTTTAAATGCGTTAAAATAAACTCGCATTCATAAAGAAATATTAACTTAATTGTCACTTTAACCAACAACTTCCCATATTAGTAAAATGGTAATTGTTTTTTTTTTGGCTTGACTCTCTTTTTTAGCGAAAACCAAAAACCGAGATCCCTAGTGGAGTCGCCATAGCTAAAACGACCTTTTTCAAAAATTTCTCTTTTTGTATGGAATTTTCCTTTTAAATTTAAAGGTTCAAAATTGAAATGGTTGCTAAAAGGAGTAATTGGTTTCTTTTAAAATTCATTTTTTTAAACAATAAAATTTAGAGTTGCCACTGGTCACTTGGATTAGGTAGACTGGACACCAAAAATAAAATCAAATATTCGAAGAGGTTTGGGAGTCGGTTACAAGTGGGGAAGGTTTCGCACCCCCACTACGCACTGAAATCAGTACCAAATCAATTAACGTTTTGTTAATATTGGATTTTACGAGTTAAAGTGACAATTAAACCAAAATTCGGTTACACATGTGAGTAGATTTTAAGGGGCCCGTTATTCAAGAATAAACGAACGAGCCACCACCACTACAACATATACTACCCATATTTACTCTCGAATAAAAAGGCACTGCATTGATAGTTAATATTCTGGATGCAAGCCATAACAAAATTATGAACATGATAAATATGACTAAAAGGCATAAAATAAATGTACAAATATAGGATCGCACACGTTATATGACATGAAAACTATAGTATATACATATGATAAGGTATAATCCATACATCTACGTATATGTATATATGTATATATAAAAGGAATTAAGTTTTGGCAACCATGCACGTATACATTTGAGCTATGTACTATATAATATTCAAAGCATATAATATATGCACATATTGGGGTATTATATACATCTATATATATATATATGTACATATAAACATATGTAGATATAAAAACTTAGGCATTGGCCATATAGGTGTACGGATTAGGCTATATACTATATATATAAATCATATAATATATATAAACAAATGCATAATTTTTTTATAGCAAAACATGTATTATGTATAAAAAACATGCATGTGGCATATATATATATCCCAACTGAATGTCATATCTATATACCATATCAAAACTATACTTAAAATATCATATATATAATCATACGATCCATAAAAAACTATAGTTTTAATATATATATATATATATATATCATATAATATATAAAAACACATATATAACATAAACATATATCATGACAAACATAGACATTAAATAGGACTGAAATATAAAAATAAATAAATTACTGAGCGAAAATTAAATATGCATGAAGAAAGGGGCGGAACGATAAAGATTAAAAAAAACAGGGACTACGACTATGGTTTAAAAAAGCAAAAGGTCTACGGGCGTGATTAAATAGGGGCATAGGGATTTAAAAGGGAAATATCCCATTTATTTTTTTCAAAAACAAATATAAAGCCCATTTTTTGCAAAAATATAAACTTTTAACCATTTTTTTAAAAAATGCTATTGAAAAGCCTCTCCCCTCTCTCATCTCTCTGATGAACGCCCCCATGTGTTCATACTTTAAACCTAGAAAATACCTTGTTTTTGAGATTTCGATGGCGCTTATGCCGTGTTGACTGCCATCGAACCCAAAAACAAACCCAAAACAACCCTTTTTTCCCTTTTAAACTTAGGTCTGAGCCTGAATCTTTTAAAAAAACCAAAGAAATTACCTTCTTTTTTGCAACCATAAATCAAAAGCCTTTTTTTTTGAAACCGATACCCTTTTTGGATAACTAAGCTCCTTCCCCTAGGCTAGCTTCTCAACCAACTCACCACCCGCAGCCTTGGAGCAGCCGGAAGGCTTAGTGTCGATCGAGGAATGCAACAGACTCAAGGGAAGACGGACCAACCAAGGGGATGCGAAATGTCAAAGGTAAAACTAAACAAAACCCTAGGTTTTTTGTATGAGATACCTCGAAATGCCAAAAAGAAGAGTATACCTTCAAAGGTTTTCTTTTCTTTTCTCTTTATTCGCTATTGCTTAAAAATCCTAGAATGGCTTTACAATTGTTTTCCTCTTGGTTTTGTACCAGAGGAGTATTACATGCTAAAAAAAGGCCCTAAATATGCTATTGGTTGCTTTAAGTATTTGTTTTCACTCACATGCTTCTTCTGCCATGTTGGTTTGACTTTGTTGTGGTTGCATTTGTGTGTTTTGGCCGTATTTGCCTCCTCAGTATTCTGACCGTATTTGTGTGTTTTGGCCGTATTTGGGTGTGTTTATTGCCTTTAATGCATGTTTCTTGTATTCTGACCATTTCCCTTTTTGGTGTCACATGCAACCTGACCGGAGCATGGAGGGAGACAGAGGAGCTACTGTCGAATGTAGAACTAAAACGCCAGGCACGTGGAGGTGCGTCGGGAGTAGAATGATCAGAGATTCGTTGTTGCATGCGTACGTGAGTGGAGATGGATGGTTGGGCATGGCCTACACGTTCCTTGGAGATGATCAGGTCTATCTGATCAGATCTTGATCTAACAACTACTATGGAGGCGATATTAGGACTTCCGGTCCAGATCTGATCTGGATCGTTTGATCAACAGCCAGATCTAACGGTCCAGATTTGGTTGCGCAAAGATGAAAGGTCATTAGGGTTTTATTGTTTTATCAGATTAGGGTTATAATATTTGTGCCTAAAATGGGCCTTATGTATATATGTATTATATTTTGGGTTTTGTAAATGGACTATATAATTAATAAACTTGGCCTGCTTATTATTTATATTTGGGCCTTTATTTAATTCAATAATATTTTTCCTTTTTATATTCTTTTAATTTTTGTTTTATAATAATAATAATATAATTGTAGCGATAATAACCAAACAAAGAACTTTAAAACTAACAATACTTTAAAGAAATAGTAATCTTTTTGTTTCTTTGGGTTTTAATGGTAATCATTCACATACCTAACATAGAGATAGTATAACACATTAATAGATAAGCATAGCCCTTTATTTGCAAAGATTAATAGAATATAAGACGGTTTAACACCCCAAATAAAATTAGTGATTACACTCCTCGAATGCCTCGAGTGCCAACCCTCAAGACTCAACTCCTCCCAAACTATGGAGGTGCTCTAACAGCAACCCCGGTTGTCCAACAAATGGTGTAGTCACATGCTCTCCAACAACGACAGCTTGAAAAGCCCCAGGCACCGCCTATATAAAAGGTACCATGTCACCCAATACTGGCCTAACTAGCGCAGGTGGTACTCACTTCGGGGTGGCTAACCCCCAGGAGATATAACATTCTCCTCAAATCCTTGCGCAATGGCAACAACACTCGTGCTAGATCTCAATTCTTCCCTCGGTCGTGACATAACACATTTTCGAAGGCATGATAATTACACCAAAGAAAAAATAATCAGGACAGCTTCAATCAAGGTTCTAAGACTTTCTTTCCAAATAAAACATTCCAGACTATAGTAATAAAGCAATGTGTCCCACAAGTATCCTCCAACATAACATATGTCATCCAACAGACATATAAACAATCAACATACTTATAAACAATCACAGTGCATAGCGAACAACCGTAATCAACCAATAACAACATTCCAACAATCATAACCTCATCCTACTTATCACAAACCTGGCTTTGATACCACCAAATGTAACCCTTTTGACTTGGCCTAGTCGCTATACTGAACTGAGCGAGCTACATTGGATTTGCCGAAACAGACCTATAAATATTTAACTTGAATCACGTCTATTTTTTTCTTTTTTCTTATCTAGATGCAACATTATAACATATGGTGTGCAAATTGATAGCGGGGGAAAACTCGACTAAATCGGGCATCAAATCGACATCTAATTACACACAATTGCAATTTAGGGACCAATTTACAATTTTGGAAAATTGTAGGAACTTAATCCATTTTGAAGTTGCCAATCCTTAATTAGTCAGGTTTCATGCTCACATGAAAAATTTCATCTTAAAACAACCATCCAAACTCCTTTAATTGTATACATAACAAACATGGACCAAAATGGAAGAATCTAAAACCTTTAATATCAATAACAACTAACTTAACAACCAGGCATACAAATATGGTCTCAAAATGTACAGATATGCAGGGGCGTATAGATACGGTCCCTAGGCGTATCGATACGCGGGTTACAAATTATTTTTCCCAAAATTCCATTAGCTCAAAACTGTATCGATACACTTCTACCTGTATTGATACGCAGGCCAAAAATACATTTACCTGTATCGATACACCTCTACCCGTACTGATACACCTAGGCCTAAAATGCCCAATTTTGCTAGTTTTTCGTACAATCAAGGGTCCAAACATATTCTATCAAACCCTAAACCTATACACAACAATTCTAAAGATCAAACCATGTTAAAACATCATAGAAACATGACCAAATCTTGGCATCTTACTTCAACTGGAAATCTAGAGGCATGATTCCTAGAAAACAACCAACCACCATACTAAACATAATTCCAATGCAACAACCAAACATATAAGGCCAATTACAACTCCAAAAAAATACAACTTGCTTAAAACAAGGAGTTTAACCCAAAACCATCCCAAAAATCAACAACGAACCCCGTTGCCTTTATTACTACAATCTAGTTCAAAACCATACTTTCTCGTTCTTCAAGTCCTTAGATTTTCCCCGTGTTTGCTCGCTGCCTCCAACCTTTAATTCTCTACATTGATGAACAAAGAGAGCGTAAGCACACAAGGCTTAGTGAGGAGCACTCAAAACACACACCATCAATGCATTTAAAACCATTTTCAAAAACCACATTGAAATCACCATTTCATTCATCTTATTAAACATCATGCCTTGAAAACCATGCACTTAATACTTTCAAAAACTAGCATATTAAACCATATGCAACATGTATCATGGATCAATACCAAATCCCATTGCTAACCCTCAATTTAAGCCTTCCCATGCATAACAGTCCATATGTAAAGCTTAAAGAGTAAACATGTATAAGCCAACATTATACATTAACATCCATCAACATGATACATTAACAATTATCTTGGCTTTCAAGTGATCATAACCAATTTCCACTTTACTAAATATTAAATCAGATACACGGATTCAACAAGTGTCCTCTCAATACTTCATACAACCTAAATCAGAATTATGGTACTATCAGAACTGGGTACAATCAAAACCCAAATCATCGATTAGGTGTATAAGCCACTAACGAGAGTTTTTGGTACCATATAACCCCTCAATCTTTATGATATTCGGGTGGAGTATTTGGTACCTTACAACCCCTCAAAACCCGATGTAACACCACATCCCCGGGTTAGCCGTAACTCGGTTCTGGATCATTACCGGAACAAAACAAAGCGATTGATAGGTTACTTGTCTAACAAGTAACCTCGGGATACTTGCCTTGATGTGCAAGCAATCCCAAGCTAAACCTTTCAAACAAACAATTCATAAAATACAAGCCACATTAAGCAACCCATACAACATACATAGCATACAATTTAAGGTACCATTTTGTTTCATTCTTTACTTATAACTTAAGTTACTATAATCAAGTATCAATCCATTCAAATTGCATACAATCATTCAAACAACAACTCAAGTATGTTATACATTACATTAAGTTACTATTAAACATGGTATAGCTCTCATTCATTCTATCATTTCAATGCCTTATTTGAATACACTAGGTGGTCACTAAGCATGTCTTAACTAGTTTACTTGCAAATTAAGAAACTACACAATCAACCAATTAACATGATCATATCAAAGCATTCAACTTACAATCTTATTACATTTTTATTCATCCTATTTGAACAATCATGGAAGTCCCTAACTACATTTCAATTGTTTCTTTGCAATCAAGTAATCACATTACACAGCATATTTGGTTATTACATTGTTAATGCATGGTTGAACATACCTTGGCCTTATTCTCCATGTTTCCGAATCATGCTAACATACATAGGATCAAATGCATGAACATACAACATAGGTTTAGCATTCAAATTAGACAAAATTTCATCACACTTTGGTTCTACATTAGAATCATACATAATTTCATCAAACATTGAATTTCTATCACCATATGCGCAACTTCTACTTCTTATATATATACATAATATCATGGTTCAACATATTTTAAGTCATCCAAAATAGATTACATAGTAGGCCCATTCAAAACATTACAAAACTAGTCATATACACATAATCAAATGCATGATCAAAGCTACCTAATACAAAATCTAGTGCCACCAAACTAGGAGTATGCATTCATACTCTCAAGATTGCCTCAAATGTTGCTTCAAACCTAAGATATCCTCTTCAAGTAATCTTTAATTTGTTATGGGAAGAATGAAGAGTAGAGTGGCAAGTACAAAATATGTACTTAGTGAGGTGACACTAAGTCTAGTCAATTTTCTCAAAGCAACTAAAATCCAAGTAGTCATGTATTTCAAAGGATCAAACCCATCTTTATATCATTCATGCTTATTTGAATTGCATAGGGTAATTTAGACAAGTCTTACATATCATACAATCAACATAACAACAATCCTTCATGACACACAAGGCCATTCGAACAACATGCTTGGAAGACAAGCAATCAATCATTCAATCCATCAAGTAGGCATTTATACATTAAGTCATCATCCATACATTTCTTTCATGACAAGAAACAAGTTTAGCAACCATTCATGTGTCATCTTTCAAAGCAATGAAGTTCATATAACTTTTTTACAATACAAGCAACGTTCATTTGATTTATTAAGTCATTTTACAACCTCCTTGGTAAGTAGCTTGCTAGATAATCAAATCTTAACAATATGCACCGAAGTGCCAATATGCACTGAAGTGCCAATATGCACCGTAGTGCCAATATACATCGTAATGCCAATATGCACCGTCGTGCCAATATGCACCGTAGTGCCAATATACATCGTCGTGCCAATATGCACCGTACTGCCAATATGAGCTCAAGATTCTAAGGCATGCCCTCCTATCTATCAAACTAGCTACCAAGGTTGTTGATTATCTATTTCATTTTAGTTTCATTCATTTAATGATTCAATACATCAATATGCCTTTCAAGGCCAAGCCCTTATGCTTATGGAGTCTTAACTCCCAATACATAACTATCCATATCAGTCAATTCAATCAACCATGTATAACATTCACAAAACAAGCATATGTATGCATTATGCATACCTTATTATCCAAGCAAGCATGCCAATTCATACCTAAGGCATAAGCAATGCACATGACAAGCATTTGATCATAACTGCTTAACACCCAAGTAAACACAAAGATCATGGCATCAATCATGTTATCATACATTTCATTCTTCCCTTAATTAGGCAAATATACTTTAAGTCATGTTACATGGCATTAGCATTTCATTTAAGCAATAACAAGGTTGGTTAGGACCTAAGTCCCAACCCTAGGATAGGTACACTCACAATACTCCTAGCAATTCAACTATCTTGAATCCAAATCCCTTTGCCTCTAGATTTGGGATGTCCACTCCTATCCTCTTCTTCCCCAATCTGCTGCCCTTGGTCTAGCAAGCAAAGCACATACACATATCATCACAACAAGCACAATATCACACAATCATAGTAGCAATGTTATCACAATGTACCTAACATTTAGCTACTGTTTTTATGCTTCTTTTTAAGAATTTCTTACCAGTTCATCTTCACATTGTTAATACTTCATTTTAAAGCATAATTGGAAAGATTACAATGTCCCAAAACTATTTTGGAAACAATTTCTTACTAGGTGCAAAAATAGTCCCAAACTGCCCAGGACACTGCTACCTTGCAGTTTGCACATTGTCCCTTAAAATGGCCATATCTTTTAATTCGTACGTCAGAATTTCGATTTCTATACACCGTTGTAAAGATTACAAAATTTAATATAAGACCATGTAAGACTTGCATTTTAGTTCTTAGCCAATTAATACAGTTTATTGTTCAAAGACAAGGCATTTACACTGCCTGGACAATTTGCACTGTCCAGCAATACCTATTTACAGTTTTCAGTATAGGACTCAGTTTTTATTTATGTTTTCACCTAAATAAAATTTAAATTCTAAGGATCATTTCATTAAAATGTCAGCCCTGAATTCAAACTATACAATTTTTGGTGAATTTTCATAGTGACTACCCAGAATAGAGCAGTTCTGGGCAGATTGCATCTATTCACATTTTAATGCCTTTAATCCATTTTAACCAATGTCTTGGCCCTATAATTCATTTCATATGATATAATAAACATGTTATGTCCATGTTAGTTCATTAAACAAGGCTGCCAAAATAGGGTAAGTTGGTTACAAAGCCTAATCTTGCATGTTTACTCAATTTCAATACCACAAATCAGTTTCTAGATTATATAACTATGCTCATGTTCTTATCCTTCATTTACATCATTGTTTACCTACAATTCAATTTGTTTAACCTCTTCTTTACATTACCTATTCATGATAATCATCAATTCATTATTTCCTTAGCTCAATTTCATATTCAAATCATTCAATTTCCACTTTAACAACACAATACAATTTCCAGCAACCTAGGTTTATTTCACTAGCGTGAACACATAATTTCCAGCCTTGTACATAGTTTCATTCTTCCATTATGCATTATTCAACAACCATATAATCACCTAACAACATATTCAATGTCTAATTCCGTCAATAATCATCAAAAGCAGTCCAATTTCTCAATCATAGTTGCCTATTCAATTAAACACAAGAAGAACTATACTTACTACTTTGCTTCTTGCTTAATTTCCTTGAAAAATCACTACACATGCAAGCTTAAATTCTTTCTTCAATGGTGTTTTCCTTAGCTTTCTCTCTCAATTTCCTTTTCTCCAATTTTCGGCCAACATAGGATTAATGGGAAAGATGATAACAACAATTCCTTGTTATTGGAATTGTGTTTTGTCTAAATTGTCCATTGATTAGCTACTAATCATGTGATTAGTCAAGGGCAAATAAGAGATTCATGATATTTATCATGAAATCTCAATCTTTCTCTTTTAATTCATTGTAGTCATTCTAATTTGGTAACTTATTTCATTCATTCTTTCAATTAGGCCCTTAACTATTCAATTTAACTTAATTCTTAATTCAATTAAGCTATCAACTTATACAATTTTATTCCAATACTTCTAGACTAGAATTTGGGGTGTTACACCCGAGTCAACTTTTTATAGTACACTATCAATCCTATGGTCAGCCAACTATATTCGATAACATTTTAAACCATATCATTTGCCAATATAATTCAATATTAACCATGTACCTCACTGTTTTTATATGCATCAATTCAAAACTATTTCCAAAGAAACAAACCAAGCTTTAAAACAAGTATCTCACATGCTTACATGGATCATTTGCCAAATACATCCATCATCATTATATGATAAAAAAACAATATTAAACATGCTTAAATAGTAGGTACCATGTCATTAAAAAATAAGCGTAAAATCCATTTCGTAAAAGCATGACCGATGGAGAAATCTTTTTATACTTACTTTAAAGTTTAAACCAACGTTTCAAGCTAAGTTTAAACCCTCAATATAACCTTTAAACCATTTCAAATCTGAAATCCACATTCTCACTCACCGACTTCACAAAGCCTCTTTCAACGACGCGAATTATCCCTCCAAAGCTTCCAAAACGACAATTCAAGCTTGAGGATCAACCTCCCATGGTTTCACCATACAAAAATAGAGGACCTGATGCATCAAAATGCATCCACAAACCCAGCAACATCATCCACAACAATCCCCTACAAACTATAACCGAAACCTTTTCAAAACTACCGAAATCAACATCAAAAACCTTCCACACTTAACCCACCGAAACCTAAAGGTTCATCCATCAATTAATTTCCATTGACATCCAAAAACAACCTAATATCATCCTTATACTTCCAGCATTCATTAATCAACCAAAACTCACAAAAGACATAACACTAGCAACCTAACCAATTATAGATTCATATAGTTTTGGGATTCCAATGTTAAAGCTAAATTATTAACATTATGAAACATCAAAATTATTATTATAATCAATCAAGAACTCATCAAAACATATCCAAAAATAAAATCACTTAATCTCATCAATTAAACCTTGATTTAACCAATTTCCATAATTAAATCCTTAAAACTCAATAGAAAACATATGTAAAGGATCAATAACTTGAGAATTTCAGTAAAGAACCATACATTAGAGGAGAAGAACTAAGCTCACCTCTAATGTTGACTTTCCCCTTAATTGTATTGATTTACATGAAGGTTTTGATAGGAAACAATTAAGAACTCATTTAACATTAAAACATTAAAGAAATCAATAAGTTTCTTGAAGATTTTGAAGAAGAAAAGAGCATTTGGCTGAATAGAATTTGAGAGAAAATCTTTTAGAGAAAAGTTAGTTAATTAAAGTTTGCTTAGGAAATTAATTATAAAATTAATTCCCAAAATCTATTTATAATCTTCCCAAATCTTTTTAAAATAGCCAATTAAGGAGAAAAGTTTGATATTAGACTTTGGGCAAATAGCTCCTTAAAGATT
Source organism: Hibiscus mutabilis (assembly GCA_019671005.1). Lineage (NCBI taxonomy): Eukaryota > Viridiplantae > Streptophyta > Magnoliopsida > Malvales > Malvaceae > Hibiscus > Hibiscus mutabilis. The sequence continues at coordinate 52,032,808 of CM033711.1, forward strand.
CAAAGTTTTGATCCTTTCAAAACAGTCACTAAAATAGTTTCCATTCTTTATATTTTGGTCACTAGCCAAAATGTCATATTTTCGAATTCCATTTTTCAAAATTGACTTTACCAAAATTATTCATATATTAAATAATGTTTTTTAGATATTTTCCAAAATATTTTCTTACTGAAAAATATTTAATCGAATTTTAATCCCAGATTCGACTTGAATCTCTAACCTGATCCACTGGACCGTCTAATCAACCTATAAACCTCTAGGCTCAAAATTGGGACGTTATATGTGGCACCATTTTAGAAGCTTTGGAGGATGAGTTCTCATCGGCAGACGATGCTTTGCGTAGTCGATGTTTGTAAACGTGCATTTTAGCTTTGAAATGGTTTAAAGGTTATTTTGGGAGTTTGAATTGAGCATGAAACGCTAGTTTAAACTCAAAAGTAAGTATGATGAGATTTCTCCCTCGGTCGTGTTTTAGCGAAATTGATTTTATGCACTTGTTTTTTAATTGTATGGTACCTACTGTTTAAGCATGTTTTGAGGATGGCTAATGGTGATTTTAATCATATATTAATGATTAATGCATTTGGAAAATGATTCATGTAAGTATGAGAAATACATGTTAATGCATGGTTTAATGCATTGAAAATAGTTTTGAATGTTGCTTATAAAAATAGTGAGGTACATGGTTAATAATAAATTATATTGGCAAGTGATGTGGTTTAAAATGTTATCGGATATAATTGGTCGGCCATAGGATTGATAGTGCACTATTAATAAGTCACCTTGGGTGTTGATGGGTTTATGTGTACCGAATACTCCACCATGAGTACCCTAATAGTTGAGGGGTTATATGGTACCGAAAACTCATGTTAGTGGATTATACATCTAACCGATGATTGGGTTGTGATGGTACCCGGTTGTGATTGTACTGTAATTTCGGTTGAGATTGTATGAAGTGTTGAAAGGGCACTTGTTAAATCCGTGTATCCGATGTAATATTTTGTAAAGTGGAACTTGGTTTATGACCACTTCAAAGCCAATATAATTGATAATGTATCATGTTGATGGATTATGTTGTATAATGTTGGTTTATACATGCTTACTCTTTAAGCCTTGCATATAGGATGTTATGCATGGGAAAGCTTAAATTGAGGGTTAGGAAATGAGATTTTGTTGTTGATCAATGATACATGTTGCATATGGTTTAATATGAATGTTTTAGAAATGTTAAGTGCATGGTTTAAAAGGCATGATGTTTTGAAAGTTGTTTTAAATAATGAATTCATTGCGAGATGGAAACCAGTTTTAAATGCATTGACGGTGTTGTGTTTTGAGGACTCCTCACTAAGCCTAGTATGCTTATGCTCTCTTTGTCCATCAATGCAGACAATTAAAGGTTGGAGGCAGCGAGCAAGTGATGGGAAATCCAAGGACTTGAACTATTCAAAAGTATGGTTTTTGAACTAGACTAGTAGTAATAAAGGTAATGGAGTTCATTATTGTTTGAGTGTGTTATTTGTTAAACTCCCGTTATGTTCAGTTTTATATTGTTGTTGTGGAGTTGTATGAGGCTTTATATGTTTGGTTTGGAAGTGGATTTTCATTTCGTGCTTTGGTTGGTTTGGTTTTTAGGAAGCATGTCTCTAGACTTACGATTGAAGCATGCTGCTATAATTTGATCATGTTTCTCTATTGTTCTGGCTTGTTAGATGTTTAGTTTAGTGGTACATGTGTTTGAGGCTTGATTAATCTGAGGTTGGGTTTCAATAAGCGAGTACCTGTACTGGTACGAGCATATGTATTTGGCAAGGTGTACCGATACTCAGGAGGTCCTATCGGTACAGTTTTGAGCTACTATAATATGGGATTTTGAAAAGGTAAAGGCTTACCAATATACTTGCCCTTGTACCGATACGGGCTGTGGTTATTTTGGTTAATGTGATATTTGAGAGTTTTTGTTTCTTACATTTTGGCCCCTGAAATTTGTGAATGCAATTGTATGAGTTTGGGGTATCATTTTGAGATAGAATTTGATATACAAGCATGAAACCAGATTAATTGAGGATTAGTAATCTTTAATCTAAGTAATTCCTCGTAACATTCTAGATTTGCAATTTGGTCCCTAAATTGCTAATTTGCACAGTCCGATGTCAATTTGACGCCCGATTCAAGTGAGATTTCACATGCCGCCGACATGCACGGCATAGAATATAATTTTGCATCTAGATAAGATAAAAAGAAAAAATAGACCTAAGTTCAGTTAATTGTTTCGGTTTGTTTCGGTAAACCCAATGTAGTTCACTCGGTTCAGTCTAGCGTCAAGGCCGAGTCGACGGGTTATAATCATAGGAAGTCGTAATAAACACAGTAGTAGTTTCAAAATCAAATGAATCATAGCAAGGGGAACCTATTGGACATATTAGGCAAATTAAAGTCCTAGAAAAATTAAAATTTTAAATTTTTACCTAAATTTAACCTAATATATATGGGTATGTACTCCCCCAAACTTGAGAAGAGCATTGTCCCCAATGCAAAAAGAAAAGAAAAGGCAAAAAAAATCAAGGAAAAGCACATATGCAAATGAAAAATATGAAAAACTAAACTAAACTAAAAGAAAATAAAAACTAACATAGGGAGTTACTGGATTGGTGGTTCTCAGATGATGATGCCCTTGCCTTTGTCCCGAGGGGACGCTTGTTTCTTGGTAGGGAAGGAGGAGGCAATTACATCAGTATATGGTCGTTTTCTTCAGCGGTTGGTTGTAGCAGGTGCGGATGCTGATGGGTTGGGCTCGTCCTAGGTCTCTAGTAGAAGTTTGTTGACTAAAGATTGTTCTACCGTTGTCGTCATTTGGCCGTATTGGAAATAAGTTTCCATAATGCTAGCAATGGCACCTTGGATGATCTGGAGAAGGTCTTGAGTTGATGTGGTAACAAGTTTAGTTGGCATACCGTATCCTTTCATAGCCTGAACTTTAGAGGGCAGCTAACCGGTATGGTGCTCAATAATATCATCCTCGCCCTATTCTTCGACCCCTACTTTTTGGCATAAGGTAGTAATGAGATTAGAGAAGGGTAAATCCTTGGGCTTCATTATCGACACAACTCTTTTTATGATGGTTTCGTAAATGAACTCATACATATTGACGTCCCGATAATTGAGAATGGAGTTCAAGGGCATAACTGGCGGCAGGATACGGTAGATCGATTCCTTATCGGGAGAATGCAGTTGTTGATGAAGTGCATCCAAAATTTAAATGCCAGTTTAAGTTGTGCCCAGAATACCTTTCGTACGTAATGGTCATTTTGTTCCAATGTGGTCTAAGGGATGCAAAGGTGCGGCAATAGTTGGGCATGAGTCTTGGCTGTTGCCAAGGCTACAAAATTTCTATGATCGCCATCAATGGTAGAGAGGTTGTAATGATCAGCAATTGCCTTGGTTGAGAATATTATTATCTTCCCATAGACATAGGCTCTCCCAATCGGCATGCATCTCACATGAGTATAAAAATCATGGACCCATTCGAAGTTAACTTGACGTGGTTGTCGAATAAAATCTCCCCACCCTTACGTAGTTATCATAACATGTATGTCTATTTCAAACTTATAGTGAATGCTTGGTGTGAACTCCAGTCCTTCTTCCAAGATAAGGTCTTGTTGAACTATGTGTCTATATCTTGGTGTCAAGATATTGTTTACTTTGTATAGATGAATGTCAAGTTCTTCAAATTCCTCATAAGCCATTCTTTCTAATGGCCCCTCACAGGCTTCTAGGGATGTGGGAAGTCATGGATAAGAAGGAGGACTATTGTTTCTGTCCAGTCGAGGAGGCTATTGGTTTCTACGAGTAACTATGAGTTGTCAGACCATGATTCAAGTAGTGGATGGGTGAACTAGTTAGGAATTTAGGGTTTCAGAGTAACTTAATGCAGGAGGAAAAAAGGCTGATGTAGGTTAATGTGTTATCTTTTATGGTGGGGACAAAAGGGCAAAAAGGGAAAGGAATAGGTGTACTCATGAAAGGTCCCGCCGGTCATTAATGCAAAGTCCTAACTTCGTATGGAAGTCGAGTAGTAAGTGGCGTGATGAATAGGGATATGATGTGTGGTATCTTCTGGAAAAGGGAGCAAAGGATTAAAGTGATAGAATCAAGCCATTTGAAGAGGATGTAGCACTATTGAAACCCGATACTCCAGGTCATAATTGTTAGGGAAACCGTGATTGGCTTGACTCACTTACTGTCGTTAACTTGATTTTTGCAACCTTAAACAAATGAATTTAAATAAAACCTGATCTTAAAAATTGCATAAAAATAAATGTGGGAATTAATTGCAGAAATAAAAGATGGGTAGAACATGAATGGATTAATTATCCAGTGAAAATTTAAATTTATCACGGTGAATTGGTGATCCTTTGTAGACTGTTATCTACTATAACACCTACGTAAGCTTGCTTAGGAATTGGTCCAGGATTTCGAAGGATAATGATCCCATGGGTCATCTGAAATGAAGCAAACACGTTCATCGTGTCATTTGATGATTTCAATCTCTTCCACAGTTTTTACAATTGGAGTGAGTTTACACTGTGGGTGCAGTCAAGGTGTCGTATTCATCTGCAAGAAAAACTTCTTACATTCACAAAGTAGGACTTATTTCCTTCACATCAGAAATATTCCAACTAGCGTCTTCCTTATGTTGTGAGAAAACATTTAATAGTTTAGCCTATTGGTCAGGTTTTAAGCAAGTAGAAATAACAACATACAGTGTATCATTCTCCCCTAAAAATGTATATTTTAATTAAGAGAGAAAGGGTTTAAGTTCAAATACCAACGAATGTTCAATTGATGGCTTGGGCGTTTTGAATTCAGCATAATCCAACAGTTCAAAAGTCATACTTGGTCTCTGAAGCACAACATTGGATTGTTCAATCTCAACCTCACCTTCCACATCAGATTCATGCATGGCCTCGTCAAAGACAATTTGCTCCTCATTAGTGAGTGTGTTGTTGCAACACCTCTCGACAAACTTTCTTTTACTAAGGCTTCTTCAATGTCCACAAGTTGGCATTCTTCATAGTCATCCACGTGCTTGACTATGCTGAAGACATTGAATATGATCTTTTGGTCGTTCATCTTGATGGTGAATTCACCTTCTTCCCAGTCAATCACAATACGCCCAGTGTCTAGGAATGGTCTCCCTAGAATGATGGGAGCATTCTAATAAGCTTCGCAATCAAGGATGATAAAATTTGCTGGAAATACAAACATATGTACCTTTACCAGGACATCTTCAATTTCGTTCTCGGGTTAGATTTGAGATCGATAAGCAAATTGAAGGATCATTGATGTATGTCGTTCTTTTCCTAACCCTAATCTTTTGAACACATATATTGGCATCAAATTTACACTTGCACCGAGATCACATAAGGCACAGCCAGAATAGTTGTGGCATATTCAACATCGAATGGTAAAGTTGCTAGGGTCTTTTATCTTAGGTGGCAAATCACTCAGCAGGGTCGCGTATTCACCCGTAGTAGTAGTAGTTTCAACTTCACTCACCTTCAACTTCTTTTTCATGATCTCCTTCAAAAACTTTGTGTCACATCCAGAAAAATGGCCTAGTCAGAATTAAGTTCTGATGATCGAAAGTTTCGAATCTAATATATAAAATGTTGTAATGAATGACCATTGTACCCTTCTTTTTAATGAAATCACAATTTGGTCCTACATGGGTAAAGGGACTTCCCTGAATGAGATTCAAAGCCCAAAATGTGAATTCCAAGCAAGGCGTATCGATACAGTCAAGCTAGTATCGATATGGCCCAACTTTCAATAACTAACTTATCTGTTTGGGCATGAGCGTATCGATACGAGTTCCCTTTTTTGAATTCATTTGAAGTCAAAAGTTGAAGAGAAGTAAGCAAGGTGCTTACTCACCTCCTTGCCTGACCACTCCCATGTGAAATCATCAAAACACTGATTTATACCAAAGTGAAAAGAAGTGATTAGATGATGACCTTGAATTGAGCAAACCCTTGCCCAAGGGAAATGCTTTCATTGGTCCAAACTTTGGTGGGCAATCATTAAAAGAATTGATGTGTTTTTATATGAATAATAAAGAGAGAAGCTTTTGTTCCTTCATCTTTTCATCTTTAAACCTCCCGGTAAACTAAACCCACCTTGTTTCCAAATAAGCACACACCTCCATTTCCACCTTCAAGTTCAAGCTAAGCAAGCACCTCAGTGCAATCTTCGATCTTCGTTCAAGTTTGATATACCATTTGAAAGCCCATGATTCGGTGAGTAAGACCCCTCAATTGAATTGATGATTCAATCTTCTATTGAAGTTTAATTTCAAAATTAGGTTTTCCCAGTTCATGTGGGAACCCATGAAATAGGGGTTCAATTTTCTTAATTTGATGTTGTCCCTAAGTTCCTGTAAGTTCAAAATATGTTTCCAAATCCTCTATTCGAATTCTAATGTAATCCTAACTTTGTGCTAGCTCAAGTGTTGGAGAAGGATCCCTTGTCATCTTCGAAGGAAGCTAGGCACAACAAAATTGTAATTCGAGAGTCCCGTAATCAAGGTGAGTGTAGTCATGTCAAGGGATACGCTTGGTGCCATCCCGTTGCATTATTGTGGTTTGCTATGATTGTGTCAAAGCTCAAGTAGAGCAATCGGCTATAAATTCGAATGGTAAGGTTGGGTAAGCCCTTGTGTCATTTTGATATGGTTATGGATATACATGTGATATATGATCTGATATAAATGAACTATGAAAATGGTATGTTGAAATATGAACAACTATGTTATATTATGTGAAATTTATATGGTTATGTGATGATTCGATGTACACATGTACGGTGATATGTTATGGAGCTATGGCTCACTTTCGTTTCCGATATGTTATGGCTTATAGGCACGAAGGTAAGAAAATACAATGATATATGTGAACCCTGTACATTTGTGAGTTTTGGATACAATTGGCATGCCATAGGATTATTTGAGCTTGTTTAAGTAAGGGATTGGACTACGGTCCGAGGCTACAGCCTATATGTGGGGGAGAAAATGATGGATTGTGTAAGGGATTTATCCAGAGCTACGGATCAAGGCTACGACCTATCTTCCGATATATGTGTTGGTTTAAAGGGGAATTCGTGTATCCATTTGTTACTGTGTCCTAGAGAATGGTATGTGTTAAACTTTGCTATGTTTATGTGAAAATGGGGTAAATGACTTAAGCGTGACGCTTATGTGATTAATAGTTTAATTATGATATTTAAGTATGATGATAAGTTGTTCATGAACATAGTATGCTATTCATGTCATTTAATTACTTTACGCTCGTTATGACTACCTCAATAGGCTAAATAAGCCTAACATATGTGTGTGTCTCATGCATTTCAAGACCTTGAGGCATTCCAAGCTCCGATCGTGTAAACTACAGCTGCAAGTCACCTTCGTTACCATATGCATGTTTACATTCATTTCCAACTCGTGGTAAGGTGGATAAGGTCTAAACGTGCTGAAATGACCTATTTTGATATGTTTGTATAAGCCTAAAATAGCCTAGGTAATGTATGTGATGAATGGTATGTTTTGAAACGGTAAGATAGGCTGATATGGTTGTTAAGGCCCTAATTGGTAAAATCTTAGTAAATGGATTCGAAATGCTCTAAAATTTGGCATGTAATTAGAAATATTATTTTTAGGATTGCTGATAAAGTTTGATAAAATTTGAATAATGTTTGGTTGGGAAATTCGAATAAAAACCAATAAAATTTTGTCATTACAGGTCAATGCGTATCGATACGGTTGATGGTGTATCAGTCCAGCTAGGCATAAATTGGCTCAATGGAAAAGGGCGTATCGGTATGGAATTTGGTCACTGGAATCTGGATGGGAAAAAGATATCAATACAGTCATAGAGCGTATCGGTACGGGGTCAACGCGAATCGATACTAGACTAGCTCTACCGGTACGGGCTTGGCATCCTTCGAATCTAGAAATATGAAATTAGGCTTAGCGTATCGATATGGCCGTTAGGGTATTGGTACGGTGTTAGTGAATTTTGTTATAAGGAATAAAAAGAAGTTTCAAGAAGTTTGCAAGTTGGTCACTAATAACTATACGGTCTAATTAATCAGGTTAACGATATCCGATAGTAATGAAACTTCACAGATTAATAATTGGTAAGTTTAATTACAAGTTGGTAATAAAGAATCTGGATTAGGGTTGTTAATTTGTAAAGTTTACGATTTAGTCCCTAAGTTGAGAAAGGTTAAAATTGACCCCGATTCTAATACGACTAGTAACGAATAGGTTTGATAAGCCTTGAGAATGACTAATAAAATATTCTGAACAAATACCAAACTTTGAGTCCATCTTCTGATTTTCGAATAAGTTCCCGGTAACACATTCTGACTTGGTTCTCTACCAGACCGGGAAGGGGGTGTTATAGTTGTGGTATTAGAGCCTAGGTTTAGTCGATTCTAGGACTAAACTAAAGCCCGTTACGAGTTCGTATGTACTTATGACACCTAGGAGTTATTTGTATATGTTATATGTGACTTGCAGCTTACACGATTCAATCTTTCTATATGATTATATCTAAAAATGTTGGCGCCTACTAATAGACACGTTGTTAATGAATTGAATCTCGATTCTTCCTCTACTCAAGGGGATAATTTGGGGTAGAAGTAAGGCCCGAACGAGTAGGGCAAAATGATTCACCTCATCCCCCGCCATGCCTCTGGCTCAGTAAGAGTATTTGCTATCAATGGATGACATGATCAAACAGGTAGTCATGTCCCTCTAGCAAGAATCGCTCCCTCAGTCTGCTGAAGCATCTCAATCTACTTTGAGAGCGCCTATTGATAAACTCAAATAGTACCCAGTTTACACATTCACCGGTCATGACCTAGATAACCCTTAAGTCACAGAATACTGGCTAGAGAACACCTTAAAAGTGCTGAATAAGCAAATGAAGTGCCCTAAAGAACATAATCTTGAGTGCGCCTTAGCCTTGATTGTTGAGGATGCCTAGAGTTGGTGGGACACAATGACACTCACCGTGCTTGAACACAGAGTTACTTGGGATTTCTTCCTTCAAGAGCTCCACAAAAAGTATATCAATGACCATTACATTGTTGAGAGGCGTAAGAGATTCCTCTATCTGAGGAAAGGAGGAAGGTCCGTAGAGCAGTATATCCAAGATTTCTACAAGTCTGCAAGATATGGTGCTAAGATTATACGCACGGAGAAAGAAAAATGTTGAATGTTTGTTGATGCCCTCTATGACGAAATGTGTCCTCTTTTCACCATCTTGGAGTTAGAAGAGCCATTACTGCTGAAGCCTCCCAAAAGGCTTCCGAAAGAAGGAAAGGGAACCTGGCCCGATCTGATAAGAGGTTCTGAGATGATTCCAAGCCACCTACATCTCAGAAGAAGGGTAGGCAGTGGGACCAGAAGTCTGCTACCTTTCAATAGCTACCACGATCCAGTTATGTACCACAATTTCAATCTGTAGGAACATTTGTTGCTCGCACAGCTTTAGTAGACAGTACAAGTGGTTCTGTGAAAGGTTCTCAAATTCCTCTGTTTAATTTCTACCAGAAGATGCACCCAGGGCAGCGCCGCAGATAGTTTGGATCCTGCTATTGTAACGATGTCTTTCCTTTTCTTTTTATAAAAAATATAAGCCGTTTTCTTTTAGAAAATCCATCGATACAAATTATCCCATGAATCACTTTTGTAATATTGGTTTAAAGGGATTTATTTTGAAAACTCATTTTCTTTTGAAAAACGTATTGAAAATTGAGAGTCGCCACCGGCCACTTGGATAAGGTAGGCCATACACCACAAAACCAGAGATTTATTTTGAAAGGGTTCGGAAGTTGGTTACGTGTGGGGAAGGATTAGCACCGCCATCACGCTCGGAAATCTGTATCAAAATATTTGTTGCTTTCAATCGAATGAAATTGTCAAAATTTGAAAGGAATTTAATTCGGTGACCTTAATTGAAAATTAACCTTAATTGAGCGGGCTTTATCAAATTGGTGAATTCATATTAATTAGACACTTAATTAATAAGGTTGATGATACATCGGAACATAGATTAAACTGACATCGAATAAGCCCGATTGCCGTGTTAATTTATGGTTCGAATTCCGCATGACACCTTTATGCATAGTGAAAACAGTTAAGGAATGATGTAATGACATCATCAAGTTTTAATTCTGCCTTGAGTTGGTAGAGATTATTTCAAATATTTGGTTAACATCCTTTAAGGTCATACTGCTACGACCCAAATATCGGAACTAATGAACACCTCCACTTATTATGATTCAGGTTAATTAATGCAAAATTGATGGGCCATGACAATTAGAGAATGACAAACAAAAACTTGAAGATTGACCAGACAAGGACGTACTGAAAGTCCTAACTTAAAAAGGGCCAAAATATGGAAAGCCCAAATGGTGATCTAATATTTAACCTTAAATTAATTAGCCCTAAACGACTAAAACCCTAACTCATTAGGATAATTAGCATAAAATTTAACGTCAATCTAGGTTTAAAATTTATTTTATCATAAGAGTCATTAAGAGACGTTCAACTAATTTAATGAATTTCACATTTACTCTAATGAGCCAAGAGCAAATTAAAATTCATTGAATTAATTCGAACCCTAATCTAACTAAGGCTCTACAGAACTCAAATCTAGAATTAACTTAATTAATTTAAGAGTCGCGCCCCAATGAGATGAGCACACAATTTAAATTAATTGAATTAACCATTTAACCTAATCTAAAGCCCAAAAACTATTAGCTAGGCCCAGGACCTAAAGTCCCAAACCACCTAAAAGCTAGTAAACCCAAACGAGGCCCAAACTAGAACTAACTCAGCCCCAAAAAACAAAAACACAACCAAGCCCAAAATACTAAGGCACATTATGTTAAGAATATATTATATGAAAAAGGAGCCCAACTTAAGTATATTAACAAAAAAGAAAACCTCTTAGCATATACCTTAAAAGCTTTACATATTATAAAGTTGGGAAATTGTACATTTTAAAAAATTATAACTATATAGAACTAAGTGTCAAATACCTTGTAAAACCTATATTATATACATTACATGAAGACTATATGCTCAATATATAATATGAAAATGTATACTATGTAACATTTATATATTAAACAACAAATCGAGTGTAAAATCACATATTAGATAGGCATTAGACATCCATTATACATTTCAATAACAAATCAAAAGACAACAGATTCAAACATGAATAATAAAAACAAGATTAAAAGGATGACGGTGATGAAATTGCAAGAAAATGGAAAGTTACGAGGACCCGGATGGTAATTATAAAAGGTGGAATGGCCTTGGTGTAATTTCAGGAACGGAGAGAGACTAACAGCGGGGTTTAGGTTTGCGAAAGGACTGGTCACGCAATTATAACAGGGTGGAGGTCCTTATGACGCTATTTCCCCATTTTAAAATGGAAAGGTTTATAAAAATCCTTTGTTTTATTTCATTTCCCTTTTTGGCAAAAAATAGACCCCTCTGTTATAACACCTTCATCGGTGTTCATCTGGGTTCTTGGTGAACCCAGGTTTCTGTGGTCCTCCACCAGAAAACCTAGAAAATAACCGTTGAGCCATCGTACCGGCCGCCGTACGACGGTGGCCGGTGAAGCCAAACCCCCCCCAATAAACCCTGAAAATATATTTAACCATTCTCTTTCCCAAAATCGGAAAACCAAACACGAAATTGAAACCCAAAAAACTACTATACCATTCTCGCCCTTTCGTTTCACCATACATGACCTATGGAGGTCGTAAGGCTTGTCAACGGCGGCAGGAGATAGATCGACGCCAGAGGAGGAGGAGAACTACAAGGGTAAGACTACAGAAACCCTAAATCTCTATGTTTTTCTTTATGTTAATGCTTGAAATGAAAAAGGGAGATGTTATACCTTTGTAAATGTGAGGTTTTGCTACCTCTTTGCTATTCCTTTCTGAATATTCCAGTATGCTTCTTTACGATTTAGGGTAGTGTATTTATATACCCTAGGTTACATGTATTTTAGAAATGCAAAAAGAAAATCAAAAAAATACGATTGATTGATCGTTATTCCGCCTTGATTCACATGTATCACTGATTTTTATCTGCTAATTCTTTGAAAATGCTAAATTTGTTATGCGCTCTCCCTTTTTCTGACATTCTATTGGTTTGTTTGTATATACCCTAGCTATCAAGAGGTACCAGAGGAGAACCAGCTTGGGGAGCAATCTTCTGATGCCGCCGCCAACGTGGAGAGGTGGTGCTGAGGTGGTTGCTGCCGTGGCGAAGGCGTGGCCAATAACTCGCCGGTCGTGGGAAGTGACAAGGCACGCGTGCAGCGCGTGGGGACTCCAACCGCTTCGCGTGAGATGCACGTGGAATCTGGAGAGCCTTTCGTGCCGCAATCTTAGCCGTTCATCCTCATCTTGATCCAAGGGTTTTTAGATATTATCAGATCTGGGTTTTTACTTTATTGGGCCTAAAACGGGCTAAATATGTATTATTTTTAATTTTTTGGGCTTATTGCAAATGGAATTTTATAATATATATATTTGGGCTATTTTTTATTTAATTTTAGCATTCTTTTTATATTTTCAGAGTTGTTTTATAATGATAATAATAATAGTATGATATAAACGGTAACAACATGTGATAGTTATATGAGTCTAAGGTAATAGGATAATATAATACTCTAGTAATATCAAAATGTGTAATAACCTAACAATGAGACAAAGGAAGCATGATGCTATTAATCTAAGCCCATTAAATCCCTTACATCTTTTAGTTCTTTTAATCTGGTAATATAAATATAGCCAACACACACAACTTAATATGGCATACGATCTCTAGTGTTTTTAGTTTCTTTGGTTTTATGTTGTTTTTTATTAAATAAAAAATAATCAAGATAAATAATAGCCGTTTTATTGTAACATGAAAATAAAGAGTTTTCTTTTCGGGACAAAAATTAGTGATTACAATTGGCCCTCTTTGTTTATACTTGTGGAACAAGAATGAAGCAAAGAATATAAGCACTAATTTTGTCCTACTTCCCTGTTAGGAGATTTTGAGTTTCGGGTCCCTCCTATATAGAACCATTCGCCCTTTTTCTCCCTACAGCGTGGAGCTATGAGTATCTGTCTCTTTTGCTCTAAAAACTCTAAACTATGAATATTTGCCTCCTCCGCTTGGTAGTTCTAGTATGGCGAGATTGAAATCCTTCACCTGAAATCTTTGAGCTTTGAGTATCTGCCTCATTTGCTCTGAAATCTTGGTGTGGCGAGTTTGGAATCCTTCACCTGAAATCTTTGAGCTCTGAGTATCTGCCTCCTTCGCTGTGAAAACTCCGAACTATGAGTGTCTGCCTCCTTTGTTCGGTAGTTCTAATATGGCGAGTTTAAAATCCTTCACCTAAAATCCATGAACTTTGTTGTTTAAATATCTGTAAAAGATGCAACACCATGATAGTTTAGATTAGCATGCTCCTATCTTAGAGGTGTCTAGTCTACATGATGCATGACCAACAAGATTTAATCGCTTTTCCCAAAAGCCTTCCTTTCCTCGATCAGCCTTTCTTTGACTTCTTCTTTCTTCTTCTTCTTCTCCTTCTTCTTCTTCTTCTTCTTCTTCTTCTTCTTGCTCTTTGAAACAAATGATGCTTTGTCTCATGCTTAAGTGCTACCATTTATGCCTTTCTTTTCATTACGACCTTCTGACATCTCATTGTCTTGAAACGCCTTTTCAGTTTCTACCTTAGATTCATTTTTCCCAAAGTGCACTTTCAAGTTTTCACTTTGGTTTTCTTTTTCTCCTCCATTTTCTTTTCTTTCTTTTTCTTTTTCTTTTTTCTTTTTACTTTTTCCTTTTTTTTTCCCTCTTTTTCTTTTTTCTTTTTCTATTTTCTTTTTCTTCTTTTGGTCCCCTTTCAAGTTCTTTTGTCCAGGGATGGTTTGACACTCAAAATCTCTTTACTTCCCTGTGGCAATCTTGAAACATGATGTGGTCGGGACTTAATTTTCCCTTCTTGGCCTAATAAATGAAGTCTCCCCTTGGTTCGACCTTAATATACTTCTTTGCACCGTTTGCATTTAAAAGTTTAGAACATAGTAATACCAAGAAACCTTTTGCTTTTCATAAACCTACGTTAACCTACTTGCAGGATGCTTATGGAAAGACACGAAAAGATTGTGAAATAGTATTTCATTAGTATTTCAGACTTTTAAGATGATTTGAAAGTCCTGGCAAACATAAAAGAAAAGGAAAACAAAGTATGACGTTGCATCCCAATCATTAACTTTATGAATGATGCGAGATCCCATCGTCCAAAATAGATCTCTTACGAGAAATCATCTGTTGAAACTCCTTAATTCTTAGGGGGTTCCTTTTCTTGGTTTTCTAATCTGCGGTGATCATCTGAGCTGTCCTATTCGGGTTTTCAGCTCAAATCCTCCCTTGTTTCAAGATGACATTTTATGGTTTTCATCTTGAACCCTCATATCTTTTTTTGGATACCTGAAGTGCCCTTTTTGGGTTTTCACTCTAGGTATTTTCATTTTGCGAAGCCCCCTTCCAGGTTTTCACTCCGCTTTTTTTCTTTTTTCTTTTTTTTTCTTTTCCTCTTCACGCATAGTACTTCTTGACCGAATCTGGATTCACCAAATTGTTCAACACCTTTCCATCCATTTCTATTAGGATCAAGGCTCTTCCGAAAAAGGTCCTTTTAACAACGTAAGGTCCCTCCCAGTTAGGCATCCATTTCCCGCGGGAATCCTTCTGAGTTAATAGGATTCTTTTAAGCACTAGATCTTCTTCTCGAAATTCCCTCGGGCGAACTTTCTTGTTATAATCTCACATCATCCTTTTTTGGTACATCTGGCCATGACAAAGGGATTTCAACCTCTTCTCCTCAATGAGATTCAATTGGTCGAACCGAGCATGCGCCCATTCAACTTCTTCCATACTTACCTCATTTAAAATTTGAAGTGATGGAATCTCTACTTCGATAGGTAATACCACCTCTGTGCCATAAACCAATGAGTATAGCATTGCCCCCGTGGAAGTTCGTACAGATGTGCGGTAGGCAAATAAAGCAAACGTTAACTTTTCATTCCAATCTTTGAAGGCATCAGTAGTCTTTGCTATGATCTTCTTGATATTTTTGTTTGCCGCTTCTACCGCTCCATTCATCTTAGGGCTATAGGTGGTGGAGTTATGGTGTGTTATTTTGAATTGTTCACACACCTCGTCCATCATTTTATTGTTAAAGTTGGAAGCATTATTGGTAATAATCCTTTTCGGCAAGCCGTAACGACAAATGATCTCTTTCTTCAAAAACTTGCAAACTGTTGCTCTTGTAATACTGGCATAGGATGTTGCTTCTATCCACTTAGTAAAGTAATCTATGACAACCATAATGAAGCGATGTCCATTAGATGCCTTGGGATGAACCTGACCAATGACATCCATTCCCCATACAGCGAACGGCCATGGTAAGTTCATGGTGTGCAGGGGCAAAGGTGGAGAATGGATATTATCGGCATATATCTGACACTTGTGACATTTCTTTGCATAGATAATACAATCTCCTTCCATGGTTGACGAAAAATATCCATACCTCATCATCTTTTGAGCTATTAAGAAACCATTGGCATGTGTCCTACATAGCCCATCAGGCACCTCAGCTAGTATGTTTTTTGCTTCTTGGGTATTGACACACCTTAACAGGATTTGGTCCTTACCCTTCTTGTATAAAATCTCCCCGTCTAAAACATACCTTGTCACAATTCTTCTAATGGTTCTCTTGTCATTTTCATTGGCACCTTTGGGGTAGGTTTGGAGCTTGATTATTGAAGGATGTCATAGTACCATGGGTTACCATATGCTTCTTCTTCCAAACTGCAGCAATGAGCTGTCATCTCAAAAATTTTCATCTCGAGTGGCTTCATTTCGGCCTCAATACTTGCTTTAAACATTGCAGCCAACGTTGCCAAGGCATCCGACATTTGATTGTCTTCCCTTAGAAGGTAAGCGAAACTGATTCTTTCAAAGCTTTTGATTAACTCTTGAACCAGGTCATAATACTTGACTAGCTTCAAATCTCTTGTTTCCCACTCTTTTCGTAACTGATATATTACCAAGGAGGAATCCCCGAAAACCCGAAACACCTTGATTTTCCTTTTAATGGCTGTATTTAAACCCATGACATAGGCCTCATACTCGTCTATGTTATTTGTCCAAAAGAATTCCAATCTACTAGTGAAGGGATAGTAAACATTTTCTGGAGAGATTAACACTGCCCCAATTCCATGGCCTAATGCATTAGATACCACATCGAAGTAAAGCTTCCACAACTCGTCCTCTGGAGTGGCTTCTTCCTTAACTGTTATGTTCATTAGGTCTGTAACATACTCTAATCACCCTAGTAGGATTAGGTAAGTTACTACAAATACAATCAACCATTCAAACAATATTAGGTATTAAGTACCATTCGATTAAGGCCCTTATTGCACATCAAGTTATAATTCGATTAGGAGAGATCCAAATACAATATACATGATGCATTCACTTGCTAAACTAGGTCTCATATTACCATATGTTATCATATTCAATCCATCTATAGTTTACTTGAGTTCCAAGGTACTATTCGATATAGGTGAAAAATATAGGGATCGTCTTTACATTTATTGTCACTATTAAGCATTTCAACTAGTGTTATATATAAGAATTACATATGTGACTTTAATTAAACATGTAGAACTATAAAATCATCTACATCATTCGGCTAGAGCTAAAAGTAACCAGAGAGATTCAAGTCTAGACTCATAGTTTATACATTAACTTAAGTTACCATAATCAATCATCCATGCTTCCAATATTATGTAGATAATATGACTAGTTCCTTAGGTGATCAATGTGGTCCAAGTCTAACCATGTGGTTTACTACATTTAGCTAATGTCAACTAACCAATTTCAAGGAATCCATTCAACTATTTCATGAATAATTCATCCATGTAAATCAAACATTAGACTATCAAGCATACAAGTTCATTATAATGCTTACACACTCATTTATACATACCAAGCTTCTTAAAGATCAAAGATAGGATTAATTTATACAAACCATAGTTAACTGATCTTATATATACATGCCTAAGGTGCCACCATCCTATGATAACTAAACAAAATGGAAACATACTCTTTTGAGCAACAAGTGACTTGTATGAGCTTAGACTTCAAGAGTTTCCAAAATCAACCTGTATCGTAGAAATGAGACTAGAATAAGTAAAGCTTAGTAAGTGAGTTAAAGTTATAGGGAAACAATACAATAAGTCTCATCTACAACCATCAATTGGATGGTATGATTTCCCCATCAATAAAGACCTATTCGAACAATATCACATTACAAGATGTAGTGTCAAATTTTTAGTCCAATAACAATACAAGGCTCATTCAATGTTTCAATGACAATAGATCATAGCATTTGAATTTTCTTTACAATCAAGTAACTCATATAGGCAATGATCAATCAAGGTTTCAATATTCGTAGTTCATGTCATTCAATTTTATCTTTACATTCAATCAATATAATTCAATGTGGCAATAGTTTCCAAGTGCATGATTTATTAATTCATTTTAAGTATAGCCTTGAGAATCGATATGGTACTAAGTACCTGGTCAATCCCTCCTACTGTCGCCAGTGACCAATAACAATACTTCCCTCCTACTGTCGCCAATTAGGGACCAATGTCCCAGACCGTAGTCCACCCCGACAATGAGCTCTATAGACTCTATGGCATGCCAACTATATCTAAAACTGACTCGAGACCAAGGCTTTCAATAGTTATCCCTTTCAATCAATTAGAAGCATGTGTTCAATTCAATAAGCACAATTTGTGCCAATGTTCCCTTTTAATCAATAAGGCTCAATCCAATCCAATATCGATTTTTCCATGGTTAGTGTAGGAGTATCAATCAATATGTCATTCAACAATGAATTGTGTACTTCTATCTATATCATCATGCTTCAATTCAATCTAATTCAATTAGGAAATAAGCAATTCAATCAATGACAATTCAAGCATACTGCACAATCAAGTAACCACTCAAAGGAATACTTACCTTGCTATTGCTTCATAGCAATCTCATTAAGCAAATTACACTTAATATACAATAGAAATTTACAAATCAAAATAGACTTGGAGAGGTTACCGCCCTCTCCAAACTTTAAACTACACTTACAGGAATTTTCCGAGCTTATTGTCGATCTCAGATTGTAATCCCTTTTCCTCTACTAGCTTGTTGGTCTAAGTGAGCCCCTTTATCATCAATTTCCACTTGATCTAACATTTATACAATACATAAGGTATTAGGTACAATCTAGCAATCAATTGAGTCATTATGTGACTCCATATATAAACATATAATCCAATATAACATTCACATATTGGGCAGCATAGTCGTATACATTTTCCTTTTTACTTAACTATACTTATCTACATTCTAGTTCATGTAAAACAAGGCATATTCAAAGGCCTAAAACTGTTTACAAGACAGTTTACAAAATGCCACAAAACAGTGTGTATTTGCCTATATAGCTGCTGCCTGGCAACTTGCACTCTAGTCACTAAATTATGCATATCTTTCATTCTGTACGTCAGAATTTTAATTGGTTTACACCATTGGAAAGCTAACAAAAATTTATTTATGTCCATATAAGGCTTGAATTTTAATTCATTTCCATTTAATACAGTTTTTAACTTAAAGACAGGGCATCTTGCTATACTGGACAGTTTGCACTGTCTCCAGTGTTTCTTCTCTACATTTCAGTATACAACCCAGAGTTTAGCTATGTTTTCTCCCAATGAATTTAGACATACCAAGGTGTTTTCCATAAAAATTTCAGCCTTAAATTCATTATACACAATTTATAGTGATTTTTCAAAGTTACTGCCCAGAACAGAGCATCTGGGCATATTACACTAGGTTGGATTTCTAGCTTCTTAATTCATTTTAATAAGGTCCTAACATGACAATTTCATTCATGTTCGTGTTCTTACATGTATAGGCCATCATAATTCACCTATAAATGTTCTTAAAACAGGGCATAATCATGTTGAACCTAGTTTGATATATTTGATCACATTTGCACATCCAATTCATCAACTAGGCACTCCATTACCTAATTTAACTAGTTCAATTAGGTGTAGTCTCATTTCCAGAAACACATGTATTCAATTCAATCTTCTTTTTACCTAGAAACGTGACCAAAACAGGGTTCTATGTTCATTTAACATTTTTACAAAATTTCTCAATCAAAACAGTCCCTAATTAAAACTGTTTTCAACCATGTTCATATACTTCAAATTTCCTGCAACTATACATATATCCTTTATCAAATTAGTTGCTAGAAATTACAATCTCAAGTTCAAATTGAAGCTAGTCCCTAACACACATAGAAACCATCCAATTCATCAAGATAACAAGAACATCATCATATGCATAATCAAACAATCTATAACACATCAAGGAAGAGATTTTACCTTTCTATCAAGATTATATGAGTGCTAGCAACTCCAATTTCACCAAAATCAAGCCTGAATCTATGTTTATGGTGCTTTCTCACTCAATCCTCTTTTCTCTCTTCCTATTCACTTACACGGCAAAGAGAGGAGAAGAAGATGATAATGGATCATCCATTATCTCTTCCAATTGACTAATTTGCCCTTAATTATCCTTTAATTAAAGACATGTGTAGGGGCATTATAGGAATGTGAAAATTTTGCATGCATTCCTTTAATTTAACAACTGTTTCGGTTTGGTCACTTATACATTAGGTTACCACTTTTTCAATTATAGCATTCTAGTCCTTAAAACTAGATTTAACACCTTTCTTTCAATCAATTAGGGATTAAATAAAGGCATTGTAATAACTTCTTTTATACTAGATTTGAGGATATTACAAGGACTTCATCGGGGAAACTGAATCCAAAGATTCATAGTCATCTGAAGTGCGACATGCCAAGAAGTCTGCTATAGCGCTCCCTTTTACTGCCTTCTGACTTACATACAGTATGTCGAATTCAGACAATAACATTTGCCAACGGGCCAGCCTTCCATTTAGCGCTGGTGCTTCCATCAGGAACTTCAAAGGATCCAACTTGGATATCAACCATGTGGTGTGATACAACATGTATTGCCTGAGCTTTTTGGTAGCCCATACCAGAGCACAACACAACTTCTGAATCGGTGGGTACCGTGTTTCACAATCGGTGAATTTCTTGCTCAGATAGTATATCACCTTTTCTTTCTTCTCGAACTCATCGTGTTGTCCCAAAACACACCCATTGAGTTTTCAATGATCGTTAGGTACAAGATCAATGGCCTTCCCAGTACCGGTGCTACTAGAATTGGAGCATTAGTCAAGTATCCTTTGATCTTATCTAGAGCCTCCTAACACTCTTCGTCCCACACTCCCGGATTATTCTTTCAGAGCAATCCGAAGACCGGATCACATTTGTCAGTCAACTGAGAAATAAACCAAGATATATAATTTAATTTTCCCAAGAAACCTCGAACTTCTTTTTGGGTCTGAGGGGGCTGAAGATTTTGAATGGCTTTCACTTTATCCGGGTCAAACTCAATCCCTTTTAGGCTAACCACAAAGCCTAAAAGTTTTCCAGACATGACGGTGAAGGTGCATTTGGCCGGATTGAGTTTTAACTGATACTTTCTTAACCTTTGGAAAATTTTCCTCAAGTTTTGAATATGCTCCTCCTCCATTCGGGATTTGGCGATCATATCATCTACATATACCTCGATCTCTTTGTGTATCATGTCATGAAAAAGGGTTACCATGGTCCTCTGGTAGGTTGCTCCAACGTTTTCAACCTGAAGGGCATCACCTTATAACAAAATGTTCCCTATATGGTCACGAATGTAGTTTTCTCCATGTCGTCAGGATGCATTTTAATTTGATTGTACCCTGAGAACCCATCCATGAAAGAAAACCATGAATCTCCCGCGGTGCTATCGAATAAAGTATCGATATGAGGCAGAGGAAAAATATCTTTGGGGCATGCCTTATTAAGGTCTTTGTAATCTACACACATACGGACCTTTCCATCTTTTGGGGACAAGGACTATGTTCGCCGCCCACTCTGAGTATTTAGATACTCCTGAGAATCTGGAATCGTATTGTTTCTTCACATCCTCTCGAATCTTCAACAACATTTCTGGTCTCATCCTTCTAAGTTTTTGTTGGACCGGCTTAAATTCAAGCTTGATCGGTAGCTTGTGCACTACAATATATGTGTCCAGACCTGGCATGTCTTGATAGGTCCATGCAAAAACATCCCTGAATTCTGAAAGCAACTCAACCAATTCATGCCGGGTCTCAGTCGAGAGGGCAGTACCAATCTTTACTTCTTTCCTTTCCTCTTCCGTTCCTATATTGAGGATCTCTAACTCTTCTTGATGAGGCAAAATTTGCTTATCTTCACTTTCCATTAATCGGATTAGTTCATCTGAGATCTCTACTTCTATCTCATCATCCCCTTCCTCGACTTCCGCCAAACACAAGGGTCGCTCAAAATCTATCTCAGAGTTAGACTCGGAACCATTCATACAGTCAACAATTGGGACCCTGAAACAATTTGAACAAATATGTATCGGGACAAGAAATGAATACTCTTATGGGATTAATGAAACAAATATAATAATAATGAATAACGAATAATGAATGTAATGAATGAATGTAAAAACAAAGAAAACAAAATGTTTGCCATTTGAGAAAAATGGAAAGCATCATTTTTATTGAATTAAAAGCAAGCATATTAGCATAGGAGCCCTTTACAAAAGATCCCTATTGCTCGCGGGCAAAAGCAAATAGGGTTGGTTTCTGAGCATTACTCTAATCTCAACCTAAAAACTTTTGGCAGATCAACAACAGTCCAATTGTTGAGTGTTTCCCCTAGGAGTCAATGGCGGTTTCCGGCCAAGTATTTGCAACTCTTATCCTCTTTGGTTATCATGTTGACATCCATTCCCTCTAGCGCCTCGCTGAACCTTTTCTCTTTGCTAAATTCGGCGCTTTCTAGACCAACTTCGTATATCTTTTCCTTCATATTGATTATTCCCCCAAACATAAAATATTCTTTAAATGAGAGAAAGTCATTGGTTCCCATGGGATGTCTTCACCCTTGAATCTGGCCTTCCTTTGTTCTTCTTTTTTCTTCTATTCTAGCTTTCTCTGATGGAAATTGGGTTTATGGCTGAGCCCAAATCGATCCTTTTTTCCGATGACGCTCTTTGCACGCAAACATCCTTGCAAACTCCTTCCGAGCCCTTTGCCCTTCTTGGCTCCTCATCCCAGGGTTTGCCAGACTGTCATCTTGGTGCAATTTGATAGTCTAGGGCGTGGGATCTTGCTTCCATCTACCACGAAAGTTGCATTCATGAACTCTAAGGCCCTAAAGGAGCACTCAATAGCATCTTCATCATTTTGGACATAAGGAGTGTCGGTGGTTACGGAAGCAATGATGTCTTGCTCAGCTCTCACACTCACCAACTTCCCATCAATAACAAATTTCAACTTCTGGTGCAGGGATAAAGGCACGGCTCCGGCCGAGTGAATCAATGGTATCCCTAGTAAACAGTTATAAGTGGGTTGAATGTCCATCACCACAAATTTGACAACGTGCTTGGTAGAACCAATCAACAACGATATCTTTATCTTCCTGATAACATCCCTCTTGGTACTGTCAAATGCCTTAACAGAGTTCTGACACGGTTTCATGTGTGAACTATCCACTGGCAGCCAATTCATGGTTACCATTGGTAGTACATTCAAGCAAGACTCGTTGTCTATAAGCACCCCCGGTAAGACATGCCCCTTGCAGTGGGTGGTGATGTTTAAAGCCTTAGTTGACCCCATACCTTCGTCGAGAATTTTGTCGTCACTAAAGGTGACGTAGTTATATACAGCAATATGACCCACTATTCTATCTAACTTGTCCACTGAGATATTATCCGGAACAACGTATAATTTAGTACTTTCAACAATGCATCATGGTGTTTTTCTAAACTTAACAGCAACTCAATTACCGAAATTTGTGCTTGCTATTTTTTAAGCTGCTCACCAATGTTCACTATGCTTTAGGAACCTCAGGAATTCCTACGCCTGACTCGATGTCCTTGGCTCATAAATTCTAGGTGGAGGTTCCTCTCCAAAAATCTTTTCGGGTTTGGCAGTTATCTCTTTGCCTTTGTCTCTTGGCTCCTCTAACGCATTTGTTGTTTTTCTTTAATAGCATCTACCGCTTCTGGTAAAATGCCCTACTTCATTTACCACTTCAGCGCTCGGTTCTACTGGGTTCTCCTCCTTTGAGGGTTCTTCACTGGATAGTTTCTCATCCCCTTGTATCTCTGACTTCTCTGGTATAGAGATGTGGGTAGTATAAATCTATGGGACTTTCCGAGCATCCTTAAATGGGAAGGGAGTCAGAGCCAAAATCTGTATTTTTTGGGTTACTTTGGAGATCTCCTCTTGGGACGAGCTTTCTGACTTTGGCTTGAACGATATGATGAAAGGCCTATCTGCCCCATACTTGATCTTGGGGGTATCCAATGTGCATACATCTGACTCTTTTCTCTCTTCATCTTTCTCAAAGAATTCAATCTCCTTATTGTCCATCATTCTCTAAATCACCTGCTTGAACTCCTCGCAACACTGGATGTCATGTCCTTCCTCTTGGTGGAACTCACAATAGGACCCGCTTCCTTGTTGCAGGATCTCCATACCCCTGTTGATTAGGTGCACGATATATAACTGCTAAAACACCTACCTCATAGAGGATTTGACCTCAGACATGCTAGTCTTGGCTTTCCTGGTGTACTCCTCCTCAATTGCATTTATGCCACGGCCTCCATGATTTGGTAACGAGTTAGTGGTTACATTCGATTCGTTTAACTACAACACCTTAGAATTTATCATGTTCTGTATGAACTTCTTGAATGCGATGCAATTTTTGATCGAGTGTCTCAGGATGCCACTATGATATTCACTGATTGCCATTTCATCATACCACGCAGGGAATGGTGGTTTAAAAGGAGTGACATAATAAGGCCGGACCAAATCAACCTTGTGCAGTTGCGAGTATAGTTCAACATACGATATCGGGAGTGGGGTAAATGACATCTTCTCATTTTCCCTCTTTGGGGCCCTGGTCTCCTTCTTGTTTGAGCCTTCCCCTTCTCCGGCTGCAGCCCGTGGTGGTGAAATGGTGAAACTCTTCGGAGCTACGTAGGTACCTATGTCGTTCACCTCGTTATCTCTTTTCTTGTAGTTCTTATGAGTATTCTCCCCACTATCGATCCTTCCGCTATTTATTGCTACTTCGATTGATTATCCAATTCTCACCATATCGGTAAAGCTTTGGGTAGTGTTGTTTATCAAATTATCAAACAACGCCCCTTTAAGGTATTAACAAACATGGGTGTGATTTCATGTTCAAAAATCGGTGGTTGGATTTGAGCGGCCACGTCACGCCATCTCTAGGCATACTAGCGTAGATTCTCATTTGTCTTTTGTTTCATCCCTTCTAGCATAATTTGACTGGTATCATGTTCGTTACATGCTTGTAGTGCTCTACGAAGGTCCTTCCATGACTTGATATTAGCTCAGCTAAGCATGGTGTACCACTGAGTTGCAGACCCCGTCAAACTCTCTTGCAAGCAGAGGATAAGTAACTTCTCATCTTTCACAAAAGCAGCCATCTTTCTGCAGTACATGGTAACATGTACTGATGGGCAAGTGGTCCCATCATATTCATTGAAGTCAGACACTTTGAATTTGGGTGGGAGAATCAAATCAACCACTAAACTCAAATCACTTGCATCATTCTCATGTTCATCAGCTCCTTAGATGGCTTTTAGCCTTTCTTCGAGCATACGAAACTGCTCATCATACTTCTTCTCCATATCGGCCCTAATTCTCCTCTCAACTTCATCCATCATGCTCAAGTCTGGCACTTTGTTCTCGTATCCTACTCCTAAATCAATGGGCTGATCTATTGGAGCTCCCCCGTGGTGACTTGCTGACGCCACCACAGCAGGGTCAGCAGAAACCCCTGCGAGATTAATGTAAACCCTTTTCCCGGGCTCTGGCATATCTGGTTGTACCTTCGCATGAGAGAAAACACCTTCTTGCTCATCAAGACTTGGGCTATCGATGGAGATTCCCTTATTGCCCTTCGTATTTGCTAACAAGCTAGTTATCTGAGTGATAACAGCATCTTGTGACTGAGCTATTTGGTCCCTGATATCTTGGCCAATTCTATCCAAACGCGTTTCGAGGTCTTTTTGCCCTTGTTTTACCATGGCTAGTCTATCATCCATGGTTCAGGACTGTAACCGGGTTTCGTATTGGTGCATAATGATTGAATTTTTAAGAATTAAAATACTTTCTGAAATGAAAAGTCTTTTAGTTAATTTTGGTAATTAAATGAGGTATGCAAATAAATGTATTATGCATGAATGCAAAGAGCAACACTGAATTTGGTAAATTTCATCGTTAAAAAACTTTCATTGATGAGAACATCGTCCTGTTACAATAACTTAAAGAAAGCTAACTACATATATGGTTTCAAGGTAGTATCGAGATCAATAATCTCTCTCCTAATCCACACAATCCTATCTCTTTCCTCGTAGTCATCATCGACACAATCATGAAGCTCGGTAGCGTCTTCGGCTAGAAATTGTATCTTTCGAGCAACATCTTGCATCTGAGCCCCCACCATGCCAATTCTTGCTCCTGCCTCCAAATCGTGTAGGCGGCAAAGTGTAACTGCTCCAAACTCAGAGTCAGGCGTACTTGAATTGCCCCTCTCATGCTTGCTATATGATCCTTGAGTTGTTGAACCTCAGCTTCCAACTCTTTGACACGTGTTATCAAAGCTTTATTTTCTGAGTTGTTGTCCTTTAACTTGCTAGTCGAGCCTTGTGCTTGAAAAGAGATTTTTCCAAACATTTCACTTGATCTCTCAAGGCTCTGCTTTGGTGTTGTTCCTTCTCAATTTGTTTTGAATGGGAGATTCACATATTCTTCAATTCTTGGGACAAAGTGAGCACTCGATCTTTGTGCTTAAGAAACATCCTCTTATAATTCTCAGCTCGTGCTTTTTCTTCTTTAAGCCAGAGTTCTAGTCCTTCGCCCGACCCTCCTTCTGCGACTCTCATGTTTCTACTTAACCTCTTAAGCTGCTGAATCTCCTCTTTTCCAACTTGAGTTTGAGTTCTAGCTCCTCTCTCTTCTTTTGTAGGTCTTTGACCAGTCTTTCGAACTGTGTCTTTTCTAACTCAAAGTCGAACTTCTCTTGATGGGCCTTCTCCTCAAGCTTGAGGTATTTCTTTCGCTCCTCTTCAAGTTGTTTCCTCATTAGATCGACTTCGGTGGGGAGTGTGGCCAATCTTTCTTCTAAAGATCTCCTATTGTCGGAGGCTAAACATGGAATATTTTTGTTGACATGGTTGAATCGCCACGCCTCATATTCAGGAGTAACCATTTATAGAGCATTCATGATCCTAACCCATCTTACACTATTCCAGGTTGAAGAAGCATTGTATCCATCGCCTTATAGCCCTTTTCCTTTGCGTAATCTACGTTGAACTCATTCAGCCCTTTGGTGGCTGGCACGAACTATTTTGATCCATACTGCCTTAGAACTAGCGGGGGTGCGTAGGTAGTATTCCCCTAAAGGCCAAGCAACAGTACCCATGAATACTCTCTGCATCTGTAGAGAACATTCTTCGCCAACAACCACGGTTCCCTCCAAACTATATATTCTTCCTTTAGGTTCCAGAGATCATCCTGCCATACTTCTTCAGATCTCCCGGTTGGCCAGTCATTCTTTCGTGAGAAATCTTCCAAGGGTGAGAACTTACCATTGTAAAGGGGCCTGGAGAAAATGGGATTGGTCCAAAGGTGGCTGTAAAACCAAACCGTCAAAAGTTGCAGGCATCCCTGGAAGTATCCTCCTCTATTCTCCCGATGGAATCTCAAGGATCAGAAGGTTTTAGCCTGAATCACAGGTATTGGATTAGTCCCACTACTCAAGCATTCAAAAATATCCAAGACTGACGGGTCAGCGAGGCCCAAAGCTTGAAGGAATAGTACCAATCCATATATCAATAACGCAAATAGATTTCGCTGAACTCGACCCACAGGGCACATAGAATCCAAAGCCAGGATTCCCTCCCACTTAAGATACTCCTTACTGTTCCAAGTGGTGACCTGTTGCTCAACCCAAGACAGTAATGTATCTGATATTCTGACAAGCTTGCCTCGAAAAGCTTTGTTCTTACTTGGCTTCGAATACATTCGATCCATATCAATCCTTTTGTAGTTTATGAGATCCCGGTATTCTTCAATTGTAGGAGTGAGATCGAAGTTACCAATTGTGAAGCAACTGTAGGCAGAGTTCCAAAAACCTACCAAAGTTTGCAGTAGTGCTTGATCAACTGGGACCTCTAGCAAATACGCGATGTCACAATACTCTTCTCTAAAAGTGCTCTTTGTTTCGAAATCCCAACTGTTCCATACTTACTTCAAATCAAACACATCATTAAATCTAGTGTTCATGAATGTCGTGGCTGACATGGCTAATCTGAACCCTCTGGTAATACTATCTCCCTCGTGTAACTATTCTCCTTTCGACCATATTTGAACGTCGGAATTCTTCTCGTTATTTCTGCAAACTAATTCCCTCATCGATCTAGTTTTTAATTTCAAACTATTCCCAAACTCAGTTTGCTCTTCATGATTAGGACATATTATGCGAAATAAAGATAAAAAGAATAGGAAACAAGAGAAAAGGTTAGTCATGAGGTGAAAAATAAACTTCCAAACGAGAAGATGTAAAATTAAATAAATTAAGCGAAAAGCAAATATATAGAAGAAAGCCCTAAACATAGGGGTACCCGAACCTATCTTATCACCTGCTAAGGCAACAAGAACCCCAATTCTGGCCCATTATAAGCTTGCGAGTTGGTTTCAATTCGAGGGAAAGCACGACCTAATGACATGGAGGGCTGCTCACATGTCGAGAGGCGTGGATTCTGGAAGTGAACCACTGACCCGTAGAGGGCTACTCACATGGGTATGTGGCGTTTCACTCCCACTTAAGGGACGGATCTCGGTTGTAGAGCTTTGATGAAATGGTGCAATACATGTCTGTCATTCCTTAGAAATTAAATGAAAAATTAATTCAAAGGCCACCAATTATCAAAGCCTATTCAATTGTATTTACATTTTCAAGAAAGGGTCAACCTTACTAGAATCAATTGAAATTACGACCATTTTCCATCATTAATAAGCAACAAATATTTTCATTTAGCCTAACTCTCTTTTTGTTTTTTTAAAAAATACAACAGATCCCCAACGGAGTCGCCATGCTGTAACGGCGTCTTTCCTTTTCTTTTTATAAAATAATATAAGCGGTTTTTCTTTTAGAAAATCCATCGATATGAATTATCCCATGAATCACTTTTGTAATATTGGTTTAAAGGGATTTATTTTGAAAACTCATTTTCTTTTGAAAAACTGATTGAAAAATGGGAGTCGCCACCAGCCACTTGGATAAGGTAGGCCGAACACCACAAAACCAGATATTCATTTTGAAAAGGTTCAGGAGTTGGTTACTTGTGAGAAAGGATTAGCACCCCCATCATGGCTAGAAATCGATACCAAAATATTTGTTGCTTTCAATTGAAGGAAATTGTCAGAATTTGAAAGGAATTTAATTCAGTGACCTTAATTGAAAATTAACCTTAATTGAGCGGGCTTTATCAAACTAGTGAATTCAAATTAATTGGACATTTAATTAATAAGGTTGACGATACATCGGACCATAGATTAAATCGACATCGAATAAGCCCGACTGTCGTATTAATTTATGGTTTGAATTTCACAGTCACCTTTATGCATGGTGCAAACAGTTAAGTAATGATGTAATGACTTCGTCAAGTTTTAATTCTGCCTTGAGTTGGTAGGGATTAACTCAAATATTTGGTTAACATCCTTTAAGCTCGGACTGCTACGACCCAAATATTGGAACTAATGAACACCTCCCCTTCTTATGATTCAGGTTAATTAATGCAAAATTGATGGGCCATGACAATTAGAGAATGACAAACAAAAACTTGAAAATTAACCACACAAGGACCTACTGAAAGTCCTAACCTAAAAAAGGCCCAAATTATGGAAAGCCCAAATGGTGATCTAATGTTTAACCTTAAATTAATTAGCCCTAAATGACTAAAACCCTAACACATTATGATAATTAGTATGAAATTTAACGTCAATCTAGGTTTAAAATTTATTTTATCATAAGAATCATTAAAAACGTTCAACTAATTTAATGAATTTCACATTTACTCTAATAAGCCAAAAGCAAATTAAAATTTATTGAATTAATTCAAACCCTAATCTAACTAAGGCTCTAAAGAACCCAAATGTAGAATTAACTTAATTAATTTAAGAGACGCGCCCCTATGAGACGAGCACGCGATTTAAATTAATTGAATTAATCCATTTAACCTAATTTAAAGACCAAAAACTATTAGCTAGGCCTGGGACCTAAAGGCCCAAACCACCTAAAAGCTAGCAAGCCCAAAAGAGGCCCAAACTAAAACTAACAAGGTCCAAAAAAACAAAAACACAGCCAAGCCCAAAATACTAAGGCACATTATGTTAATAACATATTATATGAAAAAGGAGCCCAACTTAAGTATATTAACAAAAAAGAATACCTCTTAGCATATACATTAAAAGCTTTACATATTATAAAGTTAGGAAATTGTACATTTTTAAAAACTATAACTATATAGAACTAAGTGTCAAATACCTTGTAAAGCCTATATTATATACATTACATGAAGACTATATGCTCAATATATAATATGAAAACGTATACTATGTAACATTTATATATTAAACACCAAATCGAGTGTAAAATGACATATTAGACACACATTAGACATCTATTATACATTTCAATAACAAATCAAAAGACAGCAGATTCAAACATGAATAATAAACAACAAGATTAAGAAAAAAAAAACTAGAATTAAAATGTATGAATAAGGAAAATGGTTACTGGAAATTGGACCAAATTATAAAGAAAAAAGAATTCTGAGACTCGATTAAAAAGGATTACGGTGACGAAATTGCCAGAAACCGAAAAGTTATGAGGACCCAGATGGTAATTTAAAAGGCGAAATGGCCTCGGTGTAATTTCAGGAATGCGGAGGACTAACAGCGGGGTTTAGGTTTGCGGAAGGAATTGTCACGCAATTATAACAGGGCAGAGGTCCTTATGACACTATTTCCCCATTTTAAAATGGAAAGGTTTATAAAAATCCTTTGTTTTATTTCATTTCCCTTTTTGGCAAAAAATAGACCCCCTATTATAACACCTTCATCGTTGTTCATCTGGGTTCTTGATGAACCCAGGTTCTGGCGGTCCTCCACTGCGAAACCCAAAAAATGGCCGTCGAGCCGTCGTACCAGCCGCCGTACGACGAAGACAAAAACCTCCCAAAAAACCCTAAAAACATATCTAACCCTTCATATTCCCAAAATCAGAAAACCAGACACGAAATCGAAACAGATCGACCTAGGGAGGTCGTAAGACTTCCCTTCCCTTCCCTAAAAACACGAAATCTAACCCTAAAAACATATCTAACCCTTCCCTTCCCTTCCGTTTCACCGTACACGACCTAGGGAGGTTGTAAGGCTTGTCAATGGCAGCAGGAGACAGATAGACACGAGATGAGGAGGAGAACTACAAGGGTAGGAACTACAAAACCCTAAATCTTTATGTTTTTCTTTATGTGAATGCTTGAAATGAAAAAGGGAGATGTTATACCTCTGTAAATGTGAGGTTTTGTTGTCTCTTTGCTATTCCTTTCTAAATATTCCAGTATGCTTCTTTACAATTTATGGTAGTGTATTTATATACCATAGGTTACATGTATTTTATAAATGCGAAAAGAAAATAAAAAAAAACCCTATTGGCTGATCGTTATCCTACCTTGATTACATGTATCACTGATTTTTATCTATTAATTCTCTGAAAATCCTGAATTTTTTGTGCGTTCTCCCCTTTCTAACATTCTGTTGGTTTGTTTGTATATACCCTGGCTGTCGAGAGGTACCAAAGGAGGGGACCAGAGGAGAACCAGCTTGGGGAGAAATCATTTGATGTGGCCGCTAACGTGGAGAGGTGGTGCTAAGGTGGCTGCTGCCATGGCGAAGGCGTGGCCAATAACTGGTCGGTCGTAGGAAGTGACGAGGCGCGTGTGCAGCGTGTAGGGACTCCAACCACCTTGCGTGAGATGCACGCGGAATCTAGAGAGCCTTTCATGCCGCAATCTTAGTCGTTCATCCTCATCTTGATCCAAGGGCAGAGATTTGGCTGCACAAAAATGCAATGAGGAATTAGGGTTTTTATATATTATCAGATCTAGGTTTTGGCTTTATTGGGCCCAAAACAGGCTAAATATGTATTCTTTTTTAATTTTCTGGGCTTAATGCAAATGAACTTTTATAATATATATATTTGAGCTACTTTTTATTTAATTTTAACATTCTTTTTTATATTTTTAGAATTGTTTTATAATGATAATAATAATAGTATGATATAAACGATAACAACATATGATAGTTATATGATACTAAGGTAATAGGATAATATAATACTCTAGTAATTTCAAAATGTGTAATAACCTAACAATGAGACAAAGGAAGCATGATGTTAGTAATCTAAGCCCATTAAATCCCTTACATCTTTTAGTTCTTTTAATCTGGTAATATATATATAGCCAACACACACAACTTAATATGACATAAGATCTATATTGTTTTTAGTTTATTTGGTTTTATGTTGTTTTTTATTAAATAAAAAAGAAGCAAGATAAACAATAGCCTTTTTATTGCAACATAAAAATAAAGAGTTTTCTTTTCTGGACAAAAATTAGTGATTACAGGTATCTTTGTGGCGAGTCTGGCCACTTTATCGGACAGTGCCTGCAAAATTCGCACGCCCCTACATATGTAGCTTCTCAGAACAATCCTAACATAGGAAGAAAAGTAAAGCCAGTACCATCTGGATCTGTGGAGAGACCTCACAACACCAACGCCCCTCCATCTAGTCGTGATCCTCAGACTTCGACCCAGATGTACCATGTTCGGGGTGGTGAGCAGGAGAATGATCCTGATGTGATTGCAGGTATGGTGGAATTATGTTCTGATCTTGTTTATGCTTAGGTAGATCCAAAGGCTCTACACATTCTTTCATTAGTGTGATCATTCGATGGGTTTTTAAAGCTTGCCCTCTAAGGATCCAAAGGATCCCTTCCCCGGCTACTTTGATGGCCTTACCCTTTCGAAAGTTCGATCTCATATTAAGCCTCAACTGGTAAGCCGAACACCAAGCATGGGTGGACTATTCAAAGAAGAAGTTATATCTTCGTGGGCTCGGTAAGGAAAGCATAAACTTGGTGAAATCCGAACCTGAGCCTAAGAAGACTCTCATGTATGCCATGAAAGATCTAAAACTTAAAAATGTACCTGTTGTGAAAAAATTCTCTGATGTGTGTCCCAATGAACTTTCATGAATCCCTCCTACCCGAGAAGTGGAATTCGGGATAGAGGTGCAACCTGGAACTACTCTGGTCTCTATCACTCCGTACAGAATGGCTCTAATAGAGTTAAGAGAGCTAAAAGCTCAAATCCAAGACCTTTTGGATAAGGGATTCATTCGACCAAGTGCCTCACTCTAGGGACCACCAGTGCTATTCGTTAAGAAGAAGGATGGGTCGATGCGCCTATGCATTGACTATCGTAAGCTGAACAAGGTGACAATTAAGAACAAGTATCCATTACCGAGAATCGATGACCTTTTTGATTAGTTGAAAGATGCTTCTATATTTTCCAAGATAGATCTCTGATCCGGATATTACCAAATGCTAGTGAAGGAGTCTGATGTTCCAAAGACTGCCTTGCGAACTAGATATGGCCACTATGAATTTCTAGTGATGCTTTTTGGGCTCACAAATGCACCTGCAACCTTTATGGATTTGATGAATCGTGTATTCTAACCCTACCTTGATAAATTCTTCGTTGTCTTCATAGATGGCATCTTGATCTATTCAAAAGATACGGCTACTCATGAAGAACATCTTCGGACTGTACTTTAGACTCTCCAAGAGAAATAATTATATGCCAAGTTCAGCAAATATGAATTCTGGCTATCCGAAGTGTCCTTCCTAGGCCATGTGTTCTCTTCTGCGGGAATTCAAGTTGACCCAAATAAGATTCAAGCCATCCTTGATTGGATTCCTCTAAAGAATGTGAGATAAGTTCATAGTTTTCTAGGCCTTGCAGGCTACTACTGTAGATTCGTTAAGGGTTTTCATTGATTGCTTCCCCCTTGACAAAGCTCCTCTGCAAGGACACTATTTTTGTGTGGACTGTTGATCAGCAAAGGAGTTTCGATCAGCTCAAGCAAGTCCTTACTCATGCTCCTATCATGGTGCAACCTGAGTCGAGCAAGATTTGATTGTTTACAACAATGCATCCCACTTGGGATTAGGCTGTGTTCTGATGCAAAAAGGTAAAGTCATAGCTTATGCTTCGCGTCAACTCAAGCCACATGAGCTAAACTATTTGACTCATGATCTGAAGTTGGCCACAGTTGTGTTTGCTTTGAAAATTTGGCGACACTATATGTATGGTGAGAAATGCTACATATACACCAATCATAAGAGCCTACAATACCTCCTAACTCAGAAGGAGTTAAACCTTCGTCAACGCCGGTGGATGGATCTTTTGAAAGACTATGATCTGGCCATTGATTATCATCCCGGTAAAGCCAATATTGTGGCTGATGCTCTTAGCTGGAAGCTCACTTCTTCCCCGAGATGTTTGAATGCCCATTTTTGACTCAAGAAGTGTGGCAAGCTGTTGGTTGAATTAAGAGTGCGGTCGACCACTATATCTTGAATCAAAACACTCTAGGAATTCGATAAAGAGTTGTATCCTCTTATTGCCAAGACCAAGGATAAACTCGATCTTGATTTCGCTATGAATTCCAAGGGGTTGTTATGTTTTCACAATTATATCTGTGTGCCCGATGATGATGATCTTCGGAATAAGATTCTGAGTGAAGCTCATTCTAGCCCCTTCTCTATTCACTCGAGAGCTATTAAACTGCACAAGGATCTAAATGAGCTATATTGGTGGCTCGAAATGAAGAATGAGATCACGGATTTCATGGCAAGGTGTTTGACCTACCAACGAGTCAAAGCTGAACACAAGTTGCCTATTGTCTTCTGCAGCCTATCGAGCTTCTATAGTGGAAATGTGAGCGTATTAAAATGGACTTTGTAAGTGGCCTACCTATGACCCCGAAGAAGAATAATGTTGTTTGGGTCATTGTGGACCGATTTACCAAGTCCGCTCATTTTCTTCCGGCGAGAATGGTTTTTAGTTTGCCTAAGCTCACAGAGTTGTATATCCATGAAGTAATTCGGTTACACGGAGTCCTTGTGTCTATTATCTCCGATCGTGACCCTCGATGCGGCAGCTCAGTTTTGGAGGACCTTACCCGAGGCCTTGGGAACGCGAGTGAACCTCAACACTGCTTTCCATCCTCAACCTGATGACCAATCCGAGAGAGTTATTCAGGTAACTCTAAACCCTCCCTTGGATTATGTCTAAATGTTTTGTGTCAATCTCGATTATTCCTTGTAGATTTTGAAAATATGCTCTGGGCTTGTGTCATCAAATTTGGGAATACATAGGAGAAATCCCTACCTTTAGTCGAGTTTGCATACAACAATAGTTATCAAGCGTCAATTCAAATGGCCCATTACGAAGCTTTGTATGGAAGGAGATGTAGAACTCCTCTTTGTTGGACCAAACTCGGTGAAGGCAAGATACAAGGTCCTGACTTGCTTCGGATGACCGAAGAAAAGACAACCATTATCCGTCATCGGCTTAAGGATGCCTTCGATCGACAAAAGTCATATGCTGATTTGAAAAGAAGAGATATCCGGTACGAGGTTGGTAAGAAGGCTTTCCTCAAATAATCCCCATGGAAGAAGATCATTCGTTTCGGCAAAAAGGGGAAGCTAAGCCCCCATTCATTGGCCTGTTCGAAGTAATTGAAAGAGTTGGACCAATAGCATACCGATTAGCTCTTGCCAAGAAGTTAAGTCAGATTCACAACGTCTTCCACATATCTATGTTACGCAAGTGCCGGTTAGATCCCTCCCACGTGATCAAGCCGAAGTCTATGGAGATTCAGTCCAATCTGACGTACGAGGAAGAACCCGTACAGATCCTCACATGAGAAGTCAAACGGCTCCATAACAAGTCTGTGCCCTTAGTCAAAGTTCTGTAGAGAAGTCATTCTGTTGAAGGGGCAACATGGGAACCTAAAGAGACTATACAAAAGTAGTACCCTCATCTATTTGCTTAGGATGAAAATTCGAGGATGAATTTTCTTAAGGGATGAGAGTTTTCATATCCCGAAAGCTGTCATAGTCAAAATTAGGTTTCGGTGATTGGAAGTTTCGAATCTGGTATGTAAAATATTATAATGAATGACCATTGTACCCTTATTTTGTAATGAAATCACAATTTGGTCCTATATGGGTAAAGGGACTTCCCTGAATGCGATTCAAAGCCCAAAATACGAATTCCAAGCAAGGCATATCGATACAGTCAAGCCAGTATCGATACGGCCCAGCTATCAATAACTAACTTATTTGTTTGGGCATGAGCGTATCGATACGGTCACGAGCGTACCGATGCGGGTCCTCTATTTTGAAATCATTCGAAGTTAAAAGTTGAAGAGAAGTAAGTAAGGTGCTTACTCACCTCTTTTCTTGACCACTCTCATGTGAAATCATGAGAAAAATGATTTATACCAAAGTGAAAATAAGTGATTAGATGATGACCTTGAATTGAGCAAACCCTTGCCCAAGGGAAATGCTTTTATTGGTCCAAACATTAGTGGTCAATCATTAAAATAATTCATGTGGTTTTTATATGAATAATAAAAAAGAGAAGCTTTCATTCCTTCATCTTTTTATCTTTAAACCTCCTGGTAAACTAAACCCACCTTGTTACCAAATAAGCACACACCTCCATTTCCATCTTCAAGCTCAAGCTAAGCAAGCACCTCGATGCAATCTTGTGGTTTGCTATGCATTGTGTCAAAGCTCAAGTAGAGCAATCAGCTATAAATTTGAATGGTAAGGTTGGGTAAGCCTTTGTGTCATTTTGATATAGTTATGGATATAAATGTGACATATGATCCGATATAAATGAAATATGAAAATGGTATGTTGAAATGTGAACAACTATGTTATATTATATGAAATTGATATAGCTATGTGATAATTCGATGTACACATGTATGATGATATGTTTTGGAGCTACAACTCACTTTCGTTTCCAATATGTTATGGACTACGGGCACGAAAGGTAAAAAAATACAATGATATATGTGAACCCTAGACATTTGTGAGTTTTGGATACAATTGGCATGCCATAGGATTATTTGAGCTCGTATAAGTAAGGGATTGGACTACGGTCTGGGGCTATGGCCTATATGTGGAGGAGAAATGGATGGATTGTGTAAGGGATTTATCCGGAGCTACGGCTCAAGGCTATGGCCTATCTTCCAATATATGTGTTGTTGTAAAGGGGAATCCGTGTATCAATTTGTTACTATGTCCAAGGGATTGGTATGCGTTAAACTTTGCTATGTTTATGTATAAATGGGGTAAATGACTTAAGCATGAGGCTTATGTGATTAATAGTGTAATTATGATAATTAAGAATGATGATATGTTGTTCATGATCATAGTATGCTATTCATGTCATTTAATTACTTTACGCTCATTATGACTACCTCACTAGGCTAAATAAGCCTAGCATATGTGTGTATCATGGATTTTAGGACCTTGAGGCATTCCAAGCTCCAATCGTGTAAACTACTATTGCAAGTCACCTTCGTTACCATATGTATGTTTACTTTTATTTCTGAACGCCTAGTAAGGTGGCATAAGGTCTAAACGTGTTGAAATGACCTATTTTGATATGTTTGTATAAGCCTAAAATAGCCTAGGTAATGTATGTGGTGAATGGTATGTTTTGAAGCGGTAAGATAGGCTGATATGGTTGTTAAGGCCCTAATTGGTAAAATCTTAGTAAATGGATTTGAAATGCTTTAAAATTTGACATGCAATTAGAAATACTATTTTTAGGATTGCTGGTAAAGTTTGATAAAATTTGAATAACGTTTGGTTGGGAAATTCAAATTAAAACCCGTAAAATTATGTCATTACAGGTCAATGCGTATCGATACGGTTGATGGCGTAACGGTATGGCTAGGCATAAACTGGCTTAATGGAACAAGGCGCATCAATACGGTTTAGGCATATCAGTACGGAATTTGGTCACTAGAATCTGGATGGGAAAAAGGTATCGATACGGTCATAGAGCATATTGGTACGGGGTTAACACGGTCAACGCATATCGATACTGGACTAGCTATACCGGTACGGGTTTGGCATCCTTCAAATCTAGAAATATGAAATTAGACTTAGCGTATTGATACGACCCTTAGGGTATCGGTATGGTGTTAGTGAATTCTGTTACAAGGAATAAAAAGAAGTTTCTAGTAGTTTGCAAGTTGGTTACTAATAACTATGCAGTCTAATTAATCAGGCTAACGATATCCGATAGTAATGAAACTTCACAAATTAATAATTAGTAAGTTCAATTACAATTTGGTAATAAAGAATCTGGATTAGGGTCATTAATTTGTAAAGTTTACGATTTAGTCCCTAAGTTGAGAAAGGTTAAAATTGACCTCGATTCTAATACGACTAGTAACAAATAGGTTTGATAAGATTTGAGAATGACTAATAAAATATTTCAAACAAATACCAAACTTCGATTCCGTCTTCCAATCTCTGAATAAGTTCCCAGTAACACTTTTCGACCTGGTTCTCTACTAGACCCAGAAAGGGGTGTTACACTTTGCGTAGATAGGCATCTAATCAATAGCCTCCAAAAGTGGGACATTGATGTGCAACTATTTGAGTATCTCCAAAAACTTCTAGTACTGGACCTCTTGCTTTTGGGCTTTCAATCTTTGTGGGAATGGAGGTGGTGGTCTAGGCTCATCATGTGGCTTACTGGATGCAGGTGCATCATTAGCTTGATATTCCTTGCCTTCAGTAGCAAGGTCACTCACTATGTCAGATACAAAAGCTGAGGCCTTAGGTACATGATCATCAGTGGAATAAACCAAACCCAAATCTGAGCCAATGTAACCTGTCTGCTTTTCGATGTCTTAGGAGAATGTTCAACCTTTTGTCTCTTTCTTGTAATAACTACCAAAAATATAAACATATTAAATACAACCTAAATTGCATAAATAAAGAAATTGCAGGAAATAAATGTGGAAATTAAAAGATCATAAAAGTAAAGGATAGGACTAAATGTTCTAGACATCCAATAGTGTGACTGAGGTTTTGTCACGTTGGACTGTTGCACCTTTGTATGCCTTCAGTTGTTGACTTTGTATATAGGGCCATCGTTGAGATCCTTAATGTTCATAGCACCATAGGGATAGGCTTTAACAACTTGGAATGGGCCAGACCAATGGTATTTTAACTTGCCGGAGAAGAGTTTCAAGTGAGAATTGTATAATAGAACCATTTGGCCTTCAACGAATTGCTGAGGCATTAATTTAATGTCATGCCACCTTTTGGTCTTTTCATTGTGGATCTTGGCATTCTCATAGGCATTTATATGATGCTCATCTAACTCATTCAATTCCAACAGTCTTTTTTCCC
The DNA here is from genome assembly GCA_019671005.1 of Hibiscus mutabilis. Lineage (NCBI taxonomy): Eukaryota > Viridiplantae > Streptophyta > Magnoliopsida > Malvales > Malvaceae > Hibiscus > Hibiscus mutabilis. The sequence continues at coordinate 52,071,806 of CM033711.1, forward strand.
CAACTAGTTGGCAGTCCATATTGATCTTCTTGATGGCCTAAAAGGTTTTGTGTTCTAATTCAACCGGCAAGTGACAAGCTTTGCCAGACACAAGTCGATAAGGTGACGTGCCCATCAGTTTTTAAATGCATTCTGATAGGCCCAAAATGCTTCATCCAACTTTAAGGACCAATCTCTTCGATTGGGTTTCACCACCTTTTCAAGGATCTGCTTGATCTCTAGATTGGATACTTAAGCTTGTCTATTAGTTTGCATGGGATACGTTGTGGCTATCTTGTGATGGACTCCATAGCGACGTAATGCCTTGGAAATCAACTTGTTGTCAAAGTGTTTGCCCTCATCACTAATAATTGCCCAAGGGACACCAAAACGGGTGAAGATGCTCTTGTGCAAAAACCTCAAGACAATATTTGCATCGTTCTTGGTTGTTGCGTTTGCTTCCACCCATTTGGACACATAATCTACCATGAGCAAGATGTACAATTTTCCCTTGGAAGATGGGAAAGACCCCATGAAATCAGTGCCCCAAACGTCGAATAGTTCAATTTTGAGGATGACTTGCATGGGCAGTTCATTGCATCGAGATATGTTTCCTATTTTCTGACATCTATTGCATGCCTTACAATACGCCTGAGCATCTTTGAGCAAGGTTGGCCAATAGAGCCCAGATTATAGGACCTATGTATTAGTTCTTTGTCACCCAAACTGTCCTCCACACGGAGTAGAGTGGCAATGGTATAGAATATCTTCTTGTTACTCATCAGGAATGTATCTCCATATCATTTGATCAACATATTGCTTGAAAAGGTAAGGCTCATCCCAGTAATAGTATCGTGCATCATGTCAGAATTTCTTCCTTCCCTGGCTCCTAAGATCACAAGGAAAAATATCACTAACAAGAAAGTTAACAATATCAGTACCCTGGCAAAGTCGTGGCCTTTAAAAGCTTCTCATTGGAGAATTCTTCCTTAAGATCACATACAACATCAGTATGACATGAGTATTCAAGTCTGTAAAGATGGTCAGTAACTTGATTTTCAATCACTTTTCTATCGAATACCTCAATATCAAATTCTTGCAGAAGTAATATCCATCTAATAAGTCTAGGTTTTTGTAACACCCTCTACCCGGTCTAACAAAAAGACTAATATAGAATGTGTTACTAAAACGAACTTCACGAAAATTGTGATCAAAGAACACCTTGGTTAGGACTTAACAGATCACATCTAGAGAAAAATGGGGTAATTTAAAATTTTCATAACATACTTATTCAATCAAGTCATTCCCTGATCACGATTAAATAACTACTTAATAGCATGCACCACCTTATCAAATACCTCACCATTGATTAAACCGATTCATACCAAATATTCAACCTAACCAAAGTTAATTATTAAGTCAAGCTATTAATATTGAGGTATTACCCATATCAAAACAAGTAGGAACGGATTCGCTTCATACATGACTTCAAGGTAGATTACTATTCTAAGCTCCTTATAAACATTCATGCAATTATATTAATATTACTAGCTAATCAAATCAGATTAAAACAGGCTATCACAAATTAATTAAGGGCCATTACAAGACTTGTTCAAATATAACATTTTACACTTGAAACGAATTAGCATAAATCTATAAGCACTATGCGCCTAACCATACTGTGCCACCACTTATGAGTTCTAACGACATGATTGTACCCTAAACAAAAAATGGTATTCATGTTCCAGCTCAGGAGAGACCCGAAAGCCAACATTCCATAAAATGAAATGAAGGGTAATAATAAGCAAATGTATTTGCTTAGTGAGGTAGATGAATCTAAAGTAAAAACAATAATCCTTAAGTAATCTAAAACCCCTTCCTTCATCAAGTCTAGTCAATGTTCAAATAATACTAGTGTGAATCGAATCACATTAAGGTCACAATCTTTTCATTAAAAAAACTCTAAACCAATAGATCATTTCATAGGCTCACAATCGAAATAATGATCCTAAGATAGGGTTTTTACTTTTAAGTCTTTAACAAAGTTTTCCCTTTGGTCAATCAAACACTATATTAATCATAACCATTCCTGGTTTATTAATAGCTTAACATATGTTATCTCAAGTCTTATATACAATGATAATCCTAATCCTATTACTTACTATTAAACAAAAATTTATAAGACATCCGAATCAAACATGGATACCCTTTTCATCAACTTAAGTTTACAATATTTTCATTGAGCTTATTAGACCCTATGCGTGAGCCTTAATTCCTATTATTAACAATCATGTTAAACGAGCCCTCTATCAAGTAACATTCCTTTTTACAAAAATTATTTCATCTTTGGATAATCTCATGTTACCACTGTATAAAACATTATCTCAATTCACTGACAATTACTTATAAACTTTCTTGGATTCTTTTGTAATTATCCCGATCTTACGTAATTGTTATCTATGTCTCATCTAACACTTAATCACTTCAAATACAAGATCATTTACAATCTCAATTTCAAGCTCAATTTAAATTCTCTAAAACAGTTTCCAAAAGATCATATCTATAGCTAAAATGGTCCAATAATTATCTTTTCAAGACTGCTTATAATTTCTTAATCGAAACTACATTTTTATAACTTAATTTTGTGCTATTTTTACTAGATTCTGCACCTACAAACTGCACTATGTCTTGATTATCCAAACTGTACTTTATATAAGAAAAATTTGCACTATACCAATTCATTTCCGCACAGTGTTAATACTCGATTCTGCAAAGTTTTTATCACTCGATTCTGCACCTGCAAACTGCACTATGTCGTGATTATCCAAACTGCACTTTATATACGAAAAATCTGCACTATTCCAATTCATTTCTACATAGTGTTAATACTCGATTCTGCACAGTTTTTATTACTCGATTCTGCAAAGTTTTTAGCTTTAAAAACTGCACAGTTTCAGTTTGAAATTGTGACAGTTTTTAGTTCCCTTTTTACACATTTTCAAGGTAATTTAGTTATACTATTTCCAAGCAGTCCATAGATTAGTAGATAGTCTCTTATTAGTCTAATATATTTCAAGGATCATTTCTATGATCAGCAACTATCTTGAATCTTATTGCTTATACGACTATCACCAATTGCACATTATTGTACACATATACACCTCAATCAACGTTACATAACATTGTATCCATTCTTGTTCTATGAACATTATTTCTTTACCCCAAACATACTCAATTCATTACATATATACATAGAATTACTTAATAGCATAATTGATCCTAATCAAGCATTCAACTTAGTTGTATTCATTCATCAACTAAACGACCCACCAAGCAGTTAAATTAGACTAGTCTTAGATTAAGATCAATTCCGATAATAAAAGAAAACATCATCTCATTTCGAGATCTCATTCTTACAATCTAATAATTCGAACAATCCATGGATTCCATGGCCTACATGCTTCAATTCTCAAGATTCAATATGCTAACTTGAAATTCAATTCAGCCAAATGAATTTATGGAATCATTCAAAACATGGGTACATATTCAAGCAAACTAGCATTCCCTTAATTTAGCAATATTCGTATAGTCACAATCCAACAACAATCAATTATATTCTACTATGATTAAATTATAGTATCATGTCCCACTATATTCTATGTGAGAAATTATCAATAATAGATGTGGCTCCTTGTTATACTAGTCATAGCAAATTAAGTTTCTCAAGAGTTATTAATTTTCATACTTTCTTTTATTACAACCTTCTGACTCAAGCAACAACCTAGATACACGAATCCTCTAAATTTAATATCAAACAAGAGGTACATCGAGTACCGAAACAAGGGTACACTAGGTACCGAAACAAGGGTACATAAAGTACCAATTTAACCATTACCAAGCAGAGGTACTAGTAGTACCAACTAATCATTTGATCTACATCAACAGGGGACCTAAGACTAGGACCGTAGTCCTCACTAGCGAGCTCGACGGGCTCTATGGTATGCCAACTGTACCTATGACTTACTCGAGACTAAGGCTTTTCACGTTTATTTATTTAATAATATTTCAAACATAATGTCTCGTCAATATCAAATCATATTGTAACAGGATTCACCATTTGTGAATTCTATATTCAAGATGAGCCTTGCTCATAAGATTATCAATGTGGCCCTCAAAGATTAACTATCAATCATTTAATCGATAGATCATAAGTTACTACTTATGGTCTTTATAGTGCAATTTTCCATTCACTTCTTCCTATTCACTCAGTTTGAATGAACATTAAAGATAGCAACATTTTTTCTTAAATTGGCATCACTTGATGTAACAAATGTCTATTATAACAATTCATTCAAGTAACCTCTACTAGCTTTTAAGGTTTGCAGGAAATAATATAGCATTCAAGCTTGTTGTAATAGCATCAGGAACTTTGTTTTTATTTTCTTATCAAACCATTTCAATCTATATTTGGGTACAATTCAATCATCATCGATATTACTAGTTTATTCACTTTACCACAAGGTACCTTCTCACAGAAGTGCTTACCTCTGATTCCAAGTTTGATTACACTTTGCTTCAACAAATTTCATGTAAGCAAATAAACTAAAAACAATTAAATTAAGGTACTCGGGATGGAATTCTCCTATCCCGAGTCTTTAAACTACTCTCACCTCTTATCTCGAAGTTACGGGATACCTGAATTCCTCAGTCAAACCTTGCTACTTATTCGAATCCTTTCCTAGCATTCTTCTTGGTCTAATATGACAAAAGTGCAAAGGTGCATTAGAATAGATCTTAACATTCCATCTCACGTAGCTACTCAATGATCAAGCATAAACAAGAGTTCTTACATGAAGCAATCTACTAACTTAAGCATTCATATTCAACATATTCAAAATGGCTTTTATGCTTATTGTTCATTACCAAAACAGTCCACATCATTCATTATACATTCAAGATACTTCCTGGATGTTCTCAATGTTTTCCAAATTGTTTCTAGCATGCTTTTACACATTCTAACCACTTTGTTTTCCTAGGTATACATTTACATACTCATCAAGCTGTCCACTAATATTTAATTCACTACAAATCAGTCCCAAATTAGGTATATACACATGTATTACTCAATCAATCAAACATGCTTTCAAAGTACTCCAAATAGTCCACTCTAATCCTAAATTATCACAAAACAGAGCAGCTTATACTTATACACATTTAAGCACTCAAATATATCCAATAATTCACACAAACATACCAAACAGGGCAGTTACAATTATATACATTCATATACACAAAACTGGACAACATGCCTATATGTTTACACATACAAAACTGGGCAGCACTTTCGTAAATACTCAAATCTGTCCCAACGTTTAATACACACAAATACATACTCAATTTAATCCTTTAATGACCTTAAAATACATTGAACCGTTCTAAACAATATGTGCACACTCATAAGTACCAAAACCGTTCTAATCGCAAGGTTAGTCCCTCAACTATCTATTCTTTATACATTTATCCCCAAACTTCTAATTTCTATAATTTAGCCACTAAAAGGTTTCTAATACATTCATTAAGGCCCTTAAACAATAATTTGACTCAGTTAGAGTCTAATATCAATGCAATCGATCTTGTTGTCAACATCAATACAATATTTGAATATCTCCAATATAGGGTTTCTGATCGTTAGAACCTATTTTTGACTAGGCCGAATTTTGGGGTGTTACAATCAGTAACCTTAATTCCTATTAGATATTTCCTAAATTTATCAAATGCAAATACTATAGCCAGTAATTCTTTTTTAGTGGTGGTGTAGTTTACTTGTGACTCATTAAGTGTACGAATAGCATACTATATGACATGAAAAACCTTGTTTCAGTGCTGATCAAGAACAGTACCAACAATATAGTCGCTAGCATCGCACATCAGCTCAAATGGTTGTGACTAATCAAGAGGCACAAAAATTGATTTGGAATGCATTTCGTTGATAAAGTGTATAGTTGTGACTACCTCACTAGGAAAAGTATGCCTAATGCATTTCATTTCATACATTTCAGGTTAAGAGATTCGCAATTGAAGATCGGAGTAGTTGAAGAGTTTGACAAGTCACATTCAAGGATAAAGTAACATATTTTGTCTCTATGAACTCCTAAGATGGTGGAAAAGTTGATAGACCATTCGTATATGGCCCTTTTGATGTGTATAAATCATGCTTGCATTGTACTAGTGTTTGAGGCTCAAAAAGGCTTTTTAGTATAGCTTAAAAATGGCTAAACATGTATATTTAGCACTAAAAGGTGAAAACCTAGTAAATGGATTCAAATAGTCCTAAAATTTGACATACTAGTGGATTACAGTGATTGAATATTTCTAGTAAAATTTCATTGCATTTGGACATCGTTCAACATGTTAAATTTGTAAAAACCAGATAAAATCTGTCATTACAGTGTAGGGCATACCAATACGGGTTCACCTGCTTCGGTATGGCTATGCATATTTGGTCAGTCAAAGCCTAAGTCAACCTAGGTGTATCAAAATGGCCTAAGGGTGTTTCGATATGGAGACTCACAGAAGCATTTAAGAATTTAACTATATCGACACGACCCTAGGAGCGTATCAAAATGGGTCAATGAAGGTCAACAGGTACTGATACATCTTGAGCTGTACCGATACGAGTTCTAATTTGCTGGAAATTGGGTTATCACCCTTGCATGCCGTACCGATACGGCCCTTAACAGTATCGAAACGAGTTTGGACAATGAAGTCTGGATTATATAATCCAATTGTGCCTTACCGATATGGCCTATAGTGTTTCGATATGTGAGCAGTTAAATCTGTTATAAATCATTGTTCATAGTACTGAAACATTGCAAATTGGTCACTAAATCTTGGTAAGTCTAATTGGATGGGTAAATGACATCAGATTAACATGAAAAATTGTAGACTTACTGCTTACAGATTAAATTGCATAGTCGTGTGGTTAATTTTAAATAAAGACCCCTAATTCCTAGAATTTATAGTTTAGTCCCTAAAAGTTATAAAAGTCTAAAATTGACCCTAATTTGATTATCTTAGTCTTGTATCGATCTATTGCTTCAGTGTATTGATATCATATTGCATTGTATTGTCTTGCATTGAATTGTTAATGAAAGATATCACACTATTCACCGTACTATTCATCGTTAACTCTTTCTGACCCGGTTCTCTACTAGACCGGGAAAGGGGTGATACATTTATAGTATCAAAGCCAAATTTTAGTCATTTCTAGGACTAAATCGAAAGCTATTGCATTGTTATTGGTTACGTTGCCACCTAGGAGTTATATATTGTATATATTTTGACTTGTCGACTAATCTGATCTTTCATTATCTTATAGTTATGTATGAAACTAATGAAGCTCAGATCAATGAGCCTACCACTGGTTCCTCGACACATGGCGAGGAAATTACAGGGGAAATCCTCCTAATCCATAAGAAGTCCCTACATAGGGCACTGAACCTAAGGTGCCTACTGCTCAGGCTAAATGTCATCAAAATTTGGCCGATATGTTTAAGCAGTTTATGATTGCGATGAGAGGCGAGTCGGCAGCGCATCCTACTATTCCAGTTGTCCAGTATGCTCGATCCCCTATTGATAAGCTTTCACAGTACTGGGCTTATACTTTTACTGGTCAAGATGATGACAATCTTGAAATTTCTGAATATTGGCCGAACGACACCCTACGAATGTTGAATAAGCAGTTGTAGTGTTTGGATAAGCACGAGCTAGAATGCGCCCTTGCATTACTAGCCGATGAAGCTTTGTATTGGTGGGAGACTACTACCCTTACGGTCTCCGAAGATACTGTGGCATGGGAATTCTTTCTTTGAGAATTCTGCAAGAAGTACATTAGTGAGTTTTATCTTGCGGAAAGACGTAGCATCTTCCTTCACCTCAAGCAAGGTGGGCGGTCAGTCGAGCAATACATCCATGATTTCTGCAAGTATTGTCAATATGGTGCTGAATATATCAAGAAAGAGGAAGAAAATTTCGTATATTCATTGACGAGCTAAGTGATGAGATTTGCCCCATGTTTACTGTAATGGGCATCACCGACTTCCAAGACTTGGTGAATCGAGTCAAAGCTACTAAAGCATTGTTGAAAGCCCAAATGACCACTGGGTCGGACAAAGCTAAGAAAAGATTCAGAGATGATTCTCGACCTCCTAGATGGGACAAGAAGGGAAAGTATTAAGGCCCTAAGCAACATGTCTATCCTTGTTTCGGGAACATTGAGAAGCCTCAAACTATGACTCAACCTTTTTCCAAGACGACCTCGGTTGAGAGCAATAGAGACTCTAATAGAGGTTCACAACACCCTATTTGTAACTACTGTTAAAACAGGTATCCAGCAGGTCCATGCAGTAAACAAACTAGAGTTTGTTTCTTTTGTGGCAAACAAGGCCACTTTATCCGTGATTATCCGCTGAACTGTTATACTGGCTAATGTTGCAACCCTTACTCAGTCCTTCTGAGGTAGGGGGTCAAGGCAAGGTTCATCAGGAGCTGTGGGGAGACCTAGCAGCTCTAGGAAGGCATCGAGCAAGCAAGAATCAAAGGTTAAAAGGCACAAATTATCGTCTGAACCAAATGTATCATGTGAGGAGCAGGGAAGAAGGGGATGAACCTGATGTCATTGCAGGTACCATTGAATTGTATTCATATCCTTTATATGCATTGATTGATCCTGGTTCTACCCACTCTTTTATAAGCACCGTGTTGATTAAAAGGCGCAAATTATCGTCTGAACCTATAACACTGAGGAATTTTGTAAAAAATCCTTTGGGTGATTGTGTCACCATAAATATTATGTGCAAGAATTTTCCCTTAGTGATTCAAGGGATTCCTTTTGTGTCCAATCTATTAGCCCTACTGATCCATGAGTTTGATATTATACTGGGTCTAGACTGGCTTAGTGAGCACCATACGTAAGTGGATTGTAGCAAGAGGAAGTTGTATCTCTGAGATCTTGGCAAGGAGAGTATCGTGTTGATGAGTTCAAGAAACCCTTTATTGCAAGATTTGACATTGGAAGCCAAGGATGAGCTCCGATTGAAAGATGTTGGCACCGTATGTGAATTTCCTAATGTCTTTCCTGATGAACTTCCAGGATTGCCTCCAACCTGTGAAGTGGAATTTGGTATCGAAGTGCAACATGGTACTGCCCCAGTTTCTATTGCACCTTACCGCATGGCAGCCGTTGAGCTCAAGGAGCTAAAGGCTCAAATTTTAGAACTTTTGAATAAATGTTTTATTCGACCGAGTTTCTCTATCTGGGGAGCACCGGTTCTTTTTGTTAAGAAGAATGATGGTTCTATGAGATTGGGTATCGATTATCGACAGTTGAACAAGGTAACCATTAAGAATAAGTATCATTTTCCAAGGATAGATGACCTATTCGATCAGTTTAAGGATGCCTTCATGTTTTCCAAGATCGATTCAAGGTCTAGGTATTATCAGATGAGGGTCAAAGAATATGATGTACCCAAGATGGCTTTTCAAACAAGATACGGACACTACAATTTCTTGGTGATGCCTTCTAGGCTAACCAATGCACCAGTAGCCTTTATGGATCTAATGACTTGGGTTTCTAGGCCCTACCTGTATAAATTCATTGTGGTATTCATTGACGACATTCTAATTTATTCTAAGAACCCTGCCGAGCATCGAGATCACCTACAAATTGTACTTCAAATCATATGGGAGAATCAGTTGTTTGCTAAGTTCTCCAAATGTGAGTATTGACTCACCAAAGTTGCTTTTCTTGGACACATTGTATCGGCTTCAGGCATCAAGGTGGATCCGAAGAAAATCCAAGCCATTGTTGATTGGCACCCACCGAAGAATATTGGTGAGGTGAGAAATTTCCTTGGTTTCACTTTCTATTATAGAAGGTTCGTTAAAGTATTCTCTATGATAGCAGCTCCTCTAACTATGTTGTTGAGAAAGAAAGCTTCGTTTGTTTGGTCTGCGGATCAACAAAGAAGTTTGATCAATTGAAGCAAGTGCTGACCCATGCACCGGTCTTAACCCAACCCGATTCTGGAAAGGACTACACCATTTATAGTGATGAATCGCATCTCAAGTTAGGATGCATATTGATTCAAGAAGAAAAAGTCATTGCCTATGCTTCGAGGAAACTAAAGCCACATGAGATGAATTATCCTACTCATGACCTAGAGTTGGTTGCAGTTGTCTTTGCATTGAAAATCTGGAGACACTATCTCTATGGAGAGAAATACTATCTTTTCACCGATCATAAGAGTCTCGAGTACCTCCTGACCCAGAAAAAGTTGAATCTTTGGCAACGGAGATGGATGGAACTTCTCAAGGACTACGATCTTGTCATTGATTACCATCTAGGCAAGGCTAATGTTGTAGCTGATGCACTCAGCACAAACCTCTGCTTGGTAAGTATCATTATTGATCATTGACTCCAATAATTGATTAGTATATCGACTCATTGCAAAGTCCTTGTATTGTAGCTCCTTGAGCTATTAATGCTCACTTCTGTCTTCAGAAGCATCGTTGTCTCATGGTTGAACTCCAAGTTCAGTCTACCATCGCATCAAGAATTCAAGCATTGCAAAAATAAGATCCTAAGCTTCAAGGTGCAAGATAACCCTAACTTCATAATAAATTATGAGGGGCTCTTATGTTTTTGTGATTAGGTCTATGTACCCAATGATGAATCTCTTCGTACCGATACCCTTAAGGAAGCCCATTTGAGTTCTTTCTTTGTTCATCCAGGGTTAGTAAAGATGTACAAGGATCTATGAGAACTTTATTGGTGGTTGGGCATGAAGCAAGCCATAGTTGAATTCATATCCAAGTGCCTCATGTGTTAGCATATTAAAGCTAAACATCGTGTTCCTACCGGCTTATTGCAACCATTGATCTACCGCAAGGGAAGTGGGAGAAGATCACTATGGATTTTGTTAGTGGTCTCCCTTTAACTCTTACTAAACATGATGCCATTTGGATCATTCTAGACCGTTTCACCAAGTTAGCCCATTTTCTGTCAGTTCGGATGGATTATAGTCTTCCTAAGCTAGTTGACTTGTATATCAAGGAAGTTATTCAACTCCACAGAGTGTCTCAGTATATCATTTCTGATTAAGATCCACAATTTGCATCTCGATTCTAGAAGTCATTGCAAGGAGCTCTGGGTACCAGAGTTAATCTTAGTACTACTTTTCACCCTCAGTCTGATGGCCAGTCAGAAAGGGTAATCCAAATCTTGGAAGCTATGCTTCAAGCATGTATTATTGATTTTGGAAGCTCTTGGGAGAAATCCCTACCTCTTATCGAGTTTGCCTATAATAACAGTTATCAAGCTTCCATTAAGATGGCACCGTATGAAGCATTGTATGACAGACGATGTAGAACTCCATTGTGTTGGTCTGAACTCTGTGAAGGCAAGGTATTGGGCCCTGGCTTACTTTAGGAAACCGAAGAATGGGTTACCACCATCCATGGCCAATTAAAAGCTTCCTTTGACCGACAGAAGGCCTATGCCAGTCTTAAGCGAAGGGATATATAGCATGAAGTGGGTGAAAAGTCTTCCTTAAAGTCTCATCGTGGAAGAAAGTTCTAAGATTTGGCAAAAATGAGAAGTTGAGTCCCCGATTTATCGGACCCTTTGAGGTTATTAAGAAAGTTGGCCCAGTGGCTTATCGTTTATTGTTTCCCCCAGAACTTAGTAAGATCCATGATGTGTTTCACGTATCAATGCTCTGAAAGTATCGTTTTGACCCTTCGATATCATTGAACCTGAATCTGTGGAAACGCAATCAAACTTGTCCTATGAGGATGAACCAGTTCAAATTCTTGCAATGGAAGTTAAGAACTTCGTAACAAGACTATGCCTTAGTTAAAGTGCTCTAGAGGAGCCATTCCGTGGAAGAAACAACCTGGGAACCAGAGGGATTGATGAAAATGCAATATCCTCGTCTCTTTGATTCAGGTAAAAAAAATCAAGGACGAATTTTTTTTAAAGGGAGGAGAGTTATAACATCCCAAAAACCAGTCTAGTCGGAATTGGGTTCTGGTGATCGAAAACCCTACTTTAAAAAAGTCCAAACATCGTATTGACTTTGACCGCAAGGTCAATTGAATTGATAATGGACTCCAATTGAGTCAAATTATTGTTTAAGGACCTTATTGAATGTATTGAAAATCTATTTAGTGACTAAATTATAAAAATTGAAAGTTTAGGGGTACAAGTATAGGGAATTGAAAGTTGAGGGACTAACCTTGTGATTAGCCCCTACTAAATTACAATCACCACATACGTGGGTGATCAGAATTAGTTTCCTTCACCTTAAGGAAACCTTAAGGCATTAGGAACTAAAAGAAAGAATATAAGAGCACTGAACATTTATTATGCCATTGCTAACAAGATCGTTAAGGAATATTGTATCGACTCACTTAGTGGATTCCATTGGTAAGTAGATAAGTTATTGTACTAAAAATTGAACATTGATATTGTCAAAGTCATTGTCATCGATCATTGTTATCGATTTCTCCATCGTTATTGCCATTGAAACATAGGAGCACTGAACATTGATCATAGAACATTGTCATTGCTATTGTTATAACCATTGTCACCGAGTATTGTTCTCGATATAGTTATTGTTATTGAAACATTGTCAGTGAAACATTGGTCATTGCTATTGTCATTGAAATCATTGGACATTGGTATTGCTATTGAACATTCATATTGACTCATTGCTTATTGATAAGAACAATGAATACTGTTATTGTTACCGAACACCAATCATCGATATTGTCACCGAACCTTGCATTCAAACGGACATTGGATACAATTGGCATGCCATAGAATTCATGAGCTCAATGTACGGGTAGACTATGGTCCTTGGGCTACATCCTTTATTGTAGCGAGGCGGAGGGATGTATGTGTTATTGGTCATATTGGCGAGTGGAGGGATAGACCATTCATTGATTTGGCGAGGCGTAGGAATTCACGTACCAACCATCCCGAATCGATCCAAGGGTTAATATTGAAATATGGACTTATTGCTATTGAATATGATCATTGTATTGCTACTATTGATTCATTACATTGTTATTGTTAAGACACGATTTGGAATGCATTTCATTGATAAAGTGTTTAGTTGTGACTACCTCACTAGGCAAAGTATGCCTAATGCATTTCAGGTTAAGAGATACGCAGTTGAAGATTGGAGTAGTTGAAGAGTTTAACAAGTCACAATCAAGGCCAAAGTAATATATTTTGTCTCTGTGAACGCCTAGGATGGTTGCAAAGTAGCTAGACTAGTCGTATATGGCCCTTTTGACGTGTATAAATCATACTTGCATTGTACTAGTGTTTGAGGCTCAAAAAGGCTTTTTAGTATAGCTTAAAAATGGCTAAACATGTATATTTAGCACTAAAAGGTGAAAACCTAGTAAATGGATTCAAATGGCCCTAAAATTTGACATACTTGTAGATTATAGTGATTGAATATTGCTGGTAAAATTTCATTGCATTTGGACATCATTCAACATGTTAAATTGGCTAAAAACTAGATAAAATCTGTCATTATAGTGCAGGGCGTACCGATACGGGTTCACCTATTTCGGTTCGGCTATGCATATTTGATCAGTTAAAGCTCAGGTTAACCTAGGCGTATCAAAACTGCCTAAGGGTGTTCCGATACGAACACTCACATAAGCATTTAAGAATTTAATTATATTGATATGGCCCTAGCGGCATATCAAAACGGGTCAATGAAGCTCAACAGGTACTGATACCTCTTGAGTTGTACCGATACGAGTTCTTGAGTTGTCGCGAATTGGATTATCACCCTTGCATGTCGTACCGATACGGTCCTCAACCGTATCGAAATGAGCTTCGACAGTGAAGTCTGGATTATATAATCCAATTGTCTCGTAACCGATACTGCCTATAGTGTTTCGGTACGGGAGTAGTTAAATCCGTTATAAATTATTGTTCACAGTATTAAAACATTGCAAATTGGTTACTAAATCTTGGTAAGTCTAATTGGATGGGTAAATGACATCAGATTAACATGAAAAATTGTAGAGTTACTGTTGACTGATTAGATTGCATAATCATGTGGTTAATTTTAGATAAAGACCCCTAATTCCTAGAATTTATAGTTTAGTCCCTAAAAGTTGTAAAAGTCTAAAATTGGCCCTAATCTAATTATCGTAGTCTCGTATCGATCCGTTGCCTTAGTGCATTGTATTGTCTTGTATTGAATTCTTAATGAAAGATATCACACCATTCCCCATACTATTCATCATTAACGCTTTCTGACTCGGTTCTCTACTAGACCGGGAAGGGGGTGTTACATGCATGGCCAAGAAAGCTTCTAATAGCCTTGACATTGGTTGGTAGGTAAGCTTCTATGATACGGTGGCCTAATACGATGCCCTCGGATACCATGAAATGACATTTTTCCAGTTTAATACAAGGTCAATATCCTTGCACTGTTGTAATACCTTTTCAAGATTACTTAAGAAATGGTCGAAAGAGTCTCCATAAAATGAGAAATCGTCGATGAAAATCTCTAGGAAATCATCCACTAGGTTTGAGAAAATCTCTAGGAAATGCCATACAAATAGGTGAACATTATCTTTCCTTGATCTTCTAGTGTGATAGCAATCTGGTTATAGCCAGAGTAACCAGCTATGAAGCAATAGTAGGGTTTCTCTGCCAGTTTATTAAGCATTTGATCAATAAATGGAAATGGGAAATAATCATTTTCGTGCCTTTATCTAGCTTCCTATAATAAATACAGATCAACCATCCAGTGACAATTCTGGTAGGGAGGATTTCATCAGCATCATTCTCGATCACAATCATTCCTCCTTGGGCACGCACTGGACAGGACTCACCCTTAAGCTATCAGAAATAGGATAGATGATACCATCATCAAGTCATTTGATGATGTCCTTCATAAATCTAGTTTTGATGACGGGTTGAGTCTCTATTGTGGTTCTATCGAGTTGCTTTGGTCATCTGCAAGCAAGATCTTATGCATAAACAAAGTGGGGCTTATACCTTTTATGTCTGCAATAGTCCACCCAATAGCTTTCTTATGTTATGACAAAACATTTAATATTTTAGCTTCTTGGTAAGGTTTTAAACAAGCAGATATGACAATAGGCAATGTATCATTCTCCTCTAGATAAGCATACTTTAATTGTGGGGGAAGAGGCTTAAATTCAAGTACCGGGCGATGCTCAAGTGAAGGTTTGGGAGATTTGAACTCAGCATGATCCAAAGGATCAAAAGTCCTACCTGGTCAAGTGAGCACAACGTTGAAGTTTTCAATATCTTCGTTACCTTCTTTCTCATCCTCATCAAAGTCAGCTTACTCCTCAGCTTTGAGTATGTTGCTACAACATATCTCGGGCAAACCCTCTTTTACTAAGGCTGCTTCAGTGTCCACAAGCTGGCATTCTTCATAGTCATCTACGTACTTAAGTGTGTTGAAGACGTTGAATGTGATCTTTTGGTCATTCATCTTCATGGTGAATTCACCTTTCTTACAATCGATCACAATGCACCTAATGGCTATGAATGATCTCCCTAGGATGATGGGAGCATTCTTATCAACTTCGCAATCAATAATGATAAAGTCTGCCGGGAAGACAAACTTATCTACCTTAACTTGCACATCCTCAATTCTACCCTTAGGTCAGATTTGAGATCGATCGGCTAATTGAAGGATCACCAATGTAGGCCTTGGTTTGCCCATCCCTAATATTTTGAACACAGATTTCGGCATCAAATTTATGGTTGTACCAAAATCACATGAGGCAGGACCAGAGTAGCTGTTGCCTATTGAGCATGGAATGGTGAAGCTGACAGGGTTCTTTATCTTAGGTGGAAAATCACTCAGCATAGCCATAAACTCGCCCGTAGTAGTAACAGTTTCAACTTCACTCACATTTCTCTTCTTTGTGATGATCTTCTTTAGAAAATTTGCGTAAATAGGAATCTGATCAATGCCTTCCAAAAGTGGGACATTGATGTGCAATTGTTTGAGCATCTCTAGAAATTTTTGGTATTGAACTTCTTATTTTCGAGCTTTCAATCGATGTAGGAATAGAGGTTATGGTCTGGGCTCGTCTTGTGGCTTACTGGATGTAGGTGCATCATTAGCTTTATCTTTCTTGTCATCAATAGCAAGGTAACTCACTGTATCAGACACATGGGTTGGTTCCTTTGGTGCAGGACCATCTATGGATGTCTTGCTTGAAGAAGAGTCTACTGGAGAGCTTCCCCCAAACTTGGCTTCTGTCCTCAGTTGCGTGACACTACGTAGAGTGATGGCGTTGCATTGTTCTTCATTAAAGGCCTTAATGACTTCAGTATCACTAGGTAATCCACTGAGTGGTCTCATCTTTAACATCTAGGCAATCTAACCAAATTAAGTCTCTAAAGACCTTATCGAGGCGGTGTTGTTTTGCATGATCGTTTATTGGTTTTGCGACATAGCAGCCTGCGTTGTGAGCATATCGCTATGATTCTTCAAGTGGGTTGCTTGGTCATGCATAATAACATGGGCAGTTTCCATAAAAGATTGATAAGAATTATCAAAAGAACTAAAATTGGAGTTAGAAGCTCTCCAGTTCTACCTCTAAGTCTTTTGTTGAAATCTAGGAGGTTCAGTTGATGCAGTTTGTTCTGCTCCTGAATTTCCCTTATTACCTCCCTAACCAAAATTGGATGTTCCCCATCACAGTGCTCATAAGTATATTGCACCACCTTAGCCTCTTGGACATTGGATGGCCCTTGCATGTTCTTGAGTAGGTTAGTGTGGTAAAGAGCTGAGCTGATACAATCCAAGAATCATTCAATTGCAATGTTCCAGCTGCTTTAATCTCCCTCGTGGGAACTGGAAGTCGATGTTGGCTATCTGGTCAAGTACTTTGAAAGGCTCGTCAGGTTCTCTATCAAGCAAAGTACCATTAGTTGACGAGTCGATCATTATCCTTGTTGGTGCATTGACGCAATTATAAAACGTCATAACTTGTAGCCAATTTGTGAATCCAAAGATCGAGCACTTGCGAAGCAGATCTTTACATCTATCTGATGCTTCATACATGGATTCATCATCGTATTGTTGGAAAGAATGATGTCGTTTTTTTTGGTTGTGCACGTTCGATGTATCATATCAGTGCAGAAACGTGATGCACAAGTCATCCCAGGATGTAATAGATCCTGCGGAGCAAGTCTTCAACCATGCTCTAGCTCTATCTCGTAGAGAGAAGAGGAATAGCTTGAGTTGCAAGGGATCGGTAGGAATATCTGGTTGTCTGAAGCAGTCACAGACTTCTAAAAAAGCTTGGACGTGCTCTTGAGCATCTTCTCTTGCTGATCCTCCAAATAGTCCAATGTTTTTGAGCATCTTGAACATAACAGGCTTTACCTCAATGTGGGTTGTTCCTAGATTAGGCACAATAACTGGTGGGTTGAGGTTGTTGATAACGGGCTGAATGATGTCTCGTATATGCCTTCTGGGCCTAGCAAGTGGTGGATCCTCCTATCCATTATTTCCTGCTCCAACTCCTCCTTGTCCATCGACTAGGTGTACACCTGGATCACGTACATTCTAATGGTTGTCCTCGGGTGGACCCATATTCTTTTCCTCTCATAATAGTCTCCGAAAAGTTCTTTCGATCTCTGGATTATAGGGAAGAATAGTCTCTATTGTAAACCTTCTAGTCATTTACTGGAACACACCTGAGAATAAAAAAATAAATACAATAAAAATAAAGTCTTAAGCGCAATTACAACGTAATAGTCAATTGCCAATCCCCGGCAATGATTCCAAAAACTTGATGCTTTAGAATAGTGATGCACTTTAGAGCAAGTATACTCGTCGTATCAAGTAATAAAATGATGAATAGAGTGCCAAACCCACGAGGATTGGATTAATAACTACGAAGTTATCGAACTTAAGAATGTGTTTGCAGGTATTGGTGTTTGAAGATGTAATTAAAACTAAATTAACTAATCTAAAGATAGCTATGATTAAGACAAACAACTGCAGCACCTAACCGATAATTATAGAGGTTGGGATTATTGCTAATGATGTATGTTTGATTACCTATGTCAATGCTATAGCGACTGGCAATACATGTTTGCGTAAACAATTATATTGTTTATCTACTCAACAAGATTTTCTAATGAACTTCTGACTCTCTCAATGCCTAAAAGTTAATAATAATATGGCTAAGGTGATACATGTCTGCGTTAACCCTAACAACTCTATTATTTATTTAAGAACTCTCTTTTAGTCGTTAAAACTCTAAACTTATGTCTAAGCCAAATTAGAACTAAGTTAACAGCTTAGCCCCACTATTCACGTTTGTATAACCTAACTCTCTCAATATTAAGCCACATATCAATAGTTAAAAGGCCTCTCTCGATAACTCTTACAATAACTACGCATGAAGAATGATGAACATAATAGATAAAGAGGAAACAACTAAAGCATTGAAATAAAGTAATCAAAACATAAAATCCTGGGATGTAATAATCCCAACTAAGTATTTAGCTCATATCTTAGCCTAAAACATCCATAATTAAAGGTATATAGTATACAGTTTAATAAGCAAGGGAAACAAAAGAGCTGAACGTCCTCGATAAAACTCCCTCTGTGTCGTCCAACTGTGTTGCAGGTCTCCTCTCCGTCAACCTCTCTCAATGGCATCTTTCATGAGGAGAATCTTCTAGCTTCTGCCCAGGTGGTTCCACGCAAGCTTCGGACTAGAACTATCATCTATAATCTCGCCCTCTCTTGAAGTTGCATCCAAGTCTTTCTTATATAGGTGGTGAAACTATGGTTTTAGTACCCTAAAGTGCAGGTGGCTTTATTAAAGAAAAATCATTTGTTTCTAGCTTCATTTAATGTTGCGTATCTAGAAGAAAATCCACATGGGAAAAAGTAGATTCATCTTCAACTCTTTATGCCTCGTTAGTTCCAGCCATGCGATCTGCTCCTCCTCCACTCTAGCGATCCTTTAGCATCCTGCACATGCACCACAAAACACCACCTTTCTCATGAAAAGCACAAATATATATGACATTTAAAGAATAGGCGGTGTAACTCCCTATCTACATGAAAATATATACAATCTAACCCAAATGCAAACTATATGAGCTTAAAAACATGCAAAAGACAAGGAATAAGGCCATATAAAATAGATCAATTATGTACTCGTCACAAGTCTTCAACCATGCTCTGGCTCGATCTCATAGAGAGACAGGGAATAGCTTGAGTCGCAAAGCATTGGTAGGAATCTCTTGTTGTTAGAGACTATCACAGACTTCCAAGAAAGCTTGAATGTGCTCTCGAGCATCCTCTCTTGCTGATCCTCCAAATTGTCCAATGTTGTTGATAATGTTGAACATAACGGGCTTTAGCTCAAAGTGAGTTGTCCCTAGGTCAAGCACAACAATCGGTGGATTGAGATTGTCGATAACATGCTCAATGATGCGTCTAATATGCCTTTTGGGACTAGCAAATGATGGATCCTCCTAGCCATTATTTCCCGCTCCAATGACCCCCAATCTAGCTTTGGGGTATGCCTGAATTATGCACGTTCTCAAGGGTTCACTCTATCTTCGTTCTCCATATTCTTTTTCTCTCACAGTAGGATACGAAAAGTTCTTTTGATCTCTGGATTGTATGGAAGAATAGGTTCTTTGTCGAACCTTCTGGTCATGCACTGGAACAAACCTAAGAAAGAAAAATAAAAACAAAAACAAAAATTAAATGCAAATAAAATAAATTCCTAAGTGCAATTACAACGTAATTATCAATTGACAATCCCCGATGACGGCACCAAAAACTTGATGCTTATCAAATAGTGACGCACTTTAGAGCAAGTATACTCACCGTATCAAGTAATAAAGTGATGAGTAGAGTGTCGAACCCACGAGGATTAGATCAATAACTATGAAGTTATCAAACTTAAGAGTGTGTTTGCAAGTATTGGTGATTGTAGATTTGATTAAAACTAAAACAATTAAACTAAAGATAGTTATGACTAAGATGAACAACTGCAACAACTAATAATTAATTATAGAGGTTGGGATTATTGCTAAGGATATATGCTTAATGACCATTTACAATGCTATAGCGAATGGCAATACATGTCAAAATAAACCATCAAAATCTTTATCTACTTGACATGATTTTCTAAATAACTTCTAACTCTCTCGATGCCTAGAAGTTAATAACATTGAGGTTAAGGTAATACATGTTTGCGTGAACCCTAACAACCCTATTATTTTTTAAGAACTCTCTTTTAGTCGTTGAAACCCTAAATTTATGTCTAAGCTAGATTAGAACCAAGTGAACATCTTAGTCACATTGTTCACGTTTATATAACCTAACTCCCTCGATATTAAGCCACAAATCAATAGTTAAAAGTCATCTCTCGATAGCTCTTACAATAACTACGCATAAAGTATGATGAACAAAATAGATAAAGGGAAAAACAACTTAGCATTATAAAAAGGTAATTAAAACATAAAATCATGGGACACAATAATCCCAACTTAAAGTAATTAACTCATTTCTGAGCGTAAAGCATCCATAACAAAATTATTAAAGTATGGAAGTTTATCAAGCAAGGTAAGAAAAGAGTCGAGCGTCCCCGACAAACTCCCTCCAAGTCGTCTAACTGTGCTGCAAATCTCCCATTTCGTCGCCTCTCTCAATGGCTCTTTCTTGAGGAGAATTTTCTAGCTTCTACTGTAATATCCCAAAACATAGCCTAGAAGTATGTTATGACTTTGATTGTGTTTAAATTGGATTGAAGATATCTTTAGCTTTGATAATTGAATGGATTAGGGGTTAAATCAAAATAAAGAAAAGATAAATAGCTAATGTTAAGAAGGACAAAATGAATTCATAAGAAAGGCTTGTGATTGCATGATAAAATAATAAAAATTAATGGTTATTCCACATGGCAATCAATAGTGATGCCATGAGGAGAACAAGTCGGCCATGTGGAATTAAAAATTCCAATGTGTCATCTTCTCCTTCCTAAGGAAACGAAGCCATAAAGAAGAGAGAGAGGGAGAGAGGGAGAGAGCACTCAAGCTTTTCCATGGAGTTCGAAGGCGTTAGATTTTGTGTTAGCTTAATTTGTTTCTCCTAGTTCGATATATAAGAAGTAAAGGTAAGTGTTTTGTTGTAAATTCTTGAATTAGAACTAAGTTAAGAAGATTGGTACGAATTCTTATATGAATCTTCAATTGTGGTGTTGCCTTGAATCATTTTGTAGTTAGACATGTGATGTATGCTTTCTTGGTGTAATCTTGAGCTATGTGGTATGATCACTTGATGAGTAACTTGGTGTGCTACAAGAATTATCTATAGGAAACTGATTTGGGACTGACTTTGGCTGTATAAGGATGTAAAAATGTATACAGATGCCCTATTTTGAGTGGATGAATGCTTGCTAAAGAATATTGTGAATATATGAAAAATTGCTTATAATTCCGGGACTGATTTTGTGAATTTAAGAGCACTATGGACTGTTTTTACTAAATCTAGAAATAGGGGTAGTTTCACAAGGTTAAGGAGATGATTTTTATAGAATTCATGGACTATTTTGGTGCATAAAAATGTATATGCAAGTATAAGGATTATTTTGGCAAGAGTATAAACATTAGAAAAACTATTTTGCACACTTAGATACTGTTTTAAAGTAAGGAAATTTGCATGTGAATGTAGGGAACCAATCTAGAAGTGCAGAATAATAAAAGGGATTGTTTTATAAAATATACACTTACATGGTAAATTGTTTTTAATAGTAGGAACAAAGGAAAATGTCTTAAGGGCTGATTTGCTTGAATAAAATGAGTAGAGGGCTGTTTTGGAGGGTATTCACCTATAGGAATGAGTTTTGGATTATTTTAATGAATATAAAATATTATGGGACTGTTTTATACTTGTTGAAATTATTGAACTGTTTGAGACTAATTAAGGTGAAAATATATATATCAAATACTAGTTTACATTGATAGGAAAGTTGGTAAGATGCCTTGTAAGTATATGAGTACAAACGAACAAATAGGAACCTATTTTGTAGGTATATATGTATTAATGAACTGTTTTGATTGCCTATGCATACATGTGAAATTTTGGAATGTTTTGAATATATCTTAACACATCCTGGACTGTTTGAGTATATAAGCAAATAATATGGACTGTTCTAATGTGAAAATCGAATGTATATGTTTAGTTGGGCAACTTTGTATATATATAAAACACATGGACTGATTTGATGAACTTAGGGACTGTTTTGTTAAAATTTAAGTAATAAAGGACTGTTTTTGAAGTGTTTTAACATAAACATAAATAATTGGATTGTTTTGTTAATCATGAAAGCATGTATGATTGTTTTGACATGTATATGCATATATACAAGTGTGTTGGACTATTTTGGCTTGATGTAAAGGTTAGAAGATTGTTCTTGAGAACCTAAAAGATAAAGGATTGCCTTGCAAAATATATAAGGATTGTTCTAAGTTATTTGGGATTGTTTCGTAGATAGGGAAGCTATCTTAAAACTGTTTTTAAGTAATAAAATCAAGAGAGACTTATGTTGCTTTTATTCAGGGTTGTTTAGAGAATCGAAATAATAATAAATTGTTAAAACAAGGTATAGATTTGAATTGATAAATCTGTAGGATCGTTTGTGAGGATACAGAGAGTTATTTTTGGATA
Source organism: Hibiscus mutabilis (assembly GCA_019671005.1). Classification (NCBI taxonomy): domain Eukaryota; kingdom Viridiplantae; phylum Streptophyta; class Magnoliopsida; order Malvales; family Malvaceae; genus Hibiscus; species Hibiscus mutabilis. The sequence goes on from CM033711.1 coordinate 52,094,575, forward strand.
ATATTGGTGCATATAGATATGATTAAAAAGGTGTATGGTTTGGTAGATTATGCTGTTTTAAATGAGATGGTTGATAATGTTTGAATTAATTGTTTTGAGGTACACACATTAATAAGGATGGCTAAAAGAAGGGATTTGATTGAGAAGTAAAATATGTTTGGTGGGTCGGGTATTCCATAACTTTGGAATATCATGTGAGTGTAGTTACTTTTGTTTCGGGTGACACAAGGTCACTACGATCTTTGTTTCATTTGGATTGTTGTATTAAAGGTTAAAGTGTGGGTCACATATGATCATGTTGCATAAGGCTCGCATAGAGTATCTTGGGTTGGGATGCATGTATGGCATTGAAGCTCATGGTTAAGGTATGCATCATGAATACATTTTATGCTTATCTATAATGGTATATTGATTGAATAATTAGAATTATTTCTATGTATGATACTTGCCTTGAACTGATATCAGTCCTTAATCCTTGAAAGTATAAAATTCAGGAAACAGCATCAAGCTTTAATGCTATAAGAATTCCTCTACACTAAGGAGCTATAAGCTCATCCTTTGCAATAAGATACTAAGAACGAATTAAGTAAGATTGCTTGCAACATTAAGATACCCTTCTATTATTAAGCATAAGATATCTAAGTTGCCTACATAATGGAAGCCCTTGGACACTTTGGCATGATACATGGTATATTTGGGACTATGGTCCATGAGCTACGGCTCGGGAGACGCCCCATTATTCTATGATATTTTGGCGACAACAGGAGGTAACGAGGGAGTTGTACGGATATTGGCAATAGTTTGGTTGGATAGAGAAGAGAAGTTAGGATTGATATGATTAAACACAAGCCATTGCTTTCCGCTTTGAGCTATGTGAAACACAGACCAATACGGTCAAACACGGACCAATGTTACTCATGACCAAAAGTGATCCAAGGCAAACAATTTAAAAGATTTGAATAAAGTTATACATGAAATGAATTATGAAAGAATGCCTTGGTGGAAATGTTAATAAAGAAATATGGAGCAATACTTATTTATGATAAGAATTCACATACGGTGAATGTATGCCTAATATGAGGCAAGAGACGTTGAAAAGAAACTCTGATAAGTGCTTTGGGAGGATTTAATTATTAATCCGAAAACTTTACTAAGTACTCCGATAAGTCTTGAAAAGACTTCAATGAGATGATGTACGATCTTTGATAAGATCGATATGAAATTCAATGAAACTTAACTTAGACTCGAAAGAGTATGAACCTTAATAAGGCTTGTAAAGTTAGATTAAGACATTTAGGACAATTAGTAACTTATGTTTGTATACTTTGATTTTCATCATTATATATGTCATTGATAATATGCTATGTAATTTTTGATGTCACTACCTCACTAAGGCTATATAAGCCTAATGCATTCATTGTCATGCATTTTCAGGATTTATGAAGCCTTGAGTTCGATTGTGGTCAAGTGTTGCAAGTCACTTCTAAAGTTCTTAGTCAAACATATCTTCCTTTTGCAATAACTCCTAGGATGGTGGCACTTTGGCATTTATATATGTATATGATCTTCCTTATTTTGGCATGTATAAGTTAAATGCATTCTATGCTCGTATACTTCTATGTATGAGTTTTGATTAATTGGTTGCTTGATGGTTATAGAGGAGAGCTAGAAATGCTATAAGCTAATAGTTGTTTAAGCTTGATATTTAGATAATGCTTATTGTTTTTCATTCGAATCATGTTAGCCGTTTGAATGGTTTCTTGTATCTTAAATGAGCGTTTGTTACCCAGTCAAACAATAACTTGTGCTTCAAGTAGTGGTATTGATAACTTAGGAGAATAATAATATATATGCATAATATGTTGTGTTTTGATAACTTGAAAAGAAATAATTGCCTACGTGAGATTGATTAACTCTTTTAACTAAAGCATTTGTGTTATTCGAATGATATGTGTAAGGTAACTAGAGGTTTAGTTGAATTTGATGGCAATAATAGAAGTAAGATATTGTTATGTTTTATTATAAACCTTTAGTAAATAATTGTATTGAGAATACCTTAATCGAATGATAATCACGTATAAAGCTAGTTTAATTGACCTCCAGGTTTGGCATATTAGTAACTAGTATTAATCTTTAAACGAGTTATAATATTTTAGTTACTTGCATGTTAAGTGAGAGTAATTACATGCTTTTAAGTATGATATCCATCTTTATGCTTTTAGTATGATACTTATGTGAAATCAAATTTATAATTATGAAATAATGGGTTTGATGGCTTGTGTAATAATGCACCTTATTGATAACTTATATAGAAAGAAAAGAATCTATTCCTTTTGAAATAGTTGGTTAAAGAAAAGAATCTATTCCTTTTGAAATAGTTGGTTAAAGAAAAGAATCTATTCCTTTTGAAACCCTCTAAATACATTGCCCTGTTGTTCGAACCTATGTTTGGAATTCTATGAATACATTACTTGCTGTCCAAACCTATGATAAAATCTTAAGAACATTGACTTGCGGTTAAATTTATGTTTAAGACCTTATGATTAAATTGGCTTACTATTTAAGTTTATGTTGTAAACAAGTTACATTAAAAGGAAAACTTTGGGCTTGGTACAACAAGATGTATAAACGATCTTAATCTTTGTGTTCTTCTATAAGATCTTTAAGATAATAATAAGTTAAAAGGAAAAGTTTTGGTAATCTATTTTAAATTACACTGAAAGTTTGGACGTATGTAACATGTTCATGAAATTTTCTTGAAGTGATATCCTCAATTTCAATTTTTCTCCTAAACCGGGTTAAGGGTGTTACATCTACTCAGGTGGTTCTCCGTAAGCTTTAGACTAGAATTGTTGCATGTAATCGCGCTCTCCTTTGAAGTAACGTCTAAGTCTATCTTATATAGGCAGTGACACTAGGGTTTTAGTACCCTAAAGTGCGCACGGCTTCATTAAAGAAAGTCATTGGTTTCCTGCTTCATTTAATATTGTGTGTCTGGTAGAAAGTCTACATTGGAAGAAGTAGATTCATCTTCAACTCATTATGCCTCGTCAGCTCCAGCCATGCAATCTACTCTTCTTCGGCTCTGACAATCCTCCAACATCATGCACATACACCACAAAGCACCAATATATATATATATATATATATATATATATATATATATATATATATATATATATATATATATATATCGTAAAACACATGCGGTGTAACTCCCTATCCACATACAAATATGTATAATATAATATAAATGCAAACTATATGAGCTTGGAAACACACAAAAGACAAGTAAAAAGGGTATAATAAATAGATCATTTACGCACTTGTCATCGGGTAGGCATTTGATTGGTTGAGTCTTCTTGATTGATGGATCCGATACCCAGTAAAAGAGTATTACAACACCATGGTTAGAGATATCGAATGGAGGTTACCGATGCTAGGTGACCCGGGCCTCATTCGAAGATACTCGATGGGAATTCCAAGTATGGGTGTATGTTTCGATGCTATGTGACCCTACCTCACCCAGGGTGTATGTACCAATACTTGGTGACCCAGTCTCACCTAGAGTGTAGATGCTCGAGGGGGGATTCCGAGCAAGGGTGTATGTTCCGATGTTGTTGTTGTTGATATGTGTTTTTCTTATATGATCTAATGAGATCTCGGGTATGGTGGGGCCATGAGTGCCATATATGATGATTGCTTTGATAAGAGTATGTGTTTAAGCGACTAGTGGTAGCACCACGTGTTTATTTATCTCTTTTTTATTGCTCATACTAGCTTGCATTCTTATGTTTATGATTAGCATGAAGTATAGTAGAGTAGATGTGTACCACTGAGCTTTGTAAGCTCAGGGCTCGGAATCGTTGTTTCCATGAGTAGGTTGATCGTTGGATCGTGAGATCGAAGAGCACTATCGGTATGAGATTCTAGCATATGGTGATCGCCAGAGTATGGTACTTGTGTTTAGTGGGCTATGTATTCATAATACCTTATGTGGTGGAGTTTGTAATCCTTATTTTTGAAATTGTATTAATCAAATAGAATATTTAAATGTTTTAAATTAAATTCAAGCTCTTTTGTACCGCTTTGATTATTTATCTATATTTCAAATTGTTGGTTTTAAATGTTTTTGAGAAATACTTTCTTGGACTAAACCTAGTTTAAGATATTTTATGGCTTTTGATTTGGGTTGAGACCCAAATGTAACATATGGGTCTGAGATGTTACATTTGTGTCCTAAATGTGGCATCCGGTTCGGGTCGGATCATCTGTATCGATCTAGGGTGTTAAAGACATTATGGGTAGGGCCGAAATTAGGATGAAGTTATGAGAGGGTTTAAGTTGCTTATAACAAGACCGTAAAAGATAACCTTAAAATAGAGGATTTATGTTTAATTTCACTAATTTTAAAATTTGTCTATCTTAAGAAATAATAAAACTAGAAAAATTGACAAAACTATTTCCATTAACTTGAAAACTGACATGGTCTTAAAAAATAAAGTAGAAATTTTTTTAGAGAGATATGAATTAATTTTAATAGTTTCAAAACTTTCATGCGTTAAAAATACAATTAAACCATAAATAGTTGGGGTGAGCTATATCCCTTTAGGCCCATTCGATGTTTCGCCCAAATTTGTTTTACCTTTCTTTATTTTTAATGGAATCTAATTCTTACTCTTGTTAAAAAAATACATATAATAATGATACACTTTGACAAATTGACTTTACCGCAATTTAGCTGTGATCTATCTTTGGTGATTGATGAGAATGTATCCAAATAATCGTCAACATGACAAGCGATGTCAAAACCAATCTTAAAAAGCAAAGAAAAAATGCGTTACGAGAGTAGAGAAACATAATAAAAAAAACTAACATTTATAATAGAAAATAAGAGGAGTTATTAAAGAAGATAATACAAAACTTAAAAATGTTTAAACAAAAAATTAAAAAGATGAAAAAGAGAATAGAGAAAAAAAAGAAATTAAGACGAAGAAAACACAATAAGAATCACGACAAAACATGAATGATAGTCGCTTAACTAAAGGTCATTGACACCATCCTCCCAAACAAATAAAAAAGAATAGAAAAGTAAAAGACATAAGACGACACTAGATCTTATTAAAAATGGTTAAAGTTCACAAACGATCATTAAACTATCCTAAAACATTTAGTTTGGTTATCAAACTTTTAAAAATTATAAAATAAGCATTAAACTTTGGATTTTGTTCTAAAATGAGCATTGGATCGTTAGATGTCGTTAATAGCTTAATGACGGGTTGACTGAGCAACTAGAGTAATATACTAATTGTTACAAAATGATCATTGAACTTTGTAAATGTTATGAATGGTCATTGAATTGTTTCATTGTTACAAAAGGATAGTTGAACTATTTAATTGTTTCAAAACGATCATTAAACTATTTAATTGTTACAAAATGGTTGGTTATTACATGTTATACGGTAAAATTTTATTGTTGTTGATTTTAAGAGACTTTGTAACAATTAAATAGTCTGAAAACCATTTTGTAAAATATTAAACAGTTCAACGCCTATTTTGTAACAATTAAATAGTGATTTTACCATTCTATAACAATTAAATATCCCAATGACCATTATGTAACGCTAACAAAGTCCAATGACCATTTTGTAACAACTAATATATTATTTAGTTGCTCAGTCAATCCATCGTTAGGCTGTTAACGACATCTAACGGCTCAATGCCCGTTTTGTATCAAAATCAGCAATTTAATGTTTATTTTGTAACTTTAGAAAGTTTAGTAACCAAAATAAATATTTTAGAATAGTTTAGTGACTATTTATGAGCTTAACCCTAAAAATAATACATTTTACTTCAAAAACAGTCCACCCTTTTTATTATTTTACCAGAAAAATTATTTATTATATTTCTTAAAAATAAATATTATTTATAATTATATAAAATAAATTTTATTTTGGAATAGCAAACACATAGAAAAATTAAATCGTTGAGATGGAAACAAATTACAAATATATATATATGGGTTAGGATCCACTTACATTGTGTAAAACTCAATTACTTTTACACTTTTTTGGACCGTTGGATGATGGTAATTAATGGCTAAGATTGCTTTCTTATCTTTTTTCCAAGTGATAATCTTTACATTTTTTATTGTTAAACTCATCAATCCGTTTTAGTCATCCAATGGCCATGGATTAGTATAAAACTAAATGAGTTTTACACCATGTAACTGGATTTCATCCATATATATATATCAGTGATTAGGGATCCAATTTAGAGTTTATAGTTTAGGGGTTTAGAATTTAGAGTTTAATGTTAGGCTTTAGAGGTTAGGGTTTAGGGCAATATGATATGGATTTAGGTTTTTACCTATAACAACTAGATTATAACTCTAAACTCTAAATTCAAACCGCAATCCTTAAATTCTAAGCACATAATCTTAAACCCCTATGCTATGAACCCTAAACTAAATCTCTAACCTTTAAAATTAGGGCACTTGTGGAAACAAAATATTTTTACCACCGGTGCATGTATAATTGAGAGTTAAAATTTAGAGTACAAAGATTAAGAGTTAAGTTTTTGGGTTATAATCTAAGGGTTAAGGTGGAGTGTTCAGGGTATAATTTTATTTTTGAAAAACAGGAGGGCTTCTATTAAGATATAGCTGAAATATCTAAGCAGCCACTCAAGATTGAGATTCTCGTCAGCAACGACACCACTGAAAACAGTCCACGCAATTTCATAAAACACGTGTCGTAGGCCAATTGTCCTATAGGTTTCGCCTTTCAATATTTGGATCTCCCAAAAATATCCTTCTCTCGCGGTTCCTCCTTGGAAGCAACAGAAAAACGGATAAGACTCCGAAGAAATAAGAACTCAAAATCTGCGAAAACAAATTTCCCTGAAAAGCTTTGGGTTTTTCCCAATGGAATTGGAGCTTCAGTTGATTTAACTTTTCACTTTTGCGGAATTAGGATTTAATTAAACCAAGGAAGAAGAAGAAGAATGAATTTAGCAGCAAGTTTTCGCGTGAACTTTGGTGTCTTATCTCAATGTAGCTCTTGTTGTGATCTACGGCTTCAGCCATTGTTGTCGTCTTCGAGCTTTGTCAAGTCGCAGCGGCGGCGTTTAAGGAACTTGAAGTTTCCCCACATCTCCAGGTAGCTCTTTCTTTTCTTTTCTCTTTATAATTATTTTTTAAAGAATATTTCTGCTAAAGAACAACTACTAAATTAATTCTTTCCCCTTATAGATTTGGCAGGAAAAGAGAGAGTTTTTGTAGAGTAACTGATACAGAAACTGAACCAGATAGTAATAATGACGAGGTAATTAATTTGTCACTAAAATTAGTTCCATTTTTTAAAAAATTCTTTATTGTTTTCTGTGTTGTTAAAATTTTGGAATTATTGCATTATTCACTGATAAATCTATCCATGAAGGTGTGAACTATACTCGGCAAATCACATTTCTACTTTGTGAATGAACTCAACATGTGATATTTTTGCAATTTTGATGAAAAGGGAAATGTTCTTTGATACAAGATGCTGTACGTCTGTAGGAGGAAGATAAGCATGAAGGTGGAGAAAAGCCCGAAACTACTGATTCCGTAGAGGAAAACGATTCCCAGATTGATTTGCAGTCCACAAATGTCCAGCAAATAAACAATAATGATGCAGAAACTACAGCTCAAAGTGCTGTCCAGGTATTAAATTTCTATTCTGCAATAGGATTTGTATACTGATAGAATAGGGCAATAGGCAAGGCCCTACATTACTTAGTTCTCAACTAGAGATGTTATTCTGCGTGTGCTTGTGTATTTCATGTGTTATAATTGTGTTTAAGAAATTATATATTTATATTTTTTGATAAAAATATATTTTTATAAATTTTGATAGGTTAATAATTCATATTGTTATATAGAATATGACACATTCTTCTATTCATGTTGTGTTCGTGTTACAATTTTTGTGTCGTGTCTTGCTCATGTCTGTATAATCCATCGTGTCCAAAGTTTCCGGGTCTGTTCTCATTGGAAGACCATGCGACTGTGCTTTTTGCAGGCCACTTTGATAAATTTCATGTACATTGCCTTAAATTCTTAACTTTTGAGTGTTCTTTAATCTCATTTCTCTAATGACAGAATATGTTTTTGTCCAACTGCTAGGTAGTATTTTAGCTATAGCTAGCATTATGTTGTATTTGAATATTGGTATGGGGGGGTACAAACCTTCAAATATATGGAAAAACATAGAAAATTTGAGCATATCCTTGTCAGAGGCATATACTTCCGAAACTCACCCCTGAATCCAAGCATCATTTCTGGCTCCTGCAATACCTACTATGTGAATTATTTTGGACAAATATCCTCTGCCCCTTTTTGGTTCCCTTTTTGTTCCCCAACACTAAAAAAATCAAATTTTAAATCTTAACCCTAAATTCTGAATCCTAAACCTTAAACTCTACACCCAATACACTAAGCCCTAACACTAACACCTAACCTTAAACTCTCATTTTAAATCTTAAACCTAATTTTTTAATGATTAGTCATAAATAGGGGCACCGAAAAGGGGCATACTATTTCTACTCAAGTATTTTTGAACATCAGTCCCACATTCAGCTTCCTTTTTTTGGTAATCTGCAAAACATCAATTTATAGCTTGCTTGACCTTTATTACATCAGTGGTGTGTTTGATACAGGAGGTTGACACTAACGAAGTCACTAGTGGATCGCCTCTGCCAGGTGTGAAGGTGATCATGATGCTGTATCGCTTACTAGGCTGGAATTTACATGAAAGGTCTTGTCCTTCTTATTTTACATCTTCTATTGTTTCCTGAACAGGCACAGCAACTTGATGAATCAATGAGGATTCCAAAGGAGACCATTGACATTCTTAAGGATCAAGTATTTGCATTTGATACTTTCTTCGTCACGAGCCAGGAACCGTATGAGGTGTGTTAGCTATTCTGATAGTTCTAGGCTTCCTTAATCCTTTTTTTTCCTTTCAATCAGGCATCTGAAGATTCTGAAATCAAATAAAGTTGCCTATATGTAGGAACCTTCTACAACTTGAATCCATAACATTTCCATGGAGATAATAACCTTTGCAAACATACTTATTGGTTGAACTACTCTGATAGCAGTTATATATTGTCCTTCAGAATAGGATAACAGAAAAATAAAGTAGCAATTTTTTTTTGTTTCTTATTCATGTTCTTGTTTACTGTCATATTTGATAGGGTGGAGTATTATTCAAAGGAAATTTGCGAGGACAGGCTGCTAGAAGTTATGAAAAGATATCAACTAGGATGCAGGTATGTTAACTCTGCTTCTGCCATTGTACAATTGTGGAGGTTAATGGCTGATTCAGTATTTAATTTCTTCTAAATCAATATACAGAACAAATTTGGCGATGAATATAAGCTTTTCCTTCTTATCAATCCAGAAGATGATAAACCAGTGGCGGTTGTTGTTCCAAAATCAACTTTGCAACCAGAGACAACTGGTAATTGGCTATGCTATTATGTTATTCAAAACTTAAACGTTATCCCATGTCATACGTCAAAATAATTCGTTAAGACTAAAGTATCCTTTTTGCAGCTGTCCCTGAGTGGTTAGCAGCTGGGGCTTTTGGTCTGGTTACAGTGTTTACATTACTTCTTCGGAATGTGCCTGCACTGCAGTCCAACTTATTGTATGCTTTTCCATCAATGTTTTCACTCTGGCATCTTAAACAAATATATTAACCGTGGCTTGTTCTTGTCATCATAACCAAAGCATAAGCAAGAAAAAAATGCTACTATTTAGGTTGTTTTTTTCTTTGAGTATAATGTTTTAAACCGTAGCAAGCTCATATATGCTTATTTGATTGATCATTCTGTTTGATTATTTTAAGATGGTGAATATTATGTTAGACTTGTCATCGTAAACTTGTTCTTTTCAGCACATATCTGTCCTACATTTCTTGAAAAAGATTCTCTCTCTTGCAGTGAGGACTCCTTTCTATCATCGTTATTTCCTCTTGGTTTGAGTGAAATTTAAGCTGATTGTTTCTGATTTTTTCTTTGCTCCACTTCCCTTTTCTTAGAATTATGAGAATTTTCCATCAGATCATTCAGTTTGTCTTATTGCGTTACTGCCTATGGTATTGTTAATGGTCCAGATCAACATTTGACAATCTCAACTTGTTATCGAATGGCCTACCTGGTGCCTTTGCTACTGCACTTCTTCTGGGGGTACATGAATTGGGCCACATCTTAGTAGCACAGAGCACAGGAGTTAAGCTTGGTGTTCCGTTCTTTGTTCCAAGTTTGCAGGTGATACATATGGTTCTTTTCATTAATCCTTTATTTCAAAACAAACTACTTCTCTTTTCCTTCACCTTTCGAGTTCCTATTAGTCGGTACCCTATATTTCTGTTGCAATCTAGTGTGGAAATCATAGATAGGAACATTACCATATACCTATACCTCTCTTTCTATCTACATTACTCAGACTGAGGTCAGATATGGGTATCCGTTTCACATGACTATGTTCAATATTCCCCCAAATTTTTCCATATAATTGGAGGATACATGGAGGGTCACATTTTCATGTCCATATCCAACTATATATGTTGGACATGATTGTTGGATACAGATGCTTAAAGATAAAAGAAGAACCAGAGCACACTCAGTGTGACATTTCCAATTTTTCATTACCATGTAGATCCCAAAGCAGTTAACTTCTTTAATTTATTTTGTGAAGCATATGAGCAGTCAATCTTGAAGGAGTTTGTATGACAAACATCCTTTTTACATGATACCAGTATCACTTTTCTTCCCATGGTTACGGTATCTATTTACGAATTCATAAATTGCAACTGTTTTCCCTACATTTTATGAGCTACTGGTTGGATGTTTTATGAATATGAAAGCGCCAGGTCTAATGGATTGTTTTTGATGGCAGATAGGTTCTTTTGGTGCCATAACACGGATGAAAAATATTGTACGCAATCGTGAAGACCTTCTCAAGGTTGCAGCAGCTGGACCTTTAGCTGGATTTTCTTTGGGTTTTGTTCTATTCCTTCTAGGTTTCATCTTGCCTCCTAGCGACCACATTGGAGTTGTTGTTGATGCTTCTGTGTTTCATGAATCATTTCTTGCTGGAGGTGTTGGTAAGCACTTATATTGTTCTGATTCTTCATTTTTCGTAAAGTACTCACATTCGATGCCTATGCCGAACACAAATACACTTCCAAATATGTGAAAAAACTTGTAAAAAATTGAGCACTCATATTCAGATCAAATAACAACGGTGATTGGTCTTCTGACATTCTACTACAGTGGCAGCCTTGTGCATTTGCAGTCATGCTCAAGAATTATATATTTTCAGCAATCAAGTTATCATTTGATGTATTCTGATGGTGAGCTTTCTCTCCTTTTACAGCAAAGCTGCTTCTGGGTGATGTACTGAAGGAAGGCACTCCTATATCAGTTAACCCACTTGTAATTTGGGCATGGGCTGGACTTCTCATTAATGCCATCAACAGCATCCCTGCTGGGGAATTAGATGGTGGTCGGATCTCCTTTGCAATATGGGGAAGAAAGGTACTAAATTTCTTAGTTAAAACAAATGAATTAGGCTACGTTACGCGAATTTGGGTATGAATCAGACACAATATTTAAGCCCGAGTTCACCTAACATATAGTTTATAAATATGGTAGTTGCAAAATTTTCATGGCAAACAGACTTCAAACTCCACCTAAACCCATGATATGCAAATGCAATACCTCCTTTAGGACATTCACACATTGTGGAGTGATTAATCAAGTTTCTAATTGAACAGGCTTCAACTCGCTTCACATCACTCTCCATTGTGCTGCTAGGACTGTCTTCATTGTTTAACGACGTGGCGTTTTACTGGGTAGTTCTCATATTCATCTTGCAAAGAGGGCCCATTGCACCACTGTCGGAGGAAATCACTGATCCTGATAACAAGTATGTTGCACTTGGAGTTTTAGTTTTGATATTGGGATTGCTTGTTTGCTTACCTTATCCATTCCCATTCAACTCTGACTCCATTAATACAGTTTTTCAGTGATTTACCAGTTTATAGAATTTTATACTTCCCTTGGGAGAGACTTTTTAGAGGAAATGCCCGTGAATTATCATACAAATTGTCTTGTAAAGTTAATGTCATCACATGCAATGGTTTAGATTTAGATTCAATAATTTTATAGTGATTTTCCAGCTGCAGCATACGGTAGTTGGTGGAAATGAAATTATTAAATGTAACTCTTGGTTCCTAATTTTGATATTTCTTGTTACACAATTATGGTTCGTGCGCCAAAAAATGTGGTTATTAAAGGATTATATTGGCTCCTGATTCTCAAATTTATATTTAAGACTTGGATTTGTGGGTGAATATTTTTTATTTTGTCAAATCAGAGTAATTGGTAATACAAAAACCAAAATGTGTGAAAATTTTAACACATAAAAAATATGTTCTCATTATTGCCATCGAAGAATAAAGAATAGAAGACTTTGAAGAAAACATGTTTAATTGTAAAATTAGAAAATAATTCCTAAAAAATGAAAACAAAAATGTGTAAAAGTTTAAAAACATAAAAAATGTTTTTTATATTTTCATTGAAAATGTTTTAGAAAATGGGAAAAAGACAAAAATAAGAGATTTTTTAGTTTAGCTTTAGTTAATTCGGGTTCAATTACTTCTAATACTATTATTAATTAATTTTAAAACACGTGCTTATTTTATCATATTTTTATTATCATTATTATATTTTTCTAATAAATATACTTTTTTAATTAAAATCAAGACCAACTTAACTAATGTTTAGGCTTACAATATGAGGACCAAAGGCATCTCTATCTAACAAAGGAGCTAGAGAAGCATGAGCATCAAGAACAGTAGTGTAACAACGTGAAAAATCCGCATGTTTAGCGAGCATATCCGCTGGCTGGTTGCTTTCATGTGGTATCCATTGGAAATCTATCGACCATACCTTTCGCTTCATGTTATCAATAGCACGAACAAGGGATATCTAACTCAAGCTGGCCATCAAGTCTTGTATGAGTTTTATTGCCTCCATGCTATCAGATTGTACCTGCAATATTTTAAAGTCATTAGCCAAAGCAATTTGTAAACAAGTTTCGACTTGGAGTGAATGTGTAATTCCAACTGATTTTTTAAAGCCAATTATCTAGTTCCCATCTCGATCGTGTATTAAACTTCCAATATGTCCCATACCATTCACGGTGGAGACAACTCCATCAACATTCAAGCAAAGGCAACCAATATCAGGTATCGGCCACTGGACAAGTTCGCTGTGAGGAGTGGCCATGATCGGAATAGAGCCATTATAGTAATGAGCCCAAGTAAGTCTACAATGCAAAATAGAGTCAACATGTTTAAAGGAATTGTTGAAGACATGGTCATTTATATTCTTCCATACTTGCCAAATAATAGAAATATAGACCAGCTGCCATGGGGCATTCAAGTTTGGACAATGGGTTGTGCAAAACATGTTGTCATGTAGCCAAACATGAAGGAATTGACCATAGAAGTTGGGTAACGAGCTAGAGGAGATTGCCTTCAACCAGAGAGACTTCGTGAACCTACAATCACGAAGTGCATGGAGGATAGATTCATTCGCTTCCTGACAGTAAGGGTAGAATGGATGTTGCCTAGTAGATTTTGGACAATGCTCAAGATTAGTCATTAAGCGTTGTTTGTAAGCAAGCCGTAAGAACAAATGTAGCCGCTGGGGGACTAGAATGCTCCATATGCGTTTCTAGATAGGTAACTCTGAGTCCCAAGCGGAAGCCGAAAAATGTGTCTAAACAAATTTAATTTTGAATAAGTGCTTACTTCCATGGCGCCAAATGCATGGGTCGGGGATGTCCATTGGATCAGGGCGTTTAATGCCAAGAATATGTGCAATCACATTTAAGGGAAAGATCATAGAAAGCTTCCCAATATCCCACATGCCTTCCAAATTAATGAAATCCCTAAAAGCTAGATCTGAGTTGGATTCTTCATTGTGTAGGAGATGATTGCGCAAAGGTCCTAATGAAGGAATCTAAACATCATCAAGAAATTTTGTTGTCTCTCCATTCCCCAGAGACATGAAATGTTGGCTCGAAGTTCCTCTCAAGAAGATGCAATCGATAGCCAAAAAGGTGTGCATGTTCCACGCCAAATTGACACATGAAGCCTATACTTTTGGCGTAAAAGAGTCACTGTAACACCTCGAAATCCAGCCTAGTCTGTATTTGGTTCCGGTGATCAGAAACCCTACATCGAAATTGTCTAAATATTGTGTTGACTTCGACCGCAATGTCAAATGTATCGATATTGGACTCTAAATGAGTCGAATTATTGTCTAAGGACCTTATTGGAAGTATTGAAAACCTATTTAGTGGCTAAATCATAGAAATTGAAAGTTTGGGGGTATAAGTATAAAGAATTGAGAGTTGAGGGACTAACCGTGCGATTAGCCCCTTCTCAATTATAACCCCACATACGTGGGATTGTCTTAAGGGATTCCATCACACAAGGGAAACCTCCTAATTATAATAAAAGTAAAAGAGGGAAATGATAAATAGTCATACAACTTCACCCGATTTCAATAGAAAGCAAGCTCCTCTCCCTTGTCATCTTCAACCTCCCACTTGAACAAGCAAGCACCTCTATTGTTGAGGTAGAAAAGCTTAATTTTTCTTTGGTTTTTTGCTATAAAAAATGTTGCTACCTATTGGGTAAGCCAAATCCCCTAAACTATTGTTGAAATCCATGAAAGAATCAAGCTTAATTTTAAGCTAAGATTTCGGCAATCCATGGAAAAATCTCTAGATAGAAGCTATGTCAAGTATAGATATTGATTTTGATGTCGTTATATTTATTTCAATATCATATTACTAATTCTAATCAATTTCTATTGTTTACCTAGCTCAAGAAGAGGAAAGAAATCGTCTGCCATCACCATCAAAAGCTAAGGACAAGGAGATTACTTTCTGAGATCCGTGAAAGCTTCGGAATAGCGAGGTGAGTGTAGTTGGAGTCTCGGGACCAAGTTAGGTGCTTTTCCTGATTTCATTGTTATTGAAATTATCATTGCGAACCCTATTATGAAGGGATTTTGCATCGAATCCTTAGAGGATACATTGGTAAGCATCAGTAAGTATAACATCAAACATCGATCGTGTTATTGTTAAGGTCGGTATGATAGCCATTGAATTAAGGAAATATAGAATATCAATTAATGACATTGTCATTATCATCTTTATAGACATTGTCATCAAGCATTGACATCGATATTGTCATTGTCATTGAAGCATTGAAAACGTATCATCGGTCATTGGGATTGTAATTGGGATTATCGAACATTGACATCAAATCATGAAACAATGAATATTGCCATTGGATTATAGAATATCGATCATTGTCATCATATCATTGTATATTGATCATTGGATTATTGCTATTGCTATCAAAACATTGGATACATTGGATGTTGTTATTGTTATTGAACACCGATCATTGATATTATTACCGAACCTTAGATTCGGTGGACATTGGATACAATTGGCATGCCATAGAATTCATGAGCTAATTGTACGGGTGGAATACGGTCCTAGGGCTACGACCTATATTAATTTGACGAGGTGGAGGGATGTGTTGTGATATTGGTCATACTGGTGACGCGGAGGGACTAGACCATTCATTGTCTTCACGAGGAGTAGGAATTTGCGTATCCACTATCCAGAATCAATCTAAGGGTTATCGCTAAAATATGATGTTATTGCTTTTGAATATGATCATTGCATCGTTATTATTGATCTAGTGTATAACTATTCATAGTGTAGGGATGAAAATGCATAACATTGATATTGACATTGTTTATGAATACCTCACTAGGCAAAGTATGCCTAATGCATTTCATCTCATGCATTTCAAGTTGACCGAATTGTTGGATCGGGATCGGAGAAGTCAGAGGATTGACAAGTCACAAACAAGCTAGAGTAAAGTAATTTGTCCTCATAAACTCCTAGAATGGTGGTAAAGTAGCTAGACTAGTTACTCATGACACTTTGGATGTGTATGTTTTGCCTATGCTTTGTACAAGGTTGAATAGTCCTAAAATAACTTTTATGTGAGGCTAAAAGTGACTAAAAATGCATAGTTGGCTCCTAAAGGTGAAAACCTAGTAAATGGATTTGAATAACCTTAAAATTTGACATGCAAGTAGATTATAGTATTGAAATATTTGTTTTGGGTATTACCAAACGACTTCGTCAATCACACTAAAGCAGAGCACCAACTATGGCAAGGCCCCCTTAAGGGTTAGGTTAGTCAATCTAGCCCGAGACGCATTCGTTGACAAAACCATCATAGGAATGGAGACCTTTCAATAGAGCGGAGGCGAACTGATCAACGAGAAAGAGGCCCTACTCACTACAAACGAATACACCAAAAGATCGAACTGCACTCATGCTTCTCCCGCATCATGTTGACCGCCCTACCTACGTACAACAAATGGACATCGTTTGGTAGGTTAATTCAAATAAAAACCAGCTAAAATCTGCCATTGTAGTGCATGGCGTATCGATACAAGTCATGCTGTACCACTAACTTCCAGGACCTTGTAAACCGAGTTAAGGCCACCGAAGCTACACAAAGGGCTTAGAGATCGGCCAGATCTAGAAAGTCTAAGAAGAGGCTCAAAGATGATCCTCGACCTCCCAAGTGGAACAAGAAGGGCAAGTACCAAGGCCCTAAACAGAATACTTACTCACAACCTTCCCGATCTGGGAACATTAAGAGACCTCATATTGTAACACAATCTTTTGCTAAGACTGCTTCAGTTGAGAGCTCTGGGGGCTCCAATCAAAGTCCACAGAATCCAGTTTGTAACTATTGTCAGAAACGACATCCAATAGGTTAGTTTCGTAAGCAAACTGGAGCATACTTCTACTGTGGAGAACAAGGTCATTTCATCCGTGATTTTCCTCTTGGTGCAACCAAGTCTACTGCTATACCAGTAAGTAATGCAACCCCTACTCAGTCATTTCGAGGTAAGGGCTAAAGGCAAGGTTCATTAGGAGTTGCGGGGAGGCTAAAGGTAAACCAAGTTTTCTAAATGTGAATTTTGGCTCACTGAAGTTGCCTTCCTTAGGCATATTGTTTCAGCTTCGGGTATCCAGGTGGACCCAAAGAAGATCCAAGCCATTGTTGATTGGCCTCCACCGAAGAACATTGGTGAAGTAAGAAGTGTCATTGGTCCCATTGGCTATTATAGAAGATTCGTCAAAGGATTTTCTATGCTAGCAGTCCCATTGACTAAGTTGTTAAGAAAAGAAGCTCCATTTGTTTGGGTCGAGGAACAACAAAGAAGTTTCGATCAATTGAAACATGTTTTGACTCATGCACCGATTCTAACCCAACTCGAGTCTGGAAAGGACTACATTGTCTATAGTGATGCTTCACATCTCGGGTTAGGATGTGTATTAATGCAAGAAGGAAAAGTCATTGCTTATGCTTCTAGACAACTAAAGACACATGAAATGAACTACCCTACCCATGACCTATAACTGGCTGCAGTTGTCTTTGCATTGAAAATTTGGAGGCATTATCTCTACGAAGAGAAATGTTACCTCTTTATTGATCATAAAAGTCTCAAATACCTCTTGGCCCAGAAGGAGTTGAATCTTCAACAACAGAGATGGATGGAACTCCTCAAGGATTATGATCTTGTCATCAACTACCATCTGGGCAAGGCCAATGTTGTAGCTAATGCACTCAGCCGTAAACCTCTACTTGGTAAGTATTGTTTTTGATCAATTAAGTTTAATGTGATGATTCATGCATCGACTCATTGTAAGTCTTTGTATTGTAGCTCCTCAAGCTATCAATGCTCACTTCCGTCTTTGGAAGCATTGCTGTCTCATAGCTGAGCTCCAAGTTCAGTCTACCATTGTTTCAAGGATTAAGATATTGCAAGATCAAGACTCCGAACTCCAAGCTATTGTTTCTAAACTCCAAGATAATCTTGATTTCAGAATCAATTCTAAAAGGCTCTTATGTTTTCGTGATCGGGTCTACATACCCAATAATGAATCTCTTCGTAGCGATATTCCCAGGGAAGCTTATTCGAGCTCCTTCTCTATCCACTCGGGGTCGGTAAAGATGTACAGGGACCTACATGAGCTTTATGAGTGGTTGAGCATGAAGCAAGCCATAGTTGAATTCATGTCCAAGTGCCTCGCATGCCAGTGTGTTAAAGCTGAGCATCATGTTCCTACTAGCCTATTGCAACCAGTCGACCTACCACAATGAAATGGGAGAAAATCACTATGGATTTTGTTAGTGGTTTACCCTTGTCTCCTGCTAAACATGATGCCATTTGGATCATTTTACTAAGTCAGTACATTTCTTGCCAGTCTGAATGGACTATGGTCTTCCCAAACTAGCTTGCTTGTATATCAAGGAAGTCATCTGACTCCATGGAGTACCTCAGTCTATTATCTCCGATCGAGAACCACATTTTGCTTATCGATTCCGGAGGTCGATGCAAGGAGCCCTGGACACCAGAGTTAATCTTAGTACTACTTTCCACTCTCAATCTAATGGCCAATCAAAAAGGGTAATCCAAGTTTTGGAAGATATGCTTCGAGCATGCATCGTAGATTTCAGAGGCTCTTGGGAGAAATCTCTACCTCTTATCGAGTTTTCCTATAACAACAGTTATCAAGCTTCCATCAAGATGGAATCGTGTGAGGCTATGTATGGAAGATGGTGCAAAACTTTCTTGTGTTGGTTTAAACTCGGTGAAGGCAAGGTGTTGGGCCCTAACTTACTTCGGGAAACTAAGGAATGGGTTACCATCATCCATGATCGATTAAAAGCTGCCTTTGACTGACAGAAGGCCTATGCTGATCTCAAGCGGAAGGATATACAATATGAAGTTGGTAAGAAAGTTTTCCTTAAAGTCTCACCATAGGAAGAAAGTTATAAGGTTTGGCAAGAAAGGGAAATTGAGTCCACGATTCGGACCTTTCGAGGTTGTTGAAAAAGTTGGCCCTATGGCTTACCACTAACTGTTGCCTTTAGAGTTGAGTAAAATACACGACGTGTTTCATGTATCCATGCTTCAGAAGTATCGCTCTAATCCCTCACACATCATTGAGTCTTAATCTATGGAAATCTAACCCAATATGTAAATGATTTTGGTGGATCAATTTTGGAAAATAAATTTTGGAGGTTTGCCATTTTTGGACAAGTGACCAAAATGTAAAGTTTGAAAACTATTTTTAGTGACTAATTTGTAAAAGATCAAAACTTTGAATCTTTAAGGAGCTTTTGACCAAGAGTCTAATTCTGATTTTTTACCTCTTAATTGACTAATTTTAAAGTGATTTTTAATTGGTAAAAAGGATGGAGAGGATTAATTGCTCATTATTTTCTTAAAACACATTTCACGTAACTAACTTTTCTCTCAACCATTTTCTCTCAAATTCTCTCTATCCAAACATCTATTTATATTCGAAGATTTTAGGTAAACATTTGATTTAATCCATCTTTTTAAACCTAAACAATTTCTCAATGTTTTCCTAGCAAAATCTTATTGTTTTATCTTTGTTTTCTCATGTAAATCTATACAATTGAAGGGAAAAGTCATCATTAGAGGTAAGGTTTCGTTCTTCTCCTCTAATGATGGGTTCTTTATTAAAATTTCCAAGTTATTGATCTTTTATGAATGTTTTCTAATGGGTTTTGATGAAACAATTATGGAAAATTGGTTTAATTGAAGTTTAATGGGTGAAATTGATTGAGATTTACCATAATTTTGATGTTTGATATTGTGGATTAATGGATTTTAATGTGGTAATCCAGAAACTAGGCGAATTGCTTGTTTCTTAGGTTGAGATCTTGGAGTTCTTGGCTTGTTTAAGTGGTTATTTGATGTCTGATGATATCTTGGTGTTGAGGAGATGCTTTTAGGTGTGTCTTGGTGATATTTTGTTATTGATTTCTTTTGGAAAGGGCTGGATATCAATTAGAGTGTTTTTGCTGATGTTTCGCTAGTTTTCGGATAGTGAAAGGTTGCTCGATGAGTAGGGAAAGTGTGGTGTTGTGTTGCTGTGGATTTTAATGCAGGATTATGCATTAACCCTCTGTTTTTGCTTGGTTAGAAGCAGGGGAGTTGGATCTAGTAGCTTTGGAAGAGGGTTCGGTTGATCTAGAGGCTTGAATCGCTTCGGCAAAGCAAGCGAGGTGTGTCGGTGAGTGGAAACGAGCTTTAGAGCTTTAAAAAGGTTTGAAAGTGACTTTTGGGGGTTTAAATTAAGCTTGAAATGCTGGTTTAAACTCGATTCTCGACGTTTCCCATTGTTTTGATAAATCATGCTCGTGTTTGAATATAGAATTTGTTACCTACTGTTATGCATGTTTTTATGAATTGAGAGATGATTCATGTGATCCCTTGAGATAGATATATGGTTTTGAAAGAGTTTATAGCTTGTTAAGAAATGCTATGCAATGATATTGCTTTTGAAATGGGATGAGAAATGGTTTATGTTTATGCGTTGAAAAACAGTAAGGTAACATGGTTTTAAAGTGTATATTGGCAAGTGATGATACTTATTATAATCAGATATAATTGGTCGACCAATAGGATGAGAGTGTACTATGATATATACAAAATTCGTACGTGAGCCAAAGTCTTCGATTATGCAATAGGGTTAGTTCCATTGTGTTGCGAGTGATGGGGGTAGTGCCATCACCACGGGCAATGGGGGTAGTGCCAACCCGGTCGAAGTGTGCAATATGGTGGGTTGTATCACCATGAGAATTGATGGGGTTTTAGCCATCAAGGTGTCTACATTTTCGAACATTTAAAAGATGGGGTTGTAGCCATCCAGGGATGGGGTCTTAGCCATCCGAGTCACTTGAGAGCCAATATATGAGACTACATGTATCATTATTTTAAATGGTTTTGTATAATGGAATTTATACATGAGATCCTATTTTGAAAAATGCTTTGTAATGTTTAAGCATGAGAACTGCCATAGTGTTTTGCATTGGATTTAATGCATGAGTTAAATGATACATGTGTTTTGAAAGGTAGATGATTTTGCTATAACGAGTTTAAAAGCATGAGATAGATTTGAGCATGATGTAAAATGATTTGTTGAGGAAAGGATTTTCAAAAGGCATTGTTAATGGTTTACCTTTGAGCATTCTTCACTAAGCTTATTGCTTACGTTCTCTTTTCTTAACACTGCAGATAAATAGCTTGTTGGGCAGCAATGAGGCAAGAGTAGAAGTCCAAGAGGTTCACTTAGCTCAAGTATGGTTTTGAACTAATTGATAGTAATAAATTTGGCAATGGGAAGGTACCTTTATGATTTGGGAGAGTATTTTGTGAACTCTTTAGTTTATGGCAAGTTTGTATTGTCTTAATGGTTTTGTAAATGGCCTTTAATGTTTGATTTGAGATTTGATATGGTTTTTGTTGTTTGTCTTGGCTTGGCAATAGGGTGCATGCCTATAGATTTTCCCTTTTAGTATGTGATCATGTTTTGATGTTGTTTCTGATGCTTTTGGCTGAGGTTTGATCTTTAGATGTGTTGTGGTTACCTTAGAAGCATGTTAGAATGGTTTGAATATCTTTGAGGTGTGTTTAAACAGCAAATTGAGACATTACATGCCCATGCGTATCGGTACAAGTAGGCCAAATCAGGCTTAGCGTATTGGTACAGATAGACCTGTATCGATGCGGTCTTAAAGGAAAAAGGTTGGGCGTATCGGTACACGGGGCCGTATCGATACGGCTTCGTGCAACATGGAATTCTGGTACAATTTGTACCAATACAGGGAAAAGGTGTACGGATATGGTGTTCGGTAAGTTGGTTATTTGGAATTTTATGATGCTCTGTTTTCTTACGTTTAGTCCCTAAAAATTCTGAATGCAATTGAGCGTGTTTGGACGAACAAATTTAGTTGAAATTTGATATGTGAGTATGAAACCTGACTAATTGAATATTGGTAACCTTAATTTCACATTAAGTTCATGTAATTTGTCAGTTTTACAAAATGATCCCAAATGATAATCAGAGCAATTGGATGTCGAATCGACACCCGATTGAGTTGTAAATTCACCCCTGCTAGCTTCTACACATAGGTTAATAATGTTGCATCTATAAAAGATAAAACGAGGGTCATTTATTGAAGAGAAATTATAGGGTTTTTCTTCAATATTCCCCGTATGACCCATTCGGTCCGATCTTGCGACCAGGCCGGGTCGAGGGGCTTACACCGCTACCAAGAAAGGTGAAGGATCCATGCAGTTTCATCATACCTTGCTTAATTGGTAATCATTATTTTAGTAAAGCTCTTTGTGATTTGGGGGCTAGTATCAATTTAATGCCACTTTATACTTCTTAAAAGTTGGGCATTGGAGAAATGAAGCCCACTACAGTCACATTACAATTGGCTGATAGATCTTTGACTCATCTAGACGGTCAAATCAAGGATGTCTTGGTCTGTGTTGATAAGTTTATTTTCCCAGTTGATTTTACTATTTTTGATTGTGAGGCTGACAAAGATGTTCCTATTATTCTTGGTCGCCTAATTTTAGCTACTGGGAAGGTAGTAATCGATGTTTCAAAATGAGAGCTTATAATGAGGGTTGGTGATGATACAATCACATTTAGGATGTTTACTACAGCTATGGTAATGAAGTATGAAGAATTTTGTTATGTTGATATTCTTGATCACATTATTCAGGAAGACCTTCATTATTATAGTATTCTTGTTGCTTCCTACCAACCCTAGACGGGGATATTGATTTAGTCGCATCTGAACTCGCAACTGCAACCTCTACTCCGACAGCTACTTACTTTTCTGATGAATCTGAGCTTGTTTTTTGAATACAGTAAAAGTGGGACCTTCCTTGTTCTCGCATTCCTTGCCTTGGCCCGGCCTTCAATCAAAGGCTAGTCATCATTAGCTCATTGGCTTGCTTTCTGATAGCTTTTTCCTCGGCTAGGAAATTCGATGAGTCATCGTAGGGGCTTCTTTTTTTTTAATTTCCCAAATTGTGGCCACATTGTTGAAGTTCTCACTACAACAATACAACATAAATGACAAGTTGAATCCTTAGATCTTGCTCCCCAGTCAATCCCTACTTTCAAGCCATCTATTGAAGAAGCCCTTACTCTGGAACACAAACCGTTGCCAGCTAATCTTAAATATGTATTCCTTAGAGATGCAAAAACACTCACATTCATTGTCTCTACAACTCGGGATGCAATACAATAAGCTAAGTTGCTAGATATTCTAAAGTGACACAAGTGAGCTATTGCGTGGACAATTACTGAGATCAAGGGCATTGGTCCATCTTCTTGCATTCACAAAATTAAGCTGGATGATGAGAACAAACAATCCATTGAGCCACAATGATGATTGAATGAAAAATGAAGTGGTAAAGAAGGAAATCCTTAAATGGTTTGATGCAAATATTATCTATGCAATTTCTGATAGCACATGAGTGAGTCTAGTCCACTACGTCCTTAAGAAAAGTGGCATTAATGTGGTTCGTAATGATGCTAATGAGATGATACCAACTCGTATCCCTACTGGTTAGCGTATTTGTATGAACTACATATGCCTCAATGCAGCCACAAGGAAGGATCATTTTCCTCTTCCTTTCATTGGTCAAATGTTAGATCAACTAGCGAGCAAGGAGTATTATTGCTTTTTAGATGGATATTTTGGCTACAATCAGATTGCTATTGCACCTAAAGACCAAGAGAAGACTACCTTCACATGCCCATTTGGGACATTTACTTTCTGTCACATGCCTTTCGCTCTTTGCAATGCACCTGCAACATTTCAAAGGTACATGATGGAAATATTCTCAGACATGATTGATAATTCCCTCGAAATATTTATGGACGATTTTTTGGTTTACGAGAATAATTTTGACCACTATGTCGAAAATATAGAAAAGTTTTTGCAACGATGTGAAGACACCAACCTAGTTTTGAATTGGGAGAAATGTCACTATGGTCACTGAAGGAATTGTGCTAGGCCACAAAATTTTGAAAGCTAGAATTGAGGTTAATAGGGCCAAAGTAGATGTTATCAAAAACGACCACCACCAACAAATGTGAAAGGTATCCATAGTTTCTTAGGCTATGCCGAGTTTTACAGAAGATTTATTCAAGATTTATAAATGATCACCAAGCCTTTATGCTTACTGTTGGAGCAAGGGAGAAAATTCTTTTTTGACGATGCATGTCTAGATGCATTCAACAAAATCAAATCACAGCTTGTGAATGCACCGATAGTTGTTGCACCCAACTGGGAGTAGCCATTTGAGCTTATGTGTGATGCAAGTGATTTCGCAGTGGGCGTAGTATTGGGACAACACAAGGACAAAGTATTTCATGCAATATATTACGTTAGTAAGACTCTTACTGAAGCTCAAATTAATCACACTACTATTAAGAAAGAGTTTTTAGCTGTAATTTTTGCTTTTGATAAATTTCGTTCTTATTTTGTTGGTTCAAAGATTACTGTTTTTACTGATCATTCTACATTAAGATACCTTTTTGCAAATAAAGATGCAAAACCTAGACTTATCCGCCGGATCTTATTGCTGCAAGAATTTGATATTGAAACCAAAGACCGCAAGGGGTCAGGAAATCAAGTTTTCGATCACCTTTCGAGGTTAGAAGTTGGAAGCAAAGATGGAAATAAGTTGCAAATTGTCAACGCATTTCATGATGAAAAGCTTTTCGTTGTGAATGCAACACCATGGTATACTAATATGGTGAATTATTTGGTTTGTGGAAAGACTCTTGCCGGTATAATTGGGCACAAAAGGCTAGATTTCTTAGAGATGCTATGAAATATCATTGGAATGAACCTTACTTGTTCAAGGTTTGTAATGACAATATAATTCAACGCTGCGTCCCTGAGGAAGAAATGAAATCTATTTTACAACATTGTCATAACGCTCCTTATGTAGGGCACTTTGGTGGAATAATAATGGCTGCAAAAGAATTACAATCCAGATTTTATTGGACGACTATATTCCAAGATGCTCATGAGTTTGCTCAATGCTGGGACAGATGTCAACGCACCGGGTCCATATTTAGTAGAAATCGAGCCATTTGATGTCTATAGATTGGATTTTATAATTCCTTTTCTTAACTCTTTTGGAAATCTATACATTCTGGTTACGGTTGATTATGTGTCGAAATGTATAGAAGCCGTCGCAGTGCCTAAAGATGATGTAAAGACAGTACTGAAGTTCTTTCACAAACACATACTCACTTGTTTTGGAACACCAAAAGCATTGATCAATGACTAGGGTAAACATTTCCACTACATCCAAGTGGCTATTGCATTGAAATGATATGGAGTAAATCATAGACTGGCCACAGCGTATCATCCTCAGTCGAATGGATAGGCAAAGGTGTCTAATCGTGCAATAAAAAATGTTCTAGAAAAAGTGGTGAACACCACTAGAAAAGATTGGTCCTTTCTCCGTGACGATGCATTGTGGGCTTACATACTGCATATAAGACTCTATTGGGAATGTCACCATATCAATTGGTGATTGGAAAATCTTGTCGTCTACTAGTAGAGTTTGAGCACAAGGCTTTGTGGGCTCTTAAGCAATTCCTTCGAATAATATGATTATTCATAAATGTTCTTAGTCGAGTATTATTGTGGGAATGGGTAACAATAATGCATTAAGACTAATATGTAGTTGATTGATGACAAAGTGTTGTCATTGTCATGGAGATGTCAAAATCAATACATAAGTATGTGTTAGAGAACGACATACTGGATTGACCCGCTATGAGCACGTTTCTTGGATTATTATGTGACAGTCACAATATTTCTCATAGTGATAACTACATGTATGATCCTCATATTTGAGATCATCATTATTTCAACATCGTGAGTGACATATTTTGATACAGTCAAATGTGTGTCATAATTGACTACTCTATAAAGACTGATATTGGATATATCACAATCTATGTAGTGGGATATGGTTGATCAAGATAGGATTTGTCCCTCCTACATAATAGGATTAATATCGTAGGCCACTTGATTGAGTGAGACTAGAAATGCATGGCCATGCTCGAATAAGTTGATATGAGATATAATAGTTATTTGTTTATAATAGTCTAATCAAGATATCAAGAAATATTAGATGGACTATACAAGTGTGACTGTTCCATGACTTGTGTCCAATCTAGACATAAAGGATAAAAGAATGTAATACATGAAAAAGAGTTAATCACGAAAAAGTTATGTCGAATCACAATTTCTTGTAACTTAGGTGACAAAGACATATTGCTAGATGCCACTCATTGTTTGTAATATTAGAAATGTTTTAATATTTACTACTAACGTTACATGAACCTACAGGGTCACACCCACGGTTGAAATGAGCATATATTAAACGAATTATATATGTACAAATTTGTTGTACACGAATTTAGTTAAATTAATATATATATATATATAATTTAACTATTAGATAAATATTAAAAGAAAATAATTATTGTAATTATAACTCTTTTAATATATATAAATAATATAATTCAATTTAAATTAATATATATATTAAAATCCTAATTAAAGTTGAATTGAGATTATATATATTAATATATATTAAAATCCTAATTAGTTGAATTGGGATTATATATATATATTAAAATCCTAACATGAGTTGAATTAGGATTTTAGAGGCTATATAAAGGCACGAGAGATCTAGCAATCATTAATGCTTTTGGAAAAACTCTCTAAATAGTTTAGAGAGTTTTATATGCTCGTTTCAATTGAGTGAACTACGTAGAGGTCGGAGCGTTATCGTTGCGACTTAGGAATCGACATTCTGGAATCATGATTGAATATCTATCTTTTCTAAATTCAGAATTCCAGATTTTAAGTAGGTATCTCCTCACACTTATTCACCCTGATTCGTTCCTCGTACATGGATCTCTGATGGTAATCGCCGAATAATTTTTCAGCTGTGCAATGGGGTGTACCGGCGTGACCCAACATTGTGGGCTCTTAAGCAAGTCAACCTTGATTATGAGGCTGCTGGAAGGAAGCGTTTGCTAGATATCACCGAATTAGACGAAATTCGACAAAATGCTTATGAAAATGCCTCTATTTACAAGGACAAGAGCAAACACTGGCATGATAAGATTATCTTGCATCGATAATTTGTAGCTGGACAATTGGTTTTGCTATTCAACTCTAGATTGAAATTGCATCTAGGAAAATTGAGATCATGTTGGTCTGGACCTTTTGAAGTTGTGGAAGCATTTCCACATGGTGCTGTCACATTTCAAGATACAAAAAGGGGGACTCCATTCAAAGTCAATGGCCAAAGTTTGAAGCTTTATTAGGGTGACTTTGACCCTAGAAATATTGAAACCATTAAATTGTCCAATTTTTTTGAAATTCTCTTTAACTGCTTTACTAGGTTTAGATTTTATTTTCCTTGTTTTCTTTTAATTTCCTTTATTTCTTTTAGCATAATAAAAATATCTTCATTTTGTCTTTTCTCTAACCACTTGTACGGTTGAAGGACTCAAAAGATAATCATGAATTATTTTAGGGGCTAATTAGGGAGCTCTATTGCACTGATTTATCCCCAACAATCACAACCCTTCATCACATACGCGGGAGAGATGATGAACGGGCATGATTTTTGCGCCAAGAACAAGCCGTTAAATCTCATCGCATTAGATGGTAATAATCATGCCTTTTCATTTTCCCTCTTCTTTTCCTCTTTATTAAGCAGCTTATT
The DNA here is from genome assembly GCA_019671005.1 of Hibiscus mutabilis. NCBI lineage: Eukaryota > Viridiplantae > Streptophyta > Magnoliopsida > Malvales > Malvaceae > Hibiscus > Hibiscus mutabilis. The sequence goes on from CM033711.1 coordinate 52,122,421, forward strand.
TTTCATTGAAGGCTCACTTAATTTTTGCTTTCTCTGATTATTCAATGCTACAAAGTTTGCATTTTTTCTCTGCAAGTTCTTTCCTTTTTTATCTTATTTTGTTTAATTATCCATGGAAAAGACAAGAGCAGCACAAAATATAGCAAAAGAGGCCCTTGTTCAAGACATTCCTAGCTCTGAGTCGAACCCACAATCGGAGGAACCCAATGCCTAGGAAGAAATTCCTGAGCACGAGGTTTTCCAGACTGAGCAACCGGTGAACGCTGACATTAAACAAATCCAAAAGCAAAGCACCCATCCACAGCAAGGAATCAAACTCTCCACTGATGAGAAACCTGGAAGGTCAATCCATAACACTATTGCACTCCACAATTGAGGCATATTTTGCGTTCATCCTGGCAGCTACACGTTACCATGGTAAGAGAATTCTACGCAAATTGTATGATCCCTCTCTAAAATTTGCTTTTGTTAGAGAACACTTTATTCCTTGGAGTGCATCTTTTGTTAACAAGTTGTTTAATATTGTTGTAACTGTGGATGGATATTCTTTGTTTGTGGCTGATATGACTAATGAGAAACTTGCCCTTTTAGTTGAAGGCTTAGGTATAGTAGGTGAAATATGGTCGGGGAACAAAACTGAGAACTTCACCATGCTTAGGAAGTTCTTGACTTGGCCTGCGAAAGTGTGGTTTCAATTCATCAATTCCAGACTGCTGCCTTCCACCCACAACACAATTGTGTCTCTCGATAGAATATGTTTGATACATTATATAATCAATGGAAGGAAGATTGATGTGGGTGCACTCATACACAAGGAGATTAAGGGATGTGCTGAAAGGAAGACTGGTATACTGGCCTTTCCATCTATAATAATGTAGCTTTGTGAACCGAAGGGGTTAAAACCCCATAAAAATGAACTTATTCTATGCCTATGTAAAGACATGGCATAAATCTACATTGGTTGCAAATAGTAGACTTACACCAGTTGACCTGCTTGAATTCCATGTTGACTTCTCATCTGATGCTGCTACTAGAGACGTCCCAGCAAAGTCAGTGAATTCTCCTAACAGTATGAGCGAAGCTGGTGACCCACCAAGAGAAGAGGCATCAAAGACTGTTTGTTCGACTTGAAGGCCCCTATAGATATTGACGCAATACCTACCACTATCGAAGACGATGAAGTCTTTTTGAGGAAATTGATGAAGAAGAATAGAACAATTTTGATGCTGAGATGACTACCATCAAGAAGATAATAGAGAAAGATTCGGCTGCATCCAAGAATATGAATGCAACTGATGAATGACCTGAGTTTGAGCCATCTACGACTAGACCAGCGAAAGTTGCGTCCACAAATGATGAAAAAGAGGACAATCCTCTTACAATGGTGCTATACAAGGCACCACGACACTTCATCTTATCTAAGGCTACGACCGATGATGCTGAAAAAGACGATGAGCCAGTATTAGAAGAAGAACCAGAACAATATGATGAAGAGACTCCTCAATCGAAGAAAGAGAAGAAGAGAAAATGCTTTAAGTCAAATGAAAAAAGCAAAAAGAAGAGAAAAAGAAGAGAAGATGAGCAATAAAAAGAAGAGAAGCTCCACCTCCTCCTCCTCCCATGAGCCAAAAAATAGAGTTAGTTTTATTTTAGTTGTTGTAGGAATGCATTTCATGTAGTGTAATTCTGTTCTATATTCTTGTCACTGCATTTACATTTTTCATTGTATCAGCATATAGTGGTAATTGCATTGCATTTATATTTGTAGCTACATTCTGTTATTGCATTTTGTCATTACATTCTATAATTCCATTTTGTTTTCTTTTGCATTGGGGACAATACAACCTTTAAGTTTCAAGTTATAAGCCTAGGAGTTGAAATGCACCTCATTTCAAAATTTTTTTTATACAAATGCAAGGTTCTTGTGCTTTGAAAATTCCACTGCTTGCATTCGATGTATAAATCTGGAATTGTTCTGATCTTTAATAAGTTTTTTGGATATACATGATGGATAATTTCATCTCTTAGCTCTGCACTGGTATATCTTTTGGTTTGATTAAATAATATCTTGCATCATTTCTTTTATTTTTGGATGACTTTTTCCTATTGCAGCATATGTGATATATATATATATATATATTTGTATATTTTATAAATAATGGCATTCCAAAGTGAGTGCAACAAAATAAATAAAGTAGCTTTAAGGGGAACACTCCTTCACATACATTAGAAAAAAGAATCTAAACAAAGGATCACGTTGCATGAGTGTGTATCATTACAATAAAGTGCTTCCTAGGGGTTCGTTGCACAACATCTTACTTCTCAGGGTTTAGGGTGTTGTTCAACTGTGAGAGTGCTTGGCAAAAGAGCCAGAAAATGTATTGGAAATGTATAAAACAATGCCAAGATTTAGTCTTTTGCGTGCAAGTGTACACGGTCGGCAAGTATTAGAATAGTAAGCTGAGTATCGATCCGTAGGGATTGACCAGGAATTTGACTACTTTGATTGTTACTTATCAAAGGAAAAAAATATTGTTTGAGTTGAAATTGTGTTTGAAAATAGTGTAAAAGAAAAGAAATAAAAATTAAACAGCGTTAGCAAGGAGATTGTTTAAAATGAATGATGAGCGTTGGCAAGGGATACCTGGTTTTCATGCTATTCATACCATGCCAGCTGTTGCGCGTAATAAGTGCTACGCAATTGTGCAAGTATACACGTTGCAAGTTATAGTATAAAAGATATCGTCTCCACAGGGATTGGTGCCACTTCAAGAATCTAGTCTCTTTCACTGTAAAAAGTAAAAGAAAACACAAGTAGAAATTATAGGAGTTCTAACTAATAACTAATCTAGAAAGCAAATAAGTAAAAGGCGATGCAATTAAATGAGAGAGATAGGCTAGGTTATTGTGAGTTGAGGTGTGATAGCCGATTGGATCGTCTTGGTAAAAGAGTGCAAGGGCAACTCAATTGCTGTGGCAACTTGCACAACGGGGTTGCCTTGGCAACTAATCGATGGTTGCCTGGGCGAGTAGTTGGGCAACAACTTAGGCGTCTGGGCTGCAACCTTCAATGTTCGGCAGAGCGTTCTTTAATGGTTTCTTCTTATCCCTAAGTCGAAACTCTAGCTACTTGTGCATGCCTTGATACTACATCCCTGCGTGTATCAAGGGTGAACAACAACCAATCTTGCGCTCCTCTTAGCCGTTGAAATCCTTAACTTATTCCTAAGCTGGATTAATCTTCACCATCAATAGATTGAATAAAGATCATATTCATTCATTTCTTGAATCTAACTCTCCCGATATTAGATAAATAGATGAAGTTACGAGATCCTCTCCCAATTCACTCGCAAACAAGAATAAGAACCAATAATGAATAAACCTTGAATAGAAAAGTGCAAACTCTTATTACCTAAACAAAATCCAATAATTTCTCACAACCACAAGACACAATAACCTTAGCCAAATAGATTTAGTTCATAGCTAGGTTCCAAAGAAACACAAGATAAAGAATCCCTAGCATGAACCTAATTGAACAAGAAAGAAAAAGATGAAGGATGAAGCTTGTCGAAATCCTCCTTGCCCTAGATGCTTGTCGAAAATTCTCTCCTCTTTCTCTCTCTTGGAGTTGACGGCATGACCTCTAATTTATATGGCTAGGTCAAAGTCCTTCTTTGAGGAGGAAGTTAAGTTGGAATTAAATTATCATTAAAGAATATAATTCTTTATTATAATTATATTCCTTCTAGAACTTCTCCTATCTTCTTGGAATTTAATTCTTCTTTAATCTATTCATAGAAATCAAATTCCTTTGGGATTTAGCTTTGCTCCACGTCATCTTGGTCTTGTCTAGTCATCAATTTCGACTACCATATCACTTTATTCTTTGTCGACAATTACCCTGGCAACTGGATCGGCGTCTCCTTCATGCATTGCCCTGGCAACTTGCTCGGCATCTCCTTCATGCATTGCCCTGGCAACTAGCTCTAGCCTTGCTTTGGCAAGTGATCCTGCACATACACACAAAATAAACCAAAGCAGCATCTTTTCCCACAAAAACTACCAAGTTATGTAATCAAGCTCAACGATTGAAGGAAACATGGAGTAATGCATGAATGGCTCAGTATGCAACTAATATGGGCCTAAGTCTAACAATAATATGAGTAAAAAGGGTAAGAAAATAGTACTTTTGAACACTTATCACACCCCCAAAATCGAACTATTGCTTGTCCTCAAGCAATGCAATCTAATAATTACCTGCCAAGACTTCCATTTTCACAAACTTAGCTTTGAACTTGATTTCAATTCTCAGAACCGGGGCACAAAGTATGATTGGCTTTTCATTTTTCGAAAAACTTAGGAGTTACTCGGAATCAAACTATAATGCTTGTGAGTGTGTGCGGAGTTGTGTGCAAGTTGATTTTTTGGGTTCTATGCAAACAAGAGGTTTTCAAATTACTTCATTGGGTTCTTTTTAACATGTTTTAACTAGAGCCAGTTTTGGGCACCTCTAGTGTTTTGTTTTTAGTTTTCTTAAGTTAATTAATTTATTCGACTAGAGCCGGTTTCGGGCACCTCTAGCGATCAATTTTTTTAGCACATACTAGAGCCGGTTTCGGGCACCTCTAGCGATCAATTTTTTAGCACATTCTAGAGCCAATTTCGGGAACCTCTAGCATTCATCCAATTTTTATTCTAATCCCCCAATTTGTTTAATTATCAACCTAAGTTCACTAGAATTCCTTAAATCAATCAAACCACAATAGTGTTTCATCATATTTAGCATCATAGTAAAATTCTATGTTTTTCCATGGTTATGATAGAATAAAAATTATATGAATTAAGTGCATTGGCAAAGTCATCATCGGATATTCATCAAATCTAGGCAATTCTTGTTCCAACTAAAGGCATGGTAAGCAATTTATGTATCCTAAATGTAATACTTAAGATGAATGTAACTAAACATGGTAACTACTAATAACAATCCCCCCAAACTCGAGTGAGGCATTGTCCTCAATGCATGTATTAAATCAAAATAACAAAAAGTAAAATGCAAACGATGACTTACTCCGAGAGTTCGTTGTCATGGATGATTAGTTTTCTTTTGGTCAGTGTCTTGATTCTCTTGCTTGAACGCGATGGTTGTTTCCTTGTTGCCGGTGGTGGAATCGATCCTCGTACGGGGTTGTCCTCATCGTCTTCTTCTTCAATGTCATTGGCTTTTCACTTGGAGGATTCAATTGGTGCGGTCTTTGTTGGTGCAATGGAGGACTCGTCTGAATCTAAAAAATCAGAAAATGATTCATAGGAGTTGATTCGGGCATAGGTACTTTACCTTTGACTTTTACAGTGATTGCCGAAATGTCTTTAGCTCTGGTTGCCGTGGCATATTTAGGGTTGGTTGCCGTGGCATCATCTGTTGCGGTTGCTGTGGTGACTGCTTTATTGGTTGCCGGGGCAAGGATCTCGACAGGAAAAATTAGGAACGGCACGCGATTGTCTGGGTACTTTTCTAGGATGACTTGGGTGATGGCATTATTGTGCTCCTTCATGTATCGCATGAACATTAGTTGCCGGTCTTCAATTTGCCTTAGGTGGATCGCCAATGGTTGCAAGAGTGCTTTAAAATGTCCCGGGGTTGATGGCCGAGTTGCCCGGGCGTTAGGTGCTTGGGCATTAGGGATTGCCAGGGCGGCAGGAGTTGCTACGACAATTGGAGGCCTTGAGGATTTTTCCGCTGCCTCTCCCATTAGCTTTCGGATTTGTGCTTGATTCCAACCGGACTTTGGTAGGGCCTTTTCATCGATTGACTCACTTAGAACATGCATCTCCTTGCAAAGATTAGAAATTAAGCAAGGGAAGAAAAGAGAACCCTTATCTTTTGAGCTACATACAAAAATCTTATCACAAATAATTTTTCCATTGTTAACGATGCGATTATGCAAAATAGAATGTATGAGAAAAAGACGTGGTATATCAACGGTAGTATTGTGTGTGGTGGGAATTAAAGAAGTTTTAACAAACCTATTCCATAGTTTTACCTCGGGTTTAAGCCGAAGGCGATTTACCGTGCCCTTATATTTACCGTCGTTCCAATGAGTTCCCGGTTGAGTGAGTTCTTGAAGCACCTTGTCGAGTTGCTTGGGAGTGATTTGATCAACAAAGGCTTGATGCTCGTCATTCACAATGTAGAGCCCGTAAAAAGGTGTTGGCGTTTTTGGGGCTTATGAGTATGGCCTTGTCACGAACAAAAACATAAGGATTATCCGGGTTAGGTGAGTGAGCATAGAATTCTCTTACCCATGAGATGTTACCCAGTTCCGATTGATGGTAAAAGATTTGCCACTTTTGATGTGCAATCCTCTCGAAGATGAATGGTTCAAGGCCGAAATCTTGATGAGAGTTGGAGTATTCAAAGCCTTGTTCTTCGTAAATCTTTCGGCTTTCGAACTTGGAGTGAAATCTTTCTTGAACCACCGGTGCAGCAAACTTCTTGTATCTTGGTTCTGTGGAGGAACTTGGATGAACTAAAAATTTAATTTTGGATGCCATAGATGATCTTGATTGTGAGTTTTGTAAAAAAAAATAAAAGAAAATAAAGAGTTGCAAGATGAAAAGTAGGAATAGGTTAAGGGTGATGGGTTTTATAGAAAAGATAGGTAGTAAATATGGTGGGTGGGATTAATTTTTGGAAAGATGAAAAAGAGGGTTTCGGTTTAGGGGAAGGGTGATGGCAAGGGGGTTTAATTAGGGTAAGTTGGAGGCTTTATATAAGCCTTAGATTCAGCCCATTAATTTCCTTGTTGAAGATGTTTTCCTTCTTGGATTAAAATTCCTTTTTATCTTGAACTCTTTTCCTACAATTCAAAGACAAATCAAATAAGGATTAAAATTAAAGATAAACTAAAAAAAGAAAATAAATAAAGATGTGTAAAGGGATTCTTAAACTTAAAAAGATAAAAAAAGTCTATCCTAAAAATATAATACTAATCAAAAAAAATAATTAGTTCGAAAAAACTAAAAAAACTAAAATAAAGAAAATAATAAAAAATAATAAAAATAAAAATTAAAATAAAATATTGAAGGGAGAGCATGCTCATGCATCTCCTAAGTTGACCACTTCTTTGTTACGTTCCACATGGGCACCATTGTAGTGCTTCAATCTTTGTCCATTAACTTTGAATTCATGTTTGTCAGTGATGGACTTGATTATCACGACACCATGGGAGAATGGTTTGATAACTTCGAATGGTCCCGACCATCTTGATTTTAGCTTTCCCGGGAAAAGTTTTAGCCGATAATTGAATAAGAGAACTAGTTACCCCGGCATGAATTGTCGCAACAATAGTTTCTTGTCATGCCATTGCTTTGTTTTCTCCTTGTAGATTCGTGCATTGTTATAGGCGAGTGCACGGAATTCTTCTATCTCGTTGAGGTCCAACAAGTACTTTTGTCCGACACTTTCCCAATCCATATTCACGGTCTTGATTGCCCAATATGCCTTGTGTTCGATTTCCACCGGTAGATGGCATGTTTTGCCATAGACAAGTCAGAAGGGGGACATACCTAAGGGTGTTTTGAATGCAGTGCGATATGCCCAAAGTGCGTCATCTAGTCTTAATGACCAATTCTTCCTAGAGGGATTTACAACTTTCTCAAGTATACCCTTCAATTCCAGGTTGGAAATTTCTGCTTGCCCGTTAGTTTGTGGGTGATATGCTGTGGCGATCTTGTGTGATATGCCAAAGCGTTGCAACATCTTGCCAATAAGTCTGTTGTCAAAATGCTTGCCTTCGTCACTGATAATTGCTCTCGGCATCCCAAACCGTGTAAATATGTTTTTCTGCAAGAATCGTTGCACGGTCTTGGAATCGTTGTTGGGAACTGCAGCTGCCTCAACCCATTTAGACACGTAGTCGACGGCAAGTAGAATGTAGAGGTTGCCGAATGAAGATGGGAAAGGTCCCATAAAATCGATCCCCCATACATCGAACAATTTCACCTCGATGATGTTCTGGAGCGGCATCTCATGTCGTCTAAAGATATTGCCCGTCCTCTGGCAACGATCACATTGCTTGTAAAAGTTTTGGGCATCTTTGTACAATGTTGGCCAGTACAACCCAGATTGCAAAACTTTGGCCGCGGTACAAGTTCCTCCAAAATATCCTCCATAGGGTGAAGAATGGCATTGCCGGAGTACATTATGTTGTTCTTCTTCAGGGACACACTGGCGTATAACCTGATCTGCACATTGGTTATACAAAAGAGGCTCATCCCAAAAGTAATGCTTAGCATCATGGCGAAACTGCTTCTTCCCTTGGTGAGTAAGGCCATAAGGTAAAATACCACAAACAAGGAAATTAACTAAATCCGCGTACTAGGGTATTGCCGAGGCATGTGCTACCATGGCGACTGCTCCCAAAATTATCGAGGCGTGTGCGTCAAAGGCTGGTGCGGCGTCGAGAGTTGCCGAGGCATCGAGGGTTGCCAAGGCATTAGCGTCCATGGTTGCCGAGGCAACTAAAAGTTGTTCATCTGGGAATGCATTGCATATCTCTAGATCTGTGTCCTCTTCCCTATTGCGTTATAAACGTAATAAGTGACCGGCTACTTGATTTTCTGTTTCTTTCTTGTCCTTAATTTCAATATCAAATTCTTGTAAAAGTAATATCCAACGAATCAAACGAGGTTTGGCATCCTTTTTAGAAAATAGATATTTGATTGCCGAATGGTCCGTATGAACAATTACCTTTGTACCAATCAAATAGGATCAGAACTTGTCAAATGCGAAAACTACAGCTAGTAACTCCTTCTCCGTTGTTGTGTAATTCACTTGAGCACTGCTAAGAGTTATACTAGCATAGTATATCACATGGAAGGTCTTACCTGTACGTTGGCTTAGGACTGCTCCTACCGCGTAATCACTTGCATCACACATGAGCTCAAAAGGTAGCGTCCAATCTGGTGGAACGACAATGGGTGCCGAGGAAAGCTTTTCCTTTAGGGTTTCGAATGCTTGGGGTGCAAGAATCATCAAAATCGAAGACTTTATCCTGTTCAAGCAAATTGCACAAGGGTTTAGTGATTTTAGAAAAATTATAAATAAACCTCCTATAAAAACCTGCATGTCCAAGAAAGCTTCGAATTCCTTTAACCGAACTTGGTGGGGGTAATCTCTCGATCACGTCCACCTTGGCTTTGTCTACTTCAATTCCCTTGGATGAAATCTTGTGGCCGAGCACTATTCCTTCATCTACCATAAAATGGCACTTCTCCCAATTGAGGACTAAATCAGTTTCTTCACATCTTGCCAACACCTTCTCTAAATTGCTGAGACAACTGTCGAAGTCATTACCAAAAACAAAAAAATCATCCATGAAGATCTCAAGGAAGTCTTCGACCATGTCTAAAAAAAGTGCGATCATGCATCTTTGGAAGGTTGCCGGGGCGTTACACAATCTGAACGGCATCCTTCGGAAAGCATAAGTACCGTATGGGCATGTGAAGGTTGTCTTTTCTTGATCTTCTGGTGCTATGGCAATTTGATTGTAACCTGAATAACCATCAAGAAAACAATAAAGGGGTTTACCTGCAAGACGGTCAAGCATTTGATCAATAAAGGGTAATGGGAAGTGATCTTTCCTAGTGGCTTTGTTTAGCTTTCGATAATCCATACAAACCCTCAAACCGATCACAGTCCTGGTTGGAATGAGTTCATTGTTTTCATTACTTACCACTGTTATACCTCCCTTTTTCGGTACACATTGTACCGGACTTACCCATGTACTATCAGAGATAGGGTATATAATGCCGGCGTCAAGCCACTTGATGATTTCTTTCATTACAACCCCTTTCATGGCATGATTCAGTCTCCTCTGGGTCTCAATTGAAGGTTTGTGATCATCTTCCAACAAAATCTTGTGCATGCACACTGCCGGGCTAATTCCCTTCAAGTCGGCTATTGTATATCCTATTACCTTTTTGTGTAGCTTCAACATTTTGATCAGCTTCTTTTCCTGCTCAGGCTGTAACTTAGAAGAAATAATTACAGGCAATGTATTATCGGTTCCTAAGTATGCATATTTTAGTTGCTTTGGCAATTGTTTCAACTCAAGAATCGGTGGTTGCTCAATAGAGGGCTTTTCGAGCTTACCTTCCTTACCGGAGTAATCTAGTGGTTCAAAGTATGTACCTGGTCGATTGACTAGCCAATTTGCCTCTTCTTGTTGTTCCTCATCGACCGGTTCTTCATACTCCTCAGATTCCTCTTGATCGGCAATGTAGTTGCCGAGGCAACTAAATTCCTCGTAGAAGTTAAACTCTGCCGTGGCATGAAAAAGTTGGCATTCTTTTGGATCATCGGCATGCCTTAGTGTTTGGAACACATTTAGTTTAACTTGCTGGTCATTCACCCTCATTATGAGTTCTCCTTTTTCAACATCGATCAAGGTTCTCCCTGTTGCTAGGAATGGTCTCCCGAGAATGATAGGTGCATGCTCATCTGCTTCACAATCCAAAACAATAAAGTCAGCTGGAAAAATAAATTTATCAACTTTTACCAGTATGTCTTCTATTTTTCCCTCTGGATGCATATATGATCTGTCAGCTAGCTGTAGCATAACTGTTGTAGGTCTTGCCTTCCCGAGTCCTAGTTTCTGGAAAACCGATTTAGGCATCAAATTTATGCTAGCCCCAAGGTCGCATAATGCTTTCATGACATAGTGGTTTCCAATAGAACAGGGTATTGTGAAACTTCTGGATCCTTAAACTTAGGTGGCATACGATTGTGCAACATGGCCATGCATCCCTCTGTTGCGGCAACTGTTTCAAACTCTCCTAGCCTTGTTCTCTTGGACACAATGTCTTTAAGAAACTTGGCATAGTTCCGCATTTGTTCAATTGCTTCCACCAATGGCAAGTTGTTGTGGACTTGCTTTAGGATATCAAGAAACTTCTTGAATTGATATTCTTGCTTTTCTTGCTTCAACCTTTGTGGGAATGGTGGTGGAAGTCAGATATCTTCGATCCTTTCATTGGTTTGGAACCTGATTGATGGCATTGCCGGGACAACTGAAGTTCCCGAGGCATTATCAATTAGGGTTGTTGAGGCATGCTTATCACAAGTTGCCGAAGCATTCTTATCGTCGGTTGCTGAGGCATGTTTATTGCCGGTTGCCGCTGCAATTCTTGGTTCAGCATCTGAGGCTTTGCCGCTAGGTTCGTCTTGATCTTTTTATGGAGTTTTGTTTGCTGAGCGGGCTTGAGCGTCTTTAAGTTGTTGGCCACTTCTAGTGGTGATTCCTTACATTGCTCATGGCCAGTTCCTCTTGCGACTTCAGTATCGCTAGGTAAACCTCCTTGCGGTCTAGTATTCAGGTTTTGAGCAAACTGTCCGACTTGATTTTCTAATGATTTGATTGCCGCCTCTTGGTTTTGCAATCTCATCTCGGTCTTGTTAATAAAAGCATCAGTTCTTTTTATGAAGTTACTATTCTCAGCCATATAAGATTCAGTTTTCATCATAAAAGCATTTAGAGAATTTTCCAAAGAACTAGATGTTGTCGGTTGTTGCTGCGGCAACTGTTGCCATGGCATATTCTGCTGGAATCTCGATGCTCGTGCATTCTGATTGTTCTAGTTTAGAGCATTGTTGGGATTACTCCATGAAAAATTTGGGTGCTTCTTCCAAGCTGGATTGTATGTATTGGACATGACATTGTTGTTCCGATTGTAATTCCCCACATAGAAGCTGGATTCTGCATACATTCAGAAGAATCATGGTTATCACCACATAACTCACAAAAAGAATCCATTACCTTGACCTCATGTGTGTTGTTTGGTTTTTGCATGTTATGGACCATCTTGGTTAAAGTGGCCAATTGTGCTGAAATTGAATCTGATGATCCTAGTTCATGTATTGTGGCTTGGCGTCTAACTCCTCCTCTTCTAGTAGAGGGGAATTGATATCATTCTTGGCCAGCCTGCTTAGAATTTGCATTGCTTCCTCCGGTGACTTGTCTAGGAGTATGTCGTTTGCCGAGGCATCTAGCATCATCCTTGTTGGTTTATTCACAGCGTTGTAAAACATTGTTACTAGAGTCCACACCGGGAATCCGTGTAGGGGGCATTTTTGTAGAAGTTCTCTATATCGCTCCCAAGCCTCGTACATGGATTCATCACCTGCCTGCTGAAAAGAAGTAATGTCGTTACGAAGCTTATCAGTCAAATTTGTAGAATCAAACCGAGCAAGGAAATCACGATAAAGATCGGTCCAAGAACCTATTGATCCTGCAGGAATGCTATTCAACCATGCTTTCGCCCTATCCCTCAGTGAATAGGGGAATAATCTTAATCGTAAAACATTGGGCGTGACTCCGTGTATTTTGAACGAGTTGCAAATCTCGAGGAAAGATTTAAGATGTTGTCGTGCATCTTCAGTTGCTGAGCCGCCAAATTGACCAATTGTGTTGATCATATTAAACATTACTGGTTTCAACTCAAAGTGATAATCTTCAATTTTAGGTGCGACAACTCCTGGATTAAGTCCATCAAGATCTTCTTCAAGATAGTCTCGAATAGTTCTGTTTCGTGCAAGAATCACTCCTCCTCCTGCTGGAACATCTTGATTCATATTGCCGTCTTGATTAGCCATTGCTACTCTTATCCTTCGTCTAAGTCTTTGTAAGGTTCGTTCGATTTCTGAATCAAAGGGATATTCTGGTGTAATCGGTCTCGCCCTGGTCATATACCAATGCAAAACCAAAGTTTGTTAGCCCTTTGAATCTTAAACAAGAAAAGTAAAAAGAAAGTGCAAGAAAATAAAAATAAAGTCGCTATTACCAATCCCCGACAACGGTGCCAAAAACTTGTTGCGCATAATAAGTGTTGCGCAATTGTGCAAGTATACACGTTGCAAGTTATAGTATAAAAGATATCGTCTCCACAGGGATTGGTGCCACTTCAAGAATCTAGTCTCTTGCACTGTAAAAAGTAAAAGGAAACACAAGTAGAAGATTATAGGAGTTCTAACTAATAACTAATCTAGAAAGCAAATAAGTAAAAGGTGATGTAATTAAATGAGAGAGATAGGCCAGGTTATCGTGAGTTGAGGTGTGATAGCCGATTAGATCGTCTTGGTAAAAGAGTGCAAGGGCAACTCAATTGTTGTGGCAACTTGCACAACGGGGTTGCCTTGGCAACTAATCGATGGTTGCCTGGGCGACTAGTTGGGCAACTACTTGGGCGTCTGGGCAGCAACCTTCAAGGTTCAACAGAGCGTTCTTCAATGGTTTCTTCTTATCCCTAAGTTGAAACTCTAGCTACTTGTGCATGCCTTGATAATACATCCCTACATGAATCAAGGGTGAACAACAACCAATCTTGCGCTCCTCTTAGCCGTTGAAATCCTTAACTTATTCCTAAGCCGGATTAATCTTCACCATCAATAGATTGAATAAAGATCATATTCATTCGTTTCTTGAATCTAACTCTCCCGATAAAAGATAAATAGATGAAGTTACGAGATCCTCTCCCAATTCACTCGCAAACAAGATAAGAACCAAGAATGAATAAACCTTGAATAGAAAAGTGCAAACTCTTATTACCTAAACAAAATCCAATAGTTTCTCACAACCACAAGACACAATAACCTTAGCCAAATAGATTTAGTTCATGGCTAGGTTCCAAAGAAACACAAGATAAAGAATCCCTAGCATGAACCTAATTGAACAAGAAAGAAAAAGATGAAGGATGAAGCTTGTCGAAATCCTCCTTGCCCTAGATGCTTGTCGAAAATTCTCTCCTCTCTCTCTCTTAGAGTTGACGGCATGGCCTCTAATTTATAGGGCTAGGTCAAAGTCCTTCTTTGAGAAGGAAGTTAAGTTGGAATTAAATTATCTTTAAAGAATATAATTCTTTATTATAATTATATTCCTTCTAGAACTTCTCCTATCTTCTTGGAATTTAATTCTTCTTTAATTGGGATTTAGCTTTTCTCCACATCATCTTGGGCTTGTCTAGTCATCAATTTCGACTACCATATCACCTTATTCTTTGTTGACAATTGCCCTGGCAAATGGCTCGGCGTCTCCTTCATGCATTGCCCTGGCAACTAGCTCGACATCTCCTTCATGCATTGCCCTGGAAACTATCTCTAGCCTTGCTTTGGCAAGTGATCCTGCACATACACACAAAACACACCAAAGCAGCATCTTTTCCCACAAAAACTACCAAGTTATGTAATCAAGTCAACGATGGAAGGAAACATGGATTAATGCATGAATGGCTCATTATGCAACTAATATGGGCCTAAGTCTAACAATAATATGATTAAAAAGGGTAAGAAAAATAGTAATTTTGAACACTTATCACCAGCCTTTAATAATATAATGCCTTGGCATCGTTTAACGAGCAGATTCAAAATTAACACCTCCTCTCTCAATGCTCAATGCCCTAAATTAACCATGTAAAAACCCCTATTTCTCTATAGTGATGTTTTCTCATAAATCAATTTGATAAAGTTCCAACCTTTACTCCTAAGGGGTAGATTCACTTCAAAAGTAAGCTCATCTACTTGAACATCTTATTTTGAAGCATCTCGCCTTAGTATCTGGCAACAGATCGTTGCCCCCTAAGTCTTTAAGATATTAAGGTTCAATAAGCCAACAGTGTCAGCTCTCGCTTGGCACAGTTTTAATAAAAGCATTGTAAAACATGCCAGATAGGGAAAACAATGCCGAAGCATTTTCATCATTAAAAACTAAACAAAAAACAGCGTTCAACGCAAACATCACCCACCAACTATTAAATTAGTTCATGGTGAAGGTATCAACAAAAAACCTTCAACGTTTTGCAAACACATCATCATTTAAAAGAAAATAAAAACAACTAAACAAAGAGAATGGGTGAGAATAGGTCTCATGATGAAGCCCTTCAAGGTCCAGGCTCTCGGTCAAGATGGTTGAACCCTGTCTCCTTGGTGCAGCCGGTTGTCGATCACTCCAAAAAAATCTCTCCGAAATCTTCTCGAATGCTTGCTTGATCATTATTTAAATAGGCGTGCAAGGAAGATAAGCTCTTGAGTTTAAATTTTGAATGCTCAAGGGATAAGGGATGTGATCATATTATCCAAAGTTTGAATGTGAGCTGATTAGGTTAGGGCTTGCATCATTTGCCGTCACTTCTTCGCCAACCAAGCTTGGCATCATTCTGCCAACTAAGCTTGGCAATATTTTTTTGCTATTTTTTCGGAGATTGATACAATTTCTATTTTCTCGCAGCCTGATTTGGTCCAATTTTTTTTGGGTTCAACAGCTACTTGGCCTGGCATCAAATTTCGTTTCTCTGTCAATTGAAGCTTTGGCATTATTTGGTCCATCTGTGCTAACAGCATCTCAATATTCTCTCTGTCATTCCTTCCTGCGTTGCCTTGCTCTGCTCTGCCAACTGCTATGCCAAGCCAGCAATATTGCCAAGAAAACAACCCTTCACACTGGCATAGACACAAGTCCCAAAAAACTTCTAATACCTTTTACACTAGTCGATGGTGGCAATTGCTTGATTACCTCAATATTTCCCTGGTTAACCTCTAATCCTCTCTTGGTTACCTTATGCTCGAGAACAATGCCTTCCTTCACCATGAAGTGACATTTTTCCCAATTTAGCACTAGGTTTGTCTCAATGCATCTCTTCAAGATTTGCTCCAAACTTTGAATACATTCCTCAAATATTTTGCCAAACACTGAGAAACCATCCATGAACACTTCCAAATTATGCTTAATCATGTCAAAAAAATGGACATCATGCAACGTTGAAACGTTGCCGGGGCATTACACAACTCGAATGATTTTGTGCATACAAATGGTTGGGCTTATTCCTCGGATATCGGCCAAGGTCCATCCCAACACTTGTTTGTAATTGCTTAGAATTTCCAGCAATCTTTCCTCTTGATCATGAGTGAGATCAACAACAATGATCACTGGCAAGGTTGAGTGTTTACCTAGATAAGCATAGTTGAGATGGTTTGGTAACGATTTCAACTCCAATTCTAGCGGTTCTTTAATTGATGGCTTGGGTGCCTTAATTTCTCTGCCAGCCAACTCTAGTGGCTCAAAATAGCTCACCTTTTCAGTCTCCAAAGTTTCTTCAGGCTCTTTACTCATCTCATCATTGCCATCCCATTCCCTGGCATCATCATCTGCATCTTGGCATAGCTGTGCCACATCTACTTTAGAAATGGGTTCAACAACTACTTGGCCTGGCATCAAATTCTTCTTTTCTGTTAACCGGAGCTTTGGCATTATTTGGTCCATCTGTGCCAACAACATCTCAGCATTCTCTCTGGCATTCCTTCCTACGCTACCTTGCTCTGCTCTGGCAACTGTTATGCTAAGCCTACAATATTTCCAAGAAAACAACCCTTCACACTGGCATAGACACAAGTCCTAACTCCTTATGTAAATGCATGAATTTAATAACTAAATGCAGCTAAATGTACTCAAAATCAAGCAAAGGTGTTGTAAAATAGACATAAAAAATAGTACTTTTGACGAGATAACAAGTGCATTCATTGTTCGATATCCTTTGTTACAGTAAAAAAAAAAGAGAAGAAAAAGATAATATATATATATACATAAATGATATTATGGGTGTTGCTAAATAAATGCTGATAGGAGGAATGAATCTAAGATGTTAGGGATGATTTTAGGTATTCTTGAATTGCTAGCTTATCTATTGATGTGGAGATTGATTATGCATTTATTGTGATACCCCAAATCCTAGCTTAGTAGTAATAGAGTCAATTGCTTAAGTTGATAGTTGAATTTAGAAATTAAGTTAAATTGATTAGTTAAAGGGCTTAATTGAAAGAGAGAACGAATTTAGTGATCAATTACAAAGGACCAAATCGAATTAAGCAAGAAAGATGAATCTTGCATGATAAATTCCTTGATTCTCTTAATTGCCCTTGACTAATTATAAGATTAGTAACTAACTAGGGATAACATTGTAAACTCACAAGTCCACTAATGTGGATATCCACATTGTCATCATCTTCTTCATTATACTAGCCGAATTGAAGAAGAAAGAAAAAGAGAAAGGATATTTGAGAGATAAACCTTGAGAAAACACCATTGAAGCATGAATTGAGCTTGCAAGTGTAGAGATTTTCCATTGAAATTGAGCTAGGAAGCAAAGTAAGTATAATTGTACCTTTGTTCCATTCGAATAGCTTGTGTGTTAGTTGAAATTGGTTGTTTGATGTATTAAGGTAGAATTTGTTATTTTATGAACTTAATTGGTGATTGAATTAGTGTTGTATATGGATGAATTGAAAGAAAGAAACATGGGCGTTATACTAGGATTTATGAATAATGAATTGGTTCATCTAGTGACATAGCCGAATTGGATAATTGCCTAAATGATGGAATTGATGAATGAATTGATTATGATCATAATTAGAGAATGTAATTAAGGTGTTAAACAAGTTGAATTGTTGTGGTTATATGCCGGAAATGAAAGGTATGGACATAGTCTTATAACAAAGAAACTGTTTTGTTGAATTGAAATTGTGTAAACATGTAGAATTGAGCTTTGTAATCAAATACTCTGTTTTGACTGCCTTAATTAATGGATTAACATTGACTAGACATGTTTAGGATGTCATATGAAATGAATTATAGGGTCAAAACATTGGTTAAAATGAATTTGAGGAATTAAAATGTGAATAGGTGCAATCTACCCAAAATTGCTATGTTCTGGGCAGTCACTTTAAAAATTCACCAAAAGTTGTATTGATCAAATTCAAGGCTGAAATTTTAAATGACATGATCCTTGGTATGTCTATTTTCATTAGGTGAAAACAGAACTGAAAACTAGGCCGTATGCTGGAAACTGTAAATAGAAATAGCTGGACAGTGCAAACTGTCCATGCAGTGTAAATGCCTTGTCTTTAAACAATAAACTGTATTAATTGGCTAAGAACTAAAATGTAAGACTTACACATAGACAATTTTGTTAGCTTTCCAACGGTATAAATTAATCAAAATTCTGACGTAAGAATTGAAAGATATGCTTGTTTAAGCGTGTAGTGTGCAAGTTGCCAGGCAGCAACAGTTAAGCTAGTTGGAAACTATTTTGTACACAGTTTTATTGGACTGTTTGGGATAATTGGATCCTGCCTAATCTTGTTTATTAAATTGTTGGCAGAATTGTATGTATATGACTGTATGTATTGAAATAACCTTGATGCTATGTTGAATTGTCTTGTGTATGCATATTGATGAGCATGTTTAATTATGAATTTTCTAGAGCAAGAAGTGAAATTGGTGGAAGAAGAAAGGGGAAATCATCCAAAGGCTAAGAACAAAGGAATAGCTATTCAAGACAATTGCTAGATTGCTGGATTCTGTTGTGTGTGCAGTTATTTTAGGGTTTGGACTTAGGTCCTAACCAACCTTACATATCTAAATACTTGTTGATTTCCATACTATGAAATGAAACTAAATCATACTTGGTAATTGATTAAATGGGAAGAAAGGACTAATAATGATTAAGTAATTCAATTGCTTGTTTGATCGTATTGAGGATTGATTGTGAAGTAGTGAAATGTTGATGGATTTACTGCTTGGAATGGAAATGTCGAATGGAATTGATAATTTTGTAGTATTGAATGATGCTTGCTAAGTTTGATCTAATGTGTAATGAACTAAACACAATTGGCCTAAGGTTCTAAATGTAATTGATCTTGAATTACTTGATAACTAAGTAACTTGTGTGATTGCTTGAAAAAAAAGATTCTATAAGCCATTGGTTGCTAGTTGGTCTTTGGTAGAACAACATGCCTTAGAGTCTAGAGCTCGATATTTTGGTACGTTAGTGTACCCTACTGATTGGTGTTCAAGACACCCTACTGTTAGATACCTTGGGTATCGAATTGTTCAGCTACATTGAGTACCCTACTGCTTGGTGTTGTAGACACCCTACTATTTCTGGTACTTTCAGTACCCTACTGAGACTTGATTACCTAGCCCTACTATCTACCAAGGCAAAACAAACTATTGAGTTTGAATAAGACATGTCACATGATTTATGAATGAGTAATATAATACTTGATATTGAGCTTTTATTGAAATGAAATTACATGTATAAGATGATAGAAATGCTATGCTGATTTGCTTATTATCTTTGCAAGACAAGCCTTATGGAATAATGACCTCATTCGAATAAAGGATTGGTGAACATTGTGCTCACTTGCTTGAATTTTGATGGACTTTGATACTTGATTGTTTCAAATAGTAATTGGCTATTTGTTTAAAATGTGTATTGTGTACATTTGATTGATGCCTGAAACTAGCTAGATCACACTCTAATCGATTTGAAGCCTAACTAGGTTGATCTAGAATAATGAATTATAATCCCCTAAAGTAATTAACTCGGTAACATGCTAGTTCTAGGAACTACCTCACTAAGTACCATGTGCATTTATCACTCTTGTTTCCTTCTTCCCAAAACACAGGCTTTAAAGAGATTAAAGCATCCCAACCTTGAGCTGAGTTTATCAAGAAAAGATTGAGAGTATGCCTTGCTTTTGTCTTGCTGCACTCCTAGCTGGTGGCCTAGTTTTAAGTCTAGTTGTACAAGTCTCATGCATTTGGCTCCTCTTGAGAATGTATATGAGATGTTATGAAAACTTTATGGAATGGTTTGTAATGTTTTGAGTACCTATATGGAACTTACTGTATGACCTTAAGGGCACCTTTTGATATGTAAATTTGTAGGTAAAGTTTGTAAGGCTTATGGGCCTTTCTATTGGTATATATCAATGTTATCTTGAATCATGCTTGTCAAATGAAATGCTATGACTTGTTGCTTGCCTTGAATCTTGTACACTATTCGAATTGACATAGTTGGTACTTTAGTATAATTTAATTGTTTGAAACATGCTCAAATGAACATTATAGGTAACTAGGATTAGTAATTGAACATAAATGGTCATGCTTGTATATATGTATGAATTTCGAATTCTTTCTTGTCTTACAAGTAGATTGTTCGAATGGTCTAAGGCACATAAGTTGATTTCATGTCTTGCTTGTAGGTATATGAATATATTTTCGAATGCTTCCTTGTTTAAGTTGTAATCCCATTCGAATGATACTAGTATTCGTTTAGTTATTCTAGTTTGAATTTAAATGAATTGGACCCTAATTATCTATAAGGTGATCGAATGAGACTAAATTGGTAAAGGATAAATATAGTTTCTTGGTTTGTAAGTAATCTATTTGAATAAGATGGAAATGTTATCTTGATGTTTAAGTAAATTGTAAGAAAAGTTCAAATTGGCCCTTAATTTTATGTGTCTTGTTTGATTGTTTGCATCGACACGCCTCACTCCTAATCCGGGCGAGTGGTGTTACATAAAGTGGTAATCAGAGCTAAAGGTTTAGATCCTCGGACTAAACCAAGTTTTCATGCATCATATAGGATTGAGTCGAGCCACCTAGGAGTCGTATTCTTGATATTCTTGTGTTTTGCTCATCTAACTCCTTCCTGTTTACCCAATCGTAGTATGTCCGAGACAAGACTTGCTCGGGACGATGAAAGTCCCCGAGGCTCCTCTAATGAAGGAGGTAGCGTGAGGATGAAACTGAATTCTCCAAGACAAACTGAACCCTAAGAACAGGCTCAACCTCAGTATGAAGCTCCTGCTATCCAAGTTGTTCAAAGAGAATGTCTCCTTAGCATGAAGGAGATGTTCGACCAACTTGTATCAAATCTCAAACGAGATCATCCTGCTGCTCCGGCTGTTGCTGCACCAAGCAGAGCTCTTATTGAAAAACATGCTCAACACCGAGCCTATACCTTTACTAGTACAAATGATGAGAAACCCAAGGATGCTGAGTATTGGCTCGAGAATACTACCAATGTTTTGACTAAACAATTGCAATGTTCGGATGAACACAAACTTGAATGTTCCATAGCACTCTTAGCTGATGAAGCCTTGAGTTGGTGGGAAACTACAACCCTGACTGCTCCCGCTGACTCGGTCACCTGGGAATTCTTTGTTGAAGAATTGAAGAAGAAATACATCAACGAGCAGTATTTGGCCGAACGTCGAAGACGTTTCTTGTACCTCAAGTAAGCCAATCGACCAATTAAACAGTATGTAGCTGATTTTTGCAAGTACTGTAAATATGGCTCGGAATACATTAAAATTGAAAAAGGCAAGTGCCGTATGTTCATTGATGGCCTGAATGATGAGCTTAGTCCCATGTTCACAGCTCTAGGCATCACTGACTTTCAGAACCTTGTCAACCGAGCTATCGCAACAGAGGAGAAAGACTGGATACCAAAACGACAAGAAACAGAAACGTGACGATAAACCTCATTGGCAATCTAAGAAAGCCAAGTATCAAAAGGAAAGTTCCTCAATCTATACTCCTACTCCGAGAAGTAATTATACGCCGAGACCTCAATCAGTGAACAAGCTTGCAGTTTCGGTTATTTTTTAATAGCACGGGAAATTCTGAGAAAATGCGTACTTGCAAGTTTTGTCAAAAGCCTCACCGTGGCCAATGCCGAGTTCAATCCAACTTATGCTTTGCGTGTGATGGTGATGACCATTATATTAAAGATTTTCCTCGAAAGACTGAACAAGCTTTAGCTCAAAATTCAAAAAATCCTAATCCGACACCATCCAACCGAAACAAAAGTCTCAAGCAAGCTCAATCGGGCAATCAAGGGAGAGGAAAAGGAACTTATTTGAATACCCCTACCCACCAAGAATCCAGAGCTCCTGCTCGTATTTACCACATTCGTGGTAATGAGGACGAAGAATCTCCCGATGTAATCGTAGGTACCGTTGAACTAAATTTGAACTCTGCTCCTTTATATGTTCAACTTTGCTTGTTAAATTAAAGATGAAACCTGAACTAGATAAATCAAACCTTGTAGTATCGAACTCCATAGGTGGAAAAATGCCAATCAATTTGATTTGTAGAAATTGTCCAATTGCTATTCGAAACATTCCCTTTCCAATAAACCTTTATGTTTTGCCAAATTGTTAGTTTGATCTAGTGTTATGACTAGATTGGTCGAGTAAACTTCAAGCTTGGATCGATTGCCAAAATAAATGATTGTATCGAAGGGGTTTAGGTAAAGAATCTATCTTGCCTATCGATAAAAAGCCCACTCCAATCTTTTCTTCCATGGTCTTACGAGATGAATATGATTTTGGCTTGCCATCTATACCTGTTGTATCTGAATTCATCGATGTTTTTTCCCGAGGAACTCCCTGGTCTTCCTCTGACTAGAGAAGTGGAATTTGGGATTGAAGTTCAACCTGGGACAAACCTGGTGTCCATCATACCTTATAGGATGGCACCAGTCGAATTGAAAGAGCTTCAGAAACAACTTCAAGAACTCCAAGACAAAGGTTTCATTCGGCCTAGCACATCTCCCTAGGGTGCATCTGTCTTGTTTGTAAAGAAGAAAGATGGTACGATGCGTCTTTGCATTGACTATCGACAATTGAACAAGCTCACTATCAAGAATCAATATCCTCTCCCGAGGATAGATGATCTCTTCGATCAACTCAAGGGTGCTACCATGTTATCTAAGATCGATCTTCGATCGGGCTATTATCAATTGAAGGTGAAAGATGAAGACATGCCTAAAACAACCTTTTGAACTCGATACAACCATTTTAAGTTCCTTGTAATGCCATTTGGGCTAACTAATGCCTCGACCGCATTCATAGATCTCATGAATCATGTATTCAAGCCCTATCTCGACAAGTTTGTAGTTGTTTTTATCGATGACATTTTGGTCTATTCTCGTAATAATGAGGAACATGTTGAACTCCTCCGAATTGTCTTACAAACTCTCTGAGAACGTCTTTTGTTCGCCAAATTCTCCAAGTGCGAGTTCTGGCTATCAGAAGTTTCATTTCTTGGTCATGTAATTTCAGTCGAAGGGATCAAGGTGGATCTAAAGAAAATTTAAGGTATTCTTGATTGGCGACCTCCGAGGAATGTTGGTGAGGTTTGAAGTCTTCCATGTCTCAATGCTCTGAAGATACCAATATGATCCCTCTCAAATTCTAGAGCCTAAAGAGGTGGAATTGAATCCTAATCTATCCTACGAGGAAGAACCAATCCAAATTCTCGATAAGGAAATCAAGAGGCTTTGAAACAAGAACGTTTCTCTGGTGAAGGTATTGTGGGTAAATCATTAGGTAGAATAAGGAACTTGGGAGCCTGAAGATACGATGAAAAAGCAATATCCTCACCTATTCGCTTCAGGTAAAATTCGAGGATGAATTTTCCTTTTAAGGAGGGGAGAGTTGTGATACCCCAAATCCTAGCTTAGTAGTAATAGAGTCAATTGCTTAAGTTGATAGCTTAATTGAATTTAGAAATTAAGCTAAATTGATTAGTTAAAGGGCTTAATTGAAAGAGAGAACTAACTTAGTGATCAATTACAAAGGACCAAATCGAATTAAGCAAGAAAGATGAAGCTTACATGATAAATTCCTTGATTCTTTTAATTGCCCTTGACTAATTATATGATTAGTAAATAACTAGGGATAACATTGTAAAATCACAAGTCCACTAATGTGGATATCCACATTGTCATCATCTTCTTCATTATACTAGCCGAATTGAAGAAGAAAGAAAGAGAGAAAGGAGATTGAGAGAGAAACCTTGAGAAAACACCATTGAAGCATGAATTGAGCTTGTATGCGTAGAGATTTTCCACTGAAATTGAGCTAGGAAGCAAAGTAAGTATTTTTGTACCTTTGTTCCATTCGAATAGCTTGTCTGTTAGTTGAAATTGGTTGTTTGATGTATTAAGGTAGAATTTGTTATTGTATGAACTTAATTGATGATTGAATTAGTGTTGTATATGGATGAATTGAAAGAAAGAAACATGGGTGTTATACTAGGATTTATGAACAATGAATTGGTTCATCTAGTGACATAGTCGAATTGGATTATTGCCTAAATGATGGAATTGATGAATGAATTGATTATGATCATAATTAGAGATTGTAATTAAGGTGTTAAACTAGTTTAATTGTTGTGGTTAAATGCTGGAAATGAAAGGTAAAGGTATGGACATAGTCTTATAACAAAGAAACAATTTTGTTGAATTGAAATAGTGTAAACATGTAGAATTGAGCTTTGTAATCAAATACTCTATTTTGACTGCCTTAATTAATGGATTAACATCGACTAAACATGTTTAGGATGTCATATGAAATGAATTATAGGGTCAAAACATTGGTTAAAATGAATTTGAGGAATTAAAATGTGAATAGGTGCAATCTGCCAACAATTGCTCTGTTTTGGGCAGTCACTTTAAAAATTCACCAAAAATTGTATAGATCAAATTTTGGGCTGAAATTTTAATGACATGATCCTTGGTATGTCTATTTTCATTAGGTAAAAACAGAACTGGAAATTGGGTCCTATGCTGGAAACTGTAAATAGAAATAGCTGGACAGTGCAAACTGTCCAGGCAGTGTAAATGCCCTGTCTTTGAACAATAAACTGTATTAATTCAAGAAAGGACATGTCAAGAAGATTCAATTAATTCAAATTGTACATGGTTTGCAAGAAATATTTTCAATGACAATCAAGGTAGCATGATTCAAGTTTATACATGTTCAAATCATTTTTCAAGAAATAGTTATACAAGATTTCTCAGACCATTCGACTCGGACATAGCTCATAAGCAAGTATCAATCTGAAAATCAAGGCAGCATGATCCAAGCACTATTACATGTACTTATCAAGTTTCAATTAAGGCTAATTTAAGATTTCTCAAGCACCCAAACTATTCATACTATACAAGCATAGATTCAATAGGTAGTCAAGGAAACATATCAAGCTTCGTGTAAAGACAGGGCCAAGCAAACACAATCTCGAATCATATCTCAAGCAAAAACACATCAAGGTACTAAACCTTTCAAATTGTACGTGATTCACAAGCAAGCATCACTAGAGAAACAAGTTGCAAGATTCAATCACGTTTTCATATACGTTTCAAGTTTCAAACAAGGATATTTCAAGCATATTCATAGCATTCTTTTCCAAGCTTGCCATTAGGCCATTATTATCTTATTATACATAACAAGCATGGCAAGCATATATCATATCATAGGCATTAAAACATTAAAAATGATTCAAACAAGTTTGGTTAGGACCTAAGTCCTAACCCTAATATTAAAGCTACACTCACTATGCTCCAAGCTAGCTTAATCATGGATCCAAATTCCTTTGTCCTTAGCCTTAGGATGATCCACCCCTTTCCTCTTCCACCAAATTCACTCCTGGTTCTAACACAATACACAAGTAAATACATATCAATACAAGTTCACATAATTATTCAACCAAGGCAATATCACTAGTACACAACATATACCAATCTGTCAACATGTTCATTTTCATAGATTACATACATGACTTTAACTGTTTATACTTCTATTCATGTAAAACAGGGCAGTAACCACTGTCCCAAAACTGTTACAAACAGTTTAACAAGCTGTAAACAAAACAATCTCAAATTACCTAGGTTGCTGCTGCTAGGCAGCTTGTACACTACTCACTTAAACATGCATGACTTTTATTTCGTATGTTGAAATTTCAATTAGTTTATAGAATTAGAAAGATTATTTAATCCTCTTTCTTAGCATATAGTCCTTACATTTTAATTCTTTGCCATTTAGTACAGTTTTTAGTTCAAATACAGGGCAATTGCATTTTTGGATAGTTTGCACTGTCCAGAGGTTTTCATTTCCAAATTCCAGCTCACAATCCAGAATTCAATTATGTTTTATCCTAATGAAAATAGACATGATAAAGCATCATCAATCAAATTTTCAGCCTTAAATTCCATGTATACAACTTATGGTGATTTTTCAAAGTTGCTGCCCAGAACAGAGTATTTTGTTCAGATTACACTAGGTTACATTTTGGTTTCTTTAATCACCTATACAATGTTCTTACATGGAAATTCATTATACATAATCATTCACACATGTCTTAGGCATTCCAATTCTTCTATTAATGTGATTAAAATAGGGTATTATTCACAATTAAGCATGTTCATACTTCTATTCTAGCAAAACAGTCCCTAGCCATCAATTTAACTAGCAATGTGACCACTTTTGTTTCAAGCTTGATCCATTCAATTATACTATCAATTTAACTCAATCTAGGCCTTGTTAATTCAGTTTACATGATTTTAACTAGGTAGTTACTTGATAATCACTTCCCCTTATTCAAATTAGTACACAAATTATCACATATATCTCCAACTACATTCGACTATCACCTTGAACGTGTTAACTCAATTGTTTGCTAAACTTAATATGATACCTATTGTTCATGCCTTAATTTAACATAGCTATAACATCAATTCAAGCATTATTCAAGCTTTAAACAATGACTATCAACTTCTACCATCAAGTAATTACAAATTCATTTCAATCCAACCCCTAGTTTCTATTCGAATAGAAAAAGGAAGATGGAAGCTTACATTGTTTTGCAAGATAAACTATCTACCAAGGTTGATTCAAGCTCAATTATCATTTTTTATGGCTGAATTCGCTTCCTCTCTTTCTACAATTTCTTTCTCTCTTTCTTTCTTCAACTCGGCAATGGTGAGAAAGAGTGAAGAAGATGACAAGTTGTCATCCTTGTTTATCCATGCATTGCCAAGTGGTTAGATGAGATAACACATATTATTTCATTTAATTTACATGTGGCTTATTTGATATATCCATGGATTTTACATGCATTTCCCCTAATTTTCTATTTATTCATTTTAGTCATCAATCAGTCATTTCTTGCATTTAAGTCACTAGATATTCTAATTGGTTTAGGATCAAGCTCAATTGAGCTAGCAAATTGGGTGACTTAGTTTAATTACTTCTAGGGTGCGTTTTAGGGTATTTCACACTCGTTCAAGGGGCCTTAGATTCGACTTAAAATGAAATTTGAAGCTGATCTTCATACCTGAGTCAATAGTTGAAGGTTAAATGGAAGTTAACACTCAAGCTGACCATTGCGTTGCTAATTAAACCAATCCTTAATCCTCAAAGTGCACTTGATCTTTCTGTCGAGCTGAGCCAAGGAGATCCAAGCTTATTTTCAATATTCTCTCTATCTTCTACTACTCTTATTGTTGCAACCACATCAAATCATTTACTCACCATTTTATATTACTATTGTAACGACCATTGCACCCACAACTACCACTTTTTCAGTATTGTATTGAAGTTACATAAGTATAAGCGTAATTCAACATCCTCGTGGGATCAATATTCAAACAAGATTTCTTTGTTTCTATTCTTGCACCGATAGTATAGTTTGCACTAAAAAGTGTGACGTTTTCATGCCAATCACACCCCACGGAATCCGTATGAGTGACCAGAGCGAATGTAACTTCCCCTACTCGGTCTAGAAGAAAATCAGAATGAAAGTGTTATCTAAAATTAAATTAAAAAAAACAAGCAATCAAATCATATCAAATAAGTACATATTTATGCAAATTCGACGCAGAACAAACTCATAACTTTAGAATTTTGATTTAATCCTTAGGGACTAAAATATAATTTTTTCAAAGTTCAAATATTTATCAGTACTATCTCCTAACTTTTCTTTTTACCAAATTTAGTCTTATCAAAATAAAATCAAGTTGATTAACGACTTAGGAGTCTTGATTTACCTTTAGGGACCAAATTATAAATTCTACAAATTTAAGGTCCTTTTGAAACAATTGAAGACATACTTATGAAATTTAAATAAATTCATGTTTACTAGTCAAGTCTTAGCTCATTTAGGAATTTGTAACTTATTGAATTGATACAAAATTCATTTAGGTCTAAAATGCAAAAAAAAAACTTAGTTAGTTTATAAATAACTTAACTATCTTTGGTACCAGTACTTGAAGGGCCATACCGGTACCAATTAAAATGCAAATTCAATAGCTCAATTTCATACTAGTACAAGCACTCCTACAGTACTCAAATTACCATATCAGTACACAATAGGTGATACGATCCCAATTACGCAAGTTGTCGAGATGTATATGATTTTTCGATCGTGAATTCAGTAAGTAGCTCGTCAAATGAAGTTTAGGTTTAAATGGAAGACTTTGGATGTGTGGAAATATTTAGGGTGGTTGAAGGAATGTTTTAGAAATATGAGTAGAGATGTAAGGATGGTGGTGGATTCGAAACGAATATGTAAAGGATGGTGAAAAGCGAATTGGATGTATTTGGAAGTAGAAAGAAGATGAAAAGTTGGATGAAAGGAATGGTGAAATGGTTGGTTAAGATTTGAGAAAGGAACCAATATTATAGAGTGTATTGATCTGTTTTCTATAATTATCTTTTAAACCAAAGTTTGAATGGAAATGGTTCGTGACCCTTTTAGATTTAAAACAATTAGGAACCATCAATATAAAGAATGGAATATGTTTGACGCCACAAGTACGAGACTTGATAATTCAATAAAGTTCTTGAAGAACTAGAGAATTAAACTCTCACAAAGAAAATTTATAAATTCTAAGTTGATCATTACAAATAATGAAATGAGCCCTATTTGTAGGCTTTAGAAAGAGAAGCTAAAAACATGAATTCATGGGGAAACTAATGATGGTTTAAAGCTTTTGAATTTGGTTGGAATATGAATGAATGTGTAAGATGAATTTGATTGGTTTGGTTAATTTGAAAGCTTATCAAGTCCCTTGAGTTCTCCAATGTCTTCTTCAATGCTGCCATATGCATTGTTTCTACATCAATGTAGAAATATCAATAGTGCTTAAAAAGAAAGAAAAGAAAGAAAAAGAAGGATAAACTTTTTAAATTAGGTCAGAACAAGGCAAAGCCAATGTTTATGTGACGACCTCCCTTCTCTCAAACTCTCGAGTAAGTTGACTTCAGAACTGTGTTAAAATGTAAAGCATGAAAGGAATAAGTATAGAGTCTTGGTTTCTTATAGAAGTTAACATGTCATAACAATGAACACGTCACATTTTATATCATTTTTATGAACTAAATCTATGATTTATTGAGTTGCACAATTTTTTCTAATTTAGACTTGTCCAACTTGTTAAAAACATAGGATAGATTTTTTGTAAAGAAACTTGAACATGTGAGCTGCCAACGTTTTTACGTCATGTTGTATGACAATCCAGTTCTTTTGTCGATGCAATACAATTTTCCTTGAGGACAAGCAAAAGCTTAGTTTTTGGGTGTGATAACTCTCAAATATTCATTTATCTACGCACCTCTTTACTTAGCTTTTTGTGTTATTCATTTATATTTTAACTTTTACTTTATGTCATCATGCATTTAGTTATAGTTTTTTATTTCTACCTTTGTACGTTGGTATTTTGTATATATGTGTCGATATAAAGCCACATTATCTCTTTTGCTGATGAGATGCAGGAAAGCCCAAGAGCTTAGAAAAGATAAAGGAGTAGCCTTGATAGTTTGGGCCATGGAATAGTTGTTGGCACAAGAGAGTGTTGGACCACTAATACAATCTTGCCTTCACGGGCGCTCCATTCCAGCTATGCAAGAGCCACGCGGTGCTTGAAGGTGTCGAGACCATTGTGTGCTAGAGGCCACAGTCTGTCTGTTGCATCAAGACAAATTGCTAAAATGGGACACAAAACAAATATTGTAGTTGTAGGATCGCAGATGCATCAATAAAAATTACTAAGGCGAGCCACCAGACAGATCTTGGAGCTGTAGAATGACAACTGCTTCAAGACAAGCACTCTTGTCATGACAGAACCATAAGGAAGAGCAATAAGTGTTGCATTATTATTTAGCTATTATTTCTCACTCCTTCGTTTATATAAAGAATACCGTCTTTCCCAAGAAAAGAAGGTTTGTTTGGAGAATCTTTTTTAGAGCTCTTTTTCTTGGGAAAATCTTTTTTCTTCTTAAGAAAATGGCCATGCCCATGAAACGTTTAATGAGCTGGGAGGTCTTGTTACAAAAGGAAGCAATAGGACAGTTAAAAGGTCGACTAGATCAAATAGTTGCAACAGTGTTCATCGTAAGGCTCGAGTGCTCGAGAGAATTAGAGTTCAAGAGCCTTGGAGGGACTTGTTTCTTGCTACTAATCCTGCGTCATCTTAGAAATATGGTATTTTCTAAACTTAGTTTATATCATCTGGTTTTATAGAACTTCAAACTTTATTTAATGCAGATACCCTTTGTTATATGTTATTTCTTATTGGCTTGTGTTTAAATATAGAAATATAGGGTTGCATTTGACATGCCTTAATTGAATAAAAATGATTTAAGTACCATAAGTAATGAAAGTTACCACCCGGTCAAGTCATATAGAACTTGAGGCTTAATTAGAATGGTTGTATCGATGTCGTGACCATTTTTTAACTGGGTGTAAAAGTAGCTTGATGATTGGTTTTGAAAAAAAAGGTTTTTCCATTTTAAATTTTGTCTTGAAATCTAAAGTTTGAAACTAGGGAATTTACCATTTTTAATTTAATCTCAAAAATTAAGGCTTTTCATATTAAACTAGATTTTCCTTTATTTTATTTTGAAAACAAATTTGGAGTTGCCACTGGTCACTTTGGTAGACCGGAAACCATAAAAACAACCAGAGATTCTTTTCTTAAAATTCGGGTTCGGGAGTCAGTTATGTGTGGGGAAGGATTAGCACCCCCACAAACGCCCATTATTGGTACCTTTTAATTTTACGTGGCATTTTGGCATTTTGAAAAAAAAACAATTTGAATTTAATTTGACTGTAATTATCAACTAAATTTTTATTCGAAATGGAGATATCTTTTTACAAGAAAATACATTTTTATATCAAATTTGAGATTAAAAGCGCCCTGTTAAGAAGCATGTCAACCTTGCAAAAGGTTAACATTTCATGCCTTTTTACATAAGTTATTGTATGAATCAAGCCCATTTCATCTCATTTAGTTCATATAGATGCATTTGGTGTTGTTGGTTTTGTTTTCTTTGTTTATTTGCAAAATTAGTGTTGCTTGGGAAGGTTTTGGTTGGTGTGGTGATGTGCAGGAAAAAGAGAAGCAAGGTAGGAAAAATGCGATAGCATTTTGGATAGCATTTATGGGTGCGCTAGAGGACAAAGAACTGAAGATATTTTGCAACCCCCACACGTGATTCCACTAGCCAACAGTGCCCCCACATGTGAAGGCAATATTCCCTTAAATTAAGGGTACAAAACCCTAGGAGTCCCCACTATATAAAGAAAATGACACCTACATTAAAGGGAGAGCTAGAAAAAGTTACTTGGTGAGCTAAGAAAGAGAGAAAAAGGCAGTTTCCTTTCTTCATCTTCTCCATCGTGGTGTCCTCCATTGCTGAAGCTCCAAGGGGTGTTTTGCTGGCCTTTGAGAGAAGAAGCAAGCTTAGAGTGGTTCATGGCAGTCCAAGTCGGCTTTGGAGTTTTCTTTTAGTTGCTTTTGTTGTCTCATTTCCTGATATTTGGATGGGTCGTTTCGAACGTACGATTGTGGATGATATTTTCCCAGCCATGAACTGATTTTAAGTGGCTTGGGCTTGTTATGGTTCTATTGTTTTTAGTTTGAATGAAAGTTTCGTTATTTTCTTGTTCCTTCCATGCTTTGTCCATTGTTCTTTTATGCCTTGAGCTTGTAAGAGCTTTCGAGAGTTAGCCTTTGCTTAGGTGTTTGATAGCTTAATATTCATGAGAGTTATGCTTAGATCTACATGGCCAATGGGGTTTGATGCTAAGAGGCAAAATCCTAACTCACCTTAGAGATAAGTGTAGAGTTTCAACGGCTAAGAAGAGTAGAACTTAAAGGATAGTTGTATGTTAGGGTTTACACCGAGAGGTATTGTCATAGCATTCTTCCTATCAGGTTTCTTGGTAGAGATAGAGTATAGACATCTTGATAGCCCTGTCGATCATGTCGCGAGTAAGATAGTACAAGATATTCTTCAGGCTTAGACGTAAAGATCCTTAGCAAGCCCAACTTGTCATTCCATTAGAGAGTTTCACGCGCTTGAGAGGAAGCTTGAAGTATCTTTATTTCAACTTAGTTTTCATTACAGTTAATTGCTACAGTATTTCTAAACCTGCTTCCTTTTGCTATTACATTTATTTTCAAGTTGTAAATTTGTGTGCTTTGACTAACCTAGTTTGGCCTCCAATCCCTGTGGAGACGATACTCATTCATCACTTTACTACTTTTTCGATGTGTATACTTGCACTATTTGCGTATCATTTATAGTACATCACAACACATTCAAGCATTTTTGGAAGTATGTGGTTCCTTTCGACAACAGGGTGTGCATGAAGATGTATTGAAGCTCAAGCTATTTCCTTATTCTTTGCATGATCGAGCACGAGCTTGGCTGAGTGGAGTACCAATCGGTTATATGGAATCATGGATAGATCTATGCAAAAGTTTTTTGCTACGGAATAATCCACCTAACATGAACACTCAGTTAAGGAATGACATAGCCTCATTTCGTCAAGCTGATGACGAGTCAATGTACGAGTGTTGGGATAGATATAAGGGACTACTCCGCAAGTGTACAAATCATGGATTTCAAGACTAGATGCAAGTCGACATGTTCTACAATGGTGTCAATGCTCTCACAAGGATGATGTTGGATGCTTCAGCAAGCAAAACTTTGATGGACAAGTCACCTTAAGTAGCATTTGATATCCTTGATAAGATCGCAAACAATGACTACCAATTTCCTACTTTGAGACTTAGTACGGGAAGGAGAACTCATGGGACGCGTGAGCTTGACAACAACAAATCAATTTTAGCCCAATTGTCAGCCATCACCACCATGCTAAAAAATCTCCAACGTCCGAGTGAGGTAAAGGAAGCAAAAGTGGTCAGTGCTTATGTTCGGTGTGATGGCGTACCAATCGAGTGCCCTAAAAATCACCAACTATGTGTGAAACTTTAATAGAAGCAACCACAGACCCTACTCAAACACTTATAACCCAGGGTGGCGTCAGCATCCAAATCTTTCTTGCGGGAATCAAGGAAACCACAATGCTGGCAGCTCGAGTAGGCACCACAATCATACTAAATACCAAGGTTTTCAGCAGAATATGCCATGGCAAAATGATAACAAGTGTTCAACCTCTTCATCAAACAACAGTTCCTTGTACGCTACTCTTCTAGATTTTATGTCAACCACGAAGGTTTTATTCCAAGACCATGCAGTGTCTATAAAGAGTCAAGGTGCATTGTTTCAAAACCATAGCTCTTCCTTGAAGGCTTTGGAGACCCAAATGGAACAAATTGAACAAGCCTGCATGCTCAGCCTCAAGCTAGTCTGCATAGTGTTATTGAAGTCACTAAAAATCATGGCAAGGAGAAATGTAGTGCAGTCATTTTGAGGAGTGGCACCCAACTTAACAAAGAAGATAAGTTTGGGGGAAAGAATGTGGAAGACCCCAGCCTTAATTCTATGGCCAAGGAATTAGCTTTGCAAGAAGAATCAACTCAAGAAGGGAAAGAGAGTGATGGCTCAACAAATGAACCTACTGATGGAGAACAGAACATTGCTATAACAAAAGAAAGATCCCCATCAGTAGAGGAAGAAGTAAGACCTCCACCACCCTTCCATCAATGGTTCAAGAAGCAAAAAGATGACCTTCAATTTAAAAAATTTGTAGATATTCTTGACCAACTGCATATCAATGTCCCATTTCTAGAGGCAATTAACCAAATCCCTAGATATGCTAAGTTTCTCAAGGATATAGTCACCAAGAAAAGGAAGGTTGAGAAATAAGAGACTGTTGCTACAGTAAAAGAATGATATTTAGTGCTAAGAAATTTGCCACCGAAAAAGAGTGATTCGGGCAGCTTTATTATTCTATGTTCCATAAGATACAAATATGTGGGGAAAGCTCTATGCAACCTTGGGTCTAGTGTCAACCTAATGCCCAAGTCAGTCTTTATGAAGCTTGGAATGGGAGATGCAAGACCCACCACAGTGATTTTGCAACTAGCAGTTAGATCTCATGTATGACCGGAAGGAAAGATAGAAGACGTTGCCGTTAAGGTGGGAAAAATTGTCTTCCCAGCTAACTTCCTTATCCTTGATTGTGATGTGGATGACAAAACACCCATTATCTTGGGATGACCATTCCTAGCGACAGGTCAAATCTTAATTGACTGTGAAAATGGTGAGTTAACCATGAGGGTGGCTGATCAAAAGGTGACTATAAATGTCTTCAACACGCTTAAATAAGTCGATGAATGTGAGGAGTGTCAACACATAGATGCTATGACAGAAGCGGAAGCTGTAGAATTATACTACAACAATTTTGTGGAAATTAAGGACTATGTGAAACTCAACGAGGAGGACAGTGAAAATATTGAGGAATTCCCATCGGAGGTGCAACAGTCCAGCTTGATCATCGCTAGACCAGTTACCCACTTCGAACTTTTAGACTTTGCCAAATTTGTCCCTCCTAAACCCTCACTTGAGCATGCACCCACATTAGAATTAAAGCCATTACCTTCACATCTTAAATATGTTTACTTGGGTGGTAATGAGACTTTGCCTATGATAATCTCTTCTTGTAACACCCTTAACGTATACTCGTAAATCGAATATACATTAAAGATATTACAGAGTCGTTTAAAGAAATCTCGACTTCTAAATTTATTTTTACAAGTATTTACAAATTTTAGTTTGTAAATCTAATCCTTTCTTGGTTTTCTTGAAAACATAACCTATGTGTAGTTAGCTAGTTTCAACCCTGAATTAATTATTTTAAAACATATTTGGCAATTATTGAAAAACAATAGTTCAATTCAGGGTGAAGCCTAGGTTCGCTATCTAGGCCGTTTCTTGACTTTAAAATCTTTATGCGATTACGGATTATTATTAGCAAAGTAATTATCCTTTCTACCTCAGCTTTACTCTGTTACAATGCTAATGCCATATTTTGCTTTATTCATGTACGATTCATCATAAAAACTGATTACTTATTTATCCTTTAGTCTAATTTAATGCATCATACTATACTAGCAATTAAATAATTACATGCCCACTAGAGATTATCATAAGCTAGAATATCTTACTGATGTTCTGCAGATTGAAGCTTGATCAGCATGCTCGACTCCTCTTCAAATCCTCCATTCTACGTGTGAAACAAACACACGCTAAGTACGAACTTAGTGAGGCAAAACTTATAAATCAAATTAAAGCACTTTAATTTTAATAAAAAGTGCATAATAAATAAAATACTGAATATAACATATAAGAATTTAGAATCGTATAGAATGACTTATCGAAGTCGTTCCCTTGTCATGTAACCTGTAAAAATCAACATCTCATATACATATATAAGGCAATGTCACATCAAATCAAATATCCAGTAAATCACTTATTTTCATTTGAATCATATCACTTTCACTTTTCACTTTACTTTAGAACACTTGTACTTGTTACTTTTTGTTCATTTCATAGCCTAAGGTAATGTAATTGAGCATGGTATGCGAGTTTAATGATGAGTAATGCACATGTGCCCGCAACAACTAATCAGTTGTGTTTGGATCAATAGATCAATGCTAGTGTATCACTAGAAATACTACCGTAACTTAACGGCATTAATAACCTTCACTGGATCATAGTTGTAAAACACAACTCATCGTCTCGCCTCTCATAGCAGCATTAAATGTATAATGATGAGTAATGCACATGTGCCCGCAACAACTAATCAGTTTTGTTTGGATCAATAGATCAATGCTAGCGTGTCACTAGAAATACTACTGTAACTTAACAGCGTTAATAATCTTCACTAGATCATAGTTGTAAAACACAACTCACCGTCTCGTCTGCCGTAGTAGTATTAAACCAATATCCTCTAACTCTTTGGCATGCCAATATACCAAGACTCTCAATAGACATACAATGGGCATTCAACATTTCAATAATATGAACTTTCCTTTTTATTAATAATACCAATAAATCATAAAAAATCACTTTCATATATAGAAATTTGCATTGGGTAGTTCATACCCTAAATCATTTATAAAGCATTCAAACATTTCAGATAATTCAAATCCTTTACCTTTAACCATCGAGATTGACTTATCACAAGTCTATCTCATAGCATAATAATAAATAAATAAAAATGCACTCACCTGGGCCATTTATCAGCTTGCCTCACTAAGCTCTACTCGATCCTTTCCTTCATAATACCTCGACCCTTCTTTTGATCCAAATCAAACTTCGTTGATCATATAAATACGAATAACATTCGTTAGATTCAAATATAACAATACTTTAAACATGCTATCAAATCTAGTCATTCGAATATACAAAATTTCCAAAGTTTTTCCTTTCTTCCTTGTATTGTTCAAAAATTCATTATGGTCCTTAGTTACCAATTTGAACTTCCATTAACCCTTTTCAAGCTCACTAATCAACCTTAGATACAAAGTGTATCAATTCTCATTTCCTGGCAGTTTGCAGTACCTCCAAAGAAATATTTCTATAAATAATCTACAACTCAGAATTCGACTCTGTTTGTTCTGAAAGAAACTAGATTCAATAAGCTTTCCACCCATATAAATTAATAGCCCATATTCAACTTGTACTATTTATGGCAAATTTTCAAAGTCAATTTCCAGTGCTAATTTCGGAATCGACTACATACTATTTTTCTAACCTTTCGTCATTTAAAAATTCATATCTTTTGACTGGGAACTCGAAATCAGTTTCCATTTGTTGGAGGCAAAACTAGACGAACAAATCTTTATATCGGTATAAAATTCACCTTCTAACCATTTTTTTGAATTTATGGTGAATTTTCAAAGTTACTGCCATAAACCAATTTTTCTACACAACTTCCATAAACAACTTCAACTTTTATACTAACTTCTCCTTACTTCTCTACTTTTCAATTTAGTCCAACTACTTGCTTTAAACCACCATCTTATAACCTTCTTCATTAAATAATTATTCATAATAATTCTCCTTAATTTTCCTACTTTACCAAAATAGTCACTAAAATACAAAGATAAGGATTATAACTTCTTAACTTTGCATTTAGTCCTCAAATCAACATTACTATCTTAATTCCATCATTATAACTAAAAATCAGATTTACTCCTTCTCTAAAACCTCATTTCCGAATTGGTCAATTAACTTTGACAATTTGTCAAAATGGTCACTAACTCAATTTAACATCGTTTTTGCATTCTAACTTCAATTTCATATCTTCAACATCCCTAATAACATAAATACACACCATGTCCATAAAAATCAGATTTAGTCCTTTGACTTTTAAACTTGCTGAATTGGTCCCTAAACATTTAAATTAGGGTTTTGCTTCCAAACAACAAATCAAGCTTACTAGATCATTTATCCAACATCACAAACCCTAAATCAAACTTTATTCCATAAACCCTAATCATCTTCATAATAATCAAAACATGTCGAGTTTAAATCCCAACACAATAACATGATTTAACATCACAAAAGCTTGATTTCAACATGGAATCATAAAATCTCAAAACCCCCAATTGAGTCCATAAACCCTAATTTCTTCTCATACAAAATTCTCATCAATCAAGCATATTTTCCACAAATTATTTACACCAAAAGATAGAGCTTGATGAGTAGAACAACTTTGTAGTTCGAAAGATTACCTGAAAATTGAGTTTCAGGGCTTGAATCGAACTTAGAAAAATTTTCTCTCTTGTCCCCTCTCAAATTTTGAATTTTTAGGATGACGAATTGTATTCATCTTTGTTATTTCATCCAATTAAGCCACTTGTAATGTATAAATGAATTTTAAATTCATTTAAATAGATAAATTACTAAAATACCCTTTTAATCCAACAGTTGAGATTGAACTTATCATCAATCAAGGGCCAAGATTACATCTTCCAAAAATGCCCTTGTAACTTTTTAAATATTTCAAAAATGCCATTGGGGCAAAATGACCAATTTGTCGTCTAACTAGCTTTTATTTACTAGCTTGTTTCAAAATTGCCATCCCATTACAATCCAACTAAACTAGTTCATTTCCAACCAGCCTCTATCCCGTAAATATTATTTTATGACTTTTCCATGGCTTATAGAACAGCCTCTGAAATTTCGATTCGATCTCCCGATATTCGTAAAATACTTCTACTAAAATTTTACCTTTTTCTGGGCTATTGGATTTATTCCAAAAATTCTATATTTCCATATTCGGGAATAAACTCTATTATCCTATACTGAATTCCTTTATCGATAATCCATACAAATTTTCTCTACTCTTACTAAGTCCAAAATATCGAAGGTCACCCATCCCGAAGGTCACCCATCCTTATATTTCTCTGGCCTGAGCACGCTTAACAATTTGATCCAAATTCGGTACCTTTTTCTGCATCTTAATTCTTAAAATCGATATCAAGGTACTTATTTCGATCCGATTCACTCTTCTACTGAATAAAATTACTGGTTGGGGAAATTTACACTTTAGTCCCCAAACTTTTCCAAGGTTTATACTTTAACCCCCCTAAACTTTCAAAATTTACAATTTAGTCACTAGCCAAAATTTGGGATATTACACTTCTAGTCTAACCTCTAAACAAGAATGTAGCTTAATAAATATGCTATCTCAACATAAGAAAGATCTAGGGTGGACTATGGCTTATTTGAAGGGTATAAGCCCTACTATTTGTATGCACAAAATTTTGCTTGATGATTGTCACAACAATTCTATTGAACCCCAAAGAAGGCTCAGTCCAGTCATGAAGAAGGTGGTGATGAAGGAGATAATCAAATGGCTCGATGCGGGAGTTATCTACCCAATATCCAATAGTTCATGGGTCAGCCCGGTACAATGTGTATCAAAGAAAGGAGGCATGACCGTGGTGAGCAATGAAGACAATGAATTCTTACCAGCAAGGATTGCTACGAGGTGGAGAATTTGCATGGACTATCAGAAGGTCAACAAAGCAACCAAGAAGGATCACTTTCCCCTCCTATTCATTGATCAAATGCTAGATCAATTAGCGGGCAAATCTTTGTATTGTTTCCTTGACGGATACTCCGGGTACAACCAGATTGCTATAGCACCGGAGGATCAAGAGAAGACAACCTTCACTTGCCCTTATGGTACTTACGCATTTTGACGGATGCCCTTTGAGCTTTGTAATGCTCCAGCTACTTTTTAAAGGTTCATGTTGGTCATGTTTTCTAATATGGTTGAAGAATTTTTGGAGATCTTCATGGATGATTTTCCAATCTCCAGAGATAATTTTGACTCATGTTTAGGCAACTTGGCCAAGGTACTTAAAAGATCCGAAGAAGCAGACTTAGTGCTCAATTGGGAGAAATGCCATTTATGGCGACTGAAGGAACTGTTCTAGGTCACAAAATCTCTCAACAAGGGATAAACCTGGACAAGGCAAGGCTGAAGTAATTGAGAAGCTACCACCACCCACCACAGTGAAGGGGATTCGGAGTTTCTTGGGACATGCTGGCTTTTATAGGAGGTTCATTAAGGACTTCTCCAAAATCTCCAAGCCATTGTGTAATTTGCTTCAGCAAAACCAGCCCATCCATCTTTGATGCTGAATGCTACACCTAGACTTAGTGACTAAAAAAGATGCTATAAAGTACTTAGTGACTAAGGTCATTGTACACACTGATCATTCTGCTATAAAGTACTTAGTGACTAAAAAAGATGCTAAACCTAGACTTATTAGGTGGATACTTCTTTTGCAAGAGTTTGATTTGGATGTGAAGGATAGAAATGGTTGTGAAAATCAAGTTGCTGACCATCTTTCTAGGATAGAAAATAAGGCTGAAAACAATGAGAACTTAGATATTAAGGAGGAATTCCCTGATGAGAAAATATTATATGCTACAACAATTCCATGGTATGCTGATATTGTTAACTTTCTTGCTAGTGGTATTTTTCCTCCTGATTTGAATAGCCAGGGCAAGAAAAAGTTCAAACATGATGTGAGATCCTACTTTTGGGACGAGCCCTATTTGTTCAAGAAATGTGCCGACCAAA
The DNA here is from genome assembly GCA_019671005.1 of Hibiscus mutabilis. Taxonomy (NCBI): domain Eukaryota; kingdom Viridiplantae; phylum Streptophyta; class Magnoliopsida; order Malvales; family Malvaceae; genus Hibiscus; species Hibiscus mutabilis. The sequence goes on from CM033711.1 coordinate 52,162,461, forward strand.
TAATCCGGAGATATGTCCCCGAAGAGGAGCAAAAGGAGATTTTATTTCATTGCGATTCGTCTTCATGTAGAGGCCATTTTGGAGGAACTAGGACTACTGTAAATGTCCTACAATGCGGATTCTATCGATCCACACTTTTCAAAGATGCACACGAATTCGGCAAGGCATGTGATTGATGCTAAAGGATGGGGAATATATCTCGAAGACATGAAATTCAATTGCAATGCATTCTAGAGGTGGAACTCTTTGATGTATGGGGAATAGATTTCATGGGACCCTTCCCATCATCTTTTGGAGACCTCTACATCCTATTAGCTGTTGACTATGTGTTAAAATGGATTGAAGCGATAGCTACGCTAAAGAATGACTCAAGACTATTTTTAAGTTCCTTCACAAGAACATCTTCACAAGATTTGGAGCCCCAAGAGCCATCAGTAGTGATGAAGGAACCCACTTTCACAATACGCTTATTGCTAAAGTATTGTAGCGGTATGGAGTGCGCCATAAAATTGCTACAGCATACCACCCTCAGACCAATGGCCAAGCTAAAATCTCGAATTGAGAAATCAAGCAAATATTGGAGAAGCTAGTTAACCCCAAGTGGAAAGATTGGTCTCTAAGACTCGATGAAACATTGTGGGCATATTGTACAGCCTTCAAGACACCCTTCGTAGAACTTGAACACAAGGCGTATTGGGCAATCAAAAAGCTAAATATGGATGCCCAGCTGGTTGGTGAAAAGAGACTTTTGGAGCTTAATGAAATGGAAGAATTTAGAGTCCAAGCTTATGAGAATGTGCGCATATACAAATAGAAGACTAAGAAGTGGCACGATAAACATATTTTTCCACGACATTTTTCTAAGGGCCAACAAGTCCTTCACTACAATTCTCGACTTAAGCTTTTCTCAAGCAAGCTGAAGTCGCAATGGTCAGGTCCTTTTATTGTGCACAAGGTCTATCCTCATGGTGCTGTGGAGATCAATAAACTTGATGATAAAGTTGTTTTCAAGGTGAACGGATAGAGGCTGAAAGTCTATAATGGAGCTCCCATGTTGCGAGACAAATCAGCCATGTTTCTCCAAGATCCATAAGAGTTTGCACCCTCCTTATCTCTTACTTTGCTATATCATTTCCATTTTTTGTTGTTCATAAATAAGGTTATTTTTGCTTGTATCTCTTTATCCCTTAGTCATTTTATTTCAACTTTTGTGTTTTCTTTAATTCGTGTTGTCAGATTTAACCCCAGATTTGGAGGTGGCAGGTTATGGTTTCATGCAGGTTTGGCACAACTTTCATATGGGAAGGGCTTTGTCCTTTTTCCATATAAGGAAAGTTATCAAGCCCACATTTTCCTATGTTTTGGGGGGCATTAAAGAAAAAGGCAAAAACGGAGGGATATCATTCTTTTTCCAATCTAAAAACCCTTATTCATCATTACCTTAAGCATTCTCTCTCTTACTTTTCACATTTTCATTAAAACCTTGTCATACCTTTTCTCTTCCCTATAACTCAAAACTGCCACCATCATCTCTCTCCTATAACTTGTGTCAGTTACTCTCTTTTCAACTTCCCATCACTTCGTCTTCTTATTTAATTTCTTCAGACTAAAAAAATCATCATCTTCTTTCCCATAAGCTGTTGAAATTCCTCTCCAAATCCAAATATCTAAAAAAATTCTACCCCCTTGCAAAACATGGCACGTATGAAGAATGTCACGGGCGCCTCTAGTATCTCCCAAGCCCAACCCACCATAGCAATCAAGAAGTTCTTCGACACCGACGCTAAGGAGCGATTCCAATAGATAAAAGATCGCAAAGTCTACCTGGAGCAAGGTTTTAAGGTTCCATTAGAGGGAGAATGAGGCTTAGAAATCAAGGTAGTTTCAAGCATAGTTTACATCGGTCAAGCATAGTTTCATCCTATTTTCAATAGCATTTCAACCACATTCAAGCTACAATTCAAGGTAGTTTCAAGCATCAACATCTAACATACAATTCTATGAATCCAAGTTCAATTTTGATCATCAAACATTCATTCGAACAAGTTGCCAGGAGGAAAGACTTAGAAATCACTTACAATCTTCCTAGCTTATCTAGGTACATGAAAAATAGGATCACATGCAAGCTTCCAATCTTGAAAATGGTGACTTTTCTTTCCCTAAAGAGTTGAGAGGGTTTCGGCCAAGGAAGGAGAAAGGATGAGTGGAGAAGATGATAGAAAAATGGACACCTATCCATGTTGTTATCCTTGGCTTGACCGAATGCCTCCACTTGGCAAGTCAAGGGTATAATTGTTTCATAACTCCTTAATTGCATATTCTAGTTGCATGTAGAACCACATTTAAACATTGTTACTATTTGATCCTTCATGATTCAGCTATTTAGTTATCAAATCCATCTAATTTGGTCACTAGATTTAATTAATTCCTCTAATTTGTAGATTGTGTGTACAATTAAGTTCTAATTAGTTTGTGACGTGTTACTAGGCCATGATTTAGGGTATTACAATTCTTCCCCCCCTTAAAATAAATTTTCCCTCGAATTTTCCTAAATTGAACAAGTGAGGATATTGATCTCTCATTACAGCGTCGGGATCCTAAGTTGCCTCTTCCATCTTATGATTCCTCCATAATACTTTCAGCAAGGGAACATTCTTGTTTCGAAGTCTTCTAACTTCTTTTTCAAGTATTCGTAATGGCTCTTCTTCATATGATAGGTCATGATTCAATTCAACTTCTTCAGGTTCTAGAACATGGGATGGATCAAATCGATATTTTCTAAGCATGGAAACATGGACAAATCCTTTCAATGATTTTGAATGGTCCAATGAACCGGGGACTAAGCTTTCCTTTTCTTCCAAATCTGAAAACCTTCTTCTGGGGAGACACTTTGAGAAAAACTTTGTCTCCCTCGTTATATTGGATGTCTCTCTTTTTCAAGTCTGTATAGGCTTTCTGCCTATCAAAGGCTTGCTTCAATCGATCATGTATGATTCGAACTTGTTCCTCAATTTCTCTGAGTAATTGAAGTCCCAACACCTTGGTTCCCCCAATTTAGACCAGCAGAAGGGAGTCCTACATTTTCTTCCATACAAGGCTTCGAATGGTGCCATTTGAATTGTCGTTTGATAACTGTTGTTGTAAGCGAACTCTACAAGAGGTAGGGACTTTTCCCAATTCTTCTCGAAGTCTATAACACAATCTCGTAACATGTCTTCGAGTACTTGTATCACCCTTTCTGATTGGCCATCACTTTGTGGATGAAAAGTTATGCTCAAATGCACTTTGGTTTCAAGGGCTTTTTGCAAGGATTTCCAAAATCGAGCGGTGAATCTAGGATCTCTATCAGAGATTATGGATGTAGAAATTCTGTGCAAACGTACTACTTCACGAATATATAACTCATCTAAGGCATCAAAGATTAGGTTCATTCGAATAGGGAGAAAATAAGCTGATTTAGTGAATCTATCCACTATCACCCACACGGCATCACTCTTTCTTGGAGTACAAGGAAGACCACTCACAAAGTCCATGGTAATACGATCCCACTTCCATTTGGGTAATTCAATTGGTTGAAGCAATCTCGTAGGGACTTTATGCTCAGCTTTGACTCTTTGGCAAGTTAGACACTTGGATACGAAGTCTGTGATAGCTAACTTCATGCCTGGCCACCAATATAGGGGTTTCAGGTCTTTATACATTTTGACTAATCCAGGGTGTATCGAGAAAGAGCTTTGGTGAGCTTCTTGCAAGATTTTCTTCTTCAATTCTACATTATTAGGAACACAAGCTCCATCCTTAAAATAGAGGAGTTCATTCAAATGAATGGAGAAATCAGAATTTGGTTCTGAATCTAGTTTCAACATGATAACTTGAAGATCAGAGTCAGTTTGTTGAAGATCCTTGATTCTAGAGATCAAGTTGGATTGAACTAGGAGTTCAGACAAGAGTCCATGTTTTTTGTACACTCAGAAGTGTGCATTGATTGCATGAGAAGCTACAAGGAGAGTTATAGAATTAGGTTCATGGATTCAAGATGAATTTTCAAGGATATGATTATCTACAGCTTTCGAATGGCTTACCCGAGCTCAATTTACGACTAAGAGCATCCACAACTACGTTAGCTTTTCCAGGATGATAATCGATGACCAAGTCATAGTCTTTTAACAACTCCACCCACCTTTTTTATCTTAGGATCAAATCCTTCTGATTCAAGAGGTATTTGAGGCTTTTGTGATCGATGTATAGGTAACACATCTCACCGTACAAGTAGTGCCTCCATATCTTGAGAGCAAACATGATAGAAGCCAATTCTAGATCGTGTGTAGGGTAGTTTAATTCGCGAGGCTTCAATTGACGTGATGCATTTGCTATAACATTACCTCCTTCAATCAAGACACATCCTAATCCCGAATGTGATGCATCACTGTACACAATGAACTCTTTTCCTGATTCTGGTTGTATAAGAACCGGGGCATGAGTCAAGGCTTGCTTAAGCAAGTTGAAACTTCTCTATTGTTTCTCTAACCATTTGAATGGTTCATCCTTTCGAAGGAGCTTGGTCTAGGGTGTGGCTAAGGTTGAAAATCCCTTGACGAATCATCGATAATACCCTGCTAAACCAAGAAAGCTTATGACCTCACCTACAGTCCTCGGAGGTCTCCAATCCAAGATAGATTGGATCTTCTTTGGGTCTACTTTGATCTCTTCTGCCGAGATGACTTGTATGAGAAACGAAACATCTGATAACCAAAATTCACACTTGGAGAACTTTGCAAATTGTTGACGTTCTTGGAGAATTTGTAAAACAATTCGGAGGTGTTCAACATGTTCTTCCTTGTTTCAAAAATATACCAAGATGTTGTCTATGAATACTACCACAAATTTATCAAGATAGGGCTTGAATACTCGATTCATGAGGTCCATGAATGTAGCTGGGGCATTGGTTAACTCGAATGGCATTACAAGGAATTCATAGTGACCATATAGAGTTCAAAAGGCTATCTTGGGTACGTCTTCTTCTTTCACCCTTATTTGGTAATATCTAGATCAAAAATTGATCTTTGAAAAGATTGCAGCATCTTTAAGTTGATCAAATAGATCTTCGATCCTTGGCAAAGGTATCGATTCTTAATAGTGAGCTGGTTCAATTGTCGATAATCAATACAAAGTCTCATTGTTCCATCTTTCTTCTTCACAAACAAGATAGGAGCACCCCAATGAGATGATCAAGGTCGGATGAAACCTTTGTCTTGTATCTCTTGAAGTTGCTTTTGGAGTTCTTTCAACTCAACTGGTGCCATCTGATAGGGCGTAATGGACACCAGATTCGTTCTAGGGTGGACATCAATCCTAAACTCTACTTTTCTGGTTGGAGGGAGACCAGGGAGTTCCTCGGGAAAAACATCAATGAATTCAGATACAATAGGGATAGTTGACAATCCAAAATCGTATTCATCTCGTTTAATCATAGTAGAAAAGATAGATTTAGGTTTCTTATCAATAACAAGGATGGATTCCATTCCTAGACCTCGAAGATAAAGTCTCCGATTTTGACAATCTACCCAGGCTTGGTGTTTCCCTAACCAATCTAGTCCTAGTACTAGATTGAATTCATAATATGGCAAGACATATAGATCATTAAGGAAAGGTATATTTTGAATGATTATGGGACATTCCTTACAAAGAAAGTTAATGGACGTGATTCCCCTATAGGGTTCAAAACTACAAGGCCTTTATCAACAGTTTCAAGTTTCAGTTTCAATTTCAATTTAGCAATCAAGCATGAGCAAACAAAAGAATGGGTAGACCCCGAATCAATTAAAGCATAAGCAAGACTTGAATTTAATTCAACAGTACTTGTGATGACATCGGGAGACTCTTTGTCTTCTTTTCCTCAAATGTGATAGATTTGAGTAGGGGCTCGGGACTCTAGATGTGTAAAAGCCGATTGCTGACCTTTACCTTGATTTCCGATTGAGCTTGTCTCAGGCCTTTGCTACAATTGGAAGGTGTGACACTAGCATTTACCGGGGCTCGAGTTGGAAGCTTGTTAGGATGTTGGGGATAATCCTTGATGTAGTGATTTGAGCCTCCATACAAATAACACAAGTTGGATTGAGTTCTGCACTGACCCGAGTGGAGCTTTTGGCAGAACTTTCAAGTAGGAACTTGAGTAACTTTTCTAGGATTCCCCGTGCTATTAACAGAGATAACGGGGGCTGAGGGCTTGGATACCTATTAAGGTCTCGGTATCTAATTACTCTTCTGAGCAGGATTGAAGGTTGAAGAGCTTTCTTTATGATACTTAGATTTCTTAGACTGCCAATAAGGCTTATCGTCAAGCTTGGATCTCTTATCATTTCGGTGGCTACCACCCTTTCGATTCTCTGACGCTTTTATCTTTGCCTCAGTTGTAATGGCTCAATTAACCAGATTTTGAAAATTTGTAATACCCAGGGCCGTAAAGATGGGCTTAGTTTGTGGTCGAGACCATCGATGAACATTATACACTTACCTGCATCAGTCTTTATATACTCCAAGTCGTACTTGCAGCACTTGCAGAAATTACTCACGTGTTGCTCAATGGGTCTACCACCTTGATTCACGTACAAGAAATGCTTCCGACGCTCAGCTAGGTATTGCTCGCTGATATACTTCTTCTTAAATTCCTCAAGAAAGAATTTCCAAGTAACGATGTCAGTAGGGGTAGTCAAGGTTGTGGTTTCCCACCAACTTAAGGCTTCATCTGCCAAGAGAGCTATGGCGCATTCAAGTTTGTGTTCATCAGAACACGGAAGTTGTTTGGTGAATATTCGAGTAGTAGCCTCTAGCCAGTACTTGGCTACTTCAGGATTAGCTTCATCAGTACCAGTGAAATTATAAGCCCGGTGTTGAGCCAGTTTGTTAATTGGAGCTCTATTTCGCAAAGCAGCAGGAGGCGCAATAGGATAGTCTCATTTTAGAGTGGTTACAAGATGATCGAACGTCTCCTTCATGGTAAGGAGTCGTTCTTTTTTAACAGGATAAATAGCAGAGGCTTCCTGCTGAGGTTGATCTTGTTATCGAGGTTCAGTCTAATCTCGAGGATTCTATTCCATCCTCACACTGTCTCCTTCATTCGAGGAGCCTTCAGGACTTTCATCGTCCCGGCCAAGTCTCGTTTCAGACATTTCTAGTTCAAATAGAATAAGAAGGGTTCACTTTAAGCAAGAATACAAGCATACTTGAAATACAACTCCTAGGGGGCACAATTTAATCCTATATGATGTATGATGGCCCGATTTAGTCTGAGAACCAGCTAAACCTTTAGCTCTGATTACCACTTCTGTAACACCTCTCACCCGGGTTAGGAGTAACCTGGCCAAGGAGTGTTTAAAAACAAACAAGCAAGCAACATAGCAATAATTCAAGCCATTTAAAACTTTTGAACTCACCATATTAGATGAATTACTTGCCTAACAAAAAAGCCAAACAATCATCAAGATCATGCTTTACAAACATTATGGCTTACGAAATATAGACATGGGCCTCCGAGTAAAAATCATGGAGATATAATATAGTCCCTTGTACATGTAGGAAATCAAATACACTCAATGCATGACACATATTCATTTGAAGTTTATTCAAGTATGCGCAGCTTTGATCCATTTCAAGACAATGTCAAACATGGTTTCAATGTCATATTCATGTCAAGTTAACTAAGCATAATCTTCTAAAATTTTACATTCAAGTCAATGTTACATATAATGTTGGTTACTAGACATGGTCATCATTGTATTCATTTGAATCATATCACCATCAACATGCCTTCAAGCAAGCTTAATATCATCTAGAAATCATGACTAAATTATCATGAGCTTAATTACTTGAACTAGAAGCAACCTAATCATCCAAGTGATCAATTCGTATAGAACATACAAGAGTTAAGCACATAGTATCCCATTATTAAGCACATTCAAGTATAACTAGATCATGTAACCAAGTTCCATTCTCCATAATCAACAAGTCATGCCTAATTCATACACATAGCATCTAGATATCATGGCATCAAACATTCCAACCAAGTCTTTACAAGCTTCTAAAGGTCAAGGCCATATATATATACAAAATTCAAAATGAACAAAATGCATGATCTAGCTTAATTATGTACATATCTAGGTGCCACCAACTAGGAGAGTTACAAAATAGATTCGAAGTCATACTTCTAGCTCTGCTTGTATCTTGCTTCAAGCTCAAGAAAGATAGCATTAATATCTCTTTAAACATGTGGTTTGGGAAGGATAGAAACAAGAGTGATAAGTACATAATGTACTTAGTGAGGTAGCAACTATTTACTAGCCAATTTTCAAGTTTAGGTAGTCTTAAATCAAGTACAACATAGCTAAGGTTTGAGCATGTGAAGTTAAGTCTAAAATAAGGTTTCAAGTGTTTTAAGATAAGTAGGGAGTCAAGTAGTCATGTATAGCTATTACCATCTATATACATCATCACAAGCACAAGAACATATAATTAGGCCTCAATCTCAAGTAATATATATTAATTCATGCTTCAATACGATTCGAACAACAATTAACAAGAAGGTTGTTTCCATTTGAAGTTGGATCGAGTATTATATCAAGATAAGAGGCATGTTTAAGCATATCAATTCGAGTATGATCACTTTTCAAGTATCATGTAAGCAAGCAAATTCAAGATATCAAGTCAAGTATCATTCAAACTTTAGGCCATGCATTTCTTTCTTGCTTATTCATTTTAGATTAGGCCTTGGTACATAGTTATGTTAAGGTAATCGAATCTCCAACCAAATTGTCGCCAAAACAAGAAACTGGTCATATTCCTCCTACTGTCGCCAGTGACCATAACACACATACCTCATACTTTCACCGAATAAGGGCCTTGGCCCAGGACCGTAGTCCACCCAATCACAATGAGCTCTAGACTCTATAGCATGCCATCCTACCTATGACCAACTAGAAACCAAGGCTTTATTTGAAATACTTGTCAATTAAGTAAGCTTCAAGATTTCAAGTCAAGGCAAGTACTCACAACAAGATCATGGCAAGTTAGTAGCTTATTCAAGCATCCCTTTCAAGTGTTTATCTATCATGATCAAGATAGCCCTTAGGCCATTCGAGCCTTAGCTCAATATATCATGTATTCATTATACTTCAAGCAAGTTTGCATTTCAAGTTATCATAGCATCAATCAAGATTATGTCTAAGAATATTTGTTTCATTCGATTAGGTCAATATAAGAACCATAGAAGATCAATACATTGTTACAAGATCCATTTACATTACCAACTCATATATCAAGCATATCTCACTACCAAGTTTCCATTTAAGCCATTCTTCCCTTAATTCATTTCCAAGCATAATTTAGATTCATTTCATAGCATAAACATATCAATGGAATAATAGTTGTGCATATTTGGTTAGGACCTAATTCCTAACCCTATGTAAAAGCTACACTCACAATACTCCAAGCTAGTTTTGATCCTTGATCCAAATCCCTTTTTGCTTGTTACTAGGTTGCCCAACTCTATCTTCTTCAACAAGATCCAATGTTTGTTCTAACATACATCCAATATAATGGAATTAAAATCAACAATCAAACAATACATTTTAAGCAATCCAAGTTCACAAGACACTAGAGTCAAGCATTGTATTCCCAACAATCAAATAATTTAAGCATTTCTATTTAGCATTTTCATTCATGTTAACTTAGCCATTGTATAACATGGCAAAACAATTTCACCATTTCAATCTTATTAAAACAGTTTTTTCCTGCTCTTAAATTGTCCAAAACAGTCCCATTTTAACTATATTAACAATGTTATACAAAAAACAGTCCCTAACAGTCCTAATTTTTGCTAAAACAGTCCACTAAAACAATTTGCAATTACACCCTTCTCTTTGTTCTAAAAAACAGACCAAATTGTGATTATATCATACAATTCATGTTAACAAACTTTTAATCAACTTCCCCTGTTTTTAACTCACTATTTCCAACCCCTAATTCATACAATTCAGTCCCTAGATCATTCATGGTTTCGATTCTAGTTCCTATTTCACATACATCTCAACAAGCATCTTATAGTAGTCCAATTGATCATTATTAAATCAATTCAATGCAGCAAGCATTTAAATTTACTTTCCCATGTTTTATGTTCATAAATTCCATCCCTCAATTCTATCAAAACAGTCCAGCAATTATCAATTCTTTCAAAACAGTCCCAGTTAGCCATTTAACAATGAAATGTGACTAGTTTCATCTTTAAGCTAAATTTTCATTATCCAACCATGATTTTCAATTGATTAACATCTCAATTTAGTATGTTTATAAATTTCCAGCAAGATTTTTACTCAATTCAAGTCCTAATTCATGGACAATTTGAACTACCTATCAAATTTCATGATCAATCAAACAATGGTCTCATTTATGTACACATACCATTCGGTCAAGTATAGTTTCATCCTATTTTCAATAGAATTTCAACCACATTCAAGCTACAATTCAAGGTAGTTTCAAGCATCAACATCTTACATACAATTCTATGAATCCAGGTTCAATTTCTATCATCAAACATTCATTCGAGCAAGTTGCTAGGGAGGACGGACTTAGAAATCACTTACAATATTCCTAGCTTATCCAAGTACATGAAAAATAGGATCACATGCAAGCTTCCAATCTCTAAAATGGTGACTTCTTTCTCTAAAGAGTTGAGAGAGTTTCGGCCAAGGAAGGAGAAAGGATGAGTGGAGAAGATGATAGAAAAATGGACACCTATCCATGTTGTTATCCTTAGCTTGACCGAATGCCTCCACTTGGCAAGTCAAGGGTCTAATTGTTTCATAACTCCTTAATTGCACATTCTAGTTGCATGCAAAACCACATTTAAACATTGTTACTATTTGATCCTTCATGATTCGGCTATTTAGTTATCAAATCCATCTAATTTGGTCACTAGATTTAATCAATTCCTCTAATTTGTAGATTGTTTGTATAATTAAGTTCTAATTAGTTTGTGACATGTTACTAGGCCATGATTTGGGGTATTACAATTCCCCTCTTAAAATAAATTCACCCTCAAATTTACCCGAATTACTACTCTCATGCACCTACACATGCCCTGACTCCTGATGCTACAGCAAAAACAAGGAGTCGTCTCAAGCGCACGGTGGGTCGTATATGGAATACCCAAAATGAGGACGATGGTGATGAGATCCAGTCAGCCTAGGAGGAACCAGTTGACCAACCAAGCCAGCAAGATATGCCCGACGAGCCCATCACAACCCTGAAAAGGAAGAAGAAGATAAAGCATTAAGGAGTCAAACCCAGAACACCAAAATAGCTTTTTAGGAGGTAACTTGCATTTCCATTTAGTTTATTTTTAGTTAATTTTCATGCATTGAGGACACTAAGTTTGGGGGTGTTGGTGTTCGTAGTGATCATTTGCATTTAGTTATGAACAGAATAATGCTATGGCATTTTTCTAGTTTAAAGATAATTTTATGAATAAGTTGATAATGTCCGATGATGAGTATTTGAATTCTATGGTTGTAAATTGATTGAATACGTGTGACTACTGAGATTGGTAGAACTACTTTTAGGTTTTGATACTTCATGATGAAAGTGTTACATGATGGCATGCTCTCTATGTTTAAATTTGTTAGATGATTTTTGGCGAAAGAACTCTCATATGCTTTAGTTTAAATATGAAAAATGAACTTGAATGATAAATGAAAGCATTAAAGGCTTTGTTAAACTCCCATGTTCTTATCAAATGTGTTGAATTGTGAATAAATGCTTCGGCATAACTGTAGAGAGACACTACTATTTGTGTTGTTTGCTTGGATACTGCGTTTAAATATGGCAGCTACAATAAATGAGTGAATGAAAGTAGTCACGGGATTACTCTACTTACGAGCTCGGGAATGAAATGTTTGCTCCACATTCATCTAGAGTTAAGGATGGTAGTTGTGATGAGCTGACTCCCCTCGTAGCAGTACAAAAAAGGGAGAGAGAAAAAAAGAAGAGAATGAAGCTAAAAATTGGAGTATCTTGTGCTTAAGTTAATTAAGAAAAGCTAGGGCAAGCTTGAGAACCTAACCAATGATCTTTTAACTTTTTTAAGTTTGGAGGTGTGTCAACCTTGCAAAAGGTTAACATTTCATACCTTTTTTTACTTAAGTTATTGTATGAAATCAAGCCCATTCCATCTCATTGCATTTAGTTCATATAGCTGCATTTGGTGTTGGTTTTGTTTTCTTTGTTTATTTTCAAAAGTGGTGCTGCTTGGGAAGGTTTTGGTTGGTGTGGTGAGTTGTAGGAAAAAGAGTAGCAAGGTAGGAAAAATGCCATAGCATTTTGGATAGCATTTCTGGGCGCGCTAGAGGACAAATAACTAAAGATATTTTGTAGCCCCCATATGTGATTCCACTAGCCAACTATGCCCCCACATATGAAGGGAATATTCCCTTGGAATTAAGGGCACAAAACCCTAGGAGCCCCCATTATATAAAGAAATGGACACCCACATTAAAGGGGGGCTGGAAAAAGTTACTTGGTGAGCTAAGAAAGAGAGAAAAAGGTGGTTGCCTTTCTTCATCTTCTCCACTGTGGTGTCCTCCATTGTTAAAGCCCCAAGGGGGGTTCTTGCTAGCCTTTGAGAGAAGCAGCAAGCTTAGAGTGGTTCACGGCAGTCCAAGGCGGCTTTGGAGTTTTCCTTTCCTTTAGTTGCTTTTGTTGTCTCATTTCCTGATATTTGGATGGGTTGTTTTGAACGTATGATTGTGGGTGATATTTGCCCAGCCATGAACTAATTTTAAGTGGCTTGGGCTTGTTATGGTTTTATTTTTTTTAGTTTGAGTGAATGTTTCGTTACTTTCTTGTTCCTTCCATGCTTTGTCCATTGTTCTTTTATGCCTTGAGCTTGTAAGAGCTTTTGAGAGTTAGCCTTTGCTTAGGTGTTTGATAGCTTAATATTCAAGAGAGTTATGCTTCGATCTATGTGGAGAATGCGGTTTGATGCTGAGAGGCAAAATCCTAACTCACCTCAGAGATAAGTGTAGAGTTTCAACGTCTAAGAAGAGTAGAACTTAAAAGATAGTTGTATGTTAGGGTTTACGCCGAGAGGTATTGCCATAGCATTATTCCTATCAGGTTTCTTGCTAGAGATAGTGTAAAGACATCTTGATAGCTCTGCCGAGCATGTAGCAGGCAAGATAGCATGAGACATTCTTTAGGCTTAGACATAGAGATCCTTAGCAAGCCCAGCCTGTCATTCCATTAGAGAGTTTCGCGTGCTTGAGAGGACGTTCGAAGTATCTTTATTTCAACTTAGTTTTCATTACAGTTATTTGCTACAGCATTTTTAAACCTGCTTCTTTTTGCTATTACATTTATTTTTAAGTTGTAAATTTGTGTGCTTTGACTAACCTAGTTTGGCCTCCAATCCCTGTGGAGACGATACTCATTCATCACTTTACTACTTGTTCGATGTGTATACTTGCACTATTTGCGTATCATTTATAGTACATTACAACACGCAACAAAGCACCCCCATTCATATTCATAAAAATGTATTTTCAATATAAAATGTTTCAAATGCATGATTCATTATTATCTTGTTCATTTTAAGTATCAACTCAAATAGGCTCTATTTAATTAAGTTAATTAAACTATGAATATCATTGAATTTAAAGGCTTTATGAGACAATACCAATGGCTTGAATATTGTCCATCTCAGAACCCCTAGATTCAAATGATATTCACTAATTAAAATGTCATTCTAATTAATCAAAGTAATAACCTAATAAGAGTTCTATCTAAATTAACTAAGTGAATTTATTTAATTTTAAGTTGTAATGTATGTTAAATGTACGTCTTGAAGGCCAATTTTGAGATAACACCCCTTGCAAGCAAGTCAAGCACCATCCAAGTTTGAACCCCAAAGTTTCTATTTAAAATACATTAATTTACTATAATGATCTCCCTAATTTAATTATTGAATTCTAACTTAGAACTAAGGCTCTAAACTACTAATTAGAACTAGGTGAATTAATTATCTAAATATTAAAACTATATTGCCAATTTAAATTATGTAGTCATACATATAAATTAAACAACCATTAAGCAAATAAATTAAACCAATTAAATGAATTAGCATTTAAAATCAGGACTAAAATAAACGATTATTGAAAATATAAGTGCAAAATTACAAATATAGTGACCAAATTGAAAGAGATGCAAAAACACGGGCCAAAACTCCAAAGCTCTGAAAAGAAGGGCGCAGATACTCTGTCCCGACCCGAATGACCCGTACGGGTCGAGTCAACTTGGTGCCAAAATGGCACCATTTGACTCAGGGTATTTAAACTCCAGATCGAGTCAAAACGGTCATTTGATGCCCAACCTCTCTCTCTTTATTCTCTCATCCTTCAAATCCTCTCAACCCCAACACTTCTAAACCCAGTCCAAATAGATCGAAATCCATTGATTTCGGATGAAATTCATCCCTGTTCTTCATGGTTTTGAAGAACATGGTGAACTCTGACATACTCTACTTCACACATAGCCACCTTGATCGAGCTCCGCCTGTCTCCAGCCACTTTTGGCCGTTTGTCGGTCATTGACCAAACTCCGATAATCTTTAACCTTGTCCGGTGAATGTGATATTATTTCCTGTTGTCGTGCTCCGTCGTAACCAAAACCCTAAAACCCCTAAATCATCCCAATTTTAACCCTAAACCTAAATCTAAACCTTGTTTCAATAGAAACACATTTCTTCACCCTCTGAGGACTTAGATCTACCAAAACCCATTCCCTCTTTAACTCTGACCATACTCAAAATACTTCAGCCGCCACTCTCGCTCTTCGATCTCCATTTATATTTCCAATTTTGTTTGGTTTCAACTTTGAATGTACATAAACTGACCTTTTCTTATATTTTGCAAGAACTAGAAAAGTGAGAACGAATATACCTTCGAAGTGATGGTGGTTATGGTGGCTCTGGCGTCCTCTCAAATTTTTTGGGGCTTTCCTCCTTCCCAGCGTCGCTTTAGCTCTCAAATAACCCTTCAAATTCTGGCGATTCAACTCCTGAGCAACTAAAATTCCCAAAGTACATTTCTCTCTATATATATTTATTATATCTATTATTATTTTATTTTATTTCATTTATGGTATGTCATTATTATCTGACAATTTTTTCTCTCTCTTTTATATAGGGCTGATTGGGAATGATGTCACAGATGACGTCATTTGGCTGACGTCGGGAGATAAAAACCATGATTTGAGTTAAGGTTAAAGGGGCCAATTAAGGAGTGCCATGTGGCACTTTTAGGCGGGAAAACCAAATATTTGTGTTTGTTTGGTATAATTTGGGCGGGAAACACTTGAAAATCTGGCCTTTGAGTTGTACTTGGGCTTTGAACACATGTAATTGAACATTTTTATATGTATATGGATATTGGGTTTATTTTATTATTGAGTTTTTATTATTATACTATTTATTTATTTATTTTTATATACATACCTACATCCGAGTAAAATTAGGGTATTACAGTTACCTCTCTTTGCTCATTGCTATGGAAAATGAATTGGGAAAAGACTACAAAGACACGAATTTTACCCAAACCATCTGACCACCGAAGCTTAAAGTTGTTCTTCTAATTATGAAATTCTTCAATCTTCTACCAAACCATAGAGTCTGAAGTTGTTCTTCTCATTATGAAATTCTTTATCTTCCAAAGTTGGGAATTACTCTTTGAAATTCTTTATTTTTTGAGGTTCGAAGTTGTTCTTCTTATTATGAAATTCTTCATTCCTCACTCTTTTTCTAGTCCACATTTCTGTAAAGGCGTCGAATAAGCAAGCTCTTCTTATTAGGAACTTCGTCATTCTTCAAAAGGGTGAAATCTTCTCATTAGGAACTCTTCCTTTTTCATCGAGCAAGTTTTTTCTTATTAGGTACTCTAGGGAGAACTCTTCTCATTAGGAATTCTTCATTCTTTGTTGGGTGAACTCTTCTTATTAGGAGCTATAGGTGAGTTCTTCTCATTAGGAACTTTGTATTGTTTGCTGAGCGAGTTCTTCTCATTAGGCACTCTGGGGTGAACTCTTCTCAGGAGTTCTGGGTGAGTTCTTCTCATTAGGAACTCTATATTCTTTCCTTGGTGAACTCTTCTCATTAGGAGCTCAGGGAGAGTTCTTCTCATTAGGAACTTTGTATTCTTTGTTAGGAATGCCGATTCACCTCTTCCCCTGGGGAAAAACTGAACCTACAGAAAGAAATATCATCAATTAATACGAATTCTTCTTGTGAAATATCTTTAATTTTCCACTTGATGCGCTGAGATTTTTAGAGTGATTGCTCATTAATGCCCAAAGTATCTCGATATTTCAATTTGAAACTCATATTAGGTCTCTTGTTTCTCTTCCTTTGTTGCTCGATCTCTTCTATGCTTGGAACATATATTACTGGGTCTACTCCTCCAGTCTTGAAGCTATAGGTTGAATTTTTTATATTTTTTCTGGTCTTGGTAGATTTCTGCCAAAAATGCAAAAAAGCTCTAAATGTATGAGTTAGCATGCTCCTATCTTATGGATGTCTGACTATATATGATGCATGAATGATGTCAATTGACGACCACTTAGGTGAGCATTCATCTTCAGGGAAACTCAATTTTTTTTTGCTCTATTTTCAAAAACTCATTTTGCCGCCAAAGTAACCCATATGACACTCATGTTCAATCTTCAAGATCTCTGCATCTTTTGCTCTAAAGTGCCTTTTCAAGTTTTCACTTTAGATTGCTTTTCTCAAAGTACCCTTTCGGGTTTTCACTTTGTTTTTTTTTTTTGCTCTTTTTTCTCAAGGTGCCCTCTCAGGTTTTCACGTTGACTTTTTTATTTTTCTCTTTTTTCCTTTTTTTTCCTTTTCCTTTTTATTTTTTTCTTTCTTTTATCTTTTATCTTTTTCTTTACAATGATGCTTTTTTATGTTCCGTATAAGACTGGTTTTAATTCTAATAGAACTCGTACTTGCTTTTTCATGAATTCAACACATAAACTCTTCTCTAGCCATGTCTCACCATGCATTGCACTTCGAAAAAAACTTGAATTCTGATAACAACTCATTTCTTGTGAAGCTATTCTTGTAACATCTTCATTCAGCTTCTTTTACAACATTCTTTCTCACGGTTCCAAAAGGGTTCATCACTTCTGTTCTTAAGCTTGCGGACTCAATTCACTAGAATAAGATATCTTTTTTTAGTGTTCTTTGTAGCATTGCCCCACTCTTGAATCCATCTATCGTCTTTGTTCATTCTAACATTCACAAAGCTTTCTTGTATTGCAATGCCTTAGAAGTAATGATCATTGCTTTTGAATAGGATGAACCTTAACAAATTGATATGGTTGCTGCTTTTGCCCAAAAAAATAATCCATATTCTTTCTTCGCCCCAAGGTTGTCTGTGTCACCCTTTTGCAGCTTTTGTTTGAATGTTTTTGATGCTCATAATTGTGTCTCTTCCTCGACATACTTTTCATCATTAACCAAGTGCCGAAGCTACCTTCTGTTCTGCTTGCACTTAAAGGATTAGTACGTTATAATAATACTAACAAAATCCTTTGCTTTTCTTATATCTAATCAATTTATATGAAAGATGCTTGTTGAAACGATAAGTGAAAAGCTCGGAATATTATTTTAATAAATTTGTGAAGATGGAACGATTTGATAAGTCATGGCAAACATGAGGAAACAAAATCAAGATTAGGCCCTTGAATATCAAATGCAACAAAGCCATTGAACCAGGTTGGCAGAGATCAACTCAAATGTGACCCCTTCCAAATTATTAGACTTCCGAGAGAAACATTTCCCATATGCCTAATTCTATCCTATTTAAGTGGCACTCTTTACCTCACTAACTCACCAACCCAATCCTTCCTTCTTTTCTAATCTCAATTAGGCATTAGATGTCAGGAAATACTTGAAGAAAGGTTAACCCTGATAAACGGGATGTATTTTGAAGACAAACTTCCCTTACTCCAATACTCGTATATGATCAAAATGGTCTTTTGAGGCTTGTAATGGGACTATGGTTCATAGCTATGAAAGAAATGATATATTGGCTCAAATAAGTGTTTAAGGGTGATGAAACCATGGATCATTTCTTCCAAGTGAAATCTTATTTCTACGCTCTTTGATCTGAATATGCTCAGATGAAATACTCTTTCTTTTCTTTTTTTCTTTTCTTTTTTTGGATCGCTCTAGATTGCCCATTTCTAGGCTTTCACCCTAGAGTTCATTTTCTTTCCTCGAATTCAAAGAATCAAACCTCTATTGCTCATTTAGATCTTGCATATGTTTCTTGCTCTTCCTTTGTACTTTTCAACTTAGCGTTTTCTCTTTCAATTGCTTCAACTTTCATGACAACAATTTTCAACTTGATTCAGTTGACTTCTTTAAACACCCAATGTTTTCTTTTTTTTAACTTGATCCAGAATATTTGCTTTCATTCAACTTGCTTTTCTTGCTCTTGTACTCAAGACATCCACCTTTGTTTCTTGCCCCTAATTCACAAGGCATCACTTCCATAGCATTATTAAAATCACACAGTTTTCACTTGCAAACAACCATTCATCCTCTTTGCCCCCCAGTGTAGGGGTGATCCTTGATTTGGGTTGAATCGAAAGAAAACTATTAGGCTCAAAGGGGACAACAAGTGATATTTTTCTTATTTTCTTTCTTTGTGAAGGAAGATGAAGGAATGCCAAATTTCCTCCCATATACGGATATCTTCGAAGAAAAGCAGTCTTCAGGTGGTAGATGTTTTGGGTTATCACTTCATTCAATGACCTTAGTCAACAATGCCTGAGAGAAAAATTAACTCATAGATTGTATTTGGGATCTTTCCGTGATTCCTAAACACTCGTTAATGTCTTCTCGTTGGCCTAAATAACTTAGAAAGGGGTCACATTTCAGAATTGATCTTTGAATTTGATTTTTGGTCTCTCTTGCAGCGGATATTCATGGACTTGATAAAAATGATTATGACGATATATATATATATATATATATATATATATATATATATATATATATATATATATATATATATATATATATATATGGAGAACAAAAACTAACCCATGTCAAAGAATAAATGAAATATTAAAAGAATCAACGAATGCAACATGTTTGCCTTTTGAGAAAAATTATGTAGGAAACAAGCATCTAACACAAATAAACCAAATAACTTCCCTTACAAAGGACACCCAATGCCCGTGGGAAAAAGTGATTGGGATGGTTCAAGGTATTATTCTATATCAATCCCAAAACTGAAGACAAATCCCCTTCTTGCTATCGATCTTTGTTCAAGGAAATCTTGAGCGAATTTCAGCCATAACAATTCTTCATCTTCCTTTACCAGCACAAAGACATGCACCTTCTTGCTCATGTTCCAATATTCTTATCGAGCCTTGAATTAAGATCATCTTGTCTATGAGTTTCCTTGTTTCTTCAATCAATTGCTTGCTCTTTCCCGTACAATGTTTGATCATTTGTATGTGGAAATTGACTTCTTATGGTCGACGCCTAAATGAACTCTATTTTTCCTGCTCTTGGCTGGATGTGTTTAGACTTTTAGTTATCATGTCTGTTCGAGGTTTCTTCATTGTCAGCTATTGATTCTTGATCGGTTTCACCTTTCCCCTCCTTCCTTTTCTTTTCTTGACACCTTTTGGTACTTGACTTTCAGGCATTCTAATCGCATTAGCTCCAATCAAGTGAATACCTCTTGGGTTACAAATCCTAATGGACTGGCCATCAGTGCCAACCTTCAAAATCCCATGGTTCATAAAATTTTGAACTTTTCACTTAAAAGTGTAATAGTCCTCAATGTCATGATTATAAACTCCATTATGATATTAACAATGATTCTCTATCTTGTAACAACATAGATGATGAAGCTTTGAAAGTTTCAAATGATGCGGTGAAGCTTCAAGCAATTTGAAGTATAGCTCATGATAAGAGACACAAATAAGATCCGATTTAGACTTTGATTTTCCACTTATAAGTGCACCTTGAGCATCTAACTTTGGGGTATTCTTTAGTAAAGGAAACTTTGAGGAGGTAGATGTCCAAACATTACTTCGATTCTGGTAAACCCCGAATTGTAGCAGATTACTCCTGAAAGCCTGCTATAAATTTTGCCCCTTTTCTTTTATCTCGATTCTTCTAGAAAATGTTGGTCTTTTGTGGAATCGGGGTTCTCTATCCTCAAAACATAAATGTCCATTCATGATGAGGCAACTGACTATGTGTTTCAGAAATATACTATCTTCCACAGAGTGACTAAAATCTCCATAATAACCACAAGAATTTCTTATGCCATAAAAAAACTTATAAAACTTCGATGGATTCGTCATCAACAAGTGATTTTGTACAAGGTATGGCAACAAATCTGAATATGGTATTGGGATAGGAATAATAATCTCCCTTTTCTTGCTAAACCATTCAACCTCCTTGTCTTCTGTTTCTGTGCTTGTTGCCCTTCTTTTCTTTGACGGAGATAATTTTAGTGTAGGAAAATTTCTAACACCGACTGAATACTTGGCTTTCATCCCTTCGGAGAAACATTCTGGAAAGATATGCGAATTTGTAACTCTGTTGGAATCATCTTGTTCTTTATCAGTCTCAAAACCCCTAGACAATACAAGTCTGGAGCAAACATCAAAATTCTAGTTTTTACTTGGACCTCATGTATTTGTGTGCTTGATAACATCCAATTTAGCTCTATCAAATCTTGACAGCGCACCGAGACTAGGAACATCATATCCAAAATATGTTTCCAAATTCTTTAAATCATTGACTGATACTCTGACCGCTCCAGTCTGAACTTTTTCTGGAACTGATCCTTTAGGTTGAACTCTTGTGTGAGATAAGTTTTCATTTTGATCAACAATGTTGGTATATCCATCTAGAACTTTTTCCTGCTCAACCTTCCTGATTCCAAGCAATGTGGTAGCTCGTGTTATCACCTCATTCTGGGATTGGTCAATTATTTGCTCCATGCTACCCAAGCGGTCCTCAATAACTCTCTGAGATTTCCTGATCCTAACAAGTCTATTGCCCATGTTTTTTAGAATATTGGTTTTTCTCTAATGCAATGCTACTTGAAATAAAAAGTAATATTATCTAAAAATGCAATGTTATGATGTTGTTAAACAAAAGCAATGTTTTTCAAAATACAATATTTAAACAATGCAATGCATGAATGCACGAGGTATCAATTTCAAGAAATAATCTTTAGAGCAACATTATTTAGCCAAAAGGTCGAGTACAAGAAATAGGCAATCTAATTACTGAAAGCAGCTAGCCCTAGCTCCTAGACTAATCACTTCGTTCAGCTTCCAAGTCTTCCTGTCTTAGCTCTGTATTGATGCCAGGGTGTTGTTGCAGGTTCATGACTTTATTGGACAATATTTCCACAAGCTTGACAATTCCCCACACTTGATTTTTGATGTTGATAATTTCATAATTCTACCTTTGGTTAGTCTGGGTGGCCACCTCAAGCTTGCCTTTCGATGCCTTGTCCTCCATTTGTAATGCCCCTTCAAAATTTGTAAGCTAGTCTTTCAAATTCTGCATGACACCTTCTAATTTTGTCGCTCATTTTTTTTATCTCTTATTTTCGTAGGAAATTAGCTTTTCCCTCATCATAGTACCCTTTCGAGAATTTTCTTCATTTGTGAAATCGATATCACAATTTTGAATTCAAAGCTTGCTCTCCCTCCAATATCTGTTTGATCCAGTTATTTAAATCTATTAATTCTTAAATATTTTTCCTCGCTGCTCTCTTAGTGTCTTCATACAGCTTCTTGTAATTGTTTGCGTCCTGGCACATCTTTCCTCTAGATACTGCCCCTTCCTTGGACTGAGTCTTCTCTGACCGGGTCTACACCATCGTATTGCCTTCTCCATGTCTATCAGACCCATCGGCCATTATGAACACTGCCTAACTTGACTAATCCTCAAATCGATACCTTTAATGAATGCAAAATATGATGCCAGGTATTAAAAAAACAAAAGGAAACAAAAAAACCCAGTGTCAGTATGGTAAAATAATACTAAAGGCAAAAATTTAAATTAAATTGATACAGTAAAGCAGGTTATATCGAGCATAGAGAATAACTAGAGAATATATTTAAATCGGCAGCACCTTTCCTAGGTCCATGTCTGGCTCTAGTGGGGTAGGCTTCTAAATTACAACATGTGGGTTTCATTCTAGACTCTGGGTACCTGAACTGTCGTTACCGTCTACTACGACAATAAGACATCGATTCGGGAGTATACAACACCTTATAGCGGAGGTAGAACCCCACAGTGTATAAGGTTTGTATACAGGAAGAAAGACAAACATCCGGTCACAGAGTTGGATAACTTAACGCAAGATAATGTCTCGTTCCCACTTAAGGGTGAAAGCCCGGGTAGAAGGCTATGCATGAATGACAGATATAACACTCAAGAAAAGACAACCTCCATTCTTTCCAAAAATTCACCCAATAATTGTCAAAAGAAATAAATTCAAATTATCACTCCTAAATGCCAAAATGCCACCTAAAATTAATTAATTAGGCCTGACTCTGAATTTTGTCCCTAGTGGAGCCACCACGCTGTCGTGACCGTTTTTGAACCGAGGTGTGAAAGTAGCTTGAAAACTAAAGTTTGAAACTAGGGAATTTACCATTTTTAATTTAATCTCGAAAATTATTGTTTTCATATTAAACTGATTTTTCCTTTATTTTATTTTGAAAACAAATCTGGAGTCGCCACCGGTCACTTTGGTAGACCAGACACCATAA
Source organism: Hibiscus mutabilis (assembly GCA_019671005.1). Classification (NCBI taxonomy): domain Eukaryota; kingdom Viridiplantae; phylum Streptophyta; class Magnoliopsida; order Malvales; family Malvaceae; genus Hibiscus; species Hibiscus mutabilis. Next base: position 52,185,330 of record CM033711.1, read on the forward strand.
AATCAACCAGAGATTCTTTTCTTAAAATTCTGGTTCGGGAGTCGATTACGTGTGGGGAAGGATTAGCACCCCGCACAAAAGCCCGTTATTGGTACCTTTTAATTTTACGTGGCATTTTGGGATTTTGAAAAAAAAACAATTTGAATTTAATTTGACCGTAATTATTAATTGAATTCTTATTCTAAATGGAGATATCCTTTTACAAGAAAATACATTTGTATATCGAATATGAGATCAAAAAGTGCCATGTTAAGAAACACCCCATTCATATTCATAAAAATATATTTTCAACATAAAAGGTTTCGAATGCATGATTCATTACGTCTTGTTCATTTTAAGTATCAACTCAATTAGGCTCTATTTAATTAAGTTAATTAAACTATGAATATCATTGAATTTAAAGGCATTGATGAGACAATACAAACTGCTTGAATATTGTCCATCTCAGAACCCCTAGATTCAAATGATATTCACTAATAAAATGTCATTCTAATTAATTAAAGTAATAACCTAATTAGAGTTCTATCTAAATTAACTAAGTGAATTTATTTAATTTTAGGTTGTAATGTATGTTAAATGTACCTCTTTAAGGCCAATTTTGAGAAAACACTCCATTGCAAGCAAGTGGAGCATTAGCCATGTTTGAACCCCCAAAGTTTCCATTTAAAATACATTAATTTACTATAATGATCTCCCTAATTTATTTATTAAAATCTAATTGAACTTCGAACTAAGGCTCTAAATTACTAATTAGAACTAGGTGAATTAATTATCTAAATATTAAAACTATATGCCCAATTTAAAATATACAATCATATATATAAATTAAAGAACCATTAAGCAATTAAATTAAACCAATTAAATGAATTAAAATTTAAAACTAGAACTAAAATAAACTATTATTGAAATATAAGTGCCAAATTACAAATATAGTGACCAAATTGAAAGAGATGCAAAAACACAGGCCAAAACTCTAAGGCTCCAAAAGGAAGTCGCAGATCCTCTGCCCCGACGTGAATAACCCGCGCGGGTCGAGTTAATCCTGTGCCAAAACGGCACCATTTGACTTAGGGTATTTAAACCCCATACTGAGTCAAAACGGTCATTTGATGCCCAGCCTTTCTCTCTCTCTCTTTATTCTCTCATCCTCCAACCCTTACACTTCTGAACCCAAAAAACCATCCCAAATGGATTGAAATCCATTGATTTCGGATGAAATTCATCTGTGTTCTTCATTGTTTTGAAGAACACGGTGAACTCCGACATACTCCGCCACACATATTGCCACCTTGATTGAGCTCTTCCCCTCTTCTGCCACTCTTGGCCGTTTGTCGGTCACCATCCAAACTCCGATCATCTTAAACCTTGCTCTGGCGACCGTGATGCGATTTCCGGCCGTCGTGCTCCACCACAACCAAAACCCTAAAACCCGTAAATCAACCCAATTTCAACCCTAAACCTAAATCTAAACCTCGTTTCAATAGAAACATCCTTCTTCACCCTTTAGATCTACCCAAAACCTATTCTCTCTTCAACTCCGACCATACTAAAAATACTTCAGCCGCTACTCTCACTCTTCGATCTCCCATTATATTTCTAGTTTCATTTGGTTTCAACTTTGGATGTACATAAACTGACATTTTCTTCTATTTTACAGGAATTGGAAAAGTGAAAACGAATATACGATCGAAGTGATGGTGGTTATGGTGGCTCCAGCGTCTTCTCCAGCATCCTCTAGAATTTCTAGTGGCTCTTTCCCTTCCCGGCATCGCTTTAGTTCTCAGATAACCCTTCGGATTCTGGCGATTCAACTCGCGAGCAGGTAAAATTTCTGAAGTACCCTTTCTCTCTATGTATTTATTGTATCTATTATTTTTTTATTTTATTTATGGTATGTCATTATTATCTAACTGCTTTTTCTCTCTCTTCTTTATATAGGGTTGATTGGGGATGATGTCCCAAATGATGTCATTTGGCTAACGTCGGGAGTTAGAAAACCATGATCTAAGTGAAGGCTAAAAGGGGCAATTAGGGAGTGCCACGTGGCGTTTTTAGGCGGGAAAACCAAATATTTGCGTTTGTTTGGTATAAATTGGGCGGGAAACACTTGAAAATTGGGCCTTTGAGTTGTACTTGGGCTTCGAACACATGTAATTGAACGTTTTTATATGTATATGGACATTTGATTTATTTTATTATTGGGTTTTTATTATTATACTATTTATTTATTTATTTTTATATACATACTCATATCCAGGTAAAATTAGGGTATTACAATCGATACTTTAAAGGATGAATGTACAAAAAGGCTATATTACTTGTGTGGGATTCGACAACCAATAACTTTATTACTTGTGTCGATAGTGTATACTTGCACTTATTTACATGTCAGTACGCAGACACCAATTACCCTAACACATTACGGGTCTACCAAAATATACAACCCAACTAAAACAAGCCCACAACCTAAACTATTTTGGCTAAAACTAACCATACCGTAACCCTAAATATATCATCCACTAGCTACCTTCTTCAATAGACGTGACTCTTCGATTACCATGACAACTGCTTCAACAACCAATCCCCAAGCGCCAATGACCATCAAGGATGATCTACAACTAGGATCAAATGACCATTGTCACACAAGCTGGTCCCCAAACTCATCATGAGCCAACACATTTGGTCCCCACAATATTCTTGCTCCTCCAAAACGCTAACAGTGGTCTCTCTCCCGTATGAATGCCTCATCACATAAAAAGAATAGATAAATCAAAATTTTAGCTGAAAAAATAAATGAAGAAGAAATTGAAAAAAGAAATACCCAGCCAATCAAAAAAAGAATGTTGAGATATTGATTTTGAAATAACTTAAAATGAAAAATGTCTTTGGACTTAAATTAATTTGCAAAAATATTAAAAAAGGCTATTAACTAAAAAAATATGTTTGAGAGGTTTTCAAAGGGTTTTTGACATGTTTAAATGCTTTCAAAATAGCCCAAGTGTCAAAAACTGACTTCGAGTATCGATACCTTTTCCTCGGTATCGATACTCAATTAGTTATATCGCTACCCGTTTGCCATGTACCAATATGTCTTTTATTTCCCAAGTTTTGACTTTTTCCAATAGCAAAAAAGAGTACCGATATGGCTTCAATAGTACCGCTACTCAAGAACTTGTACCGATACAAATGTATCGCGTACTGGTACCCAATGTAAAACGTCCAACGACTCTTTCTATTTGAGGCATGTACTGACACCTGAAGCTCGTGTACCGATATTGGCTTGTCCAGTTTGCATTTATTGCTGAAATTAAAGTCCCCAATGGCTCTAAACCAACCCCAATAGTCATAAACGATCATAAGCTCCTTGGAGGGTTTAAAAGATCTCTTCAAGTATCCATGGAACAACAAGAAACCAACTACTAACATTCAATGTTAGAGAAAGTGTTTTAGTGCTCGTTTTTGTCATATTTCTTTGTAGAGCACACTTGTGAACTTAATTGTTATATTTTCTCAAGTGTTATATTTTGGGTGAGAGCTTAAATTGCAAACTCATTTACCTAGAGAGGTTTTCCTTGTTTGCCAATTTGTAATTCTCTTTGTGAGATTGTTCTCAAAGCTTCAGGGTATAAGCTTTGAGGTTGTGTAAAGGTTATATCCTTGAGCCTAGAAAATGAAAGACAAATTAGTGAATTTGTGGAAAATCTAGATAGCAAAGGTAGTGGAGGTAGATTTGGTTTAGAAGTCGAACCACTATGAATTATTGTGCATTTTTTTAAAATTCCTTTTGCATTTTTCTAAATCACTTAGAGGCCAATTCACCCCCTCTCTTAATGATTTTGGTTGATCCTTTGAGCAAAAAAATTAGTATTAGAGCCTCGTCTCTACGTTGAATTAACATCTTAGAGTCGATACTTGAAGTGCTCAACCTTTCTGCATCAACCAGAGCTTATGTCACTATCCATCCACAAGCCTTTTTACTTCAATGGTGCCCACTATTATTATTGGAATAATATGATGAAATTACTCATCAAATCAAACAACTACCTCTTTTGGGATGTAGTGATGGAAGGGTCATCTATTCCAATGAAGAGAGTAGGAGACCAACACGTCGAGAAAGAAAGACAAGAATGGACCAATAAAGATCGGAAGAAGTTGCAACTCAATGACAAAGTTATGTACATCTTGATTTGTGCTCTTGGTCTCGATGAGTATTTCAAGACGTCTTCTTGCCCAAGTGCCAAGGAGATTTTGGACCAGCTGAAAGTTACTTTTGAAGGTACAAATGAAGTAAAGGAGACCAAGATTGGACTCCTCAATCTAAGAAATGAGAACTTCAAGATGGACCCGAAAGAAGACATCAAAGCTATGTTCGATCGGTTCTTCGTTATAGTGAATGAGCTTAAAGGATTGGAGAGATGATCCTGAAGGACAAGCTTGTGAAGAAGTTGATATATTCACTTCCTTATTCATGGGATTCCAAAAAGACCACCATCATAGTGTAGCCACTAAAAAATCCGAAGTATCCCACTTTTTCTTGAAAAAATTAATTTTGAGGGATTTCTTAAAAAATTGCCGTATTTTGAAAATAAAAATGGAGTCGCCACCGTCACTTGGGTTAGGTAGACCCGAACACCAAAAAATAAACCAAAGATTCTTGCATTTTGAGTTCGGGAGTTGAATACGTGTAGAGAAGATTTCGTATCCCCACCACGACCAAACATGATACCAAATCAATTACCATTTTATTAATATAAAATTTTATGAGTTAAAGTGACATTTAAATTAAAATTTGGTTATACATGTGAGTAATTTTTAAAAGTCTCGTTATTCGAGAATAAATGAAATCTACCACCAGTACGTCTGATGCTAGCCATGTTTACTCTTAAATAAAAAGACACCGCATGAACAATTTATATCTCGGTATGTAACATAAGAACATGGCATATGTATGAACAAAATACGGCATAAATAAAGCAAAAGGCCGTAAAGATTGCTATCGAATATGAATTTAATACATGCAACACATATTAACAAGCAAATATATATATAAACCCATACGGAAACTATATATATTATCTATGCTATACTGCATAACTAAATATCATATATTATTCGTATATTATACGGTATATATGATTATATTAAAAACTGTATAAACAAGCTGCACATACCTTATATATTATACATAAAAACATATCTATATAAGAAAAAAGAAATTAAAAAAGAAAAACAAAGAGAACACGACATTAAATGAGTTCTTAAAAAGGAAAACAAAATAAAGGAAAAACATTCTCAATTCATTTGACGAAGGCTTAATAGCTAAATAAGTGCCTAAATTATGTATAAGACTCACTTTTGATATTTAAATTATTTTTAATTCATAATAAGCGTTTAAAGTTTTCTTTGTTATTATTTTAAGTACCCGACCTTTAACTACCATTAATTTATAACCTTTAACTATTTACAGTCTAACACATAACATTAATTATATTATATAAATATTTACTTTAAAACTTAAATATTAAATAAAATAAATAATAATGATATAAACAATTTAACTGTAATTTTAATTCTCAAAGAGATAAACCACAAAATTAACTGTAACCCATTCTAACCTTTTTCTCTCGTCTCCCCTCTTCCCATCTTTTTCCCCTGAAACTCTTCAAATAGCATAACCCAGATATACTAATATGTATCTGTACGCAATTGAAGTTACCAGCTGGGGTCTTTGATGGAAGGCATGGAACAGTCTTGGACAGTGGAACAACATATGCTTTCTTTCGGCGAGATGTCTTTGCTGCATTTAGGGATGCTTTAAGATCTGACAGCTTAGAGTGTCATATTCTTTTTAGTTTGATCACCAGTCAAGTTCTCACTTTCTATTCTATAATTAATACTATGTTAATTGAAGCTTAGAAAAAGTTTTTTTATCTTGGCTGTGTGATTTAAGATCTTGTGCTTTGATTGCATTTTCATTTGCCCTAGTAGATAAATGATACGCATTTTTCCATTTGTTCTAATGTATGCTACATTGAAGAGAGAGTTGGGAATTTATGCGTGTATATAACAAGGCAACTGTGGAGGAAGCTGAGTACAGATGCATATTAGTATATCTAGATTATACTATTTAGAATGTTTCTGGGGAAAAAGATGGGAAGAAAAGAGACGAGAGTGAAAGGGTTATAATGGGTTGCGGTAAATTTCGTGTTTTACCTCTTGAGAATTAAAATTACAGTTAAATTATTTAATATTATTATCATTATTATTTGTTTTAATTAATATAAATAAATTTTAAAGTAAATATTTAGATAATATAATTAATGTCACGTGTCAGACACGATTCTAACTAGTTAACAGTTATAAAATAACGATAATTAAAATTAAACATTTAAAATAATAATAAAAAAACTTGAAGTTCCTATTATAAGTTAAAAATAATTTAGACATTAAAAGTGAATGTCAGGCATAATTTAAGCACTTATTTGGCTCGTATTAAGCGTTTCACGAATAGCAATTACAAAACAAGGAAAAAGGGTAAGCTTTCCCTTCACCCTTTCGGTTCTCGACTGAACCAAAACCCCTTTCTATCTCAAATATCAAAACTATAAACCCTTAACCAAATGAATTTTGAAATCTACCTCTAAAAGCTTTGATGAAGATTGAGAATGGTGGTAACAGGTTGATTTTTGGTTGTGGCAACAGTGATGGTTTGAAGATGATGGATGGTGGAAGCTTGAGATGGTCTAGAGTAAGTGAGGTGGTCGAGTGATTTTGGGGAATGTTTCGGTTTAAAAGTGGAGCTTTTGGATGAATGAGTGAGGTGTGAAGATGATGGTATTGGTGAGGGAGTATGGATTTTGAAGGTTGCAGGCGCAACAAGGGAGCTTGGGCAGTGGACTATGAAGTAATAAGGGGTATCGGTGATGAGTGAAGGTGAGCCAAGTGACTCGGGTAATGGAGTTCAGAATGGTGATTGGAATGGTGTTCGGAGAGTGGTGAGGATGATCAATTGATTCCCATGGGTAAAGAATGGTCAGCTGAGCTTGGAAATGAGGGTTTAAAAATGTTGCTCTTAAATCTTCCACAAGCTTATAAGAATAAGGTTATAAATGAAGCAAACGTTCATCGAACCGTTTATGAACCATTCAGCGAGAAGTTCGTTTATTTATTAAATGAACGAACATGAACAAGATTTTTTGTTCGTTGAATTAAATAAACGAACACGAACAAAAGGCTTCTTCGCTCATTTACGTTCGTGAATGTTTGGTAATCCGTTTGTTATGTTCGTTTAAATTTATTCAGATATGTTCATTTATATTTATTATATTACATAACAAAAGTATAATACTTACAAATTTTAAAAACACATATTACAAATATGAAATAAAAAAATAAACAAATACTCAATGTACGAGACATCAGATTTCTTAAGAAAAAATTAAACAATACTCAATATTCGTAAATTAAACAATACTCAATATTCGTTCGCGTTCATTTGCGTTCGTTTATTATTTTAACGAACGAACACGAACAAGCAATTATGTTCGTTTAGTTGTTCGTGTTCGTTTATTTATTCGGTTAAATTTAAACAAACGAATATGAACATACCCTTTTTCGTGTTTGTTTCGTTCGTTTACAGGCCTAGACAAGAAGATTCAAGTGGAGAGAATAGTAAAGATGAAGAGATGACCAAGCTTTTCAAGAAGTTCACCCGATTCATGAAGCATGAAAAGAAAGAATCAAGACATGAATCGAGAATGAAGATGAGGGATCCCATCATAAGCTTTGAATGTAAGAAGCTGGGACACGTCAAGTATGATTGTCCAAAGATGAAGAAGAAGGGATCAAACCATAAAAAGAAGGTATTTGTGGCTACATGGAGTGATGATGAGGACTCCACCGACGAATAGGTAGTTAACCTTTGTCTCATGGTCATCGAAGAAGATTCAAGGGTAACTTCTAATTCATCTACTTCAATTTTATATACATTTGACGAAATACAAGATGCCTATGATGATTTAGTTTTAAAGTTTAAAAATTATATTTTAAAAAACAAGAAAATAGTTTCGAATTAAAAAGTTCAAAATGATTTGATTTCTAAAAATAAAGATGAACTTGAAGCAAAGCTCAAGGATTTTGAGCAAAAAAATTTTGTTTTACAAAAATTGCTTCAAAAAGTTCATGAAGATCATCAAAGAAAGTTGGATAATCCTAAAAGGAAAAAGTTTAGATTTACAAAGATTTTGAAAAGAAAATTGGAGAATGCTCCAAATCTAATTTTGTAAAATCAAACTTTTACCAAAGACAATCTAGTTCCCCTAAATTTTCCAAAGGAAAAATGGTTAAAAATATTTGGGCCTCTAAGGGATTAATTTCTTCAAATAAAAAGGAAGAAATTGAAAAATGAATTTCAAAGGAAACTAAAATTTTGGACTAGTGCCAATAGATCCAAAGCAATTTGGATACTAAAATACAAATAATTGTCTTTTTAGGTGTGCTTGAGTAGTGATAAGAAATGTAGAATTTTTGGAAGCTTTTGACACACAAAGAAGGAAGGACACTTGAAGAATGAGAGACTTAACATCCTACTTTGGTTCAATTGGTAAATTTTGTTTTTGAATCAATTGTTTGATCATGTTTTCCAAGTCTAATTTTCATAATGATCTAAGCATGTTTGTATGACTCCTTGTTGTGCATAATTGTATATAGTTAGAGGAGCCTCAATTACATGAGTTACATATTTTGGCCTTTTATGCTCATATTAATGTTTTTGGCCTTAAACTTGTAGTGTTTGGTTGAATCTTGGTGAAACCATGCTTTTATGTTTTAAATGTTATGATTTGATAAGCATGTTGTTATTTTGTAGAAAAAAATGATCAAAACATATACCTAAGATAAGATCTCCTAAATCCTTTATATGAACTTAAGACTAAGTTGTGAAGCTTTTTGGGTTGATTTTGCTGCATATTTTCACTAGTTCGTGCATTCGGTATCGGTACTGCCCATATCGTACCAATATGGCCTTCAACCAAATATCGATATTGTCATATCTATATCGGTACGCAGAGTCAAAAAAGGATAATTTTGTCTCCTTTTTCCCATGCCTTGTATGCTTATTGATATATTTTTTTATATATAGCATGTTTATTGAATTTCATGTTGGTTATTTTATTTATTTAAAATTCAATACATTGCTCTTGAAGTTTGGACTAACTTTCTTTTGTTTCTTGATTAAGGGAAGCCATTTTTTAAAATTTTTTCATGTAAATCTTATTTTTGGTCTTTTCTTCATTGTTATCTTGTACCAACAAGTGTTTTCAAATTTTTTTTTGATATAACAAAAGGGAGAGAGATATGTATGGAAAATTAAATTTCGAAAGGAAAAGTGGGGAGCTTTAATATTTCCAAAAATATTATCTTTTCCTAAAAATATTTTTCTTAGGGGGAGAAATTTTAAAAGCAATTTTTCAAGTGGTTTTGTTATATCAAAAAGGGGAGATTGTTGAGATATTGATTTTGAAATAACTTAAAATAAAAAATGTTTTTGGACTTAAATTAATTTGTAAAAATATTTTAAAAAAGTCTATCAACTTGAAAAATATGTTTGTAGGGTTTTTGAAGTGATTTTGACATGTTTAAATGCTTTCAAAATAGCTCAACCGTCAAAAAACTAGCTTTGAGTACCAATACATTTTCTTCGATATCGATACTAAGTCAGTTATGTATCGCTACCCGTTGTCCCATGTACCAATATGTCTTTTATTTCCCAAGTTTTGACTTTTTTAATAGCAAAAAGAGTACCGATATGGCTTCAATAGTACCGATACTCAATGACTTGTACCGATACAAATGTATTGCGTCTTCAGTACCCAATGTAAAAATATCCAACGACTCTTTCTATTTGAGGCATGTATTGCTACACAAGCTCGTGTATCGATATTGGCTTGTCCTATTTGCATTTATTGCTGAAATTAAAGTCCCCAATGGCTCTAAATCAACACCAATGGTCATAAACGATCATAAGCTCCTTGGAGGGTTTAAAAGATCTCTTCAAGTATCCATGGAACAACAAGAAATCAAACTACTAACATTCAATGTTAGAGAAAGTGTTTTAGTGCTCATTTTTGTCATTATTTCTTTGTATAACACACTTGTGAACTTAATTGTTATATTTTCTCAAGTGTTATATTTTGGGTGAGAGCTTAAATTGCAAACTCATTTACCTAGAGAGATTTTTTTGTTTGCCAATTTGTAATTCTCTTTGTGAGATTGTTCTCAAAGCTTGGGTTATAAGCTTTGAGGTTGTGTAAAGGTTATATCCTTGAGCCTAGAAAATGAAAGACAAATTAGTGAATTTGTGGAAAATCTAGATAGCAAAGGTAGTGGAGGTAGATTTGGTTTAGAAGTCGAACCACTATGAATTATTGTGCATTTTTTTAAAATTCCTTTTGCATTTTTCTAAATCACTTAGAGGCCAATTCACCCCCTCTCTTAATGATTTTGGTTGATCCTTTGAGCAAAAAAATTAGTATTAGAGCCTCGTCTCTACGTTGAATTAACATCTTAGAGTCGATACTTGAAGTGCTCAACCTTTCTGCATCAACCAGAGCTTATGTCACTATCCATCCACAAGCCTTTTTACTTCAATGGTGCCCACTATTATTATTGGAATAATATGATGAAATTACTCATCAAATCAAACAACTACCTCTTTTGGGATGTAGTGATGGAAGGGTCATCTATTCCAATGAAGAGAGTAGGAGACCAACACGTCGAGAAAGAAAGACAAGAATGGACCAATAAAGATCGGAAGAAGTTGCAACTCAATGACAAAGTTATGTACATCTTGATTTGTGCTCTTGGTCTCGATGAGTATTTCAAGACGTCTTCTTGCCCAAGTGCCAAGGAGATTTTGGACCAGCTGAAAGTTACTTTTGAAGGTACAAATGAAGTAAAGGAGACCAAGATTGGACTCCTCAATCTAAGAAATGAGAACTTCAAGATGGACCCGAAAGAAGACATCAAAGCTATGTTCGATCGGTTCTTCGTTATAGTGAATGAGCTTAAAGGATTCGGAGAGATGATCCTGAAGGACAAGCTTGTGAAGAAGTTGATATATTCACTTCCTTATTCATGGGATTCCAAAAAGACCACCATCATAGTGTAGCCACTAAAAAATCCGAAGTATCCCACTTTTTCTTGAAAAAATTAATTTTGAGGGATTTCTTAAAAAATTGCCGTATTTTGAAAATAAAAAATGGAGTCGCCACCGGTCACTTGGGTTAGGTAGACCGAACACCAAAAAATAAACCAAAGATTCTTGCATTTTGAGTTCGGGAGTTGAATACGTGTAGAGAAGATTTCGTATCCCCACCACGACCAAACATGATACCAAATCAATTACCATTTTATTAATATAAAATTTTGCGAGTTAAAGTGACATTTAAATTAAAATTTGGTTATACATGTGAGTAATTTTTAAAAGTCTCGTTATTCGAGAATAAATGAAATCTACCACCAGTACGTCTGATGCTAGCCATGTTTACTCTTAAATAAAAAGACACCGCATGAACAATTTATATCTCGGTATGTAACATAAGAACATGGCATATGTATGAACAAAATACGGCATAAATAAAGCAAAAGGCCGTAAAGATTGCTATCGAATATGAATTTAATACATGCAACACATATTAACAAGCAAATATATATATAAACCCATACGGAAACTATATATATTATCTATGCTATACTGCATAACTAAATATCATATATTATTCGTATATTATACGGTATATATGATTATATTAAAAACTGTATAAACAAGCTGCACATACCTTATATATTATACATAAAAACATATCTATATAAGAAAAAAGAAATTAAAAAAGAAAAACAAAGAGAACACGACATTAAATGAGTTCTTAAAAAGGAAAACAAAATAAAGGAAAAACATTCTCAATTCATTTGACGAAGGCTTAATAGCTAAATAAGTGCCTAAATTATGTATAAGACTCACTTTTGATATTTAAATTATTTTTAATTCATAATAAGCGTTTAAAGTTTTCTTTGTTATTATTTTAAGTACCCGACCTTTAACTACCATTAATTTATAACCTTTAACTATTTACAGTCTAACACATAACATTAATTATATTATATAAATATTTACTTTAAAACTTAAATATTAAATAAAATAAATAATAATGATATAAACAATTTAACTGTAATTTTAATTCTCAAAGAGATAAACCACAAAATTAACTGTAACCCATTCTAACCTTTTTCTCTCGTCTCCCCTCTTCCCATCTTTTTCCCTGAAACTCTTCAAATAGCATAACCCAGATATACTAATATGTATCTGTACGCAATTGAAGTTACCAGCTGGGGTCTTTGATGGAAGGCATGGAACAGTCTTGGACAGTGGAACAACATATGCTTTCTTTCGGCGAGATGTCTTTGCTGCATTTAGGGATGCTTTAAGATCTGACAGCTTAGAGTGTCATATTCTTTTTAGTTTGATCACCAGTCAAGTTCTCACTTTCTATTCTATAATTAATACTATGTTAATTGAAGCTTAGAAAAGTTTTTTTATCTTGGCTGTGTGATTTAAGATCTTGTGCTTTGATTGCATTTTCATTTGCCTAGTAGATAAATGATACGCATTTTTCCATTTGTTCTAATGTATGCTACATTGAAGAGAGAGTTGGGAATTTATGCGTGTATATAACAAGGCAACTGTGGAGGAAGCTGAGTACAGATGCATATTAGTATATCTAGATTATACTATTTAGAATGTTTCTGGGGAAAAAGATGGGAAGAAAAGAGACGAGAGTGAAAGGGTTATAATGGGTTGCGGTAAATTTCGTGTTTTTACCTCTTGAGAATTAAAATTACAGTTAAATTATTTAATATTATTATCATTATTATTTGTTTTAATTAATATAAATAAATTTTAAAAAGTAAATATTTAGATAATATAATTAATGTCACGTGTCGAACACGATTCTAACTAGTTAACAGTTATAAAATAACGATAATTAAAATTAAACATTTAAAATAATAATAAAAAAACTTGAAGTTCCTATTATAAGTTAAAAATAATTTAGACATTAAAAGTGAATGTCGGCATAATTTAAGCACTTATTTGGCTCAATATTAAGCGTTTCACGAATAGCAATTACAAAACAAGGAAAAAGGGTAAGCTTTCCCTTCACCCTTTCGGTTCTCGACTGAACCAAAACCCCTTTCTATCTCAAATATCAAAACTATAAACCCTTAACCAAATGAATTTTGAAATCTACCTCTAAAAGCTTTGATGAAGATTGAGAATGGTGGTAACAGGTTGATTTTTGGTTGTGGCAACAGTGATGGTTTGAAGATGATGGATGGTGGAAGCTTGAGATGGTCTAGAGTAAGTGAGGTGGTCAGTGATTTTGGGGAATGTTTCGGTTTAAAAGTGGAGCTTTTGGATGAATGAGTGAGGTGTGAAGATGATGGTATTGGTGAGGGAGTATGGATTTTGAAGGTTGCAGGCGCAACAAGGGAGCTTGGGCAGTGGACTATGAAGTAATAAGGGGTATCGGTGATGAGTGAAGGTGAGCCAAGTGACTCGGGTAATGGAGTTCAGAATGGTGATTGGAATGGTGTTCGGAGAGTGGTGAGGATGATCAATTGATTCCCATGGGTAAAGAATGGTCAGCTGAGCTTGGAAATGAGGGTTTAAAAATGTTGCTCTTAAATCTTCCACAAGCTTATAAGAATAAGGTTATAAATGAAGCAAACGTTCATCGAACCGTTTATGAACCATTCAGCGAGAAGTTCGTTTATTTATTAAATGAACGAACATGAACAAGATTTTTTGTTCGTTGAATTAAATAAACGAACACGAACAAAAGGCTTCTTCGCTCATTTACGTTCGTGAATGTTTGGTAATCCGTTTGTTATGTTCGTTTAAATTTATTCAGATATGTTCATTTATATTTATTATATTACATAACAAAAGTATAATACTTACAAATTTTAAAAACACATATTACAAATATGAAATAAAAAAATAAACAAATACTCAATGTACGAGACATCAGATTTCTTAAGAAAAAATTAAACAATACTCAATATTCGTAAATTAAACAATACTCAATATTCGTTCGCGTTCATTTGCGTTCGTTTATTATTTTAACGAACGAACACGAACAAGCAATTATGTTCGTTTAGTTGTTCGTGTTCGTTTATTTATTCGGTTAAATTTAAACAAACGAATATGAACATACCCTTTTTCGTGTTTGTTTGTTTAGTTTTACAGCCTAGACAAGAAGATTCAAGTGGAGAGAATAGTAAAGATGAAGAGATGACCAAGCTTTTCAAGAAGTTCACCCGATTCATGAAGCATGAAAAAAAGAAAGAATCAAGACATGAATCGAGAATGAAGATGAGGGATCCCATCATAAGCTTTGAATGTAAGAAGGCTGGGACACGTCAAGTATGATTGTCCAAAGATGAAGAAGAAGGGATCAAACCATAAAAAGAAGGTATTTGTGGCTACATGGAGTGATGATGAGGACTCCACCGACGAATAGGTAGTTAACCTTTGTCTCATGGTCATCGAAGAAGATTCAAGGGTAACTTCTAATTCATCTACTTCAATTTTATATACATTTGACGAAATACAAGATGCCTATGATGATTTAGTTTTAAAGTTTAAAAATTATATTTTAAAAAACAAGAAAATAGTTTCGAATTAAAAAGTTCAAAATGATTTGATTTCTAAAAATAAAGATGAACTTGAAGCAAAGCTCAAGGATTTTGAGCAAAAAAATTTTGTTTTACAAAAATTGCTTCAAAAAGTTCATGAAGATCATCAAAGAAAGTTGGATAATCCTAAAAAGGAAAAAGTTTAGATTTACAAAGATTTTGAAAAGAAAATTGGAGAATGCTCCAAATCTAATTTTGTAAAATCAAACTTTTACCAAAGACAATCTAGTTCCCCTAAATTTTCCAAAGGAAAAATGGTTAAAAATATTTGGGCCTCTAAGGGATTAATTTCTTCAAATAAAAAGGAAGAAATTGAAAAATGAATTTCAAAGGAAACTAAAATTTTTGGACTAGTGCCAATAGATCCAAAGCAATTTGGATACTAAAATACAAATAATTGTCTTTTTAGGTGTGCTTGAGTAGTGATAAGAAATGTAGAATTTTTGGAAGCTTTTGACACACAAAGAAGGAAGGACACTTGAAGAATGAGAGACTTAACATCCTACTTTGGTTCAATTGGTAAATTTTGTTTTTGAATCAATTGTTTGATCATGTTTTCCAAGTCTAATTTTCATAATGATCTAAGCATGTTTGTATGACTCCTTGTTGTGCATAATTGTATATAGTTAGAGGAGCCTCAATTACATGAGTTACATATTTTGGCCTTTTATGCTCATATTAATGTTTTTGGCCTTAAACTTGTAGTGTTTGGTTGAATCTTGGTGAAACCATGCTTTTTATGTTTTAAATGTTATGATTTGATAAGCATGTTGTTATTTTGTAGAAAAAAATGATCAAAACATATACCTAAGATAAGATCTCCTAAATCCTTTATATGAACTTAAGACTAAGTTGTGAAGCTTTTTGGGTTGATTTTGCTGCATATTTTCACTAGTTCGTGCATTCGGTATCGGTACTGCCCATATCGTACCAATATGGCCTTCAACCAAATATCGATATTGTCATATCTATATCGGTACGCAGAGTCAAAAAAGGATAATTTTGTCTCCTTTTTCCCATGCCTTGTATGCTTATTGATATATTTTTTTATATATAGCATGTTTATTGAATTTCATGTTGGTTATTTTATTTATTTAAAATTCAATACATTGCTCTTGAAGTTTGGACTAACTTTCTTTTGTTTCTTGATTAAGGGAAGCCATTTTTTAAAATTTTTTCATGTAAATCTTATTTTTGGTCTTTTCTTCATTGTTATCTTGTACCAACAAGTGTTTTCAAATTTTTTTTTGATATAACAAAAGGGAGAGAGATATGTATGGAAAATTAAATTTCGAAAGGAAAAGTGGGGAGCTTTAATATTTCCAAAAATATTATCTTTTCCTAAAAATATTTTTCTTAGGGGGAGAAATTTTAAAAGCAATTTTTCAAGTGGTTTTGTTATATCAAAAAGGGGAGATTGTTGAGATATTGATTTTGACATAACTTAAAATAAAAAATGTTTTTGGACTTAAACTAATTTGTAAAAATATTTTAAAAGTCTATCAACTTGAAAAATATGTTTGTAGGGTTTTTGAAGTGATTTTGACATGTTTAAATGCTTTCAAAATAGCTCAACCGTCAAAAACTAGCTTTGAGTACCAATACATTTTCTTCGGTATCGATACTAAGTCAGCCGTACCGGTACCCGATTGTCCCATACTGATACGCCCTTTATTTCCCAAGTTTTGACTTTTTTTAGTAGCCAAACTGAGTACTGATACGGCTTCATTCGTACTGATACTCAATGACCTGTACCGATACAGATGTATTGCGTACCAGTACCCAATGTAAAAATATCCAACGACTCTTTCTATTTGAGGCATGTATTGCTACCCGAAGCCCGTGTATCGATACCAACTTTCCTATACTGCATTTATTACTGGAATTAAAGTTACCAACAACTCTAAATCAACACCAATGGTCATAAACAGTAACAAGCTCCTTAGAGGGTTTAAAAGACCTCTTCAAGCAGCCATGGAACAACAAGAAATCAACAACCAACATTCAATGTTAGAGAAAGTGCTTTAGTGCTCATTTTGTATTATTTCTTTGTATAACACACCTGTGAGCTTAATTGTTATATTTGTTCAAGTGTTAGGTTTTGCGTGAGAGCTTACATTGCAAACTCATTTGCCTAGAGAGATTTTTTTTTGTTTGCCAATTTGTAATTCTCTTTGTGAGAGTTTCTCAAAGCTTTGGGTTATAACTTTGAGGTTGTGTAAAGGTTATCCCTTTGAGCCTTGAAAAAAAAGTAAGACAAATTAGTGAATTTGTGGGAAATCCTTAATGTGAATAGCTAAGGTAGTGGAGGTAGACTTGGTTTAGAAGTTGAATCACTATAAATCATTGTACAATTTTTAAATTCCTTTTGCTTTTATCATAATCACTCAAATGCCAATTCACTCCCTCTTGATGATTTCGGTTGATCGTTTGCGTATAATAGAGAAAGAATAAATAAAGAGAGAAGAAGAGTGATTTGAAGGTTCTGAAAAAATAAAGGAAATAAGTTTTTTGAGAGAAAACAAGCATTGTTAAGAGATAAAAACGAGTTTGAAAAAAAGAGGGATAGTTTTACTGTCGCTTTAGGAATCCTTAGAGGAAGCTAGTCTCGGCTCTCTACTCTATTACCAAATTCCATCGTTGTATGTTAAGCCAACATTTTCTTATAAAAAAACAATAAAATTTATTGAACTAAAAATCTAGCATAAGTTGGAGAACATCAAAGAGAACATGTAGATAAATGTTATGATCACAAGTAACCAATGCTTTGAAATCAAATGCTCAAGATAGATTTTATAGATAAAACAAAGAAAATTACAACAACAGAGAATGAAAAGGAAATAAGAGGAGAATAGAAAATTAGAAATAAATGAGGGAATAAAAAGTGAGCATTTTGATAACAATTTTCCATGCCACATTTTGTTGCACCCTTTTTCTTATAAAGCTAAACAATTATATCATGTCGTTACCCTGCACAGCTGTAATGATTACATGGCTGCTTGCTTGCTTCTTAACCATCCATAATAATACCATCTCATGGAAAAAAAGAACACGATCCTCAAGGTTCCATTAAGAAAATTCAACACAGTAAACTCCAAATTCAACAATAACTACAAATTCTTCACTTACCATCTCACGAGTATGCTTAAAGAGAACATTAACTTTCAAAGGCTCGTCATTCTGATGCTTCAAATGTATGCCTAGAGAAACAAAGATTCGTAGACAATTCTCCACGGTCGTGGTATTTATTTTCTGTCTATTTACCGATACACTTAAGAAGAATCTAACCTCAGAATTGAAATCTTGTATAAAGTTATATAATAGAGTGTATAGTACTTCCATGATTGTTACCGGAAACGTAGCAGCTGATGCCACCGGAGTTGGCGGGGCTTCTCTAAATGCATCAGGGAGAACCTTAACAACACCCATCCAAACATCTAGAAATCAAAGAAGCATAGGTAAATTCATCCTACCTTTGCATTAAATTGAATACATCCTTAGTTGCAATGAATTTTCCCTACCTTCAAGCATATCAACAAGAGCATTCCACAATAACAAACAATCCTCTAAAACTTTGCGGCAGTGATTGTAGCAGTCGAATTCTTTACCATGTTTCATATTTGCTGATCTAGCACAAAGAGGCAGGATGCTAGCAATCGTAACATAATTGGGTTCAACCCAGAAACCAACATCTCTTGAAATAGGAAAGATGCTTCTTCAAACTTATCAATGTGAGTGTAACCAGAAAGCATCGAGTTCCAAATAATTATTCTCCTTTCTTTCATTGACCGAAAAAAGATATCAGCATGCCTGAGGTCTTTGTACGTAGAAAACATTGTAATCAAAGCATTTCTAACATTCTTGAACTCATCATACCAGCTCTGAACTGCAGAACCATGAACTTATTTACCCACTTTCAAAGGCTTCAATATCTGAACATTGTTGGACAAAAAAAGGTTAATAATCCAAGGAAATAATAATAATAATCAATAAAATAAATGCGATAAAATTATTATTATAATAAACAGAACAAAACAATTACAAAAATAATATTTAAAATATAAATCAACTATTAAAGCAATAAATTAGAACCATTTATTTGTATCCGGGCAGCAATTCGGATGAATAGATTTGTTGAGGCCCGTGAAACACAGTTTCCTTAAGACAGATCCGTCCGCTCTTATGGTGCTTGAGAAACGTTGGACGTCAATCTCCTAGGATACAACAACAGAATGATCAACTGCATTAGCACATATGCAGAGATCACGAACTGGATCTTGCCTTCTTCTACCACCGTAGAAAAAATGAATGAAAACCAAATGCAGAATGGTTTTTAGAGAAAATGGGAGAGTTGAGAGAAATTTCTCTCTTTCTTGCAACTTTCATTGTTCGCTTGCTGTGATTTCTCATCTTGCTGAAGCCTCCTTTTATAGGCGAGCAATGATAGAGTTCTAGTCACAATTGAACTCAAATTCATAATTTAAAATTCAAAAAAACGTATTATCTGATAATATCTATCTAAATATAGATTATTCAGATTCTCAAAATCTATTTTTGAATTTCAAATTATTTGACTAATTCTTGGATGAGGATTTCGTATTTGGGCTAAAATTTCGATAGGTCCATGCAAGGACTCACCAATTCGGACATTCACGTTCACCCATGTCGTGCATGCGCACAATCCACAATCTTTGGTAAGCTTATTCAACAACCCATTGGTTGTTTCCACTATATACACACCTTCCACACTTGGTCTCTAACCAATGTGAGATTCAAGCTTACTCTTTCCTCTCCAATCATTGCAAGTTCCCTACTTTGAGCATCAATTTCTAATTCATCACTAAACCAATTTGAGCATATGAGATATTGTTGTAAAGATCTCATGGAGTAGAATATGAACACGTAAATTTATTATTCAATTCTCCATCTTTACCCATTGAATTTATGCCTCAAAGTTTCCATATGATCACAATTTCCCAACAATCCCCCACATGAATGAAATTGATTTTTTAAAACCATTTTGACTCGATGTGGTGATAGATTCTAAGATCAATAGTTGCATATGATAGGTAAATGTCCACCCTTGAACCTTCCCTTGTGAAAGTATGTTTACTTTACTGGCTGACCAGTAGACGCGATGTCCTTCAACTATTCTGCCGTTCGTGTAAACATGATATACTCCACACAACTATTTCTCTAGCAAGAATTTTAGTTCTCATGGGTATGTCCGTATGGTCGTGGAAGTTGTCTGGTTTTGCGAGAGTTTGAGAGAACTATACCCAATAGTCTCCTCCAAGTGGCCCTACTTCACTCTTACATAGGTGACTTATGTTGCTCGGCTTCACCGACACTCACAATGGTCATTAAAAGCATTGCTTATCCTGTTCCACTTTTGATCACTATTTACATCATAGGAATGGACTTGGGAGAATAACCCCCACAGTGACCGCACAAGGTCTATGCAATTAGGTTGTCCCTTTGAACCTAGATCTTGGGATCTCTAGTAAGCTAGGTAGGGTTTTCCTTCACGTAGCGCCTTTATTTTCCATGGGCTTTATTCCCATTCCTTTCGATGTTTTCTCAACTTGATCTCGATTTAACCATTTGGTTAGCGGATCCACAATGTTATCCTTTGATTTTTCACAATCAATAGAGACAACTCTATTTGAATCAGTTGTCTAATTGAGTTATGGCTATACTAGAATCATCCTTCTCAAGAATTTGTCCATATAGTGTGACTGAGTCAATATGAGACCTTCATATGACTGTTTGATTTGGATGCCCAAAATCAATTATGTCATTCTCATATTTTTCATGTCAAACCTTGAATTTAACATGCCATTGGTACACTTACCATTTCATTGTTACGTATAACAATGTGTGTTATCAACATAGGAACATATATTTTAATGCACACATTTGTCACACTCTAATTTGTCATTATGATAATATTTTCATTTCAACCTTTTGTTGAACGTATGGACAATTTTTTTTTCATTTACTATGGTATTGAGAATATTACTGTAATACCCCCACACCTAGCCTAAAAGGTATCACATAGCTAGAGGTGGACAATCTAACTTGTCAACAAGTTAGCATTTGAACAAAGAAAGGAAGTTCAACCAAAAAACTAGTATCCCTAATTCATTCGAGTCCATCAACCATAATCACACAAGCAAAATCATCCTATTAACAAACATCAAGCCAACCATGTCATATACAAGACTTTAGTTAATTTATTTACAAACCATCATAAAGCACTCAAAATAACATAGCTAGCCAATACAATCTAGTGCCACCTTCTAGGAGTTTAAAATGTAAAAACTTCAAAACATACATTTGATCTTCTCGTGACCTTGCTTTGACTCCCCGAGTTCGATCTAGATATCAACCTCTCCTGAAAACATCAAGGTGAGGGATTAGGATAGTAGTCTCGCAAGATAAATTAAACAAGGAGTGGAAATAATGTGACAAATGATTCATTATTTAACTATTCGATCTATAAGCACCAATATCATCGAGACTATATATCCAAACAATCTAACGATATTCTTTTACATAACATGCGCACTAATCTAAAATCAAGAAGCTTACTTCTTTTAAGCTTACACAATTTAATCAACATGCTTCCAAATAAGAGTTATACAAGCAACTCCTCAAGTTTTTCGAATAAAACAAGCTAAACTCTTTAGTGATTCTTATGTACAAGCAATTTAATTGATTTATATGGCCTTGACTAGTTACTAGTCTAGATGTATAATCTCAATTCACAAATATGATCAAGCAATGGTAACTTATACCATTGAGACTTATAACTTTTTCAATCATTTCAAGGGTACATTAGTACCGTTCAAGGGACCGTAGTCCAAATCAAGCTGAGCTCAGGCCTCTTTATTGGCATGCCAATCTAGCTAAAACTAAAACTAATCAAGGCTCTTACATAATTTCAATAGATCAATATGTACTCTTTTATAATTTCAAGTACTCAGTCACATACACAATATGCTACGTGAAGCATTCCAACTAACCAATTCATTCTCATGCTCGAATATGTATTAATTAATATTCATACATACCGGGATATGATGGCCTTACTAAGCATTAGCAACCCATGGCAAGCATAGGTATTTAGGCCTCATGAAACAATCAAATAATTCAACTCAAAGAACAATCTTAAGCTAGATCAAAATACAATTTACACTCACAATACTCTGAGCTATTCTTGATCGTGAATCGTCACTCCCTTTTGCCTCTCGTTCCCTTGATCAATTCCCCTTTTGTTTAAATATAACAATAATTTAACAATGCATTAGAAACAATCAATTGGACGATTCCAGCATTGGTCATGGTTTAATTATACAAAACAGTCACCCCATTAGCACCTTAACAATTCAAAACTGCCTACCAAAATACTTCACTTATTCATGCTCCTTAATTTATTTTCTTTATCAATTAAAGCCTCCAAAATAGTGATAACTAACATCATTTACAAAATTATAGATTTAACACTTAACTTATACCAAGCATTGTTTTATCTAAACAATTTTCCATCAGAATAGTCCCACACAGTACTGCTTGATATAGGGCAGTTTTT
This sequence comes from Hibiscus mutabilis, assembly GCA_019671005.1. Classification (NCBI taxonomy): domain Eukaryota; kingdom Viridiplantae; phylum Streptophyta; class Magnoliopsida; order Malvales; family Malvaceae; genus Hibiscus; species Hibiscus mutabilis. The sequence goes on from CM033711.1 coordinate 52,207,678, forward strand.
TTGCTCACTTAATCACCTATATTTTCATTAAGGTCCATCCTACACCCTTCCCCTGTTTCCTTAAGATTTCATTTTGAACCTCCTTCTTTGTTAATCCAAATTTTAGTCACCAAAGCAATGTTTAAGCAATCTAAATTACAACAATGTTTGACAGTTTTTAATACAAGACGAGATTAAATTAGGGGAGTTTCCACTTTTCAAAATTCTTCTCATACATCATTCAATACATTCAATTCATATAAATAAGCTCTAGGTTACCAATTCACATTTCAATTTTACTTAATTCCCCTTTCTATACTACCTTCTACTGAAACAAACATTCAACTTAAGTAAATGTTCTACCAAACAATAATCAACCCTAATGTAATTATCACTAAACCACATTCTAAATCAAGGAATTAACAAGAGAACTTTCATTCATAGATATGCCAACTTAAATCAAGCATCAAGACCATTTCTATCCAAGCTAGCTAACCCTTGATCAAAGTTCGCTCTCTCTATTGTTTATTTTCGGTGCAAGGAGGAATGAAGAAGATGACAAACATTTTGTTTGTTATTCTCCTAAATAAAAACCCACGTGGCCTCTTCATACCATGCCACATTCAAATTCCCTAATTAAATTTTTAATTACCATACAAACCTACGAGTTTGTATATTAAACTTTAAAGTCACCTTAATTAAGCTTCTTTATTTCTTGTTCTCTCAATTCGGCCCAACTAAACATACATTTAGTTACTCCATTAAATTTCCTTAAGATTAAAGTCAAGATATTTTCCCAAGTCAAAATTTAGGGTGTTACAAATACCTTTGCAAGACACCCCCATATTTTTATGTAGTTGTAGGAAGGTTTTATTTCCTTCCATAACTCATATGGTGTCTTGTCTCTTTGAGAAGAAGTAAATAGTTGATAGAACAACTCCCCCACATGTTAGGCACATTTTGAAGTTTCAATTCTTATCTTCAAAATCATTGTACCCTTTCATGTTGGAACGTTACTCACATAGAGTTTCTCCAAATTAACCGATTTATTAAGTTTGGGTTTCAACATCTTACTTATAGAGAATAATTTCTTAACAACATCTTTCCTTTTAAGCAAAACACTAGTTTGTTCTATCATGAAGGTAACAAATTTCCTTCAAACAATTGTTCGCCATATCAATTGTTATGACTAAATTTTGTCACAACATTGATCTCGTTTGGAAGTCTATAGTCCGAGGACTTATTCCCTATCTTATGGCAATTGAAGAATTTTGCATGAAATTTAGCTTCTTGAACACATAGCTTAACTTGCGATTTGAAGTCATTTTTAACTTCCACTACGTTTGCCACGATAATATTTGTCTTAGCAATATTTACCTTAATAACAATTGAAGGTGGTAACAATATTTACATAATCCTCTCTAATCATAAGAGGATCATCCTTCAGATATTTGACCAGGGTTATCATGGTCAAATACACAAAAATTTGGAATCATCCATTTATGGTCCAACGGTCCTCACGATTCTTTAGCCATTTTCAAACACTGTGCACTTCATAGCATGCATCAGAATAGGCTTTAAGAATTTAATTTTGACATAGAGAACAAAGTTCTTATATGGTTTGATTCGAGAACTCAGTCAGAATCAATGCTTTGAATTTGGTAACCAATGTTACTTCCAGAAATAAATTCATCAATTTATTTCCAAAATAGAATCATACTTGATTCTTAAGAAATAATAAATTTGAGTTATTTCTTTTTCCAAAATAAATTCACCAATTTATTTCAAGATTGAATCATTCTAGATTCCCACGAAATTAAATCCAACGGTTTATTTTCCTTAACAAATTAGAATCAACGAATGATTCTAGCATAGAAATAAATTTAATGATTTATTTTCTTTTACAAAACTGAATCATACTTAATTCCCAATAAATTCAACGATTTATTTTCCATACCGAATAGAATTATACAAGATTCTTACGGGAATAAATTCAATGATTTATTTTCCTTCCAACGTTAGAATCATACAAGATTCTCTTGAAAATAAATTCAATAATTTATTTTCTTTTCTAAAATTAGAATCAACGTAAGATTCTAATGAAGAGATAAATTTAGTAATTTATTTCCATCATATCTTCTGTTAAACAACATAGATTTAACCAATAGAAATCAAAAGGAATCAATCCTTTGATTTTACTTCCATTGTTTATTGTTTGGAAGATCAAGTAAACCCATAAAAACGACAAGAATTAATTCCCGAAACAAATTATTTAAAAGATCTTTGTTTCCAAAACAAACCACGAAATTTCTCATGTTTATCCTACATTTTTTCATGGAAAATTATTGGTTGGAATAACAATCTAAAGTGTTTCCAAACACACAAATAATAATAATTTTAATAATAATAATAATTTCACAAGAATACAATATTTCTTCTCGTGATCCATCTCCCAATTGAGGATCATTTTTCTTGGCAACAAAGCCATTTCTTTTGTTTGTTCTAAGACAATAAAGAAACAAACACGAAATCTATAATAATTCTAATAAATCGAAAATTATTTTATTTATTTTCGATTTTGGTTTTTCATAAAATCCGTAACCTCAGTTACTCCCAACGACAATTTCTGCAAAACAAATTTGTCCCATTTATTATTTTTTTGAGATCCAAGCAAACTTGTTAAAACGGCAGGATAATTCCTGAAAATGAATTTGTTTGCTTTCTCACAGCTGTACTTATTTCGAATCGCCTTGGATTAGACCCTGTCTTAAGATTGTTGGACAAAACAATGTTAATAATCCAAGGAAATAATAATAATCAATAAAATAACTATGATAAAATCATTATTATAATGAACAGAACAAAACAATTAAAAAATAATATTTGAAATATAAATCAAATATTAAAGCAATAAATTAGAACCATTTACTTGTATCCGGGCAGCAATTCAGATGAATAGATTTGTTGAGGCCTGTGAAACACAGTTTCCTTAAGACAGATTTGTCTGCTCCTATGGTGCTTGAGAAACATTGGACGTCTATCTCCTAGGATACAACAAAAGACTGATCAACTGCATTAGCACATATGTAACACATCGAAATCTTGCCTAGTCAAAATTAGGTTCCGTTGATCAAAAACCCTGTATCGAAAATGTTTAAATATTTTTTTGGTGTTCACGACAAGGTCACCTGTATTGAAGTTGGACTCTAATTCAGTCAAATTATTGTTTAAAGACCTTATTGGGATTATAGGAATCCTTTAGTGGCTAAATTATAAAAATTGGAAGTTTAGGGATAAAAGTATAAGGGGATGGAAGTTGAGGGACTAATCTTGCGATTAGCCCCTCCTCAATTATAAATCCCACACATGGGATAACCTGGAGAGCTTCCTTCATTACAAGGAAAGCCCTTCATTTAAAACAAAGAGAATAGCTAGGAATTGAACTTACCAGAAATAATCCCCAAGCAAGCAGCTCACCTTATTGTTGTCTTCCACCTCCAAGCACACACCTCCATTGTTGAGGTTGAAGAGAGAGCTTAGTGTGATCAGTTTATTGTTATCGAAACGATCCTAGCTAACGGGTAAGCGTATTCCCTTAAGCTATTATTGAATTCCATGGATATATCAAGCTAAATCACAAGCTAAGGTTTGGCCATCCAGGGAGTTTAATAGCTAATATCTATTTAAAGCTTCGATATTGATTTTGACATCGTTATATTGATTTCGGTATCGTATTATTGAATCTAATCGAATCCTATTGTTTCTACCTAGTTCAAGAAGCTGGTAGAGATCATCCACCGTCACCAACAAAAGCTAGGAATAATGGATTTCTATCTGAGAGCCTTGAAAGCTTCAGAATATCGAGGTGAGTGTAGTCGGAGTCTCAAGATTAGGCTAGGTGCCTTTCCCGACATCATCGTTAATAGAGTTGTCATTGTTAATTTCGTTGTTAAGGATTATTACATCGAATCACTTATAGGACATCATGGTAAGTATAGGTAAGTTATTGCAACAAGTATTGAGCATTGTCAATGCCATCTTCTTTTTCATTGAACATCGGACATAGCTATCGTTGTAATTGAGTGTTGTTACTATCATTATCATCACCATTGTCGTTGAACTATGAAAGTATATGACATTGACATAGCATCGATATAGCATTGATATAGCATTGATGTAGCCATTGTCATTGGTCATTAATGTTAACATCGTCACTATTATGGAAATATTGTAGATGAAGCATCGACCATTATTGATGTCATTGAGACCATTGGACATTGCCATTGTTATTGAACATAGACACCGGAATATTGTTTATTGGTAAGAACATCGAATACGAATATTGATATTGAACATGAATTATCAAAATTTTCACTAGACCTTGGATTCAAAGGACATTGGATACAATTGGCATGCCATAGAATTCATGAGCTCAGTGTACGGGTGAATTATGGTCCTAGGGCTACGGCCTATATTGATTTGGCGAGGCGGAGGAATATGTTGTGATATTGGTCATATTGGCGAGGCATAGGGACTAGACCATTCATTGATTTGGCGATGCGTAGGAATTTGCGTATCCATTATTCGGAATTGATCCAAGGTTTATTGATGAAATATGGATTTGTTGTTATTGAACATGATCATTGCATTGTTACCATGGATCTATTGCATTGTTATTGAAAAGATATGAATTGAAATGCATTTCATTTCATCCATTTTAGGTTAAGAGATTCAACGCCAGAGATCGGAGAAGTTGTTGCGTTGTACAAGTCACAAGCAAGTTCAAAGTAATGTATATCGTACCTACGAACTCCTAGTAGGGTGGAAAAGTAATTATAAGAGTCATACAAGGTCCTTTTGATATGTGTCTTTTGTGTTTGTGGTGTAATAGTGCTTAATGCCCTTATGGCCCTTTTGGAATGACATAAAAGTGACTAAAATGCATATTTGGCTCTAAAAGGTGAAAACATAGTAAATGGATTCAGATCAACATGAAAATTTTTATATTAGTAGCTTACTGGTAAAATTTCATTACATTTGAAACCTGATTGATATGTTAAATCGAATAAAAACCAGATAAAATCTATCATTGCAGGGCAGGGCGTATCGATACGGTTTATGGTGTATCGATACTACCTTGCATATTTGGTCAGGTCAACGATGGTCAACAAGGGGAGTATCGATACAGCCTAAGAGTATCGGTACAGATTTTGGCTACTAGAATTTGGGTGTAAAAATTGTATCGATACGTGGTCAACCTGTATCGGTACGACCCTCAACCGTATCGATACGAGTCTATCAAATTGAATCTGGAATTTGGGAATTAGGTTAAAGCGTACCGATACAACCATAAGGGTATCGGTACGGTGACAGTTAAATCTGTTAAAAGATGAAGAACCCAGTTTTGTATTGTTTACAGTATGGTCATTAATTAATGCATGAATTAATTGAATAGGTGAACGAATTCCGAATAGTATAAAAATTTGTACACTCACTGTTTGTATGATGAATTTTATTTTGGTAAGGTTAATTTCATAAAACGACCACTAAAATACTGGAATTGCAGTTAAGTCTCTAAAACTTGTACATGTTATAATTTGGTCCTAATTGGATAATCATAGACTCGAAATAGATTAATTGAAATTTTATACTACTCATTCTTGAATGTATGGCCTGTTATCATCTCTTATTATATGAAATTATTGTAGCATACTCTGACCCAGTTCTCGACCAGGCCGGGAAGGGGGTGTTACATTTGTGGTATCAAAGCTAGAGTCTAGTCTATTCTAGGACTAAACCAAAGCTTATTGCATTATTATTGTGTTACTTTGCCACCTAGTAGTTGTACATGGTGTATATTGTGACTTATCGACTAATTCGATCTCTTTACGTTATAGATATGTCTAAGACAAACGAGACTCACATTCACGAGCATGCCACCGGCTCCTCGACTCATGGCGAGGAAGTAAAGGGAGGGGATCTACCAAACCCACCTAATCCCCCACCTTAGCATGCCGAGCAGGTAGTGTCTGATGCATAGGCAGAATATTATCGGAACATGGCTGACATGTGCAGGCAATTCATGGCATCTATTAGGGCTGAGATGGTGGTGCAATTGACCCCACCATTTGTCCAGTATACTTGAGCCCCTATTGATAAGTTGGCATCACTCCGAGCCTACACCTCCACCAGACAGGATGATGACGGTCTTGAGACTGCGGAATATTGGTTGGACAACGCGCTAAGGATCTTGAACAAACAATTACAGTGCTCATACGAGCACAAGCTGGTATGTTCCCTTGCATTGCTAGCTGATGAGCATTACAGTGGTGGGAGACCATTATTCTTACCGTCCTCGAAGAATCAATCACTTGGGAGTTCTTCCTTCAAGAATTATAAAAGAAGTACATTAGCGAGTATTATCTCGCAGAAAGATGCAACATCTTTCTCCATCTGAAGCAGGGCGGTCGACCTATTGAGTAGTACATTCATGATTTTTGTAAGTACTGCCATTATGGTGCAGAGTACATCAAGAGGAAGAAGACAAGTGCATGATGTTTATTGCTAGGCTCAGCGATGAATTCTGCCCTATGTTTACTACCTTGGGGATCACCGATTTCCAAGATCTTGTGAACCGACTTAAGGCCATTGAAGCTGCACAGAAGACCTTGAGATCAGGTGGAACTAGTAGGACCGAAAAAAGGTTTAGGGATGATTCCTGACCTCTCAGGTGGAATAAAAAGAGTAAGAATCAAGGCCCTAAGCAAAATGTGTATTCCCAACCTTTTGGTTCTGGGAATATCGAGAAGCCTCAAATGGTGACTCAGTCTTTTGCCAAGACGGCCTCAGTTGAAAGCACTAGAGGCTTCAACTGAAACACACAGAATCCAGTTTGCAACTACTGCTAGAAACGACATCCAACAGGTCAGTGTCGTAAGCAGACTGGAGCATGCTTCTATTGTGATGAACAGGGTCATTTCATTCGTGATTGTCCCTTGGGTGCAACCAAGTCTATTACTACACCAGCAAGTTTTGCATTCCCCACTCAGTCCTTCCGAGGTAAGGGGTCAAGACAAGGTTTATCAGGAGCTACAGGGAGACCTAGTGGCTTTGGCAAGGCACCAAGTAAGCAAGAATCCAAGACTCTTGCTCAGATGTACCATGTGAGGAGCAGGGAAGAGGAAGATGAGCTGTATTCCTATTATTTATATGCATTGATTGACCCTAGCTCTACTAATTCCTTTATAAGTGTTGTACTGGTCAAGAAGTATGGAACGACTAGTGAACCTACAACATCGGGGATCTTTGTAACTAACCCACTTGGTGATTGTGTCACAATAAACTTTGTATGTAAGAATTGCCCTATGTTGATTCAAGGAATTCCTTTCATGGTCGATCTGTTGGCTTTACTGATCTATGAGTTTGATGTGATACTGGGTCTAGATTGGCTTAGTGAGCATCAAGCATGGGTGGATTGTAATAAACGAAGATTGTATATCTGAGTCCTTGGCAAGAAGAGCATTGTGTTGATGAATTCCAGAAATCCTTCCTTGTATGCCTTGACAATTGAAGCTAAAGATGGGCCACCGTTATCGGATGTTGATACTGTGTGCGAGTTACCCGATGTCTTTCTCGATGAACTCTCGGGTTTACTCCCAACCTGTGAGGTTGAATTTAGCATCGACGTGCAACATGGAATTGCTCTAGTATCCATTGCAGCATATCGAATGGCAGTCGTTCAGCTGAAGGAGTTGAAAGTTCAGATTCAAGATTTTCTTGATAAAGGTTTCATTCGACCGAGTTCTTCTCCCTGGGGAGCTCCGATTCTCTTTGTGAAGAAGAATTATGGTTCCATGAGACTATGTATTGATTACCGGCAGTTGAACAGGGTGACCATCAAGAACAAATATCCGTTGCCAAGGATTGATGACCTATTCGATATGCTCAAGGATGCCACTGTGTTTTCCAAGATTGATTTGAGGTATAGTTATTATCAAATGAGAGTTAAAGAATGTGATGTGCCCAAAACCGCCTTTTGTACAAGATATGGTTACTATAAATTATTGGTGATGTCATTTGGGTTAACCAATGCACCGGCAACTTTCATGGACCAAATGAATCAGATTTTTAGACCCTGGCTCGACAAGTTTGTGGTGGTGTTCATCGATGACATCCTAATCTATTCTAAGGATGTAGCGGAGCATCGTGATAACCTCTGCATTATGATTTAAACCCTCTGGGAGAAGCAGTTATTTGCCAAGTTCTCAAAATGAGAGTTTTGGCTTACTGAAGTTACTTTCCTTAGGTACGTTGTATCAGCCTCGGGTATCCAGGTGCACCCGAAGAAGATTCAATCCATTCTTGATTGGCATCCACCGAAGAACATTGGCGAAGTAAGAAGTTTCCTTGGTCATGCTGGCTACTATAGGAGATTTGTCAAGGGATTTTATATGATAGCAGCCCCTCTGACTAAGTTATTGAGAAAGGAAGCCCCGTTCGTTTGGACTATGGAACAACAAAGGAGCTTCGACCAATTGAAACAAGTTTTGACTCACATACCAGTTCTAATCCAACCCAAGTCAAGTAAGGACTATACAGTTTACAATGATGCATCACATCTCAGGTTAGGATGTGTATTGATGCAAGAAGGCAAGGTCATTTCATACGCATCGAGATATCTCAAGCCACACGAGATGAATTATCCTACTCATGATCTAGAATTGGCTGCAGTTGTCTTTGCATTAAAGATTTAGAGACATTATCTCTACGGGGAGAAATGTTACCTCTTCACTGGTCATAAAAGTCTCAAATATCTCTTAACTCAAAAAAAGTTGAATCTTCAACAGCGAAGATGGATGAAACTCCTCAAGGATTATGACCTTGTCATTGACTATCATCCGGGCAAGGTAAATGTTGTAGCTGATGCACTCAGTCACAAACCTCTGCCTAGTAAGTATTATTATTGATCCTCAAATTTAATAAAATGATTTGTACACCGACTCATTACATGTCCTTGTGTTATAGCTCCTTAAACTACCAACGCCCACTTCTGTCTTAGGAAGCATCGCTGCTTTGTAGCTGAGCTTCAAGTTCAGCCTACCATTATTTCAAGAATTCAAGCATTGCAAAGACAAGATCCTAAACTTCGAGCCATTATTTCCAAGTTGCAAAATAACCCTGATTTCAAAATGAATTTTGAAGGACTCTTATGCTTTCATGATCGGGTCTGTGTACCTAATGATGAACCTCTTCGCACTATATCCTTAAAGAAGCTCATTCGAGCTCTTTCTCTATTCACCCGGGGTCAGTAAAGATGTACAAGGACCTACAGGAGCTTTATTGGTGGCCAGGCATAAAACAAGCCATAGTTGAGTTCGTGTCTAAGTGCCTCACGTGTCAGCGTGTTAAGGCTGAACATCGTGTCTCTACCGAATTTCTGCAACCTATGATTTTCCACAATGGAAGTGAGAGAAGATCACTATTGACTTTGTTAGTGGTCTGCCTCTGACTCCTACTAGACATGATGCCATTTGGGTCATTGTGGATCGTTTAACCAAGTCAACACATTTCATATCGATTCTAATGGACTACAGTCTCCCCAAACTGGCTGACTTGTATATCAAGGAAGTCATTCGAATCCATATAGTACCTCAATCTATCATATCTTATCAATATCCCCGATTTTCTTCTCGATTTTAGAAGTCATTGCAAGGAGCTCTAGGAACCAGAGTTAATCTTAGTACTACCTTTCACTCTCAGTCTGTTGGCAAATCAGAAAGGGTAATACAAGTAATCATGAGGAAATCTTCCTACAAATCGTTGATTAAGTGTGCCGTTATTGAATCCTCCTTTACAGATCTTGGAGGACATGCTACGAGCGTGTATTATTGATTTTGGCGGATCATGGGAGAAATCCCTACCCCTTATTGAATTTGCCTACAACAATAGCCACCAAGCTTCTATCAAAATGGCACCGTATGAAGCATTGTGTGGGAGGCATTGTCGAAGTCCTTTATGCTGGTCTGAGCTTGGTGAAGGCAAGATGTTGGCCCTGAATTACTTTAGGAAACTAAAGAACAGGTTGCCATTATCCATGACTATTTGAAAGCTGCCTTTGACCGACAAAAGGCCTATGTTGATCTTAAGCATAGGGATTTTCAATATGAAGTTGGGGGAAAGCCTTCCTTAAGGTTTCACCATGGGAGAAGGTTTTGAGGTTTGGTAAGAGAGGGAAATTGAGTCCCCAAATTATTGGCCCTTTCAAGGTTATTGGAAAAGTTAGCCCTGTGGCTTATCACTTATTGTTTCCCTCAGAAATGAGCAAAATCCATGATGTGTTTCACGTATCCATGCTTTGGAAGTATCGTTCAGATCCCTCGAACATCATTGAGCCTAAATCTATAGAAATTCAATCCTACTTATCCTATGAAGAAGAACCAGTTCGAATTCTTGCAAGGGAAGTCAAGAGATTTCGCAACAAGACTATTCCATTGGTTAAAGTGATCTAGAAGAGCCATACCGCTAAGGAAGCAACATGGGAGCTAGAGGAGACAATGCGAGAACAATATCCTCACCTCTTCGACCCAGGTGAAAATTCAAGGATGAATATTTCTTAAGGGGGAGAGTTGTAACACCCCGAAATCCGGCCTAGTTGGAATTGGGTTCCAGTGATCGAAAACCCTGTATTAGAAGTGTTTAAATATTGTATTGGTGTTGACCACAAGGTCAATTATATTGATATTGGACTCTAATTGAGTCAAATTATTTTTTAAAGACCTTATTGGGATTATAAGAAACCTTTAGTGGCTAAATTATAAAAATTGGAAGTTTGGGGATAAAAGTATAAGGAGATAGAAGTTGAGGGACTAATCTTGCGATTAGCCTCTCCTCAATTATATATCCCATACGTGGGATAACCGAGAGAGCTTCTTTCATTACAAGGAAAGCCCTTCATTTAAAACAAAGATAATAGCTAGGAATTGAACTTACCAGAAATACCCCTCAATCAAGCACCTCACCTTATTTTTGTCTTCCACCTCCAAGCACACACCTCCATTGTTGAGGTTGAAGAGAGAGCTTAGTTTTGATCGGTTTATTATTATCGAAACGATCCTAGCTAACGGATAAGCTTATTCCCTCAAGCTATTATTGAATTCCATGGATATATCAAGCTAAATCACAAGCTAGGGTTTGGCCAACCATGGAGTTTAATATCTTATACCTATTTAAAGCTTTGATATTGATTTTGATATCGTTATATTAATTTCGATATCGTATTATTGAATCTAATTGAATCCTATTGTTTCTACCTAGCTCAAGAAGCTAGTAGAGATCATCCATCGTCACCAAAAAAAGCTAGGAACAAGGGGATTTCTATCCGAGAGCCTTTAAAGCTTCAGAGTATCAAGGTAAGTGTAGTCGGAGTCTCGGGATTAGGCTAGGTGCCTTTCCTAATTTCATCGTTAATAGAATTGTCATTGTTAACTTCGTTGTTAAGGATTATTGCATCGAATCACTTATGGACATCATGGTAAGTATAGGTAAGTTATCGCAATAAGTATTGATCATTGTCAATGCCATCTTCATTGTTACTGAGCATCGGACATAGCTATCCTTGTTGTCATTGAGTGTTGTTACTATCATTATCATCGCCTTTGTCATTGAACCATGAAAGTATAGGACATTGACATAGAATCGATATAGCATTGATGTAGCCATTGTCATTGATCATTAATGTAAACATCGTCTCTGTTATCGAAACATTGTAAATGAAGTATCGACCATTATTGATGTCATTGAGACCATTGGACATTGCCATTGTTATTGATATTGTTATTGAACATAGACACCAGAATATTGTTTATTGGTAAGAACATTGAATACAACTATTGATATTGAACATGAATTATAGATATTTTCACTTGACCTTGGATTCGAAGGATATTGGATACAATTGGCATGCCATAGAATTCATGAGCTCAGTGTACGGGTGGACTACGGTCCTAGGGCTACGGCCTATATTGATTTGGTGGGGCGGAGGGACGTGTTGTGATATTTGTCATATTGGTGAGACAGAGGGACTAGACCATTCATTGATTTAGCGAAGCATAGGAATTCACATATCAATTATCCGAAATCGATCCAAGGGTTATTGATGAAATATGGATTTATTGTTATTGAACATGATCATTGCATTGTTACCATTGATCTATTGCATTGTTATTGAAAATATATGAATTGAAATGCATTTCCATGACATAGTGTTATTTGTGACTACCTCACTAGGCAAAGTATTCCTAATGCATTGCATTTCATCCATTTCAGGCTAAGAGATTCAACGTTGGAGATCGGAGAAGTTGTTGCGTTGTACATGTCACAAGCAAGTTCAAAGTAATGTATATCGTACCTATGAACTCCTAGGTGGGTGGAAAAGTACTTAGAAGAGTCATACAAGGTCCTTTTGATATGTGTATTTTTTGTTTGTGGTGTAATAGTGCTTAATATCCTTATGGCCCTTTTGGAATGGCATAAAAGTGACTAAAAATGCATTTTTGGATCTAAAAGGTGAAAACATAGTAAATGGATTCAGATCAAGATGAAATTTGGTATGATAGTAGTTTATGTTGTTTAAAACTTACTGGTAAAATTTCATTACCTTTGAAACTGATTGATATGTTAAATCAAATAAAAAACAGCAAAAATCTGTCATTTGAGGGCATGGCGTATCGATACGATTTATGGTGTATCGATACTTCTTTGCATATTTGGTCAGGTCAATGATGGTCAACAAGGGGCGTATCGATATAGCCTAGGTGTATCGATACAAATTTTGGCTACTAGGTTTTGGGTACAAAAATGGTATCGATACGGGGTCAAGGTGTATCGATACGTGGTCAACCTGTATCGGTATGACCCTCAACCGTATCGATACGGGTCTATCAAATTGAATATGGAATTTAGGAATTAGGTTAAAGTGTACGTATACGGCCATAAGGGTATTGGTACGTTGATAATTAAATCTGTTAAAAGATGAAGAACACAGTTTTGCATTGTTTATAGTATGGTCACTAATTAATGCATGGATTAATTGAATTGGCGATCGAACTCCGAATAGTAAAAAATTGTGCACTCACTATTTGTATGATGAATTTCATTTTGTTAAGGTTAATTTTAGAAAAGGACCACTAAAGTACTAAAATAATGGAAATGCTTATTTAGTTCATGACTTATATTTGCAAGGAATTTGCTTTTATCATTGATTGGAGCTTGACCTCTTGCATTAAGATGACTCTTATAGGCATAGTTGTGGAACCTTAATAGTTTATAATTATCTTCCCTCGATCATGTTGCCAAACACCAATCCAAGAGTAAATAGTTGGAGAAACAAATAAGTATAAAAGTAATATCAGATAAATATTTCACTAACCCGTTTATACTAATAATCTTATTAATATCAACATTGCATTGTCAATTCACCCTTATCTCCATCACCAAAAAGTTCAAATATTTAAGAGTCACATATTTTAGGGTAAACTAAATGTGTGACCACCCAACTATGGGATCGGTCTTATTTTGACCACCCAACTAAAAAATGGACAATCACACCACCGAACTTTTAAATTGATCCTAATCAAACCACCATCCGTTAAAATGTAAGGAATGAGGTGACGTGACAGTTTAAATAAATTTATATAATTACTCATTTAGTCTCTGTTAGTTACCTATATATCAATTCGGTCCTAATTTTAATTTAATTAAATAAAATAAATAAACCAATCAAATATGATGACATGTGTCATCACTAGATTGGATGAATTTCCTCTAATTTTTATTTATTTTATATTTAATATATTTATTGTAACACCCCAATCCCACTAGATCCAAGACGTTACTTTTGGGTTACCTTTAAACCCGACCCATGATTTTTTTTCAAACTTAAAACCCAAGTTTAGCCATAATCAACCTTTAAAACAATCCATTTAAATAAAAGTCTCATAATAGTTTTAATTCCAAAATATAAATGGAGCTCCGTGCAAGTTAAACACCGTATATCAAAATAAGGTAATATAAGAGTTACAGACCAAGAACAGTAAGGTCCTATAGATACATTTCCCTACAACTAAAATCAAGGCATTGTACTTGATGTTGATTCGGTGCTAGGAAATACTCATTGATGTGCTTCTTCCAAGAGAGTGACATGTCGACTTACGCATGGAAAAACAACACATTCGCACACTGAGCTAACAAAGCTCAGTGGTACATGTATACACTAAAATAATTCATGGTGTTCATAAAAGTAAGCATGCAAAGATAAGCATAGAGCATAAGGCATGAAAGCAAAGGAAGTCACAAGTGTTAACATAGTAGTAGTCAAACCTAGAACCACCTCAAACTCAGGTCTTTCCATTAGTTACGTGCCCGAAAACACATATCCATCGGGTAGAAACATGGGTCATCTACTTGGAAACACATAGCCATCGAGTAGAGAACAAGACATACATGGAAACACATAGCCATCGAGTAAGGTTCATCACATAATTGGAAACACATAGCCATCGAGTGTTACTTTTGGGTATCCGAATCCAATCAACCAAGTGCCCTCTTGGCACGCACATCATCACATAAACATACCATCCTATGGTTGCTATCAACATTCAACTCACACAAGACTTTTACCAAATTCTTAAGTTTTATGCTCGAGTAGAAGGATATTTCTCAGTTTCTCAGTTTTACAACTCCTTTTAGGTCATTAGGGGTTTATTAGATCGAACAATATAATTTTTCAACCTTCTGGGTGAAAATTGACATTTTTGGGAAGATTGCCTTGTGGGTATCGATACCTAACAATGCATACAAATACATCGCTCTGGGTACCAATACTCTACATAAATGTACCGATACTTAGCCTTAAGGAGAGGGGGTTGACCGTTGACTCTATACTGGTACACGGGGACCATGTACCAATACTCTTTCCATATTGATACACCTTCAAGCGTACCGATACTAATTTTTGCTACTGGAATTCCAAAAGATTAGGGGTATCGATATGGTTCAAGCCTATACAGATACTCCCTTTAAAATTTTCATGTTTTCATTCTCCAACACATAGGGTATCGATACGGCTCCATCGCGTATCGATATCGAAGACTAGAAATGGCTTCCAAGGCTCGAGAAATCGCTTCCCAAGCCCTCAAAACGCAACCTTAACCCTTCAACTTGATCCTACATCTTATGGGAGACTATTAAGAAGGTTTACTACCATTTTTACGGGTTTTTAACATAAAATTCAAGTTTCACCTTTAACATATATATCCAAGCTCTTAACACTTAAAAACTTAAACAATGCAAACCAATCACATTTATGAAAAACATAAAGCATATTGGAGTTAAAGATGTACTAGCCTTAAGCATAAACTCCAAGGGTAACTATCTACCAATTCTATACTACTTTTCTCTTCCCCTTGGTGAAGAAGTTTCTCCAATTCTTTCACTAAGCCCACAAGTGACAGAATCAATTACTAACTTTCCAAAAGATTAATAAATATCACTAAAATACTTTAATTAACCAACTAAACTTGAAACCTTCTTGAAATCAATCCTTTAAAAACCCACAATAGGTCTCCTAAGAATATTTATGAAATACTTTAGGGTTTATACAAAACTCAATTCAATTACCCATCTTCTTTCACAATTTACCCTCACTTTATATTTTCTTTGCCAAGACCCAAACTTTCTTACTCTAAGATCTCCATGGAAATTTAGGGTTTACATAAACCTAACTAATAGCCCTCAATAATACACTTATTTTATAGAGAATGAATAGATGAAAAAATTTGCATTTCACACTTAAAGCCAAATTCTAATCGATTTGGGAGAAAAAATGAAATAAAGTTGAGAGCTTTTAGCTTTCTCTCTCTTGTCGCGAGCCATGTAGAGAAGAAGATGAGTTTTTTGCTCATCTTTCCCCTGTCTTCATTTATTAAATAACACCCATTTACCCTTTTAAAATTAAATCCAAAAACTCTTTATATCCAATGGTCACCATTAAAGATGACATATCCATAAAGATCAAATGGCCCATAACACTTGCTTGTAAAAGCTTCCATAACTACTTTGGGTAAATTGAGTCATAAAGAATAAATTATTCCATTGTTTTTGCATTAACACCCCGGTTTTGGGCCTAGGAGTTTCTAGGTTGATTAGACGGTCTAGTGGACTAAGATTAGAGATTCTAGTCAGATTCGAGATTTAAATCAGAGTAAGTATTTTTGGTGTGAGAAAAATATGGGAAAAATATCTAAAAATCATTATTTAATATATGAATATTTTTGGTAAAGTCAATTTTGGAAAATGGAATTTGGAAATTGGACATTTTGGCTAGTGACCAAAATGTAAACAATGAAAACTATTTTTAGTGACTAATTTAGAAAAAAAGGGTAAAATCTTATAATCCTTAAGGAGCTATTTTACCTAATATTTTTAATCTGATTTTCCTCTTAATTGGGATTATTTTAGTGAGTTTTAATTAAGGAAATTAAAAGGGAATTAATTAAATGAGGTAGTTATTTCCTAAAAACATTTTCAACGTAACTTCTTTTCTCAAACTTTTCTCTCAATTTCTCTTCAGCCAAACACTTTTTTTGCACTAAATATTTGAGGTAATGATCGTGATTTCTTAAACTTTTGATTTCTAATGGGTTCTTCAATCTTATTTTCCAAAATCTCATTGTCTTTCTTTGTTTTTCAAGAGTAAACATCCAATTGAGAGGAAATTCACTCATTAGAGGTCAGGTTTGTTCTTCTCCTCTAATGAATGACTCTTTATTTAAATTTCCAAGTATTTGATCATTGATCAATGTTTTCTAATGAGTTTTAATAATTTAATTGTGGAAATTGGCTAAATTAAGGTTTAATTGATGAGATTGAGTGATTTTCGTTCCAGGTCTGTTTTGCTGAGTTCTTGATTGATTATAATCATAATTTTGATGATTTATAATGTTAATAAGTTGGTTTTAACATTGGAATCCCGAATCTAAGCGAATCTCTAATATCTTAGGCTGCTAGTGTTGTGTTTTTGGTGAGTTATGTGTGTTTAATGAATGCTGGAAGTGTAAGGATGATATTAAGTAGTTTTGGATGGGTTAAGTTTGGAAGGTGTTTGATGTTGTTTTTGGTTGTTGGGGACGGGTTTCGGTTAGAGTTTGAGGAGGGTTGTTGTGAATTGTTGTTGTTGGGTTTGTGAATGCATTTTGATGCGTTGAATCCTCTATTTTTGTGTGGTGAAATCAAGAAAGGATGATCCTCAAGCTTGTGGCACAGTTTCGAAAGCTTTGGAGGAGTAGTTCACATCGACGAACGAGGTTTTGCAAAGTCAGTGAGTGAAAACTTGGATTTCAGCTTTGAAATGGTTTAAATGTTATTTTGAGAGTTTAAATTAAGCTGGAAATTCTAGTTTAAACTCGGAAGTAAGTATGATGAGATTTCTCCCTCGGTCATGCATTGGTGAAATTGTTTTTATGCACTTGTTTTTTATTACATGGTACCTACTGTTTTTAAGCATGTTTTAAAGTATGTTTTATATTATTTTTTATCATATATTAATGATGGATGAATTGGGAAAATGATCCATGTAAGTATGCCAAATACTTGTTAATGCATCGTTTAATGCATTGAAAATGGTTTTTATTGCTGCTTATAAAAATAATGAGTACATGGTTGATGATGAATTATATTGGCAAGTGATGTGGTTTAAAATGTTATCAGGTATAGTTGGTCAACCATAGGATTGATAGTGCACTATAAAAGGTCACCTCGGGTGTTGAGGGGCTTATGTGTATCAAATACTCCACCACGAGTACCCTAACAGTTGAAGGGTTATATGGTACCAAAAACTCTCATTAGTGGATTATGCATCTAACTGATGATTGAGTTGTGATTGTACCTGGTTGTGATTGTACCTTGAATTTCGGTTGAGATTGCATGAAGTGCTAAGAGGACACTTGTTGAATCCGTGTATCCAATATAATATTTTGTAAAGTGGAACTTGGTTTATGATCACTTGAAAGCCAATATAATTGATAATGTATCATGTTGATGGATTATGTTGTATAATGTTGATTTATACATGTTTACTCTTTAAGCTTTGCATATGGAGGTTTGGTGTATAATGTTTTTGGCGCCGTTGCCGGGGATTGGCAATTGGTGTTAGTTGTTTTTGTTATTGCATTTTTTTCTTAGTTTTACTAACTTTTCTTTTTGTTTGTTTTTAAAAAAAAAATTTAGGTGCGCTACAAGTTAAGGGACATCAACATGTCGGGAAATAAAAGCCAATCTATTCGAGAGATGATGTTGGAAGATATGAATCAATCCAATCAAGAGTTTCTTGCACCCTTTGATGATTACCTATACCAACCGAGAAAAGCCCAAAGAACTTATACTGTGGAAAAATTTTGTGCTATGTGTGGAGAACATCATGTGTTTGAAAATTGCCCTCACATTTTAGGTGCATATAACTACATGGAGGACCATAGAGGGAACCAACAGCAAAATTCTTCATGGTATGGTCAAAAAGCTCAAATTTTTTTTTACCATAACAATTTTGCCGCAGCAACAGATATGCCATGGCAATGTAGTCCTTTTCAAGAGCATTCCAATTCCTCAGAGGAAACGTTACTAGCTTCATTGGCTAGACTTGACAGATCAATTGAAGAGATTCGAGAACTATCAAAATCTATGGATACGAGGATAGCTCAGTGGGATGCAACCTTAGGGGATTCAGAAGATCAATTGGGGAGATCCACATATGTCATGGATAACATGCACCAAAAATTCATTCCTAGGGATACTGACGTCCCAAGGCGAGAGGATAAGGAGCAATACAAAGAAATCTCTCCGATGTGTGAGGAACAACTAGAACCTCAAAGTCAAGAGGATGCCAATGAGAGAGACTGCCCAACACATGATGAGCTTGAACAACAAATTGCCTCGGCAATGATTGAGGAGCCTGAACAGAGCAATGCCGCGACAACACTCGGTGAAGCTGAGAACAACAATACTACAGCAAATTCTGAGGAACCTGATGCCCAGAAAGTTATAACGTTGATGTTGAAGCAGGAATGTGTAGATTGCTCTCATCTACAATTGCCACAGCAATTACACGACCACATGCAAGATCAACGAGATGATAATACTTTGCCAATGGAATATGAGCAGGTAATAGTTGAACCTTTTGAATTCTTTAAAACTCACCTCGTCCATTGCGGGTATGTCTTGAGGAACCGAGGTTGGTAGATTTGAAGCCATCGAAATCTCTACTGATAGAGATGTTTGAGAGGCCAAAAGAAAAAGGTGTTTGGATTCATAAAGCTCTTCAGAAAATTGATTCTTCCCTTGAATTAAAGCAAAATTTGACAACTGATTGCCACCGCAATTGGCTTGAGCAAAGAATTGCCACGACAACAAAGGCTACATCCAACCATGATAGAAGTCGACAAGAATGAGGTAATTGAATGGTTGAGAATGGATATAATTTTTCCTATTAATATATTTGTGCCTTCAGGGAATAGTAGCAAGGTGGAGAGTATACATGGACTACAAGCGAACAAAGAAGAAAGACACCTCCACCATGGTAACGCAAAAGGGAGTAGTGGCAAGCACATTGGCCAAACTCTTTTTGGGCAATATTATCACCCGATGGAGGGTGCGGATGGACTATAAGAAGTATCAAAACGGCAACCTTCAACACCGCAACAACTTCTGACGATCGCACGCCTCGGCAACCATGGACGCCAAGACGCCTCGGCAACCCCTGACGCCTCGGCAACCATGGATGTGCATGCCTCGGCAACCCTCGACGCCACGGCAACTACTGATACATTTATTTTTATTTTTTAAACTATTTTGTTCTATTATTTTTTGTTATTTTTTCTCTTTATTTTTAGGATATATTTTATTTTTCTTCATTATCTTTAGTTTCTAGGTTTTCTTTTCCACAACAAGACTCACAAACACCATGCTAAGGAAATTTACTACCGACTACTTGCCACAGCAACCACAACAGAAACTGGCGATGCCCAGGCAACAACTGATGCCCATGCAAGTGAACCTGCATCGGTAAACATGGATCAAATCAAAGCAATGCTATTCACGCGGCCCCAGCATTCAACCACCGACTGAAAAATGAATCAAGCAAACAACACGAAAAAAACTTATCACTCGAGGTGACGACCTCTTCGACTAACTCATTTCATTTAGTTTCTTTTAAATTTTTGTTTCACTTTTACGTGCATTGAGGACAATGCTTCTCTCGAGTTTGGGGGGGGTGTTGGTTTCTAGTTAGTTTCATATTTAGTTGCATTCATCTTTAGCAATCACATATAGGTTGCATATGTTACTTGCCATGCCTTTAATTGGATTTAATTGCTTAAGACTTGTTGAATATCCAATGATGAATTTTTGCCACTGCACTTAATTGAAATAGCCTTTAATTTTAGGATTGCATGAAAAGAACTTAGAATTTTACTATGATGCTGATTTTTTTTACATGGTTGTGGCTTGTTGATTGAAAGAAACATAGTGAACTTAGGTTGCTTAAAATTTGGGTAAATTTAAAATTGAAAATTAAAAGTTAATTTCTTGCTAGAGGTGCCCAAAAACTGGCTCTAGTAGTAAATGCACTTTCTTGCTAGAGGTGCCCGAAACTGGCTCTAGTAGTTAATGCACATTAAAGAATCGTTAGAGGTGCCCGAAATTGGCTCTAGTCGACTAAAATAAAATGAGGAATTGCTTACTTTGCTAGAGGTGCCCGAAATTGGCTCTAGTGAAAATAAAAATAAATGCCCCGATAATTAAATTAATAAAAGCCTGTAGATCACATAGAATCTTGAAAATCAACTTGTTCACAACTACGCACACACATTGTCACGAGCACTATAGTTTGGTTCCAGGTAATTTTTGTGCTATCCGAAAAATTAAAAGGTGATCATACTTTGTGACACGGTTCCGAGGTTTGAATTCAAGTTTGAAGCATGTCTTTGATGATTAAAGTCTTGGCAGGTAATTGTTAGTTTGCATTGCTTGAGGACAAGCAATAGTTCGAGTTTGGGGGCATGATAAGTGTTCAAAAGTACTATTTTTATTACCCTTTTTACTCATATTATTGTTAGACTTAAGCTCATATTAGTTGCATAATTAGTTATTCATGCATTAATTCATGTTTCTTTCCACTGTTGAGCTTGATTACATAACTTGGTGATTTTTGTGGAAAAAGATGCTGCTTTGGTGTGTTTTTGTGTGTGTATGTGCAGGATCACTTGCCAAAGCAATGCCGAGCTAGTTGCCAGGGCAATGCATGAAGGATATGCCGAGCTAGTTGCCAGGGCAATGCATGAAGGAGACGCCGAGCCAGTTGCCATGGCAATTGTCGACAAAGAGAAGATGCAATAGGGATGTCGAAATTAATAACTAGACAAGCCCAAGATGACGTGGAGCAAAGCCCAAACCCAAAGGAATTTGATTGCCATGCAGAGATTAAAGAAGAATTAAATTCCAAGAAGATAGGAGAAGTTCTAGTAGGATTACAATTATAATAAAGAATTATATTCTTTAAAGATAATTTAATTCCAACTTAAACTGCTCCTCAAAGAAGGACTTTGGCCTAGCCTTATAAATAGCAAGGAGATTTCGACAATCCATATAGAGAAAAATAGAGAAATTTTGACAAGAGAGCAAGGGGAGAGAGTTCGATTTCTTCTTCTTCTTCTTTGCTTCCATTAGATTCATGGTTTGGGGATTATTCTTTGTATATCTTTTGAACCCAACCATGAACTAACTTTATTGGTTGGGGTTATTGTGTTTTGTTGTTGTGAGAAACTATTGGATTTTGTTTAGGTAATAAGAGTTTGCACTTTTCTATTTCAAGGTTTATTCATTCTTGGTTCTTATTCTTGTTTGCGAGTGAATTGGGAGAGGATCTCGTAACTTCATCTATTTATCTAATATCGGGAGAGTTAGATTCAAGAAACGAATGAATATGATCTTTATTCAATCTATTGATGGTGAAGATTAATCCGGCTTAGGAATAAGTTAAGGATTTCAACGGCTAAGAGGAGCGCAAGATTGGTTGTTGTTCACCCTTGATTCACGCAGGGATGTATTATCAAGGCATGCACAAGTAGCTAG
Source organism: Hibiscus mutabilis (assembly GCA_019671005.1). Classification (NCBI taxonomy): domain Eukaryota; kingdom Viridiplantae; phylum Streptophyta; class Magnoliopsida; order Malvales; family Malvaceae; genus Hibiscus; species Hibiscus mutabilis. The sequence continues at coordinate 52,229,836 of CM033711.1, forward strand.
AGTTTCGACTTAGGGATAAGAAGAAACCATTGAAGAACGCTCCGCCGAACCTTGAAGTTGCTGCCCAGACGCCCAAGTAGTTGCCCAGCTAGTTGCCCAGGCAACCATCGATTAGTTGCCAAGGCAACCCCGCTGTGCAAGTTGCCACGGCAACTGAATTGCCCTTGCACTCTTTTACCAAGACGATCCAATCGGCTATCACACCTCAACTCACGATAACCTGGCCTATTCTCTCTTTTTCTTTCATCTATTCTTTTAGTTTATTGTTTTTACTTTTCTCGTTAATTAAAACCTATATTATCAATTGTGTTTTTATTTTCACAGTGCAGTAACTTAAGCAAAGTGGCCCAAACCAATCCCCGTGGAGACGATACTCGATACTCATATCACTTTATTACTTGCGACGTGTATTCTTGCACAATTGCGTAGCACTTATCACACGCAACATGTACATTGGTTTAGCTTATGAATTTTCATTAGTCTTGTACACATAGTCTCCCACAGAGATCTATTTCTTCTCATATAAGTTATCAGACTAGCATTTCAACACATGAGTTACTTGCCACATAAGACATCAAACATATCAAGTCATATTCACGAGATACTTATATATGTTCAAAACACTCCAATACATACTTGTTTATATGCAAAATAGTCCCCAATTCATATACATACATGTATATGTTCAAAACAGTCCAATACATACTTGTTTATATACAAAACAGTCCCTAATTCATGTACATACATGTATTTGTTCAAAATAGTCCAATACATACTTGTTTATATGCAAAACAATCCCTACTTCATGTACATACATGTATACACATGGGTGTTCAAATAAAGCATATACATATATACATGAGTATTCGAACAAGCATATACATTTATATGAGTATTCAAACTAGCATATCTATTCACCCAATTTGATACTTAATTATCAACAAAAAGACATTATTTATTATGCAAGACATTACAAAAATTCATTGATTTAACTTATAAACTTCTTGTTTTCTCTTTAACTTAGCCTATCAATACATAAGTTACTAGAAACACAAGTCATCAAACATAATATACCATGTCACAAGTTACTTAACACTTAAGATATCATGCATAGCATATCAAAGTCATGCATTACTTATCACTTAAGATATCAAGGATAACATATCAAAGTCATGAATTACTTATCACTCAAGATATCAAACATAACATATCAAAGTCATAAGTTACTTATCGTATAAGATATCAACATGACTTATCACAAGCATAATTTACTTAACATATAAGATATCAACATAACATATCATAGGCATGAATTACTTAACACAAAAGATATCAAGCTTACTCCATTAATTTAGATCACAAATTTCATTATTTTATCTTTACTTAGCCTTGAGAATCAAGTAGTCTAGGTACACGAATTCCCAACCAACTGTCGCCAACAAAAGGTACTTGAAGTACCAGTCAATCCCTCCTACTATCGCCAAGTGACCGTAATACATCCCTCTTATTGTCGCCTTATAAGGACCATAGTCCACTCCAAGCACAAGCTCTATGAACTCTATGGCATGCCAACTATACCTAAGACTGACTCGAAACCAAGGCTTTTCATTTATATCTTATCAAATCAGAATCAGAAATGAGCTTAGCTCCTTATCATGGTATTTGAATGGCATGACTTATTTATCTCAAAGACGAGCTTAGCTTCAAGTTCATAGATTCACAACGAGGTTTGTATCTACCATGACAAACATATACATATTTTATATGATCACATAGCAAAGCTTAGGACTTATAACATCAAACACATATGTTCTTATAATTAAATGAGAAAAGCTTATTGTTCCTCATAATAGGCATGTATTCAATTCATATGAATTTCTCAACAGATCAACCAACTTATTCGAATAGTAGTACAACATAAACTACTATTAAGCATATTCAAGTCTATATAGTTTTTCTCAATTTAAGAATGCCATCAATTCAAGCATATTACATCAAATATAATCCTCACCATTTCGGTACTTATCTCAATCCAAGTTCATTTGAGCATAGCTTATGTAATACCCCAAATCATGGCCTAGTAACTTGTTATAAACTAATTAGAGTTTAATTGTACAAACAATCTACAAATTAGAAGAATTGATTAAACCTATTGACTAAATTACATGGATTGATAAAGAAGTAGCCTAATCATGAAGATCAAATAGTAACAAATTGTAAATATAGGATTAAATGCATTAAGATGAGTAATTAAGGATTTATGAAGCAATTAGACCAAAAATTGCCAAATGGAGGCAAATAGCTAAGCCATGTGATAACACCATGGCCAAGTGGCCATCTTGTTATCATCTTCTCCACTTTGCCGAAAATCTTCTTCATCCATCTAGGAAGAAAAATCACCATTTTTGAGAGGAAGAAATCTTGCATGGGATCACAATTGCATGAAAATTGAATAGCTAGGAAGATTGTAAGTAGATTCTAAATCCTTTTTCCCTGGCAACTTGATTGAATGATTTATTGATGATGTTCTTGTTGTCTTGATGAAATTGGATGAATGTTGTACATGTTAGGGACATGCTAGCTTCAATGTAAACTTGAAATCTTGATTTCTAGTAACCAATTTGATATAGGATATATGTATATTTGCTAGAAATTTGAGGAATATGAACATGATTGAAAACAATCATGATTAGAGACTATTTTGATTGAAAAATTATGTAAACATGTTAAATGAACATAGAACCCTGTTTTGAACATGTTGCTAGGTAAAATGAAGATTGAATTGAATAGATATGTTGCTGGAAAATGACTACACCTAATTGAACCAGTTAAATTAGGTAATGGACTGGCTAGTTGATGAATTGGATGTGTAAATGTGATCAAATAGATCAAATTAGGTTCAACATGATAATGCCCTATTTTGAGAACATTTCTAGGTGAATTATGATGACCTAGACATGTATGAATATGAACATGAATGGGATTTCCATGTTAGGACCTTGCTAAAATGAGTTAAGAAGCTAGAAATCCAACCTACTGTAATCTGCCCAGAATGCTCTATTCTGGGCAGTAACTTTGAAAATCATTATAAAATGTGTATAATGAATTTAAGGCTGATTTTTTATGCACAACACCTTAATATTTCTAAATTCACTAGGAGAAAACAGAACTGAACTATGAGTTGTATACTGAAATGTAGAGAAGAAACACTAGGGACAGTGCAAACTGTTCAGTATAGCAAGATGCCCTGTCTTTAAGTTAAAAATTGTATTAATTGGCAAAGAACTAAAATTAAAGCCTTATATGGTCATAAATAAAATTTTGTTAGATTTCCAACTGTGTAAACCAATTGAAATTACGACGTACGGAATGCAAGTTATGCATGATTAAGTGACTAGACTGCAAGCTGCCTGGCAACAGCCGCATAGGTAAATGCACACTGTTTTGTGACATTTTGTAAACTGTTTTAGGCCTTGGAATATGCCTTATTTTACATGAGCTATAATGTAGAAAAGTGTAGTTAAGAGTAATGGAAAATGTATATGAGCATGCAACCAAATTTGTGATTGTTATATGCTTGTGACATTGTCTCGATTTAATGAGTATGTGATCTTGTTTTGACATGCTTATACCCGTAATGTGATAGAACCATGAGTTAACTTGGTGGAAGAGGATAGAGTGGATCATCCTAAAGACAAGAACAAAGGACTGTGGATCCAAGACTAGCTAAGCTTGGAGTATTGTGAGTGTAGTTACCTCTAGGGTTAGGACTAGGTCCTAACCAATGCATATTTGTTTATACTCTTGAATTGTTATGAACCTAATCATGGACATGACCTAATAAGGGAAGAATGACTAGTAATGCATGAAACTACATCACATCTTGATTTACATGATCAATTCGAATGCTAACCATGTTATGTATTTAGTATCAAGTATGTAATGAACTTAGATAACATGTAATAAATGGTTGTTGCTGCACATATGATGGCTTAAATGAAATGATATAATGTTTGATCTAGTTATAAGTACCATTTGAATGCTTTGATTGAGTACCTGTCTTGCTTGAATTGAACATAGGATAACCAAACCACATTGCATGCCTTCTATTCGAATAGCCTAGCGTGTGTTTAGGTGATTGCCGAATGGTGTGTGTGTATATGCCTTGATGTATATGTTATGTATGTTTTGTATAAATGGCCGAATGGTTAGGTATGGAAATAAGCTTGAATGAAACTAGTTACATGCTATTGAATGTTAGATAATTATGCTTAGTAAGTGTAGGAATGAAATGACTAAATGTATACAAGATACATCTAGAGATATTCAAACCTAAGCTAGGGAACAATGAAGTGATTTGAATTGGTAATGTTGTAACCTATAATGTAAGTATAACAAGGAAACAATTTGGTGACCTATTCGAATGCCTTAGATTGATGTAAGATTCGAAATGTAAGTTATTTGCTTGATAAGTAATGTATGATTGGTTGCCTTGGCCTTGTTCGAATGCTTTGGATGATTTGGAATCAAATATGAAGATGCTTGTATAATAAGTAAGTTGCTTGATTGTTCTTGTATTGCTTGACATGTCCTTGCTTGCTTGTTAAGTAACGCTCTTGAACCGGGTTACTACTAGCCCGGGTAGGGGGTGTTACAGCTTAGCACAATTATAAGATAATATAGTTTAAAAACAACAAAAGATGCTCGGGAAGGGTTCCAGCCTATCCCGAGACTTTAATTAACACTCACTAGCATTTCGAGCTAGTTTGTTCCTGAATCACGAACCCTTTTTTTGTTTATCTACTATTTGCCCCTCTTTAGTCCTTAGTCCTCCAATTTCCTCTTGGTCTAAATGTAACAAGAGTAGAATTATGCATTAGAATAGATCCTAACATCCATTCCCTTGTAAACCACTCAAATTCACATGTGCATCTATAATTTCATATAAAACAGCCCACTAACATATGCATACATATTTAAACACATCAGAATAACTTTTAGCTTATTTCTTTACTTCCAAAACAGTCCACAATTGTTCCTCTAAGTGAAAAACAATTCCAATTTTATATACATACATTTACATGCTCAATTTAGTCCTTTAATGCTCTTGTATACACAAAACAGGGCAATTATATTTTTGTATATGTATCAACTCTCCAAAACAGTCAACCAAACATTTATATCAATGCAAAACAGTCCAATTATTCTTAAAATTGTCCAGAACAGTCCTTAAATCATAAGCACACAATTATTCATGCTTAAAACAGTCCACAACATTCACAAGCACTCAGAAATAGTCCTTAATTCCTAGATATACAATTATGTGTACATACAACATTCCATAGTGTCTTCATATGTGCAGGACAACCCTTAAGATCTTTATTTTCATTCAAAACAGTCCCTAAAAGCTTCCACAAAATAGTCCCCTATTTCTACGCATTCAAATTAGTCCACATTCTTGCACATATACTCAATTCAGTCCCAAATACAAGTATGCATAATTTTCATCAAAGCAATTCACCTTTATTTATTTATTCCATCACAACAACCCTAACTAGAGCTTAGAAATCGAATGTGGCTACATTCAATTCAAACACAATTTCACCAAAACATGAGGATTTAACATGCTTACTATTCGAATAACCTAGGACAATTCGTGGCATCAGGATTATTTTCTACTACTCATTCAAAGATCATATGAACATAATACTTGAATTTTCAAATTAAAATCTAAATCATGGTAAAAGGTTGAGGTTACCTATTCTCTTCTTTAGAAAAATCAAACAAAGACTCAAGAATTGCTTTGACAACGCTCCAATATTCTTGTTTCCATGGCAATTTTCTCCCTCTCTCTCTTAAGTATAGGTATTGGTCATTTGGGGGATAAAGGAGACAACAAATGAGTTACTCCCCCAAGTGGCCGAGACCCCCTAACATGTTTCCATCTCCAATTGTCACATGTACAAGCCTCCCTTAAATTTTCATTTTACATACAATCCTAGAGTTCTAATTAGAATTCAGTTCAGTCCTTAAAAATTTAGCCATGAGCTTTCTTTTAGTTTGAGTTTAGTCACTATCCTATGGGAAACATCCAAAAAGAGAGAGTTATAGTACAATTAATTTGCAATCAAAATGTTAAACACTTCTAGGCCAATATTTAGGGTATTACAAACAAACTCAGACACATATCTCGTTATGGCATCTCAAAACACACGATGCATGTTTGCTACAACTGCCGCTCCTGGAATTCACCCTGTATTGAACATTGTACTATACAAGAAGAGTCTCTTGCCTCGATATATTTTTGTCTAAATCACACACAACAAAATCTCAAGGTCTATCTGTAACCATCGAACCTAAATTCAACCAAAACTGTGTACTCACTTAATTACAATCAGATGTTGCTTCTCGTGGTTTCCAAAGCTAAGCAATCCTCAACTCGAAACTTAACTAATAAAACATATGGGCATTGTACTGACTAGTCAGTACCGATACCAAATGAATCGAGTATCGGTACCATGTGGAGCTAGTATTAGTACTCCCTCATATGATCATCACTTCAAATTATTGGTCAGTTCACATGAACAACCTAATACTCTAACTCTAACTAAACACCGTCAAGTCTTCATTCATTAAGTTTAGTTCACTTAGGTGGTGACCAATAACGTGATCAAGGGTCCTCAATTACTTTGACTCGCGTTGTTTTCCCAAATGGTGGACATGTACTCAAATTTTCTTGATGCTACAATAGGCACAAATGTAACACCCCAGTTTTGGACCTAGAGGTTTTAGGTCAGTTTAAGGGTTCGGTGGACTAGAAATTAGAGATTCGAGTCAGTTTTGGGATTAAATCGAGATTAAAATTTTTTGAAAGTGATAAAAATATGGAAAATGTTCTAAAAACCTTTTTAAATGTATAAAAGGTTTTGGTGAAGCCAATTTTGGAAAATGGTATTTGGAATTCAGACATTTTGATTTAGTGACCAAAATGTAAACTTTGTAAAACTGTTTTTAGTGACTGTTTTGTAAAAGAGTCGGAAGATTGAATATTTAAGGATCTAATTACACCAAAGTCTAATATCGGACTTTATCCCTTAATTGGGTTATTTTAAAAAGTTTTTAATTAATATAATTGGCTTGGAGGAATTAATTGGTGGATAATTCTTTAAAAACAAAAATCACGTAACTTCTTTTCTCTTTAAAACTTTCTCTCAAATTCTCTCCAGCCAAACATCATTTTCTTTTTCAAAATCTTCAGGTAATCTCTTGATTTAATGGATCTTTGATCTTCAAATGATTTCTTAATTGTTTTCTATCAAAACCTTATTGTTTTATTCTTGTTTCTCATGTAAATCTATCCAATTAAGGGGAAAGCATCCATTAGAGGTAAGGTTTTGTTCTTCTCCTCTAATGAAAGATTCTTTACTAAAATTCCCAAGTTCTTGATCCTTTATAAATGATATCTAATGAGCTTTGATGATTTAATTATGGAAAATTGGTTTAATTGAGATCTAATTGATGAAATTGATTAATATTCATTTTGGATCTATTTTATTGAGTTCTTGATTAGATTAGAACACGATGATGATTTTTTATGGTGTTACTAAGTTGATTTTAACATTGAAATCCTAAAACTAGGTCAATCTCTAATTGTGTATGTTGTTAGTTGTGGGTTTATGAGGTGTTGTGGGTGTTTAATGAATGATGGAGATATAAAGATATTGTTAGGCTGTTTTTGGATGTTAATTGATGAGTCAAATCAGTAGGTTTTAGATGGGTTAAGTTTGGAGGTCAATCGATGTTGTTTTGGTTGTTTCAGAAAGGTGTTTTGATAGTTTTTAGCAAGGCAATGTTAATGAATTGCTTGCTAGGATTTTGAATGCATTATTATGCATTAATCCTTTGTTGTAATGTGGTTAAAACAGGGGAAAATGATCCAAAAGCTACCGGTGAAGCTTTGGAGGCTTCAGATGCTTAATTCACGTCGGGAAATTGAAGTTTTGAGCGTCAGTGAGTGAGAATGAGATTTCAAGCTTAAAATGGTTTAAAAGGGTGGTTTATGGGAGTTTAAACTTAGCTTGAAAACCCTGGTTTAAACTCGGAAGTAATTATAAAGGATTTTCTCTCTTGGTCGTGCTTGGCGAAATTGGTTTTATGCACTTGTTTTTAAATAGCATGGTACCTACTTTTTATGCATGATTTGCGTATGGTTTTTGAGCATATATTGCTGGTGGTTGCATTGCTAAATGATCCATGGAAGTATGATTTATACTTGTTTAAAAGTATGGTTTGTTGCTTTGGTAATGACTTGGTTAAATGCATATAAAAACAGTGAGGTACATGGTTAACTGTGAATTATATTGGCAAGTGATGTGGTTTAAAATATTATCGGATATAGTTACCGGCTATAGGATTAAGTGCACTATAAATAAGTCACCATGGATGTCAAGGAGGATGTGGTCCCGTCTCTATCTAAGTACCCTAACGGTCGAAGAGGTTGATGTCCCTTCTCTTGTTAGTGGGTTAAGCATCTAACCGATGGTTGAGGTTGTTGTCCCTGAGGGGTTGTTTTCCCCGTGGTTGTGATTGTACCGTTATTCCGGTTATGATGGCTTGAAGTGTCGAGAGGACACTTGTTGAATCCGTGTATCCAATATGGTATTTTTGAAATGGAACTTGGTTAATGATCACTTGTAAGCCAATATAATTGTTGATATGTCATGTGTTGTATAATGTGATTTATACATGTTTACTCTTTAAGCTTTGCATATGGTATGTTATGCATGGGAAGGCTTAAATTGAGGTTAGCAATGTGATTTGTTGTTGGTTTATGATACATGTTGCGTATGGTTTAATATGCTAGTTTTTGAAAGGTTTAAGTGTATGGTTTTCAAGGCACAATGGTTTAATTATTGATTTAAACATGGATTGGAATGAGATTTAAATGTGGTTTTGAATGCATTGATGGTGTGTTATTTTTGAGCACTCCACACTAAGCCTTGTATGCTTACGCTCTCTTTGTCCATCAATGCAGAGAATTAAAGGTTCAAAGGCAGTGTGGAAGCAAGGGATCAAGAAAGACTTCATTGTTAAAAGTATGTTTTTGTTTTAGAATATATGTAATAAGGGCAATGGGGGTTTCCTTATTGGTTTTGGGAGATGATGTTAAATTCCCTATTTGTACAAGTTTGTGTTGTTGTTTTAGAGTTGTAATTGGCCTTTGATGGTTGGTTTTTGCTTTGTCATGGCTTTTGGTATCTTGCTTGACTTGGTTTATATGAAGCATGCCTATAGATTACCTTTTGAACCATGATGCTATATTTTGATGTTATTTCTGATATGTTTTGTTAAGGATTGATCCTTGAATATGTTGGCTAAGTGTTAGGAGCATGATAGAGTAGTTTGGTTTGCTTAAATGTATGTTAAACCACCAATAATGGACATTTTGGGTCTAGGCGTAATGGTACGCGACTCACCTTATCGGTACGGGTAAGCCAAATCATGCTTGGCGTATCGGTACGCGGGGTACTATATCGGTATGGGCCAAGAGCAAAATGGTTGGGTGTTTCGATACACGAGGGTGTATTTGTATGGGTTTAAGCTAATGGATTCTAAATTTTGAAGAAACACAAAAATGTACCGATACGGGCCCAAGTTTACCGATACAGTCGGTAGTTAAGTTAGTTATTTGAGGCTTTTTGATGTTCTATTTTCTTATGTTTTGGTCCCTGAATGTTGTGGATGTAATTTTGGTTGATTGGATGATCAAATTGAGCTGAAATTTGACATGTAAGCACCAAACCTGAGTAATTGAATATTGGTAATTCTAAAATGGCTTAAGTTCCTGTATTTTGGCAGATTTGCAGTTTGGTCCCTAATTGCAAATTTAGGCAATTGGATGTCAATTTGATGCCCGATTGAGTTGAGATTTAACCCGTTGCTTGCATATACACATAGGTTAACAATATTGCATTTAGATGAGATAAGAAAAAAAGGGTGCTTTATTGAGGTAAATCGTCCTAGTTTACTTTAATATTCCCCGTGTGACTCGCTCGGTTCGGTCTTGCGACTAGGCCGGGTCGAGGGGGTTACATTTGGTGGTATTAGAGCCAGGTTTGTGATAACTGGGATGTTGGTAAGTTGTTGTAATGTTGCTGTGAGTTGTAAACTATTGTTTGCTTTGCACGATGATTGCAATATGCACGTTGTTTGCTTTATGCCATGTTGGGGGGAAATGTGGGAAACCCATTGCCTTATTATTATGGACTGAAGTGATTTGATTTAAAATGGAAGTCTTGGATCCTTACTCGAAGCTAACCTAACTATTTTTGTTTTGGTTTATTATCATGCATTTACTATTTTAGCACAATGGTATCGAGGGGGAGTTGCGATCTAGGGAGATTGCTGCTGCCGTTGGGCAGGGAAATCAAGAGGATGTCGCACATCCTAGAGGGATACCACCCCTCTGCCTCCTCTACATGTTAATGAGAAGCAAGTGCCACTTGAGCCAGCTGGGCCAGTGTTGGGCGATATGGCGCCTTTAATATAGGCGATGACTGGAGCTTTCCAGGCTGTGTTGTAGGAGTGTATGTGCAAGCACTAACCGCTGGGCAAACATGTTTTCCGTTATAGCATTTGCATAGTTTTGGCATGTTAAGTATCGTGGTTTGTCGCCTGAGGCATGGATGGCCAGTATGATCTGGATTTTAGATCAGATAGGGTGTAATGATGCTCGTAAGTTGGGATGTGTTGTGTCCATGATGCAGGGTGATGCTTATAGTTGGTGGATGACTGTAACATGGAGCCTAATGATTTGAATTAGGAGTTTTTTCAAGCTGCCTTTAAGAGGAAGTATCTGGGAGTTAGATACTTGGATGACAAGAAACATGAGTTTATGTATTTGGTTTAAGGTAGCATGTCTGTGGCTGAGTACGAGATTCAGTTTGTTCATTTCAGCCAATATGCCCCTGAGTTGGTGCCGAGTGATAGGCATTGTTGTGATCATTTTTGCTATGGTTTAGTGCAAGAGGTGAAGACATACATGTTAGCCTGTGACTATATTGATTTTGACGTGTTGGTTACACGAGTGTAATACCCTAATTTTACTTGGGTACCCATATATAATATAATTTTCTATAAATAAAACCAAAATATAAATATATAATAAAGCCCAATATTAAATAAATAAAAACGATACAAAAATCTTAGAATCCATTATATAGTGTATAAATACAAATATCCATTACATATGCAAAGGCCAAGCTAAAAAAGCCCAAACTTGCTTTTTAAATCCGACCCAACCTTTCCCACTCATTTTAATGCTCAAACAAACACATTTTATCACAAATTCCATTTTTCCTGCCCAAATGCTAATCTAAAGGGACACATGTCACATGCACATTGGTTCGAGTCAAATTCACATGGATCTGTGTTTCTTTTGGCATGGTGTCATTACCATGACATCATCTCTGACATCATGGTTTGGCCACCTATATAAGGAAAGTGAGAGAAAATTTCAGGCAACAAATATTATCTCATTATTAAAAGAATTAAAAAACAATTAAAGAGGAAAGAGAAACTACCTTAGTAGCTGAACCCGCTAGAGAATTTGATCAGCCGCCGTGAAGACAAACAGTCACTGGAAAGCCTGATGGTCCCTATTTTCGGGAAGCACTTTGGTCGCCGGGAAGCTCGTAAGTCACCGTAAAAGTTGTCGGAATCACATTTTAGCTACTAGAAGGTACCTCTTCCATTAATTTTTTATTTCTTGCAAAAAAACATGAAAACAAGTTAGATCGAAGCAAAATATGAAAGAAAATAGAAATGGAAATAAAGAAAGAGTGACCAGAAACATATCTATGGTGGTCGAAATTGATTTTTGAGATTTTGACAGAATTGAAATTAAGATTTTGGGCTCGGGTAGATTAAGATTTAGGGAAGAAAGGGAAACTCTATCGAGTTTAGGGCTAGATCTAGGGTTTGATGGGTGAAAAGGGAGAACATCAGAAAATTTTGGATCTTTTAGGGTTTCGGCTGGAGGTCAAAAATAACCTCATAGCGACCGGCCAGAGGTGCGCGGTGGTCGGGGTTTAGGAGCGGCTGCCGAGTAACGACCGAAGTTGACCGAAGCCCGGCGAAATGGATCTAGTAGCAGTGCTGTGGGAAAATCATGGATGGGATTTATGGGGATCGTCTAGTTCTTGAAGAACTGAGATGAACACAATAAAATTCCCTTGATTTTGATCCAAAATAGGGGCTGATTTCTGAATTAGTTTGTTTGTAGGGAAAGAAGGGGAGAGAATTTGAGAGGATATGGGATATGAGAGAGAGAGGTCTAAAAACAAATGAAATAAGAAGGGAAAATTTTAGGAAAAGGGGTTTAAATACCCTTACCAAAATGCAGCGTCTTGGTAATAGGTTAAAGAGACCCGCGCGTTGACCCGGATAGGGTCCACGTATTGTATTTGGGTCGGGTCTGACCCGCGCGCCCATGGTTATGATTTATTTTGTTTTGGGACTTTGTTTTGTGAGATTTTCAATTTGCCCCCCTATTATCAATATAATCAATTTTAATTCCTTTTAATTCCATCCTATATTTAATTGTTTTAATTGTTTAAATTATATATATGCATGCATGATTTTAAAATTAATATATAGAGTTACTTGCAAGACAATTTAATCACATAGCTTAAATAATTACTTAGAGCCTTAGTATTTAAGGTTTTTTAATTAAAATTAAATAATCAATTAAGGAAATAATTGTAGCAAGTTAGTATGTATTAAATGGAAAATTTTGAAGTTCAAATTTGGGTAGTGTCTCAATGTATTGAGATATTATTCCAACACGGCTCTAAAATGGAACATTTAATATCTACTATAATTTAGAACTTGATAAGTGACTTAGTTAGTTAATTAGAGCTTTAGTTAGGACTATTACTCTAATTAATTAAAATGACAAGTTAGTTAGTGAGTATTATTTAAATCTAGTGATTTTAATATGGATGGTATTCAAGTAATTGATACCACCTCATGGAAATCACTAAATTTAATAATATTCCTAGTCTAATAATTTACTTAATTAGAGCCTTTATACGTTAGAACTTAAAATTAACAAGACAATAATAAATCATGCATTTAAAAACCTTTTATGTTGGAAATATATTTTTGAATATGAATAGGAGTGTCCTAAAGTATTTGGGTGCTTTTAATTTCGTATTCGGATAAAATATATTTTCTTATAAAAGGATATATCCATTTGGAATTTAAATCCAGTTGATAATTATGGTTAAATTAAATTCAAATTGTTATTCGAACTGCCAAAATGCCACGTAAAATTAATAAGGTACCGATAACGGGCGTTTGTGGGGGTGCTAATTCTTCCCTATACATAACCGACTCTTGAACCCAAATTTTAAAATGAAACTCTGGATGTTTATATGGTGTCCGATCTACCAAAGTGACCGATGGTTACTCCAAAAGTATTTTTCAAGATTAAATAAAAGGAAAATCAATTTTATGGTTAATTAAGTGAAAACCTAATTTAATACGAAAAACCCTAATTTTCAAGATTAAATGAATTAAAATGGACAAAAACTCTTATTTCAAAAAAAGGAAATAATCACCAGGTCGTTCACACATCGATTTTAAAAATGGTCGTGACAGCTTGGCGACTCCGCTAGGGACAAAATTGAGAGTCAGGCCTAATTAATCAATTTTACGTGCCATTTTGGCATTTTAGAGTGGTAATTTGAATTTAATTTTTCCAATAATTATTGGGTAGGTTTTTAGAAAGAATGGAGATAGCTTTTTATTTGTGTGATATAAATTGTCATTCATGCATAGCCTTTTACCCGGGCTTTCACCCTTAAGTGGGAGCGAGACATTATCTTATGTTAAGTTATTCAGCTCCGTGATCGGATTTTTGTCTTTCTTCTGGTATACTAGCCTTATGCACTGTGGGGTCCACGCCTCCGTTATAAGGGACCTATACTACCAAATCGATGTCTTGTTGTCATAGTAGATAGTAACGATAGTTTGGGAACCCAGAGTCTAGAACAAACACCACATGTTGTATTTATGAAACCTACCCCACTAGAGCCAGACAAGGGACCTAGGACATGTGCTGTTGATTTAAATACACTTATATGGTTATTCTCTCTGATCGAAATAAACTATTTTATTGTGTTAATTTCTTGCATTCGATATTATTTCACAATACTGACTCATTTCTTTTTTGTTTTTTTTTTGCATTACATCTACATTCATTAGAGGTATCGATGTAATGCAAGAAAGGGGCAGTCCAAGAAATACGATGGTGTTAATTTCTTAATGGCCAGTAGGTTTGACAATACTGACACAATACTGCCCCTTTCTTGGACTAAGCATTCCCTGGCAGTGTTCTTAATGGCCGATAGGTTTGACAAACAAGGAGAAGACAATATGATGGTGTGGACCCGGTCAGGGAAGGCTTAGTCCAAGAAAGGGGCAATATCTAAAGAAAAGATGTGTCAGGATGCAAGTAGTTACGAGACGTTGTGTAAAGGCACTAAACGAGCGATGAGGAAGAAGATTCAAGAATCAACAGATTCAAAAAGCCAGACCAAACAGAAATTAGAAGAAGAGCAAGCTTTGAATACAAAATTGTCATCAGAAGTTTCAAAGCTGGAGAAAGCTATCGAAATGGGACAATGAGGAGAAAAAGTCAATATTTAGTTAGAAGATAAAGAGCTGGAAAAGAAGATGGCATAATTGAAAAGTGTCGTACAACATTTGAAAGTTTAGTTTGAAAGTTCCAGAAGGGGCACCATAAATGAAGAATAAGGAACTGAAAGGTAAACTTGCAGCATCCACCCTGACTATCTAAACGCAGAATCATGAAACGATTAATTTCAGACGCCAAGTACATAGAATCGCCCAGTTTGTGCAGATTTTTTCATTGAAGCCATGAACCTGTAGCAATACCTTGACATCAACACTAAGCTAGGACAAACGCCGATCCAGAGGCTAAACGAAGTGATTAACCTAGGGACAAGGGCTAGCTACTTTCTATAATCAAATTGCCTATTTCTTGTATTTGACCTTTTGGCTAATGAATGTTGCTCTAAAGACTAGTCCTCGAAATTAACACCTCATGCATTTATGCATTGTATTGTTTAAATATTGCCTTTTAGGAAAATCATCGCATCTTTTTCAAATAACATCATAACATTGCATTTTGTTTAAATAATATTGCATTATTCTTTAGATAATAGTGTGAAACCTGAAAAAACAATATTTTGAGAAATATGGGCAATAGGCTTGTTAGGGTGAGGGAATCTCAGAAAGTTGTTGAGGACCACTTAGGTAGCATGGAGCAAAGAATTGATCAGTCCCATAACGAGGCGGTAACTCAAGCTACGACTGTGCTTGGAATCAGGAAGGTCGAGAAAGAAAAAGTTTTAGATAGAAATACCAACGCTGGAAATAAAGATGAAAACTTACCTCATACAAGGGTTCAACCTAAATGATCAGTTCTGAAAAAGGTTCAAAGTAGCATAGTCAGAGTATCAATAAATGATTCAGAGAATTGGGAAATAAATTTTGAAGATGATGTTCCTAGCCTCAGTACGCCGACAGGATTTGATAGAGCTAAACTGGATGTTATCAAGCACACAAATATAGGAGATCCAAGCAAAATCAAGAATTTTGATGTTTGCTCTAGACCTGTATTGTCTAGGGGTTGTGAGACTGATAAAGAACAAGATGATTCTAACAGAGTTACAAAATTGCATACGTTTCTAGAATGTTTCTCCAAAGTGATGAAAGCCAATGATTCAATTGATGCTAGAAATTTTCTCACAATGGAATTGCCTCCGTCAAAAAAAAGAGTGGCAACAAGCTCAGAAACAGAAGGCAAGGATTCCTATCCCAATGCCATGTTCTATTTTGTTGCCATACCTTGTATAAAGCCATTTGTTGATAACGGTTCCACTGAAGTTTTATAAGTCTTTCTATGGCATAAAAAAAGCTTGCGGTTATTATCGTAGAGATTTCAATCGCTCTGTGGAAGATTGTATATCCTTGAAACACATAGTCAGTGGTCTCATCAGGAATGGACATCTATGTTTCGAGAACAGAGAACCCCAATTACACAAAAGACTAGCATTTTCTAGAAGAATCAAGATAGAAGAAAATAGACAAAATTTACAATAGGCTTTTGGGGGCAATCTGCTATAGTTGGGGTTTACGAGAATCGGAGTAATGTTTGGACATCTACCTCCCCAAAGTTTCCTTTACTGAAGAATACCCCAAAGCTAGATGCTTAAGGTGCTATTGTCAGTGGAAAATCAAGGACTAAACTGAATCTCATTCACATCTCTTATCATGAGTTGTACTTCAAGTAGCGTAAAGCTTCATCACACCATGTCAAATTTTCAAGGCTTCATCATTCAAATTGTTACAATATCGGGAATCATTGTGAATATCATAATGGAGTCCATGATCATGACATTGAGGATTGATATACTTTCAAGCAACAAGTCCAAAACTTTATGAAGCAGGGGATTTTGAAGGTCGACACTGATCGCCAGTCCATTAAGATTTGTAACCCAAGAGGTATTCACCTGATTGGAGCTAATACGATTGAAATACCTAAAACTTAAGTGCCAAAAGGCATTAAGAAAAGAAAAGAAGGAAAGGAATGCTAAAACTGATCAAAAATCAGCAGCTGATAATGAAGAAACCTCGAAAATACATTACCACTAAAATCCTGAACACATCCAACCAAGAGCATGAAAAACATAGTTATTTAGGCGTCGACCAGAAGAAGTTGTCAATTTCCACATGCAAATGATCAAATATTGCACGGAAAAGAGCAAAGAATTGATTGAAGAAACATGGAAACTTATTGAGAAGATGATCTTAATTGAAGGCTCGATGAGAACAATATTGTAACACCCCTTCTCGGCCTGGTTGAGAATCGGGTCAGAGAGTGCTACGGGTGAGCGATACGGTGATCGGTGCGATAAAATATCAAATAATGGATTCAACATATTACCTTTCAAATGTTACTCAATGCCAAAATTTGCTCAATAATCATATTTAAAATAATGACTAGACAATTTTGGGTTCCTTTTTTGCAATTAACTATACCATAGTGAAATTGAATTCAATAACCATAAGCTTGCAATTTTTCATGTCTTTCTAATAACATTTACCATTCCAATTAAACCATACAATATCCAGTGACCATTCTGTAAGGCATTTAAAACAGTAATTTAAGTATTTTAACCGAATTAAGTAACCCCGTATCGATACACCTAGAGCCATATCGATCCATTTAATTCCCAGACCTTATTGCCCAAGCCCGTATCGATATACCCCCTTTCTGTGTATCGATACCCTCTGTTTAACCAAGTCCAAATATGCAAGGCCGTATCGATACAGCTTCACCCGTATCGACACGCCTGCCCTGCAATGACAGATTTTAGCTGGTTTTTATTAAATTTAACCTGTTGAACGATGTTCGAATGCTATGAAATTTTACCATCAAGTTATTAATACATAATTCTAATAGCATGTCAAATCTCATGTCAATATGAGTCCATTTACCATGATTTTACCTTTTGGAATCTTAAAGCTCATTTTAACTAATTTTAGCCAAAACTAAAATATACATACTCGAAAGGTCAGATTCCACTAGTTTAACTACTTTGTCACCATTCTAGGAGTTCATAAGGGCAAAGCACATAACTCTAAGCTCGTGGTGACTTGCTGAACTTCTAGCTAGCTCTGATCTCGATCCAAAATACTATCTTAACCTGAAATGTGGAAGATGAATGCATTAGACTTACATAGTCTAAGTGAGGTAGCTATAAACAATGAATGAGCATGGTATGCAATCCCAACATGCTTTGATAACAAGTCTAACCATACTAACAAAGACATATGATTCAACATGGCACAATTATAATACTCTACATTTATCATGGCACCAAAAATCATTACAAAAACGATAGTCAATAGCATATTCACAATTTCATATCATATAACAATAGCAATACTCAATAGTTCCCTTGGATCGATTTCACGGTATATGGATGTAACACCCCGAAACATGGCCTTGTAGTATGATGTTGTTGATAATTTAAATTGAACTAATGGTACCCTAATAATTTGATTTCTAGCTAAAGAATGGGACTTGAATAAACGTAATGATTGCATGAATTGAAAGACTAATTATAAGTGAATAAGAATTATTGTGGGATCAAAATAAAAACCACGACATTTTTGGGTGGCCACTTTTGAAATGACCACATTATGCAATTGGTTAATTTAAGGTTTTGCATGTAATAAAATGGATAGTTTGAGGACCAGGCTTATTTGTCCTCTTGAGAGGGAGATTGGTTGGGAGTGGGACTAACTTCTTCATTGTTTCATTTTGTCTACCGAAAGCAATAAGAGTGAATAAGGGAACTCATGAAAATTCTTGCAAATGGGGTTGAGTCTAGTCACCGGTTAGGAGAAGATTTGTATGTTAAATCGAAAGGCTTAAGAAGGTAATGCTTTCTCTTGATCCTTGCATGTATTGATTTTGAGAACTAGATTGAATACTAGATTTTCATAGGAAGGGATTGTATGTGCATAAATTCGATGGAAATGTTCATGTTATAGATTAGGAAATGTAGCTAAAGTGGGTTAGTTGCTGGAATTCAAATGGTATAGTAGTTTAATGATTTTGAGTACTTCGAATGATGGTTAGATGAACTTGAGCTTTAGTTGGATAATGTGAAGTTAAGAAGAAATTAGCTGAATGCTTGATTGAAATGTTTTTCTAGTTTAATGAATCCAAGAGTGTAATCTGGTTAGATTTGGTCTTGTTCAAATGTGATTTTAGGAAATTTCTTTATGTGTGTGGTTATAAGTGTATGTTTCTGAATGCATGTTTTGCTGGATTTCAAGGTTATATTATGTAGGACTAATAGTAGGAATACTTAAGGTATTTAGAAGTCTTGTTAGAAAGAAAATAAGAGCTGGAAATGAATTGTAAAGAAACTACCATGCCTTGTAATTTGAAAACAGACTTAAAATCTGCATTAGCAGTGACTTTGAAAAATTGTTATAAATTGTACAAGTAGATTTGGAACCTATAATTTATGTGGTTGGAAATCTTGTCATGTCTAGTCTCTTTTCAAACAAACGAAACTGAATTTCGAGCTTTAAAGGTTTATAGAAATGATTGTTCAAGACAATATAATATGCCTAATGACAGAATTTGGTGTATATTTAGATTAAAATCTGTATTAATTCACAAGGACTAAAAATGCAAGGCCTATATAGTTAGAAAGCTAGTTGATTCAGCTTTCCAACGGTGTAAACGGTTCAAAATTTTGATATACGGAATGGAAGATATGAAATTTTAACCAAGTGAGGTGCAGTCTGCCCGACAGCAGTAGCCACTTAGGATATTAGAAAATATCATTGAAAAACATCAAAGAATGGAAATGGTTTTGAAATTATACATGAAAATAGGTGATTTTAGACATCATGAGTATATCTATATATACTATAGACTATTTTGATAAGATATAAATTTTAATGCCCTGTTTTATGTACTTGAAGAATTGGGCAGTTCGAAATAAAAGGATGTGCACATGTTTAATTTGTCTTGTTGGGTATAAAATGGATTAAATAAGATGTATGGACTTATAATGGTCTATGTAGATCTCTAGTTAAGTAGATTTATATGAATGTATAAGTTAAGCCACCTTGCCTATTGTGTGAACTTAGAAGTTGTGGTTGTTTGTGCACTTACATGTGTATGTATGAATTATGAACAAGGGAAAATATGTTTTTTTAGTAAAAGATTCAGTTACCTTAGAATAAGGTTTGAATATGCAGTTATAAACTAATTTTATAGGGCAGAAAATTGAATGGGGCTGCTTGATATTTGAGGACTGTTTTTGCTATAGATAAGCACACCTATGTACTGAAGTAATAAAATATGTGTGTGTGTACATATACATCAGATTGCTTTGCTTGATGTCTTGTTAGGAGGCTATTTTTAGAGTGCTTATAACAGTCTTAAATTGCTTCGAATAGCTTGAATAAAAGATTGATAAATTGTTTTTGAATGGTGGAACCATAATGGGTTGTTTTGAAATGTCAAATTGTGTGCTTATATGCTGGTTAGATGGATTGATTTGATTCTAATGCATATAGTCATCATTGGTATGTTTAGATCAAAAGGGAGCTAGGAAGAAGTCGATGTGGCACGATAAAAATGTGGATTTAGGTATCCCGTAACTTTGGGATAAGAGGTGAGTGCAGTCTAGAGATTCAAATAGAATAAAACTGCTCCTAGTATCTTGGTTGTTGTTACAATTAATCCTATCAGATCAATTGACTAGCAAGGCATGTAAGATTAAGTTTGTAAAAAAGGTACGTACTACCTTTGAAAGTACTTTCGATTTGAAATTGATTTAAGGATCATATTGTTCATCAAGGGTTATACTTATACTTAAAAGTATAAGCTTGCTTAGAAAGATTGTGTATGTAACTAATTAAAAGTAATCTAGATAGGGACCAACATGTGGTTGTTCAATTTATTTGAATATTAAAACTCACCTAAGGATAGTGTATGTACATGAGGGCATGATAAGGTTCGAATAATTATAAGTTAAGATATCTTATGACAATCATAAGCCAGCTAAGTTAATAATTCATAACATATTTCTAGTCACTTTAAGACTAGACTTGAATGTGAGTAGAGCAAATTTAATTAATGTTTAAGACATTTCTTCCTACTCTTGTAGGTTAGATGTGATTGTTTCGGTATAATGCAAAAAGGCACATGTGATTAAAGTGATACAATCTCTAAATAGTCTAGTGCTATTAATTGTGCTCATTCGATTTTAATTAGAAGGAATGAGATGAATAATGCTTGTTTGATAAAGATTTAGAATTAGTATATTATGATTCATGGAAAGATTTGGTTAATGATTAAGCCCTAGTGGCCTTGTTGATAAAATGTGAGTAAATGCTCACCCTGGGATGTAAAATTCACGTAGAGTGAATCCTGTATAAATCGAAAGGTAATATGTATTGTGAAATGGAATTTATGAGAAGCCATGTGCAAAACGTTATGATTCTGATAAATAAATGAGAAAAGCCATGGTCTCGAGTCGGTCTTAGGTACAGTTGGCATGCCATATAGTCCGTCGAGCTCACTAGTCTGGACTACGGTCCGCTTGTTGTTAAAGAATAGATGGTCTATTTGGTACTATCTGTGTACCCTTGTTTTGGTATTATGTGGATACCCATGTTTTGGTACTTGGTGTACCCCTGTTTCGGTACTTGGTGTACCGCCTGTTTGATATTGAATTAATGGATTTGTGTATCTTGGTTGTTCTTGAGTCTTAAGGCTGAATAAAAGAAGTATAAAAGTTATAAATTACCGAGTAGTCCTTAGCTATGATTGGAATAAAAGAAACTATATCTATTATGGTCGATTAATTGATTAGATACTATTTGAAAATGTTATAATACATACTTGGGTTCGAATGACCCCCTGAATTGAAAGACAATAAGGTTAAGATTAATTCGTAATAAAACATTAAGGTTCTTACTTGTTGAGTGAATTGAGAATTATATGTTTAGTGTAGAACACTTCAGGTGTTCTAGTTGTATTCTAAAGATTAATTAGTTTAGGTTAAGAGAACCATTCGAATGAAGTTATCACTACCTCACTAAGCTTGTGTTTACGATGAGTTCTCTTAACTTCTTGCAGGTTTGATGATACTTTATGTTGCTTCCGAGCTTATCATGAATGCTGGGAATCTCATTCGGTTCAGACTAACCCCTTGTTTACTCCTAGGATAGTGGCACATAGTTAGGCATTGCATGCTCATATTAATTCTTATGTGGCATGTATATTTGTTTCTAAAGCTCTAAGAAGCATTAAGTTGTAATAAGGGGCCTTTATTATCTTTTTCTGGTTGCTTGGTATCGATCGAATAGCTAGCATGATTGTTTGCCTTTCTATACATGCCTAATATGGCTAATGTGTCTTGAATGATTACAATGGATGCTAGCTAGTAAGATCTTAGATTAGTTGAGTTCTTATTGAATGAGAATAAACTATTACTTGGGTATATTATTTAGTTGAAAAGATAAAAGGCTAGACACCAATAACCAATTGGTTAGTTTAGTAGAAGTGAGCATGCCTAAGGAGATATTAATCTAGTGATCAATGAATATGGTATAAGGAACCAATTGGAAATGAAATGATTTTGTACTCTAATGGTGTACTATATGTGAGTCTCTAACAAACATCGACTAAAATCTCAAGTTTGCATATGTTCAAAATATGGGAAGTAAGGGTCTAGTAATGAATGATTCTTATTACCTCAAATGCTTTGAACCATGGTACTCTATATATTTAATTGTTGCAAATAGCTAGAAATCCATTCAAGAGTTTAGAATCTAATATCTTCATGAAAGGCTAATTAGGTAACCATAATTGTAGATACTCAAATGTTTACTTGCCTTAGTATTAGAGTAAATTTAACTCTGACCAAGTTTCTCTGAAAATTTTTAAAATTTTCTCAAATTTCCCCCGGTTAGATTGTTTCTTTAAGGGCAAAGTCAATCTAAATTGATGGCTTGTTTGTCTTTAACGTGTCTTAACTCGGTTTATTTGCTAGACCAAGTTAGGGGACGTTACAATGGATACACGAATTCCACACCCGCATCAATATGAATAATGGTCTAGTTATATTCCCTCTGCCGCACCAATTTGACCAATACACATCAACATCCCTCCGCCACACCACAATAAAGGCTGTAGCCTATACCCGTACCAATGATCTCACAAATTCTATGGCATGTCAATTGTATCCAATACTTTCGATCCCAAGGTTCGATAATCAATGATTCAATATCAATGTATCAATAACAATGGTTCAATAACAATGATTCATAACAATAAATCAATAGCAATCATTTGGTAACAATGTTTCAATGCGGTAACTCGATAGCAATAGGCATATGACAATGTTTCAATAGCAATATTCATGTATCAATATTTCAATAGCTTGGCATAACAATGCTTCAATGCTTTCCAAGGAAACAATAACGATGTTTTGGACATGATTTCCATGCAATACTTACCTATTCTTACCTATGTGACTTTCAATAGGGTTTTATGCAAAAACCTTCAATATAATGATTAGCAATACAATAAGAAATAATCGATGATTCGAGATGGCACCTAGCCAACTCTCGAGACTCTAACTACACTCAGCTTGAATTCCAAAGCTCCTAAGGCTCTCAGATCGTAATTGATTTATTCCTAGCTTGCTTTAGAGATGATGGACTAGCTTCCACCAATTCTTGAGTTAGGGAGAATCAATAGGAAGTTGTTACAATTGATATAACAACATCGATATACATTTCTAAGCTTAGAATAGCCATTAGCTATTCATTAGATTCATAGATTAAAACTTGAAGAACAAAGGCTTAGCTTGGGAATCATAACTCGAAATTGGACATTCAATAATCAATGGAGTCAACAATAGATTTTGAGCTTTCACTTACCCAAACGATGGCTATACAATGAAATTCTTGAAACAAAGAAAGCTTGAGTTTAAGGGGTTCAATTAGAGAGGTGTGTGCTTGAGCTAGAGGTTGGAGATAACAATGGAGGTGCTTGCTTATTTCAAGACAAAAGGGTGAACTTTGGTTGCGGTGATGGCTAAAACAAAGATGAGAACTCATTCTTATTCTCTTGAAATGGTTTTAATCATGGCCTACCTCACCAAGGGCCAATGAAAAGCTTTCCCTTGGTGAAGGGTTTGCTTAAACTATTCATTTTCTATCATTCCACACCTTTTTACAATTTTAAGGCAATCAATTGCCATATTTCTAACATTTCAAATGATTCCACGAGATATGGGTGGCAACCAAGTAGGTGAATCATCCCTAACTTTCAATCTTTTCAATTTAGTCCTTAAAATAATTTTTGTTAGGGACCCGTATCGATACACCCATATCCTGTATCAATACGGTTGATTCAAGTTCGATAAATTAGTTAGGAAACAGTTGGGTCGTATCGATACAAGTCTTACTATATCGATACGCCTAGCTAAAAATCAACATCTTTCACAATTTCAACGAAACCCCTAACTATGAATGGACTCAATTAAGGTCCCTTATCAACAAAATTAACACAGTCAATATTGATAAAATATTTAAACTTCTCGGTGTAGGGTTTTCGATCGTCGAAACCCAATTCTGACTAGGCCAATTTTAGGGATGTTACAAATATAGTATGAACAAGATAAAGCATGTTTTTGTGCCGAAAAGGGAAATTGAAGAATTTTCAAGGCTAAAATTTACTTGAGTCTTCCTTGAATAAAGATTGATAGTTTGACCGTAGGAGATCTATCTGCACTTTTAGGACCGTTACAGAATAATACCTTGAACCATTCCAATTACTTTTTCCCATGAGCATTGGGGTTGTTCAACTGTGAGAGTGCTTGGCAAAAGGGTCGAAAATAGTTTAGAAATGTATAAAAGCAGTGCCAAGATTTAGTCTTTTGTGTACAAGTATACAAAGTCAGTAAGTAATACAACGGTAAGCTAGTTATCGATCCCACAGGGATTGGCCAAGAGTTTACTTGCTTTGCTTGTTTACATGTCAAGAGAAGAAAAATGTTGTTTGATTTGAAGTTGGTTTTGAAAATGGTTTAAAATAAATGAAAATAAAACAATGTTGGCAACGTAAAGGTATTCGTATGGATAATGAACGTTGGCAAGGGATGTCTGGATTTCACACTATTCATGCCAGCGTTTAATAATGTTCTGCCTTGGTTTTATTGTTGAGCAGATTAAAAGTACTAATGCCTCTGTCGATGGCAATACCCTAAATTAACCATGATAAAGCCCTATATATCTATAGTGACGCTTATCATCAATTAATTTGATTAAGTGTCAATCTTCACTCCTATGGGGTAGACTCTCTCCCAAAGTAAGTTCATCTACTTGAACATATTATGTCGAAGCATCTCGCCTTAGTATCTAGCAACTGATCATTGCCCCTCAAGTTTGTTAAGATATTAAGGTGCAACAAGCATACTGTGCCAGCGGTCACATGGCACAAAATTTAGAAAACTAAAAATCATGTCAATTGTCGTATTGCAATGGATTCTGAAAATTGTTGAAGTGCGTGCTAGATAGAAAATAAGACCAAAGCATATATTTTATTAAAAACCAAACTTAAAATTAGCGTTCATCGTAAACATCCCCCAACCAACTTAAGAAAATTAGTTCATGGTTGGGGGTTCCATCCAAAAACCAAAATCGTTTAACATCATCAAATAAAAACCAAATAAACTAAGAGAGTGTGTAAGAAGGCAGCCTTTTTCTTAATTCGATCTCCAATGTGTCGTCATTTATGTGCTTGCTTGATGTCCTTTATATAGGCATGCATGGGAAAACCTAGGATTAGCCTTAGGGATTTAATTTGGGCGGGCTAAGTATTATGATCATCTTAGCCACACTTTGAATCCTAGGGCTGACATCATCTTGACTAGGACTGATGTCATCTTGACTAGGGCTGACGTCATCTTGACTAGGGATGATGTCATTAGTCTTT
The DNA here is from genome assembly GCA_019671005.1 of Hibiscus mutabilis. Taxonomy (NCBI): domain Eukaryota; kingdom Viridiplantae; phylum Streptophyta; class Magnoliopsida; order Malvales; family Malvaceae; genus Hibiscus; species Hibiscus mutabilis. The sequence continues at coordinate 52,255,469 of CM033711.1, forward strand.
GATCTTTTGCCAGCCGAGCTCGGCATAATTCGGTCCATCTATGCCAGACTAGCTTGGCATCCTATTTTTTTGCCATCCTATTTTTTTGAAGCTTGATGAAGTGCTATTTTTCTACAGTCTGATCTGGTCCTATTTTTTCAGACTGGTATTGCCAAGGGTTCTTGGCAAAACTCTTCTAGCAACGTATTGCCAAAGATATCTGGCATTGGTCTTTTGATCCTCTTGCTTCCTGCTCTTACGCTGCTCTACCATGTCTACTCTGCTCTGCCAAACCTATAATGATGCCAACAAACAACCCTTCACATTGGCAACACAAAAATTCCCTATTTCCTAACTCCTTATGCAAATGCATAAATTTAACAACTAAATGCAACTAAATATACTTAAAGGGCTAGAAAAGGCTTTGTAAAATGAGCATAAAAACAATACTTTTGAGGAGTTAACACCCTCTAAACTTAGCTCATTGCTTGTCCTCAAGTAATGCAACTAAAAATATAAAAAATATAAAAACAAGAAAGTACCTCAGCAAAGATTGTCATGGTTCCCAACACCTGTCAGCTAGCAAAATAAGATCCTAGGTCTGTCCTCGGATATTCAGTATATCAATGCCAAACAGATAAAAAAATTCAAGTGAAACAATATAGCTCTAGTCTTAAGTCGTCCAGTGTGCATGAAGTGCGGGTAATATGCATCAAGTTTACTCAACTCCCTTAGTCAACTTTACTACCCAAACTCAGAATTTATTGTCATCATTTTTGTTTTTATTCGCCAAGGGTTTTTGCTTTTTTTTCTTTGGCATGAGAAATAAGAGGGAGCATACCACAAACCCCCATGTTAATGCAGACATTACTAGGCTTTTACTCTTCAACTCATACCCTAAAGTTTTTGACTTGAGAACTAAGAGGGAGCAAACCACAAAGCCCCAAGTTACTTATTATCTCTACGGTAAAGGAGAGTTCTATTTTTCTCTTGCCGTGGCAAAACATTGTTGCCTTATTGTTAGGATCGTTGGTACACCCCATGGCGCAGCAGAAAAAATAATCTAACGATCTCATACAGGAATCCATGTATGGTCAATCGAATTCAAGAGGAAAGGATGCATGATTTACCTTGGGTTCCTGGAAAAATAGCAAGTCAGCAGTGCAGTCATGATCAGTTCGAATCCCAAGCCTCTATGATAACGTCTTGGCCTCTACTCAGTTCACCCGGTTGAGAGCAAATATTTTTTTCTCAAAAACTATTATTGAGAGTAAATTGTCTAAGCAAGAAGAGTGGCTGCTAGACCACACTTCTCCTTTTATATGTCGTTACCCTAACCCTTAGGGTAATTTAATCTGAATTTTATATCTATTACAAGAATTATAATCAAATATATATATTAACTTTAGTTATATATTTCACCCATGTACAATAAAATTGTACAATTATAACTCGTTTGATATTTGCTCAACTCAACCCTTGGGTGTGACCCTGTAGGTTCCTATAACATTAGTAGCAATTATTAGAACCATTCTAATATTACAAATCATGAGTGACATCTAGCAATATATCATGGTCATCTAAGTTACAAGAAGTCATGATTCGACATAACATCTTCCTGACTAGATTCTTTATGTATTATATTCCTTTGTCCTTTATATCTAGAATAGGCACAAGTCTTGGAACAGTCACACTTGTATAACTCATCTAATATTTCTTGATATCTAGAGTAGACTACAATAAACAAACAACTTATGATATCTCATATCAACTTGTTCAAGCATGGCCATGCATTTCTAGTCTCACTCAATCAAGTGGCCTGTGATATAACTCTTATTATGTAGGAGGGACAAATCATATCTTGATCATTCACACCCCACTACATATATCGTGATATGTTCAACATCAGTCTTTATAGTGCGACCAGTCACGGAGCATGTTTAACTGTATCAAAACATACGACAATATATGTTGAGATAGTAATGATATAAAGTCTAAGGACCATACATGTAGTCACCACCATGAGAAATATTATGACCGTCACACAATAATCAAAGACATATGCTCATAGCGGGTCAATCCAATATGTTGTTCTCTAACAACGTACTCATATATTGATTTTGACATCTCTATGTCAATGACAACTCATTGCCATCAATCAACTGTATGTTATCCTCGAACGTATTATTATTTTCCAAGCCCATAATAATACTCAGCTAATGATCTTTTAATAACAATCATATTATTATATGGACTTCATTATATTTCAGTTTAGTTAAGATACAGAAATATGACTGAAAAAAATAATGCCAATGCCTTTATTCAAAAACATGGTAAAGAAAGTATATCAATACAATCATCTCATGATTGGTCTTTGGACTCTAACACTTATTCTCTTCTTTTTACCCTGGCATCGATTTTTTTAACAATTATTCGAAGATCAGGTTCAAGAGAACCTATGTTTGTTTTGCATACTAGATGCATACCTCGTGTAGAGTGAAACTAAATTTCCCTAAATTAGAGTCCAATTGCCAAGCTACTTGGCGTTGCTAACTTACCGGCATACAAGTTCTAAAATTCTAGTTTCTTCATTGGATAGATAAATCTAGAACAAATTTAACTAGGCTAGCAGATTATTGACAAAATTTCCAATCTTAACCGAGGCAACAATTTTTTTTAGTGGTTTGGTATGCAAATTTTAATCCTATAAGGCAAACTATTCTATATGGCAAACTAAAATTTAAACATGAATGCATGGCATACGACTGTAAGGATGTACACCCCTTGTAGCACCCCTCTCCCGGGTTAGGAGCGAGGAGTGTCGAGTGCATGAACATGTAAGGAGACACCAAAATATGGGCAATTTTGAACCATTTCTTAAGTTTCTTACTTATCAAGCAAGCAAGGACATAATGAACATTACAAGGCAATCAAACATTCATGTTTACTTAACATATAAGCAATACACATTTGACTCTCAATCATATATACCATTCGAACAAAGCAAAGAAATCAATCATACATTTCTTTTCATGTAAGCAACCTCATATGTAATTTCATTTTCTTTCTAAGGCATTCAACTATCAATACAATACTACTTATTATACAAGTAACCATACAATGATTCTTATTCATCCTATACCATTCGAATAGGTCACTAGGTCTAATTTATTTCATGCTTACATTACAAGTTACTACTTTCATAGCTCATATTACAACATTCATTCTTTGTTAATCTATCCTATTTAACTAACCAAAGGTTCAATCACGCTTGCTTCATTTCATTGTTCATTGATGTAAACATGAATCATCTTATGCCTAAATTACTAACACAATTGATTGATCATTCAATTTTACATGTTCTAGGTTGCATTCAAGCCACATGCTACACCCAAACATTCGGCCCTAACAACAAAAGCATACACAAGACATGTAACTAGTTCATTCAAGTTCATTTCCATACCTATGCATTCAACATTCATCCCATACAAGTATACAAAACATATACATCAAGGCATGTACACATACACCATTCGGCAATCACTTAAGCATGCACAAAACTATTCAAAAGGAAGACAAACATTATGGTTTGATCATTACATATCTAATTTAAACAAGACATGTACACAAACAAGCATTAGACCATTCCAATTCAATTTATACAAATTGCACAACAACAAGATTCCATTTCATGAAGTTTAAGTTCTTTACATACTTAACATTAAGTTCACTACATAATAGACCCATCAAACATTATATACAAACTTTCAAAATGCATGTTCAAGCTACTATGTAAAACTAGTGCCACCATTCTAGGAGTCTTACAAAAAGTATCAAGTCATACATTATGCTTTGCTTGTTTCTGCCCCGAGCTCAATGAAAGATGGCTATCGATCAATCTAAACCTGAAATTTTGGGAAGAAGGAAAAACGAGAGTGGTAAGTACTTAGAGTACTTAGCGAGGTAGTAACTAATCTAATCATTTATTATTTCATGTTTTATGTCTTTTAATCAAGTGTAGACCTAGCTAAGGCTTTCAAGCATCAAGAATGATCTTAGCTAGTCATTCAAGCATCAAGAGTATCATTATCTAGTCTTTCAAGCATCAATATTATCCTATTTACGATAGCAAGCATTCAGCCAACATGTACAAGTTCTAGTAATCCATCAAGCAATGTTTAGCAAGAATCAAGCATTTCAAGTGTAGAGATCAATTGATCCAATTTGTTTAGGGCATTCTTTCTCATGCCTTATCTTTCAAGTAATGAGCAATTCAAGATAGCATATACATCATCTTATTCATGTAACTTTCATTACAATACAAGTTCATTAGCAAGTGTCAAGTTTGCTCATTCTTCATTCATGTTCACAAGTCTTTATTTCAAGTTTATTTGTTTTTGTTTTGCCTTGGTAGATAGTAGGACTAGGTAATTGAGTCACAAGACGGTACACAAAGTACCTAACAAGATGATACACAAAGTATCTAACAAGAAGGTTCCCAAAACACCACACAAGAGGGTACACAAAGTACCTAACAAGATGATACTCAAGGTATCTAACAAGAAGGTGCCCAAAAAACCAAACAAGATGGGACAATAAGTACCTAACAAGATTAGCTATAGACTCTAAGGCATGCCATTCTACCTAAAACCAACTAGCAACCAAGGACTTGTTGAGTCTTTTATTTTCAAGCAATCACACATCAAGTGATTAAGCAACAAGCATAGCAAGGTCAAGATCATTTTACAAGCTTTCATGTATTTCCATTATGTACACATTCAAGAAATATCAAGCAACCAACAATTTCAAGAGCATATTCATTCAATTGAACACAAAATATTAAGCACAACCCATGGCAGCATTCGAATAGGGCATAGAATCATAGAGAACAAACAATTGATTCATTTCCACAATCAAACCATATTGTAAGCATATTGAATTGTCAAGTTTTAATTAGTCCATTCTCCCCTTAATGTAATATTACCAAATATAATTTAAGTTCATTTCATGTTATCAATTATCAAGCAAGTATTTAGACATGAAACTTTGGTTAGAACACTAGTTCCAACCCTAAGAAAGAATACACTCACAAAACTCCAAGCTTAAGCTATCGATCTTTGATGACAATCCCCTTTGCTTTTCCTTTGACTTGATCAATCCTATCTTCTTCAACCAAGTCCTCTACTCCTTGTTCTAACCAGCCAATCATACAAACATATAAAGAGCATGTTAGCACACAATTCATGAAGCCAATTCATTCAATTCAAGATAAGATTACAAGCATATAACATACACATATTGGGCAGCATACTCTTCTACATTTTCCTTTTTACTCAACCACACTTTTCTACATTCTAGTTCATGTAAAATAAGACATATTTCAAAGACTAAAATTGTTTTCAAGACAGATTGTAAAATGCCACAAAACAATGTGCATTTGCCTATGCAGCTGCTGCTAGGCAGCTTGCACTCTAATCACCAAATCAAGCATATCTTTCATTCCGTACGTCAGAATTTCAATTGGTTTACACCGTTGGAAAGCTAAAAAATTGTCTTTATGACCATATAAGGCTTGCATTTTAGTTCTTAGCCAATTAATACAGTTTTTTTTACTCAAAGACATGGCATCATGCTTTACTGGGCAGTTTGCACTATCTCTAGTATTTCTACTCTACATTTCAGTACACAACCCAGAGTTTAGCTCTGTTTTCTCCTAGTGAATTTATACATTCCAAGGTGTTATCCATAAAAATTCATCCTTAAATTCACTATATACAATTTTTAGTGATTTTCAAAGTCACTGCCCAAAATAGAGCATTCTAGGCAGATTACACTAGGTTGCATTTCTAGTTTCTTATTTCATTCTAGCAAGGTCCTATTATGGCAATTTCATTCATGACCATGTTCATACATGTCTTGGCCATCATAATTTACCTAGCAATGTTCTTAAAACATGGCATAATCATATTTAATCTAGTTTGATCTATTTGATCACATTTGTACATCAATTCATCCACTAGGCAGTCCATTACCAAATTTAACTAGTTCAATTAGGTGTAGTCATTTTTCCAGCAACACATGTATTCAATTCAATCTTCTCTTTACCTAATAACATGATCAAAATAGGGCTCTAAGTTCATCTAACATATTTGCACAATTTCTATAACCAAAACAGTCCCTAACAAGATTGTTTTGAATCATGTTCATAATTCCAGATTTTCCAGCAACTGTACATGTATCTCATACCAATTTGGTTACTAGAAATTACAATTTCAAATTCAATTTGAGTTTAGCATGCTCCCAACATGTATAACATCCATCCAATTCATCAAGACAACAAGAATACCATTTAAACAACCATTCAAACATGAAATTATAAGAGAAACAAGTGGTTACCTTACTCACTATGCTATCTAGACTTAATTAGGAGCTAAATCAAGGTTGCATTTACGTGGATTTCAAGCTTTCTCCCTCAAGCCCTCTTTTCTCTCTTTTCTATATTGTATTCGTGTAGAATGAAGGAGAAAGAGGTTGGCTAATGATTCATCTAATTTCCCTTAATGAATGGACCATTTTGTCCACAATTTATCGACTAATTAAAGATTAATCAAGGACATTTTAGAGATGTTAGGAAATTTAGCATGCAATCTTTCAATTTGCTAGAGTTTTCAAGTTAGTTATCTTAATTTAGTCACACCTATCATTCAATCTTCCAATTAATTCCTTAACTATCCTAATTAGCTTAATTACAAGTTCAATTTAGCTATCAATTTAGGCAATTAGTCTCAATACTACTAGGCTAGGATTTAGGGTATTACACCCCCAAACCAAATGCGTGCATTGTCCTCAAGAGGAGGACTCCCCTTCAATGCGGCAATGGAAGATCTAATGTCGTAGAGAACTTTATTAAGAAGCTTTGCCAGCTCTGAAGCGACAGGGACATCGGTGGCAGCAGATGAGATAGGTGCTGCAAGTCTGGCCGCAACCTTGGCTTGGCTTTGAACTCCTTCATCTTTAGACACAGTTGGTGTGGCAGATTCAACACTTGGCAAACATTTTCAATCTTTTCATGCAAATCTTTTGCTTTGGCAGTCCATCTGGAAATAAAAATCCTGCGCTCACTCAAGAAAAACCTTTCAACGCAACAAAGGAAAATGTAAATTAAAATAAAGGGAAGAAAATAAATAAAAACTAGAAAAAACATCTATCCTAATATATACAAGAATCGAACCATGACGATGATGATGATCACAGTAACTCTGCCAGGAGGGTAACCTCATTGGCATCCTTTTGAGTGCCATCCAAATACTGCTTCAAATGCTGGCCGTTTACTCAGAAAATTGCTCCCGTTTTCAAATCCTTGATATCCACTACTCTATGAGCATATGGCTTCACAACTTCAAAAGGTCCTAACCATCTAGACTTGAGCTTTCCTGGAAACAACTTTAACCTCGAATTAAATAACAAAACATGTTGGCCTACCTCAAATTGCCTTGGTAATAACTATTTTTCATGCCAATGCTTTATTCTTTCCTTGTATAGTATGGCATTCTCGTAATCATGTGTTCTGAATTACTCCAACTCATTCAAGTCTAATAACCTCTTTTCTCTAGCAGCCCTCCATTCCATGTCAAGCGTTTTGATTACCCAATAAGCTCGGTGCTCCATCTTTACTAGTAAGTGGCATGCCTTCCCGAAAACAAGTCTAAATGAGGAGGTTCCCAAAGGAGTTTTAAATGTAGTCCTATAAGCCCACAAGGAGTCATCTAGTCTCAAGGACTAGTCATTCCTAGTTGGATTTACAGTATTTTCCAAAATGTTCTTGATCTCCTTGTTGGAAATCTCTGCTTGGCCAGTCATTTGGGGATGGTATGCCATGGCAATCCTCTTTTGAATTCCATATCTACACAAAGCTTTAGAGATTAGATTGCATTTAAAATGGGTGCCCTCATATGAATAATCACTCTAGGGGCACCAAATCGAGTAAAAATGTGTTTGTGCAAAAATTTTGCAACAGCCTTGCATCGTTTGTTGGCAAAGCAACGGCTTGAACCCATTTTGAAATGTAGTCAACAACCACAAGGATGTATAGGTTACCAAATGATGGAGGACATGGACCCATGAAGTCTATCCCCCATACATCAAACAAATCCACTGGTATAATGTTCTAGAGCGGTAACTGATGTCTGCCGAAAATGTTTCCTGTCCACTAGCATCAGTCACATGCCTTGGAAAATGTTATGGGTATCTTTGTATAGTGTGGGCTGAAAGAATCCTAGATGCTGCACCTTTGCAGCAGTCTTCATCCTAGCAAAGTGACCTTCATACGGTGCGGCATGGCATAATTACAATATACTATGTTGTTCATCCCCTGGCACACATCAACGAATCACTTGATCGGAACACTATTTAAACAGTAGTGGTTCATCCCAATAATACTATCGAACATCTCGCATGAACTGTTTCCTGGCATTATATTCCAAATCCAGTGGCAAAATATTGCTTACCAGGTAGTTGACTATGTCAGCGTTCCATTGCAGAGTGTTGACTACAAGTAAATACTCGTTAGGAAATTCATCTCTTATGGAAATGGTCTTACCATTTTCAAGGTGATGCTCTAGGCGTGATAGGTGGTCAGCTACTAAGTTCTCACTGCCTTTCTTGTCTAGGATCTCGAGGTCAAATTTTTGTAGTAGAAGCATCCATCAGATTAGTCTGGGCTTGGCATCTTTCTTCGCCAAGAGGTACTTCAGTGTCGAATGATCTGTATACACCATAACTTTGTTACCAACTAAATAAGATCTGAATTTATCAAAACCAAATACAACAACAAAAAATTCTTTCTTAGTTGTGGAGTAATTCAGCTGAGCTCCTTCAATGCTCAACTGGCATGGCATGAAAAGCTTTGCCACGCAGTTGTCCCAATATTGCTCCGATGGCATAGTCGTTGGCATCACACATGAGCTTGAATGGCTCATTCCAATCTGGTGCTATAACTATATGGGGCATTAATCAACCTCTCCTTAAGTTCCTGAAAAGCTCTCAAACAAGAATCATCAAATGCAAAAGCAACATTTTGTTCTAAAAGCAAGCATAAATGTTTAGAAATTTTAGAAAAGTCTTTAATGAAACAAAGGTAAAAATATGCATGTCCCAAAAAACTTCTAATACCTTTTATACTTGTCGGTGGTGGAAATTACTTGATTACCTCGACTTTTGCTCGGTCAACCTATAGTCCCTTCTTGGTCACATTGTGCCCAAGAACAATGCCCTCCTGCACCATGAAGTGGCATTTTCCCAATTCAAGACTAGGTTTGTCTCAATGCATCTCTTCAAGACTCGCTCCAAACTCTTAAGTCACTCCTTGAATGTTTTGCCAAACACCGATAAATCATCCATGGATACTTCCAAGTTATGCTCAATAATGTCAAAAAAATGGACATCATGCAATGTTGAAACGCTGTCGGGGCATTACACAACTCGAATGGCATTCTTCTAAAGGCAAACATCCCATATGAACACATGAATGTGGTATTCTCTTGATCTTCTAGGGCTATGGCAATCTGACTATATCCCGAGTAACCATATAGAAAGCAATAAAATGTCTTACCTGCCAATATGTCCAACATTTGGTCAATGAAGGGCAATGGAAAATGGTCTTTCTTGGTGTCATTGTTATGCTTCCTATAATCCATGCACACTCTCCATTCGGTCATAGTCATGGAAGGAATGAAATCATTGTTGCTATTCTAAACCACGATCATGCTACCTTTCTTTAGCACACATTGCACCGAGCTGACCCACGAGCTATCGGAAATGAGATAAATTATCCCGACATCCAACCACTTGATAATCTTCTTTTTAACAACCTCTTTCATGCTTGGGTTCAATCTCTTTTGACCCTCAATGGTCTTGCCATGATATTCCACCAAGATGATTTTGTGCATACATATGGTTGGGCTTATAACTTGTATATCAGCCAAGATCCATCCCAACGTTTGTTTGTAATTGCTTAGAATTTCCAGCAATCTATCCTCCTGATCATTAGTTAGATTAGCAGCAATGATCACTTGCAAGGTTGAGTATTTACCTAAGTAGGCATACTTGAGATGGTTTGGCAATGCTTTCAATTCCAACTCGGTTGGCTCCTCAATGGATGGTTTCAGTGCCACGATCTCTCTGCCAGCCAACTCCAATGGTTCTAGCTGCCCGAAATAGCTTACCTCTTCTAAAGTTGTTCCTTCAGTGTCCGCACTTGTCTCATCTCGTCTGTTGGCATCACCATCTACATCTTGGCACAGTTGTGTCATGTACACTTTAAAAATGGAGTCCATCATTTCTTTAGATCAGCATTCCTCAGATTCATCCGAGCATTTAAGAGCTTGAAACACATTAAATGTAACATTTGATCATTCATGCGCATGGTTAATTCACCTTTATGAACATCAATCAAAGCTCTACTTGTGGCAATGAATGGTCTTCCCAATATAATTGGGACATTAACATCTGCCTCATAATCTAAAATAATAAAATTAGCTGGGAATATAAATTTGTCAAGCTTTACCAATACATCCTCAATCTTACCCTTAGGATGTGCAAAGGATCGGTCTGCCAACTAAAGTGCACTGTGGTAGGCCTTGCTTTTATGCCAAGCTTTCTAAAAACTAACATTGGCATCAAGTTGATGCTGGCTCCCAAGTCACGCAATGCCTTGCCCATAAATTTGTTGTCAATTTTACAGGGAATAGTAAAACTTCTCGTATCTTTCAGCTTTGATGGCAATCGGTTTAGGATCGTGGCACTGCATCCCTCAGTAAAAGCGACAATTTCAAAGTCTCACAACTTCTTCTTTTTGGACAGAATGTCCTTTATGAATTTACATAGTTGGGCATTTGCTCAAGGGCTTTTACCAATGGAATGTTAATTTGTAGCTGCTTAAGAACTTTCAAGAAGGGCTTAAATTGCTGGTCTTGTTTGTGCTTTTGAAGTCTTGCTGGAAATGGTGGCAGTGGATAAACATATGTTGGTGCTACCAGCTTTGCCAAGGAAGTGTTGGTATCTGTTTTGGCATTAGTATGTTGTCCGGCCTCAGTCTATTTGTCATCAATGTTGGCATCATGTTTGACATCATTGTTGGCGTCGGTTCTGGCACTAGTACTGGCATTACCACTAGCATCATCTATTTTAATTTCCTCTTTCTTTTCTTCTCTAGACTTGTCTGTCGGCACTGGCTTTTCACTTTGGCAGTTAACTGGCTGCTTGGTAGTCATCTCTGCCTCGTACTTCTTACAACATCGAAGGGTTATGGTCTTGCATTGCATTGTGTCGAGCAGCCTCCGTGTCACTTGGCAATGCTCCTTGGGGTCGATTGCTAAGTGCATTGGCAATCTACTTAATTTGACCTTCCAAGTTTCTCATTGATGCTAACCAAATACAAACTCTGAGTGAATTTTCCTCTCAAGCATTGTTGATTAAGGTCCTTGAATGAAGTGATAACCCAAAACATCTACCACCTGAAGACTGCTTTTCTTCGAAGATATCCCTATATGGGAGGATATTTGGCATTCCATCATCTCCCTTCACAAAGAAAGTAAATAAGGAAAATGTCATTTGTTGTCCCCTTTTGAGCTCGATAGTTTTCTTTCGATTCAACCCAAACCAAGGATCACCCTCACACTGGGGGAAAAGAGGATGTGAATTTGTTTGTAAGTGAAAATGTGTGGTGTTGGTCATGCTATGGTAGTGATGCCTTGTGAATTAGGGGAAGGAACAAAGGTGAATGCATTGAGTAGAAGAGCAAGAAGACAAGTTGAATGAAGACAAAAATTCTGAATTAAAAAGAAGAAAAAGAGAAAAAGAAATCAATAAAAGAAAAAGAAAGAAAATAAACAGTCGAAAGTTTGTGTTCAAAGAGTTGACTAAATCAAGTTAGAAATTGTTGAGATGAAAGTTGAAGCAGTTAAAAGAAAAGGCACTAAGTTGAAAAAGTTAAAAATATATGTGAGAACCTTCGTTCAAAAGAAATCGAGGAAAGGAAATGAACTTTAGGGTGAAAACTCATAAATGGGTAGTATAGAGCGATCCACAAAAAAAGAGAAAAGAAAAGAGTATTTCATCTGAGCATATTCAGATCAAAGAGTACAAAAATGTAATTTCGCTTGGATAAATGATCCTTGTTTTCGTTACCCTTAAATACTTATTTGAGCTTATATATCTTTTCTTTAATAGACGTGAGCCAATAGCCCCGTTACAATCCTCAAAAGACCATTTTTATCATATATGAGTATTGGAGTAAGGGAAGTTTGTCTTTAGAATACACCCTGCTTATTAGGGTTAACCTTTCTTCGAGGATTTCTAGACTTCTAATGCATGATTGAGATTAGAAAAGAGGGAAAGATTGGGTTGGTGAGTTAGTAAGGCAAAGAGAGTCACTTAAATGGGATAGAATTAGGTATATGGGAAATGTTTTTTCGAAAGTCTAACAATTTGTAAGGAGTCACATTTGAGTTGATCACTGCTAGTTTGGTTCAAGGGCTCTGTTGCATTTGATATTCGAGGGTCTAACAGTTTTTGCTTTCTCATGTTTGCCATTACTTATCAAATTGTTCCATTTTCTCAAGTTTATTAAATTAATATTTTGAGCCTTTCACTTATCGTTTCAACAAGCATCTTGCATATAAATTGATCAGATACAAGAAAAGCAAAGGATTTCATGGGTATTATTATGATGTACTAATCCTTTAAGTGCAATCAGAATAGGAGGCATCCTCGGTACTTGGGTTAATGATGAAAAGTATGTCGAGGAAATGATGCAATTATGAGTGCCAGAAATATTCAAACGAAAGCTACAAGAAAGCGACACAGACAACCATGGGGCAAAGAAAGAACATGAGCAATCTTTTGGGCAAAAGCTACAACAAGGTTGACCCATTAAAGGTTCACACTATTCAAAAGCAAAGATCATTACTTCTGAGGCATTACAAGAAAAGAAAGCTTTGTGAGTGATAAAGTGAATAAAGATGATAATGGAAAATCGGAGCAATGCTACAAAGAACATTACAGAAGAATATGATGCAAATCTAGTGAATAGAGTTTGCAAGCTAGAACAACAAAAGTAATGATCCCTTTTGGAACCATGAGAAATAATGTTGCCAAAGAAGCTGAATGCAGACGTAGAAAGAACGACATTACAATAAAGAAATTGTCATCAACACTTGAGTTTCTCCAATGTGAAGTACGAGTTTATGTGATGAATATATGAAAAGTAAGTATGACTTCCATCAGAATTGAAAACTGTATTATTTGGAACAAAGAAAAAACATCATTGCAAAGATAGAAGAAAATAAACAAATGAGGCAAAAACTTTCAAGGACACTCCAAAAAAAGAAAGAAAAATGAAAAGTCAAAAGAAAAAGAGCAAAGAAAAGTACAAAGAGAAAAAAGAAAAAAGAGAAAGAAAAGGAAAAATAAAAAAAGAAAGGAAAATAAAAACCAAGGTGAACACCCGAAAGGGCACATTGAGAAAAAAGAGAAAAGAAAAACCAAAGTGAAACCCCGAAAGGGCGCTTTGAGAAAAGTAATCTAAAGTGAAAACCTGAAAAGACGCTTTAGAGCAAAACGGCAGATATCTTAAAGATTGAACTTGAGTGTGAGATGGGTTACCTTAACAACAAAAGGAGTTTTTGAAAAATGAAGTGAGGAAATTTTGAGCTTCCCTAAAGATGGAAGTTTACCCAAGTGTTCCTCAATTAACATCATTCATGCATCGTACATAGTTAGCATTCATAAGATAGGAGCATGCTAACTCATACATTCAAAGTTTTTTGTATATTTTAACAGGAATCAACAGAATCAACAAGAAACGAGAAAAGATCACAGCTTACAACTTCAATATTGGAGGGATAGGCCAATCACGTGTGTTCCAAGCATAAAAGAAAGTCGACCAAACAGAGAAAGAGGAGCAAAAGATCTCATGAGAGTTTCAAATGGAAAGATCGAAACTCTTTAGGAAAAATGGGCAGTATCTCTAAAGATCCCAATCCCTCAAGCAAAAAACTGAAGATATTTCACACTATTTCAAGAAGAATTCTTATTGACTGGGAGGGAAAATATGCATATAATTCAGGAACTTATAGCAAGCTTCTACCAAAGATCTTTGGTTGTTCTTTGGAATTAAAGAACGGACTTGATAGAAGTTCAGAGATTTGAAGAAAGTTCCGTGACCTAAGGCATCTGCTCACCCTAGATTATGAAAGAGGAGCAAATTCTACATGTCGAAGCCAGAAAACTAGGAGATTAGTGGGGCATCATTATGCATAAGAGTGCAAGTCCGAATATAAAATAAAGAATGCAAAGCCAAAAAATAATTTGATTTCTGAAGAAATCAATATTTGCTCAAGAAGGATAAGAGCTCAACAATGAGATTCTGGGGCAAATTTTGTCGGGGCATGAAGACAACATGAGTTTTAGAACAAATTCAAGAAGATTGAGCAAAGCAAGATTTAATAAGAATTGTAAGAGATGAGGTACCATTGCAACAGAAGCATAAAATTTAACGGAGAATCAAAGAAGATCAGAGTCCATCCAAGTGGAATTTACAAGAATCAGCAAGATTTTAATCTACAACTTTGAAATTGAAGAAGAAGATCCAGCAAAGACTACAATCCGTTTGAAGAGGCAGATCTCAGCAAAGATTTCAATCTGTTTGAAGAGTCAGATCTCAGCAAGGATTTCAATCTGTTTGATGAGACAGATCTCAACAAAGATATTTGATTCAAGACAGTGGGGGCATGGTATCGACAAAGACATTAACCTTTTGGACTGTTAGTTCCAAGAAAGAATAAAGTTCAAGTTACCAGTTTGGAAAGCAAAATAGATCAACTTTGGGGCCAAATAAGGAAGATTCGCAATTTAATTGGTCACATATATGTTCTAAGCATAAAAGAGATTAATCAACAGAGGGAAAGAAACAAGAGATGGGATGCGAGTTTCAGATTGAAAGATCAAGACACCATAGACAGAAAAATAGTGACTCTAAAGATCCCAACACTTCAAGCTAAAAATTGAGGAGATTTCATATCACTTCAATTTGAATTCTTATTAATTTATGATATTTCTTTTTGCAGGTTCAGTTTTTCCCTAGAAAATAAGGTGAATCAACAATCCTAATAGAGAATACAGATTTCCTAATGAGAAGAACTCGCCTAGAACTCCTAACGAGAAGAGTTTGCCTAGAAAAAAATACAAATTTCCTAATGAGAAGAACTCACCCAGCAAAGAGTACAAAGTTCATAATAAGAAGAAGTCGCCCAGAGCTCTTAATGAGAAGAGTTCACCCTAGAGTTCCTAATGAGAAGAACTCACTCAGAGCTCCTAATGAGAAGACTTCACCCCAGAGTTCTTAATGAGAATAACTCGCCTAGAGCTCCTAATGAGAAGAGTTTTCCCTAGAGTTTCTAATAAGAAGAACTCACGCAATGAAGAAGGAAGAGATCTTAATGAGAAGAATTCACCCTTTTAAAGAATGAAGAAGTTTCTAATGAGAAGAACTTGCTCATTCGACGCCTTTATAGAATGATAGATCAGTAAAAGAGTGAGGAATAAAGAATTTCATAATATGAAGAACAGCTTCAAACCTCAAAAAATAAAGAATTTCAAAGAGTAATTCCAAATCTTAGAAGATGAAGAATTTCATAATGAGAATAATAGCTTCAGACTCTATGGTTTGGTAGAAGACTGAAGAATTTCATAATTAGAAGAATAGGTTCAACCTTTGGTGGTCAGATAGTTTGAGTAAAAGTCATGTTTTTCAGTCATTGCCCTAATCCTGTTCCACAACAATAAGCAAAGAGGGACAACTGTAATACACCAATTTTACCCAGGTACTCATATATAATATAATTTTCTATAAATAAAACCAAAATGTAAATAAATAATAAAGCCCAATATTAAATAAATAAAAATAGTCCAAAATCTTAAAATCCATTATATAGTGTTCAAATACATAATATCCATTACATATGCAAAGCCCAAGCTAAAAAAGCCCAAACTTGTTTTTTAAATCTGACCTAACTTTTCCCTCTTATTTTAATGCCTAAACAAACACATTTTATCACAAATTTGATTTTTCTTGCCCAAATGCTAATCTAACGGGACACATGTCACATACCCATTGGTTCAAGTCAAATTCAGATGGATCTGTGTTTCTTTTGGCATGATGCCATTACCATGACATCATCTCTGACATCATGGTTTGACCACCTATATAAGGAAAGTGAGAGAAAATGTCAGGCAACAATTATTATCCTCATTATTACAAGAATTAAAAAATAACTAAAGAGGAAAGAGAAACTATCTTGGTAGCTGAACCGGGTAGAGAATTCGATCAGCTACCGTGAAGAAGAACGATCACTGGGAAGCTCGACGGTCGCTATTAACGGGAAGCACGTTGGTCACCAGAAAGCTCGTAAGTCACCGTAAAAGTTGTCGAAACCGTGTTTTAGCTACTGGAAGGTACCTCTTCCATTAATCTTTTATTTTCTGCAAAAAAACATGAAAACAAGTTAGATCGAAGCAAAATATGAAAGAAAACAGAAATGAAAATAAAGAAAGAGTGATCGAAAACTTATCTATGGTGGCCGAAATTAGCTTTTGAGATTTTGACAGAAATGAAAATGAGATTTTGGGCTCAGGTAGATTAGGATTAGGGGGAAGAAAGGGAAACTCTATCGAGTTTAGGGCTAGAACTAGGGCTTGAAGAGGGAAATTAGAAATTTTTGGATTTTTTAAGGTTTCGGCCGATGGCCGGAGGTGCGCGGTGGTCAGGGTTTAAGAGCGGCTATCAGCTTACAACGAAGTTGACCGGAGCCCGGCATAATGGATCTAGTGGCGATGTTGTGGACGGAGCTTGGCCGGATTATATGGGACTCATCCAGTTCATAAAGAACTTAGATGAACACCAATCAAAATCCCTTGATTTTGATCCAAAATGGGAGCTGATTTCTGAATTGGTTTGTTTGTTGAGAGAGAAGGGGACAGAATTTGAGTGGATATGGGATATGAGCAAGATAGGAATAAAAACAAATGAAATAATAAGGGAACATTTTGGGGAAAAGGGCTTTAAATACTCTTACAAAAATGTAGTGTTTTGTAATGGGTTAAAGGGACTCATGCGTTGACCCTGATAGGGTCTACGTATTGTATTTGGGTCGGGTCTAACCCGCGTGCCCATGGGTCTTATTTCTTTTGTTTTGGTCCTTTGTTTTGTTAGCTTTTCAATTTAGCCCTCTATTATCAATAAAATCAGTTTTAATTCCTTTTAATTTCATCCTTTATTTAATTGTTTAAATTATATGTATGCATGCATGATTTTAAAATTAACATATAGAGTTACTTGCTAGACTATTTAATCATTTAGCTTAATTAATTACTTAGAACGTTAGTATTTTAGCTTCTTTAATTAAGATTAAATAATCAATTGAGGAGATAATTGTAGCAAGTTAGTGTATATTAAATAGAAAATTTTGGAGTTCAAATTTGGGTAGTGTCTTAGTGTATTGAGATATTATTCTAAAATAGAACATTTAATATCTACTATAAGTTACAACTTGATAAGTGACTTAGTTAGTTAATTAGAGCTTTAATTATGACTATTACTCTAATTAATTAAAATGACAAGTTAGTTAGTGAGTATTATTTAAATCTAGTGATTTTAGTATATATGGTATTCAAGTAATTGATACTATCTTATGGAAATCATTAAATTTAATAATATTTCTAGTCTAATAATTTAATTAATTAGAGCCTTTATACGTTAGAACTTAAAATTAACAAGACAATAATAAATCATGCATTTGAAAACCTTTTATGTTGGAAATATATTTTTGAATACGAATAGGAGTGCACTAAAGTATTTGGGTGCTTTTAATCTCATATTCGAATAAAATGTATTTCCTTATAAAAGGATATATCCATTTGGAATTTAAATCTAGTTAATAATTATGGTTAAGTTAAATTCAAATTGTTATTCGAAATGCCAAAATGCCACATAAAATTAATAAGGTACCGATAACGGGTGTTTGTGGGGGTGCTAATCATTCCCCATACGTAACCAACTCCCAAACCCAAATTTTAAAATGAATCTCTGGTTGTTTTTATGGTGTTTGGTCTACCAAAGTGACCAATGGTGACTCCAAAAGTATTTTTCAAGATTAAATAAATAGGAAAATTAATTTTATGGTTAATTAAGTGAAAAAACTGATTTAATATGAAAAACCTTAATTTTCAAGATTAAATGAATTAAAATGGACAAAAACCCTAATTTCAAAAAAGTAACTAATCACCAGGCCATTCGCACATCGGTTTTAAAAATGGTCGCGATAACGGGTGAAGGATATTGAGCAGAACTTGGGTTTGTCATCGCGTATGAGTGGTTCTGGCCCAGGCAAGAGAGTTGCAGTGTAATAACCCGAAAACTGGCCTAGTAGGATGATAAAAATTCATTGTAATGAGGGTTATCTTGTTTCCTTTATAAACTAAGGTTTATCATATAGTTTAGGACCATTTTACAAGAAAGAAAGAAAGAATGACCATTATTCAAGGACCAAATTGTATGACAACCTAAAGTAAGGTTTTGCATGTAATATTTAAGAACTTAAGGGTCATTACACATGTCATATTTTTGTTAGACATGTTTTGGTGCGTTTGAAGGATCAAGTGGAGAGAAGAGAGCCATTTCATTCTTCATCAATTGTAACTCAGCCTTTATTTTATTTCAAAATAGTACTTGTTTCAAGACTTGCAAATCAGCCTTTATAATTTAGCTTCATCCTTTTAATTAATACAAATCAGTCCCTATTTGAGTAATATGCAGCCCCCATTTACTAGCAACATACTTATACACATTAGAACTGTAATACCCCAAATCATGGCTAGTAATATGTCACAAACTAATTAGAACTTAATTGTACAAACATTCTACAAATTAGAAGAATTGATTAAATCTAGTGACCAAATTAGATGGATTTGATAATTAAATGGCCGAATCATGATGACCAAATAGTAACAATGTTTAAATGTTGATTTGCATGCAACTAGGATGTATAACTAAGGAGTTATGAAACAATTAGACCTTGAATAGCCATGTGGAGGCATTCGGCCAAGCCAAGTGATAACAACTTGGCTTGGTGTCCAATTTTCTATCATCTTCTCCACTCAACCTTCCTCCTTCCTTGGCTGAAACTCTCTCAAATCTTTAGGGAAAGAAAAGCCACCATTGTAGAGATTTGGAAGCTTGCATGTGATCATATTTTCATGTACTTGGATAAGCTAGGAAGATTGTAAGTGAATTCTAAGTCCTTCCTCCCTAGCAAGCTTGTTCGAATGAATGTTTGACGATAGAAAATGAACTTGGATTCATAGAATTGTATGTTAGATGTTATGCTTGAGACTACCTTGAATTGTAGATTGAATGTGGTTGAAATGCTATTGAAAATAGGACGAAACTATGCTTGACCGAATGGTATATGTACATGAATGAAACCATTGCTTGATTGATCATCTAACTTGATAAGGTAATTCGAATTGTATGAATTGGGACTTGAATTGAGTAAAAAGCTTGCTGGAAATTTAGAAACATATTAAATTGAGATGTTAATCAATTGAAAATCATGATTGGATAGTGAAAATTGAGCTTAAAGATGAAACTAGTCACATTTGATTGTTAAATGGCTAACTAGGGACTGTTTTGAAAGAATTGATAAATGCTGGACTATTTTGAAAGAATTGAGGGCTGGAAATTATGAACTAAAAACAGGGGATAGTTAATTTAAATGCTTGTTGGATTGAATTGTTTGAATAATGATCATTTGGACTACTATAAGATGCTTGTTGAGATGTATGTGAAATAGGGACTAGAATCGAAACCATGAATGATCTAGGGACTGAATTGTATGAATTAGGGCTGGAAATTGTGATCTAAAAAAAGGGGAAGTTAGATTAAAAGTTTGTTAACATGAATTGCATGAGAAAAATACAATTTGGACTATTTTGTAGAACAAATATAAAGGTGTAATTGCACATTGCTTTAGTGGACTGTTTTAGCAAAAATTAGGACTGTTAGGGACTGTTTTGTATAACTTGATAAATACAGTTAAAATGGGACTGTTTTGGACAGTTTAGGAGCAGGGAAAAACTGTTCTAATTTATTGAAAGGATAAAATTGTTAGATTGCTGTAAATACAGTGCTTGACTCTAGCTTCTTGTGAACTTGGATTGCTTGAAATGTATTGTTTGGTGGTTGATTTTGATTCCATTATATTGGATGTATGTTAGAACAAGGAGTCGATCTTGCTGAAGAAGATAGAGTTGGGAAACCTAGTAACAAGCAAAAAGGGATTTGAATAAAGGATCAAAACTAGCTTGGAGTATTGTGAGTGTAACTTTTACATAGGGTTAGGACTTAGGTCCTAACCAAATATGCACAATTTCTATTCCATTGATATGTTTATGTTATGAAATGAATCTAAACTATGATTGGAAATGAATTAAGGGAAGAATGACTTAAATGGAAACTTGTATTAAGATATGCTTGATATATGATTTGGTAATGCAAATGGATAATGTAAACAAATGGATTGATCTTATATGGTTTCTTATATTGACTTATTTGAATGAATCAATAATGCTTAGACATGATCTTGCTTGATGCTAATGATGACATGAAATGCAAACTTGCTTGAATTACAATGAATGCATGATAAAATGAGCAAAGGCTCGAATGGCCTAAGGGCTATGTTGATCTTGATAGATAAATACTTGAAAGGGATGCTTGAATAAGCTACTAACTTGCCATGATCCTGTTGTGTACTTGCCTTGACTTGAAATCTTGAAGCTTACTTAATTGACAAGTAAATCAAACAAAGCCTTGGTTTCTAGTTGGTCATTGGTAGGATGGCATGCCATAGAGTCTACAGCTCATTGTGATTGGGTGGACTAGGGTCCGAGGCCAAGGCCCTGAATTGGCGACAGTAGGAGGGATGAGTGTTATGGTCACTGGCGACAGTAGGAGGGTGATATGACCAGTTTCTTATTTTGGTGTCAATTTGGTTGGTGACTCGATTACCTTGACATAACTATGTACCAAGGCCTAATCTAAAATGAATGAGCAAGAAAGAAATGCATTGCCTAAAGCTTGACTGATACTTGATACCTTGAAATTGCTTGCTTATATGATACTTGAAAAGTGATCATACTTGAATTGATATGATTAAACATACCTCTTGTCTTGATATAGTACCCGATCCAACTTGAAATGGAAACAACCTTTTTGTTAATTGTTGTTCGAATGGTATTGAAGCATGAATTAGTGTATATTAGTTGAGATTAAGGCCTAACTATATGTTCTTGTGCTTGTGATGATGTGTACAAATGGTAATAGCTATACATGACTACTAGAATCCTTACTTGTCTTGAAACACTTGAAACCTTATGTTAGACTTAACTCACATGCTCAAACCTTAGCTAGGTTGTACTTGATTTATGACTACCTAAACTTGATAATTGGCTAGTAAATAGTTGCTACCTCACTAAATACATTATATACTTATCACTCTTGTTTCTGTCCTTCCCAAACCACATGTTTAAAGAGATCTTAAAGCTATATTCCTTGAGCTTGAAGCAAGATACAAGCGGAGCTAGAAGTATGACTTCGATTCTATTTTGTAACTCTCCTAGTTGGTGGCACCTAGATATGTACATATTTAAACTAGATCATGCATTTTGTTCACTTTGAAGTTGGTATATATATGGCCTTGACCTTTAGAAGCTTGTAAAGACTTGGTTGGCAATGTTTGATGCCATGATAACCTGATGCTATGTAAATGAATTAAGCATGAATTGTTGAATATGAAGAATGGAACTTGGTTGCATGATCTAGTTAGATTTGAATGTGTTTAACAATGGGAAACTATGTGCTTAACTCTTGTATTTCCTATTCAAATTGATCACTTGGTTGATTAGGTTGCTTATAGTTTAAGTAATTAAGGTCATGATAAGTTAGTCATGATTGCTAGTTGATGTTAAGCTTGCTTGAAGGCATGTTGCTGGTGTTATGATTCGAATGAATACAATGGTGATCATGTCTAGTAACCAACATTATATGTAACCTTGTCTTGAATGCAAATTGCTAGAAGATTATGCTTAGTTAACTTGATATGAATATGAAATTGTAACCATGTTTGACATTGTCTTGAATTAGATCAAAGCTGCGCATATTTGAATAAACTCTAAATGAAATTGAGTCTTGCCTTGAGTGTATTCGATTGCATACATGTTTAAGGGACTAGGTTATATCTTCTTAATTGATACTTGGATACTTATGTTTATATTTGGTGAGTCATAATGTTTGTAAAGTGTGATCTTGATGATTGTTTGGCTTTCTTGTTAGGCAAGTAACTCATCTAATATGATGAGTTCAAAAGTTTTAAATGGCTTGTATTGTTGTGTGAATTCTTGTTTGCTTGTTTTAACACTCCTTTTCCGGGTTACTCCTAACCCGGGTGAGGGGTGTTACAGAAGTGGTAATCAGAGCTAAAGGTTTTGTAACACCCCAAATCCTAGCTTAGAAGTATTGGAATTAAATTGTATAATTTGATAGCTTAATTGAATTTAGAATTAAGCTAAATTGAATAGTCAAGGGTCTAATTGAAAGAATGAATGGATTAAGTGACCAAATTAAAAGTGACTACATTGAATTAAAGGAGAAAGATTGAGATTGCATGATAAATATCATGAATCTCTTATTTTCCCTCGACTAATCACATGATTAGTAACTAATTAAGGGACAATTTAGACAATACACAATTCCAATAACAAGGAATTGTTGTTTTCAACTTTCCCATTATCCCACTTTGGCTGAAAGTTTGAGAGGAAAAGAGAGTGAGAGAAAGCTAGAGAATTCAACCATTGAAGAAAGGATTCTAGCTTGCATGTTTAGTGATTTTTCAAGGAAATTAAGAAAGAAGCAAAGTAAGTATAGTTCTTTTGTGTTTAATTGAATAGGCAACTATGATTGTGGAATTGGACTGATTGGTTTGATTATAGATGAACTTAGACTTTGAATGTGTTGTTAGATGATAGAATGATTGTAGAATTATACAAAATTGAAGAATGAAACTAGGTACAAGGCTGGAAATTATGTGTTCATGCTATTGTAACAAACCTAGGTTGCTAGAAATTTGTATTGTGATGTTAGAGTGGGAATTGAATGATTAGAACATAAAATTGAGCAAAGGAATTAATGAATTGATGATGATCATGAATAGGTAATGTATAGAAGGTGTTAAACATATTTAATTAAATACAAAAAATGCTGGAAATGGAAGATAAAAGCATGAACATAGACATGTAATCTAGAAATTGTTTTGTGGTATTGAAATTGAGTAAACATGCAAGATTAGACTTTGTAACCAACTTACCCTATTTTGGAAGCCTTGTTTAATGAACTAACATGGACCTAACATGTTTAGAATGTCATATGAAATGAATTATAGTGACAAGACATTGGTTAAAATGGATTAAAGGCATTAAAATGTGATTAGATGCAATCTACCCAGAATTGCTCTGTTCTGGGCAGTCACTTTGAAAATTCACCAAAAATTGTATAGTTTGAATTCAGGGCTGAAATTTTAATGAAATGATCCTTAGAATGTATATTTTCATTAGGTGAAAATTGGGTCCTATACTGAAAACTGTAAATAGGAATTTCTGTGCAGTGCAAACTATCCAGGCAGTGTAAATGCCCTGTCTTTGAACAATAAACTGTATTAATTGGCTATGAACTAAAATGCAAGTCCTACATGGCCTTATAGGAAATTTTGTAATCTTTCCAAAAATGTATAGAAATTAAAATTTCGACATATGGATTAAACGATATGGTCATTTAAAGGGACAGTGTGCAAACTGCCAGGTAGCAGTGTCCTGGACAGTTTGAGACTGTTTTTACACCAAATGCAAATTGTTTCCAAAACATTTTTGGGACATTGTAACTTGTCCAATTATGTATTAAAATGAAGTAATAACAATGTGAAGATGAATTGGTAAGAAATGCTTAAAAGGAAGCATATAAACAGTAGCTAAATATTAGGTACATTGTGATAACATTGCTATTATGATTGTGTGATATTGTGCTTGTTGTGATGATATGTGTATGTGCTTTGCTTGCTAGACCAAGGGCAGCAGATTGGGGAAGAAGAGGATAGGAGTGGACATCCCAAAGCTAGAGGCAAAGGTATTTGGATCCAAGATAGTTGAATTGCTAGGAGTATTGTGAGTGTAACTATCCTTAGGGTTGGGACTTAGGTCCTAACCAACCTTGTTATTGCTTAAATGAAATGTCAGTGCCATGTAACATGTCTTAAAGTATATTTGGCTAATTAAGGGAAGAATGAATTATATGACAACATGATTGATTCCATGATCTTTGTGTTTACTTGGGTGTTAAGGAAATGTAATCAAAATGCTTGTCATGTGCATTGCTTATGCCTAAGGTATGAAATGACATGCTTGCTTGGAGAATAAGGTATGCACAATGCATACATATGCTTGTGTTTGTGAATGTATACATGGCTGATTGAATCGAATGCTATGGATAGTTATGTATTGGGAGTTAAGACTCCATAAGCCTAAGGGCTTGGCCTTTGAATGGCATATTGTTATATTGAATCGTGAAATATATAAGGCTTAAATGAAATGGATAATCAACAACCTTGGTAGCTAGTTTGATAAATATGAGGGCATGCCTTAGAATCTTGAGCTCATATTGGCACTACAGTGTATATTGGCACTACGGTGTATATTGGCACTACGGTGCATATTGGTACAACGGTACATATTGGTACTACAGTGCATATTGGCACGACGGTGCATATTGGCACTTCGGTGCATATTGTTAAGATTTGATTATCTAGTAAGCTACTTACCAAGGATGTTGTAAAAGGACTTAATAAATCAAATGAACATTGCTTGTATTGTAAGAAAGTTGTATGAACTTCATTGCTTTGAAAGATGACACATGAGTGGTTGCAAAACTTGTTACTTATCATGAAAGAAATGTATGGATGTTGGCTTTATGTATAAAAGCCTACTTGATGAATTAAATGATGGATTTCTTACCTTCTAAGCATGTTATTCGAATGGCTTATGAGTACCATGATGAATGTGTTATGTTGAATGTATGATATGTAAAGATTGCCTAAGATACCTATGCAAATCGAATAAGCATGTAATTTGTGTAGAAGATCTTGATTCTTGAAATACATGATAATTTGATATGAATGCTTTGAAATGTACTAAATTTAGTGTTACCTCACTAAGTACATATCTTGTACTTACCACTCTGCTCTTCATTCTTCCTATAACAGATTAAAGAATACTTTAAGAGGATATCTTGGATTTGAAGCAACACTTGTGGCAAGCTTAAAAGTATGAATCCATACTCTTTGTATAATCCTAGTTTGGTGGCACTAGATTTTGTAATAGTTAGCTTTGGACATGCATTTGAACATGTGTTTATGACTAGTATGTGTATTGTTTTGATGGGCCTAACATGTAATCAATTTGGATTACTTAAAACTATGTTTGAACTTAAGTGATGTATATATGAAATAGATGTTGCGCATATGGTGATTGAAATCCAATGTTTGATGAAATTATGTATGATTCGAATGCTAAAAAAATGTTGTATGATCATGCATTGTTCCTATGTTTAATGACATGATTTGGCAATATAGAGATTAAGGCTAAGGTATGTTCAATCATGCATTAACAAAGTAATAATCAAATATTCTATGAAATGAGTCGTCTTGATTGTAAAGAAACAAATGAAATATGATTATGATTCCATATTGTTCGAATGGATGTAAGAATGTGTGACAATATGTTTGTTGGATGCTTGTAATGATCATGTTCGAATGAATGTATTAAGATAAGTTAGATACTTTGTGTTGAGCATGTTAATTGGTTGTTTAGATAGTAACTTAAGGTTCAAGTAAGCTAGTTTAAGACATGCTTGTAATTGGATTGAAAGTTAAATCATGTCTAATAGTAACTTAAAGTGATGTGTGCCACACTTATGTTTATTGTTTAAATGATGTATGTAAATTGTATAGAATAGAAACAAGATAATGGTAAATTAAGTTATAAGTAAAGAATGAAACAAAATGGTACCTAAAATTGTATGTTATGAATGTTGTTTGGTTGCTTAATGTGGTTTGCTTGTATGAAATGTATGTTTGAAAGGTGTAGTTTGGAGTTACTTGCGCATCAAGGAATGTTCTCTGAGGTTACTTGTAACAAGTAACCTATCAATTGCTTTGTTTTGTTTAGGTAACGCTCCAGAATTGGATTACGGCTAACCTGGGGATGGGGTGTTACAGGTGTAGTCGATTCTCGGACTAAACTGGGCCATCATGCATCATATAGGATTAAATTGTGCCACCTAGGAGTTGTATTTCAAGTATGCTTGTGTTCTTGCTTAAACAGAATCTTCTTGTTCTATTTGAACTAGAAATATCTTAAACGAGACTTGGTTGGGATGATGAAAGTCCTGAAGGCTCATCAAATGAAGGAGACAGTGTGAGGATGAAACAGAATCCTCGAGATTAAACTGAACCTTGAGAAAAAGCTCAACCTCAACATGAAGCCCCTGCTATTCATCTTGTTCAAAGAGAATGTCTCATTAGCATGTAATACCCAACTCGGCCTATGCGTAATTTACAATCTCAAGGTAGACAGTCTAACTTGACTAACAAGTTAGAGATTCATTTGCTTTGATTTGTTATAGAATGTAGCAATAAACATTAGACAGAGAATGTAGCCAACCATTTAAACAGTACTCAAGAATTTCAAACTTATCAAAGTCAAAAGAATTAAGCCAATAAAGGATAAAGGAAGTTAAGTAGAAGATCTATACGTGTTATGTAACTTGTATTCCAAGCAAGTACACAAAAGTAAAGCAAACAACAATGTAGTATTCAATGCATGTTCATGGCATCAGGTTTTGATAGCAACAATGTATTGAGTAACGACATACCTTACATCCAAGCATTTCGTAAAAAAGGAACTTCTTGAAACAAGTCTGTTACCCCAAGTGCCAAGTTGAGTTACATTACTACCAACCATAATTGTGCAAACATGTAATGACTAACCATTTGTATGATCAACTTATAATTCATTTTCAAACTCTAACTCCATCCATATCGATCAAGTGGTAACATACTCATGCAATCATATACCAACCACTCACATACATAACAACATCACGCTATAATACTAGATCATTACCAACTCATTTAAGTATAAACCAGTGCAATCACATCATCTCATTGCAAGGCACACAAACGATCTCAAGTACATAAACAAAACGCATCAGAAATTCATTCTTATCTTATTTACATACAAGCCAACTAACCCAACCCATATTAATACAAATAGACTTTTGTACTAGTGCCACCCCTATGGAGTTATCAAAAAATAATTTCAAACATACATTAGAAGTTTCGGGTGACCTTGCTGGATCTCCTTGCTAGATGCTGGCAGGGAATTAAGCTGAGAAATGTAACAGGTTGAGTAGTCAGAAAGGTAAACTTACAACAATCCAAGTAACTAGGATATATAATAGCAAATGCATAATCATAATCAAGTTATCAAAGTAGATTGACAATCCATCATAGATACTTTTCATCATATTGTATCCAACCGAACATAAGATCCATCATCTCATAAACCATTATCTCATATAACTACTCAATGTGATCACCAACTTACGACCACTTATATATAATTTGCAATTTAAGCAACCTCTAAGGGAGTGGAGCCTTCTTGTCATTCGAATAATTTAGCATTTAAACAACAACTGAAACAATTAAACGCATGCTACACTCACAAATTCACCAAGTCAATCTTGATCATGGGTTATAACCTCTTTCCTCCCTTTGTCTTCTTGATCACAATTCTTGTTATCTAAATATGGCAAGAATTCTCCAATGTATTAGAACCAATTGCCATCATACAATTGTCCATAATTTACACAGGCCTAACCAGAATTTAAAGAAAAAGATCTTTTATCTTATCAATGTGATCATAGTTAAATTAAAGCAATTACAGTTCGTTAAAAATAGTCTCCCTAGTTTTGAATCAATTCAAAACTACTCGGCTGCAATTAGAGTTCCTATTAAGTCCACTTAAACATTTCTATACATGTATCCTCTTAATTTGTATATTTCCAATGATTCAATGATAGCTATAGCTAATTCACTATCGAAATGGCTCTTAACATTTGTACAATCCTTTGAATAGGGGCCAAAATAGTCCCTAAACTGGTCCATTTAAAACAGGGTAGATTCATAACGGTTTGACCATGTTCACAATGCAAGGATTCATGTCACTTTATTCCCTTGATCCTAGTGCAATTTCAATCAATTTAACCGGTTGCTTAGTACCTAGAGTTCTAATCTTGTTTTTAATTCAATTCTCAAAGCAGATTTGTTTATACAGTTTTGGATAGGCCATGTTAATTTAAGCATGAATTTACCGTGGTCGAATGGCCGTAGCTTGAATCTACATCAACAAATTCTCAAATTTCCAGCATGACTAATCTTTTAGAATAGTATAGAATTCACAACTAGCTATAATCAATCAAACAAACATTCTTCTATTCCTAAATTCCATTTTCATTCAATCAACAACAACAACAATCTCTTAAACATGCATAGCAACAAAACAACAACAACTAACAAGAAATTTGCTTACTTCAATTGAAGAGCACAAAATTCTAGCATTCAAATACCCGAGACCTCAAGGTTCATCAATGGTGCTCTATATCTCACACTCTCTCTCAAACTCTTATTTTTGGCTGAGAGAGACAATGAAGGAGAACAGACTATTTGTTTGTCTCCTCATGAATAGAAATCCATATGTTCACCGTCCCTTGAGCCACATCATCAAGCCCTAAATGGGTTTTAAGATTATCATGCAAATATCAAATTATATAATTCCCACATTTTGGTCCTTTCGGTTCTACTCTCCTATTCCTCAAGGAGTTCAAATTGGTCCAATAGGAGCCATTACCATGTATTTAATGTAACTCACTCAAGTCATAACATTTAGGGATTTAATTTACAAATGAGATGTTACAAATCCCTCCCCCTAAAAAATTTCGTCCCTGAATTTACCTGAAAGAAAAAGATGAGGATATTCTTTTCTCATAGAAGATTCAGACTCCCAAGTTGCCTCTTTATTCTCATGATTCCTCCACAAAACATTGACAAATGATATTGATTTGTTTCAAAGTCGTCTATCTTCATGGTCAAGGATTTGAATTGGTTTTTCATTATATGTCAAGTCTTGATTCAATTGTACTTCATCCGATTCAAGAACATGGGAAGGATCAGATCGATATCTATGAAGCATTAGCACATGAAATACACTATGTATTTTGTTGAATTCTTCTGGAAGGGCCAACCGATAAGTAATAGGTCCAATCCTTTTAGTCATTTCGAAAGGTCCTATGAACTGAGGGCTAAGTTTCCCTTTCTTTCCAAATCTCAAACTTTCTTCCATGGGGATACTTTGAGAAATACCTTATCTCCCACACTATGTTGAATATCCTTTCTTTTACGATCAACATAAGCTTTTTGTCGGCCAAAAGCCTCTTTCAAACAACTGCAGATTATTTGTACTTGCTCTTCTATTTCTCGAAGTAATTGAGGTCCTAAGGTCTTGTTCTCCCCCAATTCTGACCAACGCAGAGGTGTTTTACATTTTCTTCCGTAGAGGGCTTAAAAAACAGCCATTTTGATGGAAGATTGGTAACTGTTGTTGTAAGAAAATTCAGCCAGGGGTAAGGTCTTCTCCCAATTTTTCCCTAAATCTATAATACATGCCTGAAGCATGTCTTCCAAGACTTGTATAGTTCTTTCTGATTGCCCATCCGATTGAGGATGAAATGTTGTGCTGAGATCGATCCTAGTTCCAACGGCTTTGTGTAAAGATTTCCATAATCTAGAAATAAATCTAGGATCCCGATTAGAGATTATTAAAGTAGGGATGCCATGAAGCCTAATTATCTCTCGGATATACAGTTCTGCTAATTGATCCAGAATCATACCCATTCGAACAGGGAGAAAGTGGGCAGACTTAGAAAATCTGTCGACTATTACCCAGATTGCATCATTCTTCTTAGGAGACAATGGTAGACCACTAACAAAGTCCATCGTTATCTGATCCCATTTCCATTGTGGGATTTCAATGGGTTGCAAAAGTCCCGAGGGGACCTGATGCTCGATTTTCACCTTTTGACATAACAGACATTTAGATACAAAGTCTGTTATAGCAGACTTCATTCCAAGCCATCAATAAAGACTCTTTAGGTCCTTATACAGCTTTACTGAACCATGATGAATTGAAAAAGAACTGTTGTGGGATTCATGAAGGATTTATCTTCTTCATTATGAATCATTACAAACACACATCATATTCCTGAAATAGAGCAACCCAACCTCTTTTAGAGTAAATTCTGATTCAGAACTTTCATCCATTTTAAGCTTAAATCTGAGTAGTTCGGGGTCCGATTGTTGTAACATTCAGATTCTTGATACAACCTTAGATTGGATTCGAATGGAAGCTAGGGTCCCTCTTTCAACCAATCGAAAGTGGGCATTGATGGATGATGAAGCTACATTAGATTACAAGGAAAATTTTTAGGTGTTACATATATGCTATAACTCGATTAAGATTAGGGGAAAGGTTAATTAGATTGAATTCTTACCACGAGAATGTCGTCGACTGAGTGCATCATGCACAACACTGGCTTTCCACGGATGATAATCTATGATTAAATCATAGTCTTTAAGGAGTTAAATCCATCTCCTTTGCCTGAGGTTAAGTTCCTTTTGAGTCAAGATATATTTCAGGCTCTTATGATCGGTGTACAGATAGAATCTTTCTCCAAACAGATAATGTCGCCAGATTTTTAAGGCAAAAACCACCGCAGCAAGTTCCAAATCATGAGTTTGATAGTTTAGTTCATGGGACTTTAATTATTGGGAAGCATATGCCACTACATTGCCTCCTTGCATTAGAACACATCCTAAGCCCAAATGGGAGGCATCACTAAATACAATGTATTCTTTCCCCGATTCTGGTTGAATCAAAACTGGAGCTCGGGTTAAAACATCTTTCAACTGATCAAAGCTCATTTGTTGTTCCTCAGTCCAAACAAACGGTATATCTTTACATAGTAGCTTAGTTAAATGTGCGGCTAAAATTGAAAAGCCCTTAACAAATCTTCGATAGTATCCGTCCAAGCCAAGGAAGCTTCAGACTTCATTTACGTTCCTCAGATATCTCCATTCAAGCACATATTGGATCTTTTTCGGGTCAACTTTGATTCCTTCAGCTGCAATTACATGCCCTAGAAAGGAGACTTCAGGCAACCAAAATTCACATTTGTTGAATTTGGCATAGAGTCCATTTTCTCTAAGGTTTTTGTAGAACAATTCTGAGATGTCTTGAATGCTCATTTTCATCTTTTGAGTAAATAAGAATGCCGTCAATGAAAACCACTACGAATTTATCCAAGTATGGTTTAAAGACTCGGTTCATAAGATCTATAAATGCAGCAGGGGCATTTGTTAGACCAAATGGCATTACTAGGAACTCGTAATGGCCATATCGAGTTCTAAAGGTAGTTTTGGGAATGCCAGACTCCTTTACTTTCATTTGATAGTATCCCGATCTAAGATCAATCTTAGAAAATACTGAAGCACTCTTCAGTTGATCAAACAAATCTCTAATTCTCGAAAGCGGGTATTTATTCTTAATTGTGACTTGATTAAGTTGTTGATAATCTATGCATAGTCTCATTGATCCATCTTTCTTCTTGACAAAGAGTATCGGGGCTCCCCATGTAACACCCTTAACGTATACTCATAAATCAAATATAGATTAAAGATATTACATAGTCGTTTAAAGAAATCTCGACTTATAAATTTATTTTTACAAGTATTTACAAATTTTAGTTTGAAAATCTAATCCTTTCTCAATTTTCTTGAAAACATAACCTATATGCAGTTAGCTAGTTTCAACCCTGAATTAATTATTTTAAAACATATTTGGCAATTATTGGAAAACAATAGTTCAATTCAGGGTGAAAACTAGGTTCGCTATCTAGCCCCTTTGTTGACTTTAAAATCTTTATGCGATTACCGATTATTCTTATTAGCAAAGTAATTATCCTTTCTACCTTATCTTTATTTTTTTACAATGCTAATGCATTATTTTGCTTTATTCATGTACGATTCATCATCAAAACTGATTATTTATCTATCCTTTAGTCTAATTTAATGCATCATACTCTACTAGCAATTAAATAATTACATGCCCACTAGAGATTATCATAAGATAGAATATCTTACTGATGTTTTGCAGATTGAAGCTTGATCAGCATGCTCGACTCCTCTTCAAATACTCCATGTTAATCCACGTGTGAAACAAACACACGCTAAGTACGAACTTAGTGAGGCAAAACTTATAAATCAAATTAAAGCACTTTAATTTTAATAAAAATTGCATAATAAATAAAATACTGAATATAACATATAAGAATTTAGAATCGTATAGAATGACTTATCGAAGTCTTTCCTTTGTCATGTAACCTGTAAAAATCAACATCTCATATACATATAAAAGGCAATGTCACGTCAAATCAAATATCCAGTAAATCACTTATTTTCATTTGAATCATATCACTTTCACTTTTCACTTTACTTTATATCACTTGTACTTGTTACTTTTTATTCATTTCATAGCCCAAGGTAATGTAATTGAGAAAGCATGGTATGCGAGTTTAATGATGAGTAATGCACATGTTCCCGCAACAACTAATCAGTTGTGTTTGGATCAATAGATCAATGCTAGTGTATCACTAGAAATACTACCGTAACTTAACGGCATTAATAACCTTCACTGGATCATAGTTGTAAAACACAACTCACCGTCTCGCCTGCCGTAGCAATATTAAATGTATCGCCTGCTTAGTAGCAATATTAAACCAATATACTCTAACTCTTTGGCATGCCAATATACCAAGACTCTCAATAGACATATAATGGGCATTCAACATTTCAATAATATGAACTTTCCTTTCTATCAATAATACCAATAAATCATAAAAAATCACTTTCATATATAAAAATTTGTATTGGGTAGTTCATACCATAAATCATTTATAAACCATTCAAACATTTCAGATAATTCAAATACTTTACCTTTAACCTTCGAGATTGACTTATCACAAGTCTATCTCATAGCATAATAACAAATAAATAAAAATGCACTCACCTGGGTCATTTATTAGCTTGCCTCACTAAGCTCTACTCGATCCTTTCCTTCATAATACCTCGACCCTTATTTTGATCCAACTCAAACTTCATTGATCATATAAATACGAATAACATTCGTTAGATTCAAATCTAACAATACTTTAAACATGCTATTGAATCTAGTCATTCGAATATACAAAATTTCCAAAGTTATTCCTTTATTCTTTGTATTGTTCAAAAACTCATTATGGACCTTACTAACCAATTTGAACTTCCATTAATCCTTTTCAAGCTTACTAATCAACCTTAGATACAAAGTGTATCAATTCTCATTTCCTGGCAGTTTGCAGTAACTCCAAATAAATATTTATATAAAACAATCTACAGTTCGAAATTCGACTCCGTTTGTTCTGAAAGAAATTAGATTCAATAAGCTTTTCACCCATATAAATTAATAGCACATATTCAACTTGTACGATTTATGGCGAATTTTCAAAGTCAATTTCAGTGCTAATTTCGGAACATACTGCATATTGTTTTTCTAACCTTTCGTCACTTAAAAATTCATATCTTTTGACTCAGAACTCGAAATCAGTTTCCGTTTGCTGGAGGAAAAATTAGATGAACAAATATTTATATTGGTATAAAATTCACTTTCTAATCATTTTTGTAGAATTTATGGTGAATTTTCAAAGTTACTGTCATAAACCAGTTTTTCTACACAGCTTCCATAAACAGCTTCCAATTACTTGCTTTAAACCACCATCTTATAACCTTCTTCATCAAATAATTATTCACAATAATTCTCCTTAATTTTCCTTCTTTACCAAAATAGTCACCAAAATACAAAGATAAGGATTCTAGCTTCTTAACTTTGCAATTTAGTCCTCAAATCAACATTACTATCTTAATTCCATCATTATAACTAAAAATCATATTTAATCATTCTCTAAAACCTCATTTCCGAATTGGTCACTTAACTTTAACAATTTGTCAAAATGGTCACTAACTCAATTTAACCTCGGTTTTGCATTCTGACTTCAATTTCATATCTTCAACATCCCTAATAACATAAATACACACTTATTCCATAAAAATCAGATTTAGTCCTTCAACTTTTAAACTTGCTGAATAGGTCCCTAAACATTTAAATTAGGGTTTTGCTTCCAAACAACAAATCAAGCTTACTAGATCATTTATCGAACATCACAAACCCTAAATCAAACTTGAATCCATAAACCCTAATCATCTTCATAATAATCAAAACATGTAGAGTTTAAATCCCAAGTTAATAACATGATTTTAACATTACAAAAGCTTGATTTCAACTTAAATTTTAACATGGAATCATAAAATCTCAAAACCCCCAATTGAGTCCATAAACCCTAATTTATTCTCATACAAAAATCTCATCAATCAAGCATGTTTTCCACAAATTATTTACACCAAAAGATAGAGCTTGATGAGTAGAACAACTTTGTAGTTTCGGGGCTTGAATTGAACTTAGAAAAATTTTCTCTCTTCTCCCCTCTTAAATTTTGAATTTTTGGGACGAAGAATTGTCTTCATCTTTTTTATTTCATCCAATTAAGCCACTTGTAAAGTATAAATGAATTTTAAATTCATTTAAATAGTGAAAATACTAAAATACCCTTTTAATCCAACGGTTGAGATTGATCTTATCATCAATCAAATGCCAAGATTAAATCTTCCATTTCCTTCTTCCAAAAATGCCCTTGTAACTTTTTAAATATTTCAAAAATGCCATTGGGGCAAAATGACCAATTTGCCCTCCAACTAGTTTTTATTTATTAGCTTGTTTCAAAATTGCCATCCCATTACAATCCAACTAAATTAGTTCATTTCCAAACAGCCTCTATTCCATAAATATTTTTTATGACTTTTCCATGGCTTATGGAACAGCCTCTGAAATTTCGATTCGATCCGATCTCCCAATATTCGTAAAATACTTCTACTGCGATTTTACCTTTTTCTGAGCTATTGGATTTATTCCAAAAATTATATATTTCCATATTCGGGAATAAACTCTATTATCCTATAAAACTTCATTTTCCAAGGACTTATACTGAATTTTCTGAACTCGGTCTATTTTCTCGATACTTATCGAAAATCTTCATAGAATAAAATTCCTTTATCGATAATCTATACGAATTTTCTCTACTCTTACGGAGTCCAAAATATCGATTAGAAACACTTTTATGGGACCTTCCCGAAGGTCACCCATCCTTGTATTTCTCTGGCCTCAGCACGCTTAACAATTTCATTCGATCCAAATTCAGTACCTTTTTCTGCATCTTAATTCTTAAAACCAATATCAAGGTACTTATTTCGATTCGATTCATTCTTCTACTCAATAAAATTACTTGTTGGGGAAATTTACACTTTAGTCCCTAAACTTTTCCAAGGTTTATAATTTAACCCCTAAACTTTCAAATTTTACAATTTAATCACTAGCCAAAATTTGGGATATTACACCCCGTGGTGAAGAGCTTGGTCGTATGAAACCCTTATCTTTCAGTTCTTGTAACTGCTTCTGAAGTTCTTTTAATTCCACGAAAGCCATTCGGTAAGGAGTAATAGGTATGGGATTAACTCCCGGTTGAATCTCGAACTTGAATTCAACTTCTCAAGTCGGTGGTAATCTCGGATGTTCCTCAGGAAAAATATCAGGAAATTCAGATACACTCGGGATTGAATTTATATCAGGCTCGGTTTTAATAGTTCCGAGTATGTTAGCAATTAGAGCATTCGACCTTTTTGGATTTTGACTAATAAGGGATATTCACTCTGTTCCCATACCCCATAAGTATAATTTTCTCTTATTACAATCTACCCAAGCCTGATGTCTTCCTAACCAGTCTAAACCCAGAATTAAATAGAATTCACAAAAGGGCAATACATAAAGATCAATAGGGAAAGGAATGTTCTGAATATGCAAAGGACAATCCCTACAAAGAACATTTAGGGCTAGACATTTTCCCACATGGTTCAAAATTAGGAGTTCTGATAAACAATTTTAGAATTCAGGTTCAACATTTCAATTAAGGGTAAGCGAATAAAGGAATGAGTAGATCTCGGATCAATTAAAGCATATACAGGACTACTATTTAGTTCAACGGTACCTGCTATGACATCAGGTTCCTCTTCTTCATCACGGCTTCGAATGTGATACATCCGAGCAGGGGCCCGGGACTCTTGATGAGTGGTAGTGACAGCCTGGCCCCGAGATCTTTCAGAGTTTCCCGATTGAGCTTGTCTCGGTCCCTTTCCCTTATGAGGTATAGTTTGATTCAAATTAGAAGCTACCTTAAACAGGGGCTTGCCAAAGGGTTGAGGACAATACCGGACATAATGATCCACAGTTCCACACCGGAAGCATGCATTTGATTGTCTCCTACATTGACCAGAGTGATAATTTTGATAGGTATTGCAGTGTCGAGATTGAGGTTCTTTACCCACATTTCCCGAGCTATTGATAGGGATTGTAGGAGCAGAAGATTTAATTATAGTTTGAGGCTTCGGAATGTAGTTACCCCTTGGTGAATCAACTTTGCTTGCATAATTCCCTCATTGGGCCTTCGGCCTTTTAGAAGGCCACAATGTCTTAATATCGCCCCAGGATCTTTTATCCTTCTTGGAAAAGTTCTCATTTCTTTTGTCAGCAGGTTTCACCTGAGATTCTATGGCAATCACTCAATTTACCAAATCTTGGAAGTCAATTATTCCGAGGGCTATGAACATCGGGCGCTCAACTCATCATTTAATCCTTCAATGAACATTCTACATTTGTCCTCCCCTCTCCTAATGTATTCAGCTCCATACTTACAATATTTACAGAAGTCACTATATATTGCTCTACAAGTCTTCCATATTGCTTAAGATGTAAGAAACGTCTTATTCTTTCAGCTAAATACTGTTCACTAACATACTTCTTTCGAAATTCCTTCAGAAAAAATTCCCAGGTGACATAATTCTCTTGAGTTATAAGGGTTGTGGTTTCCCACCAATTCAAGGCTTTGTTAGCAAGTAAAGCCACAACACACTCTAACTTGTGTGGATCAGAACATTGAAGTTGTTTGGTTAAA
Organism: Hibiscus mutabilis; assembly: GCA_019671005.1. NCBI lineage: Eukaryota > Viridiplantae > Streptophyta > Magnoliopsida > Malvales > Malvaceae > Hibiscus > Hibiscus mutabilis. The sequence continues at coordinate 52,292,931 of CM033711.1, forward strand.
ATTCGGATAGTGGTCTCTAACCAGTACTCAGCTACTTCCAAATTCTTCTTATTCGATCCCGCAAAAGTATAGGCTCGATGTTGAGTCAATTTGTTAATAGGAGCTTTCGAATGGCTCACTGTAGATACAAGAGGATCATTTTGCTTCATTGTAGTGATGAACTGGTTAAACATCTCAGTCATGCTGAGAAAACATATCTTTTGGATTTGATTTATCTGAGGAGCCTCATGCTGTGGTTCTGTAACCTTTTGAGGATCTACTTGATCCTGATTCAGTTTAACATTCCCCTTTCATTGGAGGAGCCAACCGAGCTATTTCCATCCCAGGCCAGATGTGTTTTCGACATCTGAAATTAACATTTGAAGGAGATTTAATCTGACAAGGTCATAAGCACAGTTATTCAACTCCTAGGCGGCACTTAGATAACATAACCTAGACTGGTTTAGTCCTAAGATCAACTAAACCTTAGCTCTGATTAACAAATTGTAATACCCAACCCGGCCTATGCATAATTTACAATCTCAAGGTAGACAGTCTAACTTGAATAACAAGTTAGAGATTCATTTGCTTTGATTTGATATAGAATGTAGCAATAAACATTAGACAGAAGATGTAGCCAACCATTTAAACAGTACTCAAGAATTTCAAACACATCAAAGTTAAAAGAATTAAGCCAATAAAGGACAAAGGAAGTCAAGCAGAATATCCATACGTGTTATGTAACTTGTATTCCAAGTAAGTACACAAAAGTAAAGCGAACAATAGTGTAGTATTCAATGCATGTTCATGGCATCGGGTTTTGATAGCAACAATGTCTTGAGTAATGACATACCTGACATCCAAGCATTTCGTAACAAAGAAACTTCTCGAAACAAGTCTCTTACCCCAAGTGCCGAGTTGACTTACATTACTACCAACCATAATTGTGCAAACATGTGATGACTAACCATTTGTATGATCAACTTATAATTCATTTTCAAACTCTAACTCCATCCATATCGATCAAGTGGTAACATACTCATGAAATCATATACCAACCACTCACATACATAACAACATCTCTCTATAATACTAGATCATTACCAACTCATTTAAGTATAAACTAGTGGAATCACATCATCTCATTGCAAGACACACAAACAATCTCAAGTACACAAACAAAACGCATCAGAAATTCATTCTTATCTTATTTACATACAAGCCAACTAACCCTGTCCAGATTAATACAAATAGACTTCTGTACTAGTACCACCCCTATGGAGTTATCTAAACATAATTTCAAACATACATTAGAAGTTTCAGGTGACCTTGTTGGATCTCCTTGCTAGATGCTGGCAGGGAATTAAGCTGAGAAATGTAACAGGGTGAGCAGTCAGAACGGTAAACTTACATCAATCCAAGTAACTATAATATATAATAGTAAATGCATAATCATAATCAAGTTATCAAAGTAGATTGACAATCCATCATATATACTTTTCATCACATTGTATCCAACTGAACATAAGATCCATCATCTCATAAACCATTATCTCATATAACTACTCAATGTGATCACCAACATACGACCACTTGTACATAATTTGCAATTCAAACAACCTCTAAAGGGTTGATCTAATGTAAGGCAACATTCAAAGGTGCTTATAATACAAGCAATCATAATTGAGACCTTCGATACAGACTAGAATACATTCTAGAATCACCAATGTAACCATTTCATTAGCAGGCAATGACATTGTTATCATTGAATCATTCACCTTAATATCGATCAGGGGTACAATTGTACCTTTTTGGGGACCTTAGTCCTATATTTCAGGCTGAGCTTATAATGTATATCCTATTGGCATGCCAATTTTGACTAGACCCGGACTACACATGTCTTTCTAGTGAACTTTATTAACTTTAACCACCATATTTTCGATTAACAGTTTGTGTATATGTATGTAACAACCAATCTCAAACATCCAGGATGTCATTTTGCACTCAATTCATTATTCTGTATCATGTTAAAAACTACACTTAACATACATGTTACCTTGACGCTTGCCTTCTAAAGATTTCCTAGACTCATACAAGCAAGTGAGGGGATGGAGCCTTCTTGTCATTCAAATAATTTAGCATTTAAACAACAATTGAAACAATTAAATGCAGGCTACACTCACAAATTCACCAAGTCAATCTTGATCATGTGTTATAACCCCTTTCCTCCCTTGGTCTTCTTGATCACAATTCTTGTTATCTAAATATGGCAAGAATTCACCAATGTATTAGAACCAATTTCCATCATACAATTGTCTATAATTTACACAAGCCTAACCAGAATTTAAAGAAAAAGATCTTTTATCTTATCAATGTGATCATAGTTAAATTAAAGCAATTACAGTTCGTTAAAAATAGTCTCCTTAGTTTTGAATCAATTCAAAACTGCTCGGCTGCAATTAGAGTTCCTATTAAGTCCACTTAAACATTTCTATACATGTATCCTCTTAATTTGTATATTTCCAATGATTCAATGATAGCTATAGCTAATTCACTATCGAAATGGCTCCTAACATTTGTACAATCCTTCAAATAGGGGCAAAACAATCCCTAAACTGGTCCATTTAAAATAGGGCAGATTCATAAGGGTTTGACCATGTTCACAATGCAAGAATTCATGTCACTTTATTCCCTTGATCCTAGTGCAATTTCAATCAATTTAACTAGTTGCTTAGTACCGTTTTTAGAGTTCTAATCATGTTTTTAATTCAATTCTCAAAGCAGATTTGTTTATACAATTTCGGATATGCCATGTTAATTTAAGCATGAATTTATCGTAGTCGAATGGCCTTAGCTTGAATCTACATCAACAAATTCTCAAATTTCTAGCATGACTAATCTTTTAGAATAGTATAGAATTCACAACCAGCAATAATCAATCAAACAAACATTCTTCTATTCCTAAATTCCATTTCCATTCAATCAAAAACAACAACAACAATCACTTAAACATGCATAGCAACAAAACAACAACAACAAACAAGAAATTTGCTTACTTCAATTGAAGAGCACAAAATTATAGCATTCAAATACCTGAGACCTCAAGTTTCATCAATGGTGTTCTATATCTCACACACTCTCTCAAACTCTTCGGCCGAGAGAGACAATAAAGGAGAACAAACTATTTGTTCGTCTCCTCATGAATGGAAATCCATATGTCCATCGTCCCTTGAGACACATCATCAAGCCCCAAATGGGTTTTAAGATTATCATGCAAATATTAAATTCTATAATTCCCACATTTTGGTCATTTCGGTTCTACTCTCCTATTCCTCAAGGAGTTCAAATTGGTCCAATAGGAGCCATTACTATGTATTTAATGTAACTCACTCAAGTCATAACATATTAGGGATTTAATTTACAAATGGGATGTTACATAGCATGAAGGAGATGTTTGATCATCTTGTAACCACTCTAAAATGAGACCAACCTGTTGCGCCTCTTACTGTTGCGCCAAACAGAGCTCCAATCGACAAGCTGGCTTATACCTTCACTGGTACTAATGAAGCCAATCCTGAAGTAGCTGAGTACAGGCTAGAGGCTACTACTTGAATACTCACCAAACAACTTCCGTGTTCTGATGAACACAAACTTAAATGTGTCGTAGCTCTTTTGGAAGATGAAGCCTTAAGTTGGTGGGAAACCACAACCTTGACTGCCCCTGCTGACACCGTTACATGGAAATTCTTTCTTGAGGAATTTAGGAAGAAGTATTTCAATGAACAATACATGGACGAGCGCTGAAAGCGTTTCTTGTACCTCGAGCAAGGTGGCTGACCTATCAAATAGTACATGAGTGACTTTTGCAAATATTGCAAATGCGGGTCAAAAGACATCAAGACTAATGCTGACAAGTGTAGGATGTTTATCGATGGACAGAATGATGAATTAAGTCCAATATTCACCACCCTAGGTGTCACTGACTTCCAGAATTTGGTGAACCAGGCTATTGCAACTGAGGAAAAAATGAAAGCTTCGGAGAAATGAAAGGGTTGTAGCCACCTGAATGATAAGAGATCCAATCATGATGACAAGCCTCATTGGCAGTCTAAGAAAGCTAAGTATCATAAGGAAATCTTTTCAACCTTTACTTCTACTCAGAAGAGTAATTACATATTTAGACCTCAATCGGTAACCAAGCCCTCAGCCCCGATTATCTCTGTTAATAGCACGGGGAATCCTAAAAAAGATACTCAAGTCCATGCTTGCAAGTTTTGCCAAAAGTTCCACTCGGGTTAGTGCAGAACTCAATCCAACTTGTGTTACTTTTGTGGAGGCTCAGATCACTACATCAAGGATTGTCCTCAAAATCCTAACAAGCTTCCAACTCGAGCCCCGGTAAATGCTAGTGTTGCACCTTCGAATCGTAGCAAAGGCCCGTGACAAGCTAAATCAGGAAATCAAAACAAGTGTAGAGGTCAGCAATCAGCTTCTACACATCAAGAGTCCCGAGCCCCTACTCAAATCTATCATATTTGGGGAAAAGAAGACGAAGAGTCTCCCGATGTCATCGCAGGTACTGTTGAATTAAATTCAAGTCCTACTTATGCTTTAATTGATTTAGGGTCTACCCATTCTTTTGTTTGCTCATCTTTGATTGCTAAATTGAAATTGAAACCTAAAACTGTTGATAAAGGCCTTGTAGTTTCGAACCCTATAGGGGGAATCGCGTCCATTAACTTCTTTTGCAAGGAATGTCCCATAATCATTCGAAATATACCTTTCCCTATTCATATATATATGTCTTGCCATCTTGTGAACTCGATCTTGTACTGAGACTAGATTGGTTAGGGAAACACCAAGCTTGGGTAGATTGCCAAAATCAGAGACTTTATCTCCGAGGTCTAGGAAAGGAATCCATCCTTCTTATTGATAAGAAACCTACATCCATCTTTTTTGCTATGATTAAACGAGATGAGTATGATTTTGGATTGTCAAATATCCCTGTTGTATCTGAATTCATTGATGTTTTTCCCGTGGAACTCTCTGGTCTCCCTCCAACTAGAGAAGTAGAGTTCCAGATTAATGTCCAACCTGGAACGAATCCGGTGTCCATCACACCCTATCGGATGGCACCAGTTGAGTTGAAAGAACTCCAAAAGCAAATTCAAGAGCTACAAGACTAGGGTTTCATCCAACATAGCTCATCACCTTGGGGTGCACTTGTCTTGTTCGTGAAGAAGAAAGATTGCACGATGATACTTTGTATTGATTATCGACAATTGAACCGGCTCACTATCAAGAATCAATATTCTTTGCCAAGGATTAAAGATCTATTTGATCAACTTAAACATGATGCAGTGTTTTCAAAGATCGATCTTCGATCTAGATATTACCAAATGAGGGTGAAAGAAGAAGATGTACCGAAGATAGCCTTTCAAACTCGATATGGTCACTGTGAATTCCTCATAATGCCATTCGAGTTAACCAATGCCCCAGCTGCATTCATTCATGAATCGAGTATTCAAGCCCTATCTTGATAAATTCGTGGTAGTATTCATAGATAATATCTTGGTCTATTCCTAAAACAAGGAAGAACATGTTGAACATCTCCGAATTGTTTTACAAACTCTCTGAGAACGTCAGCTATTTGCAAAGTTCTCTAAGTGTGAATTCTGGTAATCAGAAGTTTCATTCTTGGACATATCATCTCAGCAAAATGGATCAAAGTAGATCCAAAGAAGATTCAATCTATTTTGGATTAGAGACCTCCGAGGAATGTAGGTGAGGTCAGAAGCTTTCTTGGCTTAGCAGTGTATTATCGATGATTCGTCAAGGGATTTTCAACCTTAGCCACACCCTTGACCAAGCTCCTTCGAAAGGATGGACCATTCGAATGGTCAGAGAAACAATAGAGAAGTTTCAACCAGCTTAAGCAAGCCTTAACTCATGCCCCAGTCCTTATACAACCAGAATCGAGAAAAGAGTACACTATTTACAGTAATGCATCACATTCAGGACTATGATGTGTCTTAATGCAAGGAGGCAATGTTATAGCATATGCATCACGTCAATTGAAGCCTCATGAGTTAAACTACCCTACACACGATCTAGAATTGGTTTCTATCGTGTTTTCTCTCAAGATATGGAGGCACTACTTGTACGGTGAGAAATGTTACCTATACACCGATCACAAAAGCCTCAAATACCTCTTGACTCGGAAGGATTTGAACTTGAGACAAAGAAGGTGGATGGAATTGTTGAAAGACTATGACTTGGTCATCGATTATCATCTTGGAAAAGCCAACGTAGTTGCGGATGCTCTTAGTCGTAAATCAAACTTGGGTAAGCCATTTGAAAGCCTTGTAGATAAGCATATCCTTGAAAATTCCTCTTGAATCCATGAACCTAATTCTATAACTCTCCTTGTAGCTTCTCATGCAATCAATGCACACTTCCGAGTGTACAAAAAGCATGGACTCTTATCAGAACTTCAAGTTCAATCCAACTTGATCTCTAGAATCAAAGATCTTCAACAAACCAACTCTAATCTTCAAGTTATCATGTTGAAACTAGATTCATAACCAAATTCTGATTTCTCCATTCATTCGAATGGGCTGCTCTATTTTAAGGATGGAGTTTGTGTTCCCAACAATGAAGAATTGAAGAAGGAAATCTTACAAGAAGCTTAACAAAGCTCTTTCTCGATACACCCTAGATCAGTCAAGATGTTTAAAGACCTGAAACCCCTATATTGGTGTCCAGGCATGAAGTCAACTATCACAGACTTCGTATCCAAGTGTGTAACTTGCCAACGAGTCAAAGCTGAGCATAGAGTCCCTACGGGATTGCTTCAACCAATTAAATTACCCAAATGGAAGTGGGATCGTATTACCATGGACTTTGTGAGTGGTCTTCCTTGCACTCAAATAAAGAGTGATGCCGTGTGGGTGATAGTGGATAGATTCACTAAATCGACTCATTTCCTCCCTATTCGAATAAACTTAAGCTTGGATGCCTTAGCTGAGTTATATATTCGTGAAGTAGTACATTTGCACGGAATTCCTACATCCATAATCTCTGATAGAGATCCTAGATTCACTGCTCGATTTTGGAAATCCTTCTAAAAATCCCTTGGAACCAAAGTGCATTTCAGCACAGCTTTTCATCCACAAAGTGATGGCCAATCAAAAAGGGTGATACAAGTACTTGAAGACATGTTACGAGCTTGTGTTATAGACTTTGGGAAGAATTAGGAAAATTCCCTACCTCTTACAGAGTTTTCTTATAATAATATCTATCAAACGAAAATTCAAATGGCTCCATTCGAAGCCTTGTACAGAAGAAAATGTAGGACTCCCTTGTGTTGGTCTGAATTGGGGGAAAACAAGGTGTTGGGACCTCAATTACTCAGAGAAACTGAGGAACAAGTTCAAATCATACATGATCGATTGAAGCAAGCCTTTAATAGGCAGAAGGCCTATGTAGACTTGAAAAGGGGAGACATTCAATACAATGTGGGAGACAAAGTTTTTCTCAAAGTGTCTCCTTGGAAGAAGGTTTTCAGATTTGGAAGAAAAGGAAAGCTTAGTCCCTGGATCATTGGACCATTCAAAATTATTGAAAGGATTGGTCCAGTGGCTTATCGATTGGCACTCCATAGTGAATTTGATAAGATCCACAATGTCTTCTATATTTCCATGCTTAGAAGATATCGATCTAATCCATCCCATGTTCCAGAACCTGAATAAGTTGAATTGAATCTCGACCTATCATATGAAGAAGAGCCAATATGAATACTTGACAAAGAAGTTAGAAGACTTCGAAACAAGAATGTTCCCTTGGTGAAAGTATTATGGAGGAATCATAAGCTGGAAGAAGCAATTTGGGAACTTGAGGCTACGATGAGAGATCAGTATCCTTACTTGTTTAACTCTGGTAAATTTGAGGGTGAATTTATTTTAAGAGGGGATTTTAATACCCCAAATCATGGCCTAGTAATATGTCACAAACTAATTAGAACTTAATTGTACAAACACTCTACAAATTAGAAGAATTGATTAAATCTAGTGACCAAATTAGATGGATTTGATAATTAAATGGCCGAATCATGATGACCAAATAGTAACAATGTTTAAATGTTGATTGTCATGAAACTAGGATGTATAACTAAGGAGTTATGAAACAATTAGACCTTGAATAGCCATGTGGAGGCATTTGACCAAGCAAAGTGATAACAACTTGGCTAGGTGTCCATTTTTCTATCATCTTCTCCACTCAACCTTCCTCCTTCCTTGTCTGAAACTCTCTCAACTATTTAGGGAAAGAAAAGCCACCATTGTAGAGATTTGGAAGCTTGCATGTGATCATATTTTCATGTACTTGGATAATCTAGGAAGATTGTAAGTGAAATCTAAGTCCTTTCTCCCTAGCAAGCTTGTTCGAATGAATGTTTGATGATAGAAATTGAACTTGGATTCATAGAATTGTATGCTATAAGTTATGCTTGAGACTACCTTGAATTGTAGATTGAATGTGGTTGAAATGCTATTGAAAATAGGATGAAACTATGCTTGACCGAATGGTATATGTACATGAATGAAACCATTGCTTGATTGATCATGTAACTTGATAAGGTAATTCGAATTGTATGAATTGGGACTTGAATTGAGTAAAAAGTTTGCTGGAAATTTAGAATCATGTTAAATTGAGATGTTAATTAATTGAAAATCATGATTGGATAGTAAAAATTGAGCTTAAAGATGAAACTAGTCACATTTGATTGTTAACTGGCTAACTAGGGAATGTTTTGAAAGAATTGATAAATACTGGACTATTTTGACATAATTGAGGGCTGGAAATTATGAACTAAAAATAGGTGATAGTCAATTTAAATGCTTGTTGGATTGAATTGCTTGAATAATGATCGTTTGGACTACTATAAGATGATTGTTGAGATGTATGTGAAATAGGGACTAGAATCGAAACCATGAATGATCTAGGGATTGAATTGTATGAATTAGGGGCTGGAAATAGTGATTTAAAAATAGGGGAAGTTAGATTAAAAGTTTGTTAACATGAATTGTATGAGAAAAGCACAATTTGGACTGTTTTGTAGAACAAATATAAAGGTGTAATTGCACATTGTTTTAGTGGACTGTTTTAGCAAAAATTAGGACTGTTAGGGACTGCTTTGTATAACTTGATAAATACAGTTAAAATGGGACTATTTTGGACAGTTTAGGAATAGGGCAAAATTGTTCTAATTGACTGAAAGGATAAAATTGTTAGATTGTTGTAAATACAATGCTTGACTCTAGCTTCTTGTGAACTTGGATTGCTTGAAATGTATTGTTTGGTGGTTGATTTTGATTCCATTATATTGTATGTATGTTACAACAAGGAGTGGATCTTGTTGAAGACGATAGAGTTGGGCAACCTAGTAACTAGCAAAAAGGGATTTGGATCAAGGATCAAAACTAGCTTGGAGTATTGTGAGTGTAGCTTTTACATAGGGTTAGGACTTAGGTCCTAACCAAATATGCACAATTTCTATTCCATTGATATGTGTATGTTATGAAATGAATCTAAACCATGCTTGGAAATGAATTAAGGGAAGAATGGCTTAAATGGAAACTTGTATTAAGATATGCTTGATATATGATTTGGTAATGCAAATGGATCATGTGAACAAATGGACTGATCTTCTATGGTTTCTTGTATTGACTTATTCGAATGAATCAAGAATGCTTAGACATGATCTTACTTGATGCTAATGATGACATGAAATGCAAACTTGCTTGAATTACAATGAATGCATGATAAAATGAGCTAAGGCTCGAATGGCCTAAGGGCTATCTTGATCTTGATATATAAACACTTGAAAGGGATGCTTGAATAACCTACTAACTTGCCATGATCTTATTGTGTACTTGCCTTGACTTGAAATGTTGAAGCTTACTTAATTGACATGTAAATCAAACAAAGCCTTGGTTGCTAGTTGGTCATTGGTAGGATGGCATGCCATAAAGTCTAGAGCTCGTTGTGATTGGGTGGACTACAGTCCTAGGCCAAGGCCCTTATTTGGTGACAGTAGGAGAGATGTGTGTTATGGTCACTAGCGATAGTAGGAGGGTGATATGACCTATTTCTTGTTTTGGCGACAGTTTGGTTGGTGACTCAATTACCTTGACATAACTATGTACCAAGGCCTAATCTAAAATGAATGAGCAAGAAAGAAATGCATTGCCTAAAGCTTGAATGATACTTGACTTGATACCTTGAAATTGCTTGTTTATATGATACTTGAAAAGTGATCACACTTGAATTGATATGCTTAAACATACCTCTTGTCTTGATATAGTACTCGATCCAACTTGAAATGGAAACAACCTTCTTGTTAATTGTTGTTTAAATGGCATTGAAGCATGAATTAGTGTATATTACTTGAGATTAAGGCCTAACTATATGTTCTTGTGCTTGTGATGATGTGTACAAATGTAATAGCTATACATGACTACTAAACTCCTTACTTGTCATGAAACACTTGAAACCTTATGTTAGACTTAACTCACATGCTCAAACCTTAGCTAGGTTGTACTTGATTTAAGACTACCTAAACTTGATAATTGGCTAGTAAATAGTTGCTACCTCACTAAGTACATTGTGTACTTATCACTCTTGTTTCTTTCCTTCCTAAACCACAAGTTTAAAGAGATCTTAAAGCTATCTTCCTTGAGCTTGAAGCAAGATGCAAGCAAAGCTAGAAGTATGACTTCGATTCTATTTTGTAACTCTCCTAGTTCGTGGCACCTAGATATGTACATATTTAAACTAGATCTTGCATTTTGTTCATTTTGAAGTTTGTATATATATGGCCTTGACCTTTAGAAGCTTGTAAGGACTTGGTTGGCAATGTTTGATGCCATGATAGCCTAATGCTATGTAAATGAATTAAGCATGACTTGTTGAATATGATGATTGGAACTTGGTTGCATGATCTAGTTAGATTTGAATGTGTTTAACAATGGGACACTATGTGCTTAACTCTTGTATGTTCTATTCGAATTGATCACTTGGTTGATTAGGTTGCTTCTAGTTTAAGTAATTAAGGTCATTATAAGTTAGTCATGATTGCTAGTTGATGTTAAGCTTTCTTGAAGGCATGTTGATGGTGTTATGATTTGAATGAATACAATGGTGATCATGTCTAGTAACCAACATTATATGTAACCTTGTCTTGAATTTAAATTGCTATAAGAATATGCTTAGTTAACTTGACATGAATATGACATTGTAACCATGTTTGACATTGTCTTAAATTAGATCAAAGCATCGAAATGAAATTGAGTCTTGCCTTTAGTGTATTTGATTGCATACATGTTTAAGGGACTAGGTTATATCTTCTTAATTGGTACTTGGATACTTATGTTTATATTTGGTTTGTCATAATGTTTGTAAAGTATGATCTTGATGATTGTTTGGCTTTCTTGTTAGACAAGTAACTCATCTAATAGGATGAGTTCAAAAGTTTTAAATGACTTGTATTCTTGTGTGAGTTCTTGTTTGCTTTTTTTAACACTCCTTGGTCGGGTTACTCCTAACCTAGGTGAGGGGTGTTACAAGAACAATTTAACACAACCTCTAATCTGTTGCAAAACTGTCCCAAAATTCAGATTTAACGAAACAACTTCCTATGTGCATAAAACTATTCTTTATTCATGCAAAACAACTTTTAGTAACATAAAATTCTACTTCCTACTAAAATTCCAGGCCCGAAACAATTTTAAACTAAATTCATTAATCAATAAACACAACAATACAAAAAACATTTCTAAACAGGCCACCAAAAGCATTTAATCTCTAATGTTTACATTCAGACAAATTCATTGCTACCCATATCTATGGAAAAGTAGTCTTTAAAAACCCCATATATCCATTAAAAACAATCTGTCCAAATCTCCTAATATCCAAATGTTCTATCTGACCAAATCCTTGCATTTATGTTATTCTTATCAAGTCCAAAACAATGGTTCTACACATGTATATTATCTAACGTCTAACATCATTACAAAATCACTTAATTTTACCTATCCAAACTACGCAATCACAAGCTCATGATCAAATTCTTTGAACAAACAATAATTTCATAGCAATTCAAATATTTCTCAAGCCATTATATCAAAGAATTCTCTCATGCATGAACTCAAAGTCTCAGCAAGAAGTTTAGATTCAAAGCAACAACGAAGGAGATGAAAGTTCTTACTCTTGCTTTCGAATTTACTATCAAAATGTCTAGTTCACAATTGAACCAACAAATCGACCTCTTGCCTTCATCAATGGAGTTTCTCAGTCAAAATATAGGAGATGAAGAATGAAATGGCCTTCTTCTCTCCACTTGACCGTTCAAACACACCAAAACATATCTAACAAAAATATGACATGTGTAATGACCCTTAAGTTCTTAAATATTACATGCAAAACCTTACTTTAGGTTGTCATACAATTTGGTCCTTGAATAATGGTCTTTCTTTCTTTCTTTCTTGCAAAATGGTCCTAAACTATATAATAAACCTTAGTTTATAAAGGAAATAAGATAACCCTAATCACAATGAATTTTTATAATCCTACTAGGCCATTTTTTGGGTTATAACAATTCTCCCTCCCTTAAAAGAAATCCATCCCCGAATTTCTTTAATGACAACAAATTCTTATTATCAAACTCAGAATACTTTCATATATTTTGAGTTTAGACAAAGTAAACAAAATGTATCGGTTGCAAGTTGCCAATACCGAACATAAATTTAAACTCCTAGGTGGCACAATGACTCATGATAATGCGATGAGCCCTAATTTAGTTTGAGAATCGACTAAATCATGCTCTGATACCGATTGTAACTCGGCCTTTATTTTATTTCAAAACAATACTTGTTTTTAGACTTGCAAATCAGCCTCTATAATTTAGGTTCATCCTCTAATTAATACAAATCAATCCCTATTTGAGTAATATGGAGCCCCTATTTACTTGCAACATACTTATACACATTAGAACAATTTAACACAGCCGTTAATCTATTGCAAAACTGTCCCAAAATTCAGATTTAACGAAATAGCTTCCTATGTGCATAAAACTGTTCTTTATTCATGCGAAACAACTTTTAGTAACATAAAATTCTGCTTCATACTAAAATTCCAGCCCCGAAACAATTTTACACTAACTTCATTAATCAATAAACACAACAATACAAAAAAAACATTCCTAAACATGCCACCAAAAGCATTTAATCTCTAATGTTTACATTCAAACAAATTCATTGCTACCCATATCTATAGAAAAGTAGTCTTTAAAAACCCCATATATCCATTCGAAACAATCTACCCAAATCTCCTAATATCCATATGTTCTATTTGACCAAATCCTTGTATTTATGTGATTCTTATCGAGTCCAAAACAAAGGTTCTACACATGTATATTATCTAACGTCATTACAAAGTCACTTAATGTCACCTATCAAAACTATGCAATCACAAGCTCATGATCAGATTCTTTGAATAAACAAGAATTTCATAGTAATTTAAATATTTCTCAAGCCATTATATCAAAGAATTCTCTCATCCATGAACTCAAAGTCTCAACAAAAAGTTTAGATTCAAAGTAACAAGGAAGGAGATGAAAGTTCTTACTCTTCCTTTCGAATTTACTATCAAAATGTCTGGTCCATAATTTAACCAACAAATCGACCTCTTGCCTTCCTCAATGGAGTTTCTCTGTCAAAATGTAGGAGATGAAGAATGAAGTGGCTTTCTTCTCTCCACATGACCGTTCAAATGCGCCAAAACATGTCTAACAAAAATATGACATGAAAAATATGACATGTGTAATGACCCTTAAGTTCTTAAATATTACATGCAAAACTTACTTTAGGTTGTCATACAATTTGGTCCTTGAATAATGGTCATTCTTTTTTTCTTTCTTGCAAAATGGTCCTAAACTATATGATAAACCTTAGTTTATAAAGGAAGCAAGATAACCCTCATTACAATGAATTTTTATCATCCTACTAGGCTAGTTTTCAGGGTTATTACATACAGACTCTAGCTACAGTGGTGGACAATATAAGAGGCACCAAGATAAGAAGTATTGCTCTGAGGCGAGACGTGGTGGAGGTAATGCCAGGTGTGGACCGTAGGGTCAGGGTGCTCAGGGTAGAATAGGTCTTAATATATGTTGGACTCGTGGATCACGTCGGCATATGAAGCAAGATTATCCATGCGTGGTTTGTGAAGGAAAGGCTCGTGTTGCTACAGGTGGTAATGTTTGATCGATTTACGGGTCGAGTGATCATTTGAGACATGATTGTCTACTATTGGCTGGTGGTGGTCACGCTAGGGCGCCTGTAGCTGTACCTCAGCGAGGTCGTGGTCGTGGCTGAGGACAGTTCTAGCGTAGAGATAAGGGTCCGAGGATGGTTGCTCATGTTGTTATGATTCAACCTAAGGGTGGTGGTCCCACGAGGGTGTATGCACATCGCGAGGGACGCAACGACACTGATGTGATTGCAGGTGCATTTACTTTGCAATCCTTGTTGTTGTTTTCTTTTGTTGATTATGGTTCTATGCATTCATATATCTTGCGTGAACATGCATATTTTATTGATATGCTTGTTAAGATGTTAGATGGTGGAATGCAAGTAACGAGTTCTTTTGGTGAAACAGTCGTTACAAGAAGGATGTTTAGGAGGTGTCCCTTGTTTGTTAAATGACATGTGTTTGCGGTTGATTTGATGGAGTTGTCGTTTGATGGTTTTGATGTAATCGTGGGTATGGATTGGTTGTCCGAACATAGAGTTGTGGTTGATTTTGAATCCAAGTGAGTTACCCTGAAACTTGTTGATGATTACGAAGCGATAGTCGTGGGTGAGAATGTTAAATTCTTGTCTAATACTATTTTGGCTTTGGAAGCGAGTTGGTTTATGGATTCTAGATGCGAGGCTTTCTTGGCCTATGTTATGAATCTGGGATCGAAGGAAGTGCGTGTGCAGGACATACGTACGGTATGTGAGTTTTTGGGTGTTTTCTAAAAGAATTGCTTGGTTTGTCGCCGAATAGAGAGGTTGAGTTTGGCATTGAGTTGTATGAGAATACTGCTCTGGTGTCTATTGCTCCCTATCGTATGGCACTAAAAGAGTTAAAGGAGTTGAAAATAAAACTTCAGGAGTTGCTTGATCGAGGGTTTATTAGGCCTTGTATTTCGCCTTGGGGTACACTGGTGTTGTTTGTGAAAAAGAATGATGGCGCAATGCGGATGTGCATTGATTATCGGTAATTGAACAAGTTGATGATTAAGAATAAGTATCTTTTGCCAAGGATTGATGATTTTTTTGATCAGTTTTGAGGTGCTTCGGTGTTCTCTAAGATTGATTTGAGATTCGGGTACTATCAGTTGAAGGTAAATGATGTGGATGTCCCTAAGACAGCTTTTCGTACGAGGTGCGGGCATTATGAGTTTTTGGTGATACCATTTGGTTTAACTAATGCCCCTGCTACATTCATGGATATGATGAATCGAGTGTTTCATAAGTTTTTGGATCATTTTATGGTTCTGTTTATCGATGACATTCTTGTATACTCTCGTACTGAGGAGGATCATGATCGACACTTGCGAATTGTGTTGTAGGCTTTGTTGGATAATCAGTTGTATGCTATGTAACACCCTAAATTGTCACTTAGGAAATTATTTAATATGATTCCTTAGGACATTAAATTAGATGTCTATAATTATGTTTCCTGGAAGGACTAAATCGAAAGATTAAGGAATAGAAGAGTTAATTTAAAGTGACCACTTAGTTTAATGCACAAAAGTTTGGCCTTGCATGGTAAGTTAATTTTATATAAGGGAAATATGAGATGGCATGCTTCTATAGGGGCACGTGTGAGGATAATTAAACCCTTGTTAGAAACCAAACAAATAATCACCATCATCTTCATTCTCCTTAGACTGAGAAATTGAAATTGAGAGAAAGAGGGCAGAGTTTATTCTTGGTGACTATCTTACTTGGATTTCGATTAGATTGGAGCTTGATTTGTACTTGCATGCTTGAAATTGTAAGTTTTCTATGTGTTGTTCTCTTGAATTGAAGTGTGACTTGAAATAGTTTAATCGAACAAATTCTTGCTTGATGATGATGATTGTTGTTTGCTTGATTGATTCGGCTTGATAGAATGTTATCTAGAAATGGGAATTGAAGTTGAATTAAGCATGTTTTGACAACTTATAGTTGTAGTGATGTGAATTTAGAATCATAAGGATGATTCAACATGCTAGAATTACATGAATTCAACATGATATAATGTAATTGAACTAGATTAAAAGGAAAAGGGAAACTGCCCTGTTCAATCATGATCCTTAATGAAACTATTTTGGGGATTGACATTATACGGATAGTTTGAACTGCAAATAGGTAACGAATAATAGATATAATGATTCACAATACTATAACGATGTTAGTAAATAAGGGAAATGGTCTCAAAGGGAGTTTTGATGATTGATTTGTGATTTTGAATGAGAATGAAACTGCCCTGTGCTGGACAGTACCTTACTGGATTGTTCTGTGGAAATCTTGATAATTAAGTAATTGATTGAGGCAGTTAAGTCTTAATTGACATCATAATAACTGGATAACTAGCTTAATGATACATGGATGTTCATAATTGTGATAGAAAAATTGTTTAAAAGAGCAAATGTGAGTAGGATACCATTGAGCAATTTCGAAATGTTTGAATAAATAAGAGGAAGGGATGCATTGTATAATTAAGATATGTCCAATGCCTAGAATTGTTTAATGAGGGAAATTTAAGGGTTTGGTTTGAAGAATTTATAGAGAAGCATGAGAAATTTCACCTTAAGAATTGTTTGAGCTTGTGTTTGATAAATAAGAACAATTAAATGATAATGAAAGGATTCTAATACACCATTGAATTGTTATTGAAATTTAGACAAGAAAGGAGTCGATCAAGAGGACGAGAGGAGAAAGGGAGTTGTTATCCACAATCAAGAGCAACTTGGAGCATTTGTGAGTGTAACTATGTTTAACTTAAGCATAGATTGTTAATCTAGTTAAATTATTTGATTATATCATGAGGCTTAAAATGCCTATGCTTACGTTGGGTTGCCAATATTTGGTAAGATGAATATATCCAGGTATGTATGAATAATTGTTTGTGTATATTAGATATTAAGCATGTATTGGTTGCTTATAGCACTTAATGTAACACTTTGTGCATGTGGATATGTACTAGAAGAGTTAGGTGTATATGAGTAAGCAATCGAAAAGATATATGTTCCAATGGTACACGATACCATTGCCTGATATTACTTGATTAAAAGGATTATATGATTCAATGGTATATGATACCATTGCCTGACATTGTTTGATTGGAAATATTATATGTTACAATGGTACATGATTCCATTGCCTGATATTGTTTGGTTGAAAAAAATCATATGTTCCAGTGGTACATGTTACCATTGCCTAATAATGTCTGATTGAAAGGATTAAATGATTCAATGGTTTATGTTACCATCGCCTGATAGTGTTTTGGTTGATTATGCCCTTCCAGATTTTAACTAATCTTAACCGGATTATACAAATTAGACTACTTGTGATAGATTGGGTTATTAAACTGAACAACGTTAACAGTTGCTTGATGAAGTATTCTATTAGAAGCATGTTATTGCTATGTTATAGTTATGTTTAAAATAAGCTTTTTGCTAAGTGATTTTAGAGCATGTATTTACCTTGTTGTTGTTAAGTTCCGAGGCCAGCAATCTAATTGCTCAACCTGTCACCTTTTCAAGAAAAGCTTGTTGATAGTTTAATTGAAGAAGTAAAGCAAGGTCATTGAAGGCAACAAGAGTATGTTATGTTTTGTTATGTAAACTCCTAGAAGGTGGCACTAGCTAGAATTCTAAGCTTGAGAATCTTTGGAATTACTATGAGGGATGTAATTATACAATAACAAGACTTATATATAAATAGTGTATGGTTGACGTTTGAAAATTGCTTGATCTTTCTAAAGTAGCTATGGATGAAATCTTCGAATGTTGTAGTCTCATGTTAGGGATTGTTTCGATTGCTTGGAAGTCATGTGGAATGGTTATTTAATCATGTTTATAGCATACAATTGTGTGTTCGAATGACCTAAGTAGATAACTAGAAGATTATGGACAAAAATGATCTCACATATGCGCTTAAGTGGTTAAATGGATTCATGTCTTTGTAATAATTTGGAAATTCTCATAGTCCTTATCTGGTTTCATAGATAATGTTCTAAAATGCAAATTCCCAATGGTTAATTGAACGATTATGATACCTTAACACCCGAATTGTCCTAGAATTATCTTCTATGTCTTGGACTAAAGATGCCTTGTATCATATGTGTTTGTCTTTATACATATTTTATGCATGTAGCTTGTGCTCAAATGCTTGTACTCTAAAGGTCTCACAATGAGTCCTCTTCTTCGATTACTAACTTGATAGACAAGTTAGATTGTCTTTTACTAGAACAATACTATCTTCTAGGCCTGGGGTTTAGGGTATTACAATTTGGTAATTAGAGCTAAGACTAAACCAGTTGTGTCATCAGTTATGTAGGTGCCACTTAGGAGTTGAATTGTATTGTGCATGTGACCTTGTTTGATTGAATTTTTCTTAAATTCTAACTTTAGATGTCTGAGACACATCTGGCTTGGGATAGAGATAGCTCGGTTGGATCCTCCAATGAATGAGGGAGTGTCAGATTGGGTCAAGAGCAGGTAGACCTTCAAAAGGCTGCAGAACCACAGCCTGAAGCTCCACAAGTTAATCAAATTCAAAAAGAATGCCTTCTCAGCATGACTGAGATGTTCAATCAACTTGTTACTAACCTGAAACAAAATGATCCTTCTGCACCCGTAGGGATTCAATCTAGGTCCCCAATTGATAAACTGGCTCGGCATCAAGCCTATACATTCGCGGGATTTGATGAAGAGAATTTGGAAGCAACGGAATACTGGTTGGAAACTACCATTAGAATTCTACCAAACAACTTCAGTGTTCTGATGAACATAAATTGGAGTGTGTGGTGCTTTACTTGCTGATGAAGCTTTGAACTGGTGGGAAACTACAATCCTCACTGCCCATGAAGACTCTGTCACTTGGGAATTCTTTCTAAAAGAATTTTGGAATAAGTATGTGGGTGAACAATACCTAGTAGAAAGAAGAAGACATTTCTTGCATTTGAAGCAAGATAGTAGACCCATAGAACAACATGTTAGTGATTTCTACAAATACTGCAAGTATGGTTCTGAATATATTAAGAAGGAGGAGGATAAATGCAGAATGTTCATAGAAGGACTGAACGCTGAGTTGAGCCCGATGTTTATGGCTCTTGGAATAACTGATTTTCAAGAATTGGTGAACTGAGTGATTGCTACCGAGTCTAGAATGAAAGCAGATGATAAAAGAAGGGAGAGCTTTTCTAAGAAAGACAAGAGGCCAAGGAATGATGGCAATTCTCAATGGCCTTTCAAGAAGCTGAAAATCAAGAAAGGGATTCCTCAAGCTATGTTACTTCTCCAAGGGGTAACTTCATTCTGATGCCTCTGACAATAATCAAATCCTCCACACCATCAATCTCTATCAATAGCTTGAGGAATTATGGCAAAGATCCACAGACTCGACATTGTAATATTTGTCAGAATTATCATTCTGGTCAATACAGAAAGCAGTCAAATGCATGTTTTCAGTGTGGAAGCCTAGATTATTATGTTCGTGATTGTCCCAAACCTTGGATAAATATTTGGCTAAAGTGGCCTCCAATTCAATTAAATTCCCATCTCCTAGGGGCAAGGGGCCAAAACAAATACATTCAGAAAACTCGGGGAGAACTTGAGGCCAAGCTCCTACTACCACTCATCAAGAGTCTTGAGCCCCTGCTCGAGTATATCACATTCAGAACCGTGATGATGAAGAGGCACTTGACGTAATAGTGGGTACCGTTGAGTTAAATAATGAACATGTATATGATTTATTTGATTTGGTATCCACCCATCCGTTTATCTATTTCCCTTTGCTTGTGAAATTGAATCTGAAATCTAAAACTGTTAATCAAGGGCTGCTAGTTTAGAATCCTATAGGAGGAGTTAAGACCATAAATCTCCTTTGTAGAAATTGTCCCCTATACATTCAGAACATTCCTTTTCCTATTGATCTGTATGTGCTACCCTTTTTCGAATTTGATTTAATTCTGGGATTAGACTGGTTAGGAAAACACCAGGCTTGGGTAGATTGTCAGAAGAGGAAACTATACTTAAGGGGTTTGGGGAAGGAATCAGTATCCATAATTGATCAAAACCCTAAAATGTCGAATGCCCTACTATCTAATATACTTGGTAATGTGAAAACTGAAACTAATATAACATCAATTCTGACTGTGTCTGAATTTCTCAATGTTTTTCCTGAGGAACTTTCGGGACTACCACCTACTCGAGAAGTGGAATTCAAAATTGAAACTCAACCAATAATCCATCCTATATCAATTACTCCTTACAGAATGGCTCATGTTGAATTAAAGAGCTTCAGAAGTAGTTGCAAGAATTGCAAGACAAGGGATTCATTCGATCAAGCTCATCACCATGGGGAGTCCTAGTTCTCTTTTCCAATAAGAAAGATGTATCAACGAGACTGTGTATAAGTTACTGGCAACTTAATCAAATCACGATTATGAATAAGTACACTTTTCCAAGAATTGAAGATTTGTTTTATCAATTAAAGGGTGCTTCGGTATTCTCCAAAATCGACCTTAGATCTAGATACTACAAAATGAAGATTAAAGAATCTGACATACCTAAGACAGCTTTAAGGACTCGTTATGGTCACTATGAGTTCCTAGTGATGCCATTCGGTTTAACAAATGCCCATGCTTCGTTTATGGATCTCATGAACTGAGTTTTTACACTCTTTTTAGATAAGTTTGTAGTGGTCTTCATTGACGACATTCTTATCTACTCGAAAGATGAAACTGAACACTCAAAGCATCTCAGAATTGTGTTATAGACTCTTTGAGATAATCAACTCTATGCCAAATTCAACAAATGTGAATTCTGGTTGCCCGAAGTATCTTTTCTCGGACATGTAATTTTGGCCTCTTGAATTAAGGTTGATCCAAAAAGATACAATCAAGTGATTGAATGGAGTCTCTCGAGGAATGTTAGTGAAGTCCAAAGTTTCCTTGGTCTAGCTAGATATTATTGAAGGTTTGCTAAGGGATTTTTATTTTGGCCACACCCTAACTAAGCTACTTCATAAGGATGTGCCATTCATATGTTCAAGAACAACAAAGAAGCTTTGACCGATTGAAAGAAGTACTTACGAGCTCTAGTGTTAACTCAACCGGAATCAGGGAAAGAATTTACAGTGTTTAGTGATGCTTCTCACTTGGGGTTGGGATGTATTTTAATGCAACGAGATAAAGTGGTAGAATATGCTTCCCGACAATTAAAATCTCACGAACTGAATTACCCAACCCATGATTTAGAACTTGTTGCATAATCTTTGCCTTAAAGATATGGAGACACTATTTGATGGAGAAAAGTGTTACCTTTTCACCGATCACGAAATCTTGAAATATCTCCATAAGGATGATTCAACATGCTAGAATTACATGAATTCAAAATGAGATGATGTAATTGAACTAGATTAAAAGGAAAAAGGAAATTGCCCTGTTCGATCGTGATCCTTAATGAAACTATTTTGGGGATTAACATTATACTGATAGTTTGAACTAAAAATAGGTAACGAATAATAGATTTAATGATTCAGAAGACTATAACGATGTTAGTAAATAAGGGAAATGGTCTCAAAGGGAGTTTTGATGATTGATTTATGATTTTGAATGATAATGAAACTGCCTTACGTTGGACAGTACCTTATCGGACTGTTCTATGGAATATTTATAATTAAGTAATTGTTTGAGGCAGTTAAGTCTTAATTGACATCATAATAACTAGATAACTAGTTTAATGATACATGGATGTTCATAATAGTGATAGAAAAATTGTTTAAAAGAGCAAATGTGTGTAGGATACCATTGAGCAATTTCGAAATGATTGAATAAATAAGGGGAAAGGATGCATTGTATAATTATGATATGTTCAATGCCTACAATTGTTTAATAAGGGAAATTTAAGGGTTTGGTTTGAAGAATTTATAGAGAAGCGTGAGAAATTTCAACCTAAGAATTGTTTGAGCTTGTGTGTGATAAATAAGAACAATTAAATGATAATGAAAGGATTCTAATATACCATTGAATTGTTACTGAAATTTAGACAATAAAGGAGTCGATCAAGAGGACGAGAGGAGAAAGGGAGTTATTATCCACGATCAAGAGTAACTTGGAGCATTTGTGAGTGTAACTATCTTTAACTTAAGCATAGATTGTTAATCTAGTTAAATTATTTGATTATATCATGTGGCTTAAAATGCCTATGCTTGCGTTGGGTTGCCAATATTTGGTAAGATGAATATATCCAGGTTTGTAAGAATAATTGTTTGTGTAAATTATATATTAAGTATGTATTGGTTGCTTATAACGCTTAATGTAACACTTTGTGCATGTGCCTATGTACTAGAAGAGTTAGGAGTATATGAGTAAACAATCGAAAAGATATATGTTCCAATGGTACGATACCATTGCTGATATTACTTGATTAAAAGGATTATATGATTCAATGGAATATGATACCATTGCCTAACATTGTTTGATTGAAAAGATTATATGTTACAATGGTACATGATTCCATTGCTGATATTGTTTGGTTGAAAAAATCATATGTTCCAATGGTACATGTTACCATTGCCTAATAATGTCTGATTGAAAGGATTAAATGATTCAATGGTTTATGTTACCATTGCCTGATAGTGTTTTGGTTGATTATGCTCTTATAGATTTTAACTAATCATGTTCGGATTATACAAATTAGACTACTTGTGATAGATTGGGTTATTAAACTGAACAACTTCAACATTTGCTTGATGAAGTATTCCATTTGAAGCATGTTATTGCTATGTTATAGTTATGTTTAAAATAAGCTTTTTGCTAAGTGATTTTAGAGCATGTATATACCTTGTTGTTGTTAAGTTCTGAGGCTAGCAATCTAATTGCTCACCCCGTCACTTTTTTTAGAAAAAGCTGGTTGATAGTTTAATTGATGAAGTAAAGCACGGTCATTCAAGGCAACAAAAGTATGTTATGTTTTGTTATGTAAACTCCTAGAATGTGAGACTAGCTAGAATTCTAAGCTTGAGAATCTTTAGAATTACTATGGGGGATGTAATTATACAATAACAAGACTTATATATAAATGTGTATGGTTGACGTTTGAAAATTGATTGTTCTTTCTAAAGTAGCTATGGATGAAATTTTTGAATGTTGTAGTCTCATGTTAGGGTTGTTTTGATTGTTTGGAAGTCATATGGAATGGTTATTTAATCATGTTTATAGCATACAATTGTGTGTTCGAATGACCTAAGTAGATAACTAGAAGTATGGACAAAAATGATATCACATATGCGCTTAAGTGGTTAAATGGATTCATGTTAAATGGATTCATGTCTTTGTAATAATTTGGAAATTGTCATAATGTCCTTATTTGGTATTACAATTTGGTGTCCTAGAATTATCTTCTATGTCTTGGACTAAAGATGCCTTGTATCATATGTTTTGTCTTTATCCTATTTTATGGACTAAAATGCTAGTTGTGTCATGAGTTATGTAGACAAGGTGTCACCTAGGAGTTGAATTGAATTGTTGTGTCATCGTGACCTTGTTTGATTAAATTTTTCTTAAATGATAATTTTTCTATTCTAACTTTAGATGTCCGAGACACATCGGCTCGGGATAGAGATAGCTCGGTTGGCTCCTTCAATGAAGGAGGGAGTGCAGATTGGGTCAGAGCAAGTAGACCCTCAAAAGGCTGCAAAATCAAAACACAAGCTCCACAAGTTAATCAAATTCAAAAAGAATACCTTCTCAACATGACTGAGATGTTCAATCAACTTGTTTCTAACCTAAAACAAAATGATCCTCATGCACTTAGAGATTCAATCTAAGACCCCAATTGATAAACTGGCTCAACATCAAGCCTATACATTCACGGGATTTGATGAAGAGAATCTAGAAGCAACGAAATACTAGTTGGAAACTACCATTAGAATTCTAACCAAACAACTTCGGTGTTCGATTAACATAAAATGGAGTGTGTGGTGGCTTACTTGTGATGATGAAGCTTTGAACTGGTGGGAAACTACAATCCTCACTACCCATGAAGACTCGCACTTGGGAATTCTTTCTAAAAGAATTTTGGAATAAGTATGTGAGCAAACAATACCTAGTAGAAAGAAGAAGACATTTCTTGCATTTGAAACAAGATGGTAGACCCATAGAACAATATGTTAGTGATTTCTACAAATACTGCAAAGTATGGTTTTGAATATATTAAGAAGGAGGAGGATAAATGTAGAATGTTCATAGAATGATTGAGCGATGAATTGAGCCCGATGTTTATGGCTCTTGGAATAACTGATTTTCAAGACTTGGTGAACTGAGTGATTGCTACCGAGTCTAGGATGAAAGCAGATGATAAAAGAAGGAGAGCTTTTCTAAGAAAGACAAAGGCCAATGAATGATGGCAATTCTCAATGGCATTTCAAGAAGCTGAAAAATCAAGAAAGGGATTCCTCAAGCTATGTTACTTCTCCAAGGGGTAACTTCGTTCGATGCCTCGACAATAATCAAATCCTCCACACCATCAATCTCTATCAATAGCTTGAGGAATTATGGGAAAGATCCATAGACTCGACATTGTAATATTTGTTAGAATTATCATTACGGTCAATACTGAAAGCAGTCAAATGCATGTTTTCGGTGTGGATGCCTAGATTATTATGTTCGTGATTGTCCCAAAACCTTGGATAAATATTTGGCTAAAGTGGCCTCAATTCAAATAAATTCCCATCTCCTAGGGGCAAGGGGACAAAACAAACACATTCAGAAAACTCGGGAGAACTTGAGGCCAAGCTCCTACTACCACTCATCAAGAGTCTTGAGCCCCTGCTCGAGTATATCACATTCGAACCGTGATGATGAAGAGGCACTTGACGTAATAATAGGTACCGTTGAGAGTTAAATAATAAACATGTATATGATTTATTTGATTTGGTATCCACCCATCCGTTTATCTATTTCCCTTGCTTGTGAAATTGAATCTAAAATTTAAAAACTATTAATCAAGGGCTGCTAGTTTAGAATCCTATAGGAGGAGTTAAGACCATAAATCTCATTTGTAGAAATTGTCCCCTATACATTCATTCCTTTTCCTATTGATCATTCATTTTGATTTATTGATTAGACTGTTAAAAACACAGGCTTGGGTAGATTGTCGGAAGAGGAAACTATACTTAAGGGGTTTGGGAAAAGAAATCAATATCCATAATTGATCAAAACCCTAAAATGTCGAATGCCCTACTATCTAATATACTTGGTAATGTGAAAACGAAACTAATATAACATCAATTACATTTGTATGCAATTTCTCAATGTTTTTCCCGAGGAACTTTCGGGACTACCACCTACTCGAGAAGTGGAATTCAAAATTGAAACTCAACCAATAATCCATCCTATATCAATTACTCCTTACATAAAGGCTCATGTTGAATTAAAGAGCTTGAAGTAGTTGCAAGAATTGCAAGACAAAGGATTCATTCGATCAAGCTCATCACCATGGGGAGTCCTAGTTCTCTTTTCCAATAAGAAAGATGTATCAATGAGACTGTGTATAAATTTACTCGCAACTTAATCAAATCACGATTATGAATAAGTACACTTTTCCAAGAATTGAAGATTTGTTTTATCAATTAAAGGGTGCTTGGTATTCTCCAAAATGAACCTTAGATCTAGATACTACAAAATGAAGATTAAAGAATCGACATACCTAAGACAGCTTTAAGGACTCGTTATGGTCACTATGAGTTCCTAGTGATGCCATTCGGTTTAACAAATGCCCATGCTTCGTTTATGGATCTCATGAACTGAGTTTTTACACTCTTTTTAGATAAGTTTGTAGTGGTCTTCATTGACGACATTCTTATCTACTCGAAAGATGAAACTGAACACTCAAAGCATCTCAGAATTGTGTTATAGACTCTTTGAGATAATCAACTCTATGCCAAATTCAACAAATGTGAATTCTGGTTGCCCGAAGTATCTTTTCTCGGACATGTAATTTTGGCCTCTTGAATTAAGGTTGATCCGAAAAAGATACAATCAGTGATTGAATGGAGGTCTCTGAGGAATGTTAGTGAAGTCCGAAGTTTCCTTGGTCTAGCTAGATATTATTGAAGGTTTGCTAAGGGATTTTTTATTTTGGCCACACCCCTAACTAAGCTACTTCATAAGGATGTGCCATTCATATGTTCTGAAGAACAACAAAGAAGCTTTGACCGATTGAAAGAAGTACTTACCAGAGCTCTAGTGTTAACTCAACCGGAATCAGGGAAAGAATTTACAGTGTTTAGTGATGCTTCTCACTTGGGGTTGGGATGTATTTTAATGCAACGAGATAAAGTGGTAGAATATGCTTCCCGACAATTAAAATCTCACGAACTGAATTACCCAACCCATGATTTAGAACTTGTTGCAGTAATCTTTGCCTTAAAGATATGGAGACACTATTTGATGGAGAAAAGTGTTACCTTTTCACCGATCACGAAATCTTGAAATATCTCCATAAGGATGATTCAACATGCTAGAATTACATGAATTCAAAATGAGATGATGTAATTGAACTAGATTAAAAGGAAAAAGGAAATTGCCCTGTTCGATCGTGATCCTTAATGAAACTATTTTGGGGATTAACATTATACTGATAGTTTGAACTAAAAATAGGTAACGAATAATAGATTTAATGATTCAGAAGACTATAACGATGTTAGTAAATAAGGGAAATGGTCTCAAAGGGAGTTTTGATGATTGATTTATGATTTTGAATGATAATGAAACTGCCTTACGTTGGACAGTACCTTATCGGACTGTTCTATGGAATATTTATAATTAAGTAATTGTTTGAGGCAGTTAAGTCTTAATTGACATCATAATAACTAGATAACTAGTTTAATGATACATGGATGTTCATAATAGTGATAGAAAAATTGTTTAAAAGAGCAAATGTGTGTAGGATACCATTGAGCAATTTCGAAATGATTGAATAAATAAGGGGAAAGGATGCATTGTATAATTATGATATGTTCAATGCCTACAATTGTTTAATAAGGGAAATTTAAGGGTTTGGTTTGAAGAATTTATAGAGAAGCGTGAGAAATTTCAACCTAAGAATTGTTTGAGCTTGTGTGTGATAAATAAGAACAATTAAATGATAATGAAAGGATTCTAATATACCATTGAATTGTTACTGAAATTTAGACAATAAAGGAGTCGATCAAGAGGACGAGAGGAGAAAGGGAGTTATTATCCACGATCAAGAGTAACTTGGAGCATTTGTGAGTGTAACTATCTTTAACTTAAGCATAGATTGTTAATCTAGTTAAATTATTTGATTATATCATGTGGCTTAAAATGCCTATGCTTGCGTTGGGTTGCCAATATTTGGTAAGATGAATATATCCAGGTTTGTAAGAATAATTGTTTGTGTAAATTATATATTAAGTATGTATTGGTTGCTTATAACGCTTAATGTAACACTTTGTGCATGTGCCTATGTACTAGAAGAGTTAGGAGTATATGAGTAAACAATCGAAAAGATATATGTTCCAATGGTACACGATACCATTGCCTGATATTACTTGATTAAAAGGATTATATGATTCAATGGAATATGATACCATTGCCTAACATTGTTCGATTGAAAAGATTATATGTTACAATGGTACATGATTCACTGCCTGATATTGTTTGGTTGAAAAAATCATATGTTCCAATGGTACATGTTACCATTGCCTGATAATGTCTGATTGAAAGGATTAAATGATTCAATGGTTTATGTTACCATTGCCTGATAGTGTTTTGGTTGATTATGCTCTTATAGATTTTAACTAATCATGTTCGGATTATACAAATTAGACTGTCTGTGATAGATTGGGTTATTAAACTGAACAACTTCAACATTTGCTTGATGAAGTATTCCATTTGAAGCATGTTATTGCTATGTTATAGTTATGTTTAAAATAAGCTTCTTGCTAAGTGATTTGAGAGCATGTATATACCTTGTTGTTGTTAAGTTCTGAGGCTAGCAATCTAATTGCTCACCCTGTCACTTTTTTAGGAAAAGCTGGTTGATAGTTTAATTGATGAAGTAAAGCACGGTCATTCAAGGCAACAAAAGTATGTTATGTTTTGTTATGTAAACTCCTAGAATGTGAGACTAGCTAGAATTCTAAGCTTGAGAATCTTTAGAATTACTATGGGAAGATGTAATTATACAATAACAAGACTTATATATATTGTGTATGGTTGACGTTTGAAAATTGATTGTTCTTGCTAAAGTAGCTATGGATGAAATTTTTGAATGTTGTAGTCTCATGTGAGGGGTTGTTTTGATTGTTTGGAAGTCATATGGAATGGTTATTTAATCATGTTTATAGCATACAATTGTGCGCTCGAATGACCTAAGTAGATAACTAGAAGTATGGACAAAAATGATATCGCATATGCGCTTAAGTGGTTAAATGGATTCATGTCTTTGTAATAATTTGGAAATTGTCATAGTCCTTATTTGGTATTACAATTTGGTAATCAGAGCTAAGGTTTAGTCGATCCTAGGACTAAACTAGTTGTGTCATGAGTTATGTAGGTGTCACCTAGGAGTTGAATTGAATTGTGCCTGTGACCTTGTTTGATTAAATTTTTCTTAAATGATAATTTCAGATGTCTGAGACACATCTGGCTCGGGATAGAGATAGCACGGTTGGCTCCTTCAATGAAGGAGGGAGTGCCAGATTGGGTCAGGAGCAAGTAGACCCTCAAAAGGCTGCAAAATCAAAACCTGAAGCTCCACAAGTTAATCAAATTCAAAAAGAATACCTTCTCAACATGACTGAGATGTTCGATCAACTTGTTTCTAACCTAAAGCGAAATGATCCTCATGCACTTAGAGATTCAATCTAAGACCCCAATTGATAAACTGGCTCAACATCGAGCCTATACATTCACGGGATTTGATGAAGAGAATCTAGAAGCAACGAAATACTAGTTGGAAACTACCATTAGAATTCTAACCGAACAACTTCAGTGTTCAGATTAACATAAAATGGAGTGTGCGGTGGCTTTACTTGCTGATGAAGCTTTGAACTGGTGGGAAACTACAATCCTCACTACCCCTGAAGACTCTGGCACTTGGGAATTCTTTCTAAAAGAATTTTGGAAGAAGTATGTGAGCAAACAATACCTAGCAGAAAGAAGATGACGTTTCTTGCATTTGAAACAAGGTGGTAGACCCATAGAACAATATGCTAGTGATTTCTGCAAATACTGAAAGTATGGGTTTGAATATATTAAGAAGAAGGAGGATAAATGTAGAATGTTCATAGAATGATTGAACGATGAATTGAGCCTGATGTTTACGACTCTTGGAATAACTGATTTTCAAGACTTGGTGAACTGAGTGATTGCTACCGAGTCTAGGATGAAAGCAGTTGATAAAAGAAGGGAGAGCTTTTCTAAGAAAGACAAAAGGCCAATGAATGATGGCAAGTCTCAATGGCATTTCAAGAAGCCGAAAAATCAAGAAAGGGATTCCTCAAGCTACGTCACTTCTCCAAGGGGTAACTTCCTTCCGAAGCCTCGGACAATAATCAAATCCTCTACACCATCAATCTCTATCAATAGCTCGGGGAATTCTGGGAAAGATCCATAGACTCGACATTGTAATATTTGTTAGAATTATCATTCTGGTCAATACAGAAAGCAGTCAAATGCATGTTCCGGTGTGGATGCCTAGATCATTATGTTCGTTATTGTACCCAAACCTTGGATTAATATTTGGCTAAATTGGCCTCAATTCAAATCAATTCCCATCTCCTAGGGGCAAGGGGACGAAACAAACACATTCAGGAAACTCAGGGAGAACTCGAGGCCAAGCTCCTACTACCACTCATCAAGAGTCTCGGGCCCCTGCTCGAGTATATCACATTCGGAACTGTGATGATGAAGAGGCGTCTGACGTAATAATAGGTACCGTTGAGTTAAATAATAAACATGTATATGCTTTATTTGATTCGAGATCCGCCCACTCGTTTATCTGTTTCACCTTGCTTGTGAAATTGAATCTAAAATTTGAAACTATTAATCAAGGGCTGGTAGTTTCGAATCCTATAGGAGGAGTTATGACCGTAAATATCATTTGTAGAAATTGTCCCCTATACATTCAGAACATTCATTTTCCTATTGATCAAAAACCAGGCTTGGGTAGATTATCAGAAGAGGAAACCATACTTAAGGGGTTTGGGAAAAGAATCAATATCCCTAATTGATCAAAAACCTAAAAATTCGAATTCCCTATTATCTAATATACTTGGGAATGTGAAAACTGAGTCTAATATAAATTCAATTCTGACTGTGTCTGAATTTCTCAATGTTTTTCCTGAGGAACTTTCGGGACTGCCACCGACTCGAGAAGTGGAATTCAAAATTGAAACTCAACCAGTAATCCATCCTATACAATTACTCCTTACATAAAGGCTCATGTTGAATTAAAAGAGCTTCAGAAGCAGTTGCAAGAATTGCAAGATAAAGGATTCATTCGACCAAGCTCATCACCGTGGGGAGCCCCAGTACTCTTTGTCTAGAAGAAAGATGGATCAATGAGACTGTGTATAAATTACTGGCAACTTAATCAAATCACGATTAAGAATAAGTACCCTCTTCCAAGAATTGAAGATTTGTTTTATCAATTAAAGGGTGCTTCGGTATTCCCCAAAATGAACCTTAGATTTGGATACTACAAAATGAAGGTTAATGAATCTGACATACCTAAGACAACTTTCAGAACTCGTTATGGTCACTATGAGTTCCTAGTGATGCCATTCGGTTTAACAAATGCCCCTGCCGCGTTTATGGATCTCATGAACCGAGTTTTTAAACTCTTTTTAGATAAGTCTGTCGTGGTCTTCATTGACGACATTCTTATCTACTCGAAAGATGAAACTGAACACTCAAAGCATCTCAGAATTATGTTATAGACTCTTAGAGATAATCAACTCTATGCCAAATTCAACAAATATGAATTTTGGTTGCTTAAAGTATCTTTTCTCGGACATGTAATTTTGGCCTCTTAAATTAAGGTTGATCCGAAAAAGATTCAATCGATGAATGAATGGAGATCTCCGAGGAATGTTAGTGAAGTTTGAAGTTTCCTTGGATTAGCCGGATATTATTGAAGGTTTGTTAAGGGATTTTTTATTTTGGCCACACCCCTAACTAAGCTACTTCGTAAAGATGTGCCATTCATAGGGTCTGAAGAACATCAAAGAAGCTTTGACCGATTGAAAGAAGTACTTACCAGAGCTCAAGTGTTAACTCAATCGGAATTAGGGAAAGAATTTACAGTGTTTAGTGATGCTTCTCACTTGGGGTTGGGATATGTTTTAATGCAAGGAGATAAAGTGGTAGCATATGCTTCCCGACAATTAAAATCCCACGAACTGAATTATCCAACCCATGATTTAGAACTTGCTACAGTAATCTTTGCCTTAAAGATATGGAGACACTATTTGTGTAGAGAAAAGTGTTACCTTTTCACCGATCACAAAAGCTTGAAATATCTCCTTACTCAAAAGAAGCTCAATCTTAGGCAAAAACGATGGATCGAGCTACTTAAAGACTATGATATAATCATAGATTATCACCCGGGGAAGGATAATGTTGTGGCTGATGCACTCAGTCGTCAACATACATGTGGTAACTCTTCGATATAACCAATCCTCCCCTTATTCCTAGACTATATATATATATATATCATCTAACATTACCTTATAAATACTTCTAACCTTATCATCCATCAATGCTTTCCTTCGAATAGGTCAGAAGCAAAGGACCTTGGCTTCTATTAGAATTCACTCTGATATAATATCAAGAATTTGATTATCGAAACAGTCAGATCTTGAATTACAAGGAATTAGGCTCAAGATTGGTGGAAATACCAAATCAGACTTTATTCTAAAGGAAGATGGATTACTCTATTTTCAAAATAGGGTGTGTATTTCCAATGATTCAAATTTAAGAAGGGAAATCCTTCAGGAAGCCCACAATAGTTCTTTCTCAATACATCTCGGATCAGTGAAGAAGTACAAAGATTTGAAGAGTCTCTACTGGTGGCCCCGGATGAAATCTGCTATAACAGACTTTATATCTAAATATTTAGTTTGTCAGAAGGTAAAAGCAAAACATCAGGTTCCTTTAGGATTATTACAACCTATTGAAATTCTACAATGGAAATGGGAACAAATAATAATGGACTTTGTTAGTGGATTGCCTTCTTCACCAAAGAAGAATGATGCTATTTGGGTGATTGGGGACAGGTTCTCGAAATCAGCTTATTTTCTTCATGTTCGAATGAGCAAGAGTATGGACCAGCTAGCAGAACTCTACCTACAAGATATCATAAGGTTACATGGCATTCCTACTTCGATAATTTCTAACTGAGACTCTAGATTTACTTTTAGATTTTGGAAATCTCTATAGAAAGATCTTGGAACTAAAGTCAATCTCGGTACCATCTTCCACCCTCAGTCAGATGGTCAATCTGAAAGAATTATACAAGTGTTAGAAGATATGTTACAAGCTTGTATAATCAATTTTGGGAAGAATTGGGAGAAAGCTTTACCCTTGGCGGAATTCTCATACAACAATAGCTACCAATTTTCCATTCAAATTGCCCCCTTTGAAGCCCTTTATGTAAGAAAGTGTAAGACCCCTCTATTCTAGTTAGAGTTAGGGGAGAACAAAGCTTTAGGACCCAAATTTCTTCAAGAAATAGAAAAGTACAGATTATTTGCAATCGACTGAGAGAAGCCTTCGATCGACAGAAAGGAAAACTTTGTCCTCGGTTTATGCTGATCGTAAAAGATGGATATTCAATATTATGTGGGAGACAGAGTGTTTCTCAAGGTATCTCCATGGAAGAAGGTGTTCAGATTTGGTTAGAAAGGAAAACTTAGTCCTCGGTTTATAGGACCTTTTGAGATAATAGAAAGGATTAGCCTTATTGCTTATCGGTTGGCCCTTCCAGAAGAAT
Source organism: Hibiscus mutabilis (assembly GCA_019671005.1). NCBI lineage: Eukaryota > Viridiplantae > Streptophyta > Magnoliopsida > Malvales > Malvaceae > Hibiscus > Hibiscus mutabilis. The sequence continues at coordinate 52,326,253 of CM033711.1, forward strand.
TCAGCAAAATACACAATGTGTTTCATGTATCAATGTTGCGTAGCTATCGATCTGATCCTTCTCACATCCTCGAGCCGGAGGAAGTTGAATTGAATCAGGATTTATCCTACGAGGAAGTAGTTTAATCAAACAAATTCTTGCTTGATGATGATGATTGTTGTTTGCTTGATTGATTCGGCTTGATAGAATGTTATTTAGAAATGGGAATTGAAGTTGAATTAAGCATGTTTTGACAACTTAAAGTTGTTGTGATGTGAATTTAGAATCATAAGGATGATTCAACATGCTAGAATTACATGAATTCAACATGAGATAATGTAATTGAACTATATTAAAAGGAAAAGGGAAATTGCCTTGTTCGATCATGATCCTTAATGAAACTATTTTGGGGATTGACATTATACAGATTATTTGAACTACAAATAAGTAACGAATAATAGATTTAATGATTCACAAGACTATAACGATGTTAGTAAATAAGGGAAATGGTCTCAAAGGGAGTTTTGATGATTGATTTGTGATTTTGAATGAGAATGAAACTGCCCTGTGCTGTACAGTACCTTACCGAACTGTTCTGTGGAAATCTTGATAATTAAGTAATTGTTTGAGGTAGTTAAGTCTTAATTGACATCGTAATAACTGGATAACTAGCTTAATGATAAATGGATGTTCATAATTGTGATAGAAAAATTGTTTAAAAAAGCAAATGTGAGTAGGATACCATTAAGCAATTTCGAAATGTTTGAATAAATAAGGGGAAGGGATGTATTGTATAATTATGATATGTCCAATGCCTAGAATTGTTTAATGAGGGAAATTTAAGGGTTTGGTTTGAAGAATTTATAGAGAAGCATGAGAAATTTCACCTTAAAAATTGTTTGAGATTGTGTGTGGTAAATAGGAACAATTAAATGATAATGAAAGGATTCTAATACACCATTTAATTGTTATTGAAATTTAGACAAGAATGGAGTCGATCAAGAGGAGAAAGGGAGTTGTTATCCACGATCAAGAGTAACTTGGAGCATTTGTGAGTGTAACTATGTTTAACTTAAGCATAGATTGTTAATCTAGTTAAATTATTTGATTATATCATATGGCTTAAAATGCCTATGCTTGCATTGGGTTGAAAATATTTGGTAAGGTGAATATATCCAGGTATGTATGAATAATTGTTTGTGTAAATTAGATATTAAGCATGTATTGGTTTTTTATAGCGCTTAATGTAACACTTTGTGCATGTAGCTATGTACTAGTAGAGTTAGGAGTATATGAGTAAACAATCAAAAAGATATATGTTCCAATGGTACACGATACCATTGCCTAATATTACTTGATTAAAAGGATTATATGATTCAATGGTATATGATACCATTGCCTGACATTGTTCGGTTGAAAAGATTATATGTTATAATGGTACATGATTCCATTGCCTGATATTTTTTGGTTGGAAAAAATCATATGTTCCAATGGTACATGTTACCATTGCCTGATAATGTATGATTAAAAGGATTAAATGATTCAATGGTTTATGTTACCATTGCCTGATAGTGTTTTGGTTGATTATGCTCTTCTAGATTTTAACTAATCATCACCGGATTATACAAATTAGACTGCCTGTGATAGATTGGGTTATTAAACTGAACAACTTTAATAGTTGCTTGATGAAGTATTCCATTAGAAGCATGTTATTTCTATGTTATAGTTATGTTTAAAATAAGCTTCTTGCTAAGTGATTTGAGAGCATGTATTTACCTTGTTGTTGTTAAGTTTCGAGACTAGAAATCTAATTGCTCACCCTGTCACTTTTTCAGGAAAAGCTGGTTGATAGTTTAATTGAAGAAGTAAAGCAAGGTCATTCAAGGCAACAAAAGTATGTTATGTTTTGTTATGTAAAATCCTAGATGATTGCACTAGCTAGAATTCTAAGCTTGAGAATCTTTAGAATTACTATGGGGGGATGTAATTATACAATAACAAGACTTATATATATATTGTGTATGGTTGACGTTTGAAAATTGTTTGATCTTGCTAAAGTAGCTATGGATGAAATTTTCGAATGTTGTAGTCTCATGATAGGGGTTGTTTCGATTGCTTGGAAGTCATATGGAATGGTTATTTAATCGTGTTTATAGCATAGAATTGTGTGTTCGAATGACCTAAGTAGATAACTAGAAGATTATGGACAAGAATGATCTCACATATGCGCTTAAGTGGTTAAATGGATTCATGTCTTTGTAATAATTTTGAAATTCTCATAGTCCTTTTTGGTTTCATAAATAATGTTCTAAAATGCAAATTCACGATGGTTAATTGATTTATTATGATAACCTTAACTACCCGAATTGTCCTAGAATTATCTTCTATGTCTTAGACTAAAGATGCCTTGTATCCTATGTAGTTGTCTTTATACATCTTTGATGCTTGTAGCTTGTGTTCGAATGCTTGTACTCTAAAGGTCTCACTATGAGTCCTCTTCTTCGATTACTAACTTGATAGACAAGTTAGATTGTCTTCTCCTAGAACAAAACTATCTTCTAAGCCTGGGGGTTGGGGTATTACATGCTAAGTTGAGTAAGTGTGAGTTATGGCTTAGGGAAGTTGTTTTCCTTGGTCATGTGGTGTCGGTTGAAGGGATTCGAGTTGATCCCCATAAGGTTGAGGCAGTGATGAATTGGAAGTCACCTAAGTCGATTTAGGAAGTTCGTAGTTTCCCTGGTTTGGCTGGATACTACCATAGGTTTGTTGATGGTTTTTCAAAGGTTGCTGCTCCTTTAACTAAGTTGTTGCAAAAGAATGTTCGTTTTAGTTGACGGAGGAAAGGCAACAAGCTTTTGAGAAGTTGAAGGAAGCTTTAACACAAGCTCCTATCTTGATTCAACCTGAGTCGGGTAAGGAGTTTGTGGTTTATAGTGATGCGCCGTATGTTGGGTTGGGCTGTATGTTGATGCAAGAAGGTAAGGTTGTGGCTTATGCATCTAGGAAATAGAATTTGCCCGAGCGCAATTACCCTACCCATGATCTTGAGCTTGTTGCAGTTGTGTTTGCTTTGAAAATTTGGAGGCATTATCTTTATGGTGAGAAGTGTGTTGTGTATACGGGCCATAAGAGTTTAAAATATTTGATGACTCAAAAGAATTTGAATCTTAGGTAATGTAGATGGTTGAAGTTGCTTAAGGATTATGATTTGACGATTGAGTATAATCTGGGTAAGGCTAATGTTGTAGCCGATGCCTTAAGTAGGAAGGTTGTAATGGAGTTACGGGCAATGTTTGCGCGGTTGAGTGTGACGTGAGATGGAGGTTTGTTGGTTGAGTTGCAAGTAAAGCCATCTTTGTCGTAGTTCATTAAAGAGAAGAAACCTCAGGATGATGCATTGGTACCGCATGTTAAGGACATCTTGGATGGAAATTTGACGGATTTTCATTTCAATGATGATGGTGTTTTGTGTTTTAAAAGTCAAATGGTGGTGCCTAGTGATGGTGACTTGAGGCGTATGATTTTGACCGAGGCTCATAGTAGTCCTTTTTCTATGAATCTCGGTAGTACTAAGATGTATTACGGGTTGAAGGGAGAGTATTGTTGGCTTGGCTTGAAGAAAGATGTATTAGAACATTATGATGATGTTTTATGATGTTAATAAGTTGATTTTAACATTAGAAACCTAAAACTAGGTGAATCTCTAATTGTGTATATTGCTAGTTGTGGGTTTATGAGGTGTAGTGGGTTTTTAATGAATGTTGGAGGTATAAAGATGTTGTTAGGCTATTTTTTATGTTAATTGATGATTCAAATTAGTAGGTTTTGGTTGGGTTAAGTTTGAAGGTCAATTGATGTTGTTTCGGTTGTTTCGGAAAGGCGTTTTGATAGTTTTTAGCAAGGCAATGTTAAGGAATTGCTTGCTGGAATTTTGAATGCGTATGATGCATTAATCCTCTGTTGTAATGTGGTTAAAATAGGGGAAAATGATCTGAAAGCTACCAGTGAAGCTTTGGAGGCTTCAGACGCTTGATTCGCGTTGGAGAATTGAAGTTTCGTGTGTCGGTGGGTGAGAACGAGATTTCCAGCTTGAAATGGTTTAAAATGGTGGTTTATGGGAGTTTAAACTTATCTCGAAAACACTGGTTTAAACTTGAAATTGGTTTTATGCACTTGTTTTTAAATAGCATGGTACCTACTGTTTATGCATGATTTGAGTATGATATATACTGGTTTTTGAGCATATATTGATGGTGGTTGCATTGCTAAATGATCCATGGAAGTATGGTTTATACTTGTTTAAAAGCATGGTTTGTTGCTTTGGTAATGACTTGGTTAAATGCATATAAAAATAGTGAGGTACATGGTTAAATGTGAATTATATTGGCAAGTGATATGGTATAAAATGTTATCAGATATAGTTAGCTGACTATAGGATTGAGTGCACTATAAATAAGTCACCTTGGATGTCGAGGAGTTTGTGGTCTCATCGCCATCCAAGTACCCTAATGGTCGTGGAGGTTGGTGTCCCGTCTCCTGTTACGGATACCCTAACGATCGAGGAGGTTGGTGTATTATCTCTCATTAGTGGGTTAAGCATCTAATCGATAGTTGGGGTTTTTGTCCCCGAGGGGTTGTTGTCCCCGTGGTTGTGATTGTACCATTATTCCGATTATGATGGCTTGAAGTGTCGAGAGGACACTTGTTGAATCCGTGTATCCGATATGGTATTTTGGAAATGGAACTTGGTTAATGGTCACTTGTAAGAAAATATAATTTTTTATGTGTCATGTGTTGTATAATGTGATTTATACATGTTTACTCATTAAGCTTTGCATATGGTATGTTATGCATGGGAAGGTTTAAATTGAGGTTAGCAATGTGATTTACTGTTGGTTTATGATACATGTTGTATATGATTTAATATGCTAGTTTTTGAAAGGTTAAAGTGCATGGTTTTCGAGGCATGATGGTTTAAATGTTGGTTTAAACATGGATTGAAATGATATTTCAATGTGGTTTTGAAACTGATTTTGAATGCATTGATGGTGTGTTGTTTTTTAGCACTCCTCACTAAGTCTTGTGTGCTTACACTCTCTTTGTCCATCAATGCAAAGAATTAAAGGTTCAAAGGTAGAGTGGAAGCAAGGGATCAAGAAAAACTTCGTTGTTGAAAGTATGTTTTCGTTTTAGACTATATGTAATAAGGGCATTGGGGGTTTCGTTATTGGTTTTGGGAGATGATGTTAAAATCCTTGTTTGTACAAGTTTGTGTTGTTGTTTTAGAGTTGTAAATGGCCTTTGATGGTTGGTTTTTCTTTTGTCGTGGCTTTTGGTATCTTGTTTGACTTGGTTTATAGGAAGCATGCCTATAGATTACCTTTTGAAGCATGATGCTATGTTTTGATGTAATTTCTGATATGTTTAGTTGAGGATTGATCCTTGAATATGTTGGCTATGTGTTAGGAGCATGATAAAGTAGTTTGGTTTGCTTAAATATATGTTAAACCAGTAATAATGGCCATTTTGGGCCTAGGCGTATCGGTACGCGACTCACCGTATCGGTATGGGTAAGCCAAATCAAGCTTGGAGTATCGGTATGTGGGGTACCGTATCGGTACGAGCCAAGAGCAAAATGGTTAGGTGTTTCAATGGGCGAGGGCGTATCGGTACGGGTTTAAGCTACTAGATTCTGGATTTTGAAGAAACACAAAACCGTACCGATACGAGCCCAAGTTTACCAATAAGGGCCCAAGTTTACTGATACGGTTGGTAGTTAAGTTAGTTATTTGAGGCTTTCTGATGTTTTATTTTCTTACATTTTGGTCCCTGAATGTTATGGATACAATTGTGGTTGATTGGATGATCAAATTGAGCTTAAATTTGACACATAAGCATGAAACCTAACTAATTGAATATCGGTAATTCTAAAATGGCTTAAGTTCCTGTATTTTGTCATATTGGTAGTTTGGTTCCTAATTGCAAATTGGAGCAATTAGATGTCAATTCGACGCCCGATTGAGTTGAGATTTAACCTGCTACTTGCATGTACACATAGGTTAATAATATTTCATTTAGATAAGATAAAAGAAAAAAGGGTCACTTATTGAGGTAAATCTTCATGGTTTACTTCAATAGTCCCTGTGTGACTCGCTCGGTTTGGTCTTGCGACTAGGCCGGGTCGAGGGGGTTACAACAACCTTCCATGTTCTTGCACAAAAATATATTCTTGTACAAATAACAAAACACACTCAGAAATTGGAAATCTCACTCAACCTCGATTGAGTAAACACTGATGCCAAAATAAAATGAGCTGCTCATCGCACAACTAATGTTTCCTCAGCTCGTTTCCAAGGAAACAGTGTTACCAATCAAAAGCATTTTCGAAGTCTCTACCCTTTTTCTCTTTAATCGGTCACACAATAACTAGAATCTCCCACATATAAGGGTATTTGGGTAATTATCTTGTTAACGCTTATATTTCCATCATCCTCATTCATTCATATGTGTCACGCAAAGCATCAAGTTGATATTCGGGAGACAATTTGGTGGTCCCAACCTAACATCGCTGAAACATCTCATACGATAATGCAAACATCAATCGTTACTACGACACGTCTTAGAGAAAGAAAACCTCATTTCAAATTTTCTAGCCTTCAAAACTTTAGCCACAAGTACTTCATTCTTGAACTAACCTCAAAAAACACACATGTACTCTAAAATCAGTTAAACAAGTCATCCACCTAAAAGGGTAGATAACGGTCTTTCACTATCACTTAACAAGATGTCGACAATTTAAGCATCACTTCAATGAACCAACTTGTCATTGGTGCACAAGTCCAGTTCACCCCTGGATGAAACACCCAAACAAATGAAACCTTATTCAAGTTGCACCCTCATAACTAAACTCTTGAATTTCTCAATTAGGTCGGTGTCATGCGAGATGAGCAATGTACACTGGTGCCGAACTTGGCCTTACCTCGAAATCAACTCACATCCTTAATAGGGAGAAAATCCTAACGACTCCTCAAGGATGCATAACAAATACTCTAATGGTTCAAAAGCTCTCAAGCTCCAAACTCTCTACATTGATATCCATCACATAGGTCAAGAATGTTTCACAACCCTATCGTGCCACTCTCCGAGCGACCAATGCAAAAATCATGATAAGCAGGCAAAGGTTCAACCTTCTTATCATCAAAAGTTTGTTTCCCTCAAGATCTCAAAACCTCGAGCATATCTCTCAATTCCACAAGCTAATTTCATGCTTGATTAGCCAAATAAATGTTCATGGTACAACAACTCTTAAGAAGGCAGCTCTATCGAGCATGTAGGATGTCTGACCTCGGTCTACAATGAGAGCCCAAGACAAACCCCATTTTTTAAAACTCTAACTCTTCAACTAGTTCACTCAACTTACGAGCAACCTTACCACAATATACGAACGAGTGGATCTTGAGTCCACTATCTCCGAGAGATGCCCTTGAGAAGGGTGATGATACTTCATAAGTATCAACAAGACTCATTCTAAACAGATGAATGATCTTTTAACTCATGTAACCATTGGTAAATTTTGCGAGCGGGTTATCCATACCTATATTACAAATGTTATTCATGTATAATGATGAAAATTCTTCTTCATGACTCGCACAACAAATATGAAAGCTTCAAAATGCCTAACATACCCAATGCAAACACCATTTAGGTTGCGGAAGGATGACACATCACCAGCTTCGGCATCCTTCAACTAACCTTGATCGTAATAGTCCGACACAATCTAATTCCTAAAATCATTATCCTTAAAGGCCCAGCTCTCCAATCGGCTCCCACAACCATGATTGTAACCATCTTAACGTCACTATCGATGTTTTACAAGAGAAAGATAAGAAGCATATCAAATTCCAGTCTTGGAAGATTACAAACTTAATCTTAGGGGCTTGTATCCACTAGACACCATACGATAACTCCCATATACCTTGGAGATTTCTAAGAACCGGCTAAACCTAGACTCTGATACTACTAAGTGTAATACACTAATCCCATTGGATATGAGACGCTATATTTGGGTTACCTCTAAACCCGACCCATAAAATTTTGTTCATATTTAAAACCCAAGTTTAGCCATAATCAACCTTTAAAACAAGTCATTTAAATAAAATGTCTCATAATAGTTTCAAATCCAAAGTATAAATAGAGTTCCGTACAAGTTAAACACCGTATATCAAAATAAGGTAATAAAAGAGTTATAGACGAAGAACAATAAGGTCTTATGGATACATTGCCCTACAACTAAAATCAAGGTACTCGATGTTGATTCGATGCTAGAAAATCCTCATTGATGTGCTTCTTCCATGAGAGTGACATGTCAACCTATGCACGGAAAAACAACACATCCGAACGCTGAGCTAACAAAGCTTCATAGTACATGTCTACTCTAAAATAATTCATGGTGTTCATAAAAGTAAGCATGCACAGATAAGCATAGAGCATGAGGCATGAAAGCAAAGGAAATGACAAGTGTCAACATAGTAGTAGTCAAACCTGGAACCACATCAAACTCAGGTTCTTCCGTTAGTTATGTACTTGGAAACACATAGCCATCGGGCTCAAAAATGCATAGCCGTCGAGTAGAGAACAACACATACTCGAAAACACATAGCCATCGAGTAAGGTTCATCGTATACATGGAAATACATAGTGATCAAGTAGCGGGAGTCTCATATTCAAAAACACATAGTCATCGAATAACGAATATCTAAAACTTGAAAAAATATATCCATCGAGTGTTACTTTTAGATATCTGGATCCCATCAACCAAGTGCCCACATGGAACACACATCATCACATAACCATACCATCCTATGGTTGTTATCAACATTCAAGTCACACAATACTTTTACCAAATTTTTAAGTTTTATGCTCGAATAGAAGGAGATTTCTCAGTTTCTCAATTTTACAACTCATTTTAGTTCATTAGAGGTCTATTGGATCGAACAATATAATTTTTTAGCCTTCCGGGAGAAAATCGACATTTTTGGGCAGATTGCCTAATAGGTATTGATACCTAACAATGCGTACTGATACACACCTCTGGGTATCAATACCCTACGCAAGCATACTGATACTCAGCCTTAAAGAGAGGGGTTGACCGTTGACCTCGTATTGGTACATAGGGACCATGTACTGATACTCTCTCGATATTGATACGCCTTCAAGTGTACCAGTACTAGTTTTTGCTACTGGAATTCCAAAAGATCAGGAGTATCGATATGGCTCAAGCCTGTACTAATACTCCTTTTAAAATTTGCTTGTGTCATTCTCTAGCACATAGGCTATCGATACGGCTCCCCCGTGTATCGATACTGAAGCCTAGAAATAGCTTCCAAGGCTTGGAAAATCATTTCCCAAGCCCTCAAAATGCAACCTTAACCCCTCAACTCGATCCTACATCTTATGGGAGACTATTAAGAAGGATTACTATCATTTTTATGGGTTTTTAAAATAAAATTCGAGTTTTGCAATTAACATATATATCCAAGCTCTTAACACTCAAAAATTTAAACAATGCAAAGCAATCACATATATGAAAAGCATGAAGCATATTGGAGTTAAAGATGTACTAACCTTAAGCATAAACTCCAAGGGCAGCTACCTACCAATTCCCTACAACTTTTCTCTTCCCCTTGGTGATAAAAGTTTCTCCAATTCTTTCAATAATCCAACAAGTGATAGAATCCATTACTAACTTTCCAAAAGATTAATAATAAAGATCACTAAAATAATTTAATTAACCAACTAAACTTGAATCCTTCTGAAAATTAATCATCCAAAAACCCACAATGGGATCTCCTAGGAATATTTATGAAATACTTTAGGGTTTATACAAAACCTAACTCAATTACCCATCTTCTTTCTCAATTCAACCTCACTTTATATTTTCTTTTTCAAGACCCAAACTTTCTCACTCTAAGATCTCTATGGAAATTTAGGGTTTACATAAACCTAACTAATAGCCTTCAATAATACACTCATCTTATAGAGAATGAAGAGATATACATTTTTGCATTTCACACTTAAAGCCAAATTCTAATCGGTTTGGGAGAAAATTGAAATAAAGTTGAGAGCTCTTACATTTCTCTCTCTTTTGCCGTGAGCCATGTAGAGAAGAAGATGAGTATTTTGCTCATCTTTCTTCTATCTTCCTTTATTAAAGAACACCCATTTACTTCTTTAAAATTAAATCCAAAAACTCTTTATATCCAATGGTCACCATTAAAGATGATATATCCATAAAGATTTAAAGGCCCAAAACACTTGCTTGTAAAAGCTTCCATAACTACTTTGGATAAATTTAGTCATAAAGACTAAGCTCTTCCCTTGCTTTCACTCTATGCATATAACTTTCATGTCCTTTAAATTTTTGTCCTTAATAAATCCTTAGATTCACTTTTCTTAAATTAATCATTAATCTTACAATATCCAATCTAGATACATGATTCGAATAACTAACCAGAAACTCGGGTCATTACATTTATTTTCCTCCAGTCAGGTGGTGACACATTTTTTTGATTATTTGTCTAAATAAGTTGTAGATGCTGATACTTGCTAAATTTTTTTGTAGTGCTCTATTATTTATCGCAAACCTTTCATTAACCATTTTCCTCCCGTTGTCACGTAAGCTTCCCAAGTTAAATTGTATATATGATTTTACGGCATCTGCCTCTCGACCACCAACAATAGTGATTTCTAATGGTGGGTGCCATTCAACTCTAATAACTAGCTTACCAGACTCTTTATCAACACTATTAGGTCAACTACCTTGATACTCTTATTCTTTTGAAACTCATCCCCGTGATGCCCTAAATTAATTTATCATCAATTTTAATATCTGTTGGTGTTGACAATTTGTTGAACACTTAGGGATTATCGGACTTGGGTTGTCTCACCTTTGAAAATCATTTTTCTTTGGTGTTGGCACTTCATTGATCACACGGTGATCATTTCTACTTATATTCTCAAACTTAGAGTGAATTGAGAAAGATCAAGTGTGAAGTAGGAGATTGTCTCATAACTCCATCTCTGAGAAAACAAAATGCTTTTAAATGGCGTCAAGAAAATTGTTCCATTCGTCCAACTAACGCCACCTTTCATTTACTAAATTATCAGCACTTACTTACAGCTAGATAACATGTTTTTGTGTAGGAATGTATAAATAACATCTTGACAACATGTTTTTCATTAAAGTTAAATCATTCCCAAAAATCATTCCTTAATTTATAGGTAGAACAATGAAAATAATCCAGCTTGACATATATATAAACAAACAAATAAAGTCACACACGACATGAAAATACATGCTCAAGCTAGTCGCACAAAATGATCTAATGTCAGATTCTCATCGGAAGAAACCCCTCAACATATATAACCACAAAAATCTTTCTCTCATGCTAAAATCTTATACAGATTCCAATTTCAACTAGCATAAAATGCATATCACTAAGATTCTTAAGTATTAACAATTTATCAAACCAAGCGGAAAAAACTATCAAAGCAATTTATCAGCACTTTAGTTCACTCCAATTCTCAACATTGCATAAGCAACTCTCAAAATGATCAAACCCAACTAATGGAATCCAGTAAAATCATCATATTCCTCAAAAACACAAAGCTTAAACCACTTAAAAAACAACTACAAAGATATTTGAACTTACAATACACACAATCATCAACCACTCCCTTAAAAGCTCCCAAAATAGATCTTAACTTTTCACAATTTTCACCCTCAAAAGCTTCCTCAAATTTACAATTGCACATGAAACCCACATTTCATTTACCCTCAAAGTCTTCAAAAAAATAGCTCAAAAGCCCTAAAAATCAATTTAGATACCAAAATGAGGTCACTTTTTTGAGACAAAAGCTATTCAAATTTTAAAGCTAACAAACAAGAAAAAAGAATTCAAATTTAACCTCGAAAACACAGAGATTCCATTCTGCATTGTGAAAAACGAGAGAGAAAGAGCTTCTTATTTCGATTACCTTTTGTAGTATTTTGTTTCTGAATGTGTTGTTAATTATTGGGCAATGAAACTCATGAAATTTCAATAGAAAAAATTCCTTTAGAAACTAAAGTCCCTAGCAAAAACACACACAAGTGACGGGAAGAGAAGACTTACTAGAGCCTTGTTGATTTTTCCACAGGGATTTAACTAACGATGGAAGAAACAGAAGGAAGAATCCATTTGAAAATACATATTTATTTTGAGGGAATTTTTGTCCATGGTGATGGAATTGTCTAATACCTAAGAAATATAAGGGAATAGAATTCCAAAAAAACCCTGCAATGACCCAAATTTTGAGTTCACGAATCAGGCATTGGACTGGACCTTTGAGTTGGGAGTCTAAATTAAGAATAATTAAATTAGGCCTAGTAGAAAAAAGAAAAAATGTGAAGTTGGACTTTTATTAAATTGGTTATCATCTTTTAACTAAAGAAATGGTGGTTTGAAATTTAAATATTTGAGGAAAGAGATAAAATGGGAGGTGGGTGGAAAAGGTGATTTGATGGGGAGAGAGAGTGAAAGAAGAAAAAAAAAGAAAAGTAGATGGGGAAGTCTTGGAACTCTGATGCACCACCGTCCAGATCGTCGTGTATGACACCTCCACTGTCATCGTCTTTAGCTCAACAAGACGACTCGGTTGGTGATCTTCTCGTCGCTGTTAGAGTTGTCGCTCGCCAGGGTGAGTAAAGAAAAGTTTTGAAAGAGTTGAAATGTGAAGATCTATTGTCCTCCGCTGCAAGCCGTCACCACCATCAGAACCACCAGCTTGAGGACTGTCAACCAGTGAATTTTGGTCAACGTCTATCGTTGGGGTCGCTGCATGCACCATCATCGAGTGTGGGCGTGCACAGCAGCAGGCCGGTGCACGCTGATGTAGTGCACCGCGCCATAATGGAACATGTTCTACTAGGTGCATATACACCTTCCTGCACCAGATAATGGCTTAGGGGTGCACCATCCTACCGTGCATTACGTCGCACAAGATCAGTTGGTAGCTGACGAGCCGTTGACTGAGCCGACCGAGCCATTAATCGCGTTGCCCAAGCCGTTGAATTTTTTTGAGGGACCCTACTCGGGAGTTTCTCGACATTCTAAGTCTTTTGGTGCAGTCTGTGTTGGGTCACGCCAGTACACCCCATGGCGCATCAGAAAAATTATCCGACGATTACCACCAGAGATCCATGTACGAGGAATGAATAAGGGTGAATAAAGGTGAAGAATTACCTGTTTAAAATCTAGAATTCTGAATTTGGAGGAGATAGATATTCAATCACGATTCCACGATGTCGATTTCGAAGCCGCAACAATAACACTCCGACCTCTACGTAGTTTACCCAATTGAAACGAGCATATAAAGCTCTCTAAACTATATAAAGGGTTTTTCAAATGCATTAATGATTGCTAGATCTTTCATGCCTTTATATAGCCTTTGAAATCCTAATTCAAATCATATTAGGATTTCAATATATATTAATATATATAATCCTAATTTAACTTTAATTAAGAATTCAATATATATATATATATTAATTTAAATTGAATTATATTATTTATATATTAAAAGAGTCATAATTACAATAATTATTTTCTTTTAATATTTATCTAATAGTTAAATTATATATATATATCAAATATATATTAATTTAACTAAATTCTTGTACAACAAATTTGTACATATATAATTCGTTTAATATATGTTCATTTCAACCGTGGGTGTGACCTTGTAGGTTCATGTAACGTCAGTGGTAAATATTAGAACATTTCTAATATTACAAACAATGAGTGGCATCTAGCAATATGTCATTGTCGTCTAAGTTACAAGAAATCATGATTCGACATAACCTTTTCATGATTAACTCTTTTTCATGTATTACATCCTTTTGTCCTTTATATCTAGATTGGACACAAGTCATGGAACAGTCACACTTGTATAGTCCATCTAATATTTCTTGATATCTTGAGTAGACTATTATAAATAAATAACTATTATATCTCATATCAACTTATTCGAGCATGACCATGCATTTCTAGTCTCACTCAATCAAGTGGCCTATGATATTACTCCTATTATGTAGGAGGGACAAATACTCTCTTGATCAATTATATCCCAAGACATAGATTGTCACATATTCCTAGTGAGGATACAAATGTGTATTTTTCTAGACACATTATAGTTTAGAGTATAAGATTCATGCATGAACTGAGTTAATGGGAGATGCTTTAGTTTCCGATATGAGTTATCATGCCGAGTTAAAGGTAAGTGCTTGAGGCAAGTTGAGACATTGTTCGTTTTCAAAAATCTTGCACCGGGCAAGCAAAGATTTTGATAAAAGGTGCCATCAAAGTTAGAGTCTCCTTCAAGGAGTCACCATGAGAAGAATCTGTAACGTCCTAAACCTGGCTTAGAAGAAAACCAGAGTTTAAGATGTTACAGCAAGGGAAACCGAAAACACGAGCCAGAAAATTTCAATTATTTTGGAGTACAAACAATTTAATCATCAGAATCCATTAATCACATTTCCTTATTTCTTTGATTCAATTACAGACTAACAGAATAGTTTCTTTCTTCTTATAATCTTTCTTGGATTCTACTTCCTTTGAAGTAGTTAATCATTAAGAACTTAAGACTCATAGGATCCATTGATTGAAACTAGAGGCTCTATTAATACACCTAATCATTTAGACTCAACTGTTTAACAACCAAGTAACATAATCAAGAACACTCTTAGTTCAGTTAACCTAGTCTTGTTAAATTGTCATTTAGCTCAGTTAGAAGACATTTCCTCACATACCATTATACAACTAATTCTGGATCAAGCTTAAAGCAATAGGTTCATTTGAATATAACACTTCATTTAATCAATAACTATGTGGGCGTTTGTTATTCAGCCAAGATATTACTAAGATATACTCTTAACAAACACTTCTATGTAACTTTAATTAATCCAATATTTCATTAACCCCTAAGAGTATTTTAGGAACTTAATAAGCAGCATATGATAATATGTTTCATTGGAAAGTCATAGATTAACATTTCAACTTACAAAGCAAACTTTGAACCTTTTTGGTTGCTTAAGCTACACTCTCTTAATTATTTCTCATCACAAAAACTTGTCACACTTAAATGACCAACGAATTATGCATTCTTAAATTACAACTATAACATTACAAGTCATGATACTATACAAATAGCCTTCATGCATGGCTTATACCGCAAGCAACTAGGTGACCATATTTTACCATATTTAGACAGATAGGATTCAATCGAACCCCCAATAAAACTTAACCCAATATACTCAAATCTTTATGACATACCTAAAAGATGTCCCCTTTTGAAAATCATCCAATTATATTTCAAAGACATTGATATCAACTTAAACCAAGATCATGTGTCACAAATATACATACATTTTATTAGTACCCAAGATAACATTCATGTATATCACTTCTGACTCCTTAACATTAAACATCCATTTAATCAAGTAAATACAATAATGATTACAAACTACTGCTTGTCATAATATACAAAATATGATACACATTACATAAACATCTTCCGAGTATTGTGCCACTATTCTAGGAGTAAACTATACAAAAAGAGTTCCTGTAATACCCCAAATTAGGGCCTAGTAACTTGAACTATAAGTGTCTAGGATCTAATTGAAGAAATAAAATACATGTAGGAACAATTAAAATGAGTCTAGTAACCAAGGTGACTTAATTGTGAAGAAACTGAAACTAGTGACAAGAATTGAAAGAATTAAGGGATTTAATTGACCAAAGTTTAAACCTTGTTAACTTGTATGTAACAAGCTTATTAGTTGGATTATTAGTGGATTAATTTGACCAAATTTAGGCCATGTGGCCGGTCAAACAAGGGAGAAGCATGACACCTTGCTATTCTATCATCTCCTTTATTTCATTCCCTCATCCCTTTCGAAACAAAACCATACCGGCCATAGAGAGAGAATTGAGAGAAAGCTAGGGATAAATTCATTCAATGGAGATGTTAAAATCTTGTTAGGGACTTGAATTTCTTGATTCTTACATGCAAAACATAGTGTAAGTGTTTTCTTCTTGTATCTTGAATTGAAAGCATGGTTATCTTGTTTATTGTGAATGCTAGAATCGAATAATCTGAGAATTGGTTGGATGATCATGTTTGGATGATATATAATGTTAGTATGATGTTAATTGGTTAGGTAATTAGATAGAATGCAAGAATTGATAGTAGAAATTCATGCTAAAACACTAGTTACTCAAAATGCTGCATGTATAACAATGGCCAAATGTAATTGGGGTTGTAATTGAACCAAATTGTGTATTGATTTGAATAGGAAAATATTGTATCTTGTAAATGTCAAATTATAGAGTATGTTTACTGGAAGTTTGATATTGAAATTGGTTGAATTGTTAATGGAATCGAATGGAATTAACTAGTCACAAAAGTAGTCACAATTCTAGTAAATTGAATCCTAGGGACTGTTTTGAAGAATCTGTAATTAGGGGACCTAATTGTATGTTTAAAGGCTAAATATTTCTTGTATAAACAGGGAAAAATAGGGGGAACTAGGGTCTAAAGGGCCAAAATGAATTAGTAAGGGTCATATGCTAATTAACCCCTAAAACTTGACTAAAATGAAATCTGGCAGTTTTAAAACTTGAAAATTGGCTTGACTTTAACTGGAATCTTGTATTGATCTAGAAAGGGTAAAATTATGAGCCATATATGGTTGAAAAGGTAATTGAATTATCTTTCAAAGGTAAACTAATTAAAATTCTGACGTGTAGATTAAAAGATATGAGCAAAATAGTAACAGGTGTGCAAACTGCCAGGGCCAGAAAATAGTTTAGGGTTGTAATGAAATTATGCCTGATTGAATGAATTGGCTTGATGAATTGTGTGCTAACATGCTCTTTATATATGTTTAGATGACTTGAAATGGACATCATCTTTTAACCACTTGATGTACTGCTTGTGTACCCAATAAGTCTTGTTGTGGTGTTGTGGACACCTTGTTTTAGAGCTTTTAGGTACTTTGTGTACCATCTTGCTTGGTGTTCTACACCATCTTGTTAGATGCCATCATCTTGCTAGGAACTTTGTGTACCCACTTGAGACTTGAGACTTGATTACCTAGTCCTACTATCTACCAAGGCAAAACAAAATTAATAAGCTGAAATAAGACATGCTAACATGATAATGAATGAGCAAACTTGACTCTTATTTATGAGCTAGTAATGAAATGGAATTACATGAAAGAAATGATACACATGTTATCTTGAATTGCTCATTACTTGAAAGATAAGTCACAACATAATAAGGACCCTATTTGAATTAGATTGGGTGATCTCTTTGTTGATTCGTTGATTCTTGTCTATCAATGCTTGTTTGGTTAAATTAGTACTTGAACATGACTACTTGCTTGGTTGTATTATGTAAATTCATGTAATGGAACTTTAAGCTTGCTTATTCGAAAGTTATTTTGTGAACTATCTAGGTCTTACTTAATCTTGGTTGAAGCCTAGCTAAGTTAATCTTGACTAAAATGAACTAAAGACACCTAAAGCTAATAATCTTGATAACTTGCTAGATTTAACTGCTACCTCACTAAGTACATTATGTACTTACCACTCTCTTTTTCCTTCTCCCAAAAATTTTAGGTTTAGATTGATCGATAGTTATCTTTCTTTGAGCTCAGAGTAGAACACAAGCAAAGCACAATGTATGACTTGATACTTTATATGAGACTCCTAGATGGTGGCATTAGATTGGTGTCTAGTCTTGTTATCTCAGGAATTTTGATTTGTACATTGTTTGCATGAAAACTTGTCACTATGGTTGTAATGCTTTAAGGCATCTCTGATATGTAAATGTGTTTAAGCTTGTATGTAATGACTTGAACGACTTGATGGAGTTCTTTTGATATGTATATATATGTGTATGATTCAAGTTTCTAAGTGAAGGTTGTCTTGAATGTTATAAAAGATAAATTGAACTAATCTCGTAAATCAATTGAACTAAAATGTTGGTAAGATATCTTGTTTAATAGGTATGTATTCGATTGGCCTTAGGATCACTATAAGCTTAGACTAGTGAAGTCAACTTAATATATTAGGATATGATTGTGTTTAATTCAAAATGAAATGGATCCTAACTTGATCATAGTGTTTGAATGGTCTAGTAAGTTTAGGTGGCAACTTGATAGGTAAGAAACTTAAGAAAATGGTTCAAATTACCTGAATTTTTGTGTCACCTTACTTGTTACATGCATCGACACTTCTTGCTCCTAACCCGGGCGAGGGGTGTTACATAAAGTGGTAATCAGAGCTAAAGGTTTAGATCCTCGGACTAAACCGAGCCTTCATTCATCATATAGGATCAAAATTATGCCACCTAAGAGTTATATATCAATGTGCTTGTGTTCTTGCTTATCTAACTCCTTTCTGTTTACCCAATCGTAGTATGTCCGAGATGAGACTTGGATGGGACGATGAAAGTCCTATAAGCTCCTCAAATGAAGGAGATAGCGTGAGGATGGAAACAAATCCTCAAAGACAAAATAAGCTTCGATAACCTGTTCAACCTCGAGAGCAGGCTCAACCCCAGCAGGAAGCTCCTACTATCCAAGCTGTCCAAAGAGAATGTCTCCTTAGCATGAAGGAGATGTTCGATCAACTCATATCGAACCTTAAACAATATCATCCTGTTGCTCTTGCTGCTGCACCAAGCAGAGCTCCCATCGACAAACTTGCCTAACACCGAGCCTATACCTTTACCGGTGTTAACAAGGAGAAACCCAAAGATGCAGAATACTAGCTAGAACGTACAACTCAAATCCTGGCCAAACAATTGCAATGCTCGGATGAGCACAAGCTAGAATGTGCCATAGCACTCAGCTGACAAAGCCTTGAGTTGGTGGGAAACCACAACCCTGACTGCTCCCGCTGACTCGGTCACCTGGAAATTCTTCGTTGAGGAGTTCAAGAAGAAGTACATAAGCGAGCAATATTTAGCTGATCGTCAGAGGCGTTTCTTGTACCTCAAGCAAGCTAATAGGCCCATTGAACAATATGTTGCTAATTTTTGCAAATATTGCAAGTACGGTTTAGAGTATATCAAAATTGAAAAAGATAAGTTTCGGATGTTTATCGATGGCTTGAACGATGAGCTAAGTCTGATGTTCACAGCTTTGGGGATCACAGATTTTCAAACTCTGGTCAATCGAGCCATTGTAAACCAAGGCAAAGATGAAAGCTTCAGAAAGAAGAAAGAGTGGTAATCGTAATGGTAAGAAGCACAAACATGATGATAAGCCCCATTGGCAATCCAAGAAAGCCAAATTTCAGAAAGAAAGCTCCTCGACTTGTACTCCTGCTCCGAAGAGCAATTATATGCCGAGACCTCAATCGGTGAACAAGCCTCCAACCCCAGTTATCTTTGTCAATAGCACAGGAAATTCTGGAAAGATCCCAACTTGTAAAATTTGCCAAAAGCTTCACCATGGCCAATGCCGAGCTCAATCAAACTTATGCTATGCATGTGGTGGAGATGACCACTACATCAAAGATTGTCCTCAGAATGCTAATAAAGCTTCAACTCAATCATTTGCAAATCCTAGTCCTGCACCATCTAACCGAAACAAAGGCCTTAAAGCAAGCTCAATCCGAAAATCTAGGGAGAGGCAAGGGAAACCATTCAAATGCCCCTACACATCAGGAATCTCGAGCTCCTGCTCGTATCTACCACATTCGTGGTAGGGAAGATGAAGAGTCTCCCGATGTGATCACAGGTATAGTTGAACTAAACTCAAGCCCTACTTATGCTTTGATTGATTCGGGGTCTACCCATTCCTTTATATGTTCTTCCTTACTTGTTAAGCTAAATATGAAACTTGAACTTGTTAAATTGAGCCTTGTAGTATCAAATCCTATAGGAAGAAACTTGCTGATCAATTTGATTTGTAGAACTTGCCCTATATCAATTCAAAATGTTCCCTTCCCTATAGATCTGTATGTTTTTGCCAAATTAAGAGTTTGATATAGTGTTAGGACTAGATTGGTTAGGTAAACACCAAGCCTGGATTGATTGCCAAAATAGAAGATTGTATCTTCGGGGATTAGGGAAAGAATCCATCTTGCTTATCGATAAAAAGCCTACCTCAAGCTTTGCTGCTATGGTTTTAGAAGATGAATATGATTTTGGCTTACCATCTATTCCTATCGTATCTAAATTTACCGATGTTTTTCCCAAGGAACTTCCTGGACTCCCTCCAACACGTGAAGTGGAATTCGGAATTGATGTTCAACCTAGAACCAAGCCAATGTCTATTACACCATATCGAATGGCACAAGTAGAGTTGAAGGAACTCAAGAAGCAACTTCAAGAGCTACAAGACAAAGGCTTCATTCGGCCTAGCACATCTCCCTGGGGTGCACCTGTCTTGTTCGTGAAGAAAAAGGATGGTGCGATGCGGCTTTGTATCGGCTATCGGCAATTGAATCAACTTACATTAAGAACAAGTATCATTTGCCAAGGATAGAAGATCTCTTCGATCAACTTAAAGGTGTTGCTGTGTTTTCAAAGATTGGTCTTCGATCTAGTTATTATCAAATGAAGGTGAAAGAAGAAGACGTGCCTAAAACAACATTTCGTACTTGTTACAACCACTTTGAATTCCTTGTGATGCCTTTCGGGCTAACTAATGCCCCGGCCGCATTCATGGATCTCATGAACCGAGTGTTCAAGCCCTATCTCAACAAATTTGTGGTCGTCTTTATCGATGACATTTTGGTCTATTCTTGAAGAAAGGAGGAACATTCTGAACACCTTCGAATTGTCTTGCAAACTCTCCGAGAACGTCAGTTGTTCACAAAATTCTCCAAGTGCAAGTTCTGGCTATCGGAAGTTTCATTTCTTGGCCATGTCATTTCAGCCACAAGAATAAAGGTGGATCCGAAGAAAGTTCAGTCTATTCTCGATTGGAGACCTCCGAGGAATATTGATGAGGTCCGAAGCTTTCTCAGTTTAGCCAAGTACTATCAAAGATTTTTTAAGGGATTTTCTACTATTGCCTTACCCCTAACTAAGCTCAATCAAAAGGATCAACCATTCGAGTGGCCTGAGAATCAACAACGAAGCTTTGATCAACTTAAGCAAGCCTTGATTCATGCCCCTGTTCTTATTCAACCCAAATCGGCTAAAGAATTCACTATCTATAGCGATGCTTCACACTCGGGTCTAGGTTGCGTATTGATGCAAGGAAATAACGTGGTAGCATATACATTAAGGCAGTTGAAACCTCATGAGCTAAACTATCCAACTCACGATCTCGAACTTGCTGCCATTGTCTTCACTCTCAAAATTTGGAGACACTACTTGTACGGTGAAAAATGTCACCTGTTCACTGATCATAAAAGCCACAAATATCTCCTAACCCAAAAAGATCTCAATTTGAGACAAAGAAGATGGATGGAACTCTTGAAAGATTATGATTTGATCATCGACTATTATCCCGGGAAAGCCAACATGGTTGTAGATGCTCTCAGTCTTAAGCCGACCTTCGGTAAGCTATTCTAAGCCTTGAACTTTTGAAAACCTTCTTTGAAATGTGATTAGCCATTCAAATTGTTCCCTACTTGTCTCATAAATATCTATTCGAACACTTCCTTGAACTACAAGCATCCATTCAAATTCCTTCTTGAATCATAAGCAACCATTCGAAATTTCTCTTGATGAATAAGCTATTTATTCGAATTGAATCACTATGTCTTGTAAATGATTGTATGAAAATCATCCTTAGTAATCTCGTTTATTTCTTCGTAGCTTCCTTGGCTATCAATGCTCATTTTCGTCTATCCAAAGGACGAAAATTCTTGTCTGAACTTCAAGTTCAATCCAGTCTAATCACGAGAATCAAAGAACTTCAGCAAGTTGATCCAGATCTTCAGAAGAACATTTCGAAGCTTGATTCCAAGCCTAATTCTGACTTCTCCATCAAGTCGAATAGGCTTCTCTATTTTAAAGATAGAGTTTGTGTTCCTAACCATGAGGAATTACAACAAGAGATGTTGCAAGAAGCTCATCAGAGTTCTTTTTCGATCCACCCTGGATCGGTTAAGATGTACACGGATCTCAAACCCTTGTTTTGGTGGCCAGGAATGAAAGCAACCATCAATGATTACGTATCAAAGTGTTTAACTTGTCAAAGGGTTAAAGCCAAGCATCAAGCTCATACCAGATTGCTCCAACCTCTTGATTTCCCTCAGTGGAAGTGAGATTGAATTACTATGGATTTCGTAACCGATCTTCCTTGTACTCCAAGAAAATATGATGCTGTGTGGGTGATAATTGATAGATTCACTAAGTTCGCTCATTTCATCCCTGTTCGAATGAACTACAGCTTGGAAACTCTAGCTGACTTGTATATCCGTGAAGTAATTCATTTGCACGGAGTCCCTACTTCTACCGTCTCTGATCGAGATCCCAGATTCACAAACTTGATTCTCCTCAAAGAGAATTTTGAAGACATGTTGAGCTCTTGACTTCGGAACTAAACTAAATCTAAATAATAGCCATCAATCTTGATCCAAATGGCCATCCTCAAAGTGATGGCCAATCCGAAAACAAAATGTTAGATTCAAGTCCTTGAAGACATGTTATATAATTCTAATTGATAGATTGAAGCAAAAAAATCCTATCAGACTAAGAACATTCAAAATAGCTAAAGTCTTTCTCAAACTTTCTCCTTCAAAAAAGGTTCTCAGATTTGGTAAGAAAGGAAAGCTCAGCCCCCGGTTCATTAGACCATTCGATATAGTTGAAAGGATTGGTCTAGTGGCTTATTGTTTAGAACTCCCTAGTGAATTCGATAAGATTCACAACATATTCCATGTTTCGATGCTCAGAAAGTACCGATCTGATCTATCTTATATTCTAGAACCAGAAGATGTTGAATTGAATCTTGATTTATCCTACGAAGAAGAACCAATCCAAATCCTTGATAAGAAAGTCAAAAGACTTCGAAACAATAACATCTCCCTAGTGAAATTCTTGTGGAGGAATCATAGAATGGAAGAAGCAACGTGGGAACCTGAGGATACAATGAGGGATTAGTATCCTCATTTATTCAATTCAGGTAAATTCGGGGACGAATTTATTTTAAAGGGGGGAGAATTGTAATACCCCAAATTAGGGCCTAGTAACTTGCACAATAAGTGTCTAGGATCTAATTGAACAAATAAAATACATGTAGGAACAATTAAAATGAATTTAGTAACCAGGGTGACTTAATTGTGAAGAAACCGAAACTAGTGACAAGAATTGAAAGAATTAAGGGATTTAATTGACCAAAGTTTAAACCTTGTTAACTTGCATGCAACAAGCTTATTAGTTGGATTATTAGTGGAGTAATTTGACGAACTTTAGGCTATGTGGCCTGTCAAATAAGGGAGAAGCATGACACCTTGCTATTCTGTCATCTCCTTTATTCATTCCCTCCTCCCTTTCGAAACAAAACCATACCAGCCGTAGAGAGAGAATTGAGAGAAAGCTAGGGAGAAATTCATTCAATGGAGATGTTAAAATCTTGTTAGGGACTTGAATTCCTTGATTCTTACATGCAAAACATAGTGTAAGTGTTTTCTTCTTGCATCTTGAATTGAAAGCATGGTTATCTTGTTTATTGTGAATGCTAGAATCGAATGATCTGAGAATTGGTTGGATGATCATGTTTGGATGATATATAA
Source organism: Hibiscus mutabilis (assembly GCA_019671005.1). Classification (NCBI taxonomy): domain Eukaryota; kingdom Viridiplantae; phylum Streptophyta; class Magnoliopsida; order Malvales; family Malvaceae; genus Hibiscus; species Hibiscus mutabilis. The sequence goes on from CM033711.1 coordinate 52,350,039, forward strand.
TGTTAGGATTATGTTAATTGGTTAGGTTATTATATAGAATACAAGAATTGACAGTAGAAATTCATGCTAAAACACTAGTTACTCAAAATGTTGCATGTATGACAATGACCGAACGTAATTGGGGTTGTAATTGAATAAAATTGTGTATTGATTTGAATAGGAGAAGATTGTATCTTGTAAATGTCAAATTATAGAGTATGTTTACTGGAAATTTTATATTGAAATTGGTTGAATTGTTAATGGAATCGAATGGAATTAACTTGTCACAAAAGTAGTCACAATTCTAGTAAATTGAGTCCTAGGGACCGTTTTGAAGAATCTATAATTGGGGGACCTAATTGTATGTTTAAAGGCTGGAAATTTCTTGTATAAACAGGGGGAAAGGGAAACTATGGTCTAAAGGTCCAAAATGAATTAGTAAGGGTCATCTGCTAATTAACCCCCCTAAAAGTAGACTTAAATGAAATCTGGTAGTTCAAAACTGGAAAATTGGCTTGACTTTAACTGGAATTATGTATTGATCTAGAAAGGGTAAAACTATAAGCCATATATGTTTGAAAAGGTAATTGAAATATCTTTCCAACGGTGTAAACTAATTAAAATTCTGACGTGTAGATAAAAAGATATGAGCAAAATAATAAGAGGTGTGCAAACTGCTAGGGCCAGAACACAGTTTAGGGTTGTAATGAAATTCTGCTTGATTGAATGAATTGGCTTGATGAATTGTGTTCTAACATGCTCTTTATATGTTTGTGTATGGCTTATTAGAACAAGGAATAGAATATCTTGTGGAATAGGAGAGAGTTGGCCAAGCTACTAGGAAGGATAAGGGAATCTATATCAAGGAGCAACACTAGCTTGCTTTTGCTTGGAGTTTTGAGAGTGTAGTCTTATTTAGGGTTGTGACTAGTGTCTTAACCAACAATACATGTCTAAATTCTTGCCTGGTAAATGATAGTATGAAATGAACTTAATCCATATTTGGTAAACCAATTTAAGGAAAGAATGGACTAAATAGGAACTTGGTGATTGAATTATGTTTGATACATGATAGCTAGTGAAATTGTAACTTGAAATAATTGCTTGAACATCTACCTTGTAATGTGGTTGTTCGAATAGGATTAGGATAATCCTTGCTTAGTACTTGTTGATGCTTAAATGTGAGTATGCTAGAAATTCATGAAACCTTGTAAAATGAACTAGGATTCACTTGACTTAGTCACTTGAAATGGACTTGACCTTGCTATGTTTAATGTTTAACCACTTGATGTGTGATTGCTTGAAAATAAAACATTCAATAAGTCCTTGGTTGCTAGTTGTTCTTAGGTATAACGGCATGCCTTAGAGTCTAGAGCTCGACTTGTTGGGTACTTTGTGTACCATCTTGCTTGGTGTTATAGATACCTTCTTGTTAGATGCCTTGGTCATCATCTTGCTAGGTACTTAGTGTACCCACTTGTGTGGTGTTGTGGACACCTTCTTGTTTAGGTACTTTGTGTACCCACTTGCTAGGTACTTTGTGTACCCACTTGAGACTTGATTACCTAGTCCTAATATCTACCAAGGCAAAACAAAATTAATAAGCTGAAATAAGACATGTTAACATGATAATGAATGAGCAAACTTGACTCTTGTTAATGAGCTGGTAATGAAATGGAATTACATGAAAGAAATGATACACATGTTATCTTGAATTGCTCATTACTTGAAAGATAACTCGCAAGATAATAAGGACCCTATTCGAATTAGATTGGGTGATCTCCTTGTTGATTCGTTGATTCTTGTCTATCAATGCTTGTTTGGTTAAATTAGTACTTGAACATGACTGCTTGCTTGGTTGTATTATGTAAATTCCCTAAATGGAACTTTGAGCTTGCTTATTCGAAAGTTGCTTTGTGAACTATCTAGGTCTTGCTTAATCTTGGTTGAAGCCTAGCTAAGTTAATCTTGACTAAAATGAACTAAAGACAACTAAAGCTAATAATCTTGATAACTTGCTAGATCTAAGTGCTACCTCACCAAGTACATTATGTACTTACCACTCTCATTTTTCCTTCTTCCCAAAAATTTTATGTTTAGATTGATTGATAGTTATCTTTCTTTGAGCTCGGAGCAAAACACAAGCAAAGCACAATGTATGACTTGGTACTTTATATGAGACTCCTAGATGGTGGCATTAGATTGGTGTCTAGTCTGGTTATCTCATGCATTTTGATTTGTACATAGTTTGCATGAAAACTTGTCACTATGGTTGTAATGCTTTAAGGCATCTTTGATATGTAAATGTATTTAAGCTTATATGTAATGACTTGAATGACTTGATGGCCTTGTTTTGATATGTATATATATATAAGTGTATGTCTCAAGTTTATAGGTATGTATTCGATTGGCCTTAAAATCTCTATAAGCTTAGTCTAGTGTCAACTTAATATGTTAGGATATGATTGTGTTTAATTCAAAATGAAATGGATGCTAACTTGATCATAGTGTTTGAATGGTCTAGTAAGTCTAGGTGGTAACTTTAATTGATTATAAGGGTAACTTGATAAGTAAGAAACTTAAGAAAATAGTTTAAATTTGCCCGAATTTTTGTGTCTCCTTACTTGTTACATGTATCGACACTCCTCGCTCCTAACCCGGGCGAGGGGTGTTACAGTTCCAACACTACTCGACTCTTGAATACAATTGTACGGTTAAGCTTTACCCAAACTGCAATGCATGTGAGTGAATGCATTAGCTTATATAGCCTAAGTGAGGTAGTAACCATTAAATATAGCAAAGCACATAAGCATGGATTTCAATAAATCACACAATCAAGTTACAATTATAGTTAGCATCTATTAAAGGTGTTTTACTTTTCTTTTATAAGCTTTATAAAGCTCGAATGCTTCTTAGACCTTCTTTTACAAATACATTGATCTTAGTATTGATCAACTTATAACATTTAAGTCTCCTCGAGACTTGAAAAACGCACAATAATCCTTCGGATTCTTTGATATCTTATCAATTCATTTGACCATAGTTCGATTGAATATTTGTGGCCTTAATCAACTGGTGAATTTATTCATTTCTTGTGTAGCTTATAAGATATGCTCACTAAGAGCCTCCATTCACAATATGCTCTCTAAGAGCCACCGAATTCAAGGCTCGCCATGAGCTATCAATTACCAAGCTCACCATGAGCTATCATAATATACTTAACCATGACTTTCTTGAATTCCTTATTTAATATAAACATTTCATATCTTTTACAGGTTTGCCTTGGATCACTATCGGTGATGAATAGAATTAATCTAAGCGATACTTAGCTTAAAGCACATAGCAAAGGCTAATACCGAAACATATCAATAAGCGATGGAAATGTAGTACCATCGAAACATATCAATAGGGCGTCCCCTGAGCAATAGTTAAACCAGGGTACACGAAGTACCAATCAAGGGACAGCAGTCCATTCCATCCAGGAAGATAAGAGTACTCGAAGTACTAAACAGGGGATCGTAGTCCATATTATCAGGCATCAACCAATCGATCCAAGGTCTTCCATTTAAAGAGGCAACTTATATGTTTTATCTGAGTTTTAATATTCGGGAAATTGCTTATGGTACAAGTAGCTTTACTTTTAAAGTTAACAAAGATTTATTAGGTTACAAATAACCTTGCTTGTTTTCTTATTGTACAAGTAGTCTTAATTGTTACTTACTCAACATCTTATGACATTCTGTGCTTTTGGGATACTTTAAGCATAGTACTTAGAAGTTGTTGAGTTATGGAAGAATTATCTCTTCTTTAAGTCTTATGACAATCTTATTCAGAAGTTAGCTCCAAAGCTTACTAAAATATACATTACCATACAATACAGACATATCATAGCCAAATCCAAGCATTTAAATAATGTAACCATATAATTGGTCACTCAAATGCCATGATATGGATGCTTTCAAATGATGTGCTCTAGATGAGCCAAATGCACAAGCTTAGAATAGTCACGACATAACATAAAAATAAGGATCGGAATGACACCATGTCACCCAAGACAAAAACAGCTACACTCACCTCTTATCCCGGCATTACGGAATACCCGAATCCATAATTCCATCTTCTAGCTATCAACTAAGCCTTCCTCCATTCTCCCTTTGTACATTAAATACCTCAAACAAGAGTAACAAAACATTAAAATCTATCTAAATTCAATCAATACATCAACAGTCCCTAAATGTAACTATATACATCCAATAGATGCACAATCAATCTTTGGATTCATGTACATATTTAAAACAATTCCACATACTTCCTTATGTAACAAACATTTCAGTTATTCATAGATATAATTAAACACATCAAAACAGTCCTTTAATACTTAAATTATAACCAAACAGCCCATAAGTTCATTAAAACAGTACATGTGTTATAACGTTTATTCAATTCTACCCAGTTTTACCTTAATATTTACACTGCCCCTTTAATCTACAAAACTGCACTGTCATAAACTACAATCTGCACAGTTTTAAACTACCAAAACTGCACTAATTTTAGACTTACAAAATTGCATTTTTAATCATGATAAACTGCACTTTACATCCAAATTATCCTAGATGTTCCTTATACAAAATTTATATCAAACTACATATTTAATTATACCTATTTCTGCACAGTTTTAGACTTAAATTCTGCACAGTTTTTAACACTTCAAGACTGCATATTTTAACACTTCCAACATTCATTCCAAACCCATGAATATTCAAACACTCAAAGGGAATTCTCATCACAATTTCATTTACTCCCTAATCCAACATCTTTATAAGAATTACCCACAATCAAATTTGAGTATCATCATTCAAATACATGGCCAACCTCAATTTGATTAACAAGATTGTAAATCATGTGGACCCATCATTCATGTATCCATAAATAAAGCCAATTATGCTTATATAATCACTTATGTACTAAATCAGGCCATTCCTTCTTTTTATGCATAACAGCCCTCTTAATACAAGCAAAACAGCCCCTCCTCTGTTTTAAGTATTCAAAATTGTTCATAATTTTCACATATGTTTAGATCAGCCCTATTCAAAAGTATTTATGTATATATATATGTCAAAACAGTCCTTATACTTTTATATCTATTCAAAACTGCCCGATTAAAACAGGTACACACATATACTCATCAAAACAGTCCAATAACTATCATATTTAATCAAATCTGCCCTAGTTCTTATATGTTCACATGTATGTATTCAAAACAGCCCTTTATTTATGTACTAAACAGTCCTTTAAGGTCCATTTTTCACGAAATTCTGCACTGTTTTTATAGGATTCATTTGTTCCAGTTTCAAAGTGGTTCCTAAGATCCCATTCGAACTCATAACAGCCCACATACATATATTCTTCAATCACAACCACTTGATTAAGCAAATATACTAACTTAATTTAGTCATCCACATTCTCAATTGATCATATCATCACAAGATCAAAACATGGGATTGTTCATTTAGTCGAATCTTCATGAATCTAAGCAACCAATTCCAATACATACATGATGCAATAAAGAATGCAAGCAACATTCCAAAGTTCAAGGAAAGACTCTTAAAATGAATCTAATTCTCCTTTTAACCAAACATTTATACTTAAAACACATAAGAATTTCACACAGTAACCTTAAATTAAGTTCTAGAGCAATGAGGAGAATAGATTGCTTACCTTCTTCCTTAAAAGATCGAACAATATCCAAAACCTCGAACTAACTAGACTCTAACATTCGAAATTCCATGGAAAAGCTTCGCTTTCTCTTCCCCCTTCCTTTCAGTTTTTGAGATGAGATAAGAGAATGAGGAAGAGGATGACACTTGTGGCTCTACAAGCTTAATCCTTACCCGAGTGTCATTGCTTCCCTCCACTTGTCTCCCTCTCAATTAACAACATTTAGGTCCTTTAGATTAAGCTACTATTACATGCAAATCACATCTTTAAGGCAACTTATAATTTTAGTCCCCTTTATTATTAGATTAACACATTATTCACTTTTCGTTTTTTAGTCACCACCTTATTTATTCCTTCGTGATATATCTTATTGAGCAAATTAACTATTAAATTAACGAGAGACTTATAAGCCTACTTTTTGGGGTATTACAGAATCATTTTGTTTTGGTTGCAACGGCTGTTTAACTCCCTGTTCTGTTTAGATTATAAGGAGTTGTGGAAGGATTTTGTGTGCAACAATCTTTTGGGTTCTACAGCATAAGTAAAGTTTCTTTGATGACATATTTGTGTGATAGTTTGATGAAGTATCATTAAGTTATTTCATGCCTTCAGCAATACATTGAGTGGGAATGGATTCCTTTAAAAGAAACAATCAATTAAGATTTCGGTCATGCTGTTTGAAAACAAGAGCTTTAATTGCTAAGTATGGTGAGAGATCGGAGTGGCGCATCGGGAAATGTGTGAGGTCTTGGAAGAGTCAATAAAGTTTCATCATCTTCTATTGAGTATTGGGTGTAATTTTGAGGAAAAAATTTCTTTTGAGGGGAGAGTTGTAACGACCCAAATTTTGGGTTAACAAATCAGGCCTCAGAGTCGAGTATTGGGCCTTTGAGTTGGGAGTCTAAATTAAGAATAATTAATTTGGGCCTTGTGGTAAAAAGAAATAATGTGAAGTTGGGCTTTTATTAAATTGGTTATCATCTTTTAATTGAAGATATAGGGTTTGAAATTTAAATATTTGAGGAAAGAGACAAAATGGGAGGTAGGTGGAAAAGTGATTTGCTAGGGAGAGAGAGAAACAAGAAAAGAGAGGAAAAGTAGATGAGGGGAAGTCTTGTAACTCTGATCCACCACTGTTCGGACCGCCATGCACGATACCTTCACCATCATCGTCTTGAGCTCAATGAGAAGAATCGGTTGGTGGTCTTCCCGTCGTTGTCGAAGTTACCGTTCATCGGGGTAAGTGAAGAGAAGTTTTAGAAGAGTTGAAACATGAAGATCTGTTGTCATCCGATGCAAGCCGTCACCACCATCAGAACCACTAGCTCAATGACAACCGACCAATGAATTTTGATTGTCGTTTGCTGACGGAGGCTACCGCATGCGCCTCTATGCACTATTTCCAAGCATGGGCGTGCACAGTAGCAGGCAAGTGCAAGCTCATACAGTGCACCGCTCCACAATGGAACATATTCTGTTTGGTGCACGTACACCTGCCTGCACCATATAACGGCTTGCGGGCACACCATCTTACCGTGCACCGTGCCGCACAGGTTTGGCTTGGTAGTCCACTAGCTGTTGACTGAGCCGATGGAGTTGTTGATTGTGTCGATAGAGTCATTGACTGAGCTGATGAAGATGTTGGCCGAGCCGACCAAGCCGTTAACCGCGTTGACTTTTTTTGGGGACTTTACCTTGGGGTTTCTCGACGTTTTGAGTCTGTTGACGTAATCCATTTTGCCATATTTGAACCCAGTAAGTTGTTTTTACGCGTTTTATCCACTAAAATAGTCTGATAGTGTGAAATAACTTTTGTAGTCGTATTTGTTTTATCTGAGGATTTGGTATACTAGAATATTGGAATTAAAGAGATGTTTGGAGGAACTTGGATAGGGATTATTGCTTTGGCCTAAGTTTAGTACACCTCGAACACCTATTGCTTCATGAGCATCATAAATATGATTGTTTTGCGTGTTAGTATCTGTAAAATAAGTAGATGGTGAATATGCATGTATGGAGACCGATAGTATGAGACTTGATAGTTTTGAGATGTATGATGATGTCACAAATATGATGGGGCTTATAGAGGCTTTAGAGACCGTGTAGGGTCGTTTGAGATGCTTGTATGATTATTTTATAATTGTTTGACTAATTGAAATAATTGTGATGCCTTGTATGTTTGTTTGAAATGAATTAAAGTAATTCGATGAGAATTATGCTAAATGGTTAAATACTCGATTAAATGATTATGAAGCTGGTAATTAATAATAATTGAATGAATGCATTAGTAAACAAACCATAATGACTTTTATAAGCTTTAGAGATCGAATAAACTGTTGTAAAATCGTAATTCAAGAAAATTGTTCGAAACCATGAATAAGGTATCAGTAAGAGCCTTGACCGTACCGGTACGCAATTAAGGGTCGTATTGGTACGGGTTGACCCACACCAGTACTTGTGGAAATCTAAGATTTCCAATAAGCGATATCTGTATAGGTATGAGTGTGAGTACCGGTACCTGGGGGTACAGTATCGATACTCGTGTTCGAGTACTAGTACCCACTAAATGAATTATTTTATAATGCTAATAAATGATGGAAATTGGCGTGGGATGATAATGAGATAATATGGGTTAATAAGGATAATTAATGAGGATGACTAAAGTACACTTTCATAATATATTAATAAGTTGATAAACCGAAATAGGTGGGTTGTTGATAGAAACCATAGAGATTGGTAATCATGTTAATGTTGTGTGACGTGTGGTAATCGTGTCCATTTTGTGTGTTGTTTGGACACTTGATTTGTCGATTTACCTTGTTTGTTGGGATCCGGATACCCAGAAAAAGAGTGTTGCAACACCATGGTTAGAGATACCGAATGTACGTTCCTGAAGGTGTGTCGCACATTGTCCCACCCAAAGAGTGTGCGTTTGTGAAGCTGTGTGGCACCGAGACTCACTCCAGGTTTGTGGTCACAACTTTGTGTGCTTTTGCTCGGATGATATGGTGTGTTCCTGAATATGGTTGGCCTTGTGAGCCATGTACATTGATTGCTATAATGAGAACATGTGTTTAGGCGACTAGTGGTAGCGCCATGTGTTTATTTATCTCTCCTTATTGCTCGTACTAGCTTGCATGCTTATGTTTATGATTAACATGAAGTATAGTAGAGTAGATGAGTATCATTGAGCTTTGTAAGCTCAATGCTCGGAATCGTTGTTTCCGTGCGTAGGTCAATCGTCGGATTGTAGGTTCGAGTAGCACTATTAGTACAGGATTCCAACATGTCGAGGTTTTTCAGAGTACGATACTTGCGTTTAGTGGGCTGTGTATTCATAGGACCTTACGTGGTCGAGTATGTAATTCTTATTTTTGAAATCGTATTAATCAAGTCGAATGCTTAAATGTTTTCAATTAAAGTGGAGCTCCTTTGTAACGATTTAAATTGTTTATCTATGTTTTCAACTATTGGATTGAAATGTTTTAGAAATACTTTGTTTGGCCTAACTCTAGTTACAAAATTTTATGGTTTTGAATTGGACTTGGAAGCCCAAATGTAATATCCGGGTCGAGGAAAAACCATGAAAAAACGCAACTGTAGGGATTGTGCTATTACCTCCCTTAAGGAATGTTCTCTAACCAAACGTGGGTATGTAATTTCGAAAAAAAACATTATTCCCTTCAATAATAATTTTTTTAATCAAACACCCCTAATGATTACGTGGCTGCTCCCTTGGTCCTTATCCATCCATAACAACAAACCCCGAAAAAGCATATAGAAGCGAGAGCAGATACATAATTGACCGGTTCGGCGAAAACTGAATGGACCAATAAGCATGCGACAACTGGTAGTGAATTTCTAAATTGTCCAATAAAACCAAAATAATGGCCCAAAAATCTGATCCATCAAATTGATCAAATGAGTGGCCCAAAAATTAGTTCATAAGAGTTATCGTCTTTTCATTTCAGCCTTTCATTTGAGACGGCGATTTCCCAGTTACGGTTTCAAGACCCCATAGACTCTTTTCATCCAATCTTTGCCCCCTGTCCCTACTAGACCTTGCTTTGCTTTGAAGAAAAATGTCAATCTTCGCTGACTCTTTCACTCAACTCGGCGACGACTCCTTGGACTCTGTCGACTCAGTTCTACATCAAGAAGAAGACATCAACGGCTTCGATGGGTACGACCCTTCTCAGCAATTCGACTCTTCCGCGGACCAGTCGTATCATCCCAAGGACTCGACTGATGACGTCTTTGCATCCGATCCGTACACAAATGGTGTAGGGCTTGGCCAAGATTTTGGCGGATCGGACGGCCCCATTTTGCCTCCGCCAGCGGAGATGGAGCCCGAGGTAGGGGTTGCTCTCAGGGAATGGAGAAGGTTAAGATCCATTATGAATTTCTTTGGAATAATTTCGTTTTTTAATTAAAAATATGAGACGGGGAGATTAAAAAATGTAGAAATTGAATTTATGAAATTTACACCCGTTTTATAGAAGTGTGACGAATAATTTGATTTTGTTGTGATCTTTTTATTTTCTGGAAAATTTTAAATTTGCTTCGTTATGTCATTTAGGGTTTAACTGAATTTTGGGGGGGGGGTTGGAGAATTTTAAATATGTTTGGCTAAGTCATGTAAGGGTTTAATTGGGGAAAATTTAAGAATTTGGTGTCAATAACTTGATTAGAAGGAAATGTTTTAGAATTTTAATTCTCTTTGAATTTATTCTTTTTAGAGATTGAATTATATAATATCTGGAAATATCAATTTTTTATTTTTTCAAAATTTTATTGTATTCTTTCGAGTAATTTATGTTAGGGGCTTAGCTAAGTTGGTTCATGTACCCACCACTTTAAGAGGTGGCACACAACCGTTTTGGAGTTCTAATATCAGCATTTGCAATCTAAGTCCGGATATTCATCTAGCATGCGTGTCAAACACGGGTAGCAACATAGAGCAACCCTTCTTTGTATCAAAAAGATGAAAATGTGAAAGGTATTGCCAATTTTATAGGTTTATATGTTACTGAACTCGGGAACCATCGCTGTTGTAATTGCGTAGGGAGAATGATATTCGGTTGGAGGAGAAGGAGAAGAGGGAGAAGGAATTGTTGAGCCAAATAATTGAGGAAGCTGATCAATTCAAAGTCGGGTTTTATAAGAAAAAAGAGGTGACCTGTGAAAACAACAAGGCCAGTAACAGAGAAAGAGAAAAGGTACCTTTTTTCCTTGAAGCTATATGATAATGCTTTTACTTTAAAGAAGCTTGTCACTGTATGAAATAAAACATAAATGAAAAAAGAACATTGTTTTGATTATTCCAATTTCTAACCTTGCTTCAACTGTTAGGTGCTAAGCATGGTATGCTTTCTTTAGTATTTACTGAACTGATAGTATTAATATTATCATGATTTTCATCGTCTGTGATCAAATTTTGGCCGTAATATGCATTGGGATGGAAATATATTCTTAGCTCTTGAGCCATATGAATCTCAATTCTCCTACTGGAAAGAGGGTTGGTCTCACTTTACTTGTGGGCTTTATCAATCAAGACGGAACCAAGATGTCACTTGCAGATGTGAAGTAACTTAAACTGCGATGTTCTTGGCTCATTACATATTTACGCCATGCCCTTGATCTGGAAGTTTTTCTAAAAAAGTTATTTGGTTTGTGGGGTTAGAGAAGAAAATTCTCATTATTTGCTTAAGTTTCATTCACCCATGTCTTAGATATGGAACAATGTGTAATCCATTTATCTTGTATTCTGTGTATTAGATATTTGTAGCCAACCAAGAGAAATTCCATGCCGAAGCTGACAAGCATTACTGGAAAGCAATTGCGGAACTCATTCCTAATGAAGTGCCAGCCATAGAGAAGAGAGGGAAAAAAGATAAGGAGAAGAAGCCTTCCATTGTTGTTGTCCAGGGTCCCAAGCCAGGAAAGCCAACTGACCGGTCGAGGATGAGACAGATACTCGTGAAACTAAAGCATGATACACCTCCCCACCTGAAGCATTCTCCACCACCTCCCCCTGCTGCCCCTGCAAAAGATCAAGATGCAGCATCCAGTAATACTTCTGTCGCGGGCCCGGCTGCTCCTCCAGTCACAAGCTCCCCTGAGGCCATAGTTGCTGCTTAAACAGCTTTCTTTTAACATTTATCGGCTTCTGTAATGAAAACTATATGACTCTATCTTTTAACATTTAGCTGGTCATCACTATCAGCATTAGGGTATATATAGTGGGTTTTATGAGGTTATAAATTAGAGTTTGTATGCATGAAACCTTGTCATTCAGATGGAATGTAGTAACAATATACACTACTCGACATGGAGAAATTTAAATTTTTTTTTAAGTTTTCCTAATATCTATACCATCTGTTTGATTATCTGCTGGGGGAAAATTATTGAAAGTTCATAATTTTAGTGATTTAATATTTTAAGCATGTTTAATAAGTTGAAATTAAAATGTTCTCTTTAGAATTTTTTCATGTTAAGTAGATAAAAGGGTTTATGCTTAATGGAGATATTTTCTAATACTTCTACAATTATTTTTGTCATGTATCGCATGCTCGCGACTGAGACAAGTGCGATCGTGGCAGCCTAGGACTATCTTTGTCACGTTTTGAGCTTATCTTTGCCACATTTTGAGCCTACTAGATCTGGATAAGCTGGCCAATCAACCATGGAGACTTTGATAAGGCATTGTAATTATCACTTTAATTATTTGTAGATAATTCTCACATTATCTCTTATTTAAATTTCAAACAGAGATATAGATAAGATAAGCTCTCATCTTGACCTTTGATATAATGTAATTTCAACCGTTGATTGTAGGGAGCTTCAACAATAAAAGGAGGCTCACCCCCACTTTATTTTACACACTTCACTTCAGATTGAATACAAGTCAGCCTCCACTTTAAGTTTTTCTCTCTTTACTTTTGCTTGCCATCATTGTTCTTTCGCTTTCGCATCTAAGTTCTTTTACTTAGAGTATTCAGGGTGACTTAGCCGAGTTTCGACCGAGAAAGTGACTAAGGCCGCACGAGTTTGCTAGCAACAATCTAGTCCCGTGACAAGTGGTACCAGAGAGAGTTTTGTTGAGAACTTCGCTGATTCGAGATGGCACCGAAAAATGAGTCTGAGAAGAACAGAGGAGAATCGATGGACGTTGTCACATCTCTCCAAAAAAGGGTTACGAACCTTGAGGAATCCATGAAGGTGGCCAAAATAGTGTTGGAAGAGTCAGAGTCCATAGACCTTGAGAAGCTGGGTTGGTTGGATCTTGAGAAGCTCGAGTCTTTTGAGGAGATTCGGGAGGAGGTTCAAGAGGCTCTTAATAGGATGGATGTGAGGATTGTTGAGCGAGGCGATGCCTTAGATGCCACAGTGGTAGCTCTAAGGAAAGAGGTCGATGAGATCAAGAAGAAGGGTTTTGGGTCTGAGATCATGGATCTGAAAAGGGAAGTGGAGCTGCTTAGGACTAAGTTGCTCGTGTGGAATGCCGCGATTGGGAATAGCGTGGTCGCTGGTGCACCCAAAGCCTTGAGTGACATCTCCAAACCTAAGAAGTTCAAAGGAATAAGGTCCGCACAAGATGTGGAGAATTTCCTTTGGGGAATGAAACAATATTTTAAAGTCATGGGCATCGAGGAGGATGTCAAGAAGGTAAACCTTGCTAGTGTTTACTTAACTGAGATTGCGCTAATGTGGTGGAGATGTAGGTTCAATGATGTGAAGTGTGGGAATGCTACCAACGAGACGTGCGAAGAGTTCCGAACTAAGTTCAAGGAATAGTTCTACCCAGAGTATGTTGAAGATAAGGCGCGGTAAAATTTGAGGCGTCTTAAGCATGAAGGGTCATTAAGGGATCATGTTCGAAAGTTTGTCAAGCTAAGTCTACAAGTCCCGAGTTGAGCGAAGAAGATGGGTTCTTCACCTTCATGGATGGTCTGAAGCCATAGGTGAAGAATAAACTGAGGCGACGAGGTGTAAAGAAACTCTCTATTGCCTTGACGACTGTCGAGTCAATCATTGAGCTTGGGGTCACGAAGCATGACTCGTCCAAGCCAAAATGGAAGTTCAATGGTAATGGTAGAGACGAGGAGAAGTCACTTAGATCCGATAGAGATTCGAGTGATACTAGCAAGTCATCGAATTGGAAGCATAAAGATAAGAGAGACAAACAGTCTATCAAGTGCTTCAATTGCCACAACCAAAGGCACTATGCGAATGAGTGTCCACAGAAATAGATGTTCTCTGCCATCGTTCAAGAGGAGGACGAGCCAGAATAGGAGACATTGAGACTAGGTACGATTGCTAGTGTTAAAGTAGTCAAGTCGAGGGTGGGAAAACGCAACCAAAGTTTAGCAATTATGAGGGGCCACATAGGTTGCAAAATTGCCCGAATCAGGTCAAGCCGTCCAAGGAGGAGGACAAGCCCGAGAGTAGCAAGGTTGCGAGACTTGGTTCAATGATATTGAATTCTACCAAGGCAAGGAAAGGCCAGAAACAGAAGGGGTTGATGTTTGACGACATCAACGTTGCGCAATGATTGAGGAGTGCCCTAGTGGATACCGGGGCAACCGATCTATTCATGTCCAAGAAGGATACCGAGAAACTTGGCCTCAAAGTTGAAGTGACAATTGGTAAGATCAAGACTGCGAATGCCGAGGAAGTTCCTATTGTTGGGGAGACAAGGAACGTTGAGCTCCAGATTGGTGAATGGAAGGGCAAGGAAAATTTCAAGGTAATCCAACTAGATGGCTTTGATTTTGTTTTGGGACTGAGCTTCCTTGACCGTATAGATGCTCTCATCCTTCTTTGTGCCGATGTTGCCTAGATTTTGGATCCCAAAAAATAATGTGTCGTGCCCATGTACCGAGACAAGAGGAAAGGAACCAAGACACTGACTGCCACTCAGCTTGCCGAGGATGCTCCAAGCCAATAAGACATCACTTTAGGGGCTATTTTTGGGGACACTACCTTGAAGGGGCAAGAGTTGCCCAAGCCACTTGGTGACGTGAAGCTCGTTAAAGAATCACCTTTGGGCGAGGTGAATGGGGCATTGGACTTCGCGAGAGAAGAAGGGCCAATGCGTGGGGCATCAAGCATCATGGAGAAAGATGGGTTGATGCAATTTAGAGTGAATGTTTCAGAAAGTATTTCAGAGAAGGTACATCTCAAACACACTAAAAGTGGTTTTCGGTTTGATTTGTCGTCTTTGTTGGGTGTAGGGTATGAAAAACCTAACCTATCATGAAGTTTAAAGACTTGCCAGGGACACCATAGACCTTTTAGAGTTCTGCGAGATCATCGTGTGTTCAACACTGTGACGACCAAGCCTTTGATCGAGGATCAAGAGGGTCCAAGCCGAGGCAAATCACAACTAGTAAGAGGGGGCTCTTATAATCGAGATGAACGCGATGATGATGAGTGATGTTACAAGACAGCATAGACTGATGTGAGCAATCCTTGTGGGAGGACATCACTGCCCGATTCCAAGTTGGGAACCTGGCGAAGCCATATGGTAAATCCGATATCAGATTGACCAGTTCCATTCTAGCTGCGCGACGAGGGCGTCGCTAGAACTAGTTGGGGAGAATGTTACGGGCCGTAAGCTCGTGACCGAGACAAGTGCAATCATGGCAGCCGAGGACAATCTTTGCCACATTTTGAGCCTATCAGATGACCCAAGAAAGCTGGCCCATCAACCATGGAGACTTTGAAAGGCATTGTAATTATCACTTTAATTATTTGTAGATAATTCTCACATTATCTCTTGTTTAAAATTCAAACAGAGATGTAGATAAGATAGGCTCTCATCTTGACCATTGATGTAATGTAATCTCAACCGTTGATTGTAGGGGGCTCCAACTATAAAAGGAGGCTCACCCCACTTCGTTTTACACACTTCACTTTAGATTGAATACAAGCCAACATTCACTCTAAGCCTTTCTCTCTTTACTTTTGCTTGCCATCATTGTTCTTTCGCTTCCGCATCTTTCTAAGTTATTTTACTTAGAGTATTCAGGGTACCTTAGCCAGGTTTTGACTGAGAAAGCGACTAAGGCCGCACAAGTTTGCTAGCAGCAGTCTAGCCCCGTGACATTAAGTAGATAAAGGGTTTATGCTTAATGGAGATATTTTCTAATACTTTTTCAATTACTTTTGAAAAACTTTCTACTTTAATTTTGAACATGTTATCTTTTAATACTTAGATTTATCAATAATCTAATTATATATTATATTTAATTTTCTGTAAAAATACTGAATATATTTTTGATTTAAGTGTCGCAACCTTTTTTTTTCAGGCTCGACGTTTTAAAAACAAAAACAACAGAGTCGCCACCAATCTTTTTAAAGGTATGATTGGATCACCTAAAAACTGATCATTTTAATAAAAAACATTTTATTTTATTAAAACAATTTTGGTCTGCAAAAATACAAAAAACGGGTTTAGAGCGCCCACAAATTGGTACCTCGCCAATTACAAAAATGTTTTAATGTCGGAATTTGCAAGTTCGTGTAAAATTTAACTTATTGTCCATTTATGAAAACGATTCCATTTTAAAGGCTCCCACCATTCGAAGAGTAAACTCTAATCACCGCCAACATTTCTAGCGCTAACCCGTTACCTCCTTTTGGTAAGACACCATAATATAATTTAAATCCCGTTATGCGATATGAACAAAATTGAAGAATATCATGCAAAATTAAAGAAATTAAAAATACATAACTATAAGCAAATAAACGAACATTAAAGATAAGGGATAAGATTTTCAATTTTGAAAAATATATCCTTCCCTAAATTGGGTCAATACTTTGATGTATGAGCCGAATTTTTAAAACGAAATATAAATTAGAAATTAAAAAGAAATTAAGAAAACAGATTCTTTATGTAAAAGGAATTTAATAGAAAGTTTTGAATTAAAAGAAACTAAAATGTGATTAAATTAAAAACAAATTACAATCAACCACCCATTAAACTTAGTTTATTTTTACTCCGCGAAATACCTACTTTTCAATTTGTTCAAAACAGTCATTTTTATTCAATTTCACCTATAATTTCTTTTTTTACTTTGGTTTTTATCTTCATTTTTTTATATTTTAATTAAACCGTTTTTAGAGATCCGTTTCTTATTTTAAACAAGTTTTAATATTTTTTCGATTAACTCAAATAACAAGTGTTAACCCGATTTAGGGAATGATGCACTTTCCCTAGAAAAAAGGCTGCGACATCTTAGTGACTCTGCTGGGGGCAACTTTTTGTTTTTACAAAAAGAGAGTCAAGCCACAAGCCGATTACATTTTGTTTTAATGTCGGAATTTGTGAAGTTCGTATAAAATTTATCTTAATTGTCCATTTATGAATATGATCTCATTTTACGCATTTAAAGCTTGATTATAAGCTTTTTTTCCTGAGCTTCGACCCGATCATGTAAGTAAGGGGAAAACACTTTGCTCATGTGAGAATATTGATTCTCCATATGAGCCTAGCAAGTACCTTCGGGACTCATATGCCCTATGTCTTCGTAAGGATACTGATCCTTCATGAAGACGTAGAAAATGTGTCCTCCTGAGTTGAACTTGGTTCGTTTGAAGCCTATAATAGGTGAGAATCAAGGGCCGTGCTACCCTTAGTAGGGCACATCGAGGATAGCTTGGGGACCTTTCTAGAACCAAACCACGTGTGCGAATCTAGAAACCCACCCATTTAGAGCCATGCGGAAAACCATAAGATTAGAATTCGGTCAAAATTATTTCGTAAGAATAGTCTATAGAGACATGTCCGAAAATGTTGGAATGCACTGCCCAGTTATTATTCATACAATGAAATTATTTTGGGCCTTTTATGTTTTATTTCTGCTTTTAAGAGTACTAATCCTTTCTTTTTCTTGTTTTGTTGTTTTGCGTATTTGTTTGTTGCATGCATCTCATACATATCTAGAAGGGGTCAAGTCTAAAGCACGTTGCTCAAGTAGAAAATAGTTTTTCACACTGGATAAAAGACTCATTCAGAAAGAGGGAGATAATGGGAGTGTACATCACTGTTCGAGGTTAACTAGCACGCACATGGAGAACATTACTCAAGAATACAGGACAAAGATCTTGGTCCTCGAAGATATCAATGAAGGGGGCAATGACTATTAGTTTACTCGTCTTAGGGACAATGCCATTAGATTGTAGGAGTGTGACGAGTTCGACAAGAGTGAAATGACCCAAGTCCAAGATGTGGATAGGCATGTGATGATGTTGGCCAAAGAAGCTTCAGCTTTGTGCCAATATGTTAGGTCGATTGAGGAAGTGGGGCCGAGACTCATGTGGCCGATCAAAGAGATAACAGAGCTGGGTACTCGAGCTGAGATGTACTCGTGATATAATTCAGAATATTTTGTAATAAGGAACTTCCACATCCAATGAAAAACTACTTCTAGAGCAATACCTTCATGGAATCGATGGCCCTTCACCTGCATTCATGCATTTGCAATTCTTGTTTGTTGTTTGTTTGCATTAGTTTATGTTGTGATCATTACATACATACACACATAATAAAAAGATTAATTATGGCATATTTCATTCAAGTAGCAAGATTCTGCACAAACACGGTACTCGAGCTATTATTACAGAGGACAAATTGACAACTCTAGAAATAAAATATAAGAGTACCCAAGATAGGCTCGATAAAATAGAGAAAGACTTGAAGGAAGAAATTGCACAAGCTCAAAAAACATTGTCAGCTAGATAGCGACTATGTTGGGATTCAGAGACCCAGAAAGAGGAAAGACGGTTGAAGCCGTTGATGTTTTGTTGCCCCAACTCAGGATAACCTATGAGATATTTCCACCGAATGGGAGATTTTAGATCCACATAATAGGAACATCAACCCATATTCTAGTAGAGTCCATGATGAATCATGGGAAGAACCAGGGCATTGAGATTCTCAGTAAGGCAACCTACATGGCCAAAATGGATAAGAAGCTAGAAGACCTGTAACACCCCCTTCCCGGTCTGATAGAGAATCAGGTTGGAAAGTGTTATCGGAAGACGGAACCAGAGATCAGAATCAGAATTGGGGTTAGATTTAAACTTTCCAAACTAGAAGGGACAAAATTGAAACGTTACAAATTAGCGACCATAATCTGGATTCTTTATTACTAACTTGTAATTAGACTCATCAATTATTAACATGTGAAATTTTGATGTTATCGGATATTTTTAACCTATCCATTTGAGCCATATAAATATTAGTGACCAATTTGTAATCTTTCAAAACTGTTTCTCAAGCCTTTTAACAGAATTAACCGACACTGTACCGATACACTTTAGGCCGTATCGATACGCTATGTTAAATTCTACACTTTATAGGTTCAAGGTCAATGACCCTGTACCGATACGTCTATGCCCGTATCGATACACTTTGACTTGGGTTGACTCGTTTCGATACACTCCCTAGTGTATCGATACTCCCTACTTCGTCAAGTCCAATTATGTAAGGCCGTATCGATATAGCTAGCCTCGTATCGATACGTCTGTCTTGTAGTGACAGATTTTATCTGGTTTTTACCTAAATTAACGCCTCAAATGTTATTTGATCATTACCAAATTTTACCAACAAGCCTAAAATCCATTACTCTACTATCATACCAAATTTTATAGCATTTCGAATCTGTTTACCTAGTTTTCACTTTAGGCTCATTTTAGGTTCTTTTTAACTAATTAACCATTTCCAAAACATACCATTTCATGTATACAACACTAAGTTATTATAGGACTATTACACAAACATCAAAATGCTCATACAAAACATGTTCAGACCATATGCCACTTGACTAGGAGTTTAAGGCAAAAGATAGGCATGCATATACTTATGGAGAGGTGACTTGCAACGGAAGCACGCGATCAAAAGTCATAATTATTTCTAGGTCCTGAAAATGCATGAGACACACATGTTAGGCTTACATAGCCTAGTGAGGTAGTTATAACAGGAGTAAATAATAACTAGTGTCATGAATGGCATAGTGATGAATTGGGTAACATATGCATGATTTGAAACATGTAATCTCATGTTAATCCACAAATCATACAAGTTCATAATCATCAAGTTATACTTTATAAGCATACACAATTTCTTGAATTTGTACCATTGGATACACGGATTCCCATTTACACCAATCACATCAGAAAATAGGCCGTAGCCTTGAGCCATAGCTCCAGAGAGAATCCCTTACACAAACCATCATTATTTCCCCTACATATGGGCCGTAGCCCCGGACCATAGTCCACCCTTACTTATACGAGCTCAATAATCCTATGGCATGCCAATTGTATCCAATGTCCACATTTACACAAAATCACATATTCCATGTTTATCGGATCATAACATATCAAATATCAAAATTGAGCTTTAGCTCCACATATCACATGTCTAACGTGTCAAGCATGTCATATCCAAACTTACACATATCAAAGAAATACAAGACACTTACTGAAATCGCCAATCGAATCCAACATAGTTGCTCTACATGATCTCTTAATCAAATGCAAACATATACACCAAATAATGCAATGGGATGGCACTGAGCCTATCCCTTGACACAACTACACTCACCTTGGTTACGAGGCTCTCGAATCACAAACCCGTTGTGCTTAGCTTTCTTTGGAGATGACGAGGAATCATTCTCCACTTCTTGAACTAGCACAAAATTAGGGGTTTTAATTTAGAAATGAATTCAAAGTTCAGAAACGTGTTTCAAGCTCACCAAAGCTTTAAAGTCAACATCGAATTGATGAAATCAACCTTCTAACTCATGGGCCTTCCCTTTAATATAGAAGACCTAATTTCGAAATTAAACTTCAATAGAAGGTAAAATCATAGAATCAATATAGTGGTTTTACTCACTGTAGTGTGGGCTTTCAAATGGTATATTGAACTTGAACAAAAATTGAAGATTGCACCGAGGTGCTAGCTTAGCTCAAATAAAAGCTCAAGGTAGAAGATGGAAATGGTGGTGTGAGCTTGGTGGAAGACAAAAATTTTTAGGATTGCTTTCGATAGTGCAAAAATGTAAGCCTCCCTTGTCTTCTTTTATTTTTTTAACTTTTTTAATTCCCCCTAATAATAGTGCACCTAATCCTTAGCCAATAGGAACCTTTCCTCCAACAAAGGGTTTCCCTAAGCCCAAGGATTAACAACTTCCTAAGTTAGTTATTAACGGTTAGACCGTATCGATACTTACATGGCTGTATTGATACGGCTAGCTCAAATTTGCACTATGGGCTTCAAATTTTATACAGGGTTCCATTTACCCACATAGGGCCAAAATGTAGTTTCATTTATCACGAAGGGTACAAAAGTCAATCATTACAAACATTATTACATCAGTTTTGAAATTTTCGATCACTGGAACCTAATTTCAACTAGGTCAATTTTTGAGATGTGACAACTCTCCTCTCAAGAAAAGTCGCCCTTGAATTTTCACTTTAACTGAACAAATGGGGATATTGTTTTTGCATAGCTTCCTCGGTTTCCCATGTTGCCTCTTCAACGGAATGGCTTCTCCATAAAACCTTTACCAAGGGCACAAACTTGTTACAAAGTCGTTTAACTTCTCGTGCAAGGACCTGTACAGGTTTTTCCTCGTATGTCAGATTGGATCGAATCTTTACAGATTCCGGTTTAATCATGTGGGAAGGATCTGACCAGTACTTACATAGCATAGACACATAGAAGACGTTGTGGATCCAACTTAACTTCTCAGGAAGAGCTAATCAGTAGGCTACATGTCTAATGAGAAAGGCTCTTCGATCATTTCGAATGGACCGATGAAGCGAGGACTTAATTTCCCTTTTTTTCCGAAGCGAAGGATCTTCTTCCACAAAAATACCTTGAGGAAGACTCTTTTACCAAACTCGTACTGGATGTCTCTTCTTTTCAGATCAACATAAGACTTATGTCGATCGAAGGCAGCCTTAAGTCGATCGCAGATAATGGTTGTCATTTCTTTAGTTTCTCGAAGCAAATCGGGGCCTAACATCTTACCTTCACCGAGTTCGATCCAACAGAGAGGAGTTCTACATCCCTTCCATAAAGGGCTTCGTACGGGGCCATTTGAATTGAAGCCTAGTAACTGTTGTCGTAAGTGAACTCGACTAAGGGTAGGGATTTCTCCTACGTGTTCCCCAAGTCAATGGCACAAGCTCAGAGCATATCCTTCAGGATCTGAATAACCCTTTCGGATTGACCGTTAGTCTGAGGATGAAAAGCAATGCTTAGGTGCACTCGAGTTCCCAAAGCCTCTTGTAGGGTTTTCCAAAACTGGGATGCAAAGCGTGGATCACGATCAGAAATAATGGATACAGAGACTCTGTACAACCATATAACTTCACGTATATATATATATATATATATATATAATTTCACGAGTTTAGGTAAACTGAAATCCATTCTCACCGGAAGAAAGTGAGCAGATTTGGTGAATCGGTCCACAATGACCCAAATGGCATCATTTTTCTTTGGTGTCAGTGGCAAACCACTTATGAAATCCACCGTAATGCATTCCCATTTCCATTGTGGAAGCTCGATAGGCTGTAATAGGCTAGTTGGTACTTTGTGCTCAGCTTTGACTGGTTGGCAAGTCAAACACCTAGCCACGAAGTCTGTGATCTCGTTCTTCATACCAGACCACCAATATAACTCTTTTAAGCCTTTGTACATCTTGATTGCTCTCGGATGAATGAAGAAAGGGCTAAAGTGAGCTTCGCTTAGAATCTGATTCCGAAGATCATCATCATCGAGAACACAAATGCGGTTGCAGAAACACAATAAGCCCTCGAAGTTTATGGAAAAGTCAGGATATGTGTTATCCTTAACCTTGGCAATAAGAGGTTGTAGCTCCTCATCGGATTCTTGGAGTGCTTTGATTCGAGACAAAATGGTAGACTGTACTTTCAATTCAGCTAACATCTTGCCACCTTCCTTGAGTCGAAAGTGGACATTTAGATGTCTCGGGGAGGGAGTGGGTTTCCGGCTAAGAGCATAAGCCACTACATTGGCTTTGCTGGATGGTAGTCAATGACTAGATCGTAGTCTTTCAACAACTCCATCCACTGGCGCTGACGAAGGTTTAACTCCTTTTGAGTTAGAAGATACTTCAAGCTCTTGTGATCGGTGTATAAGTAACACTTCTCACTGTAAAGATAAATACCGCCAAATCTTCAAAGCAAACACAAACTGTGGCTAGCTCTAGATCATGGATCGGATAGTTTAACTCATGTGGCTTGAGTTGACGTGAAGCATAGGCTATGAATTTGCCCTCTTGCATCAAAACACAGCCTAATCCCAAGTGGGATACGTCACTGTAGACGGTGAAGTCTTTGCCCGACTTCGGTTGCACTAAGACAGGAGCATGAGTAAGGACTTGTATGAGCTGATCGAAACTCCTTTGCTGATCCACAGTTCATGAAAAAGGAGTATCCTTGTGAAGGAGTTTTGTTAAGGGTGCAGCAATCAAAGAGAATCCCTTAACTAAACTACGGTAATTACCAGCAAGCCCGAGAAAACTACGAACTTTTCAAACATTCTTTGGAGGAATCCAGTCAAGGACGGCCTGGATCTTCTTTGGGTCAACTTAGATTCCCGCATAGGAGATCACATGGCCCAGAAAAGATACTTTAGATAACCAAAATTCACATTTACTGAATTTGGCATAAAGTCATTTCTCTCAAAGGGCTTTCAACACAATTCAAAGGTGTTCTTCATGAGCAGTAGAGTCTTTAGAATAGATTAGGATGTCGTCTATAAAGACAACCACAAACTTATCAAGATATGGCCGGAATACACGGTTCATTAGGTCCATAAAAGCTGTAGGTGCATTCATGAGCTCGAAAGGCATCACTAAGAATTCATAGTGGCCATATCTAGTCTAAAAAGCAGTTTTTGGAACATCTGACTCCTTTACCAACATTTGATAGTATCCAGATCGAAAGTCAATCTTGGAAAAGACCGAAGTATCTTTCAATTGATCAAAGAGGTCGTCGATCCTAGGAAGCGGATACTTGTTCTTGATCGTGACTTTATTCAACTGGAATAGTTAATGCACAGGCGCATCGATCCATCTTTATTCTTAATGAACAAAACCGGTGCTCCCCAGGGCGAGAAACTCGGTTGGACAAATCCCTTATCCAAAAGGTCTTGGATTTGGGTCTTTAGCTCTTTTAATTCCACCGAAGCCATTCTATACGGAGTAATAGAGGCTGGAGTAGTCCTAGGTTGCACTTCTATCTCAAATTCTACTTCCCGGGTAGGAGGGAGTCCCGGAAGCTCATCAAGAAATACGTTAGAGGAATTTTTCACAACTGGTACATCTTCGAGCTTTAAGTCTTCCTTAGACTCCATAACACACATAAAGGTCTTTTTAGGCTCAAGTTTGGACTTCATCAAGGTTATACTCTCCTTGCCGAGTCCACAGAGGTATAGTTTCTTCTTCAAGCAATCTACCAAGCTTGATGCTCGGCTAGCCAATTGAGGCCTAAGATAAGATCGAACTCACGGAAGGGTAAGTCCATTAGGTTGGCCAAAAACGAGATCCATTGGATCCTCAGAGAACAAGCTTTACAGATCCATCAGATAACTATACTATCTCCTAGTGGGTTAGAGACAACAATCTTAGAAGTAACTGGTTCAAATTCTAGAGCATACTTTTCAATCAACAGTACGCTAATAAAGGAATGCATTGAGCTTGGATCTACCAAAGCATAAACAAGGTCATAACATAATTCCACCATACCTGCTATTACATCAGGATCATCTTCTTGCTCTCGACCTCGAACATGATACATTTGGGCTGAGGTCTGTGGGTTACGTCCAACTGAGGAAGTGTTAGTGTTGTGAGGTCTCTCTGCTGATCCGGACGACACTAGCTTTGTTCCTCTTCCCTTGTTTGGATTATTCTAAGAAGCCACAGTGGTAGGGGCGTTTGGATTCTGCGGACATTTCCTGATAAAGTGACCAGACTCACCATAGAGGTAACAAGATCCAGATTGTCTGCGACACTGTCTAGGGTGCCTCTTCTGATAAAAGTTACACAAAAAAAGCTGTGAACCTCTTCCGAAACCACTCGTACTATCAACTGAAGCCGTACGAGTAGTGGATGCCCTCAGAGATTAGGAGTTAGGCATATATTATGACCTTGGTAGTTGCTGATAGGTGGCAGACTTCTGATTTCACTGTCTTTCTTTCTTTTGAGGCACAAGAAGCTTGGAATCATCTTGAAATCTCTTATCGGACCGGGATGGATTCCCCTTTCTTCTTTTATGAGCCCTTTGGGAAGCTTCAGTAGCAATGGCTCGATTGACCAAGGTTTGGAAATCCTCTATCTCCAAAGCAGTGAAGAGAGGATGTAATTCATCATAGAGACCATTAATGAACATTCTACATTTCTCTTTTTTGTGCCTATGATCTCAGCGCCATACCTAGCATATTTGCAGAAATTGTGGATATACTGCTCCATCAGTCTTCCTCCTTGTCTCAAGTGAAGGAACTTCTTACGCCTCTCAACAATATAGTGCTCAATGATGTATTTCTTGCGGAATTCCTAAAGAAAAAAGTTCCACGTAACTTTATGCTCAAGTACCGTGAGCGTCACAGTGCCCCACCAGCTCTGAGCTTCTTCAGAGATTAGTGCTAAAGTGCACTCCAGCTTGTGTTCATTAGGGCACCTCATTTGTTTATTCAGAACTTTAAGAGTATTCTCCAACCAATACTATGCTATCCCAAGATTATCCAGGTCCTGGCCAGTAAAGGTGTAAACTAGATATTGACGAAGCTCGCTAATAGGAGCTTCTAGAATAGAGGAAGATGCTTTAGCAGGCTGAGATGGTGGTTCTTGCCTGAGAGACACGACCACCTGTTTGATCATTTCAGCCATAGACATCATATACTCCTGCTGAGCGGGAGGCATCAGAGAAGGATGAGGTGGGTCGTTCTGCCCTCAAATTGTCCCCCTATTTCAAGGAGGAGCCAGGGTGGGATTCATTTACGGCACGCCTATCAGTGGGGGTAGACATTTTTCAAGTTTATTCATATAGAAAAGGTTTAATCGTATAAGTTGCAAGTCACAGGTAACATATACAAATAAACTCCTAGGTGGCATATGCAAATGCAGACTCATAACGAATGCCTGTTTAGTCATAGAATTGGCTAAACCTAGGCTCTGATACCACAGCTGTAACACCCCTTTCCCGATCTAGCAGAGAATCGGGTCAAAAAGTGTTATCGAAAGATGGAACTGGAGATGAAATTAGAATTGGGTTAGATTTAAACTTTCCAAACTAGAAGGGACAAAATTGCAGACGTTGCAAATTATTGACCCTAATCTCGATTTTTATTACTAACTTATAACTAGACTCATCAATTATATACATGTGAAATTTTGATATTATCGGATATTTTAAATCTATCTATTTGAGCCATATAAACATTAGTGACCAATATGTAATCTTTTAAACTATTTCTCAAGCCTTTTAACGGAATTAACCGACATTGTACAGATACACTTTAGGCCGTATCGATACGCTATGTTAAATTCTACACTTTCCAGGTTCAAGGTCAACGACCCCGTACCGATACGTCTATGCCCATATCGATACACTTTGACTTGGGTTGACTCGTTTCAGTACGCCAGAGGTCATACCAATACAATTATTTTCCCAGACCTTACTACTAAGGTCCGTATCGGTACACTCCCTAGTGTATCGATACTCCCTGCTTCGTCAAGTCCAATTAAGTAAGGCCGTATCGATATAGCTAGCCTCGTATCGATACATCTGTCTTGTAGTGACAGATTTTATCTGGTTTTTACCTAAATTAACCCCTCAAATGTTATTTGATCATTACCAAATTTTACCAACAAGCCTAAAATCCATTACTCAACTATCATACCAAATTTTATAGCATTTCGAATCTGTTTACCTAGTTTTCACTTTAGGCTCATTTTAGGTTCATTTTAACTAATTAACCATTTCCAAAACATACCATTTCATGCATACAACACTAAGTCATTATACGACTATTACACAAACATCAAAATGCTCACACAAAATATGTTCGGACCATATGCCACTTGACTAGGAGTTTAAGGCAAAAGATAGGCATACATATACTTATGGAGAGGTGACTTGCAACGGAAGCACACAATTGGAAGCCGAAATTCTTTATAGGTCCTGAAAATGCATGAGACATACATGTTAGGCCTACATAGCCTAGTGAGGTAGTTATAACAAGAGTAAATAATAACTAGTGTCATGAATGTCATAGTGATCAATTGGGTAACATATGCATGATTTGAAACATATAATCTCATGCTAATCCACAAATCATACAAGTTCATAATCATCAAGTTATACTTCATAAGCATACATTATTTCTTGAATTGGTACCATTGGATACACGAATTCCCCTTTACACCAATCACATCAGAAAGTAGGCTGTAGCCTTTAGCCATAGCTCCGGATAGAATTCCTTACAGAAACCATTCTTATTTCCCATATATATGGGCCGTAGCCCCGGACCGTATTCCACCCTCACTTATACGAGCTCAATAATCTTATGGCATGCCAATTGTATCCAATGTCCACATTTACAAAAAATTAGATATTCCATGTTTATCGGATCATAACATATCGAATATCAAAATTGAGCCTTAGCTCCACATATCACATGTCTAAAATATCAAGCATGTCATATCCAAACTTACACATATCAAAGCAATACAAGACACTTACCGAAATCGCCAATCGAATCCAACATAGTTGCTCTACATGAGCCCTTAATCAAATGCAAACATATATACCAAATAATGCAACGGGATGGCACCGAGCCTATCCCTTGACACAACTACACTCACATTGATTATGAGGCTCTCAAATCACAATCCTGTTGTGCTTAGCTTTCTTTGGAGATGATGAGGATTCCTTCTCTACCTCTTGAACTAGCACAAAATTAGGGGTTTGAATTTAGAATTGAATTCAAAGTTCAGAAACGTGTTTCAAGATCACCAAAGCTTTAAAGTCAACATCGAATTGATGAAATCAACCTCCTAAATCATGGGCATTCCCTTGAATATATAAGACCTAATTTTGAAATTAAACTTCAATGGAAGGTAAAATCATAGAATCTGTATAGAGGTTTTACTCACCGTAGCGTGGGCTTTCAAACGGTATACTGAACTTGAATAAAAATTGAAGATTGCACTGAGGTGCTAGCTTAGCTCATATAAAAGCTCAAGGTAGAAGATGGAAATGGTGGTGTGAGCTGGTGGAAGATAAAGATTTTTAGGATTGCTTTCAATAGTGCAAAGATGGGAGCCTCCATTGTCTTCTTTTTCTTTTAAACTTATTCAATTCCCCCTAATCATAGTGCACCTAATCCTTAGCCAATAGGAACTTTTCCTTCAAAAAAGGGTTTCCCTAAGCCCTAGGATTAACAACTCCCTAAGTTGACCTCATTTGGTCAGGAGTTCTGATGAGTTTCACGTGGGCAAAGACAAGCAAGGAGGTGATTCATCACCTTTCACCACCTCCCTTCAAAACGACATCATTTTGGCTCAAAACAGGGGACCCGAATTGATACGCTTATGCTCGTATCAGTACTCCCACGCCAAGATAAGAAAGTTAGTTATTGACAGTTAGACCGTACCGATGCTCACATGGCCGTATCGATACGACTAGCTCAAATTCACACTTTGGGCTTTGAATTTCTTACAGGGGTCCATTTACCCACATAAAGCCAGAAATGTAGTTTCATTTATCACGAGGGGTACAAAAGTCAATCATTACAAACATTATTACATTGGTTTCAAAATTTACAATCACCAAAACCTAATTTCAACTAGGACGATTTTCAGGATGTGACAAGACCACTGTGACAAGCTCGAAGAGATCATCAGAGCAATACAAGGAGGAAACATTTATGGTGGCGTAGACGCTAGAGATCTAAGCCTAGTGTTTGACTTGGTGGTTCCTCCGAAGTTCAAAACTCTTGACTTTGAGAAGTATAACGGGACCACTTGTCCTTTTGCGCACTTGACCATATACTGCCAAATAATGTGATATGTCTATCGGGGTCTGATACCTGATGGTATTCCCAATTGAGCCGGTCAACAATCGAACTTGGAGAGATCTGTCAAGAGCTTTCTTTGAACACTACAAGCATGTGATTGACATGATCCCCAACTGACTCATTCTACGAGACATAGAACAAGACCCAATGAGAGTTTTTGCTAGTATGCCCAGAGGTGGCGAGATATGGTAGCCCAAGTTCAACCTCCGCTATTGGAAAATGAGGTTAATCCAATATTCTTGGAGACTTTAAATGGTTCCTTTTATGACCATATGTTAAATCATGCCACCAAAGGTTTCGTAGACATGGTCATGAACGGGGAGTTGATATTGGCAGCCATCAAGAGTGAGAGACTCGAGGAAGGAGAATACGAACTACTCCAACAATAGAATCTCACCGCAAAGTAGACGTGATCAAGCTTGGCTGGAATTCACCCATGCCTTCATGGAATGATGCTTAACAATTGATCAGTAAATGATTTCCCTAGACGATGTTGGGGTCATACTTAGATCCAACCCTTTTGCTTTTGCTCATGAGCATTAGGGATCTTTTGTAAGGGCTTCTACGTTATTATAAATATTTTAAAGATGCATTCCTTTTATTTTCTCAAGTGGTAAACATTTTATTTATTTATTTTTCATTTCTCTTCCAAAATACATATTTCTGCCAGAGCCTATATTATTGATTGTATGATTGATTCTTTGATCTAATCCCGAGGTAGAAGGGCAATAAAGTGTGTTCAGGATTAATGGAAATATTCCATATACAAATTTTGAATGAATTTTCCTCTCAGACATTGTTGTTGAGGTCTTTGAATGAAGTGATAACTCTAAAACATCTACCAACTGAAGACTGCTTCTCTTCGATGATGTCTCTGTGTGAAATGACATTTGGCATTCCTTCATTTCCATTCACGAATAAGAAAATAAAAATATCCATTGTTGTCCTCTTTGAGCCTGATATTTTTCTTGTGATTGAACCCTAACCAAGGATCACTCCCCACACTAGGGGGCAAAGAGGATGAAAGGTTGTCTGGATGTGAAAAGGAACATACCAAATCAAACTGAATGTCCTAAATTTGAGATGAAAATGATGAAAAAAGAAAATGAAAAAAAGAAAAAAAAGAAGGAAAAAGAAAAAACAGAAAATGAAAAGGCTGAAGTATGAAGGAAAATCTGAAACAAGAGAAAAACATGTACGAAATCCTTCAAATGAGACGTGTGCTAGAAGAGGAAAAGAACTCTAGGGTGAAAATCCAAAATGGGCAGTCTAGAGTGATCCATAGAACAAAAGTACGAAGATTTCATCAGGAAAGGTTGATCCTTGGTTTAATCACCCTTAAGCATGTATTTGAGCTTATATATCCTTTATTTTGTAACATGAGCCTAACCTACATTACAAGACTTTAAAGACCATTTGGATCACACATGAATATTTGAGTAAAAGAGTTTGTTTGTAGAACATATTCCGCCTAATAGAGTTAACCTTTCTTTAGGGACCTCCAAACTTCTAATGTCTGATCGAGATTAGAAAAGTGGCAAGATTGAAATTTAGGGAGTTGGTGAGTTAAATAGATCCACCTAAAGAGGGATATTATCCGGTCGATGGATTCATGAATTATTCATACTATGAATTCTGGGGCATCTAACTTTTCTTTCTTCTTGTGTTTGCCATGATTTTTTACCTCTAAATTCTCATTTCTAGCTTTTTACAAGTAGATTGGCATAGATTCATGAAAAACAAAAGATTTCTTGGTATTGATCCCAAATATAGGAAACTAGGGGCAAATGGTCGCCATAGCATTAACAAATAATGAAGTGGCTCTCCAATAAAGATGATGACAATTGAACATCAAATTAAATGAGGACATCACCTTGCATTAAGAAGGTAAAAATACATGTGATTGAAAATTGTAAGGTGGACCATGTGTCAAGCAAGACCCGCACATTAGATGTAGCAAATCTAAAAAATACCTAAAAACACAAAAAAGGGATAGATTTGCGCCTAGTAAGCAAATCATACCATCAGATTGGGGTAAGTTATGTCGACCAAGGGTTCAAGATCCCTGACTCTAATAAGCATGAGAGGAAGAGATTAAAGTGCCAATATCATTCAAAGTCATTCAAGGCTGCATCGGAGAAGGTGTCCAACAACGTTAAATTTTTCATTCAAGCTTCAGAGAGAATGCTAGAGATTACATTTCGTTAACCAGACAAAGGCTAGGAAAGTGTTGAAGAATATGAGGATAAAAGGTTAGTCCTCCCAATTAGAAATTCAAGATAACTAGATTGAGTGAGCAAGTATGCAAAGATCAGAAGTTTTCTATGAAGTAAAGAAGTGCAAAGGATAAAATGACAAGGCATAATTGTCTATCTGGGCTGAACGAGCAAATGTGCACATAAGCAAAGGAAAAAAACCCAAAAAAACAAAGAAAAAATTAAAAAAAATAAAAAATAAAAAGTAAAGAGAAAAAGACATGCATTCACATACTAGCATCCCTATAAGCATAATTTTCATAAGCATTGTCATTTCTGCAGGATTTTTGAATTATCTCGCGATGATAGCATTAGTTGGTTACGTCCTCATGCCACATCAAGTAGAAGGCATTAGTTGGTTACGTCCCCATGCCTCGCTTTTAAAGTGATCAGTTAACCCTATTTTTTTCACTATATTCAGATGATGGGATTAATTGGTTACGTCCCCATGCCACATCAGGTAGATGACATTAGTTGGTTGCGTCCTTATGTCACCTTACTTTTTATGGAACCCGCCTATCCGTCCGGGCATAAAGAGAATGGAACCCGCTTATCTGTTCAGGTGTAAGGAGAATGCAACCTACTTATCTGTTCAAGCATAAGGAGAATGGAACCCGCATATCTGTTCAGGCGTAAGAAGAATAGAACCAACTTATCTGTTCCGGCGTAAAGAGAATGAAACCCACCTATCTGTTCAAGCGTAAGGAGAATGGAACCCACATATCCATTCAGGCATGAGGATAATGGAACCTTGCTTTTTAGCAACCCGCCTATCCGTTCGAGCATGATGAGAATAGAACCTTGATTTTTAACAAACTGCCTATTCGTTCGGGCATAAGGAGAATGGGACCTTACTTTTTAGCAAACTACCTATGCGTTCAAGCATGAGGAGAATGGAACCTTGCTTTTCAGCACAACGTGTATTCATTCAGGCATGAGGATAATAGAACCTTGCTTTTAGCAAACTGCCTATCCATTCAGACATGAGGAGAATGAAACCTTGCTTTTTAACAAACTGTCTAATGGAACCTTGCTTTTTTAGCAAACTGCCTATCCGTTTGGGTACGAGCAGAATGGAACCTTGTTTCGATGCCCAATGGGTTTGTGATCAGTAAAAATCAGTACATTTTGTTTTTTGCTCTATCTCTGTTTCACTAGAATGAGCAAAGAGGGGAAACTATTGTCACTCGATTTTTACCCTTTTTATTTGTATATTATTATTATTATTAGGGAAAACTACCCAAATAGTACCCCAGCTATTGCCGAAATATTGTTTTAGTACCCTAGCTATTTTTTGGCAAAATGGTACCTAACGTTATGTTTTGTTTTCAAAATAGTACCCTGCCATTAAAAATTAACTGCATGCTGATTAGGAGAGATAAAAATCACACGTGGTAACTTGCCATGTCATTTTCTCTCTCCTAGTCAGCATGCCATGTGTGCTTTTTATGATTTTAGTCGACGTGGCATGCTGACTAGGAGAGAGAAAATGATGTGGCAAGCTACCACATGTGATTTTCTCTTTCATAGTCAGCACACAGTTTTTTAACGGTGGGGTACCAAAATGAAAACAAAATGTAACGTTAGGTACCATTTTGCTAAAAAATAGCTGGGGTACTAAAACGATATTTCGACAATAGTTGGGGTACTATTTGAGTAGTTTTCCCTTATTATTATTATTATATAGTAATATTATTGTATTATTATTACTTATTATATAAAACCCAAAAGAAACAAAAAGAGAGTCCATTTAATTAAAAATAAGAGTCTATTTATTTTAAATAAGAATCCATATTACAAAGATGGCCCATTTGGCCCAAAAAGTAGGATTAGAAAAACCCTAACTGATTAATTTTGTCCCATGCGCAACTTGATCTTAGCCGTTGGATCTAGGGTAAGATCCAACGGTCCAGATTGGACCAGAAAAGGGAGGAGCAACCTCCCCCACACGCACGCCGTCACAAGCTAGGCCTTCCTCGCGTCTATAGCCCACATGCGCGGGTTTGGCACTGCTAGAGGCTCCCGTGCGGCTCTTCCGGCTGCTCCAACTCTGGTAGCTGCAGCGTCGCCACTGGCCAATGACATCGGCGACTGTCTCGCCCCCGACCAGCCCTTATTGTGATCTGCACCGCGCCACCGTAGCCTCTCTTATTTCGGCTGAGTCTTTGTAAAATAAAAGGGGAGGAATTTATTTTGGAATCAGTCGAATATAGAAAGATGAAAGGGAATTAAAGCCTAAAATCTTGGCAAATTTAGACCAAAACTCAAGAAGGGAAGTCAATTCGAATCAGAAATTAAAAGAGCAAGGAATCAAGCAAAATCGACCAGAATTGGGAGATTTTTATTCCAAATATTTTGTAATTTAGGCAACGAAAACCCTATTAAGTCACCTATTTCCCTTGTATTTTTCACCAACACCAACTACAAATTGTAAAAGGACTACGGATTTTTGGAGATATAATACAAGCAAGCAAGCAATTCTTCGATAATTTTTCATCTCTTGTTCTTTATTTTTTCTTATTTATTTTGAATATTAAAATCAAAATAAAGGGGATAAGTTTTTACTTTTTGAGCCACCGGAATCCTTCGTTTTTTTTGATTTGGATGTTGTTTTCAAGGATTTGGGATTGTTTAAGAGGGTTTTAAGGAATTTTGAAATAAGATTTGGGTTGGGGATTTTAAAAAGAATTGAAAAGGTTTATTTTTAAATTCCAACGTTGGTGAAGGGCGGCCGACGTGGTAGATATGGGTTGTGTTCTTCATCACATGAAGAACACTCAGAACAATTTCAGAAAAAATAGATGGGCTTGTTTTGATCCAAAACTTTTAAAGGGGAATTATGAAAGGTGTTATTAAATTTGACTTTAATACCCACATGGTTTTTAAAATAAAATAGGTAAATTGTAACACCTCAAAATACGGTCAAGTCGGAATTGAGTTTCGGCGATCAGAAACTCTACGTCAGAAAGGTCTAAATATTGTATTAACTATGACCGCAAGGTCAATTGTGTTGATATTGGACTCTAATTGAGCCGAATTATCGTTTAAGGACCTTATTAAAAGTATTGAAAACTTATTTAGTGGCTAAATTGTAAGAATTGAAAGTTTGGAGATAAAAGTATAAGGAATAAAGAGTTGAGGGATTAATCTTGCGATTAGCCCCTCCTTAACTATAGCAATCCTACGTGGGGTATTCTGGTGGAAGGAAAGCTAATTATTTAAAATATATGAATAGCAAAAGGAATTGAAACTTACCCGAAAGTTGAGAAGCAAGCACCTCCATCTATCATCTTCTTCACCTAAGCAACCACCTCTATTGGAGCTTGATTTCAAGCTTGTCTTTTCTTCGATTTATTGTTATCAAATCATTGGTATCGATCAGGTAAGCTATAATCCCTAAACAATCAATGAAATCAATGGATAAATCAAGCGTAATCACAAAGTTAGGGTTTTGACTATCATGGAAATCTTGTAATTAATGGCTCTTAGTGTTTAGATACTGATTTTGATATTGTTATATTGTTTACGATATTGTATTGATGATTCTAATATGATCCTATTGATCTCCTAGTTCATGAAATCGACACGGAGCATCCATAGACCTCACCGAAGACTAAAAACAAAGGGGTTGTCATCCAAGAGCCGTAAAAGCATCAGATTATCGAGGTAAGTGTAGTCGGAGTCTCAAGGTTAGGCTAGGTGTCTTTCCCGATTCCATTGCCATTGAATATAGCATTGCTAACATCATTGTTGAGGAACATTGCATCGAACCACTCAAGTGGATTCCATTGGTAAGTTAAGGTAAGCCATTGCATTGAATGTCGACCATTGATAATGTTATAGTCATTGACATCACTCATTTTCATTGGATTCGCTATCGATATAGTCATTGTATTGTTGAAGCATTAAACAGTGGACATAAAGTATAGTATAGTCCTTGTTATTGTCATCGTCATTGATATAGTCATTGTATATTGACATCGACAAGGTTATTATCATCGAATCATTGTAAATAAAGCATCAACCATTGTTATTGTCATTGAGATCATCGAACATTGCCATTGTTATTGATATTGTCATTGAACATGGACACCAGAACATTGTTTATTGGTAAGAACATTAAACATAGCTTTTGTCATTGAACAAGAGTTATTGATATTGTCACAGGACCTTGGATTCGAAAGGGCTTTAGGATACAATTGGCATGCCATAAAATTCATGAGCTCAGTGTACGGGTGGACTACGACCCTTGGGCTACGGCCTATATTGATTTGGCGAGGCGGAGGGATGTATTGTGATATTGGTCATATTGGCGAGGTAGATGGACTAGACCATTCATTGATTTGGCGAGGCATAAAAATTCACGTATCCACTATCCCGAATCGATCCAAAGGTTATTGTTGAAATACAGATTTAATGTTATCGAACATGATCATTGCATTGTTACTTTTGATTCGTTGCATTGATATTGTCAAGATATGGTTTGGAATGCATTTCATTGATAATGTGTTTAGTTGTGACTACCTCACTAGGCAGAGTATGCCTAATGCATTTCATTTCATACATTTTAGGTTAAGGAACTCATCGTTGGAGATCAGATAAGTTGTCGCATTGCACAAGTCATAAACAAGCCTAAAGTAATATAATCCGTACCTATGAACTCCTAGTAGGGTGGCACAGTACTTGAACTAGTCTTAAGGAGGCTCTTTGATTTGTACGTTTTGTACTTGTAATGTAAATGCACCTAAGACCTTAAATAGGCTAATGGTAACGCTTAAAATGAACTAAAGATGCATATCGGGCCCCTAAAGGTTAAATCCTAGCAAACGAATTTGAACGACCCTAAAATTTGGCATACCATTGGTTTATAACATAGAAATATTGTATGTGAAATTTCATTGCATTTGGAGTTCGTATGGTAGGTCAATTTGAGTTAAAACCAGACAAAATCTGTCATTACAGTGCAGGCGTATCGATATGGGTGGAAGTGTATCGATACGGGTAAGCATAATTGGTCATTGTCAAAACAGGGCGCATCGATACAAGCCTAGGTGTATCGATGCAAATTTTGAAAGTGAGGTCCGAAAAGTAAATGGTATCGATACGGCCTCAAGGGGTATCGATACAGGTCTTGGTCCCATTCAAGGTTAATCAACACATATTGATACATGTCAAACTGTACCGATACGAGTCTTTGAATTTTTGGTCAAGGGTCAACGCCCTTGTATGGGGTACCGATACGATAATCACCATACCGAAATGGACATTGGTAATCCCATTTGGAGCCTAAGTCTAAATGCACATGTACCGATACGACACTAGGTGTATCGGTACGGTGGTAGTTAATTCTGTTAAAAATTAATGAATCTAGTTTTCATTGTTTACGAAATGGTCACCGAATAGTGCAAGGCCTAATTGGGTAGGTAAATGAACTCCGAATAATATGAAAATTTATATGGTCGTTGACTTTTTTACGAATTTCATCGTAGTGTAATTAATTGTAAGGAAGGACCTCTAAAGTATGAAAATTATAGTTTAGTCCCTAAGGTTATAAAAATCTGAAATTCGCCCAAAATCGAAAAAATAAGTTAAATTACCATATCTTTTCCATGGGATATTGTTATTGTTTAGCATCGCATTGAGTTCTAAATCAAGAATTATAGTATCGTTCATTGTATCGCTTATCAGTAGCACACTCGACCCGATTCTCGACCTGGCCGGGATGAGTGTGTTACATAAATTACCCTCATTTAATCCCCCGCCCCCTTTTTTTTGCTCCGCGAGTCGCCAAGTTTTCAATTTGTTTAAAATGGTCACCATTTTTTCATAAATTTGCCCCCTTGATTTTACTTTGTTTTTAATTTAATCACTTTTTATTTTCTTTTAATTCAATTTTTTTTTATTAAATTCCTATTTACATAAAGAATTTGTTTTCTTAATTTCATTTTTAATTTCTAATTTATATTTTCTTTTAAAAATCTAACTTGTATGTCGAAGTGTTGACTCGATTTAGAGAATGATACAAATTTCAAAATTGCAAATCTTATCATTTTTCTTTAATGTTCATTTATTTGCTTATAGTTATGTATTTTTATTTTCTTTAATTTTGTATGACAGTCTTCAATTTTGTTCATATCGTTTAACAGGATTTAAATTGCAATGCAGTGTCTCACCAAAAGAGGGTAACGGGTTAGCGCAAAAAATGTTGGCGGTGATTAGAGTTTACTCTACGGATGGTGGGGCCATTAAAATGGAATTATATTCATAAATGGACAATAAGTTAAATTTTATACGAACTCGCAAATTCCAACATTAAAATATTTTGTAATCAGCTACGTACCAGTTCTTGGACGTTGTGGGGGTGCTAACCCTTCTTCACACGTAACCGACTCCCGAACCTATTTTTGTGTTTTTGAAAACCAAAATGGTTGTTTTAGTAAAATAAAATATTTTTATTTAAATGACCCGTTTTTAGGTGATACAATCACATTTTAAAAAGTTTGGCGGCGACTCTGTTGTTTTTATTTTTAAAACGCCGAGCCCGAAAAAAAGGGTTGCGATATTAAGTCTAACTCTTATTTTTTATTTACTTTTTTCTTTAATTCTACAATTTTGCAAACAACATTTTTTTTATTAAATAGAGACGTATTACATTCTCATCTAGAACTCGAACTCATACAAGATGAGACAATATGAGCACCTTTAGCCACTAGGCCAATTAGTGGATCTCTTAGCCAACAACATTTCAACCAATATTAAAAAAAACTAAAAAGTGACATCTATAAACCATACCCATATTTAATAAAAATTTATGTACAATTTTTTCTTATAATAATTTATTGAATAGTTTTTTATGCTCAAGAAGTTTTTAAATTTTTGAAAAAAAAATCAAATAAGCTACTAATGTTTTTTTATTAAATTAAGTTCTTAAATCAATAAATTGAATCAATTAAGCTCTTGAACCAATCAATTGAATCAATTAAGCCTTTTAACAAATTTTGACCGTTTAATCTTGACAACTTTTTCTTTAGATATTACTAGCACATGATACATTATAGTTCTATCGTGTTGCATTTATAGATTTTTTAAAATAAATTTTACAAGTGTTTTTTAGATTTTTTTTAAAAAATTTAAATAAACTAAAAAATTAATGAAGTGTCAAGTGGAAACACTGTGATACAACCACTGCAGCAATAGATTAAAAAAAACTGTCGAGATTTAATAGTCAAAGCTGATCAAAGGGCTTAATTGGTTTAATTTATTGGTTCAAGAGTTTAATTGATTTAATTTATTGGTTCAAAGGCTTGTGTAAAACAATTTAAGAGCTTAATTTTTTTTTTCCAAAAGTTTAAGGGCTTCTCAAACCCTTAAGTCTTTTATATAAAATATCTCTGTGTTAAATAATATAAAGAGTTGTATTACCATATCAAAAATTCAAGTATGCCAAATCAACTCTCATATATTTTGCTACTCCCCGGGCTGAGTATGATCTGAGCCTGAAGGATTGGAATCTTGGACCACTTCCTAGCATTCCAAGGGAACCGTAACAATAACAATCCGGGTGTAGATTTAGCTGAAGCAGTTTTGATCTAATGGGTTTGATAGATGCCCCTCGTTCCAATGTTTTTCTTATTAAATAGAGATATTACATTCTCAAGGTAAATATCGAAATTCGAATTTATATAGAATGAGGGCAACATGAGTATCCTTAGCCACTAGGCCAATTAGTGTATCTCTGATTCCAATGTTTTAATAATATTGTTTTTGCAATCCTATGTAACAGTAATAGATGTGGTCCAGCTTTAATACTTGCTCAAGTTGGGATGCTTCTTTCTGGATTCTGAGTGGTCTTGCAATATCCTGCAATCTGAAAGAGCCTCCTCACATGCTACAAGTCAGTTTAATACAGATCACCGGTTCAACCAGCCGGTTTGAATTTTTATTCCATCATGTTGGGAAAGAAAGTTGGACCCAGACAATTTTTAAAAGAAAAGAAAGAACATAAAATTGTTGGGCATGTGAGGTTCCATTTTATGTCCAAAAAAACAAATCCTTCCAATTGGATAAGCTGAACTCTCTAGTTTTCGTTTGACAGCTTTTTCACCATTTCAAAGCAGCTAGCTAGTTCACAACAACTCACCCCCGTAGAAATTGGAGAAGAAAGATGTTTAGCATCTACCGGGGGGGGTTTACCTAATATTACAAAAGGTGGTGGGTGAATTACACAACCGTAAACAAATCCAATTAGCTTTACATTGATACTAGAATAATGATTTCGATACGTGGTTCTCCACCGAATGTTAAATCTTGTAGAATTTAAAACAATAATGTATGACCATATCTCATGGTCGTACGCACTGACTATCATCTGCCATGGACACTAGTAGGGGATCGACCAACTCTCTCACAGCTGATATCATCTTCTACTTCACTCCCGTCTAAACAATTGCCGTTGTTATAGTTACTAACCTCTGAACTGCCATTACTGCTTGTGGCCAGAGGGGAGTCTGAGACACTAATAGTTTTACTTCGTGTATGACCAGATCTCACACTGTACATAGATGATGCAGGAATATTCGTCATCAATGGCCACAAATTACCAGGAATGCTTTGCCTTATATCCTGTTCAAGGCAATATTCAAATCAGAGAAAGAATTAACCTTCAAATTCCTAAAACACTTTTGACAATGTAAACAAATAGAGGAGTAACCATGGCATCCACCACCAAAAATGACTTTTTGGGGTTCCTTGACAACAACATATTCAGATTGTTTTACTCCCGTTTAAGGGATCCTAGTTTAAAAATATATTAATGCCACAGAAAACTTTAGGAGATACACTTACCATGTGCCTTATAGCCATATCCAGTGATTTCTTTGAAAGTGTTCTTCCAAAGCCTGAACTATCTGGTGATTCAGATTTCGCAGACGAATTACCATGAGGAGAATGTTTATCATCTGGCTTGGGTGGTGCCAATTTCCGCATGTTTACCACCCTCTCAACCATTTTAGTTCCAATAACAACAGGACTCACGTTGTCACTAACTTTGGAATATCCACGACTTACTGCAGGTACAGAACTGCCACTTAAATGCATTTTACCATTTGGGAGACGTCCTCTTGAAGGAGAGCATGATTGCCGTCTTGGTCTACTAATGGCACCTGGTTCAACAGAAGAAGATCGAGCACTTGGGGCTCCAGGCCTACCTCTTGTGGCCGAAAGTGGTCTATCAGGTAAAGTTGTTCTTAAATTTGGTGGAGCATCAAGTGAGAAACCAGGCATCTCAGAAGGCTTCCATGGTCTAGATGCTACAGTCGGAGAGGCACCACGTGATGGTACAGAATTTCTGAATGCTGCAGGAGCTGGCTTTGTAACTGAAGAAGATGCTTTGATTGGAGGAACAGATTTGATAGGAGTACTTGGAGTTGATGTCCGACGAGTTGGTGTAGCAGCTCTTGATGCAGGTTTGGATGAAGGTATAGGTCTTGAAGTTGGTGTTGAAGACCTCGCTGTGGACCTTGTTGGTGTGGAGGATCTTGCGGAAACTGTGGGCTTAGTTGCAGGAGATGGAGTCTTGGCTGCAGAAACTGTGGGCTTAGTTGACGAAGTTAAAGGTTTTATTGCAGGCTTAGATGCAGAAATTGATGGTTTAGTTGACTGTAATGTGGACCGTGATGTTGGTGTTGATGATCTCGCAGATTTAGATGCAGACAATGTAGGGCATCCGGTGGGTGTTGCAGGTCTTGAACCTGGACCCCCTGATGATGAAGGCCTCCGAGTCCCTGTGGAATTCAATCCAGATGACAAAGCTGGTTGATTCAGTGCTAAGTTGCCCCTGGCAGCAGACTCGGGCTGGGGATTTGCTAGCTATAAATGCAATGAACAAAAAGCAAAGACAATAAGTTCATGAACCCAATCATCAGAACACC
This sequence comes from Hibiscus mutabilis, assembly GCA_019671005.1. Taxonomy (NCBI): domain Eukaryota; kingdom Viridiplantae; phylum Streptophyta; class Magnoliopsida; order Malvales; family Malvaceae; genus Hibiscus; species Hibiscus mutabilis. Next base: position 52,391,039 of record CM033711.1, read on the forward strand.
AAAGGTCTGAAAAATATAGCAAAACCTTGGAAAAACTTTTTTCTGGATTTAAAAAAATAAAACATACAGATCATCGATCATATTTTAAGCTTGAAAATACTTTTTGAATTTGGGCATTAATGATAGTTATTCCAGCTAAGGTGCAAAAAGGTAGTAATTCATTTTAAATACTAATTAGATCCAAGATATCAGGCATTTATCCTGGTTGGTTCCTTGTTTAATATTGACGTAGATACAAAAATGCACCATTCAGTTATGCTGATTCCTGACCATACCCTGATCTAAAATCATGGTTGTTATCAAATTTCACAAAAAATGGTTAAGACAGGCCTAAGATTTTTTTTGAACAAGGTCCAAAAGGAAATCAAATAACTTCATATTTCCAGATAAATTGCTATATCATGTACTAAAATAATTCAAACTTCTCAAAATGTGTGCAATCCATATTATAGCACTAATAAAAAATGCCGTACTCTAGATTTCAAGGCAGTCGGACGAGCCTTAGGAGTGCCAATCTGACTCATTACAGTCTTTTGTGACTCCATCTCCAAGGAAGGAAAAAGGGGAGTACCTGGAGGTGTTAAGAGCCTGACAAGTAAGAGAATTCCTGTTAATACTGTCATATTAAAAGAAATAACTTAACTTGGTTACATTCATGCAGGAAAAATAGGACTAGTACAAAGCCAGCAGAGGTGAAGGACCATAACATTTTTCAGACCCAACAATACAAGAAGTTCCCAGTTCAGCCTTGTATAGAGACCTCTCCATTTATATCAGAGCATTGAAATATAATCACGAAAGTAATCTACGACGTTGTTTTCTAAACATTTGGTCTTGATTTTGAACATTTGACTTGTTTGAAAATCTGGAACTTAACATTTTAAGGCAACTAGCCGAGATTTGTCCACAAAGTAGCGGCTACAATCTACAAACTTTTTAACTTTGTTTTAGAAAAGGCAAAATACAAAAAGGAACATAAATGAACATAGAACCATGAGAAACAAATGGAATCAAGTTTTTAACAAGGAAAAATAATTTGACTCAATCCAAAAGAACTAGGGACGTGAAGTTTGAATCCCCAGAACAAGACTGCAAGTAATTCATCAAAAGAAACCACAACAAATCATCATCAATACTTTATTTAATGCCCATCCCAACCATCAAATTAATAACTTTAATCAATAAAACATGTCATCAATAATCATAACCCTTCTTTACTTTCTTTCTTTTTCCTTTCTCTTCCTATTATCTTATTAATCCATTGATCCATTGGAGAAGTTGAAGTACATTAAATGAAACCTCCCTATAACTGATAGAAAACTAAGCTAAGCATGAAAATGATTTATAAAATCAAGGCTCTCCAGGCAGAAGGAGGTGACTATTGTGGCAAAGATTTACTGGGGTGATGCCAGGTATAAAATATGTGAATCCATTGCAGATTTGAAGCTGGATTGTTTGGTAATGAGCAGCAGAGGCCTTGGCACCATTCAAAGGGTACTGATTGCAAGTGTGAGCAATCATGTGATGGTGAATGCAGCTTGCCCTGTAAAAATTATGAAGGATCCTGGTGCTAGTTGATTTTGATCACAAAGACTGACTTTAGGTTCTGGCGAACTACTGTATCTTCAAAAATAATTGATGACCTTGATTCTCAGGTTGTACTCAGATCCTGAGAGTGCTTTGATTAGACCAGTTCCAATGGTATTTCCATGAATGAACTTTGTTTGGACATGTTCATGTTTTGCATTATGTAAGAATGTTTTCTCCCAGTTTTAGGGGAGAGCTAAAGATGAGGATGCTACCTATCATCTAATAATAGCTTGAATATAGTGAAAGTAGCATATGTTTCATATGTTTTGCATCAAAAAGAAAAATCAAGGCTCTGTTTGGTTGTTGCCAATGCTTCTGCCTTTTCGGTAATTAATCTTTCTACCTCTTATTTCTTAAACATCTAGTAGATAAAGAAATATCTAAACTGAAAGCTAATTCTAACATAATTTGCTTCGTTATCTATAAAAAAGTAGAAAAGAGAGAACATTTTTAATTCATCAAAAAAATCATCCAAACAAGTCCTTGTATTAAAATTAAATTGAAAGAATAAATAAACAAATTACCAGTCATAATCATTTTTATCACTATCAGAATTAAGAAAATCATCGGCAGCAGCAACCGTCTTTCTCACCGGAGTCGCTGTTGATGGTGAAAGATTAAATATCGGTGAAGTTCCGGGCTTAGATCCTACAGCTTACAGAAATTACAAATTACCAAAAAAAAAAAAAACTTTGAAAAAACCCTAGAAAAGTAGAAGAAATTTGAAATAACTTTACCTAAAGGAGAATCGAAGTCTTCAGAGGAGTGATTAAGAAGAAGACGATTATGTTCTTTCTCACGCTTTCGCATCTCGAGAAACAATGCGAGCTCTCTTTCATCATTGAGGCTCTTAATTGTTGCCGCTGTTTCAACACCGCCGCTTGCATTGCCGTTTCTTGCTGAGCCCTAAAGCTCCGATTCATCTTTCACCTCCTCAAATTCACTCCTCGCAGATCGAACAAAACAAGCCTCTCTCTTTTTCAGCTCTAAACGCAGCGCGTTAGAAAGTGTTGGATAGAGATTGGGAGCTGGAAATGGCTAAACGACATGGAGAAGACGGAAAGGACAATGGCAGAGAGTGGTGAGGAGCGTTAGGGTGAAATGGGAAGAGCAGAAGAAATCTTGGATGACGGAACAACCGTAAACTTCAGCTCTTCTTGCTCTCATTCTCTCACTTAAAGGCTACGTTTTTTCAGTTATTCATTTGGGTTTTAGGTGGATGCCGATCACGAATAAATGTTTAAATTATATTTTTTTAATTAATTAAATATTTAAATTATATTTTTGATTAAATAAGTATTTAATGTTTTATTTCGTAACTTTTTTAAGGTTTAGTCGTCACGGATATTAAACTTTTTTGTTTTTCAATCAAAATTCAATAAGTGGTACTTTTTTTTTTCTGAAATTAAACTTAAAATTAAAAAAATTAAAAAAAATTAAATAAATTACGATTAACCCAAGATTATTACCCAAAATTAAATCCCTTTAACCTTTATTTTTATTTCTCTCCCCTCTTCCTCATCAAAATCCCCCTTTTATTTAAACTCAAAAAGAAACTCTAATCTAATAACGACCATTAAGCACAGAAGCATACTATATCAGACAAACAGACGATCGAAATAGTTGCTTTCATTTGAAAATTCATTCGTTTTGATAATAAAATTAGTTTTCTCAAGTAATCGAAGACGAAACGCCAAAGAATAAAAAGATCTTCAAGAGTGAGTGCAAAGAAAATATTAAAAAAGTAAGTTATTGTTGTTGTTTGTTGCAGTAAGATTATGTTCTTAGTTTCTGCTTTTCTGAACTTAGTACTAATTTCGAATGTTCTTTATATTTGGACAGGTTTTTTTATTCTGACTCAACCCCAAGACATAATATTTGTCGCAGCTTGGCGTTATAGATTCTAAGTTTGACCGAATACAATAAAAATAAACTTATTTTTGTCTTTGTTATAGATTCGTTGTTGAAAAGTAGTGAATTTATTGATTAAATAATTAAAAAATTATGCTAACATGTATTATGTACCAATAAAGAATAAAATTTTGGTCTGCATTTGGTTGATCAACAATAACTAAATTTTATAGTAATGTTTTATGCTTATTGAAGGTAAGTACATATTTGTGTATACTGCTTGGTAAGTACATAACTGTGTATATTGTTTGGTGAGTGTATATATTTGCTTGCTGAGTGATGAGTACATAATTGTGGTATGCATGTTGCTTTGATAAGTACATAACTGTTAATAATTAGTTACTTTATTGGAAAAAGTTTGAACATTTTTTTGTAAGTCTATATTAATAATTGGTTATTTTACTATGTATGTTTCAAATAATTTATTAAATAATTAGTTGAATATTTATCTAATAATTGACCTTAATGAAATGGACTGTTAATTGTACTTATTATCATTATTTTATTTGATGATCCACATTAGGAACACGGATGCAAGTTCTGAAAATGATGACAATAGGCCTAATACGCCTAGTGGCATAGATGCAAGTGCTGGAGGTGGGCATGAGTGTGTTAATTTTGTTGGAGTGATGACATGGTGGATAAGGATAGTTATGAGACCCAAGAGAATAGTGGTGAGTATGACTGGGTAGGTGGACAGTATTTATCTGATGATGATGAGCTACAAGCAACTGGAGCACATTTTAGGGTTGTCAAAAAGAAGATATAAAATAAAATCGTGCAGACAACAGACTTGGAGCCACCCCTTATTTTGAGTTTATTTGGCCAAAATGAGAATGAAGATAGGAATGAAGCAGCTGAAAATGAACCAAATAGAAATGAAGAAGCTGAAAATGAAGTGAATGAGAATGAAGCAAATGGGAATAAAGCAACTAATTTAAGGGTATTAGGTTCAACAAAAAGTGTTGTTGTAGATGGTAGAGAGGCAAATGAAGCAATTTCAGTGGGTTTATGCAGTGGTGAAGAAACTGACTACCTTGGATCTTTAGATGTTGGGAGCTACTAGAAAGATTCAGATGGTGATTTTATTACCAAGAAAACTAGGAAGGTATTTTTTTATTCTTCTACATCTGAACCTAGATTTGAACTTGGTATGATATTTGAAAATCACAACCAATTTAAGGATGCATTATATGCTTATGTAGCTCATAAATTCGATTTCAAGTTTGCATGTAATAGAAAAGAAAAGATTAGGATTGTTTGTAAGGGAAAAGGGTGTTCATTTGTGGTCAATGCATCTTTGGACAATTCTGATAATCACTTTAAAGATAAAACTTTAGTGAATGAGCACCAATGTTCTGTAACCTTTAAAAACACAAGAGCAAATTACAAATTGGTAGGAAAACATTTATTAGCAAGCTTAGGATTGTTCCGGTTGGTGAATATGATGAGGGTTGGTAGAGAGAAGTTAAATACAGAGTTGAACAAACAGTATTGCACTAGAGCCAAGAAGTGGGCTGAAGAAAAAGATAAAGGGTAATATTATACATGAATTTAACAGACTATATAATTATGTTTTGGCTTTGAAGACTGATGATCTAGATGGTAACTTTGATTTAGTGGTAGAGAGACCTACTACTGTTTGACATACCTAAATTTAAGAGACTTTATGTATGCTTTAGTGCATTGAAAGAATGCTATAAGAGGTATTGTAGACCTGTGATTGGAGTAGATGGTTGTTACTTGAAAAGTTCATTAAAATGAGAAATTTTGTCAGCAGTGGATAGGGACAACAACAACCAAATTTTTTCAATTGCTTGGGCATTTGTTGAGATAGAAAATAGAGAAACTGGGGCATGGTTTATGAATCATCTTCAGAATGATTTAAATTTAACAAATGGTAAGAAATTAACATTGCTCAGTGACATGCAGAACGTAAGCACAAAAATAGTACAATTATTTAATTATTTCAAATTTCAGTAATTTTAGTCTGCTAATCATGATTTCTTGAACTTTGTTTGAAAGGTTTGCTTGATGAGGTCCCACTATGCTTACCATATGTAAAGCACATATTTTGTGCTAGGCATATGTATGCCAATTGGAAGAAAGACCACAAAGAGGGTAACCTTCAGTTATTGTTTTGGATGTGTTGCAAGGCTGCAACTCAGCCTCAGTTTCAAAAGCATGCAGATAGAGTTGATAAGTTAAAGGGTAAGTCATATGATGATCTTATGGAAAAGGATTCTAGTCATTGGTCAAAGGCTTCTTTCTTCACTAGATTCAAGTGTGATGCCATTGACACAAAATTTTCTGAGGTATTTATTTATGCTATTATAGGGCCTAGGTTTAAGTCTATTATCTCAATGTTTGAAGATATTAAACACTATGTTATCGATTAGTTGAGCACAAGAAAAATCAATTAGGTGGAAAGGTGAACTTTGTCCTAGGATTGCAAAAAAACTTGAAGAACATAAAGCAAATAGTTCTTTCTGTCATGTCAAATGGAATAGGGCTGATGGGTATGAGGTAAAGCATCATGAGGACCGTTTTGTAGTTGATGTTAGGGGGCTGGAAATGCACCTGTAGAGTATAGGATCTCACAAGAATTCCTTGCCCTCATGTTGTGTGTGTCATTTTGTATAGGGAAGAAACCTTAGAAAGTTATGTGCTTTATTTATACAAGAAAGAAGTTTACCAAGAATTGTACAGTGCTGCCCTTCCAACCATTCCAATTGAAAATATTGAAAAGATAGTGGAATGGGCAAGCTTGATCCACCTTTGAAGAGAAAAATGCTCGAAAGACCAAAACATAAAAGAAAAAGAAAGGAAGGTGAAGTGAAAGGTAAACATAAATTGAGGAAGATAGGAGCAAAGATGAGTTGTAAATTTTGTGGTCTACAAGACATAATGTCAGAACATGTCCAAAGAAAAAGAAAGCCAATGTAAGTTTATATTTTTTATTTATTTTTTCTTATGTTATTTTGGTTAATTTTTCTAATGAATTAATTTTACTTTGTAGGTCCAGAATCATGCAGACGAACCTCCACCAATGGCAACACCCCCTGCTCCATCATCTTTTACACCATATGATCCACCACCCTCAACTAGACCATTTTCTCTATCACCCTCTGTTACACCATCTGCCCCACCAATGCAAAATAGAAGGGCATCTGCTCCACCAATGGTGTTCATGCCAACACCATTTGTGCAAGGGTTTGCTGAACTTGATAAGTTCAATTGTTATACACTGTTTTCACACATTGTTTTAAGTTCATTTATCGTTCATTATTTTAAGTCCAATTGTCATACACAGTTTTCACACACTATTTTCATAAACTGTTTTAAAAGTCTATTTTCATACATTGTTTTAAGTCCAGTTGTCATACATTGTTTTCACACACTATTTTCATACGCTGTTTTAAGTTCAATTGTCTTTGATTTTGTTCAAATTCTACCTCACCAGCTGTCCAGCTACCTACCAAAAAATAGCTTTCTCCCCTAAAAAAAGTAACATCTAATAGGCTACCACTAACATTTAGAGAGCATGTTACACTATATGGGCCAAGAGGAAGAACAATTATGCAAGGACTTGACATATACACAAATGAGGCAACTAGACTACAAATTTTAAATGTAAGATAATTTTTTTTCAAAGATTTAGCAATACATAATGCATGACTAACTATTATGTTATTATTCTATTATTTTCTTGCAGCCAGGGAGACCAAGCCAGGTGTTACTTTCAAGGCCTCACAAAAATGATACTACTGCTTCCAGTAATGCAACATCACCACCTTCAACAATTGCTATGCCTCTTGTTTCTTCTCAGCCTGCTGCATCACAACCACCTTCAGCAATTGTTAGTGTTCCTCAAGAAACAAGACCCCCAAAACTGACCATCAAAAGGCATCTCCCTAAACCTACCATATAGAGACCTTATAATGAGATTGTTGCTTGGTTGTCTTTATGAATTTGGGAAACTGTTTTGTGTTGTTTTTTGTGGTGTTTGAGCTAGTTATCAAAAGGTCATCATTGTCTGACAAACTGTTTAGACAAATGAATCAGTTACCTTGTTTGTTAAGAAACTTTTTAGACATATAATTTTGTGTACCAATGATGTCTCTTCAAACTTGTTCCATGCAAACTTATTTTTATAAGTTATGAATGGTTATTTTGAAAGTCATTGTGTAGATTATTGTGCAGATTTTAGCAAGTTATGAGCGGTTATTTTGTAAGTTGTTGTGTAGAATTTGGTAGCTTATTGTGCAAATTTTGGCAAGTTATGAATGGTTATTTTGCAGATTATTATGTAGAATTTGGTAGCTTATTGTGCAGATTATTGTGAAGATTTTGACAAGTTATGAATGGATATTTTGCAAGTTATTGTGCAGATTTTTTACAAAATGGTTTCAAATGGTGTTTAACTACTAGTCCAGACAAATAAGATTTGTTGCTAGTCAAGACTGTATAATTAAGTGTTCAAATTGTTTTTAACTACCAATGTCCATACACAATCTATAAAAATAACACAAAATGCATTCAAACAAGTTTCATTGCTAGTTAAAGAAAATCCATACACCATCAAGTCAACCATAATTCATACTTAATTTCCTCACAAACATAAGTTGTCTAAAGACCAACTTTAACCAATACATACACAATCCATGAAGTAAAAAGCTATCTTATAGAACAAAGTTTCCTTCCTCCTCTTAGCTGATTTTGCTTTCAATGATCTTACAAGCTCTTTCAATTCTGATTTTCCTATTTCCGATCATCACAATTTCTAGTTCATCTTTCAAATCTTCAACAACATGTTCACTGTATTTTTGCTTATCAAACCACTAAAAAAAGTCACACCTATTTTATGGATAAATATAAATCATAATGAGAACACCCATATTTGAAACATTAAAATTATAATCAAGCAACATTTGTATAGCATATTATTATCAAATTTCATAAAAATACAACATAACCTCTTTCGATTGAGAACACCCATAAAATCTTCTTCCTTTGTTCCAAGGTCGCTTAGAAATACAAATAGGAGTTCTTATTCCATAATCGCAATTCACGAGCTTGACCCGTTATGGGGCTTTGAACATCCAGTTGACATCTTTCACGATTCTTAAGAGTCGTTATCAGATTAGGGTTTCTCTCTGAGCTTAAACAAAAGGGGGATTTTGATGAGGAAGAGAAGGAAGAAAGAAAAGTAGGGGTTAAAGGGATTTAATCATGGGTAATAACCTTGGGTTAATCTTATTTTATTTTATTTTCTTAATTTCAGAAAAAAATAAGTGCCACATGTTGAATTTTGATTGGAAAACAGAAAAAATTTAACATCTTGATGACTAAACTTTAAAAGGGTCACGGAATAAAACGTTAGGCACATATTTGGCTCGAAAAATAGTTTGAGCACCTAACTGAAAAAAGAGCATAATTTGGGCACCAATTTGACGGTTAAGCCCTTTTTATTATATATATTCCTCTTTTTTCATCTTCAAGTCCAAAATTTTGCTTTCTTCCCTATTGACCTTCCATCTTATTCAGGTTAGCATGAGTAAAACTTAACTCGACTAGAAAAAATCAAAATTTTCGACTCAATTTAAAACGAAAAAACTTGACTTGTCTTGACCCGACTCGAAATTTTAAAAATTCAGCTTGACTCGAAAAAATTTCAAATAAAAATTTGATTTGTAAATAGAAATTCGAATAACTCAAAAAAATTTAAAATAAAAATTTGATTTGTAAAATAGAAAGTCGTTTAAATTTGAATCAAATTGTACTATAACATGATAAATAATTAAATTTGTACAAGAACTCGAAAATTCAACTTGAATAAAAAACTCAAATAAAGTTTGCGTTGCAAACTATGACCCGTCAACCCGAATAACTCAAAAAATTTTAACTTGACTCGATCAAACGCTCACCCCTAATTAAGGTCTGGAGTGCATCAGTCACTTAATTTTAGCCACCAATACGTAGGATTTAAGAATTAAATCATAATAATTTCAATTAGAATCAAAACCTAACTTTATGTGATATTTTATTCATTTTATAATTAACAAACAATGATCGAGTAAATAAAATTCAATCTTTTATCATTTTTAATATAAAATAGGCTTAATTGTAAAAAATGTGGCCAACCTATAAATTTTTCAGTATGGCGCCTAACGGTTTTTTTCGGGCCACTTTAGTGCCTAACGTTTTATTTTGTAACTCAAATTAGGTTTTTCCGCGACAGATGTTAAAATTTTCCGTTATCAAATAAAAACACGACACATAGCATATTTATGGTATTTTTTTAATTTTTAATTTAAAAAAAATAAAAAAATCCTTACTTTTATAAAAATAACCCAAAATCTTTAATTTCTCTAAACCCCCAAACCATAAATCCCCAAATTCCCCCTTCCACCACCAACTCAACCACTAGCGGCCATTCTTGCCTTCGTCGGCCCTTCACGACTGAAAGTCCCATCATCCCGTTGTTGAAAATCGGTGAATGAATCATCGGTTGCCCCGTTGATGAACATCCAAAAATGAAGGCAACACTGATTGTGCTTCTAACCGACGACGAGAGGGTGGGGAATGTTGAACAGTGAGGTACCCGACACTTGGGTGGCGAAAGATGAATCGCCGATGTGTGAGGGATGGCGGAAAATGTGTGAGATGTGATTTGAGGTTTGATTGAAAGAAATTAAAATTTTGGAGTTTTTAAGAAGTTCATATTTTGAAAGAAATTTATAAATTAAATAAATAAAAAAGCAAGACACATACTATGTTATAATTGGATAAGAAAAATTTTTAACGACCGTTGATGGAAAAACCTGATTTGAGTTACGAAATAAAACGTTAAGTACTAAAGTGACTCGAAAAATAAGTTAGACACCAAACTGAAAAAGTATAAATTAAGAACTTTTTGACTATTAAGCTTATAAAAAAGTGCAAAAAGATCGAAAGAAAACCAACCCAAATGACAAAGTCCAGGTGGATAGTGGTTTTTAATAATAACAAAACCCATTTTTTAAACCAAACCGCCATCCCTACAATAATATTGTTTGAACTGAGATTTCATTTGTCGATTTTGTTTTATGATCCATCGTGTAACACCCCCTACCCCGGGTTAGTAGCAAACCGGCTCGGGAGCGTTACCAAGCAAGAACATTACATTACAAGCAAGAACAAGGCAAGAATAGATTAACTCATCCCTATTAGACGAGTTACTTAACTAGCAAGCAACCAAGCATACTAAACTTATCAAGCAAGCAATCTCATATTTTGTTTACAAGTCATTATAGGTTACTACTTTAACAATTCCATTAACTACATCATATCACTATCATTCGAATGGCCTAAGTATACAAACATGCTTCCATTTCATTTCATTGTTCCTTATATTGATACACATAACATCTCATACCTAAATTTACTAAACATGATTGTTGAACATACAATTGCATGTAACTTGTTTCCAAACAGCTATACCATTCGACATTCACCATACAAACACATAACAACACCTACAACATGGTTTATTCTCACAAGTGACCATATCAATCCACAAGGCATTCAAATAGCAATATAAGCTAGATCAATCACTTGAACATTCCATATATATATTCATATATACGCAACAACTACTTATACATTACATAAAATTTGAGTTCAATACAACTTGTTTCACAATGTCAACCAAGTTCATAACATAGTAGGCCCATTCAAGAACACATATATACAAGTATTCAAGTATTCAAAATGCATGCACTAGTTCACTAGATACAATCTAAGTGCCACCAACTAGGGGAGTACAAAACAAGTATGAACCATACTTTAGCTATGCTTGTGTCTTGCTTCGAGCTCAAGAAATCAGGCTTCAAGATCAAGCAACGATCAAATCCTTTATCTTGTGGTTGGGAAGAATGAAAACAAGAGTGATAAGTACAAGAATGTACTTAGTGAGGTAGTAACTAGTTCTAACCATTTATCATGTTATTTAGCCATTTATCAAGTCTACTTAACTAAAGTTTATAAGCATTTCAAGTCAATCAAGAATCACAATCACCAAGCTTGTATATCATTCGAACAATCTAACAAGCAATAGGCATGAATTATATCTTATTAGAGTAACAAGGCAAGCAATACCAAGAAATATGTTATCTAATCATTCGAATGGTATACGTTTACCAAGTAAATCAAGTTGACATACCAAATATCGAACATTGCATGATTTACATGTCAAGCAACAATACATCTCATATCAAGTCTCAAGCAATTCATGCTTCCATGACAAGTAACATACAATTCATGGCTTTCATGTCAAGTAACATTCATTATATAACTTTCAAGACAAGTAGCATGTATTATAGGATTGTTATTTCATTTGTTATCATTTAAACAACCCCCTTGGTACTTAGTTTTTATAGGTAATCGAGTCTCCAACCAACTGTCGCCACAAGATGCACCGTAGTGCTGGTCAACCCTCCTACTGTCACCAAAGACCACATACATACCCTCCGTCTGTCGCCAAATAGGGGCCTTAGCCCTGGATCGTAGTCCACCTTGACACAATGAGCTCTAGACTCTAAGGCATGCCCTTCTACCTAATCCAACTAGCTACCAAGGTTGTTCGATTTTAGTCATTTATACAAGTATTTCAAGTTCAAGATCATGTCAAGTATTCAACAAGTTCATTATATACTAGGCCCTTAGGCCAATTGAGCCATAGCTCACATATCATGTAATTCTCATGTGTTCATTTCATCAATTTGGGGTAACATTTCAAGCAATTTCTTTAAGTATTCGATCTCATGCTATATCACACATACAAGCACCAATATTACCACTTAAACATGCTTAGATCGATTATACAAGAATTCAAGGATGTGATCAAATTTCATGCATTACATTAATCATACTTCCCTTATTAGGCCAAGTCCATATTAGGTCTATTTAAACATTACAAGAATGTAGACATGAATGCATTGGTTAGGACCTAGTCCTAACCCTAGAAATAACTACACTTACAATACTCCCCAAGCTAGCTAGTCTTGGATCCACACTCATTTGTTCTTAGCTTTAGGATGTTCCACCATTTCCTCTTCCACCAAGTTCACTCCTGGTTCTAACACATTACACAAGTAAATACATATTAAAACAAGTTCACATAATCATTCAACCAAGGAAATATTACTAGTACACAACATATACAAATCTGACAGCATGTTCATATATATTCTTTACTACACATAACTACACTTGTCTACACTCTAATTCATGTAAAACAGGGTAGTAACCTCTGTCCCAAAACTGTTTGCAAAACAGTTTACCAAATTGTATACAAAACTGTGTATAATTACCTAAACTGCTGCTACCAGGCAACATGTACTCTGCTCACTTAAACATGCATAACTTTTATTCTTTACGTCAGAATTTCAATTGGTTTACACCGTTGGAAAGCTAACTTATTTGTATTTCTAACCATATAGGCCTTGCATTTTAATTATTTGCCAATTAATACAGTTTTAACTTAAAGACAAGGCAATTTACAACACTGGACAGTTTGCACTGTCCCTAGTGTTTCTTCTCTAAAATTCATTCTACAATCCAGAAGTCAGTTCTGTTTTCTCTTAATAAATTTAGACATGTTAAGGCATTGTCCATAAAAATTTCAGCCTTAAATTCCATTTATACAATTTATGGTGATTTTTCAAAGTTACTGCCCAGAATAAAGTATTCTGGGCAAATTACAGTAGTTTAAGTTTCTAGCTTCATAATTCATCTAAACAAGATTCTAACATTGTAATTCAACTTATTTTCATGTTCTTACATGTCTAGGTCAGTCCAATTCACCTATAAATGTGCTTATAACAGGGCATTATAGTGCTATGTTCAATTTGATCCATTTGATCAACAACATTCCTCTAATTCACCATTTGAGCAGTCCATTACCTAGCTTTAACTAATCCAATTATATGCATTCATTTTCCAGCAAGATATTTACTCTATTCAAGTCTCAATTCATCTAACAACATGATCAAAATAGGGTATTATATACAATTAGCATGTTTACACATTTTTACCTAGCAAAACAGTCCCTATTCTCAATTTCCAGCAACCATACACATTCTGTTTAGCAATTTGGCTACTAACACTCACAATTTCAAGTACCATTAGAAGCTAACATCATCTTATCATGCATAACAATCATCCTATTAAATTTAGGCAACAAGAAACATGAATTAAAGATGGTCTATGAAGCTTTCTATAACATGTAGGAATCAAGCATTTTACCTTCTCCTAAGCTAATTTGATCAAAGCTGAATCAAGAAACATGAATTAAAGATGGTATATGAAGCTTTCTCTCCTCCTTTCTCTCTAAAAAATTCGGCTATGGTGGATGAAGAGGATAACAAAATTTTGTTCTTCATTGCCCACCTTGTTGTCGTGAGTCATAACTCACAAGGCACATGTTCTCATCAAATGAGAACATGTGTCTAGGCCTTAAATTTTAATTCAATTTACATGCAAACTCTAGAGCTTTGCATGTTCACATTTCCATCTTCCATTTAAGCCTTCTAGTTTTAATTTCAATTCAATTTGGTTCTAATTTCATTTATTTGATCTTAAAGATAGCTAATGTTCTTTCTTCTTTAATTTGATTAGCACATAATTCAATTAGTCTATATCTTAGATAGTGGTAACCTTCCTAGGCCAAGTTTAGGGTGTTACACATCGATTAAATCAAGAGGAATCATATTTAAATCCTCGGTTGACATCAATGTCGAGTTTGTTGTATGAAAAACCTCATCCCTCTTCCCAAATTTGAGTTTAAAATAAGTTTGAATCTAAAACCAAACTTGAAAATAATCCCAAGCCTAACATAATAAAAAAGTTTAAAACCAAAAGTGACCCGGACCTAAAATTAATCCTAATTCACTGAATTAAGAGCTCCAAATCTCTTAAACATGATCGCTAGTCCAGTAGTTTAAATTCTAATATTGTAAATGAAACAAATTGGATTGGATGATAACTCTCATAACAAGCCTCTACAATATTTGAACCGAATTAATGAACTAATTCGTCTAGTACCAATGCTTACAAAAAAAACAATGCAAGTAATTTTAAACCCAAAAAATCAAGATATCACACTGAATAACAATGAATATCCTACTACAAGTATGAGTAACAATACTTTTGCACACTCATCATAGAATAAGTAAACTCCATGCTAATCCTAAAATCGAAAGTTCTATCGTATAAGTGTAGTGGCAAAAATTCATCATAGAATATCACAGCAGGGTTAGACAGTTTAATTAGGTAAAAGACTAGGTGAGTAACATATGCAACTATCATGAGATAAAATGAATGCAACTAACTATGGAACAAACAAACCCCCCAAACTCGAGAGAAGCATTGTTCTCAATTCATGCAAAAATAAAACAAAATAGAATAAAAAGAAAATGAGATGCAAATAAGTTAGTCGGTGAGGTCATCACCTGGTATGACTAGTTTTCTTCAAGCCATTGCTTTGGTCTGTTTTCCGGCTCATGGTGGTTGTTGTCGTGGTGCATTGGGAACTGTTATTTTTGCAACCTCATCTCCCATTTCATTGTCTTTTGCGGCTGATTCGAGGTTAAAAGCTTTGCGCTTCGATCACAATCGTGATGGTGCGGCCGCGGAAACTTCATCGATGCCGAAATGGAATCATCTGAATCTTGGGTATAGTCTTGAGATTCTCGGCCATGGTGGTTTGGTTCTTGATTGGAAAAGAAAAAGAACAAGCAAAGAAAACTTAAGAGTTCAAAGATGATGAAAGAGTAAAGGAAAAAGATAGAATATATGGGAAAGTGATGGGTGTTGAATCCGTCAAAAATAATACCTACTTGTTCTTTGGATTTATGGTAGCGGCAAGTAGGGTGATTCCCACAGAGAGTGGTTAAGAGGTTAAATTCACAAGTAAAGCAATTAAAGTAAAAAGGGTTTTGTGTTTGATTTGAAGAAAACAATTGAAGTAAGGAAGAAATCAATATAGGTTGGAACTCTAATCAAGGTAAAACTTGGAATATTAAATCAAGGATTTAGATCATTGACCCATAAAAGATAAATCAACATCAATTTCAAATAGATTGGTTTTAGATTAGATGAATACCACCAAATAACCCAATCTCTTCTAAGTTAGATAATCAATTAAATACCATTAAAAGATTAACTCTTATTATCAAGATTAAATCCCTAGATACCACTAAAGAATTATAATCTATCAAATAGCATTAATGATCTTTAAGAGACCCAAAGCGCATATTCTTCCTAAGCATGAACCAGTTAACTTACTAAGAACATGAATTCATACATTTAGAAATCGAACCCGGATTTCTTTACCACTTGTATTAAATACATCGAATTGGTAGTAGCATATATTTAACCAAACACACACATAAAGATGAAGCACAAAAGATATGAAAATACTTGAATGAAGATGAAGATAATTAGGGAATAAGAAATCTCACTAAAAGCTTGAAATAATATCCTTTTAACTACACTTGACTAGAAAGAGGGGTTTAGCCACTCATGGTGGTCGGCGGTAACAAGAAGAGGGAGAAGGTTTGTTCTAACTTAGGGTTTGGATACTTGGTTAATTCTCTTCACCCTTTGATATCTATTTATAGGTAAAAATAAAGGAAAAGACTTTACGTTAAATACAACAACCCTAAACTACTCTAATTATGATAAAAGTAGAAGTCCACTTGTAGTAGGATTGCTTATCCTCCAAGTCAGAAAGTCAGACTTGCATCATGCCCATGCCTTATTTCGCAAGTGCTACTGGTTTTGCGTGAAGGATTTCCCAATGATGCCAAAATGGTGCTAAAACTGGGCTTTTACATATGAAACGTCTTTAAGGCCCAAAGATACATGCAAAACCAAATAAAAACCGAAATAAGGGCTTTAGATAGATTAATGTGCTTAAACATAGGATTTAATATATGAAAAACATGCAAATATATGTCTTATCAGAAAGCTTAATGGTTGAGTGAAATTGTGATAGAAGTGATGGAGGGAGAGCAAATCAATGGGAAAAGAAAAGAAATGAAGAAAACGATGGGATTGGGTGGACTAGTTGGTTAGGGTAGAATAAGACGGAAAGAATTTTGGTGGAGTTGAACATTTCATTTAAATGAATTCTATCCTAAGCACAACTCATTCTCTTAAACTCTGGTCATAAAATTCAAACAAAACAAAAGGATAAATATTAAATAAAGATAAAACTAAATAAAAAAATGATAAAGGATAAAGATAAATATCAAAACAAAATAAAGATAACAACTAAATCAAATAAAAAGAAATGATAAAACCTAGAATTTAAAAATAACAAAAAATAAATAAAAAAAACTAAAAATAACCAAAAATAATAAATTAAAAATAAAAGTTTGAAAATTAAAAATTAAAAACTCTTAGGAAGAGCATTTTCATGAATCTCCTAAGGTTACAGCCTCTTATCGCACAGAATAGGTGCATCGTTGTAATCCATCAAACGTTTTCTGTTATCTTGCCTTGGCAACATCTTCCTTGCGCTTGCCATGGCAAGTAGTAACTTCTTATCTAAAAATTTATCTTGGGTCTTTCGGTTCATGCATTTCTTGTGCCGCTCCAAGGTGCCGATCAACCTATTTCCCTACTTAGATTGCAACTCAAAAGTCAATGTCACGATCAAGGTGTTATCCTTTCCCAAATAAGCATAACTCGATTGCCCTGGTAGTGAATTTAACTTTAAAGTGGGTGGTTGCTCAATTGAAATCTTAGGGGAGCTAATTTCCTTACTTGGATAGTCAAGAAATTTGGAACTTTTACCCGGTTGACTCACAATCTGATTCACTTCTTGTTGGGCTACTTCGTCTGGCTCTTCATCCTCAATGTTCTCAGATTCAGATTTGATAGTCAAATAGTGATCATGCTAATATGTCTCGAGCTCTGCATCAATGAAATCAACATTATGAAATTCCTCTAGGTTATCTACGTATTTGAGTACTTTAAAAACGTTGAGTGAGACTTGCTGCTCATTCACCCGCATCGTGAGTTATCCTTTCTTGACATCGATCAGTGTTCTCCCCGTCTCTAAGAATGGTATTCCAAGAATAACAGGTGTGAACGCATTCGCTTCACACTCTACAACAATAAAGTCAACGGGAAAAATAAATTTATCCACTCTTACTAAAATATCTTTGATTTTCCCCCTCAAGTTGTATGTAGGATCTATCAGCAAGCTGCAGCATGACTGTAGTGGGTCTCGCCTTTCCTATGCCTAGTCGTTGGAAAATAGATTTTGGCATAAGGTTTATGCTTCCTATAAGATTGCATAACGCCTTTCCAACATAGTGATTGCTGATTGTACAAGGTATTGTAAAACTCCCAGGATCTTTTAGTTTGGATGGCAATCGGTTGTGCAACATTGCCATACATCCCTCTGTCATTGCTACTATCTCAAACTCTCCTAGCATAGTCTGCTTAGAGACAATGTCTTTAAGGAACTTAGCATAGTTCGACAATTTATTGCTTCAACCAACGGCAAGTTGATATGGACTTGCTTCAAGATGTTAAGGAATTTCTAGAACTAGTAGTCATGTTTCTGTCTTTTTAGCCTCTGTGGGAATGGTGGTTGTATTTAGATTTCCTTGTCTTTCTCATCTGGTTTAGAATTCTTGGTTGGACTTGCCTCGGCAATTGGACTTGCCGTTGCAATTGCTGAAGGCTCATCATCAATGCTTGCTGAGGCATTTTTGCTAGATACATCTTTTTGGATAGGGGATTGCCCAATTGGTTGATTGCTCTCCTTAGGTTGGGTGGGTTCATCAATTGACTTTTGTCTAATGCTTCAAAGCTGCTCCTTTACTCTGTATTTTCACCTCAGTCCTGTTAATAAAATCGTTAGTCTCTTTCATGAAATTACTGGTCTCAGCCATATAAGATTCTGTTAGAGTATGCCCAAAGACCAATCATAAGATGATTGTAAATGACATTTGTTTTACCTTGTTTATTCATAAAGAGGCATTGCCATTATTATTTTCAGTTACAATTCTGCATGCATAAATAAACTGAATTATAATAAATCCTTAGAATAATATAGTTATTCTAAAATGTACTTAGTTGAGTATTATTATGAGCATGGATAACAATAATGCATTAAGACTAATATGTAGTTGATTGATGACAAAGTGTTGTCATTGACATGGAGATGTCAAAATCAATACATAAGTATGTGTTAGAGAATGACATACTGGACTGACCCGCTATGAGCATGTTTCTTGGATTATTATGTGACAGTTACAACATTGCTCATAGTGATAACTACATATATGATCCTTAGACTTGAGATCATCATTATCTCAACATCGTGGGTGACATATTTTGATACGGTCAAACATGTGGCATAACTGACTACACTATAAAGACTGATATTGAATATGTCGCAATCTATGTAGTGGAATATAGTTGATCAAGATAGGATTTGTCCCTCCTACACTATAAAGACTAGAAATTCATGGTCATGCTCGAATAAGTTGATATGAGATATCATAGTTATTCGTTTATAATAGTTTACTCAAGATATCAAGAAACATTAGATGGACTATGCAAGTGTGAATGTTCCATGGCTTGTGTCCAATCTAGATATAAAAGACAAAAGGATGTAATACATAAATAGAGTTAATCATGAAAAGGTTATGTCAAATCATGATTTCTTGTAACTTAGGTGACAATGACATATTGCTAGATGTCACTTATTGTTTGTAATATTAGAAATGTTCTAATATTTACTACTAATGTTACATGAACCTATAGGGTCACACCCACAGTTGAAATGAGCATATATTAAACGAATTATATATGTACAAATTTGTTGTACACGGATTTAGTTAAATTAATATATATTTGATATATATAATTTAACTATTGGGTAAATATTAAAAGAAAAATAATTATTGTAATTACGACTCTTTTAATATATAAATAATATAATTCGATTTAAATCAATATATATATATATATATATTGAAATCCTAATTAAGTTGAATTGGGATTATATATTTAATATATATATTGAAATCCTAATTAAATTTGAATTGGGATTATATATATTTAATATATATATTGAAATCCTAATTAAAGTTGAATTGAGATTATATATATTTAATATATATATATATATATATTAAAATCCTAATTAAAGTTAAATTGAGATTATATATATTTAATATATATATATTGAAATCCTAATCTGAGTTGAATTAGGATTACAAAGGCTATATAAAGGCATGAGAGATCCAGTAGTCATTAATTCTTTTTGGGAAAAACCCTCTAAATAGTTTAGAGAGTTTTTATATGCTCGTTCCCTTTTAAATGATTTAAAGAGTTTTTATATACTCGTTTCAACTGGGTGAACTACATAGAGGTCGGAGCGTTATTGTTGCGGCTTAAGAATCGACATCGTAGAATCGTGATTGAATATCTATCTCCTCCAAACTCAAAATTCTAGATTTTAAACAAGTAATTCTTCACCCTTATTCACCCCGATTTGTTCCTCGTACATGAATCTTTGGTGGTAATCGCCGGATAATTTTTCCGCTGTGCCATGTGGTGTACCGGCGTAACCCAACAGTGGTATCAGAGCCACTTGTATGATACGGATTAGAGGTTTTAATTTCTTGGGTGATGTAATTGTATGAGATACATGTTATTTTTGATTTACTTAACGAATATATGATATTTGTATGAGCAAATCTATTCAATCACGGTTTATCTGTTAATCCAGTTAAAAGATGTTCATAAGATTAATGATTAAGAGTTAATCATCAGGATCTTTTTCGACAGGGTTTGAAATATTATATGTTAATTGTTAACATATTCAATATGGAGTTTTAAGGTTTTAGATGTTAAGTGTTAACATACGCGGGTTATAGTTATATATTAGACTAATGGTTAGTTTATAGATTTCGTACGGGAAAGTAACAAGAGTTGTTCCAGTAAAAACCTCATAGATCTTAAAATCCTAAAAAATGCGATAATGTTGATAAAAGTTATCAAACCGTGAGGTTTTTACACAGCAATTAAGATGCTGATCTTAAAAAAAATCTATGTCGCTGACTGGGTAGGGGTAACCCCGCCAGCAGCTACAAGCCCGTTGAAACCCCGCAAGGGGCTTGACCCTTGCGTAGGAACAATCTAGAAAGACCTCCATTACAAATACGGCCTGCGTGTCGTGTCTTTCTCTACTTCTATTATAATTCTCTTCTCATCTTACTCCTTCGTATGTAAAACGAGTTTCTAAAATTATAATCTATACGAAGAAACATAGACCAGAGGAATAGAAGTGTGGGCCGACAGAAAGATGCTTGAGAAGTGTCTTTTTTTATCCTTAGAATAATTTGGTTCTCCCATTGGCTTGAGACGGGCCACCTTAGGATATGGGCTATAACTATTGAATTCATATTTACTGCTTTTCATGTATATAATAAAATGAATGTATGAGATGCATGTTAGTTAATTGATAAGATCAAATGTTAAATGGTGAGATAATATTCACAAAAAGCTTCATATTTAATTAAAATTAGTCATCCAATATTAGCCCTCGTTAAAACCTTGATCGATACTATGTAGGTTTTGCCAAAGCAAAATACTTAGATCTATCTTGGTTAAACGCGAAGAATAAGCAAGTGATATTCAGTGGTAGTAATATTGGTTAAACTAGGTTGTTCTAATAAGATTAGAAACCTAAAGACTAATGATTGTTTAAGAACTTTGGTGATTGAAAAACAATACGAAAGTGCATGTCTAGGATTGGTTCTTTGAAAGACTTGGTATTTAAGCGTGCCCAATACACCACCTCTATTTTCATAAGTTACCTACCTGGTGCACTATTCATTATTGTTCTTTCTATTAGACCATATGAACTTTTGTTTTGGACAAATAATTGTTCATCAAATATAGGAATTACATGAGATGTAATTAGCAAGTGTTGCTTACCTAAATAATTGAATTCTAGGAGTAAAGCCAAAGTTGACTTAGAATGAAATGAAATATGGATTTTTACCCACTAGAAATACTTTTAGCAAGTTTTTCGATTTTGAGGGTTTTTAATAGTGGGAATGTTATTATTTTATAAACATGAGAAATAGGTACTTATAAAATATATTTTATTGTTGTAGACTTATTATACAAATCTGTTATCATTGTGATCGGTCCTTGAGAAGGACAAGTTAAACGGTGTAAACTACCTTGACTGGTCAATGGAAGAAAAAATGTTTCCATTAATAATATGACATGTCATTGTAAAAGGAACTGCTCCATTTATCTTGAAAAGTCAAGAAGGTACATGAAAGCGGAGCGTCCACCTCGAATATTTATGTTATTGATATTAATTTATCAACACCTACTTATTGGGTATTGGATACCAGTTGTGGTTCTCATGTTTGTACATCTGTATAAGGACTACAAAGAGTAGAACTCTAAGAAAAGAAGAGGTGGACCTATGGTTTGGAAATGGAGCAAGAGTTGTTGCATTAGTTATAGGAACATATACTTTATCGTTACCTAGTGGACTTAATTTATGTTTAGAGGATTATTATTTTGTGTCTAGTTTGACTATAAAAAAACATCATTTCAATTTCTTGTTTAGACAAGATTGGTTTTGAGATAATTATTAAGAATAATTATTGTTCTTTTATCTCGATAATATTTTCTATGGTATGACACAATTATTAAATGGCCTCTATATTTTGAATCAAGAGAATTCCATTTACAACATAAATGCAAAAAGATCAAAACAAATGACTCTAATCAAACTCTTCTTTGGCTTTGTCAATTGGGTCACATAAGTGAAAAACGCATTTCAAAACTTCATAAAGATGAATTTTTTGATTCATTTGTTTTTGAACAACTTGATGTATTCGAGCCTTGCTTATTGGGAAAATGACCAAAGTTCCTTTTAATGGTAAAAGTAAGCGAGGAAGTGATTTATTGGGATTAATACATAGTGATGTATGTGGACCAATGAATACACAGACCAAAAAAGGGTTTTCAATACTTTATTACTTCCACAGACGACTTCTATAGATATGGGTACATTTACCTAATGTATGATAAATCTGAAGCCCTTGAAAAGTTCAAGGAATTTAAAAATGAAGTATAAAACCAACTAAGAAAAAGAATTAAGGCTCTTCGATTAGATCAAGGAGGAGAATACTTAAGCTTGGAGTTTGGTGACCTTCCTAAGGAATGTGGGATTGTCTCACACCTCCTAGTACTCCACAATGGAATAAAGTTTCTGAACAGAAGAAACCGAACACTGTTAGACATGGTTCAATCAATGATGAGTCACGCTAATCTTCCAGTTTCTTTTTGGGGACATACGCTAAAACATATCTACTTTCACACTAAATCGTGTTCAATCTAAATTAGTTCAAAAAACACCATAGAGATATGGATCGAGAAACGTCCTAGTATGTGTTTTATGAAAATTTGGGGATGCGAAACTTATGTTAAACATAAGATGTCTACAAAGCTCAAACCTAAATCTCATAAATGTAATTTTGTGGGTTATCCTAAAGAGACTAAAGGATATTATTTCTACAATCCTACCGAGAACAAAGTGTTTGTTTCTCAAACATGAATCTTCCTAGAAAAATAATTTGTTTTCCGAAAAGGAAGTAGGAGAAATATTGAACTCAATAAATTTTGAGATCAACCACATATCATTGAACAAGAGATTGAACAAAAACAAGTTCCACAAGTTGTTGAGGAACATTCAACAGTTTTAGAAACACAACCACTGCGAAGATCTTTGAGAGAATGAAATATGCCTGAGAAATATGGATTTCTTGTCACATTGCATGGTGATGTTCTCTTCATGGATCAAGATGAGCCTAGGACTTATCAAGAAGCAGTGACGGGCCCAGACTCTGAGAAATGGCTAGAGGCCATGAAATTCGAGATGGATTACATGTTAGAAAACCAAGTTTGGACCTTGGTAGACCCACCTCTAGGGGTTAAGCCCATAAGGTGCAAATGGGTTTTCAAAAAGAAAATCGACATGGATGGTAATATACAAACATAAAAAGTGCGATTAGTCGCTAAGGGTTTTGGTCAAATTCATGGTATAGACTATGATGAAACCTTTTCACCTGATGCTATGTTTAAATCCATCCAGATCTTACTTGTGATAGCTACATCTTATGATTATGTGATATGGAAAATGGATGATAAAACTGCTTTCCTTAATAGAAAACTAGATGAGGATGTGTACATGACACAACCTAAAGGTTTTGTCAATCCAAAAGATGGGGAAAAATATGCAAGCTACAAAGGTCCATTTATGGATTGAAGCAAGCTTCTCGAAGTTGGAATCTTCGTTTTAACGATGCAATGAAAGAGTTTGATTTTATCAAAAATGAAGATGAGTCATGTGTTTTCAAGAAAATTAGTGGGAGCACTGCCATATTCTTGGTAATATATGTGGATGACATACTGATAATAGGAAATGACATATCTAGCTTATAGTTTGTGAAAACTTGGTTAGGAAAATGTTTTTCCATGAAAGACTTGGGTGAGGCAACCTACATATTAGGAGTCAGGATCTATAGAGATGGATCAAGATGACTTCTAGGACTGAGTCAAAATACATACATAGAAGAAGTACAGAAATGATTCAATATGGATGAATCCAAAAGAAAAGGGTTCTTACCTATGAGACATGAAATTTCACTCTCGAAGGAAATGTGTCCTACAACATCTTAAAAAAGAGAACAAATGAGTAGGATTCCATATGCTTCAACAATTGGATCTATCATGTATGCCATGTTATGTACTCGTCTAAATGTATCATACGCTTTAAGTATGACAAGTCGATACCAGGTAGATCTCGGTGAAGGTCACTGGGTCGCAGTTAGAAACATCCTTAAGTACTTAAGAAGAACTAAGGATACATTCCTTATACATGAAGGTGAGGAAGAGCTAAGTATAAAAGGTTATACTGATGTCAGCTTTCAAACTGATAAGGATGATTCACGATCGCAATCGAGTTTTGTGTTAAACCTTAATGGAGGCGCTATGAGGTGGAAAGGTTCAAAGCAAGATATAGTAGCTAATTCTACAACAGAAGCTGAGTACATTGTAGCATACAATGCTGCAAAAGAGGGTGTTAGGATCAAGAAGTTCATATCTGAACTAGGGGTTGTGCCAAGCATTTTGAATGTTATAGATCTACGTTGTGATAACAACGGATCCATCACACAAGCAAAGGAACCCAGATCTCACCACGATCCAAACACATACTTAGGTGTTATCGTCTCATTCGAGAAATCAAAGATCATGGAGATATGGAAATATGTAGGGTACCAACAAATGATAACATTGTCGATCCACTGACAAAGCCTCTGACGTAGCAGAAGCTTGATCGTCACACTAAGTCACTTGGTATTAGATATATGAGTGATTGGTCTTAGTACTAGTGGGAGATTGTTAGAGTATGCCCAAAGACCAATCATAAGATGATTGTAAATGAAATTTGTTTTACCTTGTTTATTCATAAAGAGGCATTGCCATTATTATTTTCATTTATAATTCTACGTGCATAAATAAACTGAATTATAATAAAGTCCTTAGAATAATATGGTTATTCTAAAATGTCCTTAGTCGAGTATTATTATGAGCATGGATAACAATAATGCATTAAGACTAATATGTAGTTTATTGATGACAAAGTGTTGTCATTGACATGGAGATGTCAAAATCAATACATAAGTATGTGTTAGAGAACAACATACTGGACTGACCCGCTATGAGCATGTTTCTTGGATTATTATGTGACAATCACAAAATTGCTCACAGTGATAACTACATGTATGATCCTCAAACTTGAGATCATCATTATTTTAACATTGTGGGTGACATATTTTGATACGGTCAAACGTGTGTCGTAACTGACTACACTATAAAGACTTATGTTGGATATGTCACAATCTATGTAGTGGAATATGGTTGATCAAGATAGGATTTGTCCCTCCTACATAATAGGAGTAATATCGTAGGCCACTTGATTGAGTGAGACTAGAAATGCATGGCCATGCTCGAATAAGTTGATATAAGATATCACAGTTATTTGTTTATAATAGTCTACTCAAGATATCAAGAAACATTAGATGGACTATACAAGTTTGATTGTTCCATGACCTGTGTCCAATCTAGATATAAAGGACAAAATGATGTAATACATAAATAGAGTTAATCACGAAAATGGTATGTTGAATGATGATTTCTTGTAACTTAGGTGACAATGACGTATTGCTAGATGTCACTCATTGTTTGTAATATTAGAAATGTTCTAATATTTACTACTAACGTTACATGAACCTACAGGGTCACATCCACAGTTAAAATGACCATATATTAAACGAATTATATATGTACAAATTTATTGTACACGGATTTAGTTTAATTAATATATATTTGATATATATAATTTAACTATTGAGTAAATATTAAAAGAAAAATAATTATTGTAATTATGACTCTTTTAATATATAAATAATATAATTCGATTTAAATCAATATATATATATATTGAAATCCTTATTAAGCTGAATTGGGATTATATATATTTAATATATATTGAAATCCTAATTAAAATTGAATTGGGATTATATATATTTAATATATATTGAAATCCTAATTAAAGTTGAATTGAGATTATATATATTTAACATATATATATATTGAAATCCTAATTAAGTTGAATTGAGATTATATGTTTAATATATATATATTGAAATCCTAATTAAGTTGCATTGGGATTATATATATATATATATATTAAAATCCTAATTAAAGTTAAATTGGGTTATATATATTTAATATATATATTGAAATCCTAATCTGAGTTGAATTAGAATTACAAAGGCTATATAAAGGCATGAGAAATCTAGTAGTCATTAATGCTTTTGGGGAAAAACTCTCTAAATAGTTGTAGCGATGTCCATTTCGCTAAAAAATAGGGTTTTCGAAGTGTTTGTGGTTTTTCGGATATAAAATGTTTATTCCGTGAGTGGTTTTAAAAATCTACGTTTTATTTAGAAATTGGAGTCGCCACCAGCCACTTAGGTAGGCCGGACAAAATAAAACTAGAGATTTTTGAACATGTTGGGTTCGGGAGTCGGTTACGGATGGGGAAGGATTAGCACCCCCACACCGCTCAAAATTGGTACTTTAATAATTACTGCTTTATTAATATTAGACTTTCCAGATTAAAGTGACGATTAATTTAAAATTTGGTTATAAGTGCGGGTAAATTTTAAAGGCCCCGTTATCCGAGAGTAAACGCCCAACCACTATCACTACGCCTGATACTGGCCCCGTTTAAGCTCAGATAAAAAGACACTGCATTGACATTATATATTTCGATATGCAATCTTAGTGAGCGAAACATAAAATACGGCAAATAATTCAAATACAATAAAAATAAATATTAACATAATAGAATATTAATATAACATAAGTAAAATACCAATCTAAACATACATATATATATACCATGAACAAGAGAATTAACATACAAAAAAAGCATGATATCACAAAAACATATGTTGTAAAACATAAATACATATGTAATACGAGAAAAAACATACATGAAAGCATAAAAACATACTAAAATGCAAACACACTCAAAGAGAATAAAATAGGCTAAACGTTTAGAATACGAGTAAACAAGCTAACGGCTATATTAACATAACACTATACAAAAACGAGCATGAAATAAAGAGGTGACAATAACATATATAACACCTATGTAAAAGACCACAAATCATATTAATGCATAAATATTAAAACCTAACTACTTTGAAACAAAATAATAAACAACAATAAGGGACTGGAATGGAATAAAATCAAAATATAAGGCTTATAACTCAAAAAATGAAACGACATTTAGGGATCTAATCAAGAACCCGATAAAACTTATGGGGACTAAAGCTGTAAATAACCCATGCGGCAAGCTCGAAATGGAAAGTTAAAAAACGCGGAGGTCCTTGGGGCGTAATTTAACCATTTGAGAACGAATTTCGGATAAATTTCGGGACGAAATTGGAAAGCTTCGAAACATAAGAGGGATTAGGTTTGTAATTATCCCAAGGGGCGAGACCGTTTTGAAAAATCCCAAAACGTGGGATGGTTTATGATGCAATTAGGCCAATTTAAAAAAGCTTGTCTATAAATTTCCCCAACCGGCCTCCCTTCTCTCTTTTCCTCATTTTTTCTAAGCCTTAGGATAATATCCCCCCACTCTCTCATCTTCTCTCAAAAAAAACTCCAAGCCCTCGACGAACCTATAAATCGGCAGCCAACCGCCGTCCTCTCTGCCGCCGGCCGCTGCTAGTTGGCGCCGATGAACCTAAAAAACCCACCAAAACAAACCTCGCTTCAACCCGAACCTGAATCTAAACTTAGATTTACACAAAGACTCCCTCTTTTGCCTAGATCTGAGAAAATACGAGGCGAAAAAAAGTGTTTTTTAAAAACAAAAACGAAACCAAAAGGGACCTCCCTCTCTTTTTAGTTCACCATGTTCAGTTTTGGAAACTGAGGCGGCTTGTCACTGGCGAGGGGAGATCCACCGACGGCGAGGGTAAAAAACTCTCAACCTTTTTCCTTTTTTGTCATTTTAGTATATACATACATATAATGCTAAAGACAAATGGATACCTTTTATTTTTTTGTGTTCAAAAGACGAACAAAAGAGTGAGATCTCTTCTCTTTTTTGTATTTCTCAGCAAGACTGGCTACAGCTCCCTTTTTTGTTCTTACAACCTCTCATACATATATCCTCTCTAATTGTTTTTGGTAGAAGATATGATACAAAATACATATTTTCCTGATTTGGTCACTGACATATCTATTTTTTCTTGTGTTTTTGGTGATGCCTCTGATGTGGTGGTTGGTACGACGGTATGGGGAGGAGGCATGGTGGTGATGTTCTCTACCAGAGGCGTTCTCGGCCGTTGGATCATATCTGATCCAACCGTTGGATGATGATTCGCTGCATGGACGGCTCAGATGTGATTTTAGAGGCGGTGAGATTGCATCAGATCGTGACACGTGGAGCTCAGCAGCCGAGGAGTCCAATGTGTGGGAAGCACGCACGCGTGGGAGATCGAACGGTCAACGCGTGAACCACACACGATATTTGGTCGGGTTACTTTCCTTCGATCGTGGTCGTTGGATTAAGATCTGATCCAATGGCCCAGGATTAGCTGCACACAAAAGGGCAATTAAAGTTAGATAATATTATTAATTATCTGATAGGGATTAGGGTCTTGGGCCCAAACCGACTTTGTAAAATTTAACTCTGGGTTGTAATTTTATACTCGACTTGGACAATTAATTCTTTTTTTTTTTGGGTTTTAATACAATTTGGGTTCTGTTTTATTTAAATTATGTTTTTTTTACACAACCCAATAATAATGATTATAATAATACCTATACGTATACACACACAAGCACACATATATATATAACCTAAGCGTACACATGCACAATACCACCTATAATATACATAATTAATATAACATACTAACTTATATATATATATTGGTTTAATCTTAAATACTTAATATGACTATGCACACATTGACATATATACAAACAATACGCACATAGCACACATGCACCACATAACATACTATACATGCATTTACATCACATCACACATATATTACGTGCATATTAATAACACATGCTCGTACGCAATCATGCAATAACAATACTAATTAACTATTATAGTAGTATATTAAAATATCAACAAAAAATAAAAATGAGTGATTACAGTTGTCCCTATTTGCTTGTTCTTGTGAAACGAGAACAAAGCAAAGATCATAAGCACTCATTTTTATATGACTTCCCTGTTTGGTAGCTTTGGAATCACGTGTTCTTCTAGAACTCTCCGCTTTTCCTTGGCTAAATTTTTAGGCTCGTAAGCTCTTCCTATATAGAACTTTGTCACCTTCCGATCTTGGAACTATAGGTCCTCCCTATATAGAACCTTTCATTCTGAAGTCTTGAGCTACGAGTCCCTCCTATATAGAGCTTTTCACTCTGAGACAGTAAAGCTTGGAGTCCTTCCTATATAGAACTCTTCACCTTCAACGTTGGTTTCTCCTATATAAAGCCTTTTGCGTCACATATGGATTCTTCCAACTGGGAGTTCCTCATGTATAGAACTGCTAGTCTTCAAACCCTAGAGCCGCTTGTCCTTCCTATATAGAACTTTTAGCTTATGAAATCTCGGAGCTACAGGTTCTTCCTATATAAAACCTCTCACTCTAAGACAGTAAAGCTCGGAGCCCTTCCTATATAGGACCCTTC
Source organism: Hibiscus mutabilis (assembly GCA_019671005.1). Classification (NCBI taxonomy): domain Eukaryota; kingdom Viridiplantae; phylum Streptophyta; class Magnoliopsida; order Malvales; family Malvaceae; genus Hibiscus; species Hibiscus mutabilis. Next base: position 52,420,934 of record CM033711.1, read on the forward strand.
GCCTTCAACACAACAAGTTTTCCCTATATAAAACCTTCTGTGTCATGGGTGAATTCCTTCGGCTGGGAGTTCTTTCTATATAGAACTGTTAGTCTTCACCCTGGAACTGCAAGCCCTTCCTATATAAAACTTTCAGCTTCTGAAGCCTCGAAGCAGCAGATTCTTCCTATATAGAACCACTCGCTGCAGGCATTTGAAAATATAGGCCCTTCCTATATATCACATTTATCTTCACATTTGGGATTCATGCCAAAATGGCTATCGATGCTTCTTTGAATCTACAGATACCTGTCTAGAATAAGACAAAATACTATGACAAATGAGTTAGCATGCTCCTAATCCTAGGGATGTCTAACTATTCATGATGCATGGGTGTCAATATCTTAGTGGGCATGCTTTAGTCCTCAGTCAATCTCGACCCTACGTCGCTTGCTTTCTCCTTTTTTCTTCTTCTAGCGGTGATACCCCATTTCACTGCCAGGTTCAACCATTCCAACCTTTCTTTTTTTGAATTTCTGGTTTGGGGTTCTAAAGTGCCCTTTTGGGTTTTCACCTTAGGGATTTTGGTTTTTGTGTGTTTTCTTTTTGTTTTTCTTTTTTTTTCTCTTTTTTGGGTGTATTTCTGGGTTCTCACCTGGGAAATCTCTCTTGTTGTCTCAAATGCTTTCTTTAAACGAGTAGGGCATGTGCCATTGGTCGTCTTACTCTGGTGCTCGAAACCTTCTGCTCACCCTATTTCAACATACATCATGTAGGCAGCTGGGGGTCAAGGTTAACATCATTTTCTAACCACCTGCATCTTTAAGGTTAGATCACAGCAATGCTCAGAAATCTCTTATTTATCATAAGCCTATGTTAACTTATTTGTATGATGTTTATAGCAAGTAACAAGAAGACAAGGAATGGATGCTCAAAATGTGATTTTATTACGATTAAGGATTTGGAACAATTTTAAGAGGGTCATGGCAAACATGAGGAAAAGGAAAAGCCAAACATGAAATGCAAAACCTCATAGTATCCACAGTATGAGTGATACATGATCCCGTCAACCGGCGTAGAATCTTTGCCTGAAGCTTCTTCTTCACGGGGTTCATGGGGATGACCCTTCTCTCTGAAGATCCAGCCTATCAATTTATCTGAGCCGCCCTTTACGGGTTTTCGACTCGGATCCTTCATTTGCGTCAAGATGCCCTATTTTGGGTCTTCGCCCTGAGCTCTCCATTTTTGTTTTAATTTTGTTTTTTTGTTTTTTCTTTTTGTTTTGTTTTGTTTTTTTTCCTTTTTCTTTTTCAAATGTAGTATTTCTTAACAGCACCAGAATTTACAGGGCTTTTCAGCTCGTCTCTATCCATTTCAGTTAAGATTAAGGCTCATCTTGAGAAGGCCTTTTTAACCACGTATGGCCCTTCCCAGTTGGGCATCCACTTTCCTCGAGAATCTTTCTGAATCGGGAGGATCTTCTTAAGCACAAGATCCCCCTCTCTGAATTCTCTTGGGCGCACCTTCTTGTTGTATGTCCGCATTATTCGTTTTTGGTACATTTGGCCATGGTAGATGGCCTTTAGCCTCTTTTCTTTGATGAAATTTAACTGGTTGAGTCTGGCTTGCACCCATTCGGATTCTTCCAATTTTACTTCATTTAAGACCCTGAACGACGAAATCTCCACCTCAATGGGGAGTACTGCTTCGGTACCATACACTAAAGAATAGGGTGTTGCCCCTGTCGATGTACAAATGGACGTCCTATAGGCGAAAGGGCAAATGGCAGTGTTGCGCGTAATAAGTGCTACGCAAATGTGCAAGTATACACGTCGCAAGTTATAGTATAAAAGATATCGTCTCCACAGGGATTGGTGCCACTTCAAGAATCTAGTCTCTTGCACTGTAAAAAGTAAAAACACAAGTAAAGGATTATCGAAGTTTAACTAATTACTAATCTAGAAAGCAATAAAATAAAATAAAAGATGAATTCAATTGAGAGAGATAGGCTAGGTTATCGTGAGTTGAGGTGTGATAGCCGATTGGATTGTCTTGGTAAAGAGTGCATGGGCAACTCGGTTGCCGTGGCGACTTACTGTGGGGTTGCCTTGGCAACTAATTGATGGTTGCTTGGGCGACTAGTTGGGCAACTACTTGGGCGACTGGGCAGCAACTTCAAGGTTCGGCGGAGCGTTCTTCAATGGTTTCTTCTTATCCCTAAGTCGAAACTCTAGCTACTTGTGCATGCCTTGATAATACATCCTGCGTGAATCAAGGGTGAACAACAACCAATCTTGCGCTCCTCTTAGCCGTTGAAATCCTTAACTTATTCCTAAGCGGATTAATCTTCACCATCATTGGATTGCATAAAGATCATATTCATTCGTTTCTTGAATCTAACTCTCCGATATTAGATAAATGGATGAAATCACGAGATCCTCTCCCAATTCACTGCAAGCAATAATAGGAACCAAGAATGAATAAACCTTGAAATAGAAAAGTGCAAACTCTTATTACCTAAACAAAACCAATAGTTTCTCACAACCACAAAACACAATAACCATAGCCGAGTAAATTTAGTTCATGGCTAGGTTCCAAAGAAACACAAGATAATTAATCCCTAGCATGAACCCAATCGAACAAAGATGAAGGAAGAGGCTTGTCGAAATCCTCCTTGCCCTTGATGCTTGTCGAAAATTCTCTCCTCTTGCCCTACTTGGACTTGCGAAATTTCCCTCTTGCTCTCTCTCTTGAATTGTCGAAATCTCTTGCTATTTATAGGGCTAGGCCAAAGTCCTTCTTTGAGGAGGAGTTTGAGTTGGAATTAAATTATCTTTAAAGAATATAATTCTTTATTATAATTTTATTCCTATTAGAACTTCTCCTATCCACTTGGAATTTAATTCTTCTTTAATCTCTGCATGGCAATCAAATTCCTTTGGGCTTGGACCTTGCTCCATGTCATCTTGGGCTTGTAAAATCATGAATTTCGACATCCATATTGCTTTTGGTCTTTGTCGACAAATGCCATGGCAACTGCCTCTGCGTCTCCTTCATGCACTGCCTCGCAACTAGCTCGGCATATCCTTCATGCATTGCCACGGCAACTAGCTCGGCATTGCTTTGGCAAGTGATCCTGCACATACACGCAAAACACACACAAAGCAGCATCTATTTCCACAAAAATCACCAAGTTATGTAATCAAGCTCAACGATTGAAGGAAACATGGATTAATGCATGAATGGCTAACTATGCAACTAATATGAGCCTAAGTCTAACAATAATATGAGTAAAAAGGGTAAGAAAAATAGTACTTTTGAACACTTATCACACCCCCAAACTCGAACTATTGCTTGTCCTCAAGCAATGCAAACTCATAATTACCTGCCAAGACTTCAAATTTTCACAAACTTAGCTTTGAACTTGATTTCAATTCTCTTCAACCAGGGCACAAAGTATGATTGGCTTTTTATTTTTCAGAAAACGAGGAATTACTCGGAATCAAACTATAATGCTTGTGAGTGTGTGAGGAGTTGTGTGCAAGTTGATTTTTCGATTCTATGCAAACAATAGGTTTTCAAATTACTTGATGGGTTCTTTTTAACATGTTTTAACTAGAGCCAATTTGGGCACCTCTAGTGTTTTATTTTTAGTTTTCTTAAGTTAATTTAATCGACTAGAGCCGGTTTGGGCACCTCTAGTTAACCGAAAATTTTAACGCCTCCTAGAGCCCGATTTGGGCACCTCTAGTGATCAATTTTTAGCACATGCTAGAGCCAATTTCGGGCACCTCTAGCATTCATCCAATTTTTATTCTAATCCCCAATTAGTTAATTATCAACCTAAGTTTACTAGAACTCCTTAAATCAATCAAACCACAACAAAGTTTCATCAAATTTAGCATCATAGTAAAATTCTAAGTTTTTCATGGTTATCCTAGAATAAAAATTCTATCAATTAAGTGCATTGGTAAAGTCATCATTGAATATTCATCAAATCTAAGCAATTCTTGTTCCAATTAAAGGCATGGCAAGCAATTTATGTATCCTAAATGTAATGCTTAAGATTAATGTAACTAAACATGGTAATTACTAATAACAATCCCCCCCAAACTCGAGTGAGGCATTGTCCTCAATGCATGCATAAAAATAACGAAAAATAAAAATAAAATGCATACGAGGACTTACTTCGAGAGTTCGTCATCGTAGATGATTAGTTTCCTTCTAGTTGGCGTCTTGATTTTCTTGCTTGAATGCAATGGTTGTTTTCTTGTTGCCGGGATGTCTTGACTTTGGTTGTCGTGGCATCTTCGGGGTTGGTTGCCGTGGCATCGACTTGTGCATGAAGTAAGTTGTCGCGGCATCTTCTTCATTGGTTGCCGGGGCAATGATCTTGGCAGTAAATTTCCTTAGCATAGTAGTTGTGAGTCTTGTTGTGAAAAAGAAAATAAAGAAAACCTGAAAACTAAAGATAATGAAGAAAAAAAATAAAATATCTCCTAAAATTAAAAATAAAAATAAAAAGAAAAAGAAAAAGGAAATACTGAGAGGAGAGCATGCTCATGCATCTCCTAAGTTGACCACTTCCTTGTTACGTTCCACATGGGCACCATTGTAGTGCTTCAATCTTTGTCCATTAACTTTGAATTCATGGTTGTCAGAGATGGACTTGATTATCACAAAGACCATGGGAGAATGGTTTGACGACTTCAAATGGTCCCGACCATCTTGATTTCAGCTTTCCCGGGAAAAGTTTTAGCCGAGAATTGAATAGGAGAACTAGTTGCCCTGGCGTGAATTGCCGTGGCAATAGTTTCTTGTCATGCCATCGCTTTGTTTTCTCCTTGTATATTCGTGCATTGTTATAGGCGAGTGCACGAAATTCTTCTATCTCATTGAGATCCATCAAGCGCTTTTGTCCGGCACTTTCCCAATCCATATTCACGGTCTTGATTGCCCAAGTCGCCTTGTGCTCGATTTCCACCGGTAGATGACATGTTTTACCATAGACAAGCCGGAAGGGGACATACCTAATGGTGTTTTGAATGCAGTGCGATATGCCCAAAGTCGTCATCTAGTCTTAATGACCAATCCTTCCTTGAGGGATTTACAACTTTCTCGAGTATTCCCTTCAACTCCGGTTGGAAATTTCTGCTTGCCCGTTGGTTTGTGGGTGATATGCCGTGGCGATCTTGTGTGATATGCCGAGCGTTGCAACATCTTGGCAATTAGTCTGTTGTCAAAATGCTTGCCCCGTCGCTGATAATTGCTCTCGGCATCCCAAACCGTGTAAATATGTTTTTCTGCAGAATCGTTGCACGGTCTTGGAATCGTCGTTGGGAACTGCAGCTGCCTCTACCCATTTAGACACATAGTCGACGGCGAGTAAGATGTAGAGGTTGCCGAATGAAGATGGGAAAGGTCCCATAAAATCGATCCCCATACATCGAACAGTTCCACCTCGATGATGTTCGGTGGCATCTCATGTCGCCTAGAGATATTGCCCGTCCTCTCGCAACGATCACATTGCTTGTAAAAGTCTTGGGCATCTTTGTACAATGTTGGCCAATACAAACCGGATTGCAAGATTTTGGCATGCGATACGAGTTCCTCCAAAATGTCCTCCATAGGGTGAAGAATGGCATTGCCGGAGTACATTTTGTTGCTCTTCTTCGAGGACACATCGGCGTATAACCTGATCTGCACATTGTTTAAACAAAAAGAGGCTCGTCCCAAAAGTAATGCTTAGCATTATGGCGGAACCGCTTCTTCCCTTGGTGAGTAATGCCATACGGAAAAATACCACAAACAAGGAAGTTAACTAAATCTGCGTACCAAGGTATTGCCGGGGCATGTCTTTGTCGTAGTGTCTCGCTCCCAAAATTGCTTTGGCGTGCTCGTCAAAGTCTGCTGCGGCGTCAAGAGTTGCCGAGGCGTGTGCTTCCATGGTTTCCGAGGCGTCATGGGCTGCCGAGGCGTCAAGGGTTTCGAGGCGATTAGAATTTGTTCATCCGGGAATGCATCACATATCTCTAGATCCGCGTCCTCCTCCCTATTGCGTTCCAAACGCGTGATAAGTGATCGCCACTTGATTTTCTGTTCCTTTCCTGTCCTTAATTTCAATATCAAATTCTTGTAAAAGTAATATCCAACGAATCAAACGAGGTTTAGCATCCTTTTTAGCAAATAAGTATTTGATTGCCGAATGGTCCGTATGAACAATTACCTTTGTACCAATTAAATAGGATCGAACTTGTCAAATGCGAAAAAACTACAGCTAGTAACTCTTTCTCCGTTGTTGTGTAATTCACTTGAGCATCGTTAAGAGTTTTACTAGCGTAGTATATCACATGGAATGTCTTACCTGTGTTGGCCTAGGACTGCTCCTACCGCGAAATCACTTGCATCACACATGAGCTCAAAAGGTAGCGTCAATCTGTGGAACAACAATGGGTGCCGAGGCAAGCTTTTTCTTTAGGGTTTCAAATGCTTGAGTGCAAGAATCATCAAAATCGAAGACTTTATCCTGTTCAAGCAGACACACAAAGGTTTAGTGATTTTAGAAAAGTTATGAATGAACCTCCTGTAAAAACACTGCATGTCCGAGAAAACTTGAATTCTTTTAACCGAATTTGGTGGGGTAATCTCTCGATCACGTCCACCTTGGCTTTGTCTACTTCAATTCCCTTGGATGAAATCTTATGGCGAGCACTATTCCTTCATCTACCATAAAGTGGCATTTCTCCCAATTGAGGACTAAATCCGTTTCTTCGCATCTTGCCAACACCCTCTCTAAATTGCCGAGACAGCCGTCGAAGTCATTACCAAAAACCGAAAAATCATCCATGAAGATCTCAAGGAAGTCTTCGACCATGTCGAAAAAGAGCGCCATCATGCATCTTTGGAAGGTTGCCGGGCGTTACACAATCCGAACGGCATCCTTCGGAAGGCATAAATACCGTAGGGGCATGTGAAGGTTGTCTTTTCTTGATCTTCCGGTGCTATGGCAATCTGATTGTAACCTGAATAACCATCAAGAAAACAAGAAAAGGGTTTACCCGCAAGACGGTCAAGCATTTGATCAATAAAGGGTAATGGGAAGTGATCTTTCCTAGTGGCTTTGTTTAGCTTTCGATAGTCCATACAAACCCTCCAACCGGTCACAGTCTGGTTGGGATAAGTTCATTATTTTCATTACTCACCACCGTTATACCTCCCTTTTTCGCACACATTGTTGTACGGACTTACCCACGTACTATCGGAGATAGGGTATATAATGCCCGGCGTCAAGCCACTTGATGATTTCTTTCATTACAACCCCTTTCATGGCATGATTCAGTCTCCTCTGGGCCTCAATTGAAGGTTTGTGATCATCTTCCAACAAGATCTTGTGCATGCACACCGGGCTAATTCCCTTTAAGTCGGCAATTGTCCACCCTATTGCCTTTTTATGTAGCTTCAACATGTTGATCAGCTTCTCTTCTCTTTCAGGCTGTAACTTAGAAGAAATAATTACAGGTAATGTATTATCGGTCCCTAAGTATACATATTTCATTGCTCGCAATTGTTTCAACTCAAGAATTGGTGGATTTTCGATGAGGGTTTTTCGATCTTACCTTCCTTACCCGAGTAGTCCAAAGGTTCAAAGTATGTACCTGGTCGATTGACTAGCCAATTTGCCTCTTCTGGTTGTTCCTCATCGACCGACTCTTCATACTCCTCATGTTCCTCGTGTTCGGCAATGTAGTTGCTTGAGGCAACTAAATTCTTCATCGGTTAAACTCTGCCGTGGCATGAAGTAGTTGGCATTCTTCCGGATCATCTCTGCATGCCTTAGTGTTTGGAACACATTTAGTTTTACCTGCTGGTCATTCACCCTCATTGTGAGTTCTCCCTTTCAACATCAATCAAAGTTCTCCCACATCGCTAGGAATGGTCTTCCGAGAATGATAGGCGCATGCTCATCTCGCTTCACAATCTAAAACAATAAAGTCAGCGGGAAAAATAAATTTATCAACTTTTACCAAGATGTCCTCGATTTTTCCCTCTGGATGCACATAGGATCTGTCGGCTTAGCTGTAGCATAACTGTTGTAGGTCTTGCCTTCCCGATTCCTAGTTTCGAAAACCGATTTAGGCATCAAGTTTATGCTAGCCCCTAGGTCGCATAGTGCTTTCCCGACATAGTGATTTCCAATAGAACAGGTATTGTGAAACTTCCGGGATCCTTCAACTTGGGCGGCATACGATTGTGCAACATTGCCATGCATCCCTCTGTTGCGGCAATTGTTTCAAACTCTCCTAGCCTTGTTCTCTTGGACACAATGTCTTTAAGAAACTTGGCATAGTTTGGCATTTGTTCAATTGCTTCCACCAATGGCAAGTTGATGTGGACTTGCTTTAGGATATCAAGAAACTTCTTGAATTGGTATTCTTGCTTTTGTCGCTTCAACCTTTGTGGGAATGGTGGTGGAAGTCGGATATCTTCGATCTTTTCATTGGTTTGAAACCTGATTGACGGCATTACAGGGGACATCCGGAGTTGCCGATGTGTTACCAATCAAGGGTTGCGCGCGCGTGCTTATCGCAGTTACCGAGGCGTCATTGGTTGCCGAGGCATGCTTATTGCCGGTTGCCGCAGCAATTCTTGGTTCAGCATCCGAGACTTTGCCGCTAGGTTCGTCTTGCTCTTTTTGTGGAGTTTTGTTTGACGAGCGGGTTTGAACCTCTCTAAGTTGTTGGCCACTTCTGGTGGTGATTGCCTTACATTGCTCATGGCCGGTTCCTCTTGCGACTTGATGATCGCTAGGTAAACCTCCTTGTGGTCTAGTGTTGATTTTGAGCAAATTGTCCGACTTGATTTTCCAATGATTTGATTGCCGCCTCTTGGTTTTGCAATCTCATCTCGGTCCTGTTAATAAAAGCATCAGTTCTTTTTATGAAATTACTATTCTCAGCCATATAAGATTCATTTTCATCATAAAAGCATTTAGAGAATTTTCCAAAGAACTAGATGTTGTCGGTTGTTGCTTTGCGGCATCTGCATTCGTGGGCATATTCTCTAACTGAATCCCGATGCTTGTGCATTCGATTGTTCTGTTTTAGAGCATTGTTGGGATTACTCCATGAAAAATTCGGTGCTTCTTCCAAGCTGGATTGTATGTATTTGACATCATGTTGTTGCCCGATTGTAATTCCCCACATAGAAGCTAGATTCCGGATTCTGCATACATTCAGAAGAATTATGGTTATCACCACATAACTCACAAAAAGAATCCATTACCTTGACTTCATGTGTGTTGTTTGGTTTTTGCATGTTCTGGACCATCTTGGTTAAAGCGGCCAATTGTGCGAAATTGAATCGATGATCCTAGTTCATGTATTGTGGCTTGGCGTCTAACTCCTCCTCTTCTAGTAGATGGGAATTGATAGTCATTCTTGGCCAGCCTGTTTAAAATTTGCATTGCTTCCTCCGGCGACTTATCTAAGAGTATGCCGTTTGCCGAGGCATCTAGCATCATCCTTGTTGGTGTATTCACGGCGTTGTAAAACATTGTCACTTGAGTCCACACCGAATCCGTGTAGAGGACATTTGTGTAGAAGTTCTCTATATCGCTCCCAAGCCTCGTACATGGATTCATCATCCGCTGCCGAAAAGAAGTAATGTCGTTACGAAGCTTATCGATTAAATTTGTAGGATTAAATCTAGCAAGGAAATCACGACAAAGATCAGTCCAAGATGCTATGGATCCGGCAGGAATGCTATTTAGCCATGCTTTCGCCCTATCCCTCAGTGAATAGGGGAATAATCTTAATCGTAAGACATCAGGGGTGACTCCGTGTATCTTGAACGAGTTGCAAATCTCGAGGAAAGATTTCAGATGTTGTCGTGCATCTTGATTCTTTGAGCCGCCAAATTGACCTATTGTGTTGATCATATTAAACATTACCGGTTTCAACTCAAAGTGGTCGGCTTCAATTTCGGTGCGACAACTCCGGGTTGAGTCCATCAAGATCTTCTTCAAGATAGTCTCGAATCGTTACTGTTTCGTGCAAGAATCACTCCTCCCCTGCTTCGAACATCTTGATTAATATTGCCGTCTTGATTTGCCATTGCTTCTCTTATCCTTCGTCTAAGTCTTTGTAAGGTTCGTTCGATTTACGGATCAAAGGGATATTACGGTGAAGTCGGTCTCGCCTGGTCATATACCAATGCAAAACCAAAGTTTGTTAGCCCTTTGAATTTTAAACAAGAAAAATAAAAAGAATGTGCAAGAAAATAAAAACAAAGTCGCTATTGCCAATCCCGACACGGCGCCAAAAAAACTTGTTGCGTAATAAATAAGTGCTACGCAAATGTGCAAGTATACACGTCGCAAGTTATAGTATAAAAGATATCGTCTCCACGGGATTGGTGCCACTTCAAGAATCTAGTCTCTTGCAATTGTAAAAAGTAAAAACACAAGTAAAGGATTATCAAGTTTAACTAATTACTAATCTAGAAAGCAATAAAATAAAATAAAAGATGAATTCAATTGAGAGAGATAGGCTAGGTTATCGTGAGTTGAGGTGTGATAGCCGATTGGATTGTCTTGGTAAAGAGTGCATGGGCAACTCGATTGCCGTGGCGACTTGCTGTAACGGGGTTGCCTTGGCAACTAATTGATGGTTGCTTGGGCGACTAGTTGGGCAACTACTTGGGCGATCGGGCAGTAACTTCAAGGTTCGGCGGAGCGTTCTTCAATGGTTTCTTCTTATCCCTAAGTCGAAACTCTAGCTACTTGTGCATGCCTTGATAATACATCCTGCGTGAATCAAGGGTGAACAACAACCAATCTTGCGCTCCTCTTAGCCGTTGAAATCCTTAACTTATTCCTAAGCCGGATTAATCTTCACCATCATTGGATTGCATAAAGATCATATTCATTCGTTTCTTGAATCTAACTCTCCCGATATTAGATAAACGGATGAAATCACGAGATCCTCTCCCAATTCACTCAAGCAATAATAGGAACCAAGAATGAATAAACCTTGAAATAGAAAAGTGCAAACTCTTATTACCTAAACAAAAACCAATAGTTTCTCACAACCACAAAACACAATAACCATAGCCGAGTAAATTTAGTTCATGGCTAGGTTCCAAAGAAACACAAGATAATTAATCCCTAGCATGAACCCAATCGAACAAAGATGAAGGAAGAGGCTTGTCGAAATCCTCCTTGCCCTTGATGCTTGTCGAAAATTCTCTCCTCTTGCCCTACTTGGACTTGCCAAATTTCCCTCTTGCTCTCTCTCTTGAATTGTCGAAATCTCTTGCTATTTATAGGGCTAGGCCAAAGTCCTTCTTTGAGGAGGAGTTTGAGTTGGAATTAAATTATCTTTAAAGAATATAATTCTTTATTATAATTTTATTCCTATTAGAACTTCTCCTATCCACTTGGAATTTAATTCTTCTTTAATCTCTGCATGGCAATCAAATTCCTTTGGGCTTGGACCTTGCTCCATGTCATCTTGGGCTTGTAAAATCATGAATTTCGACATCCATATTGCTTTTGGTCTTTGTCGACAAATGCCATGGCAACTGGCTCGGCGTCTCCTTCATGCACTGCCCTGGCAACTAGCTCGGCATATCCTTCATGCATTGCCCTGGCAACTAGCTCGGCATTGCTTTGGCAAGTGATCCTGCACATACACGCAAAAACACACCAAAGCAGCATCTATTTCCACAAAAATCACCAAGTTATGTAATCAAGCTCAACGATTGAAGGAAACATGGATTAATGCATGAATGGCTAACTATGCAACTAATATGAGCCTAAGTCTAACAATAATATGAGTAAAAAGGGTAAGAAAAATAGTACTTTTGAACACTTATCAGGCAGCTTTTCGTGCCAATCCTTGTAGGTATCTATCATCTTCGCGATGATCTTCTTTATATTCTTGTTTGCTACTTCCACTGTCCCGTTCATTTTGGGACGATAGGCTATGGAATTATGGTGTGTTATCTTCAATTGGTTGCACACATCCGTCATCATTTTGTTATTCAGATTGGAAGTGTTGTCGGTGATGACCCTTTCTGGCAAGCTATATCGATAAATGATCTCCTTCTTTAGGAATTTGCATACCGTCGTCCTTGTGATGTTAGCGTAAGATGCTGCCTCCACCCATTTGGTGAAATAGTCTATGGAGACCAAAATAAAATAATGTCCGTTGGAAGCCTTCGGGTGAATCTACCCAATGACGTCCATGCCCCACGTTGAAAAAGGTCACGGAGAATTCATGGTGTGTAAAGGTAACGGAGGAGCGTGAATCTTGTCAGCATAAATTTGGCATTTGTGGCATTTCCTCGCGTAATCGATGCAATCTCCCTCCATGGTCGACCAGAAATAGCCATACCTCATAATTTTTTGGGCTATAGAAAGCCTGTTGGCATGCGTCCCACATAGACCGTCGTGTTCCTCAGCTAAAATCTCCTTCGCCTCCCGGGCATCAACACATCTCAACAATGTCTGATCATGGCCTCTTTTATATAGTACCTCCCCATCCAGGATGTATCCTGTTGCCATTTTTCTGAGTTTTTTCTATCATTGTCATTTGCCCCTTCGGGATACTTTTGAAGCTTAACATATTGCAAGATGTCATAGTACCACGGGTTGCCATCAATCTATTCCTACACATTACAACAATGGGCCGGCCTTTCAAAAGTCTGCATCTCAATGGGCTTCATTTCTGCCCCCGTGTTTGTTTTGAACATGGAAGCCAAGGTTGCCAAGGCGTCTGCTATCTGATTTTCTTCTCTGGGAAGGTAATTGAAGCTAATCTTTTCGAGCTCCTTGGTGAGCTCTTGGATCAGCTCATAATATTTGACCAGCTTCGAATCCCTGGTTTCCCATTCTCCACGCAACTGCTAAATCACTAAGGATAAATCTATGAATACTCAAAGTTCCTTAATCTTTCTTTCAATAGGTGAGTTCAGTCCCATAACAGAGGCTTCATATTCGGCTATATTGTTGGTGCAGAAGAATTTTAGTCTGCTAGTGAAGAGATAGTAGACATTATCGGGAGAAATCAACACGACCCCTATCCCGTGTCCGAGGGCATTGGAGGCTCCATCAAAGTAAAGCTTCCATGAATTATCATCTAAAACATCTTCTTCGGTTGTAATGCACATCAAGTCTTCATCCAGGAAATTAAAGTTCAACGCCTCATAATCGTCCGAAGCACGACTAGCTAGGAAATCTGCTATGGCGCTTCCCTTTACGAATTTTTGGCTTACATACATAATGTCGAATTCAGATAGGAGCATCTGCCAGTGGGCCATCCTCCCTGTCAGTGTTGGTGCTTCCATCAGGAACTTCAAGGGGTCTAGCTTGGATATCAACCACGTAGTATGGTATAGCATGTACTGCCTAAGCCACTTGGTAGTCCAAACTAAAGCACAACATAGCTTCTTAACTGGTGGGTACCGCGCTTCGCAATCATTGAACTTTTTGCTTAGGTAATAGATGGCTCGCTCCTTTTTCCCTGACTCATCTTGCTGCCCCAATACACAACCCATTGAATTCTCAAAGACTGTCAGGTAGAAGATTAAAGGCCTGTCTGGTACCGGCGCGACTAAAATCAGAGCATTTGTCAGGTACCTTTTGATCTTCTCTAGGGCTTCTTGACATTCCTCATCCCACACGTCGGGATTATTCTTTCTAAGAAGTCTGAAGACTGGGTCACACCTATCAGTTAATTGGGAAATGAAACCAGAGATATAATTTAGCCTCCCCAGGAAACCATGAACCTCCTTCTGAGTATGGGGTGGTGAGAGATCCTGGATGGCTTTCACCTTATCTGGATCGATCTCAATCCCTCTTCTGCTCACCATGAACCTTAAGAGTTTTCCAAAAGTAACGGCAAAGGTGCATTTGGCAGGGTTAAGCCTCAGCTGGTATTTCCGTAGTCTTTGGAATAGTTTTCTTAAGTTCTGTAGGTGCTCCTCTTCTGTTCGGGACTTAGCAATCATGTCGTCCACGTATACCTCTATTTCTTTGTGCATCATGACATGGAAAAGAGTCACCATCGCTCTTTGGTAAGTTGCCCCTGCGTTCTTGAGCCCGAAAGGCATCACCCGGTAACAAAAAATGCCCCACATGGTTATGAATATAGTTTTCTCCATGTCGTTTGAGTCCATCTTTATCTGGTTGTACCCTAAAAAGCCATCCATGAATGAGAACCATGAGTGTCCCGTGGTGTTGCCAACCAGCGTATCGATATGTGGTAGAGGGAAGTTGTCTTTAGGGCTGGCTCGATTGAGATCCCTATAATCTACACACATACAGACCTTCCTGTCCTTCTTCGGTACTGGCACAATGTTTGCAACCTATTCAGGGTATTTGGCTACTTCCAAGAACCCAGCATCAAACTATTTTTTACCTCTTCTCTGATCTTTAACAATATGTCTGGTCTCATTCTCTGGAGTTTTTGTTGTATTGGTTTGCATTCCGTCTTCATCGACAGTTTGTGTACCACTATGTCAGTATTCAAACCTGGCATATCTTGATAAGTCCAGGCGAAAACATCCTTGAATTCTTGAAGTAGGGTTATCAGTTCGTGCCTGGTTTTTGAGGAAAATGTCATCCCTATTTTTATTTCTTTTCTCTCTTCTTCAGTCCTTAAGTTTACAACTTCTGTTTCTTCTTGGTGGGGCATGATTTGCCTTTCTTCGTTGGCCACCATCCTCATCAACTCTGCAGGGACCTCGCATTCTATCTCATCATCCTCTTCCCTAATTCCTTCCGAGATCTCGGGGCATTCAAAATCCACTTCGGGATTGGATTCGGCATCATTCATACAGTCAATTATGGGAGACCAGCATTAAATGAGAATGAATGTATTGGGAAGAGAATGGTTTTATATGAAGTGAATGAACATGAAGAATGAATGAAATAAATGAGACGTTTGCCATTTAAGAAAACGGGGAAGATATTTTCATTTCAAACAAAAAGTTAACATAGGTGCCCTATACAAGAGATCCCCGTTGTTTATGAGCAAAAACAAGAAGGTTGATTCGGAGCATTACTCTGATCTAGTCCTAAAAACTACAGGTAGATCAATGTGGCTCCAGTTATCAAGAGTTTCCCCGGGATGGCAGGGGCAGATGTTGGTTAACATACTACTGACTTGGTCATTTTCAGCTATCATGTTGATGGACATCCCCTCAAGTGATTCGTTAAACATTTCTTCCTCGTTGAGCACGTCATTTTCCTTAATTGCCTCTTCAACCTCCTGTCCTGGTTGGCAGAGTCCTCCAGAGACAAAAGTGGTTTTCAAACTAGGGAAAGACATTGGTCTCCATGGAATGTCTTCTCCCTTAAATCTGGCTCTTCTCTGTTCTTCTTTTCTCTTGTATTCTTCATTTCTTTGTTGGACATTTGGTTTTTAACCCAACCCAAAACGGTCCTTCTTGGTTATCACACTATTGGCTCGTAGGCTCCCTTGCAATCTTCTCCCTAGCCCTCTTCCTTCTTTGGCTCTTCGGCCCAAAGTTTCAGCAACGATCATCTTGGTACAATTAGATAACCTGGGATAGGGGATCCGACTACCTTCTTCGACGAATGTGGCATTTACTAGTTCTAACATTCGAAAATAACATTCTGCAGTATCCTCTTCATTTTGAATGTATGGGGCCTCTGATGTCACCGAAGCAATAATTTCCTGCTCGGCCTCTACTGTGACCAACTTGCCTTCAATCACGAAATTTAATTTCTGATGTAGTGATGAGGGGACAACTCCTGCAGAGTGGATCCATGGCCTTCCCAATAAACAGCTGTAGGATGGTTTTATGTCCATCACCACGAAGTCAATCACGTACTCCGTCGGCCCGATCAATAGAGGCACCTCAATTTTTCCTAGTGTTCCTCTTTGTGTGCCGTCAAAGGCTCTCACTGAGTTATGACAGGGCTTTAGGTGAGAATTATCTATTGGTAGCTTCTACAAGGTCACCATAGGTAGTACGTTCAGTGCTGACCCGTTGTTAATCAATACCCCCGGTAACACATACCCTCTACAGTGGGTTATGATGTTAAGATCTCTGGTGGACCCCATTCCGCCCTCGGGGATCTCATCGTCACTGAATGTTATATGGTTATAGGCAGTGATATGCCCCACTATCTTGTCCAGTTTGGATACAGAAATGTCCTGGGGTACAAAAGTCTGGTTTAGTACTTTTAATAGTGCCTCACGGTGTCTTTATGAACTCAAGAGCAACTCTAGCACTGTGATCCTAGCCGATTACTTTCGTAATTGTTCCACTACGCTGTACTCGCTATGTCTCAGGAATTTTAGAAATTATTTGGCTTGAGCCTCGGTTACTGGTTCATTTATCTTTGGGAGTGGTTTCTCACCGAATATCTGCGCAGGGGTAACCGATGTGTCCTTTCCTTTATCTTTGGCCACTTCAGCAGCCCTCAAGGTCTCAGAGGAATAACATCTGCCGCTCCTCGTGAAATGGCCCACCTCCTCGACATTCACATCACTCTTGCCTTGCTCGTCTTTCGGTGTAAGCTCTTTTACTTCACCAAATTCTGGCTTTTCTGGTATGGTCACATTTACAGCATAGTTCTAGGGAGTTTGCCGCATATCCTTGAATGGGAACGGGGATGGTTCTAAGATGATAATCTTGGGAGTTATCTTAGTAGTTTCTCCTTGGGAGGCACCTGCACTCTCCAGTCTAGAGGAGATGATAAAAGGTTTATCTCTCCCGTATTTAACGTTGGGGCTGTCCGTCATATGTACGTCTGACCCCTTCCTTCTTGTAGGCTCTTCGAAGAATCCTATTTGCTTGTCATTCATCAATTGTTGTACCAATCTCTTAAACTCGCCGCACTGTTGGACGTCATGTCCTCCATCCTGATGGAATTTGCAATACACTCCACATCCCTTCTGTATTACTACCATGCCTCTGTTGATTACATGGGCCATGCACAATTGCTGAAATACCCACCGCAAAGGAGATTTGATTTCTGACACATCACACTTAATCTTCCTGGTAAAGCATTCCTCAATAACATTTACTCCCCTGTTCCCGTGATTAGGCAATGGGTTAGTAGCTACACTTGGTTCTTCAAACTTTAATATCCCAGAATCGATTAAGTTCTGCACAAGCTTTTTGAAAGTAAGGCAGTTCTCGGTGGGATGACCAGGGGCACCACTGTGATAGTCACAATGCGCGTTTGGGTTATACCAGGACGGGAACGGCAGTTTGAACGGAGTAACATAATATGGACGAACCAGGTCCGCTTCATACAATTGAGAGTAGAGGTCAGAGTACGGAACGGGTAGTGGAGTAAAAGTTTGCCTCTCTTTCTCTTTTCTCGGGGTTCTCTCCTTTTTTTGATTCGAGTTTTGCGCTTTCCCCATAGACCCTTGTGGTTGCGAGACTGTAAAATTCTTTGGGGCAATGTAAGTACTGGCGGCGTTCACCTCATTCTTCTTGCTGTACTTTCGAGACCCTTCCCCGCTATTAATTCTGCCGCTCTTGATTGCCAATTCAAGGGACTCCCCGATCCTAATTAAATCAGCAAAACTCTGTGTCGTGTTATTAATGAGGTGATCAAACAGTGTCCCCTTTAGAGTATTAACGAATAATGGCGTAATTTCATGTTCTGGGAGGGGTGGCTGAATTTGGGCGGCCACTTCCCGCCACCTCTGAGCATACTGTTGTAGACTCTCGTTGGACTTCTGCCCCATATTTTCCAACATAATTCTACTGGGTGTCATGTCTGTTACGTGCTTGTATTTCTCGATGAATGCTCTTGAAAGATTTTTCCATGATTTAATGTTTACTTGGTTCAAATTGGTGTTCCACCGCAACGCCGCCCCAATTAGGCTGTCTTGGAAACAGTGAATTAATAGTTTCTCATCCTTAAGGTAGGCTGCCATCTTCTGGCAGTACATTGTTACGTGCTCAGAAGGACACGTGGTTCCATCGTATTTGTCGAACTCTGGTCTTTTAAATTTTGGTGGCAGTACAAGATCGGATACCAGACTCAAGTCACTGGCATCATTTCCTAATTCTTCCATAGTTTGCAGGGCTTTAAATCTTTCCTCCATGAGGCGAAACCTCTCTTCCCACTTCTTTTCTACCTCTGTCCTAATCCTTTCGACCAAGTTCAGGTCTAGCACATCCTCCTCATAGAGTGCTTCAGTGTCAAGGGGTTGAGTCTCAGATGCTCCTACCTGAAGGTTAGCCAACATATCAGCAGGGTCGATATATACCTTTATGGCCAGATTCGGTGTAGCCGGTTGAACTTACTATAAACTGGGGTACTTTCCGGTTCTTGAGGGACTTCTCCTTCAACTCTTTTTCTGAGGCTCTTAGCCAACAACGTGGTTATGTTAGACACTATCGATGCTTGCGATTGAGCAATCTGGTCACTGAGGCTTCTTTGGGCCTCGCCAAATCTTGTTTCCAGCTCTCTTTGTCCCTGCTTTAGACTGATTATCCTGTCTTCCATGAGCTTGCTATGTAGTCGGGTAAGATATGGATGATGAATGATTGCGGCTTAACTTCTATTTTCACACTGCCACAATATTTATAACATTAATATGCTTGCAAGGAAAATAAATGCGTATATAATGATGCGAATGTCATGATGCAATGCAAGAATATATACAGATAAATGTACTGATTTCACTGGTAATCACCCTTTTGAACTACTTCCACGGGAATTAAAGGATCTAGATTACAATAGAGTTCATATTACAAAATGAAGGTCCCTAATATAAAAGAGTCCTACAGATAAGCCCTAGCTCTATCTCCTAATTTTCCAATAGCCTTGAGCAGCTTGATGAACCTGGGTGCTTTTTCCATGCCTGGGGCTACGAAAGGTCAGAGTGCTTCAGCTTCGACAGCTAAGTCACTCACATGCTTGGTGACTTGTTGTATGTCCACCATTAGGCTCGCGTAATATTAGTCCCTATCCTGTACCATCCGGGCAGCGTCACGCAGTCTTCTTTGCCAATAAATGTCCCCTCTGGCTGCAGCCTCTTCGAATACACTGATTCTTTCCTTATAATCCCGAACAGTTGCTTCAAGGGACTCAATCCGGGTTCGTAACGTGCCTACTTCATGCTCCCTTTCTTGTAGCTCGGTGAAGCCATTCCTCTAACAATAAGTTCGAAAGGAGTGTTCTACTTCTGCCACCTTTCTTCTAACTTGATATTCTAACTTCGGCTCTGATCCAGACTTTGGATAGTGTCGTCGTACAACCTTTGCATCTCTAACAGTCTATTCTTGCTACTCATGGACCTTCTTTTCCAAGCGGCGACGTTTTCTCTCTCGTAGTTGACTACTTGTTTTCCTTTGCTAATCTCTTGCCTAGTTCTTTCCTTTTCTTGGTCAATGGCCTCCTTGAAAGACTGTCTTTCTTCCTCAATAGCCAACCTGCAGCTTTCTATTTCCTTATCGATTGCTTGCTTGCTGATTTCTCGTTCTTCTTCCACCAAACGGATACCATTCATTCTTTCCTTTTCCACGGCTATGAATTGACTTCGGTCGGCTTTCTGTATTTTCGCTTGGAGTAGGAGGGTATCCTTCTGGTAAAGAGTGTTCTTATCGCTCAAATCCGCATTTAATTTCTTCAATTGCCTAATGATCCCGTCCCGTTTGTCGACCTCTAAGCTCACTTTATAGAGCTCACCCACATGCTGAGCTTGTCGGGTGTCCATCTTCCTCTTAATTTCTTCGAGTTTATTCCGTAAAATATCAGTTTCAGATGGTACCACCTTTGTAAGCTCCTCAAGTAACACAACCGATCCCTGATCGGGTTTGGGAATCACATCATTAACCCTCAAACGCCTTCAAAGATCATAGTCCGGGGTGGTCATATGCTCGGTGTCTCCTTCCACTGTGATCCGGTAACAATGGTCCCAAGCCCTCCTGATAGTCTAGACTTTTTCCTTAAACTCACCTTTAAAAGGAAATTCAGTTCGGCTTAACCTAGTGGTATTGGGGACAAACTGCCGTGATCCAAATTGTCGGGACACCGGAAGCGGAGCACAAGCAATCCCTCCATGCAGTCCCAACATCATCAGCCAGTCGAAATCACCACAACTGTACAAGAAGTAATTAACTCTACCGAGCCACGGGACCCTCCATAATATGTCTTCGTCTTGAATGTTCTTGAAGAAGCTAGACCATTTCTTCGTTTTCAAGTTTTCTCGCCACTCTTTTGCTAAGTACTCCCGTAAGGGCGAAAAGCCTTGGAAGGATATCCCTGGTAGGACCCGTATCGGTGTCTTCCACATTTGGCTCTGAACCCATACCTGTAACAGCTGTGCACATCCCCTGAAATGTCATTCTTTGTGCTTTCGACTGGCATTTAAAGAAATGAAGGTCTCGGCCAAGATTGCTGGTACTGGATTTGCCCGCCGTTTCATACGCTCGAACAGGTCTAGAATGGCTACATCAATGTTTCCAAGAGTTCTTGGAAAGATCACCAACCCATATATTCCCAAGGCAAACATGTTTATCTTTTTCCCCTCATCTGGATGTGCAGGTATGATGTCTCAAATTTTCTCCCATGCAAAGACTGTAATGTCTCCTTGAAGTCAGATCAGGCCATTAACCTAATCGTCACTCATCTCGATAAAGGTTTTGAGCTTCGAAGTGTAATTCTGATTCCTCGGAGGTTTTGCGTAGATCTAATCTTCCTGAACGTTCTTCTGATTAAGTAAGGCGGTGTATTCTTCTACTGTAGGCATCATATCCTGTCCATTGAAGGTGGAGCAGCAAAATGCAGGATTCCAGAGCTGAAAAATAGCTCAGAGTAGGGGCTGGTTGACCCGAACGTATAACAACTGTGCAATGTCGCCATAACTATCACAAAACCTGTCTTGTAGTCTTTGGTCCCATCCTTCCCAGATGCTTTGAAGATCCCATAAGTTGTTCTACTAACGACTCACATAGGTGTACCCTGCCACTACGCGCTCACTCGGTAAACTGTCCCCTTGGGTCTTCTGGTTGACTTCTGACCAATGCCTGATTGACAAGTTAAGCTCTTCTTTCCTAAGACACCTTTTTTCCATGGTGAAAAACTTTCTGATCGGGCAAACCAGTTGATCCAGTACCTTTATGTAATGCAAATGCAATAATGTATGAAAAAAACAAAAGCAAAAAAGAAAATAAGTCAGTACCGGATAGAATTAATAAATACATAAATAAAAGGACAAATTAAATAAGGTAAAAAAGCAAAAAAAAACCTATATATCCCGTCTAAAACACCAAAAGTTATCCAAATGGCTCTAAGGGTGGGTTTCTATGTTCTGTATATGCAGTTTTGGTTCTAGGAGATACCTGAACTGTCCTTGCTGTCCTCTACTAAGGGTAGCAAGGCCTCGATCATCACCCATTATAGGCTCCTTTCAACCGGGTTCAATTCAGGGGGACCCATTCACTTATGCCTGCACGAAGGAACGATATCCTTACAAAATCATAAGGTACTCAAGCCCCGAAGGTACTTGCTAGGCCTACACGGGACGACGATATCTCCACAAAAGCATTAGCGTTTTCCCCCCACTTAAAAAATGGGTTTATATGCCATATTTTAAATGCGTTAAAATAAACGCGCAATTATAACCGAAGGTTAATTTAATAGTCACTTTAATCCAGACTTCTAATATTATTAAAGCGGTAATTATTTGAAAAAGCTTGACTCTCTTTATTTTGTTAAAAAACAAAAAATGTCCCCAGCGGAGTCGCCATCTGTAGCGATGTCCGTTTCGCTAAAAAAATAGGGTTTTTGAAGTGTTTGTGGTTTTTCGGATATAAAATGTTTATTCCGTGGGGGTTTTAAAAAACCGTGTTTTATTTGGAAATTGGAGTTGCCACCGGCCACTTAGGTAGGCCGGACACCATAAAACCAGAGATTTTTGAACTTGTTGGATTCGGGAGTCGGTTACGGATGGGGAAGGATTAGCACCCCCACACCGCCCAAAATTGGTACTTTAATAATTACCGCTTTATTAATATTAGACTTTCCGGATTAAAGTGACGATTAATTTAAAATTTGGTTATAAGTGCAGGTAAATTTTAAAGGCCCCGTTATCCGAGAGTAAACGCCCAACCACTATCACTACGCCTGATACTGGCCCCGTTTACGCTCGGATAAAAGGACACCGCATTGACATTATATATTTCGATATGCAATCTTAGTGAGCGAAACATAAAATACGACAAATAATTCAAATACAATAAAAATAAATATTAACATAATAGAATATTAATATAACATAAGTAAAATACCAATCTAAACATACATATATATATACCATGAACAAGAGAATTAACAGACAAAAAAAGCATGATATCACAAAAACATATGTTGTAAAACATAAATACATATATAATACAAGAAAAACATACATGAAAGCATAAAAACATACTAAAATGCAAACACACTCAAAGAGAATAAAATAGGCTAAACGTTTAGAATACGAGTAAACAAGCTAACGGCTATATTAACATAACACTATACAAAAAACGAGCATGAAATAAAGAGGTGACAATAACATAAATAACAGCTATGTAAAAGACCACAAATCATATTAATGCAGAAATATTAAAACCTAACTACTTTGAAACAAAATAATAAACAACAATAAGGGACTGGAAGGAATAAAATCAAAATATAAGGCTTATAACTCAAAAAAATAAAATGACATTTAGGGATCTAATCAAGAACCCGGTAAAACTTATGGGGACTAAAGCTATAAATAACCCATGCGGCAAGCTCGAAATGGAAAGTTCAAAAACGCGAAGGTCCTTGGGGCGTAATTTAACCATTTGAGAACGGATTTCAGATAAATTTCGGGACGAAATTGGAAAACTTGGAAACATAAGAGGGATTAGGTTTGTAATTATCCCAAGGGGCGAGACCTTTTTGAAAAATCCCAAAACGCAGGATGGTTTATGATGCAATTAGGCCAATTTTAAAAAAAAGCTTGTCTATAAATTTCCCCAACCGACCTCCCCTCTCTCATCTTCTCCAAAAACAAACTCCAAGCCCTCGACGAACCCAGAAATCGGCAGCCAACCGCCGTCCTCTATGCCGCCGGCCGCCGCTAGTTGGCGCCGACGAACCTAAAAAACCACCAAAACAAACCTCGCTTTAACCCGAACCTGAATCTAAACTTAGATTTACACAAAGACTCCCCCTTTTGCCTAGATCTAAGAAAATACGAAGCGAAAAAAGTGTTTTTTGAAAACAAAAACGAAACCAAAATGGACCTCCCTCTCTTTTCAGTTCACCATGTTTAGTTTTGGAAACTGAGGCGGCTTGTCATTGGCGAGGGGAGACCCACCGACGGCGAGGGTAAAAAACTCTCAACCTTTTTCCTTTTTTGTCATTTCTAGTATATACATACATATAATGCTAAAGACAAATGGATACCTTTTATTTTTTTGTGTTCGAAAGACGAACAAAAGAGTGAGATCTATTATCTTTTTGTATTTCTCAGCAAGACTGGTTACAACCCCCCTTTTTTTGTTCTTACAACCTCTCATACATATATCCTCTCTGATCGTTTTTGGTAGAAGATATGATACAAAATACATATTTTTCCTGATTTGGTCACTGACATATCTGTTTTTCTTGTGTTTTTGGTGATGTGTTGGATGTGGTGGTTGGTACGATAGCATGGGGATGAGGCATGTGGTGATGTTCTCTGCCAGAGGCGTTCTCGGCCGTTGGATGATGATTCGCTGCATGGACGACTCAGATGTGATTTCAGAGGCGGTGAGAATCCAACGTATGGGAAGCACGCGCGCGTGGGAGATCGAACGATCCACGCGTGAACCACGCACGATATTTGGCTGGTACCTTCCTTTGATCGTGGCCGTTGGATCAAGATCTGATCCAACGGCCCAGGACTAGCTGTACACAAAAGGACAATTAAAGTTAGATAATATTATTAATTATCTGATAGGGATTGTGGTCTTGGGCCCAAACGGGCTTTGTAAAATTAAACTCTAGGTTGTAATTTTATAATGGACTTGGACAGTTAATTCTTTTTTTGGGTTTTAATACAATTTGGGTTCTGTTTTATTTAAATTATGTTTTTTACACAGCCCAATAATAATGATTATAATAATACCTATACGTATACACACACAAGCACACACATATATATAACCTAAGCGTAAACATGCACAATACCATCTATAACATGCATAATTAATATAACATACTAACTTATATATATATATTGGTTTAATCTTACATACTTAATATGACTATGCACATATTGACATATATACAAACAATACACACATAGCACACATGCACCACATAACATACTATACATGCATTTACATCACATCACACATATATTACGTGCATATTAATAGCACATGCTCGTACGCAATCATGCAATAACAATACTAATTAACTATTATATTAGTATATTAAAATATCAACAAAAAATAAAAATGAGTGATTACAATAGTTTAGAGAGTTTTTATATGCTCGTTCCCTTCTAAATGGTTTAGAGAGTTTTTATATACTCGTTTCAACTGGGTGAACTGCGTAGAGGTTGGAGTGTTATTGTTGTGGCTTAAGAATCAACATCGTAGAATCGTGAATGAATATCTATCTCGTCCAAACTCAGAATTATAGATTTTAAACAGGTAATTCTTCACCCTTGTTCACCCCAATTTGTTCCTCGTACATGGATCTCTGGTGGTAATCACTGGATAATTTTTCCGCTGCGCCATGGGTGTACCGGCGTGACCCAACAGAGTCAGTTTTAAACATGAAAGCATTTAAAGAGTTTTCCAAAGAACTAGCTAGTGTTGGCGTTGGTTGAGACATCTGTTGCCGTGGCATGTTCTGTTGGAATCCTGCTGCCTCTGTATTCTGATGAGTCTGATTAATGGAATTGCTCTCATTACTCTACAAAAAAAATGGGGTACTTCTGCCATGATGGATTGTACGTGTTGGAGTATGCATTATTGCTCCGGTTGTAGTTTCCAACATACAAACTTGACTCTGAGTTTTGTGGATACCTAGAAGAATCATGGTTATTATTACATAAATCATAAAATGCATCAACTACCTTGATTTCCTGTGTGTTGCTAGGTCGCTGCATATTCTTAACCAAATTGGTTAATGTGGCCAACTATGCTAAAATTGTATCTGATGAATCAAGCTCAATTGCTGAGGCATTTCACCTGACTATTCCCCTTCTAGTGGTTGGGAATTGATAATCATTCTTGGCAAGTCTGTCCAAAATCCCCAAGCTTCCCCTGCTGACTTGTCTAGAAGCGTGCCACTTGCCGAGGCATCTAGCATCAATCTCGTCAGTGCGTTGACTGAATTGTAAAACATTGTTACTTGTGTCTAATCTCTGAATTCGTGCATGTGACATTTGCGTAAAAGCTCCTTATACTTCTCCCAAGCCTCGTACATGGACTCATCATCTGCCTATCGAAAAGAAGTAATGTCATTACGCAGTTTATCAATCATATTTGTAAAACTAAATCTAGAAAGGAAACTCCGGCATATATTTGTACAAGATTCTAAAGATCTAGACAAGATACTATTTAACCATGTTTTTGCCCTATCCCTTAGTGAATAGGGGAATAATTTTAGCCTTAGGACGTCCTCAGGGACTCCTTGTTGCTTGAATGAATCGCAAATTTCTAAGAATGATTTGAGATGTTGTTTAGCATCCTCAGTCACTGATCTGCCAAACTGATCAACTGTATAGATCATATTGAACATCATAGGATTTAACTCGAAGTGGGTGGCTTGAATCTCAGGTGTGACAACTCCTGGAGTAAGACCATCAAGATCTTGCTCTATGTAGTCTCATATGGGTTTATTCCGTACGATGACTGGTTGATTCGGTAAGGCCCTCAGCCCTCCTACTGCAGAATTCTGATTGTCGTTGGCATTCAGATTGCCAACTGGATTATTAGGTGGATCTGCCATTTCTTCTCTCAACTCTCTTCTTCGTCTACGAAAAACACGTTCGATTTCTGGTTTGAATGGATAATCTGGTGCTGTCGATCTTGCCCTGGTCATACTCCAATGCAAAACCAAAAGTTATTAGCCTCTTGAAACCGAACACAAAAATAAAATAAATAAACAAAGGTGCAAGAAAATAAAAACAAAGTCGCTATTGCCAATCCCCGGCAACGGCTCCAAAAACTTGTTGCATGATTTGAGTGCAACACAAACGGTGCAAGTATATACGTCGCAACTAATAGTATAGTAAAGATATCGTCTCCACAAGAATTGGTGAAACTCTGATTTCTAATTCCTTGCACTGAAAAAAAATAAATGGAGATGATGTTTTGATTTAACAAGTAAATTAAATATGTAAGTAATTAAATGAGGAATGTGATCGAATAAGAGAGTAGGTCGGGTTATCATGAGTAGTGGTGTGATGGCCAAATGGACCGTTGAGGCAATTGATTGCTGTGGTAACTCAATTGTAGTGGCAACTAGGACCGACTGAATTGCTTTAGCAACTAATTATGCCGCGACAACTGGGATTGGTTCGATTGCCGTGGCAACTGGTTCCTTCCTTCAAAGCTCGGCGAAGCGTTCTTCAATGACTTCTAGTTATCCCTAACCTGAAGCACTAGTTAATTATGCATGCCTTGGTAATACATCCCTGTGTTAACCTTTGGTGAACAACAACTGATCTTACGCTCCTATTAGCCGTTGAAATCTAAATCTTTATTCCTAAGATGGATTAACCTCCATTAAAGATTTGTTGAATGAAGATCATGCTCATTCGTTTCTTGAATCTAACTCTCCCAATGCTAGATAAATGGATAACTCTCGAGATCATCTCCCAATTCACTCGAAATCAAAATAAGAACCAAGAATAAACAAACTTTGAATTTAAATTGCAATAAAAAACCAAAACATCCAATCATTTTTACAACCACAAAAACTCAATAACCCAAGCCGATTTAATTTAGTTCATGGTTGGGTGTAAAAGAAATACAAAATAATGATCCCCAACATGAATTGGATAAAAAGAATAAAGAAGAAGTTGTGATCAGCCCCTTTTTTCTCTCTCTTGTCGAACCCCTTTCAATCACAGACTTCATCTCTATTGAAAGAGATGATCCGATCGGTTTGTGATGGTATGAGAGGTTGGATTGCGTTCGAATTTCATGGAGATAGGATCCTTATTCGATAAAACTCTTTTAATTTTGCAGATAATGCTTGTCGATGAGAATAAGATTAGACTTGATTTAATTTGGATAAAAGATAATTAATCTCTCTCATCTTTTTCTCCAAACACTTCTCACAAAGTTGAGTCTTTATCTCCATCAAATTCCGCTTGTAAATCCGTATCTTGGGGAGTTATCCTCGACTTTTCAAGTTTATCCAAAACTGAGCAGATTTATCCAGAATCGTCAGCAATCAGGTTCGGCAAGTCCTTCAGAGTTCGCCTAAATTGCCATGACAAGCCCTTTAGTATTCTCTTTAATTGTCATGGCAAGTAGCGCTTGTCACGGAAATCCTAACCTGCACAAAATAAGCACACCAACAGCGACTTTTTCACGAAAAACAACCAAAATGCGATACCAAGCTCAATAACAAAGGAAACTAGGGAATTGTGCATGAATGCCTAATAATGCAACTAAAATGTGTCTAAGTCTAACAATAATATGAGTAAAAAAGGCAAGAAAAACAATACTTTTGCACACTTATCACCAATCCAATTGCGGCTTTCATTAGGATCAGACACCTTAAACATGCTCAATACCACGATCCAAAACATCGTCGGTATGAACTACATTATCTTAAGGATCAAGAACAAATATCCATTGCCAAGGATTAATGACCTATTCGATCAGCTTAAGGATTCCACTGTGTTTTCCAAGATCGATTTAAGGTCTAGATATTATCAAATGAGAGTCAAATATTGTGATGTACCCAAAATGACCTTCAGTACAAGATATATTCACTATGAATTTCTGGTGATGCCTTTTGGGCTAACCAATGCACTGACAACTTTTATGGATTTGATGAATCGGGTTTTTAGACCCTATCTTGATAAGTTTGTAGAGGTGTTCATTGATGACATTCTAATCTACTCCAAGAATGTTGCGGAGCACCGTAAACATCTTTGTATTGTGCTTCAAATTCTTCGTGAGAAGTAGTTGTATGCCAAGTTCTCCAAATGCGAATTCTGGCTTACCGATGTAACACCCTAAAATCCAATCTAGTCAGAATTGGGTTCCGGTGATCAGAATCCCTCTATCGAAAATGTTTAAATTTGTATTGATGTTGACCACAAGGTCAATTGTATTCATATTGGACTCTAATTGAGATGAATTATTAATTAAGGACTTTATTGAATGTATGGGAACCTTTTAGTGGCTAAATTATAAAAATTAGAAGTTTGGGGATAAAAGTATAAGGTGATGGAAGTTGAGGGAATAATCTTGCGATTAACCCATATTCAATTATAAATCCAATACGTGGGATTATAGGGAAAGCTTCCTTCAATAGAAGGAAACCTATTGCTATTAAAACAAAGACAACAACTAGGAATTGAACTTACCCGAAATACTCCCCAAGCTAGCACCTCACCTTATTGTTGTCTTCCACCTCCAAGCACACACCTCCATTGTTGAGGTTGAAGAGAGCTTATTTTTGATCAGTTTATTGTTAGCGAAATGATCCTAGCTAATGGGTAAGCTTATTCCCTCAAGCTATTATTCAATTCCATGGATATATCATGCTAAATCACAAGCTAGGGTTTGGCCATCCATAGAGTTTAATAGCTAATAGCTATTTAAAGCTTTGATATTGATTTTGATATCGTTATATTGATTTCGGTATCGTATTATTGAATCTAATCGAATCTTATTATTTTATCTAGCTCAAAATGTTGGCAGAGATCTTCCACCGTCACCAACAAAAGCTAGGAACAAGGGGATTTCTATCCGAGAGCCTTGAAAGCTTTGGAATATCGAGGTGAGTGTAGTTAGAGTCTCAGGATTAGGCTAGCTGCCTTTCTCGACTTCATCGTTAATAGAATTGTCATCGTTAACTTCGTTGTTAAGGATTATTACATCGAGTCACCTATCAAACATTATGGTAAGTATAGGTAAGTTACCGCAATGAGTATTGAGCATTGTCAAAGCCATCGTCATTGTTATTGGACATAGCTATTGTTGTTGTCATTGAGTATTGTTATTAGCATTATCATCGCTATTGTCATTGAACCATGAAAGTATAAGATATTGACATAGCATCGATATAGCATTGATATAGCATTAATGTAGCCATTATCATTGATCATTGATGTTAACATCGTTATTGTTATCGAAACATTGTAAATGAAGCATCGACTATTATTGACGTTATTGAAACCATTGGACATTGCCATTGTTATTGATATTGTCATTTAACATAAACACCGAAATATTGTTTATTTGTAAGAACATCGAATATGGCTATTGATACTGAACATGAATTATCGACATTGTCACTAGACCTTGGATTCGAAGGACATTGGATACAATTGGCATGCCATTGAATTCATGAGCTTAGTGTACGGGTGGACCACGGTCCTAGGGCTACGGCCTATATTGATTTGGTGAGGTGGAGGGATGTGTTGTGATAATGGTCACATTGGCGAGGCGGAGGGACTAGACCATTCATTGCTTTTGGCGAGGCGTAGGAATTCGCGTATCCATTACTCGAAATCGATCTAAGGGTTATTGATGAAATATGGATTTATTGTTATTGAACATGATCATTGCATTGTTTCCATGGATCTATTGCATTGTTATTGAAAATATATGAATTGTAATGCATTTCAATGACATAGTGTTATTTGTGACTACCTCACTAGGCAAAGTATGTCTAATGCATTGCATTTCATCCGCTTCAGGGTAAGAGATTCAACGTTGGAGATCGGAGAAGTTGCATTGAACAAGTCACAAGCAAGCTTGAAGTAATGTATATCGAACCTATGAACTCCTAGTAGGGTGGCAAAGTACTTAGAAGAGCCATACAAGGTCCTTTTGATATGTGTATTTTGTGCTTCTGGTGTAATAGTGCTTAATGCCCTAATGGTCCTTTTGGAATGGCATAAAAGTGACTAAAAAAGCACATTTGGCTCTAAAAGTTGAAAACATAGTAAATGGATTCAGATCAACACGAAATTTGGTATGCTGGTAGTTTGTATTGTTTAAAACTTATTGGTAAAATTTAATTACATTTGAATGCATATTGATAGGTTAAATCGAATAAAAACCAGAAAAATCTAACATTACATGGCAGGGCGTATCGATACGGTTGATGGCGTATTGATATTTCCTTGCACATTTGGTCAGGTCAATGATGGTCAACATGAGGCGTATCGATACAACCTAGGCGTATCGGTACAAATTTTGGCTACTAGAATTTGGGTGCAAAAATGGTATCGATATGGGGTCGAGGCATATCGATACGCGGTCAACGCTATCAACCTGTATCTGTACGGCCCTCAACCGTATCGCTACGGGTCTGTCAAATTGAATCTGGAATTTAGGGATTAGGTCAAAACGTACCGATACGGCCATAAGGGTATCGGTACGGTAACAATTAAATCTGTTAAAAGATAAAGAGCCCAGCTTTGTATTGTTTACGGTATGGTCACTAATTAATGCATGGAATAATTGAAAGGGCAAATGAACTTTGAATAGTATGAATATTTGTTCGCTCGCTGCTTGAATAATGAATTTCAGTTTGGTAGGGTTAATTTTAGAGAAGGACCACTAAAATACTTAAATTAGGATTAAGTCCCTAAAACTTGTAAATGTTATAATTTGGTCTTAATTGGATAATCATGGACTCTCAATGGATTGATTGAAATTTTGTATTACTCATTATTATATGTAAGGCTTATTATCATCGTTTATTGTATAAAATTATTGTATCGATCTCTGTTTAGTTCACTAGTAGCATATTCCGGCCTGGTTCTCGACCAGGCCTGGAAAGGGGTGTTACAACCGAAGTTTCCTTCATTGGGCATTTTGTATTGGCTTCGGGCATCCAAGTAGATCCGAAGAAAATTCAAGCCATTATTGTTTGGCATCCACCGAAGAATGTTGGTGAAGTGAGAAGTTTCCTTGGTCTTGTTGTCTATTATAGAAGATTCGTCAAGGGATTTTCTATGTTAGCAGCTCCATTGACTAAGTTATTAGGGAAAAAAGCTCCATTTGTCTGGACTGAGGAACAAAAACAAAGTTTTGATCATTTGAAACAAGTATTGACTCACGCTCCAGTCCTAACCCAACCCGGGTCTGGAAAGGACTATACCGTTTATAGTGTTGCATCGCATCTCGATTTAGGATGTGTATTGATGCAAAAAGGCAAGGCCATTGCTTACGCTTTGAGGCAACTTAAGTCGCATGAGATGAACTACCCCATGCATGATCTGGAATTAGCTGGAGTTGTCTTCGCATTGAAAATCTGGAGGCATTATCTCTACTGAGAGAAATGTTACCTCTTTACCGATCATAAAAGTCTCAAGTACCTCTTGACCCATAAGGAGTTGAATCTTCGGCAACAGAGATGGATGGAACTCCTTAAAGATTGTGATATTGTTATCGAGTACCACCCGAGCAAGGCCAACGCTGTAGCTGATGCACTTAGACACAAACCTTCATCTGTAGCATTGACATTAGATGTGAAATCCTATGCATTGTGTAATAATTTTGCTTATTACAAATCTTGTTTTGTAGCCCCTCGAGCTATTAATGCTCACTTCCAACTTTAGAAGCATCGTTATCTCGTAGCTGAACTTTAAGTTTAATATACTATTGTTTCGAGAATTAAGAGATTGCAAGATTAAGACTCCGAACTCCAATCCATTGGCTCTAAGCTTCAGGATAATCCAGACTTCAGAGTCAATTCTGAAAGACTCTTATGTTTTTGTGATCGTGATTGTGTACCCATTGATGAATCGCTTCGGAATGATATTCCTAAGGAAGCCCATTCAAGTTTATTCTCTATCCATCCAGGGTCTGTGAAGATGTATAGAGACCTCCGTGAACTATATTGGTGGCCAGGCATGAAGCAAGCTACAATTGAATTCGTGTCCAAGTGTCTCACTTGTCAATGGGTTAAGGCTGAACATCGTGTCCCTACCGAATTATTGCAACCCATTGATCTACCGCAATGGAAGTAGGAAAAGATCACTATAGACTTTGTCAGTGGTCTACCTTTGACTCCTCCTAAACACGATGCCATTTGGGTCATTGTGGATCGTTTAACCAAGTCAACACACTTCCTACCGGTTCGAATGGATTATGGACTTCCCAAGCTAATTGACTTGTACATTAAGGAAGTTATTCGACTATATGGGGTGCCGTAATCGATCATCTCTGATTGAGATCCACGATTTACTTCTTTATTCTGGAGAGCTTTGCAAAGAGCTCTAGGAACTAGAGTCAATCTTAGTACCGTCTTTCACCCTTAGTCTGATGGCCATTCGGAAAGGGTAATATAGGTAATCATCAAAAAATCCTTCCTTCGAATCATTTATTAAGTGTACCATTTTTTAATCCTCCTTTACAGATCTTGGAGGACATGCTACGAGCATGTATTATTGATTTTGGTGGATCGTGGGAGAAATTCTGACCCCTCATTGAATTTGCCTACAATAATAGCTACCAAGCTTCTATCAAGATGGAACCGTATGAAGCATTGTATGGCAGACATTGCAGAACTCCACTGTGTTGGTCTAAACTTGGTGAAGGAAAGATGTTGGGCCCTGACCTACTTCAGGAAACTGAAAGAAAGGTTGCCATCATCCATGATCACTTGAAAGCTGCCTTTGACCGACAGAAGGCCTATGCTGATCTTAAGTGTACGGATATTCACTATGAAGCTGGTGAGAAAGCTTTCTTCAAAGTTTCACCATGGAAGAAAGTTATGAGGTTTGGCAAGAAAGGGAAATTAAGTCCCTGATTCATTGGACCTTTCGAGGTTGTAGAAAAAGTTGGCCCTATTGCTTACCGCTTGTTGTTGCCTTCAGAATTAAGTAAAATCCATGATGTGTTTCATGTATCCATGCTTCGGAAGTATTGTTATGATCCCTCGTATGTTATTGAACTTGAGTCAGTGGAAATTTAGCCAAATTTATCTTATGAGGAAGAACCGGTTTAGATTCTTATAAAGGAAGTCAAGAGACTTTGTAACAAGACTATCCCATTGGTTAAAGTGCTTTGGAGGAGCTACACTGCTAATGAAGCAACATGGGAGTTCGAGGAAACAATGGCAAAGCAATATCCTCACCTCTTTGATCCAAGTAAAAATCGAGGTTAAATTTTCTTAAGGGGGAGAGCTATAACACCCCGAAATTCAGCCTAGTCAGAATTGGATTTCGGCGACTGGAAACCCTACATCAGAATCGTCCAAATATTGTATTGGCATTGACCGTGAGGTTAGTTGCATTATTACTGGAGTCTAATTGAGTCAAATTATTGTTTAAGGACCTTATTGGAAGTATTGAAAGTCTGTTTAGTGACTAAATTATAGAAATTGAAAGTTTGAAGGTTAAAGTTTAGTGTATTGATAGTTGAGGGACTAACCTTGCGATTAGCCCCTCCTCAATTATAAGTATTCATACGTGGTTTGATCAAGCTTAATTCCTTCAAAGGAAGGAAAGCCTTGTCATTGTAAAACCAATGAAAGAAAGTGAATAGAAAAGAAATACTTACCTGATTCCTAAAGAAGCAAGCACCTTTCTTGTCTTCATCATCATCTCCAAGCAAGCACCTCCATTGTTGAGGTTGGAGAAGCTTGAGTTTTCTTCAATTTATCGATATTGAATCGTTACTATCAATTGGGTAAGCTTAATCCCCCAAACTATTATTGAAATCCATGGTGATATGAAGTGTAATCTTAAACTAGGGTTTTGACTATCCATGGATAATTCATCGTTATTGTCTAAATTAAGCTTAGATGTCGATTTTCATATTGTCATATTGATTTTGATAACGTATTATCGATCCTCATAATTTTCCTATTGTTTACCTAGCTTAAGAAAGTGATAGAAAACAACCACCGACTCCACCGAAAGCTAGGAAAAAAGGGATGACTATCCGAGAGCCGTGAAAGCTTCAGAATAGCGAGGTGAGTGTAGTCGGAGTCTAAGGACTAATCTATGTGCTTTTCCCAATTTCATTGTTATTGAAATTATCATTTCTAACCCTATTGTGAAGGGATTTTGCATCGAATCCTTTATAGGATACATAGGTAAGCATCGATAAGTATATAATCTAACATCAGGCATCGACAGTATTATTGTTAAGGTCGGTATAATAGCCATTGAATTAAGGAAATGTAGAACATTGATTAATGAGCATTGTCATTGTCATCGTTATAGAAATTGTCATCAAGCATTGACATCGATATTTTCATTGTCATCGAAGCATTGAAAACGTATCATCGGTCATTGGTATTGTAATTGGGATTATCTAACATTGACATTGAGTCATGAAACAATGAATATCCATTGGATTATAGAATATCGATCATTATCATCATATCATTGTATATTGATCATTAGACTATTGCTATTGCTATTGAATCATTGAATACATTGGACATTGTTATTGTTATTGAACATTGATCATTGATATTGTTACCGAACCTTGGATTCGGTGGACATTGGATAGAATTGGCATGCCATAGAATTTATGAGCTCAGTATACGAGTGGACTATGGTCCTAGGGCTACGGCCTATATTGATTTGGCGAGGCAGAGATATGTGTTGTGATATTGGTCATATTGGTGAGGTGGAGGGACTAGACTATTTATTGATTTGGCAAGTTTTAAGAATTCGTGTATCCACTATCCGGAATCGATCCAAGGGTTATTACTAAAATATGATGTTATTGCTTTTGAACATGGTCATTGCATTATTATTATCGATCTATTGTATAACCATTCATAGTGTAGGGATGAAAATACATAACATTGTTTATGACTACCTCACTAGGAAAAGTATGCCTAATGTATTTCGTCTCATGCATTTCAGGTTGATCGAATCGTTGGATCGAGATCGGAGAAGACGTAAGTTGGACGAGTCACTTACAAGCTAAAGTAAAGTACTTTGTCCTTAACAACTCCTATAATGGTGGCAAAGTAGTTAAACTAGTTACTCATGGCATTTTGGATGTATATGTATGGCCTATACTTTGTAATAGGATAAATGGACCTAAAATGACATGTATGCAGGGCTAAAAGTAACCAAATATGCATAATTGGCTCCTAAAGGTGAAAACCTTGTAAAGTGAATTCGAATAACCCTAAAATTTAACATGCTATTAGATTAAATGATTAAAAACTTTATTGTAAATTTTCATTGCATTTGGACATCGTTCAATAGGTTAATTCGATTAAAAACCAACTAAAATCTATCATTACATCACAAGTGTATCGATACAGGTCAACCTGTATCGATAAGGCCTTGCATAATTGGTCATGGCGAAACATGGCATATCGATACCCAAAAGATGCGTATCGATACAAACTTAGGCAGTGGAGTTTGGTCATTTAAATGTATCGGTACAGTCTTAGGCTGTACCGAAACGGGTTAACCCATATCAATACAGTCCCTACGGTATCGATACGGAGTCTCTAATCCTTCAAGTTAAAATCAAATCTATGCATATCCATACGGATATGGGCTAAGGGCTATCGATATAGAGGTAGTTAATTCGGTTAAAAGGTATGGAACACAATTTTAATTTATTTATAGAACGGTCACTAAACATAGCAACGCCTAATCGGATGGGTTAATGATATCATAATGACATGAAAATTTACAGGAACGTTGTTGATGTAATTAATTTCAGTATTGTATAGCTAATTGCACTAAAGGACCTCTAAATTATTAGATTCACTCTTTAGTCCCTAAAACTTGTAAAATTTAGAAATTGGTCCTAATTGATCACTGTTTGTTACAAAAGGGATAAGTTGAACCGAATACGATATTTTATAATGTTTGAATGAAGGTCATAATGTTGACCAAGTGTTTCTTGTTATTGAAATCTCACCGCACCAATCATAGTTTCGATCGCTGATAGCATTCCCCGACTTAGTTCTCGACCAGGCCGGGGCAGGGGTGTTTCATATATCCATAAACATTGGATTAACACATAAGCCAAAAACTTACCAAACATAATCTGATATACTCTTGGACAAACTCCACCACAAAAATCAACTACAATCTTTAAAACTCCAACACACTCAAACAAATGCCTTCAATTAATATGCAAAATTCCGTGAAGCAAGAATTCCCCAGACGATGTAATAGGGAAAAAAGCATACTTGTAATACCTCAAAATTCGGTCTAATAGTATGTTACTAATTACTAGTACTCCCGTTTGATTTAATGATATCTTGAATTTGTTTGTACATCAAGTTGAGGATTATATTGCTAAGTTGGGAAAATATGAGAGTTAATTCAATACGACTTAAATGGAAAGCTTGATAAATGAAGACTTGCATGTAAATTAATAAGTTAGGGAGGACCCTTACACATGTCACATTGTTTGGAGACATGTGGGAAAGGGAGAGGGAGCTACGGTATTTGGGGAATTGGATGACTAAAATTCATTTTTGGTTCTTCTTCTTCGAAGACCGATTCAAGGAAAGAAAGATAGCTAAAAGGGGGAGCTTAATAGAAAATTTAGAATTGCCATGGAAATTTGGGAGCTTTGAGTTCAAGCTCATGGGTTTAGTTCGATCTTCTTAGGGAGAATGTAAGTAATTATGTTTTCTTCTTTCTTAGAGCTTAAATTGAGAACTATATATGAAGATTTTATGAAATTTGCATGTTGGTGAATCGGTTAGAGATAGAGAAAGAGATACATGCTATGAACATTTCCTTGAAACCTTTGATTGTTTAATACTTCAAAAATTAACTATGATATGTTTCGGTTTATCTTTGGAATCAAATTTAAGGTGATTGAAAATGAAGTGTTCAACTTACATCTTTGTTGTTCGCACAATTGATGTTTAGTGGACTGGTCTGTGATTAAAATTGTGAAAATAGTTATAATAAGGGCTATTTATGAAATTGATGAATTTATGAATTTGGCATCGTGAGTTGAGTTGTTAAGTGAGTGAACATGTTCATAAAGATAGTAAGATGGATTGTTGATTTGAATGAATCCATACCTTGTTGTCCAATTGGAATTAGAGTCAAAACTACCCAGATTTCAATGTTTAAACATGTGAGTATATGAAATGGTACATATGGTGACCATAGGTGTGGAAACAGAGCATGAAATGTAAATACATGAACTTGGGAGCTATCTTAGACATGTATGAGAGTGAATATAAGTTAAATTAACATGTTAGAACTACCATCTAAGTGATTAATGAAGCTAAAATCTAGTTTAGTGAAATATGCCCAGAAAACTCTGTTCTGGGCAGTAACTTTGAAAATTCATTACAATTGGTAATAGTTGAATTAAAAGATGTAATTTATATGGTTAGAAACCTTAATACGTCTAGTTTCACATGCAACAAACGGAATTGAATTCTGAACTATAAAACAGATTCTAGAGATGAAACTCTAAGAATAGTGCAAATTGTCCAATGGTGTAAATTGCCCTATCTTTAGGATAAAAACTATATTAATTGGTAAGAAATAAAAATGCAAGGCCAATATGGTTATAAAGAGAGTTAAGTAAGCAGTGCACATGCTGCCTGGTAGCAGCAGTCTAGGTATTTTGGACAGTTTTGTAAACTGTTTTGTATACAGTTTAGACAATTTTGTAAACTGTTTTGTATACAGTTTGGTTGTTGCCTTGTTTTACCTAAATTGGAATGTAAACAATGCTAATGATAGTATGCTGTATGTTTTATACATGTAACGTATGTATATTGTTGCCATGATTAAGTGACTATAAGAATATGTTGACTCCTTGAATTGGATGAATGAATTGGCAAAGTGTACCATGTTTGACATTATTTACTTGTATGAATTGTTAGATCAATGAGAAAACCTTATGGAGGAAGAAAGGAGTGGCCTAGCTAGTGGCAAACACAAAGGAGTTTGGATCCAAGACTAGCTAAGGTTTGAGTATTGTGAGTGTAGTTTTGGTAGGGTTAGGACTTAGGTCCTAACCAAAATTTACATGTCTATCTTCTTGATATTGATATGCCATGATAATGAGCTTAATTAAACTTGAATATGAATTAAAAGGGAAGATTGGACTAAGCTGAAATTTGTGATTAAGTAATAGCATGGAAATGGATAAGTTAAATTATTTAGAAAGAAATGTGTAAACATTGCGTGATTCCATTCCTTGAATGATT
The DNA here is from genome assembly GCA_019671005.1 of Hibiscus mutabilis. NCBI lineage: Eukaryota > Viridiplantae > Streptophyta > Magnoliopsida > Malvales > Malvaceae > Hibiscus > Hibiscus mutabilis. Next base: position 52,459,260 of record CM033711.1, read on the forward strand.
CAATTCGAATTGCTTGCTTGAGTTACACTATGGATGTAAATTCTTGATTTCTTGTTCTTGATTGTGCCTATTCGAATGGTGGCATGTATGTATTATAATGATATATGATGCTTGATCCTTGTATCATGAATGCAATTCACTCGAATGCTTACTTGATACCTAAGATGGTAATGTAAATACTTGCTTGAAGGATAAGTAATTGGTGATTGTAGAGCTAAGGCTCAAATAGCCTAAGGGCTAAGTTAATGTTGACATACTTGCTTGAAAAGGATCTTGAATTACATGATGTCTTGATGTAAGCATGAATTACTTGAAATAAAGAGCTAAGGCTCAACTAGCCTAAGGGCTAAGCATGATATTGCTATAACTTGCTTGAATGTAATTCTCGAATATGGATTGTCTCGACTTGAACATGAAAGTATAAAATATAAGAAACAACAACAAACTTTAAAAATATAAGAATACCTCTCTAATGAAAGTTTAAGGATTTAAAAGACTTAAGTTGCCTACAATGGAAGTCCTTGGATACAATGGTATGATGCATGGTATATTTGGGACTACGGTCCATGAGCCACAGCTCAGGGGGACGCTCCATTACATGTAATATGTTATCGGCGACAGTTGGAGGTAACATGGGAGTTGTATGGAGTGGCGAAAGTTTGGTTGGATACTGAGAAGAATATGATTTACATGTTTTTGATATTAGCCATTGCTATGTGCTTTGAGCTAAGTATCTCTTGGACCTTTATGGTCAAACACGGACCAATGTTATTCATGACCAATTGTGATCCAAGGCAAACATGTTAAAAAGATATGAACCTTATTGAGAAATTGAATAAGAAATTCAAAAGAAAATCTTGAATACTTGAATTATATCTTGAAATACTTAAATGACTTGACAAAGAAATATTGAAACTTGAATCACTTGACATGAATTCTTGAAATACTCGAATTGCTTGACATGTAATGCTTGATTCTTGACATGAAACTCTTGAAATGATAATTGTCTATGCTTGGACCTTGTATTGTATGATTTGGTACTTGAAATGGCTTATGGTCTCACTTGATATTATGTTTACTTGATTGGTTTGCTTGAATTGCTTGACATGCAAACTTGATTACTTGAACATATTTCTTGACTTGTATACTTAAACTTCTTGTTACATGATTGTTACATGAAAAAGATCTCGATCTTACTTAAATTAATGAGTGTTGATTCCATGTACATCTTGTACATGAAAATATGTACTATTTTGGCATTGTGAATTATGTGTACGTGTTATATGACTAAATTGGTTAGATTAAATGAAAATATAGATTGTTTTGGCATTGTGAATTATGTGTACGTGTTATATGCCTGAATTGGATAGATTAAATGAAAATACGGACTGTTTTGGCATTATGAATTATGTGTACATGTTATATGACTGAATTGGCTAGACTAAATGAAAATATAGACTGTTTTGGCATTGTGAATTATGTGTACATGTTATATGACTGAATTGGCTAGACTAAATGAAAATATGGACTGTTTTGGCATTGTGAATTATGTGTACCTGTTATATGGCTGAATTAGCTAGATTAAATGAAAATATGGACTGTTTTGGCATTGTGAATTATGTGTACGTGTTATATGACTGAATTGGCTAGACTAAATGAAAATATGGACTCTTTTGCATTACAAGAATGTATAAACATGTATAATGGGCAGCTAAGTAACAAGGCTTAAATTAAAGAAAGTAAACAAGCAATAATTAAGGCTTAAGGCTTTACATGCTACTTAAAATGAATACTTGTACACTTGATATACTTGTCACATGAAATGCTACTCGAAGTGGACTTATACTCTTAAATCAATGTGTAGAACTTGTGAACATATCTTGAGTGATAAGCTTGAAATAAATTGTGATTATATTACTTGACTTGGAAATGTTGTGATTTGGTTAAACATGCTATCGATTGACTTGAAATGATTGAAGATTGAATTGTGATCTATGATTTTGCTTTTCATGCTATCTTGCTATTCGAATGATACTAGAGCATGTTTACTTGATAATTACTCGATAAGCTTACCATGCTACTTGATTTTGTTGACAAATTGGTTACCTAACATTTGCTTGCCTTGATATTTGATTGCCATAAGTATGATGATACATGAGTTAGTGATTCTTGCTTGACTTGGAATACTATAAACCTTAATAGGGCTACTTGATTAATGGAGACATGACATAATAATTGGTTAGAACTAGTACTACCTCACTAAGTACATATCGTACTTATCACTCTCGCTTCCTCTCTTCCCAAACCACAGGTTAGGTGCTTCAAGGTGAATTACATGATCCCGAAGTTAGATTTCTTAAGCTTGAAGTAAGACACAAGCAAAAGCATAAGTATGAATCCATACTTGTTTGTAATGCTCCTAGTAGTTGGTGGCACCTAGTCTTGTATATAGTAAGCTAGGACATGCATTATGTTACTTGAAAGTTGTATACATGAACTTGATTTGCTGCGTGTATATGGAAATTGAAATGAAATGAACACATTTTTGCCTAATGCTATACATGAAATTAAGACTCGATGAATGAGGAAACTATTTTATGATATGCTAGAACTTGCTATTGCCGAATAGGAATGAATCAAATGTACATGCTTTACTTGTTCACATGCCTAAATAGTAGTTAACCTTGAATGAACAATTGAAGGTAACCAATCACATGAATGACCTATAATGTCTATGAAACATGATATGCTTGCTTGAGATATGTTTGATTTCATGTACATATGATTGTGTTTAGTTAAACTTACATGAAATATTTACATGTCTTGAATGTAATGGGATCGAGTTAAAATGAAACATGCTAGTCTAGGTATGCTAATTGAAAGCTTTATATGATCGTATGAATATAGATTTGAAAATGAATAATCTAAGTGGTAACCTAAAATGAATAATAAGATGGTCATTCTTGTATACTTGATTGTGAATGCCTTGCTAGTTAAGAATGCCATTGAAATGCTATATATGCCTACATGACTAAGTATTTATTAATCTTTGAATGTAACTTGAAAATGACTAATCAATGGTTGCCATATAATGAACAAGAATGATAAACATTTCTTGCTTGTATGATCAATTGTAATTTTCTAAGTTGCTTGCTTGCTAGTCATTCAACTCGCCCCTTAGGGACGAGTTCTTGAAAATTTTTAAATTATTTGTGCTTCCAGTGTTCCCTGAACACTCTCGAACCAGTTTACTATTAAACTGGGGTAGGGGGTGTTACAATACTACACAACCTTTCCTTGATCAAAATATAGATTCTATGATACCGTTACGCACTCTGACTTCGGAAGAGGAAAGTCAATCCAATGCCTTATACATATTTCATATCTGGACCATACTCTTGAAAATGACGTTAGGGACACTATAAAGTTCTCCTTAACAACCAACACCATTAGTCAGGTTTTGATCCTAAACATCTACTTCCATGTCTAATACGTACATCATAACCTTATCAACTTAAACAGTCCAAAATCCTCTTTGAATCTTGGTCGAAGCTTTCTCAAGCAAACTTTACAAATCTTGATATTACGATCAAGCATACGACACCTTACGGTATACCCATTACCATTCATTTTACTCCACTTACTCTGTAACTTCAAATACATATCATTAACATTAATGGTAATAACCACCTCTATAACACCCCCTTCTCGGCCTGATCGAGAGCCTATGTCACAAGTGATTAATACAATGATCGGAATAATAATTTACTCCTTATTTAATGATTTAATGAAGTAAAATCCATACAATATTTGATTCGATGTCTTAAAATGATACTATGTCTAGACAGTGAAGCAGTGATTCAATATAACTTATTAATCTAGAATTTAGGACCAATTTTGAACCTTTACAAGTTTTAGGGACTAATCTGAAAATTCAATAAATTAGTGGTCTTATTCTTAAATTAACTATACCACAATGAAATTTATCCTATAATTAGTGATCATACAATTTTTCATGTCAATCAGAGTCCAATTGCCCATCCAATTAAGCCAATTAACAATCAGTGACCAATATGCAACTTTTCAAAAATACTTATCATGCTATTAAAAAAAATACCTGTCGCCGTGCCGATACTCGAAGTGGCTGTATTGGTACGCCATGCATATTTTTTGAATTATAAGATCCTAGTGACCAAAACCTGTATCATACAGCCTTATCAGTATCGGTATGAGTTCATCTGTTTCAAAACACTTATGAGTTGTATCGATGCAATTTTTACAAGCAATTCCAGTGTTGACTTTCCGTACCGATACGCCCTATTGACCAGCTTTGAATTGGTAAAAATATGCATAGTCGTATCAATACACCATTACCTGTATCGATACGCCTTAATCCGTAATGACATATTTAGTCTGATTTTTATACAATTTGACCCATCAAAAAATATCCAAATCTTATGAAATTTTGTAGGGAAGTTTATAACACTATAGTATACTAGCATGTCAAATTTTATAGCTATATGAATCTATTTACTATGTTTTTACCTTTTAGGCCAGTTATGCATTTTTAACCACTTTTAGCCAATTTCAAAAATACCAATTAGGGCCTTTAGCAATATTACAAACCATGTGCAGCACATACACATCAAAATGGCTAAAATTGGCTAGTTCAACTACTTTTCCACCATACTACAACTTTGTAGGGACGATATACATTAGTTTAGCCTTGTAGCGACTTGCCAAAACTTCCAATGAACACCGATCTCAAAGAAATGATCCTTATAACTTAAAATGCAAGAGATGAAATGCATTAGGCATACTTAGCCTGGTGAGGTAGTCATGGACAATAACAAATATGATGGTGCGCAATTCAAACCATGCTAGAACGATGACAATACTATGATAATATTAAAGATGTGTAATCATCAATGTTATAACAATATCAATGCTACGACAATAACTATACAATGTGTATATCGATGCTATGACAATATCTATGCTATATCTATATCAATGATATGATAGTATCAATGGTATGACAATAACTATACGATGACTATATTAATGCTATGACAATAACTATGCTATGTCTATAACAATGATATGGCAATATCAATGCTATGACAATAACTATATGATGACTATATCAATGCTATGATAATAACCATACTATGTCTATATCAATGATATGGCAATATCAATGCTATGATAATAAATATACGATGACTATATCAATGCTCTGACAATAACTACACAACGACGATATCAATGTTATGACAATATTCAGTAACATGCTTGACATAAAACAATAGCATTTTCCTCAGATCGAAACAAGATAATGGATACACGAATTCCTACGCCTTGCTAAAACAATGAATGGTCTAATCCCTCTGCCTCGCTAATTAACCAATAACACAAACATCCCTCTACCTTGCCACAATGAAGGTCGTAGCCCAAGCACCGTAGTCCACCCGTACCAATGAGCTCATGAATTTTATGACATGCCAATTTTATCCAATGTCCTTTCGAATCCAAGGTTCAATAGCAATATTGATGTTCAGTATTTCTCTACAGAAATATCAATGGTCAATGATCCAATATCAATGTTTTGATAACAATATCAATATCAATTTCAATCTTCAATAATAATAGCTATGACAATGGATATAACAGTGACAATGTCGATGTTCGTTGACAATAACAACATCATTAACAATGTTTGATGATAATAGCAATGACAATATCAATGTCTATATCCAATGACAATGGCAATAACAACGTCTGATGCTTAATGCTCATATATCTTTCAATGTTTCAATGAGACCAATGTTGATGACATATTCCTATGATCAATATTTCAATACCATAGCTTGCCAAAGCTTACCAATAATGCCTCCAAAGAGGTTCGTTGCAATATCCTTCAACAAGAAGGTTAGCTATACAAAAATTCAATGTTAATGAAATCAGGAAAGGCATCTAGCCTAACCCAAGACTTCGACTACACTCACCTTCTTTTCTAAAGCTCCTACGGCTCTCAGATGACAACTCTCTTGTTCCTAGCCTTTGATGGAGCTGTTGGATTTTTCCTCTGCAATTCTTAAGCTAGGTAAAAACATAAGGAAGTTTTTGTAATCAATATAATGATTTCAAAATCAATATTCAAATTTTAAATAGCCATTAGCTAAGAAATTCCCATGGATTGGAGCTTTTAGAAATTCCACATTTACCATAGGCACTCAATAACTTTAGCTTAGGATTAAGCATCAATTATCCATGGAATTCATAAATTAATTAGGGGTTTATGCTTATCCAACTCATGGTTATCCAATAGGATCGATAATTGAAAAAAACTTAACTTAATATCAAGTTCCAATGGTGGTGCTTGCTTGGAGGTTGAAGACAAAGGGAGAGGTGGTTGCTTTCTTTCTTAATCGGGTAAGTTGCTAACTTTATTTCATTTCCCGAACAATATGATAGCCAAAAGCTTTCCTTCAAATGAAGAAAGGTATATGGGCAATCCACGTAGTGGTTGATAAGGCTTGGGAGGGGCCAATCACAAGGTTAGTATCTCAACTATCTAGACTTTATACTTTTGCCTCCAAACTTTCACTTTTCAGAATTTAGTTAGTAATAAAAGTTTCAATGTATTCAATAATGTCCTTAATCAATAACTTGTCTCAATTAGAGTCCAATAACAATGTAATTGACTACACGGTCAATGTCAATGCAATTTTTGGACCTTTTTGAGTTAGGGTTTCCGATCGCCGGAACCCAATTCTAACTAGACCGGTTTTTGGGGTGTTACAACTCTAATATTCAAAAAAGTGGACCAACACCACCTATAAACTCACGAACGAGGACATCGTCACTCATGTTTGAATATCACTTTTAACTATTCTTGATCGAGGGCCAAGTTAACTCAAGATCGAAAACTACTTTTCTTATACCATTGATAACACAGACAACGCTTACTAAGCTCAGAAGTAATTACTGATTAAATCATTTCTCATTTAAGATCAAATTCATTACCAGTTTTTAAATTTGATAGTTAGGGCGTAGGCTCAACAAGTGATACAGGACAAACCTGTAAAAACTATTTCAAAAACATTTCTAATATGCAAAATGTTCTCGATTAACCCCCGTCATAAGTAATTAACCAAATGAGTACATACAAATACATTTTTCACTTTCTCAAATTAACCAGATTGAAGTTTACTCATTTGAGGTTGTGAACCTGGTTCTGATACCAACAAATGTAACCCTATTAACCCAGCCTAGTCGTAAGACCCGAACTAAGAAGATCCATTTGGTTTGCCAAAGCAAAACAAAAAGTTCTTACTCAAATTATGGTCCATTTTTTTCTTTTATTTATCTAGATGCATTATTAAGATCTATGATGTTCATACAAGGAATGGTTCAATTTTCTTTCAATACGAACAATGATAAGGCACTCAAATACAAATACAAGCATTCTAGGAACCAAAATGCAAATCCAAATAATTACAGGGGCTTATATAAGTTTCAAGTTACCAATACTTAATTAGTCATATTTCATGCTAGCATGCCAAATCTCAACTCAAACGGATAACTAATAAGTATCCAATTTAGCAAAATACGAAACTAAGGACTGAATTGAAAAACTACCAAAGCATAGGGACTAACATGTTTATAAAAGCTTCCTACAACAATTAGATACATTAAAAGCATGCTTACAAAATCTCAAATCAAACAGACACCATTTACCCATTCAATTCATGCATGAACATATGAGGACAAAAATGTAAAAAACGTAAACTTGGTAAAGCTCATTAACCGAATAAACTACCGCCCGCACCGGTACAAGGGACATCATACCGATACAAGAAAACATCAAAGCTAACATTAGGATTGAAAGGCAACAGGGGATACCAGTACTCAACTACGCGTATCGAAACTCGGTCATACGTATTGGTACCCACTTTCATTACTAGTCATTGAAATGACCCCGCCTATCGATACCAACGCCATGTGTACCAATACAGGCTGCACTAAAATGCATCTTAGGGATTTGAATCCCAAACTGAGCATATCCAAATTACTTACAAACAACATTGATATGCTTCTAATATTATACCATCATTAAACAAGTAGATGCAACAATTACATGTCAAATATTCAACCCCAATTCATATTCATACAAGTAACCTAGAGGCATGCTTCCTAACAATATAAAGCATTATCCAGTAAGCACCAAATAGTTAAAACCTATAACATAGGCTATAGATCAACTAAGAAAATATGATCACATGACTATGTGTACACTTAGCACACAAGCAATCAATCCAAACATTGTTTAACCCATATAAAATCATTAGATCATAACCATCAAATGTTCTTGGTATCAAATAAAACCAACATCGCACACATTAAATAATGTCATCATCCAACAGAATATAAAATTCAACCATATAATCATGCCTTATACAAAATAACATCCCAAATATTAATCCACATTTCCATATTACAAATAATGATAACACCATAAAACATACTCTTTAAAATGCTTGTCATGGGATCACCCATTGCCTCAAACCAGAACCCCGCACTCGTTTAATCACTATATTGATAGAAGAAAAGATAGCATAAGCATATAATGCCTAGTGAGTGCGCCAAAAAAGGATAAAACGTCAATGCATTTTTGAAATGAAAACCGTATTGAAACCCATATTAAAGCAAGTCAAACATGCCATTTCCAAAGCATTCAAATACAACGTGCTTATTGAAAACATATACTTCATGCTTTCATAACAATCCTTTCATTCTCAAGACATTTAAATAAAGCATGCTTGATCAAATCATAAGCATCATATCTTTTGCCACAAACCATGCGTTCATTGTAAAGTAAGATAAAAACAATGAAATGTTATGGAATTAGGTTGTTTGTGTTAGTTCATTCAAATGATAGGGATAAAAATGATGTAAAGTGTATTGATAATTTAGTAACATATAATGTAAGTATGAAAGAAAACAATTATATGCCTTATTCGAATGCCTAGGATGTCTTGAAATCAAATGAATGCTTGGTTGCTTGTTAGTTAAGTAAGTATATTTAGTTTCTTATTGGACAAGTAACTCATCTAATAGGGGTGAGTGATCAATTCTTCCCTTGTTGCTTGCTTGTATTGTATTGCATGTATTGCTCGCCTTGTCCTTGTTGCTTGCTTATGTAACGCTCCCAAGCTGGTTTGCTACTTACCTGGGGTAGGGGGTGTTACATTTAATTGGTAATCAGAGCTTTAGGCTTAGTCCATTCTAGGATTAAACCGGGCTATCATGCATCATATAGGATACTTGTGCCACCTAGGATACTTGTATTGAATAGCTTGTGTCTTGCTTACTAAATTGAATCCCTAATTGTTCTATTTGAATGTAGAATGTCTGAAACGAGACTTGGTCGAGATAATGAAAGCCTTGAAGGTTCCTCGAATGAAGGAGATAGTGTAAGGATGGACCAGAATCCTCTACAACAACAAACTCAAACCCGAGCCCAAGCTGCTGCTCAACATAAAGCTCCTGCTATAAATCCTTTGCAGCAAGAATGTCTCCTGAGCATGATGGAGTTGTTCAATCATCTAGTAACTGCTTTGAAACAAGATCATCATACCGCTCCTCCTGTTGCTATGCACAACAGAGCTCCGATTAACAAGCTGGCTCATCACCGGGCTTATACTTTTACTGGCATTGATGAAGTGAATCCCGAAGTAGATGAGTACTAGTTAGAGGCCACTACTCGAATCTTGACTAAACAACTACCTTGTCCTGATGAGCACAAGCTCGAATGTGCGATAGTCTTATTGGCAGATGAAGCTCTAAGCTGGTGGGAAACCACTACCCCAACTACTCCTGCTGAAGCTGTAACTTGGAAATTCTTCCTCGAGGAATTCAGGAAGAAATACATCAATGAACAGTACCTAGCTGAGCACCGGAAACGTTTCTTGTATCTTAAGCAAGGTGGTCGAACCATTGAACAGTACATGAGTGATTTCTACAAGTATTGCAAGTACGAGTCGGAATACATCAAAACTGATGTTGATAAATGTCGGATGTTCATCGATGGACTGAATGATGAACTAAGTCCTATATTCACTGCCCTGGGTATCACTGGCTTCCAGAATTTGGTGAACCAGGCTATTGCAATCGAGGCAAAGATGAAGGCCTCTGAGAAACGTAAAAGTGGTAACTCATAGAAAGTCAAACGATCCAGGAATAATGACAAGCCTTATTGGCAATCAAAGAAATCTAAACACTCCAAAGATCACTCCTCAAATTACACTCCTCTTCAGGAAAGCAATTACATACTGAGACCTCAATCGATAACTAAGCCTTCAGCCTCGATCATCTCTGTTGATAGTACGGGGAATTCCGGCAAAGCTGCTCAATATCCTACTTCCAAGTTCTGTCAGAAGCACCACACCGAGCAATGCAGAACTCAACAAAATTTGTGTTTCTTATGTGGAGCCTCCGATCATTATATTCGGGATTGTCCTCAGAATACTAACAAGGTTCGAACTCGAACATTCACAAATGCTAGTTCAGCCCTATCTATTCGAAACAAGGGCCCGAGACAAGCTCAGTCTAGGAACCAAAGCAAAGGTAGAGGCCAACATTCGGCACCTACACACCAGGAATCCCGAGCTCCTACTCGAATTTATCATATTCGAGGAAAAGAAGATGAAGAGTCACCCAATGTTATAACAGGTACCGTTAAGCTAAATTCGACTCCTGTTTATGCTTTAATAGACTCAGGATCCACACATTCATTTGTATGCTCATCTTTGATTGTAAAGTTGAACTTAAAACTTGAAATTGTAAAACAAAGCCTTATAGTTTCAAACCCAATAAGGGGAATCACATCCATTAACTTCCTTTGCAAGGAATGTTCTATAATCATTCGAAACATACTCTTTCCTATTGATCTATATGTATTGCCAAATTGTGAGTTTGATCTAGTGCTAGGACTAGATTGGTTAAGCAAACATGAAGCTTGGATAGATTGCCAAAATAGGTGACTTTATCTTTGGGGTTTAGGAAAGGAATCAATCGTCCTAATTGATAGAAAACTGACCTCAATCTTTGTTGCCATGACTATGGAAGATCAACTTGAATTCGGCTTACCAAGTATGCCAATTGTATATGAATTCATTGATGCTTTTCTCGAGGAACTCCCTGGTCTCCCTCCAACTAGAGAAGTAGAGTTCGGGATTGAAGTTCAACATGGAAAAACTCTGGTGTCCATCACACCCTATCGAATGACACCTGTTGAATTGAAAGAACTCAAGAAGCAACTCTAAGAGCTACAAGACAAAGGCTTTATTTGGCCTAGCTCATCTCCCTGGGGTGCTCCAGTCTTGTTCGTGAAGAAGAACGACGTGACTATGAGACTCTGTATTGACTACAGACAATTGAAGAAGCTTACTATCAAGAATCGGTCCTCTCCCAAGGATAAAATATTTCTTCGATCAACTCAAGGATGCTTCGGTATTCTCAAAGACTGATCTTCGATCGGGATACTATCAAATGAGGGTAAAAGAAGAAGATGTACCCAAGACAACCTTTCGTACTCGATATGGCCACTTTGAATTTCTTGTAATGCCATTCAGGTTGACGAATGCTTCGGTTGCTTTCATGGACCTGATGAACCGTGTATTCAAGCCCTATCTTGACAAGTTTGTGGTCGTCTTCATCGATGACATCCAAGTGTATTCTCGGAATAAGGAAGAACATTTTGAACACCTTTAAATTGTATTGCAAACTTTCTGAGAATGTCAATTGTTTGCAAAGTTCTCTAAGTGTGAATTTTGGCTATCAAAAGTCTCATTCCTTGGCCATGTCATCTCGGCAGAAGGAATTAAAGTAGTCCCTAGCAAAATTTGATCCATCATGGATTAGAGACCTTTGAGGAATGTTGGTGAGGTTAGAAGCTTTCTCGGTTTAGCCGACTATTATCGGCATTTTGTCAAGGGATTTTCATCCATTGCCACAAGCTTGACTAAGCTAACCCGTAAAGATATGCCCTTTGTTTGGTCGGAGAACCAACAACGAAGCTTCGATCAACTTAACCAAGCTCTGACTCATGCACTGGTTCTTATCCAACCAGAATCGGGTAAAGAATTCACTGTCTATAGTGATGCATCTCATTTAGGACTAGGATGTGTCCTAATGCAAGATGGAAAAGTGGTAGCCTACGCTTCAAGGCAACTAAAACCACACGAGACAAACTACCCTACACACAATCTAGAATTGGCAGCTATCGTGTTTTCTCTCAAAATATGGAAACATTACTTGTACAGTGAGAAATGTAACCTGTTCACAAACCACAAGAGTCTCAAATACCTCCTAACTCAAAAAGACTTTAATTTGAGGCAAATGAGATGGCTATAATTGCTTAAAGACTACGATTTGGTTATCGACTACCATCCAGGGAAAGTAAACGTGGTTGTGGATGCCCTTAGTCACAGACCATACTCGGGTAAACCCCTAAATCTAAATTCTAGAATAATTAATTCAAAATTTAATCATTATTGGATTACAAGTAATCCATTCGAATAGTCATTTCTTGTATTGCAAATAACTTTTCAAAATTTTCCTTAATGATCTTATCCATTCGTTTGTAGCTTTCTTGGCTATCAATGCTCATTTCTGATTATCCAAAGGACGAAAATTCTTGTCTGAAATTCAAGTTCAATCTAGCTTAATCTCGATAATCAAAGAACTTCAGCAAATTGAACTAGATATTCAGGAGATCATATCCAAGCTAGACTCTAGGTCTAATTCTGACTTTTCTTTCAAGTCGAATGGACTCCTCTATTTCAAGGATAGAGTATGTGTTCCTAACAATGAGGAACTAAAACACGAGATGTTACAAGAAGCTCACCAAAGCTCATTCTTGATTCACCCGGAATCGGTTAAGATGTATAAGGACCTGAAGCCATTATACTGGTGGCTAGGCATGAAATCAGCTATCATAGACTTTGTATTGAAGTCCTTAACTTGTCAAAGGGTTAAAGCTGAGCATCAAGTCCCAACTGGATTGCTCCAACCTATTGAATTCCCTCAGTGGAAATGGGATCGGATTACAATGGACTTCGTTACTGGTCTTCCTTCCACTCCAAGAAAGAATGATGTTGTATGGGTGATTGTTGATAGATTCACAAAGTCTGCTCACTTCATCTCTGGTCGAATGAACATGGGCTTGGAAACCTTAGCCGAGCTATACATCCGTTCGATTACACGGTGTACCTATAGCTATAATCTCTGATCGTGACCCCAGATTTGCTTCTCGATTCTGGAATTCCTTGCAGAAGGCTCTAGGAGCTAAAGTGCATCTTAGTACAGCCTTTCATCCTAAATCAGACAGAAAATCTAAAAGAATCAACCAAGTGCTTGAAGATATACTACGTGCTTGTGTAATAGACTTCAGAAAGAATTGGGAGAAATCTCTACCCCTAGTAGAGTTTGCTTATAACAATGGCTACCATACATCTGTTCAGATGGCTCCCTTCGAAGCTCTATAAGGAAGAAGATGTAGAACTCTCTTGTGCTGGTCTGAATTGGGAGAAAGCAAGGTTTTAAGACCTCAATTGCTCAGAGAAACTGAAGAACAAGTGAAGATCATTCATGATCGATTAAAGGCAGCTTTCGATAGGCAAAAAGCTTATGCTGACTTGAAAAGTAGAGACATTCAATACAATGTTGGAGATGAGGTCTTCCTCAAAGTATCTCCTTGGAAGAAAATCCTTCAGTTGAAAGAAAAAGAAAGCTCAACCATCGATTTATCGAACCATTTGAAATAATTGAAATGATTGGTCCAGTGGCTTATCGATTGGAACTTCCTAGTGAATTCGATAAGATCCACAATGTCTTCCATGTTTCCATGCTCAAAAGATATAGGTCTGATCCATCTCATGTTCTTGAACCCGAAGAGGTGGAATTGAATCCTGAATTATAATACGAAGAAGAACCAGTTTAGATTCTTGATCCTGAAGTTAGAAAGCTCAGGAATAGAACTGTTCCTCTTGTCAAAGTCTTGTGGAGAAATCACAAGGTTAAAGAGACAACTTGGGAATCTAAAGAAGTCATGAAGAAGAAATATCCTCACCTATTCGATTCAAGTAAATTCGAGGATGAATTTATTTTAAGGGGAGGAGAATTTTAACACCCTAAAATTGGCATAGAAATGTTACCACAATCTAAACTATAGGCTAATTGAATTCATAAGATAATCAATTTAAAGAAGAAAGAACATTGGCCATCCTTAAAATCAAATAAGTGAAATTAGAACCAAATTGGATTGAAATTAAAACTAGAAGGCATAAATGAAAGGATGAAATGGTGAACATACAAAAATCTATAGATTGCATGTAAAACTTAATTAAATCAAGGCCTTGACACATGTTCTCATTTGAAGAGAACATGTGCCAAAATTTAGGATGACTCGTGGCTAGGAGGAATTATGAACTAAGAAATATTGTCATCTTCCTCCCATTATACTCCTTGGCCTAAATTGTTGAGAGGGAAAGGGGAGAGAAAAGCTTCATGCAACACCTTCAAATTCAAGCTTTTTGATTTAGCTTGATCAAATTTAGCTTGGAGAAGGTATAATGCTTGATTCCAACTTGTTATAGAATGGTTGAATCTTTAATTGATGATGTCTTTGTGGTATAAATTGAATTGGATGATTGATATGTGTGTTAGGAGCATGTTAGCTTCAATTTGAACTTGAAATAGTGAATATTAGTAGCCAATTCAATTTGTAAACTATATTGTGGCAATTTGTAAATTGTTTTGTAAAAGTTTTAGGACATTGATTATGCCTTGTTTTGCATGAACTAGAGTATAGATAAGTGTAGTTAAGTGTAATGGAGAATGTATATGAGCATGCTGCCAGATTCGTGTATGTTATGTGCTTGTATCATTGCCTTGATTAAATGAACATATGATCTTGTTTTGACATGTATTTGTTGTGTAATGTGGTAGAACTAGGAGTAAACTTGGTGGAAGAGGATAGAGTGGATCATCCTAAACCCAAGAACAAAGGAGTGTGGATCCAAGACTAGCTGAGATTGGAGTATTGTGAGTGTAGTTATCTCTAGGGTTAGGACTAGGTCCTAACCAATGCATGCTTGTTTACATTCTTGAAATGCTCAAATGAACCTAATAAGGACTTGACCTAATAAGGGAAGAATGACTAGTAATGCATGAAGTTTGATCACATCTTGAATACATGTTTTATTTGAATGCTAAGCATGTCTAAGTGGTACATTGGTGTTTGTATGTGTCATGATGCATGTGATCGAAATGCTAAAGAACTTATTTGAGATGTCATCTCATCTTGATGAAATGAAACATGAAAATTACATGAAAGTGAGCTATGGCTCAAATGGCCTAATATGAAATGAACTTGCTTGACATGATCGTGATCTTGAAACACTTGAATAAATGGTAAATGGAGCAACCTTGGTAGCTAGTTGGACTAGGTAGAAGGGCATGCCTTATAGTCTAGAGCTCATTGTGTCAGGGTAGACAACGGTCCAAGGCTAAGGCCCATATTTGGCGACAGATAGAGGGTACGTATGTGGTCTTTGGCGACAGTAGGAGGGTTGACTAGCATTACAGTGCATCTTGTGGTGACAATAGGTTGGAGACTCGATTACGTATACAAACCAAGTACCAAGGGGGTTGTTTAATTGGTAACAAATGTAATTACAATCCTGAAACACATGTGACTGTCTTGAAAGCTATGAATAGTATGTTACTTGTCTTGAAAGCTACATATTGAATATGACTTGTCTGGAAAGCCATGTATTGTATGTTACTTGTCATGTAAGCATGACTTAACTTGATTACTTGTTTTGTAAGCATGATGTGATTGATTTTTTATATGAATACATGAAGTATGATTCCATGTTCTTGTTCCTTGATAGCCGAATGTTTGATATCCTTAGCTAGGGTTATCTTGATGCTTGAAAGCCTTAGCTAGGATCAATCTAATGCTTGAAACCCCTAGCTAGGTTCATTCTTGGTTAAATGACACATAACTTGACATAACTAATGGTTAAATCTAGTTACTACCTCACTAAGTACATTCTTGTACTTATCACTCTCATTTTCATTCTTCCCAACTACAGGATAAAGGATACGAGTGTTGCTTGATCTTGAAGCCTGATTACTTGAGCTCGAAGCAAGACAAAAGCATAGTTAAAGTATGGTTTCATACTTGTTTTGTATATCTCCTAGAATGGTGGCTCTAGATTGTATATAGTTTATCATGATCATGCATTTTGGTACACTTGAACTTGTATATATGTTATTGTTCTTGAATAGGCCTACTATGTTATGAATTTAGTAACAAGTATGTAATGAACTTAAAGTACTTGTAATGTAAATGATGTTGCTGCACATATGATGATAGAATGAAATGATTTAATGTTTGATATAGTTTACCTTGGAATATTCGAATGCTTTGCTATGTACATGTCTTGCTTGAATTGAATATAGGATGATCGAACCATGCTTGCTTGTATTCCAATCGAATACCTTGGGAACTATATGGTCACTTATGCGTGTGTATATACCTTGTTGTATGCGTTTTGATATTACCATAATGATGACCGAATGGTTAGGTATAGAGAATGACTTGAATGGAAGCTAGTTACATGCAATTTGAATGTTCAAAAATCATGTTAGTAATTTAGGGATAAGATGTACATGTATAAATCTATGGAACAATGAAATGAAATGGAATTAGGTTGTTTGTCTTAGTTCATTTGAATGTTAAGGATAAAAATGAAGTAAAGTGTATTGATAATGTAGTAACATATAATGTAAGTATGAAAAGAAACAATTATATTCCTTATTCGAATACCTAGGATGTCTTGAAATCAAATGAATGCTTGGCTGCTTGTTAGTCAAGTAAGTATACTTAGTTGCTTATTGGACAAGTAACTCATCTAATAGGGATGAGTGATCAATTCTTGCCTTGTTGCTTGTTTGTATTGTATTGCCTGTATTGATTGCCTTGTCTTTGTTGCTTGCTTATGTAACGCTCCCGAGCCGGTTTGCTACAAGCCCAGGGTTGGGGGTGTTACAGTCAGAGCCACTATAGTTGGCTGGTAGAGAAATTGTGGCACCTAAACCATCCATTCAGGAGCCACCTGAATTGGAACTAAAATTGTTGCCATACCACCTCAAGTATGCCTACTTAGCTAAACACACCCCTTACCAATGATCATTGCTGCTTATCTAACTAATAATCAAGTGGAAAGATTGCTGGAAATTTTAAGCAATTACAAGCAAGTGTTGGGATGGACCTTGGCTGATATCTGAGGAATAAGCCCAACCATTTGCATACACAAAATAATTCTGGAGGAATATCATGGAAAAAAAATAAGGTTCAGAGAAGATTGAACCCAAGCATGAAAGAGGTAGTGAAAAAAGAAATTATCAAGTGGTCAGATGTCGGGATAATCTACCCCATTTTTTATAGTTCTTGGGTAAGCCTGGTGCAATGTGTGCCAAAGAAAGGTGGCATGAACTTGGTTCAAAATAGAAACGATGAGTTAATTCCTTCCAAAACTGTTACCGGATGGAGAGTGTGCATGGACTATAGGAAGCTGAACAATGCCACCAGGAAATATCACTTTCCATTGACCTTCATCGATTAGATGTTGGACAGACTGATAGGTAAGGCATTCTATTGCTTCCTAGATGACTATTTAGGATATAATCAAATTGCCATAGCTCAAGAAAATCAGGTGAAGGCCATATTGACCTATCCATATGGGACATTCACTTTTAGAAGAATGCCCTTTGGACTGTGTAATGCTCCGGCAACATTTCAACATTGCATGATGTCTATCTTTTTAGAAATGATTGAGAACAACCTAGAAGTTTTATGGATGGCTTCTCAGTGTTTGGTAGGACATTTGAGGAATGCCTACAGAGTCTAGAGCTTGTTTTGAGAAGATGTATTGAGACTAACTTGGTCTTGAACTAGGAGAATTGCTACTTCATGGTGAAGAAAGGCATAGTTCTCGGTCATAGAGTAATCAAGAGGGGCCTGGAAGTTGACAATGCAAAAGTGGAGGTAACCAAACAGTTTTCACCTCCCACAATTGTAAAAGCATTTCAGGAGCTGAAAGATAGGTTGATCAATACCCCCACAGTTGTGGCACCAGATTTGAATGAGCCCTTCAAGCTCATGTATGATTCCAGTGACTATGTTGTTGGAGCTGTATTAGGATAGAGGCGTGGCAAGAGTTTCCATACCATTTACTATGCCAGTTGGACATTTAATGAAGCACAAATAAATTACACCATTACCAAGAAAGAATTTCTTGCAGTTGTATTTGCATTTGATAAATTTAGATCTTACTTAGTTGGTAAAAAAGTTGCAGTGAATACAGATCACTCGACATTGAAATACCTCTTGACAAAGAAGGATGCCAGGCCCAAACTGATCTGATGGACACTCTTGCTACAATAGTTTGATCTTGATATTCGTGACAAGACGGGGAGTGAAAACTTGGTAGTTAACAATTTGTCAAGATTAGAACATCACCTTGTGGAAGGTAGAGCCGCTGCCATTAGAAATAAATTCCTCAATGAATACATGCTTGCAGTTGATTCTATGCCATGGTACGCTAACATAGTCAACTACTTGGTAAGTAATACCATGCCATCAGATCTGGCAAGCAATGCTAGGAAACATTTTCTGCGAGATGTTCGACAATGGGATGAGCCAATTCTATTTAAATAATGTGCCAACCAAGTGATCCACCAATGTGTGATAGAGGATGAACAGTATAATATTTTGCAATTGTTCCATACAGCATCGTATGGATCCCACTTTGCTAGAATGAAGACCACAACCAAAGTGTTGCAGTCAGGTTTCTTTTGACCCACACTGTTTAAAGACACTCATTACTTTGCCAAGGCATGTGACCGATGGCAGCAGATAGATAACATTTTGAGCGGACATCAATTGCCACTCTAGATTATTATACGAGTGGAGTTGTTTGACGTATCGGGAATAGACTTCATGGGTCCTTTTCCCCCATCATTTGGCAATCTCTATATTGTTGTGGTCATTGATTATGTTTTCAAGTGGGTTGAGGTTGTTGCACTACCAACAAATGATGACAAGGTCATTGCCAAGTTCCTACATAAGAACATCTTCACGAGATTTGGTGCCCCAGTGTGATCATTCATGATGAAGGTACGCATTTTAAGTATAATTTAATCTCTATAGCTCTTTGTAAGTACAGAATCCAGCAATGCATTGCCATATCTTACCATCCTAGACAAATGTCCAAATGGAGATCTCAAACAGAGAGATCAAGAACATTCTAGAAAAGACATTGAATCCTTCGAGGAAGGACTGGTCCTTAAGAATAGAAGATTTCTTGTGGGCTTACAGAACAACCTTTAAGACAACGTTGGGAACTTCTCCCTATAGGCTCGTGTTTGGTAAGGCATGACACTTACTAGTGGAATTGGAACATAAATCTTATTAGGCAATCAAAAAGCTCAATATGAAGTGGAAAGGTGTTGGTGCAAAATGCTTATTGGACATGAACAACTTAGAGGAATTTAGAACACATGCTTACGAGATTTCCAGACTCTACAAGGAAAGGACAAAATAATGGTATGACAATAGGGTCGTGGGAAGGAAAATTGAGGTAGGCCTATGTGATTTGTTATTTAACTCGAGGCTAAAGTTGTTTCCATGAAAGCTCAAGTCTAGATGGTAGAGACCCTTTGAAGTTGTGAAGCCATATGTTCATGGAGCGATAGATATTAAGGATTTGAAGACGGTAACAATTTTCAAGGTAAACAGTCAAATATTGAAACACTATTTGGATAATACTTAAAAGGATGTCAAGGAGGTTTTCCTTCTAGCAGAGGTTCCGTGAACATCATCATCATGGTTTGATTTTGAATATCGTAGGTTAGATATTTTTCTTTTTCGGTATTTTTATTTATTTTTCTTTCTTTTAATTTTGATTTTTCCTTTGTTGCGTTGAAAAGTTTTTCTTTAAGTAAGTGCAAGTTTTGTGTGCCAGGAAGAATGCCAAGGAAAAGGCTTGGCATGGGGCGATTGAAAATTTGGAGAAAAGAAATTTACCTTAGAGGCCTAAAAGTGATAAGTTGAAATTAAAAATTCAAACTAATCACCTTATCATTTTACCATTTTCCCGCTCCATCTTATTACTTAAACCCTTATCACATCACCTTTTTTCTTTTCCCCAAACACGCAAAAGCCCATCATTAATCCAACCAGCCACATTAATCACACCCAATTAAATACTCAACCTTTCACCCTTCCATCTATTTAAAACCCTAACTGATCCAAGGATTAAAACTTTTCACTTTTCCCTGTAGTTTCTTTATCGCGCAAGAAACCAAGAATCACTCTTCTTCTCTCAAAATGTTTTTCAAATTCTTCAACATATTCCCATGGCTTCCCCATCCACGCCCTTCAAGATCTTTTTCAATGAGGAGATTCGCAAGAAACAATAAGAGAACTTGGCCTCAAGAACCTTCAGCTACAAGAAGGGTTTTGATTTCAAAAATGAAGCAAACTTGGGCTATTCCCTAGAATTTGTCTCGATGGTAAAGATGCATAAATGGGAAAAATTCTACCAACCACCAGGGGATGTCCATGCCAACATCATTTGAGAATTCTATGCCCACTTGACAACAAAAGACTCGCCCTTTTTGATGGTGCGAGGTAAGCGTGTATGTTTCGATGAAGGTTATATAAATGATATGATTTCTTTGGATAGTGCAGAGGAAGAACACACCAAGTTTGTAGAATCCTTGGATCATGCCAAGAAGAAGACGATGTTGAAGGAACTTTGTGAGGCCGGTAGCACATGGAACGTGTCATCAAAAGGCCACTGTTCTAGTCTCGCAAGTACAAGTTGAATCTACCAGAATAGATACGCCACCTAAATCAGAAGAAGAAGGAATCCAATCTCAAACTGTCGCAACACCTGTTGCACCTGCCGCATCTACTGCCACTAACGTCCCCGCTGCCTCTAAACTGATGAGGATTGTTGAGGAGGTCCTCTGTGACGTAGGAGCCTCCACAACAGCATCAAAGCCTAGCTTGAAGAGAAAGACACGCATGGCTCCTAATCGAGGGAGCTTTGTCAAGAGAAAGACCCATGTTTCACGCTTGGAAAGCTCTAATGGTGAGCACTCATCTTCCTAAACTCCTTTACATTTCATATCATTGCATTCACATGTTCATGCATTTTACTATTTTAGTTGTATATATGTGTTGTTTTCAAGCATTGAGGATAATGCCCACATTTGGTTTGGGGGTGTGTATCCTCACATTAAGCATTCCATGCATTCATGTTTAAATTTTAGTTTGCCATATAGAATAGTTAACCATGTAGGATTAAAAATTAGTGTACCAAACCACTAAATTTTTTTTGCCTCAGTTAATAAATTGTTCAAATAATTTTGCCAACACTACTAGATTAGGAGAATTTATTCAGATTATCTATCCGAAGAAGAAAGTAGAATTTTAGAACTTGTATGCTAGTAGGTTAGCATTGCCAAGTAGCTTGGCAATTGAACTATAGTTTAGGGAACTTTAGTTTCACTCTACACAAGGTATGCATCTAGTATGCAAAACAAACTTAGGTTCTCTTGAAACTAAACTCAGAATAATTGTTAAAAAAGAAACAAAGCTAGGGTAGAAAGAAAGAATAAGGAAACAATGTTTTGCCAAAGGCTGAAATATTTTAGAACACTCTTCTACCTTAGAGAAAATAATTAATTTGGTTCTTCGTTGTTTGCTCCCTCTTAGTTCTCAAGCCAACATCACTTTAGGGTTTGAGCGTAATGGGTTAGATTCGTGATGCAATCTTGATTAACCTGATTATTCGTGGTTTGCTCCCTCTTACGTCTCATGCCAAATAGTACATGATGCAACCCTAATTTAATATCAGCATTAAAACACCCTTAGCAAATAAAAAAAATGATGATAATAATTCTTAGTTTGGGTAGTAAAGTTGACTAAGGGAGTTGAGTAAATTTGATGCAGATTCCCCGTACTTCATGCACACTTAATGACCTTAGACTAGAACTATATTGTTGCACATTAATTTTCTTATCTACTTAGCATTAATACACTAAATATCTGAGGACAAGCCTAGGGTTATATTTGCTAGATGGCTAGTGTTGGGGACCATGATAATTTTTGCCAAGGTACTTTCTTGTTTTTTCTATAGATTTTTAGTTGCATTACATGAGGAGAAGAAATGAGCTAGGTTTGGGGGTGTTTTAACTCCTCAAAAATACTGTTTTTATGATTATTTTACAATGTCTTTGCTTGCTCTTTAAGTACATTTAAGTTGCATTTATATGATAAAATCTTGCATTCACATAAGGAGTTAAGGAGCTATTCCATTTCCAATGTGAAGGGTTATTTTGCTGTTTTTGATGTAGGACACAAGTAGGCAGAGAAGCGCTGGCGCAGAACACAAGAAAGGAAATAGAAAATTGCTCAAGCAATGTTTGCACAGATGGACCAAACGATGCCAAGCTCGGCTGGCAAAGGATTGATGTCCGATCAAAGATTCCGTTAGACCTTGCACACGTCAACACTAGGATTCAAATCTATATAATATGATCCTACATATTATCCCTTGCACATTCAAATTTCAAACTGAAAGTTTTAACCTAGGGTTCCCATACAATCCTATTTAAAGAAATCGAGCAAGCACTTGAACAAAGGATAAAAAAAGAGAGGCAGTACCATGGTGAACTGAGAGCCGATGTGGTTCGACCAACTAAGACTGAGAGCTCTAGAGCATTCGAAGGGCTGCATTAATGATTATCCTTCATGGTTATTCTCTTAGTTTTATTTGTTTTCATTTCAAAATAAGGATGTTAAATGACGATGTTTTTTGGTTGGACCCCCCAACTATGAACTAAGTCTTTTCAGTTGGTTATGGGATATTTGTGATTAACGTTTATTTTATTTTTGATTTTTAATAATCATAATGTCTTGAAAATATTTTCTATTGCTAGTACACAATTTTTCTAAATCCATTGTCATACGATAGTTGGCATTGGGTGCTTAATGCACCTTAATATATTAACAGACATAAGGGGCAATGATCAATTGCGAGATACTAAGGTGAGAAGCTTAGACAAAATATGTTCAAGTAAATGACCTTACTTGGGAAGTGAGTCTACCCCTTAGGAGTAAACATTGACACCTAATCAAGTTAATTAATGAAAAACTTCACTATAGACATATAGGGGTTTATTCATTGTTAACTTAGGTTATTGCCATCGTAGAGGCAATACTATCTTTAATCTGTTTGGTAATAAACCAAGGAATGATATTATTAAAGGATGACATAAGTAGCATGAAATCCAAACATCCCTTGCCAATGCTCAACATTCAATTGAACACTTCATTACGAGACTGATTTCATTTTCACTACATTGTTTTTGCCATCTCTTTAATCTAAAACCAAAACATTTCAAACACTTTTAGTTCTTTCAAACAAGTAAACATTGAGCAAGTAAGTTCTTGGTCCATCCAAGTGGACTCGATACTCAGCTTACTATTGTATTACTTGCTGACCATGTATACTTGCACACATAAGACTCGCCTTTGGCAATATTCTCTTGCAATTTACACTAAATATTTTATATTTTGCCAAGCATTAGCAAAGTCGATAGTGGTCGACTACTATCACAGGTATGGAGCCTGTAGATGTGGTATAGGAGTTCTTTGATGCTACCTTCTAGAAGAAGTATCTGGGTCCCCATTATCCAAATGAAAAGAATTGAGTTTATGGCGTTGGTTTAGGGTAACATGATCGAATCAAAATACGAGGTTTAATTTTTTCAGTTGAGCCAATATACACATGAACTGGTTCTCGATGATCGCCAACGATGTGATCGTTTTCGATATGAGATGATCAAAGAAGTTTAGACATACATGTTGGCTTCAAATTACATTGTTTTTGATGTCTTGGTTACTCGAGCTAAGAATATAGAATATAATTAGGGTTTGTCCTTTTGTTTAGGGAGTTTTAGCTCTAAAAAAGGGGTTGTTGAGTCAGATGTTGGTAGAGATTGTTACAATAGGAACAAAAACAAAGAATATTGCCCTGATTAGAGACGTGGTGGAGGTAAAATTGGGCGTGATCAGCAAGGTATGAACACCTATGTTCATGCTCTTGATTGTGGGCGTTGCAGAAGGCGACATTCACGAGAGTGTTTGGGAAACCTTGGTACATGCTAGAGTTGTGGTTCATGGGATCATGTAAGGCATGACTGTCTGTAGTGTGCTAAAGATGGGCAAGCTCTTGTGCCTGTTGTTGCACCATAGAGAGGCCACGGGTGCGGTCGAGGTAATTTCCAGCGTGGGGAGGAAGGTTAAAGGACTGTCGCTTATACCTTGGATGTTCAACCTGAGGGTGGTGGACCAGTGAGGGTGTATGCGCATCACGAAGGAAGAAATGACACGAATATGATTGCAAGTACTTTTACTTTACAGGCTATGGCATTACTTTCTTTGGTAGATTTTGGTTTTATGCATTCATATATCTTGCGCGAACATGCATATTTGCTTGATATACCTATAGAGGTGTTAGATGTGGGTATTTGAGTAACTAGTTCTTTCAGAGAGACGGTTGTTGCTCGGAGGTTGCATAGGAGATGCTATTTGATGGTTCAAGGTCATGTGTTTGTTGTCGATGTAATGGAGTTATCGTTACACAGTTTTGATGTAATCTTGGTATGGACTGGTTGATCGAACATCGGGTTGTGGCTAATTTTGATGCCAAGCGGGTTTTATTTAAATTGGTTAATGATTATAAGGTAGTGGTAGTGGGTGAGAACGTTAAGTTCTTTTCCAATGTGTTTCAGCATTGGAAGCACAAAAGTTCCTGGAATTTGGGTGTCAAGCATATCTGGTTTATGTGATGAACCCAAATATGGAGGTGTGTGTGCAAGATATCTGTAACATTTGTGATTTTTCGAGGGTGTTTCCGAAGGAGTTGTCAGGGTTGCTACCAAATAGGGAGGTAAAGTTCTGTATCGAGACGTATACAGATATAGCTCTAGTGTCCATTTCCCAGTATCGCATGGCACCGAAGGAGTTGAAGGAGTTAAAGGCACAACTCCAGGAGTTGCTAGATTGTGGTTTTATGTGGCCTAGTGTAACACTGTAGGGAGCACCGATGTTGTTCGTGAAAAAAAGGGATGGTAGTATGAGGATGTGCATTTACTATCGGTAACTGAACAAGTTGACAATTATGAATAAGTATCCTTTGCCACGAATTGATGAATTGTTCGATCAATTTTAGGGTGCTACTGTGCTTTCTGAGATTGATTTGATATCTAGATATTATAAGTAGAAGGTTAAGAATAAAGATGTGCCGAAGATGGCTTTTCGTACACATTACAAACATTATGAATTTTTAGTGGTGTTGTTTGGGTTGAGCAATGCACCTGCAACTTTCATGGGCATGATGAATTGGGTATTCCATGAACTCTTGGATCAATTCGTAGTGATTTTCATTGATGAAATTCTCGTGTACTCCCATCTCGAGGAGAATCATGATAGACACTTGCAGAATGTGTTGCAAGCCTTGTTGGATAATCCATGAATTGATAATCCATAATGAATTGTGTATTCCATGAATTCTTGGATCAATTCGTAGTAATTTTCATTGATGACATTCTCGTGTACTCTCGTCCTGAGGAGGATCACGATCGACACTTGCGGACATGATGAATTGGGTATTCCATGTATTCTTGGATCAATTCATAGTGATTTTCATTGATGACATTCTCGTGTACTCACATCCCGAGGAGGATCATGATCGACACTTGAGGATTGTGTTGCAAGCCTTTTTGAATAAGTAGTTATATTCTAAGTTAAGAAAGTGTGAGTTTTGTAACATCCCGAAAATCGGTCTAGTTAGAATTGGGTTCAAACGATCAGAAGCCTTGGACCGAAAAGGTCCAAATATTGCATTGATCTTGATCGTGTGGTCAATTACATTGTTATTGGAATCTATTTAAGTTAGTTTGTTGATTAAGGACCATACTAAACTTATGGAAAGTTATTTAGTGACTAAATTGTAGAAATTATAAGTTTGGGGACAAATATGTGAATATCTAAAAGATAAAGGACCAAACTTGTAATTTCTCCACTTTGAGGGTGAGTCACCTACTCGCCTTCTTTCCATTCAGGTGAATTGGCCATCTGTGGTCTGAAAAGATGACAAAATGGGTGGTGAGTAATTATGAGTATGGAAATTGTAGGGAATAAAGAAAAGAAACAATTGATAAAACAAGCCTTCCTCCTTGGAAAGGAAAGCTTGGCCTGTTAACTCCTTTGGAAAAGATTGGGATTGAAAGCCCTTTAAGGAATATACTTTGGCTTTAACAAAACCGCACTGATCCACTCTTTCTCATTTTTTTTCACTTTCTTTTAAAAGAAAGCACACACCACCATTGTTGTCATCCTCCCAAAGCCCCTAAGCTAACACCTCTTTTATTAAGCATCCAAAATTTAAGTTTCCTTTGATCCATTGATACTATTGAATAGCCATTTGTTGGGTAAGAGTAAACCCTTTATTAATTGATAATTTCCAAGGGTTGTGGATGCTTAATTTCAAGCTAAAGTTATTGAATACCTATGCTAAATTCAATAGCTAATAGATATTTTTGAGTTTGGATATTGAATTCGATATCAATGAATCGATTTTAATATGTCCTCTTGTTTCGCCATGCTCAAGAGTTGGAGAAAGAAAGACCATCATATCCATCTAAAGCTAGGAACAAGGGAGTTGTCATCCGAGAGCCGTAGGAGCTTCAGAAAGGAAGGTGAGTGTAGTCGGAGTCTCAGGATTAGGCTAGGTGTTTTTCCTAATTTTATCGATATTGATTTTTGCATAGCAAACATTGTGTCTAAGGACATCGCATCAAATCTTATAGGAGGCTATATTGGTAAGTTTTGGTAAGTTGATGCATAGAATTATTGTGCATAGAAATATTGCTATTGTCATCGATCTCATTGGAGCATTGAAATATGGAACCATTAAGAATCAAACATAGATATTGCTATTGCCATTTAATATCGACATTGACATTGTTATCGCTATTTCATTGAGCATTGCTATTGAAATTGTTATTGGCATCGTTATTGTTATGGTTATGGAACCTTGGATTCGAAAGGACATTGGATACAATTGGCATGCCATAGAATTCATGAGCTCATTGGTACGGGTGCACTACGATCCTTAGATACGACCTTTATTGTTGTGAGGCAGAGGGATGTTTTTGATATTGGTCATGTAACACCCCATTCTTAGCCTAGTTGAGAACCGGGTCAGAGAGTGCTACCGGTGTTTGATAGGGTGAATCGGTGGGATGAATTTCAATCAATAATCGATATTTAAACAAAAGCATACTTTTCAAACATTAATAAGCAATAACGTTTGCCCAATTATCCAACAAAAAACAATAATAAATCATTTAAATCAAATTCTTAAACATGTACAAGTTTTAGGGCTAAATTATAATTTTAGTGTTCTAGTGGTCCTTTTTCAGAATTAACTTTACTACAATGAAATTCAACCTATAAAAAACTATTGTATAAATTTTCATGTTAATTAGAGTTTGATTCCCCTTTCGATTAAGGTCTGTAACATTCAGTGACCAAAATGCAATATTTTAAAACTGTTTCATAAAATTTATAACTGAATTACTGTCACCGTACCGATACTTAGAAGGCCGTATTAGTACGCCATGCCTAATTTAAAAATTCCATATTCAAATGCTACAAGCTTGTATTGATACAGTTGGAGCCGTATCGATACAGGTTGACTACGTTGACTTCGTATCGATACGCTCTGAGCCTGTACCAGTACCATTTTCACAACCAAAATTCAGTAATCAATTTCTGTACTGATGTGCTCTAAGATGTATCGATATGCACTAAGAAGTATCGGTACACCATGTTCTGTAATGATAGACTTTATCTGGTTTTAATCAATTTAATCTGGTTTTAATCAATTTAACCTGTCAACCAATGTTCAAATGTAATGAAACTTTACGAGCAAGTCTAAAACACTATAATCTACTAGCATGTCGAATTTGACATTCATTCGAATCCATTTACTAGATTTTCACCTTCTAGAGCCAAATATACCATATTAGTCATTTTTGACAAGACTTAGATGTCAATTTAGAGCCTTATAACCTTACACAAACATAGGCAATATAGATACATCAAAAGGCCATAAGTGATAAGTTTACTACTTTGCCACAGTTCTAGGAGTTTATAAGGACAAAATAATTTACTTTGACTTGCAAGTGACTTGTAAAACTTCCAACTTCTTCAATCCCGGTTTGACAATTCGATCAACCTGAAATGGATGAGATGAATGCATTAGGCATAGTTTACCTAGTGACATATTCATAAACAATGCAATTAACAGTGGAATGCATAACAACTCATGCTCAAAAACATCAATGTTATATTTCATATTCAATATAATTTATTTTGTAGTTCAATATTAATCCTTGGAATCGATTCATCTCAATTCAAGATGCTCAAAAACATATTTGCTATGAGCGTAGGATATGGCAAGTGAAGGTGAAGACGACAGACCACCTATTTAGGTTCACTTCTTCTCCTAATGCTTTTGATGGATCTTGAAAAGACATCTTATAAGCATCGGGTCCCTCATTTGGATTGAGATTCATCCAAGTCTAACGTAACGGCTCGGCTGCTAATCCCTCCTTATTGAGATGTAGATCATCCAAGGCACATTAGCATGGCGTACTTCTCCTGTTTGAACTGAGGTTTGAAACCAAACTTCTCCTCAAGAGGATAGATGGGCAATTCAAGCGAGATCTAATGTAGATCCAACTTTTTGTTCACTCGTGGGATCTGGGCGGTCTGGGGGGGACCACCACGACTCCTCTCTTCTCGATAATCCATACATCCCTTATCAGTGTATGGATAGCTATCTCTTGAGCTGAGTCAAAAGGTATGGTATAGCAGCCTTTTCGAGCGAGCCTCTGGGATCTCTTATAAACCCCCATGATGTGGCAAATGGAGGATATTAGGGGAAGCAATGAGTGGGGATTCCCCTGCAGAGAGCCAGATGAGGGGAGACCTTCACGTCCAGTTCAGAGGGTGGGGATATCCCGACCCTACTATTGTAATGCCTTTGCAATGCTACTTGGTTCAACTCTATTTGTGACCTTTTCTTGTATGTGGGACTCTCTATCTTCTTGGGTAGATAATCGATTGTCTTTCATTTTGATAGTGAGTAGTTTTTATAATAATAAGTCAAGTCAAGAATAATAGTCGAACTGGAGGAGCTTGCCAGGATGGCTTGGTAATCAAGCAAGCAGGCGCCAACTCCCAGTTCTTTCTCTTCTTGGCAAGGCGTAGGAATTCACGTATCTACTATCTCGATTCGATCCAAGGAACATTGTTGAAATGTGATATTAGTGATATTGGACATCATTCATAGTATTGTCAATGATAAAACATGATTTAAAATGCACTTCAATGTTGCTATTATTGTTATGACTACCTCACTAGGAAAGGTATGTCTAATGCATTTCAGGATCGTTGGATGATTTTTGCAAGTCACTAAAAGCTTAAAGTAATGTATATATTCCCTACAAACTCCTAGTTTGGTGGCAAAGTAGTTAAACTATTCGCTTTTTGCCCTTTTGTTGTGTATATATTGCACATGGCATGTATAAGTTTTAAAGACCCTAAATGTTGTCTTGAAATTGGCTAAAAGTGGTAAAACTTGCATATTTGGCCCAAAAAGATAAAAAACCAAATAAATGAATTCATATGGCTATGAAATTTGGTATGCTAGTTGATTATGATGTTATAAACTTGCTTACAAAATTTCATAAGAGGTGGACATTGTCTCATGGGTCAAACTAGATAAAAACTATACTTAATCTGTCATTATAGACCCTGTCGTACCGATACAGGTGATGGTGTATCGGTACGATATCACATATTTGGACCAATTGAACACAGGTCAACAAAGCGTGTCGATATGAACTTAGGCATATTGGTACAAAAAGTTAACATTGGAATTTAGGTTGTAAAAATGCATTTGTACGGTTTCAAGGTGTACCGAAATTGGTCTATTTGTACTAGTACAATTAAGGCTGTACCGATACGAGTTTTGGTCACTGGAATTTGGAAATTTGAATAATATACATGGCGTACATATACGGCCTCTTGAGTATCGGTACTGATACAGGTAATTCAGTTATAAGTTATTAAGGTAATTTTGTAACACTACAAAGTGGTCACCTTTTAATGATTAGCATAATTTAAGAGGAAAATGAGATCTGACTAACATGAAAAGTTGCATGTACACTGAGTATAAGCTGAATTTCATTGTGGTATACTTAATTTCAGTAAAGGACCCCTATTTTATTGAATTTGTAGATTAGTCCCTAGATTGTGTAAAAGTTTAAAATTGGTCCTAAATTCTAGATTATCAAGTCTTATCGAATCATTGTTCCATTGTACTGTTTTAGTCTTGCAATATGACATCATAATGAATGTTATGATATTTATAATTGACTAAATCGTTCAAAAAGGATTAAAAATATTGTTCTGAATACCGTATTGAACTTCGGTGACATACTTCGACCTGGTTCTCGACCAGGCCGGGAAATGGGTGTTACAAGTTTTGGATTCAGAAAGTGGCCTTCCTTGATGATGTGGTTTCAGTGGAAGGTATTTGTATGGATCTATAGAAGATCGAGGTGGTTGTGAATTGGAAACAACCTAAGTCGGTGAAGAAGGTTCGTAATTTCTTTGGGTTGGCAGGTTATTATCATTGTTTTGTAGATGGCTTTTCAATGGTTGTTGCTCCTTTGATTAAGTTTTCACAAAAGGATGTTCCTTTTGAGTGGACGAAGGGTAGGAAACAAACTTTTGAGAAGTTGAAGAATGCCTAGATGCAAGCTTCGATCTTGATTCAACCCAAGTTAGGAAAATAGTCTGTGATCTATAGTGATGCATCCTACGTTGGGTTTGAGTGTGTATTGATGCAAGATGGTAAAGTTGTGTGTAACACCCTTTAACCCAGGTTAGTAGCAAACCGGCTCAGGAGCGGTACCATGCAAGGGAAAGGCAATACAATACAAGCAAGAACAAGAACAAGAATTTATAAACTCATCCCTATTAAATGAGTTACTTAACTAGTAAGCAACCAAGCATACTTACTTAACAAACAAGAAAACTCACATTTTGTTTTCAAGACATCATAGGGCATTCAAATAGGACACTAAAAGGTTTCATTTCATGCTTACATTATAAGTTACTACTTTCATGATTCACTTCGCAAATTCAGTCCATGATATCATGCCTCATTCGAGTGATCTAAGGGTACAAACATGCTTCCTTTCATTTCATTGCTCCTAGATGCATACATGTAACATCTCATACCTAAATTTCTAAACATGATCATGTTAACACACAATTGCATGTACCTAGATTTCAAACATATAGACCATTCGGCAATCATTATACAACACACAAAACACTTAAATCAAGGTATGTACACACCCAAATGACCATATAATTCCAAGACATTCGAATGTTTCAATGTAAACTAGATCAATCACTTGATCATTCCAATATAAATTCATTTATGCGCAACATCTACGTAAACATTACATGTAATTTGAGTTCAATACAAGCTTGTTTCATATTGTCAACCAAGTTCATAACATAGTAGGCCCATTCAAGAACATATATATATACAAGTTCATGTATTCCAAATGCACGCATAGTTCACTATTACAACCTAAGTGCCGTCAACTAGGGGAGTACAAAACAAGTATAAACCATGCTTTAGCTATACTTGCGTCTTGCTTTGAGCTCAAGAAATCAGGCTTCAAGATCAAGCAACACTCGAATCCTTTATCATGTAGTTGGGAAGAATGAAACAAGAGTGATAAGTACAAGAATGTACTTAGTGAGGTAGTAACTAGTTCTAACCACTTGTTATAACAAGTTAAGTGCCAATTAATCAACAATGATCCTAGCTAGGGGTTTCAAGCATTAGAATGATCCTAGCCAAGGATTTTAAGCATTCAGCTAGCATAAGGAACAAGAGGCAATGAATCATAATTCATGCTTTCATATCAAGAATTAAGAAAATCATGCTTACATGACAAGTAACATATAATTCATGGCTTCCATGTCAAGTAACATACGATTCATGGCTTTCATGTTAAGTAACATACAAATCATGGCTTTCATGTCAAGTAACATTCATTATATAACTTTCAAGACAAGTAACATGTGTTTTAGGATTGTTACTTCATTTGTTATCAATTTTACAACCCCTTGGTACTTAGTTTGTATACATAATCAAGTCTCCAACCAACTGTCACCACAAGATGCACCGTTGTGCTGGTCAACCCTCCTACTGTCGCCAAAGACCACATATGTACCCTCCGTCTGTCGCCAAATAGGGGCCTTAGCCCTGGACCATAGTCCTCCCTGACACAATGAGCTCTAGACTCTAAGGCATGCCCTTCTACCTAGTCCAACTAGCTACCAAGGTTGTTTGATTTAAGCCATTTATACAAGTATTTCAAGTTCAAGATCATGTCAAGCAAGTTCATTTCATACCAGGCCCTTAGGTTAATTGAGCCATAGCTCACATATCATGTAATTTTCATGTGTTCATTTCATCAAGTGGGATAATATTACAAACAATTTCTTTAAGCATTTGATCACATTCCATATGACACATACAAGCACCAATGTTACCACTTAAACATGCTTAGCAATCGAATCAAACATGAATTCAAGGATGTGGTCAAGTTTCATGCATTACTTTAATCATTCTTCCCTTATAGATCAAGATCATATTAAGTCAATTAACAATTCAAGAATTCAGACATGCTTGCTTTAGTTAGGACCTAGTCCTAACTCTCAAGTAAACTACACTCACAATACTCCAAGCTTAGCTAGTCTTGGATCCACACTCCGTTGTTCTTAGCTTTAGGATGTTCCACCCTTCCCTCATCCACCAAGTTCACTCCTGGTTCTAGCACATTACACAAGTATATACATGTTAAAACAAGTTCACATAATCATTCAATCAAGGCAATGTTACAAGTACACAACATATACAAATCTGGCAGCATGTTCTTATACATTCTTTACTACACCTAACTACACTTATCTATACTCTAATTCATGTAAAACATGGTAGAAATCAATGTCCCAAAACTGTTTACAAAACAGTTTACAAACTGCCACAAAACAATGTACAATTACCTAAACTGTTGTTACTAGGTAGCATGTACTCTGTTTACTTAAACATGCATAACTTGCATTACGTACGTCAGAATTTCAATTGGTTTACACCATTGGAAAGCTAACTTAACTGTGTTTCTAACCATATAGGCCTTGAATATTAGTTCTTTTCCAATTAGTACATTTTTTAGCTTAAATACAGGGCGATTTACAACACTGGCAGTTTGCACTGTCCCTAGTGTTTCTTCTCTACAATTCATTATACAATCCAGAATTCAGTTCTGTTTTCTCCTAATGAATTTAGACATGTCAAGGAATTGTCCATAAAAATTTTAGCCTTAAATTCCTTTTATACCATTTATGTTGATTTTTCAAAGCTACTGCCCATAATAGAGTATTCTGGGCAGATTGCACTAGGTTGAGTTTCTAGCTTCATAACTCATCTAAACAAGATTCTAACATTGCAATTCAACTTATTTTAATGTTATTATATGTCTAGGTCAGTCTAATTCACCTAGCAATGTGCTTAAAATAGGGCATTATCATGTGAAATTCAATTTGATCTATTTGATCAACATTATACTTCTAATTCACCATTTGAGCAGTCCATTACCTAGTTTTAACTAATCCAATTAGGTGCATTCATTTTCCAGCAACTTATTTACTCTATTCAATCCTCAATTCACCTAGAAATGTGACCAAATCAAGGCATTACATTCAATTAGCATGCTTAAACATTTTCACCTATCAAAACATTCCCTATTTAAACTGTTTTCAACCATATACACTCTCATTAGCAATTTAGGTACTAGCATTCACAATCTCAAGTACTAATAGACGCTAACATGATCCTAACATACATAACAATCATCCAAATCAATTTAGGCAACAAGAACATCAAAATCTCAAGATTCAAGCATCATATAACATGTAGAAATCAAGTAATATACATTGTCCAAGCTAATTTGATCAAAGTTAAATCAAGAAACTCGAATTGAAGGTGATGTATGAAGCTTTTTCTCTCCCCTTTCTCTCTCAACATTTGGCCATGGACGATATTGGAAGCAAGAGGATGATACAATTTTTGTTCATCTTTCCTCTCCTAGTGACGTGAGTCACCATTCCAATAGGTACATGTTCTCATCAATTAAGAACATGTGTCAAGGCCTTAAGTTTTAATTCCATTTTCATGCAAACTCTAGAGCATGCAAACTCTAGAGTTTTGCACGATCACAATTTCATCTTTCCATTTAAGCCTTCAAGCTTTAATTTCAATTTAATTTGATTCTAATTTCACTTATTTGATCTTAAGGATGGCTAATGTTATTTCTTATTTAATTTGATTACCACATAATTCAATTAGTCTATAGTTTAGATAGTGGTAACCTTCCTAGGCTAATTTTAGGGTGTTACAATTCTCCTTCCCTTAAAATAAATTCATCCTCGAATTTACCTGGATCAAATAGGTGAGGATATTGCTTCCTCATTACTTCTTCAGATTCCCAAGTTGCTTCTTCTATCTAGTGATTCCACCAAAGGACTTTCACTAGAGGTATATTCTTGTTTCGAGGTCTTCTAACTTCCTTGTCAAGTATCTGAATAGGTTCTTCCTTATAAGATAAGTCATGATCCAATTCCACTTCTTCGGGTTCCAGGACATGAGATGGATCAGATCTATATCTTCTGAGTATAGAGACTTGGAAGACATTGTGGATCTTATCAAAATCACTAGGGAGTGCCAATCAATAAGCCACTGGACCAATCCTTTCAAGGATTTCGAATGGTTCAATAAACGGAGGGTTGAGCTTTCCTTTTCTTCCAAACTGAAAGACTTTCTTCCAAGGAGATACTTAGAGGAAGGCTTTGTCTCCAACATTGTATTGGACATCTCTCCTTTTCAAGTCTACATAAGTTTCCTGTCTATCGAAAGCTGCCTTCAATCGATCATGAATGATTTTCACTTGTTCTTCGGTTTCTCTGAGCAATTGAGGTCCTAATACTTTGTTTTCTCCCAATTCAGACTAGCACAAGGGAGTTCTACATTTCCTTCCGTATAGAGCTTCGAAGGGAGCCATCTAGATAGATGTCTAGCTGCTATTGTTGTAAGCAAACTCTACTAGGGGTAGAGATTTCTCCCAGTTCTTTCTTAAGTCTATAACACAAGCACGTAGCATGTCTTCAAGCACTTGGATGATTCTTTCAGATTGTCCATCTGGTTGAGGATGAAAGGCTGTACTAAGGTGCACTTTAGCTCCTAGAGCCTTCTGTAAGGAATTCCAAATTGAGAAGCAAATCTGGGGTCACAATCAGAGATTATAGCTGTAGATATACTGTGTAATCGAATCACTTCACGGATGTATAGCTCGGATAAGGTTTCCAAGCTCATGTTCATTCAAACAAGGATGAAGTGAGTAGACTTTATGAATCTATCAACAATCACCCATACAACATCATTCTTTCTTGGAGTGGAAGGAAGGCTAGTAACGAAGTCTATTGTAATCCGATCCCATTTCCACTAAGGGAATTCGATTGGTTGGAGCAATCCAGTGGGGACTTGATGCTCGACTTTTACTCTTTGACAAGTTAGGCACTTTTAAACAAAATCCGTGATATCCAATTTCATGCCTGGCCACTAGTATAGTGGCTTTAGGTCCTTGTACATCTTAATTGATCCCTGGTGAATCGAGAATGAGCTTTGATGAGCTTCTTGTAGCATCTCTTGTTTTAGTTCCTCATAGTTAGGAACACATACTCTATCTTTGAAATACAGAAGTCCATTCAACTTGAGAGAGAAGTCAGAATTAGTCTCAGAGTCTAGCTTGGTCTGCGGCTAAGGGCATCAACAACCATATTTGCTTTCCCCGAACGGTAGTCGATAACCAAATCATAGTCTTTAAGCAATTCTAGCCATCTCCTTTGCCTCAGATTCAAGTTTTTCTAAGTTAGGAGGTATTTGAGACTCTTGTGGTCTGTGACCAAGTTGCATTTCTCCCTGTATAAGTAATGTCTCCATATTTTGAGAGCAAACGCGATAGCTGCCAATTCTAGATCGTGTGTAGGGTAGTTTCACTCATGTGATTTTAGTTGCCTTGAAGCGTAAGCTACCACTTTTCCATCTTGCATTAGGACATATCCTAGTCTTAAATGAGATGCATCACTATAGATAGTGAATTCTTTGCTCAATTCTGGTTGGATGAGAACCGATGCATGAGTCAGGGCATGTTTAAGTTGATCGAAGCTTTATTGATGGTTCTCTGACCAAACAAACGGTGTGTCTTTACGAGTTAGCTTAGTCAAACTTGCGGCAATGGATGAAAATCCCTTGACAAAACGTTGATAATACCCAGCTAAACCAAGAAAGCTTTTGACCGCACCAACATCCTTTAGAGGTCTCCAATCCAGGATGGATAAAACTTTGCTCGGGTCTACTTTAATCAAGTTTCCAACCAACTGTCGCCACAAGATGCACCGTAGTGCTGGTCAATCCTCCTACTGTCGCCAAAGACCACATACGGACCCTCTGTTTGTGGCTAAATAGGGGCCTTAGCCCTGGACCGTAGTCCACCCTGACACAATGAGCTTTAGACTCTAAGGCATGCCCTTCTACCTAGTCCAACTAGCTACCAAGGTTGTTCAATTTAAACAATTTATACAAGTATTTCAAGTTCAAGATCATGTCAAGCAAGTTCATTTCATACTAGTCCCTTAGGCAAATTGAGTCATAGCTCACATATCATGTAATTTTCATGTGTTCATTTCATCAAGTGGGATAATATTACAAACAATTTCTTTAAGCATTTGATCACATTCCATATGACACATACAAGCACCAATGTTACCACTTAAACATGCTTAGCAATCGAATCAAACATGAATTCAAGGATGTGGTCAAGTTTCATGCATTACTTTAATCATTCTTCCCTTATAGATCAAGATCATATTAAGTCAATTAACAATTCAAGAATTTAGACATGCTTGCTTTAGTTAGGACCTAGTCCTAACTCTCAAGTAAACTACACTCACAATACTCCAAGCTTAGCTAGTCTTGGATCCACACTCCGTTGTTCTTAGCTTTAGGATGTTCCACCCTTCCCTCATCCACCAAGTTCACTCCTGGTTCTAGCACATTACACAAGTATATACATGTTAAAACAAGTTCACATAATCATTCAATCAAGGCAATGTTACAAGTACACAACATATACAAATCTGGCAGCATGTTCTTATACATTCTTTACTACACCTAACTACACTTATCTATACTCTAATTCATGTAAAACATGGTAGAAATCAATGTCCCAAAACTGTTTACAAAACAGTTTACAAACTGCCACAAAAAGTGTAGAATTACCTAAACTGTTGTTACTAGGCAGCATGTACTCTGTTCACTTAAACATGCATAACTTTTATTCTGTACGTCGGAATTTCAATTGGTTTACACCGTTGGAAAGCTAACTTAACTGCCTTTCTAACCATATAGGCCTTTCATTTTAGTTCTTTTCCAATTAATACAGTTTTTAGCTTAAAGACAGGGCGATTTACAACACTGGCAGTTTGCACTGTCCCTAGTGTTTCGTCTCTACAATCCAGAATTCAGCTCTGTTTTCTCCGAATGAATTTAGACATGTCAATGCATTGTCCATAAATTTTTCAGCCTTAAATTCCTTTTATACCAATTATGGTGATTTTCAAAGTTACTGCCCAGAACAGAGTATTCTGGGCAAATTCCACTAGGTTGAGTTTCTAGCCTCCTAACTCATCTAAACAAGATTCTAACATTGCAATTAAACTTATTTTCATGTTCTTACATGTCTAGGTCAGTCTAATTCACCTAGCAATGTGCTTAAAATAGTGCTTTATCGTGTTAAATTCAATTTGATCTATTTGATCAACATTATACTTCTACTTCACCATTTGAGCAGTCCATTACCTAGTTTTAATTAATCCAATTAGGTGCATTCATTTTCCAGAAACTTATTTACTCTATTCAATCCTCAATTCACCAAGCAGTGTAACCAAATCAGGGCATTACATGCAATTAGCATGCTTAAACATTTTCACCTATCAAAACAGTCGCTACTCAAACTGTTTTCAACCATATACACTCTCATTAGCAATTTAGCTACTAGCATTCACAATCTCAAGTACTACTAGAAGCTAACATGATCATAACAATCATCCTAATCAATTTAGGCAACAAGAACATCAAAATCTCAAGCTTCAAGCATCCTATAACATATAGAAATCAAGCAATATACCTTCTCCAACCTAATTCGATCAAAGTTAAATCAGGAATCTTGAATTGAATGTGATGTATGAACCTTTTTCTCTCCCCTTTCTCTCTCAAGATTCGGCCATGAAGGATATTGGAAGGAAGAGGATGATATAATTTTTGTTCATCTTTCCCCTCCTAGTGCTGTGAGTCACCATTCCAATAGGCACATGTTCTCATCAATTGAGAACATGTGTCAAGGCCTTAAGTTTTAATTCCATTTGCATGCAAACTCTAGAGTTTTGCATGATCACAATTTCATCCTTCGATTTAATCCTTCAAGCTTTAATTTCAATTCAATTTGGTTCTAATTTCATTTATTTGATCTTAAGGATGGCTAATGTTCTTTCTTCTTTAATTTGATTACCACTTAATTCAATTAGTCTATAGTTTAGATAGTGGTAACCTTTCTAGGCCAATTTTAGGGTGTTACATTGTGGCTTATGCATCTAGGCAGTTGAAGATGCACAAGCACAGTTATCCTATGCATGACATAGAGCTTTCCACGGTAGTGTCTGCGTTGAAGATTTGGAGCTATTATCTATATTGTGATAAATGCACTGTGTATACGGATCATAAGAGTTTGAAATATTTGATGTCGCAAAAAGAGTTGAATCTTAGGCAACAAAGATGGTTGGAGTTGCGTATAGATTATGACTTGACAATCGAGTATCAACTGGGTAAGGCTAATGTTGTAGCCGATGCCTTGAATAGAAAGGTTGTAGTAGAGTTGAGGGTGATGTTTGCACGGTTAAGTGTAACGGGAGATGGGGATTTGTTAGTCGAGTTTCAAGTGAAAATGTCGTTGTTGTAGTTGATCAAAGAGAAGCAATCGTATGATGATTCGTTGGTACCACATGTTAAGGATATTATGGATGGTAATTCGATGGAATTTTGTTTTAATGATGATGTTGTTTTATATTTCAAGAGTCGAATAGTTATGCCAGCAGAAGTGGAGTTAAGGCACACTATTTTGACTTAAGCTCATTCGAGTCATTTTTCTATGCATCCAGAAAGTACAAAGATGTACCAAGACCTGAATAAGGAGTATTTTTGGGTTAGTTTGAAAAAGGATGTTGTGGTTTTTGTTGCTCGATATATGGTGTGATAGCAGGTAAAGTCTGAACATTAGTTTCCTTCTGAGTTATTACAACCGTTGAGGATTTCAAAATGGAAATCAGAGAGAATAACCATGGATTTTGTGACGGGGTTGCCTTTGACGCCATCAAAGAAGAATTATGTTAGGGTTGTTTTGGAACGTTTCATGAAGTGTGGGCACTTCCCAGCTGTGCATAGGACGTATACGCTGGATAAATTGGCAGAGTTGTATATTGCGAAAATTGTGAGGTTGTATAATACCCATAAAACTGGGTTAGGAGTTTTAAAAGTGCTCGCATGATTTTAGATGTCATCCTTGGGTACTTGTAGGACTCAATTGAAGTTAATTGAATAGGCTAGCTAAGGGAATTGGAAGTAAAAAAAGCTATATGAGCTAAAGATAAATTGTTGAATAGATAAAGTGATCATTTCATAAGGTTTTATAAAGGAGTGATAATGGATATTAGGGAGTTAATTAAGTATTGTAATCATATTTTGCTCTGGACAATTTTTGTTTTGAGACTTCTAAGAATTCTCCCAATTTTTGTAGACTTTGTTAAACTATGAGGCTTATACCATTAAAACCGTAGTTGAATCTAGTTGTAAGGGTGTAAAGAACTTTAAATTCCAGTGTATGTTCTATTCTAGAGAGATAATTCTTTGATGATAGCTCAAATTGCCAAAAGTTGAAACCAAGGACTTAACTTGAAAATGGAAATGGGGAATGACAAGTATATATATGGTTGTTGCTTGAATAATAATATTGGTTATATATATTTAGTAAGTGTGTGATGCAGAGTATGTATATTAATGGTTGTACTTATGTTTTTTGAATTAGAGATTGGTGAAAGAAGTAAGGTCAATAAAGAAGGAAATTCTAAAACAAGGACTCTGGTGAATCAATTACTGATAGGAGGAAGCTCGGATGTAATTAGTGGCTCAGAATATCCCGTAACTTCAGGATATAAGGTGAGAGTAACTATACCTTTATGTGAAAATGTTGTTGCTTTAAACATCATTTAAATGAATGCCTAAAAT
Source organism: Hibiscus mutabilis (assembly GCA_019671005.1). Lineage (NCBI taxonomy): Eukaryota > Viridiplantae > Streptophyta > Magnoliopsida > Malvales > Malvaceae > Hibiscus > Hibiscus mutabilis. The sequence continues at coordinate 52,500,029 of CM033711.1, forward strand.
GAAAATGCAATTTTGGTTCAAAACATATAATAATGAAAGAATGAAATATGACAAAAAGAAAGATAACAAACTAATGTATGTATGAAGTGTGAAAAATGGTGTGAAATATTATGTAAAGCAATTGAAAACTTGATATGAGGCTGAGCTAAGTTTATTGTTATTTGATAGCTTAAAGCAATCAGCAAATGGTATACAATGAACTGATGATAGACACTTAAAGTACTAGTAATTGTAGCAGGATAAGTTCTAATTGAACTAAATCAGTTTTTCACTTAATGCTTGCTAAATGGTACACTAATGGTGAAAATAGGTAAGCTCAAGGTAAGCCACTTGTAGAGATCTTTGATTGATGATAAGGTGAAGTATGCTATGATTTCTTGCTATGTGAATGCTAGTAATTTCTTTGTGTGAATGTATTGTGCTAACCTAGGTAGAAATGTTATAAAGATAATGGTATAAAGGAATGTTATGCAAGGCGTAATGACATCGATTGATGTAAATGAAGTGCAAGTTATGTGTGAATGCTATGTAATTACTATGCATAATGGTTGAATTGTATGATAGTGATGTTAACTTGGCATGATGATAAACAAGGTTAAATAAAAAGGTTGTGATAGCATACTTAGCTGTGCAATGGCAAGATAAAAAGTAAGAAAAATGAAATGATACGATGGCATATTTGGATATGCATTAAATTGAAATGTGAAATGAAAATGAAAATGAAAATGAAAGAAAGGGGGGCTAAAGCTCAAATAGTAATGGCAAGCAATTCTTGCAAATGTTTATGAAATGAAATGAAAAATATATGAAACTATATATAAATCCTTGAATTTGAGTCAACTTAGGACATAATTGGCATGCCATAGGATCCATTGAGCTCTTGTGTAGGGGGGACTATATTCCAAGACAATCGAGGTCCTTATTTGGCGATAATAGGAGGTATGTGTTGTGAAATGTCATTGGCGACAGTAGGAGGTTGACCATATTATTAAATGTTTATTGGCGATAATAGGCTGGGATTCGATTGTCCGAATGTTGTCTATGAATATGAATGATGCTTGTCTATGAATATGTGTATGCTTCCACATTGTATACAAATGACATTGATGTCAGTAACATAATGAAGTGAATGGTAATGATTATGATCTTAAAAGAAATGAAAGTGATTGTTATGTTTGATCTCTGAAGTGAATATGAAAGACTGATATGTTTATTGATATGAAACAACCTATAGTATTGAATGAATAAAAATGATTCCCATGTTTGATATTCAATATGATAGTTGTGTATGTTAATAGTTTTGTTAATAAAATAAGACATTAATGATAAGAATTTAGTGAACAATTTAAAGAAACCGATGGAATTAACTAATGAACTTATGGAATAAATGTACTAGTAAGTTTTAAACAGTGTAATATAACTGATAATGTTTATTCAAAAATATACTCACTGAGAAATAAACAATAGAATGGTTATAAGGAATCATTGTTTTCTAACCTTAGAGATTGATAATGTTTAACCTTTGTTTGTTGATATAATGATCTTTGATCTTATGTAAGATATGCTTGTGGTACGATTGGAGGCTAGTCAGTTAAATAACGTTTTAGGTAAATGTAATGTAATTACATATGTAATGTCACCATTATTAGATTGGTATATATATGAATTGTTTTCTTTGGTAATCAAAATAACAAAGTATTCTTGAACATTCAAATGAGTAGTAGAAAGGTATAGTACTGACCTATTAGTGGTTTATAAATAAGTTACCCTTGAGAAGCATAGGAGCTAAGGGGAGATAGTAATTGATTGGATATCATTGACGGATTTAATCAATTGATGAATATGAGATTAACTCGGGTATGATATGATTGATTGGAATTATAATGATAATGAAAAGTTGGGTAAGGATTGGTAATCAGATTATAAAAAATGAGGAATGGAAAGAATGATTTACTGATATTGCAATTGGTTTGACAAAATTGTAAGGATTTGAACATGGATTTAAGTATATCATAAAGGTTGATATATTTGATGACCAGAAAGGTATAAATGGATGACAGGGAAGGAAAGGAATTGAATGCATAAGATTCATTGGTTCTTTGTGAACCAAATCTGTAATGGTTTAGGAATTGTAATTTTTTTATATGAAAATAACAATGATTAAATGGATGGAAGCAACCAAAGCTAAATTATAAACGACACATTTCAGGCAAACATAACTTTGTACATCATTAATGCTTGTGTTGGTCTAGTTACCTTGCTAAGTTCTTTCGAACATACATGTGTTTGATTAATCTTTCAGGTAACCATCATTCAGTTAGCTAGTATCGTGTCAACTCCCGTCAGCAAGTCACACAAGGCCTAAGCTTAGAGTATGATTATAGTTATAGTTACTTTAAATTCATAGGGTTGCAAAACATGATTAATGTTTATGTTAACTAAGTGGTTAGTTAACATATAATTTCATTCAAAGTGATAATTATAGTACCTTGTGAATAAGGTACAAGGTTTGTAAAATTAATGAGCACGTGTGTGATAATGAAAAGTTTTGTAATATGATTGATTGGAATTATAAGAATAATGAAAAGTTGTGTAAGGATAGGTAATCGTGTTATAAAAATAGGAAATGGAAAGAATGATCTATTGATTTTGCAATTGGTTTGACAAAATTGTAAGGATTTGAACATGGATTTAAGTATATCATAAAGGTTGATATATTTGATGACCAAAAAGGTATAAATAGATGATAGGGAAGAAAGGAATTGAATGCATAAGATACATTGGATCTTTGTGAGCCAAATTTGTAATGGTTTAGGAGTTGTAAAATTTTTTATATGAAATTAACAATGATTAAATGGATGGAAGCAACTGAAGCAAAATTATAAATGACACATTTTAGGAAAACATAACTTTGTACATTATTGATGCTTGTGTTGGTCTAGTTACCTCGCTAAGTTCTTTTGAGCATACTTATGTTTGATTAATCTTTCAGGTTACCATCATTCAATTAGTGAGGATTGTGTCAACTCCCGACAACAAGTCACACAAGGCCTAAGCTTAGAGTTTGTTTATAGTTATAGATACTGTAAATTCTTAGGGTGGCAAAACATGATTACGGTTTATGTTAACTAAGTGGTTAGTTAACATATAATTGCATTCAAAGTGATAATTATAGTACCTTATGCAGAAGGTACAAGGTTTGTAAAATCAATGAGCACGTGTGTGATATGGTTGCTTGCTATGACAGGTGATTGTGAATATGTGGGTGATATGGATGCATGCTATACTAAACGATTTTATGCATGAGATTGAGCAGGTGTGATATAAGATGTTTTGCTATGCTTTGCGATGATGTGTCTGACAAGGCTAAACTATGATTCTACTATTTAATCTATGTTTGTTCTTTAGGAATCCCAAAGTTATAAGATGATAGTCTTTAAAGACTTTGATCATATGTTTATGAACTTGTATCTTAGGAAGCAATAAAGGCATAGTGACTGAAATATATGGAACATGAGTTAGATTGTTTTGCTATTACTTATGTCATAGATAAGAAAAGATGTGCATTATTGGACACCAAGGCTTAAAATTTTAGGGAACTAAGTTGAGATGAATGAATGTTTATGATTAAAGTTAGTGCAAGTGAAAAATTGTATGTGCTATCATAATCAAAACAATGTATGTTAATTGTAACACCCTAAAATTGGCCTAGGAAAGTTACCACAATCTAAACTATTAGCTAATTGAATATATGAGCTAATCAAATTAAAGAAGAAAGAACATTAGCCATCCTTAAGATCAAATAAGTGAAATTAGAACCAAATTTAATTGAACTTAAAACTAGAAGGCTTAAATGGAATGATTAAATTGTGGACATGAAAAGCTATAAAGTTTGCATACAAATTGAATGAAAATTAAAGGCCTTGACACATGTTCTCAATTGATGAGAACATGTGCCATGTGAGTAGATGACTCACGACAGCCTTGAGAGAATAATGAACAAAAATTCATCATCTTCCTTCCAAAATTATCACCATAGCTGAGTGTTGAGAGAGAATGGGAGGGAGAGAAAGCTTCATACATCACCTTCAATTCAAGTCTCTTGATTTATCTTTGATCAAATTAGCTTGGAGAAGGTATAATGCTTGAATCTTACATGTTATAAAGACAATTAAGTTAGCTTTCCAATGGTGTAAACCAATTTGAAATTATGACATACAGAATGAAAGTTATGCATGTTTAAGTGAACAGAGTACATGCTGCCTAGTAACAACAGTTTAGGTAATTGTACACTGTTTTGGGACAGTTTTGTAAACTTTTTGTAAACAGTTTGGGACATTGATTACTGCCCTCTTTTACATGAATTGAAGTATAGATAAGTGTAGTTATGTGTAGTAAAGAATGTATATGAACATGCTTCTAGATTTGTATATGATATGTACTTGTAATATTGCCTTGATTGAATGATTATGTGAACTTGTTTTGACATGTATATACTTGTGTAATGTGTTAGAACCATGAGTGAACTTGGTGGATGAGGAAAGAGTGGAACATACTAAAGCCAAGAACAAATGAGTGTGGATCCAAGACTAGCTAAGCTTGGAGTATTGCGAGTGTAGTTTACTTGAGAGTTAGGACTAGGTCTTAACTATAGCAAGCATGTCTAATTTCTTAAATTGTTAATTGACTTGATATGATCTATAAGGGAAGAACGATTACAGTAATGCATGAAACTTGATCCCATCCTTGAATTCATGTATGTTTCGATTCCTAAGCATGTTTAAGTGGTAACATTGGTGCTTGAATGTATGTATGGCATGAGATTGAATGACTTAAAGAACTTGCTTGTAATGTTGTCCTACTTGATGAAATGAAACATGAGAATTACATGATATGTGAGCTATGGTTCAATTGGCCTAAGGGCCTAGTATGAAATGAACTTGCTTGACATGATCTTGAACTTGAAATACTTGTATAAATGGTTTAAATCGAACAACCTTGGTAGCTAGTTGGACTAGGTAAAATGGCATGCCTTAGAGTCTAGAGCTCATTGTGTCAGGGTGGACTAAGGTCCAGGGCTAAGGCCCCTATTTGGCAATAGACGAAGGGTACATATGTGGTCTTTGGTGACAGTAGGAGGGTTGACCAGCACTACGGTACATCTTGTGGCGACAGTTGGTTGAAGACTCGATTACCTATACAAACTAAGTACCAAGGGGGTTTTTTAATTGATAACACGTGAAATAACAATCCAATAACACATGTTACTTATCTTGAAAGTTATATATTGAAAGTTACATGACATGAAATCCATGAATTGTATGTTACTTGTCATATAAGCATGACTTACTTGATTACTTGTTATGTAAGCATAATTTGCTTGATTCTTGATATGAAAGTATGAAGTATGATTCATTGTTTCTTGTATCGAATGCTTGAGATCCTTAGCTAGGATTATTCTAATGCTTGAAATCCTTAGCTAGGACCATTCTTGTTTAATTGACACTTAACTTGATAAAACAAATGGTTAGAACTAGTTACTACCTCACTAAGTACATTCTTGTACTTATCACTCTTGTTTCATTCTTCCTAACTACAGGATAACGGATTTGAGTGTTGCTTGATCTTGAAGCCTGATTTCTTGAGCTAGAAGCAAGTCACAAGAAAAATTAAAGTATGGTTTCATGCTTGTTTTGTATATCTCCTAGATTGGTGGCACTAGAATGTATATAGTTTATATTGATCATGCATTTTGGAAGTTGAGTACTTGTATATATTGTTCTTGTATGGGCCTTCTATGCTATGAACTTGTTTGTTAAGTTTAAGACATGTAATGAACTAAAATTCCTTATGAATATAAGTGTATTGTTGTGCATATATGTATCAAATTGATTAAAGATGTTCGCAAACTAATCTACTTGTGAAAGCCGAATGTCTTGTTTAATGAACATGTGAATGATTGAATAATTAGCATGAATGGTTATGTATACTTAATCTTGTGGTTGCCAATGGTAAGAAATGGCAATGCTAGCTTTCTTGGACTCAATGTATGTACCATTGGGTGCCTTAATGTTCATGTCTAATTGAAGTTACATGAAATACTTCTTGTCTTGCTTGAATTGAAAGTAGTATGAGTCGAAGCATGCTTGTTTGACTTACCATTCGAATGTCTTGTGGCATGTTATGGTCTTGTATGATTTTACCATGAAGTAGGTGTTGTTTTGTGTTAGTATGATGATTCCCGAATGGTCTAGATGTTTGAAAACAAGTTACATGCAATAGTATGATCAAAGAATCATGCTTAGTAAGTTTAGGTATGAGATGTTAAATGTATAAACCTAAGGAGCAATGAAATCAAATGGAATTATGTTGCACACTTAGTTCATTCGAATGATATGGATAAAATGAAGTTAATTGTATTGTTAATGTAGTAACCTATAATGACTTGTAAACAAAATGTGTGATTGCTTGCTTGATAAGTTAAGTATGCTTGGTTGCTTGCTAGTTAAGTAACTCATCTAATAGGTATGAGTTTATCAATCCTTGTTCTTGTAATATATTGCCTTGATCTTGCTTGGTAACGCTCCTGAGCTGGTTTGCTACTAGCCCGGGGTATGGGGTGTTACATTAATGCTATGTTCTAAATGGATGAATGGATAAGTAAGGTTATTGTCAATTCAAGTGTATAAATGTATATGATCATGTGATTATGTTATGAATGTTATAGTTATGCCTTGGACAGTTGAGTAATGATATTTACCATGTGAAAACTAACCTACTAAGTAAAACTAGGCTTTGGAAATGCGAAATCCTTATAATGTTTTGTGAGAAGGAATTGAGATAAGGAATGAAAGTTATCCCATAGTATCTTAAAAGAAAATGAGAACATGTTGAATGACTTAGCAATCTTGATAATAACATTTGAAGTTAAATGATACGAGCATTTAGACTTAAAGACCTTTAAATAATGGTTTACTGATATTCTGAATGGCCTTAAGCAATGATTTGTATGTCTTAAATTGATAGAAGTATACGAATTTGGTAATTGGTTTAAGAAGAATGAAGCTTATGATTAAGGATAAATCTTATGAGATTGTAGAAGAATTATGGTAAGCTTTGTGTACTGAAGTATTAATATGGTGTATGTTATGAGCTAATAGTAGAAGTGAACTGCATAATGAGTGCATACTTGTTTGCATATGTAATGAAGTTTGAAACATGAATTATGAATCGGACTAAAAAGTTTTAATTTACCATGATTTATGAAGGCATGTTTAGTTGTGTAGTGTTAAGTTATCTCATGCATGATTGAATGTTTGTTCGGTAACACTTCCTAAACCGGTTTAACTCCTAGACTGGGTAGGGGGTGTTATATTGAGTGGTGTCAGAGCTAGAGTTTAGTCGATTCTAGGACTAAATCAATGTTATTTGCATAATCATTATCATACTAAATCCATTTGCCACCTAGGAATTTACATGTTATTGAAGAATGTAACTTGTAGGCCTAACACAATCTTCTTTTGTTCTTAATAGCAATATGTCTATTATGGACATATGTAGTATTGATGAAGAACACTCTATGAATCCTTTGAATGTATGAAAACATGGTAAGTTTTCAAAGTGATTAAGATTAATTCCAAGGATCTTTCCAAAGGTTTTCTGGCACAAGGAATGAACTAGAAGGCATATATGTGTACTATGGAGAACATAGCAAGAAGAAGGAAACAAACATTAGGTTTAAGGCAGGGGAATCAACCGCTAAGTTGTTATATGCAACAATGTTGTAGACAATGCAAGTTCAAGCTATGATCTACAACTCTTCTTTACCACATTGAGAAATAGCAGACTTCCGAGCACTAGTTAATCAAGTTAAAATTGTGACTACAGTTAGGAGAAGGTTAGAAGTAAGGAAAACAAAGATTATTGAAAAATTTGAGAAAGAAATGGAAAGTGAAACTTCACGAAATTGTCTAGGTAATATTCTTTTTTGAAATTTGAGAAATCAAATTGAAAGTTCTGTATTGAATTAGTACATATGTAGGAAATTCAAGGACGAAGTTTCTTAAGAGGGAGAATTATTATACCCCTAAAATCGGTTAGGAGTTTTAAAAGTGATTGCATGTTTTGAGAAGTCATCCTTGGATACTTGTAGGACTCAATTGATGTTAATTGAATAAGCTTGGAAGGGAATTGGAACTAAAAAGAGCTATATGTGCTAAAGATAAATTGTTGAATGGATAAAGTGATCATTCTATAAGGTTTATAAAGGATTGATTATGGATATTAGGGAGTTAATTAAGTATTGTTATCAAATTATTAAGGATTGAATTGTAAGATGTAATAAATGAGCTAGTGACTAAATTGTATGGTGGAATAAGTAGCTTTGAAGGACCGAAATGAAACAAAGAAGACAATCACAATTTGTATGGGTAATTTTAGCATAACTAATGAGTGGATGATATGTGTGAGAAAGGGAAGAGTGCTCTTGCCACTTGTGTAAAAAATAAGAAGAAAGAATTAAGGGAAAAGAGAGTTAAACGGTCAGCTTGGGGTAGGAGAGACAGGAAAGCAATTTACACTATCTTCAATAACTCTTCTCTTCACCGAACAAGCACCATGGTTGGGGGAGCTTGGAATTCAAGCTTGGGAAGTCAATCTCTTAACTATTTTGTAATATCCCAAACTTTGGCTTAGGAGTATACTATAATGAACCACTAATTAGATTGCAATAGAATTAAAAATCAAATTAGTCCAATTGAGTTAGGATTAAATTGAAATTAGGAGGAATTGAATAACCAATTTTGAAAGGGTCTAAACCGAATTATTATGAAACTTTTTGAGTTGCATGCTAAACAAATATGAACCTAGGGACTTGTACACATGGCAAGCTAAGATCAAGATATGGGTGAGGGATTCGGCCAACAAGGAGAGATAATCCTAAGTTGTTTTCTTCATCTTCTAGGAACCAAAACCAAAGCTTGAAAGAAAGCCAAGTTATTGTCATGGAATTTTGAAGGACATGAGTTCAAATTCTTGGGTGTTGTTTGATCTTCTTAAGGAAGAGGGTAAGTATCCCTATTTTCCTCTTGTTTTAGAGCTTAAATCGATGGTCATGTATAAATATCCTATGTATTCTAAATGCTAGTGAATTGGTTAGAGGGAGATAGATGCATGCTAGGAATGTTTTTTTAACATTTGAATGCTTCATGCATTGAGATTAAGTCATATGTGTGAATGGTTATTTGGTTGTTAAGTTATGAAAATTTCGAATGGTATAAGTAATAAATCCTTATGTTTTGAGATTCTTGTAACATAATATGAATTGGTTGTTGGTTGAAAATAAATTCTAGGATCGTAGAGAATTAAGTGTTCCAGTTACTTCCTTGTTAAATGGATAAATGGTGTTTGAAATTGAGAAAAGAACTTGGTTGAGAAATTGTTTGAATCATGTGACTGGATTTGTTCGTAGGCCAATCTATGTTAAAAAATTATAGGAATTATGAATGTGGTGTTTGATAAATTGCCATGTTTTGTGTATACTTGGACATGTTGGACTATTTTGAGTATATATATGTATATATATATAAAAATTTGGACTGTTTTGAGTACATTGAAAGCATGCTGGATTGTTTTGAGTATATATATATATATATATAGAAATTGGATTGTTTTGAGTATATTGAAAGCATGTTGGACTGTTTTGAGTACATATATATGTATATATATATATATATAAATTGGACTATTTTGATTACATTGAAAGCATGCTAGACTATTTTGAGTATATATATGTATATATATATAAATTGGATTATTTGAGTACATTGAAAGCATACTGGACTGTTTTGAGAATATGTATATATATATATTAAAATTTGGACTATTTTGGATACATAGGAAAATATATGGGACTGTCGTGTATGTATTGTGTGCCTATGTAATTGAAGTTGTTTTGCATACATGTGAACAAATATGGATTGTTTTGCATATTTAAGAATGATAGTGGATTGTTTTGTGTGAATTTATGTGTACATATGAGTAGTTGAGTTGCTTTGCAAGTGAATGGTTGATAGGAATTGTTCTAATACATGATTGTGCACCTTGTTTCATTTAGACCAAGAAGGAATTGAAAGAGTAAGGACTAAAGTATATCAAGCAGTAGATAAGCAAAAGAGGATTGTGATTCGGGAGCAAAACTAGCTCGGAACAAACTTTGAGTGTATTTTAAAGTCTTGGGATAGGCTAGTAACCTTCCCAAGCATTTCTTGTTGTTTTTAATTACACTATTTTAGCTTGAATTATGTTATGCATAGCAAACATGGACTTGAGGTAAGTCCCTAAATGTTAAGCATGATGTGATATATAATACTTGATTCAATGATATGCTTGTGGTAACACCAATGTTATCTGTAATGCCCTGATTTTCGGCCTAGGAGTTAGCTGGGTTTATGCTAGACGGTTCGGTCGAACTGGTTTCGTCGATTTAGGCTAATTTTGGGATTTAATTGATTTGAAGGATTTTTGGAGGAAATAAATAGTGAAAATGTTTTAAAATCATTACTTAATATGTAAATGATTTTGGTTGAATCAATTTTGGAAAAATTATTTTGGAGGTTTGACATTTTTGGATAAGTGAGCAAAATGTAAAGTTTAAAAACTGTTTTAGTGACTATTTTGTAAAAGATCAGAACTTTGAATCTTTAAGGAGCTTTTGACCAAGAGTCTAATTCTGACTTTTCCCTCTTAATTGTCTTATTTTAAAGTGGTTTTATTTGGTAAAAAGGATGGGGGAATTAATTGCTCATTATTTTCTTAAAACAAATTTCACGTAACTAACTTTTCTCTCAACCATTTTCTCTCAAAATTCTCTCTAGAAAAACATTAGTTTCTTCTTCAAATATTTCAGGTAAACATTTGATTTAATCCATCTTTTTAATCCTAAATGATTTCTTAATGTTTTCCTATCAAAACCTTATTGTTTTATCTTTGTTTTCTCATGCAAATCTATACAATTGAAGGGAAAAGTCATCATTAGAGGTAAAGTTTTTTCTTCTCCTCTAATGACATGTTCTTTATTGAAATTCCCAAGTTATTTATCTTTTATGAATGTTTTCTAATGGGTTTTTGTAATACCCCAAAATACGGCTTAGAAGAATGTTACCAATTCGATTGGGGTTTGAATGGATCAAAGGTTTCAATGTCCCTACATTAGTTTGGAATTGTGCTTTAATTTTGGGCACAATTGATTTGATAAAGAGTTTATTATTTAATAAATTAAGGTTGTGATAAAAGGAGGATCAAATTGAAAACAATGCAAAAATGGATGGTCGAATCCATATGGACTAATTTGAAAACTAGGTTTAAGCAAGGAGTTGCATGATGAACAATAGAATATCGGGGACTTGGACACATGGTTGTTGAAGGGGAAAACAAATGCCATAGGGGTAGGCTTGAACCGGCCATTTGGTGAAGTAAAGCAAATTGCCTTCTCCTTTCCTATTGATCGAACAATCAATGGAGAAAAGCTGATTTTGCCATTGAAGAAGAAGTTGGAAAATGGAGCTTAGCCAAATAAGGATTTTTGAGACATTGTTTGACCTTTCAAAAGGAAATGGGTAAGTATCTTGCTTCTCCTTTCGGTTAGGAGTTAATCTAAGAATTTAAGCTTAGAATAATTGTGTTCGTGGTGTTAGCTGAATTGTTACAGAGATAAATGTTTAAGGAAAAACTGAATTCTTGAACAATTGAGTAGTGCATGTATGAAAGATTAAATCACAAGTGTGGCTGTAGGAAGAAAGCTATGTACTCAAAGCTGAACAAGGTCCTAGAGGGCAATTGAATGGCGTTAAAATGCTAATCATGCATGATAAATCTTGAGCCTCTATGTTGTTTCGGATATAAATAATATACATGTATATAAAAAGCTTCGAATGGTCCCTTGATATTAAGGAAATGTATTTAGAACCAGACTTGATGAACTTTGCTTGATAGAAATATTAGAGGGTTAATGGGTATATGTATATATATGTGTCTTGAAGGAACAATTGAGAGCTGCCGTGTTTTATCTATGTTCTTGAATGGGACTGTTTTGGATAGGATAAATGATATCGATATATGTTACAAGACTGTTGTATATATATACTCGGGATGGTTTTGATATGATAAAGTATATAAATTTATGTTCTGGAACTGTTTTTATACAAATGTAAACCGAGATTTTTTTGTGTGTACATCTGAGAACCTAAGTGTTGTTTTGATTAAGCAAAATATTTGGGGACATATTGGAATATAATGGAACAGGGGTGAAGCTGATAATATCCTTAAATGGCTGCTTTAAATGGAAAAATTTCATGTTACAAGTTGTTCTTTGTCAATGCAACAATGTGGACTATTTGCTGAATATATGAGTAGATTCATGCACTTTAGAAACTATTTTATGTCAAAATGAATATAAGTGTTTAGTTGATAAGGAATCAAAGGTAGAGACTTGTTGCAAATACATGGTTAAATTCCTTGATTTAATTAGACAATGATGAGGTATGATCGATTGAGGCAAAAAATCGAGTGTTGGAAACACAGAAGGAATTATAATCTGGGTGCAAATCTAACTCGAAAAGACCAATGAGTGCAATTTAGCATTTCTAGTTGATTGATTCCTATGATTTATTTATGAGTATGCTCGAATGATGTCTGCAAGCTTAAGTTGGACTATAAGGTAAGTAGTTTGAGAAGTACTTTTACGCCTAAGTGGTTTGATTAATAGAAACTTTATGTATGCTCACGTACATGTTTGATAAAAAGTGATAAAAATATTAATAGGTTATACGAATTTTGATTTCTATGAATCTATTGGTATTTACAAGTAATACTTGTAATGCATTAATAAGACAACGGGCCTAGGCTTATTTCGTTTTTATTGATGTGTTAAGTTAAAATGGAATGAATACTCGATTAAAAAGGCTATAATTGGATACTAAGTTTAGGGAACATTGAAATGTATCTAATATTTGAAAGTTGTGTGCTGATGAATTTGTGAATTTGTCTTCATGTAAACTTGTTTCTGAAATAATGAGAATGGGGAGTTATACTCAACTTATTGAAATTAAATATGTTGCTAATTTAGAATTTAAGATGAAATTGATAAGAAACCTATTTGTGAGATTCTACTTGTCTGATGAGTAAGCCTATATTAAGTAAACAACTGCTTAATGACTAAATATGAATCTGGAATTATGAGGATTTGACCCCTGCTAATTATATATATGTCTCTAAATTAAAGGAATGATGTATGGAATAGTGCATGGCTCGTATCATAATTTGAAAAAAGAAAGCTTCGCTCATCTTGCCTTAAAATGACATTGTGGAACTCAAATAATGTTATGATATAAAGAAGTTAGCTTTCATAAGTGCAAACATTTAAAGCTTTGCTCACCTTATTAAGTAACAAGCTATCCTTAATGGGTAAAATACATGTTGAAAGTAAACTTGGCTAGAATGCCACGTGATTAAGAAATGATATGATGTGAAGTTACATGTGGTAACTATATATCCAAGTGATAAGGGTAACAAGCTTAATGTTATGATATTGTGAAAAAGAGCTATGCTCAATCTTCTTCTAATATGATAAGATAATTGTGAAAGCCTTGGTCACGAGTCAGTCTTAGGTATAGATGGCATGCCATAAAGTCCATAGAGCTCGTGTTTGGGGTGGACTACGGTCCTTATTTGGCGACAGTAGGAGGGAGGTTTGTGTGGTCACTTGGCGACAATAGGAGGGATTGACCGGTACTGCGAGTGTTTGGCGATAGTTTGGTTGGGGATTCGTGTACCTAGGCTATTATTCGATTCTCAAGGCTATACTAAATCTAAATAAAGAAATCTGTAACTCTAAGTAATGAATAAGCTATTTGATAATTATAGAAATAGATAATGAATAAGCTATTTGATAATTATAGAAATAGATGGCTTTTTCCTTTGATGCGTGAAATCAATATCCCATGAATCCAGCAACTTATATTCATGAAATGATCTTAATTGATAATCTTTATGTCTAGAAGCATAAGATAAATTTCTTAATTGGTTAATGACTTGTGTGTTAAGTTGTCCACGATAATAAGGAAATCAAGAAGTTATGATTGGATTCTTACATGTAAAGTCTCACATGTTGAGATATGCTATGTTTTGTTCATATAGGGACAAGTAACATTTGATCATATTATTCTATGCTTATCAACTTGTTCAATTAACAATGAATGGGTAAATTGTATATCTATAAGATGTGTTAAAAAGGGGAAGGTAAAAGAACTATAAGTAAATTTTGGGTAATTATGATAATAACTTGTATATTAAGTAACTTGTATCTATTGATTGAGAAATATCATTTTTTTGGGAGTTTAGATATGTTTAATGGAATGCTTACTTGTCTAAGATTAATTATAATACCCAAATTTATGTGTAATGTTTGATTGAGTTTGTAAACACTGTGAGAATACTATGCTTGAATAAATACTATAAATATGTTTATGAAACACAAAGATCACATGTAAACGTGAACTGCTTGGAAGTTATAAATGCATACACAAACCTATTGGTCAGTTTGTTTTGAAAGCGAATATATACTTGGGCTATTTGTTATGTATTGTCGTATATTTAAGTTTAGTTGGTTATTTGGATATAAATGAATTTGACTTAGACTATTTTGCTATATCTATTCATTCATACAAGAGTAGAGGGCTGCTTAGTTAAGTACAAGCATATAATGAATTGTCTTATACGTATGTACGTGTGTATGAACGTGAATTGGAAACTCTGGCATTTAGACGAGTATGCATTGGTGTGATTTAGGTACATATATGTATGGAACATTTATGATTTTTGCTAGGTATGGAAGCATGATAGATAATTATATCATATGGATAGACTTTATTATATGAATCCAAGAAAATTTATAAATTTAATAATTGAACTCATTAAATGACTTGTACATTAAGTAAAAGAAATCTTCAGATGATAATACGCTCATTGTGTGACCAAATTATACTTGAACCATGAGATTTCTGGAATGTTTTGGTTTAATGCAAATCCTATTATGTGGTTATTTGTTGATTTGGTTTACCCTAACCTAGGGTAATTAATTTCTCGTCGAAGCTTAAGTTCTCTTTTGCTCAATAAATTATTGGTGAAAGAACGTGCGATTAACTATTCTTAGAGTTGCTAACTGTTTCACTAAGTATGTATAAACCTTTTTTCTTCCCCTTTCGGGATAAAATTCTTGAGGTTACCTTTGAAGCTCCGTTGAGATCACAAGTACAAGGTGTAATTTGTACTTACCCTTATGAACCCCTAGTTAGTGGCACATAGTCGAAAAGAATGCACTATGCATATAGAATCTTCGGTGATGAATTATGCATATAATTCATGTAATTATTTCCAGCTTTGTACCAGGCCTATAATTATTTCTTCCCTGTTTCTTGCTTGCTTGATTTCTTACGGTTTATTATAATGATGTTGCTAGTATGATAGAATAGATTTCTGCATATGCTTAGAATACTTAAATCAATTTACTTTGCGAATGAGTGTGCATGTACATAAGTTTTTGAGGCATGTGATAAGTCGGACTAGATAAGGTAACCATATTACCCTATTATGATCGAAATTAGATGAATGCTTGCATATTAAGTCATTACTCACTCTTGATAAGATTACATTGGTAAATGCTCAGTTAATTTACAATTTTATATCTTTCCTTTGAAATCTGAGTTAAGAGCTTATGTTTGTAAGTATTTGTTTGTTGATCTCTGCCACTAAAATTCTTTCATGAAAAACTTAGAATTCATATCAGTTAATGCATAGTTCTTCTCTGTTGATATGCTTGAACTTTTTTCCCTTCTTTTTGGTGATGCCCTTATTCTGTTAAATTATCTCTACCGTTTTGGGGTCCTATAGTAGTCAAGTTTTTAGATCTATCTTGCTAAAATAGTAACAAGATGTTTGAAACCAAGCTTGATCTAGTTTGGATAAAGTGAAACTTTATGTAAATGAAAATATATGCAATTGGTTTTAATTTCTTCGTAATTTTAGTTGTATGTTCTTCTTTTTTTAAACACTGCCTAACTCGGTTTACTCCTAAGCCGGGTTGGGGGTGTTATAGTTTTGATGATACAATTATGGAAAATTGGTTTGATTTAAGTTTAATGGGTGAAATTTATTAAGATTCATTTTGATATTTTAGTTTTGGGTTTATGATTGAGGTTTATCATAATTTTGATGTTTAATATTGAGGATTAATGGATTTTATTGTGGTAATCCCCAAGCTAGGTTAATTGCTTGATTCCTAGGTTGGGATCTTTGAGTTTTTTAGCTTGTTTAAGTGGTTAATAGATGGCTGATGATATCTTGGTGTTGAGGAGATGCTTTTAGATGTATCTTGATGATGTTTTGTCATTGATCTCATTGGGTAAAGGCTGGAGATCAATTATGGTATTTCTGTCGATGTTTGCGGTAGTTTTCGGTTAGCAAACTGTTCATAGATGAGTAGGGAAAGTGTAGTGTTGAGTTGCTGGGGATTTTAATGAAGGGATGTGCATTAATCCTCTATTTTTGCTTGGTTAGAAGCAGGGGAGTTGGATCCAATAGCTTTGGAAGAGGGCTTGGTTGATCTGGAGGCTTCAATCGCTTCGGCAAAGCAAGTGAGGCATGTCGGTGAGTGGAAATGAGTTTTAAAGATTTAAAAAGGTTTGAAAGTGATTCTTTTGGGGTCTAAATTAATCTTGAAATGTTGGTTTAAACTTAGAAGTAAGTATGATTGAATTAGCTCTCGGTTCTCGGTTTATCCCATTGTTTTGATAAATCATGCTCATGTTTAAAGATAGGATTTGTTACTTACTAATATGCATGTTTTTATGAATTGAGAGATGATTCATGTGATCCCATGAGATAGATATACGGTTTTGAAAGAGTTTATAACTTGTTCAGAAAATGCTATGCAATGATACTGTTTTTGAAATGGGATGAGCCTTGGTTTATGGTTATGCATCGAAAAACAGTAAGGTAACATGGTTTTAAAGTGTATATTGGCAAGTGATGATGCTTATTATAATCAGATATAATTGGTTAACCAATAGGATGAGAGTTCACTATAATATATACAAAAATTCGTACGTGAGACAAAATATTCGGTACACAATGGGGGTAGTTCAATTGTGTTGCAAGTGATGGGGTAGTGCCATCAGCACGGGCAATGGAGGTAGTGCCAACCCGGCCGAAGTGTGCAATATGGTGGGTTGTATCACAATAAGACTTGATGGGGCTGTAGCCATCAAGGTGTCTGCACATCTGAACATTTAAAGGATGAGGTCGTAGCCATCCGAGTCACTTGAATGCTAATATAAGAGATTACATGTATTTTGGTTGCAAAGAGATTTGTATAACAAGTTTTATATATATGAGTGTCGCAACCCCTCTTTTGAGGCGTCTTGACATTTTGAAAAAAAAACTCAAAAATCAACGGAGTCGCCACCAATCTTTAAAGAAGGTGTGATTGGATCACCTAAAATGCGTCATTTTAATAAAAATCATTTATTTTATTAATACAACATTTTTGGTCTGCGAAAGCACAAAAACGGGTTCGGGAGTCGGTTACACGTAGGGAAGGGTTAGCACCCATGATGCCCAAAAACTTGTACCATGTCAGTTACAAAAGGTCTAAAGTCAGATTTTGCGAATTGACATAAAGCTTATATTATTATCTGTTCATAAGTTTAATTTTATTTTAATGGTCTTACTATTCGAAAAATGAACTACAATCACCGCCAACACTTCTGGCGCTAACCCGTCATTTCTGTTTAGTAAGACACTGCATTTTTTAGATTCCAGTTTTCAAACAAACAAAGAAACTTGATTTGTTGAAGATTTAAATTTTATTAAGTGTATTTTATTTTTATGAAGAAAATTTTATCAAACAAAAGTTTCTAAGGCTTGTATAACTTATTCCTAAGGTTCAAAATTATTACTAAAAGGCAAACAAGACAACAAACAATTTTTTTAATTTTATATTTTGAGCTTGGATCGAGTTTATTTTGAAAAGCTTTATTTTTTACCACTTTTTTGTTTTTTTTTTGTTTTTGAAAATTCTTTTTATCTTTTAAATTATTTTATTTTTTTCCTATTTTAAGTTTTAAAACCTTAGCCGCTTTTAAATTTCTTTATTTTTTCCTTTGAAACTTTAAACAATTTTTATTTTGAGGAATTTTTTTATATACATTTCTTGTTTGGGGGCATTTTTAGTTTTAAAACTTTTATTTTTATTATTTGAAAAGATTTTTTTTATGTTTTAAAGTTTCCTAAAATTTTTATGTTTTGTACCTTTTTTAATTTTCTAAACCCTTTTTTACTTTTTCATGTTTTTATACCTTTTTTTATTGATTTTTTATGTTTTTTTAAACCTTTTTATTTTTTATGTTTTATTTTTAAGAAAATTGTGTTTAGAGAATTTTTTTTAAGTTTCGAAAACCCCTTTTTATTATTTTTTTTAAAAAAAGAGTTGTAATTAAAGAGATTTTTTCTTTTAAAATTTCTTTTATATTTCGAAAAAGTTCCTTAAAACTTTTATTTATTGTTTGTTTTTAAATTTTTAAAAAAAATTCATTGAAAATTATTTTTGTACTTCACTACCTTTATTCCCTTTTTAAAAAAACTATTAAATGAGTATTTTATTTGCAAAAAGATTATTTTTCAGATTTTGAAAACTTTTTATTTATTCTTTTTTTTTTAAAATTAAAACTTTTTTATTTTAATGAAAAAAACTTGTTTTATTATTCTTTGTTTGTTTTCCTTTTTTTAAAAAACCTTTTATTTCAACAACAACATTTTTTGTATATTTTTTAAAAAAATGAACAAGGGTCAAACACAATCATCTCAAAATCAATTTTGAAGAATAAATTTTTTCGAAACAAAGATCAAAAATGAAGAAAGATTACTACAACACAAAACTCAAGTTTCCAAAATCATAAGCAATTCAACAAAACAAAATAAATTCGAATCATAAAGAAAAGAAAACTATACTGAAAATGGAGAATTCACAAGCTTCTTCCTCTCGAACCGATTCCAAATGCCATTGGAAAAAGTTTGCTTCTTATTCAAAAATCAAACCAGAGCTGCTCCAAACTCGAACAAATTTTAGCAATTTCCCAACAATTTTCACAGTATTTTTCTGGGTATTTTCGGATGAATTTTCAGTGTGATGAATAATGCAAAAAGGGGCACTATTTATAGGATTTGGGTGTTTGGGATTCAAGGCAAATTGGGGACAAAATCCTCATTTTCGTTCCATAAAATCATCCTATATGATCAGCACAGCTTTGACTTGTTGAAATTCAATATGAATTTCATCTGATTTGGATCCAATTTAGGGAATTTTGCCCCAAAATTAATTAGGGTTCAAACCATTTTCCTCTTTAATTGACAGACTGTCGGCGGTGGCAGCGGAAGGGGTCGGCGACATTGGACTCATCCGACCGAGGCGAGTTGGCCGATACCTCCCATGGCGGCCGCCGTGGCGCAGGAGCGACGTAACGGCTGCCGACAGTAGCCCAGCTTCGAACGGGGCTGGGATTTGGGGGGAGATGATCCCGCCCGCGTGGCTGCGCGGGATCCTCCCCTTTTCCCCCTTTTTTCATTCAGTCCAAGCCATCTATTGTTTCAGCCTTAGATCCAACGGTCTTGAATAAACCTGAAAAAAAGAACAACAAATGGGTTAATTTGGGCCTTTTAAAAATATGGGTTCCCTTATTATTTTTTTGAGTGGGTTTTTATTTAAATGGGTTTATTATTTATTAGACGTGGAGTTTATGATTCATTTTTCTCTTTTTTATATATGGGTTTATTTTTATATATATTTTCATATATAAAAAATGTTCATTATTTTTTTTCTTTTCTGAAGATGAGTTTTATTCAAATGGATATTTTATTTATTGTCATTATTTATTATTATTTTTTTTGGTTCCTTGAAAGGTGGTAAATTTCTTTTTATATTTTTTTACTATTTTTTTGGAAAGGGTAAAAAATTAGTGACAACAACTGCCCCTTCTTTGCTTATTCCAATGAAATAGGGATACAACAAAGAACAAGTGGCACTAATTTTTATCGATTACTGATTTACTACTCAGCTTCGCTCTCCTAATGCCTGAACGAGTAGGCGTATTCTATTCTCCAAATGCCTGAATAGATAGCCGGGTTCTATTCTCGATGTGCCCGAATAGATGAGCAATGTTACATTCTCCTTTCGTCCGAACGGCTAGACGTGTTCTATTCTCCATACGCCCGAATAGATAGCAGGGTTCCATTCTCCTTACGCCTGAGCGGATAGACAAGTTCTACTCTATATGCCCGGATAGATGAGCTGGTTCTATTCTCCATACGCCCAAATAGATAAGTAGGGTTTTATTCTCCTTTCGTTCGAACGGATAGACGAGTTCTATTCTCCATATGCTCGAATAGATGAGCTGGTTCTTTTACTGAAGAGTTTTTGTATACCTACAAAAACTTGATATATGATGCAATCATGATGAGCATGTCCCTAAGGATGTCTAAAAAATGAATGCATGCTAAGTTTTAGTCTCTCTCTCTTTTAGCTTGTTTTAATCTGGGCAAACGACCATCTCCACTGTTTTTGTTTTGTCATTCACTCTCTTAGCGTCACTTTGCTTCATCAAATGGTCCTTTTATGCTTCACCTTTCTCATTCCTCGTGCCTTCTTGCTTCATAAAAACATTCAATCTTTGCATAAAAATGTCTCATCCAACTATCATTGTATTTGATACATCAATATTGTGTGTGTGAGTTTCCAACGATATTATGTATGACAAAGCCCCTTTGAGGATCTTCATGAAAACCCATACCCATACCTCATCATTTTAAACATCTTCAAATGATACTAATATTTTATCCCTTCTTTTCAGGCTTGTTATCAAAGCTTTTGGGTATTAGTTGCCCCTAAATGTAACGTGTCCCATGTCATCGGCTCGTAGCTTAACAATGAATTGTGTCATAGTCCATGTATTTTTCAAGTCCTTTTTTAGAGTAATGCACAAAAATCTCTTGCATATTTTAATGATGTCCAAACCAAAATGATCCTTAACCCAATAAAAGACGTTCATGTAAAGGTGGCATTCAAAGAATAAAGGCTTAAAAGAAGAATTTCATTAATGTTGTGACAAACATGAAATAAAACACAAAAGAAGGGTCAAAAGATAGGTATCCAGATATGAAAGGCCCGAACTTTCCTCGAAACGACCTCGAGTGATGCCTTTGTCGAGAAAATTTCGTCCACTACAATGATAAATGAAGATATGAAATTCCTTCCCAATAGCCAAGCCTCTTAAGGGATTATTTGTTGTCCGCAATAGTTCGAGCCGCCCTTTGCAGGTTTTCAACTCGAATCCTCCTTTGGTTTCAAGACGCCCTTTGCGGATTTTCATCTTGAACCGTCCTTTTTTCCTTTTTTATTTTTCCTTTTTCTTCTTTTTTCATTCCTTTTTTTCTTCTCTTTTTTTCTTTTTTTTCTTCTTGAGCGCCCTTTACGGGTTTTCACTTTTGATTTTTTTCTCTATTTCATGCGTAATATTTCTTGACTAAATCAAAATTCACCAAATTCTTGAGCTCGTCTCCACCCATTTCAGCCAGAATTAGCGTCCCTTTGTCGAAGGCTTTTGATACCACATATGGCCCATCCCAGTTAGGTGCCCATTTTCCTCGCGAATCCTTTTGGACTGATGACATCTTCTTTAGCACGATATCGTCTTCCCTAAACTTTTGCGGGTGGACCTTCTTGTCATATACTCATATCATTCTCTTTTGATACATCTTACCGTGGCAGATTGCTTTCAGCCTCTTTTCATCAATAAGGTTTAACTGGTCGTATCTTTCTTGAACCCATTCGGCCTCCTTTAGTTTTGTCTCCATCAAAATACGGAGTGAAGGGATTTCAACTTCAATTGGCAGCACAGCCTCCATTCCGTATACCAATGAAAACGATGTTGCTTTAAACTACTTCTCTAAGTGTATACTTATGAAAGCCTTTCATTTCATTTCAAGGTAAAGTCTTGCTTGAACTTTCTCTTGGAGCTTGGTTGGATCACAAGTACAATAAAGTATGTTTTGTAAGCCTCTTTGTTAGAACTCCTAGATAGGTGGCAACATGTTTGTTATGCATGTAGTTGATATGTTTTGGGCATGTAATGTTTTAGACCTTTTGAAATTCTTGTAAATGGCCTATCTAATACTTGGTTGTGTTTAAGTAGTTAATACTTGGTTGAATGTTGAATGGTTGATGAGTTAGAACATGGATGGATGAATGTGATAGTTAAGTAGGTCGATTGAAACTTTCGTATGTATTTAAAAGCTTGTTTATTTTGATTTGGCACCTTGTATGCTATGTACATAGAAAGGCTTTATCATGTCTAATTCAAGAACCATTAAGTCTAGTACTTGGCTGAAATCGATGTAATGCGAATGACTATATTGTTTAAGAACAATGTAAAATGTGATAAAAAGAATTGAACCTTTATAGTAAATGTTTCGAATCTGTCTATTGAGATAATAAGGTCTAATAAACTGTTTGATATTTAATTTACATTCTGGTCTCTTTTTTTCGAATGAAATGCATCAAGACTAGTTTAATTTTAATCATATTATGCGGTAACAATTTGTTTAATAGCTAAGATTAATTTTAGATGTAAAAACACATTGATCTTTGTACAACAATTCGCACAATTGGCTTTATTCTTTCTTGAATTTTATGTAAGTTCTCTTTTGATGTTGGTTGAATATTTTTGTTTGTTGGTAATATTCCTTAACTCGATTTATCTCTTAAACCGGTCAAGGGGTGTTGCATATTAACTTGCATGATTGACTTATTCTTAATGTAATATCTTCTTTGATTAGATAGGTTATGAGAAATTGCATGAAAGTTTCATGCTGGAAATTTAAGTTCTTTGATGGTGTTAGAATTATGTTCATGAATTTAAGGAAGAGGTTAAGTAGAGAGATGAAAGCATTCTATAATCTGGAAATATTGCTTCTTGAATTGAGAATGAATTGCTGATGATTATGGTTGAACAAGAGCATTTAAATTAGTAGAAAACAATGGATATGCAATCTGCCCAGAAAAGCTTTGTTTTGGCAGTAAGTTTAGAAATTCATAGAAAACCGAATATGGTGAGTTAGAGGATTAATTTTATATGTGTAGAACCATGTGTCAGTCTAGTTGTGTCTCCAACAAACGTTTATTGATTTTGAGTTCTAAATCAAAAGTTATGAATTTTTAAGGGAAGGTAAGACATAAAATCAAGAACCAGATTCTGCTCTGGACAGTTTTTGTTTTGAGAATTCTAAGAATTCTCATAATTTTTGTAAACTTTGTTAAACTATGAGGCTTATACCTTTAAAACTGTAGATGAATCTAGTTGGAAGGGTGTAAAGAACTTTAAATTCCAGTGTATTTTTTGTTTTGGAGAGATAATTCTTTGATGATAGCTCAAACTGTAGATGAACCAGAGTTAAGAACGTTACTACAGAGAAAACCGAAAACAGGAACCTGAAAATTTCAAAACTTTCTCAAGATTTTACATTAGAGGTTATTAGAAACTTCCTTCTTTGTTATATTTTGATTTCATTTACACTTATATTGATATTCAAGTATATATTCAGATGTCATCACTTGTGACACAAGTAATCAAATATATGAAACACATAGAATTAATCGAACCACATCAATTATAACAACAACTCTCTGATGATACAAGAAGTAGGATCTTTAAATAAAAGATCTTTCTTTACAACTTAAGATTTGAGCATAATTAACTTATCTTAACACACAGTTAAGAAATCTTTCGGTAAGGATTTAACTTCCATTTCCATGATATTCCCAACTAAACATTTTTACACAACAATCTGTTTAATTCACCAAAATACACATATGTACATACTATTGTCGCATGTATTACTTATACAATCACATAAATTAGATATTCATAGATTACACTAGAGTGTACTAAATAACTCTCAATTTATTTAATTACAAGTCATACTATCTTAAACTAGTTTCATAACAATTACAAGGTGCCACCATCTTAGGAGTATAACTAAGAAAGATCCAATTCCACTTGGATCTTGATCCACAACATGGAAATCCTTAATCTCGAATCAATACACAAACTTTAGCTTACCTGCAATGCATGAACATGAGATGCATTAGGCTTATATAGCCTAAGTGAGGTAGTAATAAAAACTAATGTTCAATAATAAACAATGCTTGTAAGGAACCAAACATTCGAGACTATGATCATACAAGGACTTTCTTGCAAGTTATGTTAGCTTAATATTTCCTTGTTTATTAAAAGTTCCTTTAAGAATTATTCCTTGAAGTATTACTCTGAACTTAGACTTGAATTGTTCAATTGTACTCCGATAGGAGTCATTTGTATTTCTCAAGAGTTATTAACTACAAGGCTCTCCACAAGCTATTCATTATCGGGCTCACCATGAGTTATCAAATACCAGGCTTACTATAAGTTATCACATAAAGTGCTTGATCGTATCTCTTTTGAATTCTCGGTTTAATACAACGTTTCACATCTTTTACAAGTTTTCCTTGGATCACTATTGGTGATGAATAACATTAGTTCAGGTGATACTTAGGTTAGAGCACATAACAGGGGCTAATATCGAAACATATCAAGAGGGCATCCCCAAACAATTGCTTAAACAATAGTACTAGAGGTACTAAAAGATCATTTGATCTTAATAACAAGGGACCATAGTCCAAACATAACAAACATCAACCAATAAATCTGAGGTCTTCCATTTAAAAAGGCAACTTACGTGTTTTATCTTAGTTAAGCTAACAATGATTTCTTAGGTTACAAGTAACCTTGCTTGTTTCCTTATTTCAATGACTTATTGCATAAGTCAAGTTTTCTTGCTTCTTAGTTTTGTCTTTTGGGAAGTATCTTATCGTACAAGTAATCTTACTTTATTGATTAACTTAGTGTTTTATGGCAAGCTCAAGGCTCTAGTAGGCTTAAGGAGTCTTAACTCATTATATTTTACGGTTTGCTTATTAACAAAGAGTTTTATGATCAAAATATTTGTAAATTATCTCATGTATTACAACCACAACATAATATCATTAAGATAATAATCATAGCATACATAACATTGCATGTAATGCATATGAAATGCGACATTATCACAAGCCTTTCTCGAATGCTATGCTTGAACCCCATTCCCAATGTGCTCTACATGAGCTCGATGCAACATGTGTACATTTAAGACTTAACATCAAACAAAATTAGGATGACACATTGTCAATCCCAAATACATAGCTACACTCACCTGGTTATTCCAAAGTTATGGAATGCCCGAATTCCACAAGCTCCAATCTACTTCTTCACGTAGCCATGCTTGACAAAGTGTACCTCAAAACATATAATCAAATGTTACCAACCATGTCATACAAGACAATTTATTCTACAAAACTATGCACACATCGTTCATTGTCAAACAGCCCCTATGGTTTCTTACTTAAGTAAAACAGTCCATAACACATGTATACACATTCATATTCATCAAGAAAGTCCACTATTCGTATATGTATGTACAAACAGTCTAGATTACGTATATGTACATTTTTATACATGTAAATACAGCATTCATACAACCAATGTACTATAACAGTTCATTTATCCTCAAGTTAGTACATTTGTACTTTCAAACCGTTCGAAACTACACAGTTTTAAACTCGAATCTGCACAGTTTTAAACTCGAATATGCACAGTTTTACTTATGAAACTGCACTATTATTTACTTAATTAGAATTGCATTCTAATACAATTCAGTTATGCCGCTTAGTTCTTTTTTTTTTCTTTTAAAAATAGCACCATTTTAAGTCTAATAAAACAACCTTCATTCGGTTATAAACACAGAAACATGAGTTAAAACAGTCTATTTCTTGTCTAATATTTCAAAATTGTTCAAACAGCCCCTAAACTTGTACAGTGTACTTTCATATAAACACTCACTTGTATCTAATAATCCAGCATACTTTTCCATCATGCAATAACAATCGAATATTGTTTACATAATAGCCCATTTAAAAATGTAGAGAAGTCCAAATTCTTGTAAAAATAGTCCCGATTTTACATGTCTGTATAGACATTTAAGAAAAACAATCTCCATTTAAGGTTCTACTTCACATGCTTGGATTAGCCTTCTAGTGATTTTAGCCTTCACCAAATAATTTCTTCTTTGATATAGGATCATAACTTAACATCAATCTATTCTCAAAAGTCATTATAGACTCAAATAACTATCTTAACAAAGAACAAACATTATTAGTAAAAACAATCCCGATTAAGAATCAATTTAAATAAGGCGGTTCATTCTTTACTAATGCATGTCCGCTTGTTCAATTTAGTCCTTTTTAAGGTCTTTATCACTAAGCTTATGCCTTGTTTCTAACATACAAAATCAGACCACAATTGTTCCCTTAAATGCAATAAAATTCCCAAATCCATATACACTTAAATACATGCTTCAAACAGTCCATCGAGGTTTATATCCCTACCAAACCAATTCATTACACTACATGTATTTT
Organism: Hibiscus mutabilis; assembly: GCA_019671005.1. NCBI lineage: Eukaryota > Viridiplantae > Streptophyta > Magnoliopsida > Malvales > Malvaceae > Hibiscus > Hibiscus mutabilis. The sequence goes on from CM033711.1 coordinate 52,526,682, forward strand.
TCCTTGTATCAAAACAGACCCTAAGCCACTTATGTGTATACAAAAAGCCCCGAATGTTTAAATATTCACATACCTTCCCCAAACAATCCGGATTCTTATTTGATTTCCTATACATTTTTCTAAAACAGTTCCCACATACACTATTAGAAAGAAATGATACCCGATTCAAGTTATATATAAGTTATCTATCCATCAAAATGTCAATTCGAATACATTGTTGTAAACAACCATATAATTTATCATCTACAGCCTAATCGATTTAAACGTAATGCCCAAAACACAAACATGCCAGATTCATTTCTTCTTATTACCTATCGTGTATTGATTTCTAGCAACTCTAGAGTTCTCATAAATTCAAAAGAAGATATGTATTTAGAAGCTCATTACCAAAATTTCTCAATTAGAACTCATGTGAGAAGAAAGAAAGAATTATTACGAAGAATTATTACGTTCTTCTATAGGATACACGATTCACCACTTAATTTGAACAATTTGAGCTTTATCTTCCATATCCATGGTAATCGTCTCACTCCCTCTCTAAACCTTTGATGCCCTCGATTGAATGGGGAGAAAAAATGGAAAATGAATCGATGATTTCCCCATGTTATCCAGCCCTTCATATGTTCCATCCTTCAAGGAGGACACGTGTTAAAGACCTTAAACAAAACTCTTTCTTACATGCAAGCCAAAAACATTACCAATTATTCAGTTTAGGCACTCTTTAATTAATTAACCCACTTTGCATTCTTCCCTATTTGATCCTTGATTTATTTAAGTGTCCAATTCCTAAGGTATTTTAATTCAATTGAAGTCACTCTCGAATTAGTAATATTCTTTTGTGCCACATTTTGGTATGTTACTCCTAAACCGGTTTTGGGAGTATTACAGTACATCATTGATGCTTGTGTTGGTCTAGATACCTCGCAAAGTTCTTTTGAACTTACTTGTGTTTGATTAATCTTTCAGGTAACCGTCATTTAGTTAGCGAGGATCGTGTCAACTCCCGGCAACAAGTCACACAAGGCCTAATCTTAGAGTTTCTTTATAGTTATAGTTTCTTTAAATTCTTAGGGTGACAAAACATGATTAATGCTTATGTTAACTAAGTGGTTAGTTAACATATAATTGCATTCAAAGTGCTAATTATAGTACCTTATGAAGAAGGTACAAGGTTTGTAAAATCAATGATCACGTGTGTGATGTGGTTGCTTGCTATGATAGCTAATTGTGTAAGATTGAGGCAGTTGTGAATTAGAAATAACCTAAGTCGGTGATGGAGTTTCGTAGTTTCTTGGGGTTGGCAGGTTATTATCGTCGTTTTGTGGATGATTTTTTAAGGGTTGCTGCTCCTTTGACTAAGTTGTTACAAAAGGATGTTCCTTTTGAGTGGACGGAGGGTAGGCAACAAGCTTTTGAGAAGTTGAAGAAAGCCTTAACACAAGCTCCGATCTTGATTCAGACCAAGTTAGAAAAGGATTTTGTGATCTATAGTGATGCATCCTACATTGGGTTAGAGTGTGTGTTGATGCAAGATGGTAAAGTTGTGGCTTATGTATCTAGGCAGTTGAAGGTGCACGAACGCGATTATCCTACACATGATATAGAGCTTGCCACAGTAGTGCTTGCATTGTAGATTTGGAGTCATTATCTGTATGGTGATAAATGCACTGTGTATACGAATCATAAGCGTATGAAATATTTGATGTCGCAAAAAGAGTTGAATCGTAGGCAACAATGATGGTTGGAGTTGCTTAAGGATTATGATTTGACAATCGAGTACCATCTGGGTAAGGCTAATGTTGTAGCCGATGCCTAGAGTAGAAAGGTTGCGATAGAGTTGAGAGTGGTGTTTATGTGGTTAAGTGTAATGCGAGATGGGGGTTTGTTAGTTGAGTTTCAAGTGAAACCGTCGTTTTTGTAGTTGATCAAAGAGAAGCAATCGTATGATGATTTGTTGGTACCATATGTTAAGGATATTATGGATGGTAATTTGACGAAATTTTGTTTTAAAGATGATGGTGTTTTATGTTTCAAGAGTTGAATAGTTATGCTGATGGATGTGGAGTTAAGGCACACTATTTTTACTGAAGCTCATTCTAGTCCTTTTTCTATTCATTCGAGAAGTACAAAGATGTACCAAGACTTGAAGAATGAGTATTTCTGCATTGCTTTGAAAAAGGATATAGCGGATTTTGTTGCTCGATGTATGGCGTGTCAGTAGGTAAAGGCTGAACATCAATTTCCTTCCGAGTTGTTAAAACCATTGAGGAGTTCGGAATGGAAATGGGAGAGAATTTCCATGAATTTTGTGACGGGGTTGCCTTTGATGCCATCAAAGTAGAATTCTGTTAGGGTAGTTTTTGACCGTTTCATGAAGTGTGAGCACTTCCCAACTGTGCATACAACGTATGCGCTGAATAAATTGGCGGAGTTGTAAATTGCGGAAAATGTGAGGTTGTGTAATATCCCAAAAACTAGGCTAGGAGTTTTAAAAGTGATTGCATGTTTTCAGAGGTCATCCTTGGATACTTGTAGGACTCAATTGGAGTTATTTGAATAGGCTAGCTAAGGGAATTGGAAGTAAAAAGAGCTATATGAGCTAAAGATAAATTGTTGAATAGATAAAGTGATCATTTTATAAGTTTTATAAAGGAGTGATTATGGATATTAGGGAATTAATTAAGTATTGTGATCAAATTTTGCTCTGGACAGTTTTTGTTTTGAGACTTCAAAGAATTGTCACAATTTTTGTTGACTTTGTTAAACTACGAATCTTGTACCATTAAAACCGTAGGTGAATCTAGTTGTAAGGGTGTAAAGAACTTTAAATTCCAGTGTATGTTTTGTTTTGGAGATATAATTCTTTGATGATAGCTCAAACTGCCAAAAGTTGAAACGAAGGACTTATTTTGAAAATGGAAATGAGAAATGACAAGTATATTTGTATGTTTGTTGCTTGAATGATGATATTGGTTATGTATATTAAGTAAGTGTGTGATGCAGAGTATGTATATTAATGGTTGTACTTATGTGTTTGAATTAGAGATTTGCAAAAGAAGTAAGGTCAATGAAGAAGGAAATTCTTAAACAAGGACTCGGGTGATTCAAGTATCGATAGGAGGAAGCTCATATGTAATTAGTGGATCGGAATATCCTGTAACTTTGGGATATAAAGTGAGTGTAACTATACCTTTATGTGAAAATGATGTTGCATTAAACATCATTTAAATGAATGCCTAAAACCAAAATGCAATTTTGGTTTAAAACATATGATAATTAAAGAATGAAATATGACAAAAAGAAAGATAAGAAACTAGTGTATGTATGAAGTGTGAAATGTTATGTAAAGCAATTTAAAACATGATATGAGGTTGAGCTAAGCTGATTGTTATTTGATAGCTTAAAGCAATCAGCTAATGGTATGCAATGAACTGATGATAGACACTTAAAGTACTACTAAATGTAATAGGATAAGTTCTAATTGAACTAAATCATCTTATCACTTAATGCTTGTTAAATGGTACACCAATGGCAAAAATAGGTAAGCTCAAGTTATGCCACTTGTATGGATCTTTGATTTATGATAAGGTGAAGTATGGTATGATTTCTTGATATGTGAATTCTGGTAATTTCTTTGTGCGAATGTATTGTGTTAATCATTTAATTGTATGCTAATCTAGGTTGAAATGTTATGAAGATAATGGTATAAATGAATGTTATGCAATGAGTAATGACATCGATTGATGGAAATGATATGCATATTATGTGTGAATGCTATGTAATTACCATGTATAATGGTTGAATTGTATGATAGAGATGTTAACTTGGCATGATGATAAACAAGGTTAAATAAAAATGTTGTGATAGCATACTTAGTTATGCAATGACAAGATAAAAAGTGCGAACAATGAAATGGTACGATGGCATATTTGGATATGCATTGAATTAAAATGTGAAATGAAAATGAATGAAAGGGGGCTAAAGCTCAAATAGTAATTGCAAGCAATGCTTGCAAATGTTTATGAAATGAAATTAAAATATATGAAACTATATACAAATCCTTGAATTTGAGTCAACTTAGGACATAAATGGCATGCCATAGGATCCATTGAGCTCTTGTGTAGGGGGGACTACGGTTCAGGATAATTGAGGTCTGTATTTCGCGATAGTAGGAGGTATGTGTTGTGAAAGGTCATTAGCGATAGTTGGAGGGTTTACCATATTGTTAAATGTTTATTGGCGATAGTAGGCTGGGGATTCGAATGTCCGAATGTTGATTATGAATATGAATTATGCTTGTCTATGAATATGTGTATGCTTCCACGTTGTATGAAAATGACATTGATGTGAGTAACATAATAAAGTGAATGGTAATGATTATGATCTTAAAAGAAATGAAATTGATTTTTATGTTTGATCTCTGAAGTGAATGTGAAAGATTGTTTGATAGGTTTATTGATAGGAAACAACTTATAGTATTGAATGAATAAAAATTATTGTTATGTTTGATATTCGAATGATAATTGTGTATGTTAATAGTTTTGCTAAGAATATAAGACATTAATTATAAGAATTTAGTGAACAATTTAAGGAAATTGATGGAATTAACTAATGAACTTATGGAATAAATGTACTACTAAGTTTTAAACAGTGTAATATAACTGGTAACGCTTATTTAAAAATATACTCACTGACAAATAAACAATAGAATGGTTATAAGGAATCAATGTTATGTAACCTTAGAGATTGATAATGTTTAACCTTTGTTGTTGATATAATGTTCTTTGATCTTATGTAAGATATGCTTGTGGTATGATTGGAGGCTAGCAAGTTAAATAATGTTGTAGGTAAATGTAATGTGATTACATGTGTAATGTAACCATTATTAGATTGATATATATATATATATGGATTGTTTTCTTTTGTATTCAAACTAAGAAAGTATTCTTGAACGTTCAAATGAGTAGTTGAAAGCTATAGTACTGACCTATTAGTGGTTTATCAATAAGTTACCCTTGAGAAGCATAGGAACTAAGGGTAGATAGTAATTGATTGGAAGCCATTGCGAGATTTAATCAAGTGATGAATATGAGATTAACTCGGGTGTGATATGATTGATTGGAATTATAATGATAATGAAAACACGTGTAAGGATAGGTAATCGGGTTATAAAAAATGGGAAATGGAAAGAATGATCTATTGATATTGCAATTGGTTTTACATAATTGTAAGTATTTGAACATGGATTTAAGCATATCATAAAGGTTGATATATTTGATGACCAAAAAGGTATAAATGGATGATAAGGAAGGAAAGGAATTGAATGCATAAGATACATTGGTTCTTTGTAAACCAAATCTGTAATGGTTTAGGAATTGTAAATTGTTTATATGAAATTAACAATGACTAAATGGATGGAAGCAACCGAGGCTAAATTATAAAGGACACATTTTAGGCAAACATAACTTTGTACATCATTGATGCTTGTGTTGGTCAAGCTACATCGCTATGTTCTTTTGAACATACTTGTGTTTGATTAATCTTTCAAGTAACCATCGTTCAGTTAGCGAGGATCGTGTAAAATCTCAACAACAAGTCACACAAGGCCTAAGCTTAGAGTGTGTTTATAGTTATAGTTACTTTAAATTCCTAAGGTGGCAAAACATGATTAAGGTTAATGTTAACTAAGTGGTTAGTTAACATATAATTGCATTCAAAGTGATAATTATAGTACCTTATGAAGAAGGTACAAGGTTTGTAAAATCAATGAGCACGTGTGTGATATGGTTTCTTGCTATGATAGGTGATTGTGTGCTTATGCTTGAATATGTTGGTGATATGGATGCATGCTATACTAAATGATTGTATGCATGAGATTGACCAGATGTGATATAAGATGCTTTTCTATGCTTTGTGATGATGTGTCTAACTAGGCTAAACTATGATTATACTAATTAATCTATGTTTGTTCTTTAGGAATCCTAAAGTTATAAGATGATAGTCTTTAAAGACCTTGATCATATATTTATGAACTTGTACCTTTGGAAGCAATAAAGGTTAGAATGAATGAACTATATGAAACATGAATTATATTGTTTTGCTATTACTTATGTCGTAGATAAGAAAAGATGTGCATTACTAGACACCAAGGCTTAAAAATTTTGGGAACTAAGTTGAGATGAATGAATGTTTATGACTAAATTTATTGCAAGTGAAAAATTGTATGTGATATCATAATGAATACTATGTATGCTAATGCTATGTTCTGAATGGACGAAGGGATAAGTAAGGTTATTGTCAATTCAAGTGTATAAATGTATATGATCATGTGATTGTTTTATGAATGTTATAGTTATGCCTTGGACAATTGAGTAATGATATTTACCCTATGAAAACTAACCTAGTAAGTAAAACTAGGCTTTGGAAATGTTAAATCCTTATAATGTTTTATGAGAAGGAATTGAGATAAGGAATGAAAGTTATCCCATAGTGTCTTAAAAGAAAATGATAACATGTTGAATGACTTAGCAATCTTGATAATAACATTTGACGTTAAATGATACGAGCATTTAGACTTAAAGACCTTCAAATAATGGTTTATTGATATTCTGATTGGCCTTAAGCAATGATTTATATGTCTTAATTGGATAGAAGTATACAAAGTTGGAAATTGGTTTAAGAAGAATAAAGATTTTGATTAAGGATAAATCTTATGAGATTGTAGAAGTATTATGGTAAGCTTTGTGTACTAAAGTATTAATATGGTGTATGTTATGAGCTAACAATTGAAGTGATATGCATAATGAATGCGTACTTGTTTGTATATGTAATGAAGTTAGAAACATGAATTATGAATTAGACTAAAATGTTTTAATTTAACCTAATTTTTGAAGGCATGTTTAGTTGTGTAGTGTTAAGTTATCTCATGGTTGATTGAATGTTTGTTCGATAACACTTCTTAAAGTGATTTAACTCCTAGACCGGGTTGAGGGTGTTACAAGTTGCATGGGGTGCCTAAGCCTGTAGTATCGGATAAAGATCTGCGCTTTACAGTGAGGTTTTGGGAGTGTTTGCATAGGGCTTTGGGTACAGTTGAATTTCAGTACTTCGCATCATCCTCAGACAGATGGTCAGCCTGAATGTGTTATCCAAGTGTTAGAGGATATGTTATGGTTTTACATCATAAATTTTCAAGGAATATGGGAGAAGAAACTACCATTGGTAGAGTTTGCTTACAACAATAGTTATCAAGCGAGAATTCAAATGGTTCCGTATGAAGCTTTGTATGGTAGGAGGTGTCGTACGCCACTTTGTTTGGCTGAGGTAGACGAGAAGTATGTTTCTTTTCCTGATGTGTTGAAGGACACTAATGAGAATGCAAATCTTATTAGTGATCGATTAAAGGCAGCTTCGGATTGGCAATAGTCCTATGATGATTTAAAGTATAAGGAGATTGAGTTTGTGGTTTGCAATAAAGTGCTTCTAAAGGTATCGCCCTGGAAAAAGGTGATGAGATTTGGGAGTAAGGGCAAGTTGAGTCTGAGATTCATTGGGCCCTATGAGGTGATAGAACGTGTTGGTCCGGTAGCTTATAAATTGAGGTTGCCTTCAGAGTGGAGAAGAAAGATGACATTTTTTATGTATCGATGCTTCAGAAATATAGGTCGGATATGTCACATGTGATGCCCATGGAGGAGATTGAGTTGAATCTGAATTTGACATATGATGAGGAATTGATGAAAATCTTGGATTCTAGCAGCAAGGTTATTCGTGGGGAGACCATTGAGTTGGTAATGGTGCTGTGGTGACATCGAGGTGTCGAGGAAGCCATGTGGGAAAGTAAGGAGGACATGAAAAAGCAGTTTTGTTATCTTTTTCCATCAAGTAATTTCGAGGTTGAAATTCCTTAAGCGGGGAAGAGTTGTAATGCCCTGATTTTGGGCCTAGGAGTTAGCTAGGTGGAATAAATGGTTTGGGTGAACCGAATTAGTCAATTTGAGTTAGTTTCAGGAATTAGTTTTAATAATGTCTTAATGTTCAAAAAAATATAGGAAAATGTTGGAAAATACCTAATTAATATATTGAGGACTTTGGTAAACTCAATTTGAAAAATAAATTCATATTTTCTAAAATTTTGTATTGATGACTAAAATGTAAGTTTTCAAACTATTTTTGGTGACTAAATCATAAAAGGGTCAAAACTTAGAATATTTAAGGATCTAATCTACCAATGTTTTTAATCAAACTTTTCCTTAATTTAGGCTATTTTAAATGGTTTTTAAAAGATTATTAAATAAAAACAAAATGGATTTGATTAATATGGTTTTATGAGATAAATTCACTTTTCTCACATAACTACTTTTGCTCTCAACTTTCCCCCGAACCAAACTACTTTTCTTATTCTAAAATGATCAGGAATCAACTCTTTTGATTTCATTTTTATTACACAATTGATTCCTTTATTTTCTACATCAAACCTTACTTGTTTTCTTAAAGATTTTCATTTCTCTCCTCTAATCAAAGGTTCTTTAATGAAATTCCCAAGTTCTTGATCATTTACAAATGATTTTTGTTATGTGTTGATGATTAAATTAATATTGAAATGGTTAAAGTGAGTTTTAATAGGAAATTGGAAGATCATTGTTTAAAATCTGATTAGTGGTGATATGATTGATTTAGATCATGTTAATAATGTGGTTGAATGTTATAATGAAGGTATTGTGATAGGAATCTCGAAAATAATTGAATTGTTAATATCCTAGGTTGAGAATAGTTATATTTTGATGTGTTTATGGTGTTAGAAGGTTTTTTGAGGTATAAGGCGGTGCTAAGATTAACTCTACTACCTAGAGCTCCTTGCAATGTTCTCCAAAATTGAGATGCAATTTGTGGATCTCGATTGGAGATAATAGATTGAGGCACTCCGTGGAGTTAGATAACTTCTTTGATATACAAGTCAACTAACTTTGGAAGACCGTAGTCCATCTTAACGGGTAAGAAATGTGCTGACTTAGTGAAACGATCCACAATGACCCAAATGGCATCGTGTTTAGCAGTAGTTGAGGGTAGACCACTAACAAAGTCCATAGTGATCTTCTGCCACTTCCATTGCGATAGATCGATAGGTTGCAATAATTCGGTAGGGATGCAATGCTCGGCTTTAACACATTGGCACGTGAGACATTTGGACACAAAGCGATTATAGCCTACTTTAGACCCAACCACCAATAGAGCTAACGAAGATCCTTGTACATCTTCACAGTCCCCGGATGATAAGAAAATGGACATGAATGAGCTTCCTTAAGGATATTGTCATGAAGTGACTCATTATTAGGCACACAGACTCGATCACGAAAGCATAGGAGTCCTTTAGAATTGATTCTGTAGTCGATAACATCTTGATGCTTAGAGACAATGGTTCTAAGTTTTGACTTTGCAATCCGTTGATTCTTGAAAAAATGGTAGACTGAAATTGAAGTTAGCAACAAGGTAATGATGCTTCTAAAGTCGAAAGTGAGCATTAATAGCTCGAAGGGCTACAAAACAATGATGAAATAAGCTCGAAGGGCTACAAAACAATGATGAAATAAGTCGAATCGCTATACAGTGCTTAGAATTCAATACCTAATGACAATACTTACCAAGTGTAGGTTTGCGGCTAAGTGCACTAGCCACAATGTTTGCCTTGCCCGAATGGTACTCAATGTCGAGGTCATAGTCCTTGAGGAGTTCCATCCATCTACATTGCCTAAGATTTAGCTCTTTCTGAGTCAAAAGGTATTTAAGGCTTTTATGATCGGTGAAGAGATAACACTTTTCTTCGTAGAGATAGTGTCTCTAGATTTTCAATGCAAATACAATCGCAGCCAACTCTAAATCATGAGTGGGATAATTCATCTTGTGTGGCTTAAGTTGTCTCGAATCATATGCAATAACCTTTCCCTCTTGCTTCAATACACATCCTAATCCGAGATGTGACGCATCACTATAAACTATGTACACCTTTCCAGACTCGGGTTGGGTTAGGACTGGTGCGTGAGTCAACACTTATTTCAACAGGTCAAACTTCACTGTTGTTCCTTGGTCCAAATAAATGGAGCTTTTTTTATGTAATTTGGTCAATAGGTCAGTTAACATAGAAAATGTAACCCCCTCGACACGGTCTAGTTGCCAGACCGAACTGAACAAGTCACAAGGGGAATATTGAAGAAAGACACAAAAGTTTCTTTTTAATAAATGACTCTTTTTTATCTTCTCTATATGAAACATTATTATCCTAAGTGTACGAGCTCGTAGCGGGTGAATTTACAACTCAATCGGGTGTCAATTCGACATCCAATTATTTCGGTCGTCAATTAGGGACCATTTTGTAAAACATACAAATTTTAGGGACTTAATGTGGAATTAAAGTAACCAATATACAATTAGTCAGGTTCCATGCTCACTCGTCAGTTTTCAACTTAACAAGACCATCCAAACTCACTCAAATGCATTCACTACATTTAAGGACCAAAACATAAGAAAACAGAAACTCAAAAGATTCCATTTAACTACCATAATTGTTGACCGTATCGATACCCTTAGGGCCAGATTGGTATGGTGTTTATAATTTTAAAACCCCAAATTCAATAGCATTTAAGCGTACTGATACGCCCCCGCATATCGGAATGCATTCCCTTTTTGCCTTCAGCCTGTACCGATACAATACTTAGTGTAGCGATACGATATGCCTAAAATGTCTTATCCGTATCGATACAGTAGCCCATGTACCAATACGCCTAGGCCTGTAATGTTCAATTTTGTTGTTTAATCACACAATTAAGCTACCCAAACCACTCTAACATGCTTTAAAGTTGCACATAACATATTCAAGGATTGATCTTCAGCCAAAAGCACCAGAAACAACACCAAAACATGATCATATACTCAAAGGGAAATCTATAGGCATGCACCCTATTGCCAAGTAAAACACCAAAAACCATACCAAAGCTCAAACAAACAATAAAGGCCGTTTACAAGAATTTAAAGGCAACACAAACAAGTGCCAAACCAGGGAGTTCATCAAACATACTCCCAAAACATATGATTCCCCTCCCATTGCCAAATTATTACTATCATTTAGTTCAAAATCATATTTGAGCTTAAAGAACCTCTTGGACTTCTACTCTTGCCTCCTTGCTGCCCAACAAGCTATTTATCTGCATTTTAAAAAAAAGCGTAAGCAACAAGTTTAGTGAGGGACGCTCATTTGAAAACCACAACAATGCCTTTTTGAAAACCTTTTCTTATCAAACCGTTTCTCATCATGCTCAAATACTTTCACATGCTTTAAAACCCTTCAAAGCAAAATCATTTACCTTTCTATACATGTATCATTTATCTCATGCATTAAACTCAATGCAAATCTCAATGTAAGCTTTAAATGCTTGAACATTACAAACCACAATTGAAAATAGAATCTCATGTATAAATCCCATTATACAAAACCTTTTAAGACAATGATACATGTAATCTCATACATTGGCATTCAAGTGACCACGATGGCTACGACCCCATTATTGGATAGCACTACCTCTATCCATTAAAGTTCAGATATGCAGACACCTTGATGGCTCCGACCCCATCAAGTCTCATGGTGATCTATCCACCATAATGCACACTTCGGCCGGGTTGGCACTATTGCCCGTGGTGACGGAACAACCCCTATCACTCGCAACACAATAGAACTAGCCCTATTGTGTAACTGAAGAATTTGGCTACGAATTTTGTATATATTATAGTGCACTCCCATCCTATTGGTCGACCAATTATATATGATTATAATAAGCATCATCACTTGCCAATATACACTTTTAAAACCATGTTACCTTACTGTTTTTCAATGCATAAACATAAACCATTTCTCATCCCATTTCAAAAGCACAACCAATGCATAGCATTTTCTCAACCAGATATAATCTCTTTACAACCATAAATGAATCTCATGGGATAACATGAATCATCTCTCAATTCATAAAAAAACATGCATAATAGTAGATAACAAATCTATCTTCAAAACATGAGCATGATTTAGCAAAATAATGGGAAAACTGAAAATATGAGAGCAAAACCTTTCATACTTACTTTAGAGCTTAGATTAGCGTTTTGAGTTCAATCTAAACCCCAAACCTTGCTTTCAAACATTTGAAAAGCTTTTAAAATCATTTCCACTCACCGATAATGCTTCGCTTGCTTTGCCGAAGCGATCTCAAGCCTCCAGATCAACCGAAACCTCTTCCAACGCTAACGGATCAACCTCCCCTGCTTCTAACCAAAGCAAAACAAAGTATTAAGGCACGACTTTGCATGAAAATCCCCAACAACTCAACTCCACACTTTCTCTACTCAACAACCAACATTTTGTTACTCGAAAACAACCGAAAACATCGGCGAAACCACTCTAACCAATCTCCAGCCATTACCTGACGAGATCAACAACAAAACATCATCAAGATACATCTAAAAACATATCTTGAACACCAAAACAACAACAGCCATCAATTAACCACTGAAACAAGCCACAAACTCAAAGATCTCAGCCTAACAATTAAGCAATTCACCTAGTTTTGGGATTACCACATAAAAATCCATTAAGCCTCATTGTCAATCATCAAAATCATGTTTAATCTAATCCGAAAACCCAACATTATCAAATCAAAATGATCCTTAATTAATTTCACCCATTAAACATCAATTAAACCAATTTTCCACAACTATATCATCAAAACCCATTATAAAACATTCATAAAAGATCAAGAACTTAGGAATTTTAGTAAAGAACCTTTCATTAGAGGAGAAGAACGAAACCTTACCTCTAATGATTTCCTTTTCCCTAATTGTATAGATTTACATGAGAAAACAAAGATAAAACCATAAGGTTTTGATAGAAAATCATTTAGTGTTAAAAAGATGAATTAAATCAAGTGTTTAACTCAAATCTTTGAGGAAGAACTGATGTTTTGCTGGAGACAATCTGAGAGAAAATGGTTGAGAGAAAAATTAATTACGTGAAATATGTTTTAAGAGATTAATGCCTAATTAATTCTCTCCAACTTATTTTATTTAATAGAACCATTTTAAAATTGACCAACTAAGTGGAAAAAGTCTGAATTAGACTTTGGGTCAAATGCTCCTTAGAGATTCAAGGTTCTCATCTTTTACAAAATAGTCACCAAAAATAGTTTTATAATTTTACAATTTGGTCACTAGTTCCAAAATGTCAAACCTCCAAAATCCATTTTTCCAAAATTGATTACACCAAAATCATTTATATATTGAATAGTGATTTTAAAACATTTTCCATATTTTATTTCTTCCAAGAACCCTCCAAATTGATTTATTCCCAAAACTAGCCTAAATTGCCGAAACAGGTTCAATCGAACTGTCTAGCCTAAACCCGACTAACTCCTAAGCTCAAAATCGGGACGTTACAACTTCCCCCCACTTAAGAAATTTCGTCCTTGAAATTTACTTGGTGTAAAAAGATAAGGAAACTGCTTCATCGTGTCATCCTTCCTTTCCCACGTAGATTCTTCAAGACCTCGGTGTCGGGACAACACCTTAACCAACTCTTTGGTCTTCCCATGAAGAACCTTGTTGTCTACATCCAAGATCTTAATCGATTCCTCATCATATGTCAGATATGGATTCAACTCAACCTCCTCAACATGCATAACATGCGATGGATCCGATCTATACTTCCACAACATGGATACATGAAAAACATCATGTATGTTTTCCAACTCAAGCAGCAACCTCAATTTATAAGCCACCGGTCCAATGCACTCAAGCACCTCATATGATCCAATAAACCTCAGAATCAACTTACCTTTCCGACCAAACCTCATCACCTTCTTCCAAGGTAAAACCTTCAAAAACACCTTATCACCAACCGCATACTCAATCTCTTTATGCTTCAAATCAGCGTAAGACTTTTGCCGGTCCAAAGCCACTTTTAAACGATCACTAATGAGCTTCAAATTTTTTTTCCTTTAAGCATAGCCGGTAAAGAAACAAACTTTTCCCCCGCTTCCGCCCAACAAAGATGCGTTCTACACTTTCTACCATACAAAGCTTCATATGGAGCCATTTGTATACTTGCTTGATAGCTATTATTATAAGCAAACTCCACCAAAGGTAATTGTCTCTCCCAAGATCCTTGAAAATCTATAAAACAAAACCACAACATATCCTCAAGCACTTGAATAACATGCTCAGACTGACCATCCGTTTGTGGATGATACGAAGTACTGAATTTGAGTCGTGTACCCAAAGCTCCATGTAAGCATTCCCAAAGCCTTGATGTAAAATGCGGATCTCTGTCTGACACAATGGACTTAGGCACCCCATGCAACTTCACAACCTCGCGATGTACAACTCCGGTAGCTTATCTAGCGTATACATAGTATGCACAGCTATGAAATACACACTCTTCGTAAAACGATCCACAATCACCCAAATAGAGTTCCTCTTTGATGGGTTCAAAGGCAAACCCGTCACGAAATCCATTGTGATCCTCTCCCATTTCCATTTCGGTATCTTCAAAGGTTGCAACAACCCAGAAGGAAACTGATTTCAGCCTTCACTCGCTGACAGACCATACACTTACTAACACAATCAACGACATCCCTCTTTAAACCAACCCAATAATACTCATCCTTCAACCCACGATACATTTTAGTAATACTAGGATGCATAGCAAAAGGACTACTATGCGCCTCAGTCAGAATAGTGCGCCTCAACTTAGCATCTTTCGGCACAACTATCCGACTCTTAAAACACAAAACACCATCATCATTAAAACAAAAGTCCATCGGATTACCCTCTGCAATGTCCGTAACATGCGGTACCAACAAATCATCAAGCAACTACTTCTCCTTAATCAACTGAGCAAAGGAAGGCTTCATTTGCATCTCGGCTACAAACCCACCATCTCACGACAAACTCAACCGCATAAACATGGCCCTCATCTCTACAACCACCTTACTACTCAAAGCATAAGCCACCATATTAGCCTTACCAGGATGATACTCTATCGTCAAATCATAATCCTTAAGCAACTCCAACCATCTTCGTAGCCTAATATTCAACTCCTTATGTGACATCAAATATTTCAAACTTTTATGATCCGTATACACCACACATTTCTCGCCATAAAGATAATGTCTCCAAATCTTTAGCGCAAACACCACTACAGCTAACTCAATATCATGCATAGGATAATTGCGCTCATGCACCTTCAACTGTCTAGATACATAAGCCACAACTCCACCACCTTGTATCAACACACACCCTAACCCCACATAAGATACATCACTATAGATCACAATCTCTTTTCCTAACTCAGGTTGAATCAAGATTGGAGCTTGCGTCAAAGCTTCCTTTAACTTCCCTAAAGCATGTTGCCTCCATCCACTCAAAATTAACATCCTTTTGCAAGAACTTCGTCAAAGGATCAACAACCTTTGAAAAACCATCCGCGAAACAATGATAATATCCTGCCAAAACCAAAGAAACTACAAACCTCTGTCATCGACTTAGGTTGCTTCCAATTCACAACCACCTTAATTTTTTGCAGATCCACACGAATGTCTTCTGTCGACACCACATGACTAAGAAACCCCACCTCCATAATCCAAAACTCGCACTTGCTCAGCTTCGCATACAACTGATTATCCACTAGAACTTGCAACACAACCTGCAAATGTCTATCATATCCTCTTTGGTACGTGAATACACAAGGATATCATAGATAAACACCACTACAAAATGATCCAATAACTCATGGAACACTTGATTCATCATATCCATGAAAGCTGCAGGCACATTCGTCAACCCAAATGGCATCACCAAGAACTCATAATGCCTGTAACGAGTGCGAAAGGCCGTCTTTGGCACATCCTTACTCTTCACCTTCAACTGATAGTATCTTGATCTCAAATTGATCATAGAAAACACTGTCACACCACATAATTGATTGAATAGGTCATCAATTCGTGGCAAAGGATACTTCGGGTCAAAATGATAACTTGAAGCTTAGGATCTTGTTTTTTAATGCTCAAATTCTCGATATGATGGTAGACTGAACTTGAAGTTCAACTATGAAACAACGATGCTTCCGAAGACGAAAGTGAGCATTGATAGCTTGAGGAGCTACAATACAAGGACTTTACAATGAGTCGATGGACTAATTATCACATTAAATTTAATGATCAATAACATTGCTTACCAGGCAGAGGTTTGTAGCTAAGTGCATTAGCTACAACATTGGCCTTGCTTGGATGGTAATTAATTACATGATCGTAGTCCTTAAGGAGTTCCATTCATATCCATTGCCAGAGATTTAACTACTTCTAAGTCAAGAGATACTTGAGATTTTATGATCAGTGAAGAGATAATGCAGTAACCCAATTTAGTTTGGGCCTTTGAGCCCATATATATTACAACCTATATCCACCCAAACCCATATACACAAATAACCCATTAACCTAAATGCCCATTACATCTGACCCAATACCCCATTGCAACCTAAACTAATCTAAACCTAAAAAAAAAACCATAACCTTAATCAACTAACCTAGACACTGCCACCACCTTAGACCGCGCCGCCCTTGTCCCTGCCGCCGCCGACAACCATCGATGCTACTGTTGGAACTCTAAATCATATCCCAACCAAAACCCAAATCGAATCCTAACTAATCCAAAATATATACCCCAAATGCTTATCTCCTCTGCCACCTGACACCGCCACCCTCATTGTCCTTGTCACCCTTCAACGTGTCCAAGCTAGGATACGCTCCTATCTCCTATAAATTTGAACCATCTACAACAACAAAGGAGAGGGCGACTTAGAGAGAAAAAAATGAAAGTTAGACCAAAATAGAGAAAAAAGCATTCGAACCAAATAGAACCAAAAACATATTAGAAAAAGGCAAAATGAAGGTAAAATAATTGAAAAAACCTTTCGGTTTTCTTAGATGCACAAAAATTAGTGAGTTTTAAGGAAAACGGACCTTAGATCCAACCTTTAGAGCCAAAACTATACCAAATTGAATACTTTCATGTACTTCGGCTTCCATTCGTGGCAGCTCTCTGTCACCAGCAAACGGCGATTCACGACGACGCTCGACGGAACTTACGGCTGGGGGATTGCCAGCGTCCAGGAGAAGAGAGAGGGATGAGAGATTTTTTTTATCTTTTTTGAAATATAATATCCAAATTAGTTTTTGGGCAAAAATAGGTATTTATAGGCCATCAAAATGACATCGTTTTGGGGCTGTGTAACCCACGCGTAGACCCGATCTGGGAGGGAAGATCTGCGCTTTTCTGATGAATAGGAAAACTATAGGCTTGGTCATTTCTTTTTCGTATCCTTTGCATTTTCGCTATGAATTTCTTGTTTTCTTTCGCCTCGGTCACTATTTTTTTGTCATTTATTAATATTATACATGTGTTATTATTATGTATATTATTTTAATATAGTATTTAACAGCCTAATAGTAAATATATAAGTAAAATTTCCTAAAATGTATACGTACATAACATATATATGTACGTAAAGTATAATATATATAAACTATAAAGTATGCATATATAGTATTAGATTTAATCCTATACAAAAAAAGGTATTATATTTATTCATATTATATGTAAAATAAATATATATAACATCATAATATATGTGAAATAAGGTAAGTAATATCTACGTGTAGAAATTTCCTTTATTTATGTAAAGTATATATATGTAAACTATATATATATATATATGTGGTATTATATTTAATTTTGGCTATATACGTATAGTCACATATATTTAAAGTTTTCATATATATGTTTGTTAATAATTATCTATATTCACATTATGTATATACACATGTTTACATATATTTGCATTCATATTTGGTTTTCATAATTAAATACTAAAAGATGAGGTAATATTTTTATTAGGGATTCTCGTGAAAAAAGTACCTCGAATGTAAGGGGCGACGCTTTCCGTTAATCCCTAATACAAAAATACAATTTTTAATTTTAAATTATAATTTTCAAAATAGACTCTTTTTATTCGGGAATCTAACAGAAATTATGCTCTGGGTGTAGGGGTGTAAATTCTTTTTATACAAAAATATTATGTTAAAATATTTTAAGTGATAATAAATTTAAAATTAGATTTGAATTCCTAATTTTGTTCATTAAAACACCAAATAATCGACCATGTACCAATTTTGGGCATTGTACGGGTGCTCATCCTTACCCACACGTAACTGACTCCCAAACCTATTTTTTTGGTTTCGCATAATCAAAACTAGTTGTTTTAATAAAATGACATAAAAATAGGTTTTATTAAAATAACCGAGTTTTCAAGTAAAAAATGATTGGTGGCGACTCCCCCTTGTTACATCTTGGGGACTCCGCTAGGGACCCTTTTTTTAGAGAGCCAAGCCACAAGTCAATTATTTCTTGTTTTGATAGTTAGAAATTATGACTTTGATTTAATTTAATTTTGTGATCCCTGTTCTTTTTCCTGATTTATTTATAACTGTTTTTATAAAGTCTATTGAGTTCTCATATTATGAGCTCTGCACCTGAGCTTCGTCCCTTTTTAAGTTGGAATGTGAAGCTACTCCTTCGTGTAGGATGTGGATCGCTTTCGTGATATGGGTCCCTTTGTCTTCCTGAGATTTTCGTCTCTGTGCAGACCTAGGGAAATGTATCCCCCTAAATTGTGCTTTCTAGCCTTAGCAGGATAGTAAGTACCATTCGGGTACCTTTGTTAAAACCAAACCACATGTTGTGAACCGTAGAAACCTACCCTTTCTAGATCTATACCGAACATCTGCCCGTTTAGAGAGTCACCCGATAAGTGCATTATAGAGAGAGATGAGGGGGTTAATTTCTTTCAATTATGCTCTTTAATTTCAGTTTTGTTTATTTATTTCCTTTTTGCAATAAATTATGCTAGATATCATGCCTATATTTATGCAAAACAAGCATACGGGTAGAAAACATGTGTGGGTAGGATCCATTTTTTCTTTTCAAAACATGTTCGGGTTGAAAAGTATGCTCGGGTAGGTTGCACAAATTTATTTTTAGTAGTTATATTCATGGTTTTAGTCTAATTATTTCCATGTGTACTAACCATTTTTTTGTTGTCTATATTTTTCTCTTATTCTTTGTACTGCACATTCATGGCATAAAAAAGGTGTTGACTCACGAACAATCCTTAATCTAGAAAACTTTAATAATAAATAAAGGGTCACATGATCAGATGAAAAGTAATGCAGGTATAAGGTGGCGCCTTAAAGTAATACCAAAAGAAGTGAGGGGCTTTTCTTTCGAAGGTTACACATCATACATATATGTCGAAACCCACGCCAATACCAAGATAGATGAAATAAAAAAATATCTGATATAATGAGACCTTTTGTTCAAAGAAAGTTGTCTTATGATGATCGTCTCGCGATCAATACCGCATTTTAATTCATTTTTACATTTAAGCTCTACATTGCATAAGCATCGCATTTCTTCATATTGCATTCGTCATTGCACGTTCTTTGAACTTATTTTGACTTGGGAAAAGTCTCCATCTTTGAATGAAGTAGCAAGCTTGAATTCATAAGGATGATTTCTCAATAATACGATTTTGTGAAGATGGATGATTTAGTCGCTCAAGTAGATAAGATCGAATGGATCTAGGAACATTTAGCCAAAGCACAATAAAAGATGATGGATTACGCAAAGATATTTCAAGAAGAAAAAAGGGAGCGAATGAATGAGCTAATGAGTATGGTGGCTACCATAACCAAAGCAAAGAGGTCGGGAGAAAACCCTTCCATGAAAATTGAGATTGGAAATACAAGCAAGAATTGAAACTGTGACTTTGTAGACGAAGATGTACTGCCCGAAAAAAAACAAGCTATCATCAACCAATACGAGATAGCTCGCACCACTTCAGAGTGTCCTACCAGAGTGATGTTGGACAAGATTCAAGATTCCTTTTTGGAAATCTTATCTCATCCGATGAAAAGAAGGTCAGATGAGAATGAGTTACGAAATGAGGAAAACATAATAATGACAAAGAAATCGACTAACTCGATGTCTGGATTAACACCACAACAAAAACAAGATCAACTTTTGCCACAATCTTATCAATTACCAGTTGATATTTCTTTTGATTCTGAAGGAAAAAAATAAGAAGATGAAGATCTTTCTTTTCAGACGTCTCCCATGCACATACAAGGACTTATTCTTCAAGTTGCTAGAAAACCGACTAGTTGCACCATTCTTTGCCAAACCTACACAACCTCCTTTTGGAAAGCTTGTTGAAAAGTTTATAAGGTTGGGGATCGTGAGGTTCGATGACTCTGCAGGGCCAAGTACAGCTGGGAATCCATTACCCAATCATGTCAAATTAGGGGTCAATGCAATTATCAACAACGGTAACTCAAGAATCAAAGCCAATATCGAGGAGGTAAAGTCCCCATTGATGTGTGTTTGGCAAAAGATGGTTGAGATAGGCCTAGTGCAGCAGGGCTCAGAAGGAATGAAGAAAGCCCCCGAGGACCGTTGCCCATACCATGGCGAAGGTAATCATCATATCCAAGACTGTGTAGAGTTTAAGGTTCTAGTTCAGAAATTAATTGACAACAAAGAGTTGGAATTTTTTGAAGAAAGAAAATTAGAAAAGGTCTAATGGGAACCTATGGCTTTTCCTCACCTGTCTAAAACTGTTGTGTCAAGGGGATTTATACACCCCAAACAGGTTAAGAAAGATGAAGAAATTGCACTGGGAAAATTGTTAGAAGCTTCGGAAATTAATGTTGTGACTGAAGAAGGGAATGAAAGAGTATACCTAAAGAGGATACGTCCTTATACCCCCGAAACTATTTTGAATAATTGTACTACTGAAGAATTCCCGCCAGTGTTTATGAATGTTTCAGAGTAATGTCTAAAACACACTTGTTACTCATGCCCAAGAGCAACAAGGTTCTTTGTGCAAAGAACATGTGCTAAGGGTCTTTTTGTAAAGTGGCATATGTTAAGGATCTTTTGTAAAAGGCATATGATTATTGTCTTTATGTCAATAAAATAATGTTTTATGTGTGTATCACCTAGAAAACATTTTATTCATTTTTATTCTTATTTCTCTCCCATCCAAATACTTACATTATTTGTCTTTTCTTAATTCGTTTGTTTAATGGAGATCATTATTTTGTGTCGGCTTCCCTGATATTAACTCATCGAGCGACACTAAAACTGATTTGAATCTCATTTTTTAGTGAAACGTGTGTCTCGATGGACCTCAAGACTTTGAAGAAGATCAAGATTGTGATCTATATCCTGGTCTACTGAGAGTGGTTGAGCAGGATGCAAGCCTATAATAAGAATGTTCGCCCAAGATAATTCTAGGAGGGGAAATGGATGCCAAATTGAGAAGGTCCATACGTTGTGAAAAGGGCATTTTCTTGAGGAGCTTTAATTTTGACTGAAATGGACGATAGAGATTTGCCTAGCCCTGTGAACTCAGATTCGGTTAAGAAATATTTCACTTGAAAAGGGAGGTAACTCAAATTTGGTAGAAAGAAGCTAAGTCCTGAAATGATAAGTTCAAGCGAAACTCTATGGCGGGAAGAATCTTTGCATATCGTCAAAGCACTTAAGGTCTCCTAGACACATAAGGATTCTCAGCAAAATGGATCAGCAAAGCTCATTAGCTAGATATCTGGGGCATCTAATTTTGTCTTTTTGCTTTATTTTCTTTCAATATTTGCCCCCTAAATGACATGAACTTTATTTTAAATAAATTCTTCCTTTCATCCTTTCATCCTTGCTTATACAAGTATTATACATTGACATAATGATCGGTAAGCTAACAAATACAAGAAGATCCTTCTACATTACTTTTGAAAGATTCCTAAAGGCACAGGGACCAAAGGTAGTCCTAATTCAAAAGGGGGCATTCCCGTGGGTAAACAGCTCAAGAGAAAAAATGACACCACCCGGACGGAATGTTTGGAAAATAGTTTTCATACAATCTGATCAGACCTAAAAAAGAGAGGGCCTAGTGACTCAAGAAGAGTTTGAGCAGACGATGATTCGAGATACTTAAGCCGATCTCGAGACTAAAAATCATTCTCAAATGGCATTTTGCATTCATTCTAGAATTATTCATTCATTCATTATACATATTTAAGCTAGGATCAGTTGACTCATGCTAATCATAACATCCTAATTATGTTTACAAAAATTTTTACAGATTTTATCCCTCCAACAAGTGGTGGAATAGGTTAGCAAAAAAATTTCATCTCTCTAGAATTACAGCGGAATGAGCATGACAACAAGTTTATCTCCCTAAAATTGCAACAGAACAAATGCAGCAAAGAGATCCTATCTCCTTAAGAATGCAATGGAACGTATCATCTAGTTTACTTACCCCAAAGAAGTAAAATAAAAGAACGATTAGGGAGTTCTATGCCTTTTTAGAAGAAGAAGATAAGGTGATCAAAGCCTATGAGGGTTGTGATTTCCTGCCATGATATAGCAGATCCCATATTTTTCTGATCTTGCTTTGTCGTTGATGGTGCGGTAGGTCAAATTTTTGTCCAGGTCTAGTTTCGTCGTTGATAGTGTGACCAGACTAAATATTTTCTTCAGACCACATCTTCAGACTAATAAAATAATCAAACAAAAAAAACAAAAAAATGCAAAAAGAATGAGAGAAAAAGAATGAAAAATAAAAAATAGCCAAAAAATAAACAAAAGAAAAAAATAAAAAAAATAGAAAGCGAGAAAAAGAGGAAAAACAAAAAAATCTGAGAAAAGAGAACTTTCTTCTCGAGATCATGTCTCTTTGTCATAGTTGTTGAGGATTAGCTGTTGTTCTCCAAATCGTGCCACTTTGTTAGATTTGTTGCGGATCAAACTTTCTTCCTCAAATCGTGCCAGTTTGTCAGAGTTGTTGTGGATCAGACTTTCTTCTCCAGATCATGCCACTTCTTCACAGTTATTGCAGATCAGACTTTCTTCTCCAGATCGTGCCTCTTCGTCATAGTTTTTATGGATCAGAATTTGTTCTTTAGATCTTGTCACTTCGGTAGATATGTTGCGGATTAGACTTTCTTCCTCAGATCATGCCACTTCCTCAGAGTTGTAGTGGGTCAAACTTTCTTCTCCAGATCATGTCTCTTAGTCAGAGTTGTAGCGAATCAAACTTTCTTGTCCAGATCAAGCCTCTTCGTTAGAGTTGTAGCGGAACAAAATTTTTTCTCCGGATCATGTCTCTTCGTTAGAGTTGTAGCGGATCAAACTTTCTTCTCTAGATCAAGCCTCTTCGTCAAAGTTATAGCAGATCAAACTTTCTTCTCCAGATCATGCCTCTTCGTCAGAGTTGTAGCGGATCAAACTTGTTTCTTCGAATCATGCCACTTCGTTAGAGTTGTAGCGGATCAAGCTTTCTTCTCTAGATCGTGCCACTTCGTCAGAGTTGTTGTAGATCAGACTTTCTTCTCTAGATCGTGAAACTTCGTCAAAGTTGTAGTGGATCGAACTTTCTTCTCCGGATCATGCCACTTCGTTAGAGTTGTAGGAGATCGAACCTTCTTCTCCCGCCTCTTCATCAGAGTTGTAGCTCATCAGACTTTCTACTCCAGATCATGCCACTTCGCTAGTGTTGTAGCAGATCAACTTCTTTCAGTTGTGGAGAAGAACACCCTAATTTATAGATTCCACTTCTCCAAGATTGAGTAGAGTAGATAAACCATCCTTTCAAAAAGGAACAAAGAAAAAGAAAATAGAAAAGAAAGAAAGAAAAGAAAAAAAGAAAAAGAAAAAATAGAAAGAAGAAAGAAAAGGAAAAGGAAATAGAAAAGAAAAGGAAAAGGAAAATTTTGTCAGATCTGGTATCTTCGTTAGTGTAGCAGCTGGATCCAACATCAGAACTTCCATCCATTGATCCTTCCTCTTCGTCAATGTTGCGGCCGGATCGAATTTTGCAAACCTTGCCTCTCCGTCAGTATTGTCACTAGGTCAAAGTTTCTCCGTGTATTGCATCGTCGTTAGAGTCGTAGCAAGCCGATCTCATTTTGCTCCCCCAATGGATCACCATAGTTTGAAGTTTTTTTATCTCCAATGGACCACCCCCTCTTGAAGATCTTCCTATAGAAGCGACCAAGAAGATCAAATGAAGCGAAGGAAGAAGAGTTGTGCCGAGGAGGAAGAAACCCAACCAAATTGTACAAAATGGGTTCCTTTTTATCTTTGCTCCATTGTCGTTATACAACAATGAGCAAAGATTGGCAGTTGTAGTAACCTATTTTAGTCTGGGCCATTGAGTCCATATGTATTACAACCTACATCCACCCAAAACCATATACATAAATAACCCATTAACCCAAATACCCATTGCAACCCAAACTAATCTAAACCTAAAAAAACCCTAACCCTAATCAGCTAGCCTAGTTGTTGCCGCCACCTTAGACAGTGCTGCCCTTGTCCCCGCAACTGTCGACAGCCATCGATGCCACTGTTGAAATTCTAAATCATATCCCAACCAAAACCCAAAGTGAATCCTAACTAATCCCCAAATACTTATCTCCTCTGCCACCTGACATGACCTCATGTCACCACTGTCCTCACTGTCCTCGTCACCCTTCAACGTGGCCAAGCCAGGATACGCTTCTATCTCCTATAAATCTGAACCATCTACAACAACAAAGGGAGATGGGGCTTAGAGAGAAAAAACAAAAATCAAACCAAAATAGAGAGAAAAGCATTCGAACCAAAAACAACCAAAAACATATTTGAAAAAGGCAAAACGAAGGTAAAATAATTGAAAAAACCTTTCGATTTTGTTAGATCCACAAAAATAAGGGAGTTTTAAAGGAAACAGACCTTTGATCCATTCTTTAGAGCCAAATCTGGACCAAATCGAATACTTGCATGTACTCTGACCGCCGTTTGCGGTGGCTCTCTGTCGCCAACAAACAACGATCCACGGTAGCGCTCGATGGAACTTGCGACTGAGGGATTGCCGGTGTCCAAGAGATGAGAGAGTGATGAGAGAATTTGTTTATCTTTTTTTGTAATATCAGACTCAAAATGAGTTTTTGGGCAAAAAAATAGCTATTTATAGGCAATCAAAATGACACCATTTTGGGGTTATGCAACCTGTGCGTAGACCCTACCCGGGAGGAAGGATCCTCGCTTTCTGATGAATGGGAAAACTGTAGGCTTGGTCATTTCTTTTTCGTATCCTTTTCATTTTCGCTATTAATTTCTTATTTTCTTTCGTCTGGGTCACTGTTTTTTGCCATTTATTAATACTATACATGTGTTATTATTATGTATATTATTTTAATATACTATTTAATAGCCTAATAGTATATATAAGTAAAATTTCCTAAAATGTATACATACATAACGCATATATGTACGTAAATTATGATATATATATGTATAAAGTATAAAGTACGCATATATAGTCCATTTGATGCACAAGTCAGCTAATTTGGATGACTTCCTTGATGCACAAGTCAGCTAATTTGGTAAGACCATAGTCCATTTGAACCGGTTAGAAATGTGCGGACTTAGTGAAACGGTCCACAATGACTCAAATGGTATCATGTTTAACAAGAGTCAAAGGTAAACTACTAACGAAGTCCATAGTGATCTTTTCCCATTTCCGTTGCGGTAGATCGTTGTGCTGCAATTAGCCAGTTGAAACACGATGTTAAGCTTTAATACGCTGACACGTAAGACACTTGGATACGAATTCAACTATGGCTTGCTTCATGCCCAGCCACCAATAAAGCTCCCGTGGGCCCTTGTACATTTTTACTGATCTCGGATGAATAGAGAAAGGACTCGAATGAGCTTCTCTAAGGATATTGGTATGAAGAGATTCAACATTGGGTATAAACTACCGGTCACGAAAACATAAGATTCCTTCAGAATTTGTTTGGAAGTCAGGGTTCTCTTGTAGCTTGGAAATGATAACTTGAACCTTAGGACTTTGTTTTTGTACTGCTCGAATTCTCGATATGATGGTAGACTGAACTTGAAGTTCAGCTAAGAAATAGCGATGCTTCCAAAGACGGAAGTGAGCATTGATAGCTTGAGGAGCTACAACACAAGGACTTTACAATCAGTCGATGCACTAATCAACACATTAAATTCAATAATCAATAACATTGCTTACCAGGCAGAGTTTGAGGCTGAGTGCATCAGCTACAACATTGGCCTTGCTTGGATGGTAATCAATAACAAGATTATAGTCCTTGATGATTTCCATCCATCTCCATTGCCGAAGATTTAACTCCTTCTGAGTCAAAAGATACTTGAGACCTTTTATGATCAGTGATGAGATAGCATTTCTCTCCTTAGAGATAATGCCTCCAAATTTTCAATGGGAAGACAACTGTAGCCAACTCTAGGTTATGGGTGGGGTAATTCGTTTCATTTGGCTTTAGTTGTCTGGAAGCATAAGCAATGACTTTGCCTCCCTGCTTTAACACAAATCCTAACCAAAGATACGAAGCATTACTATAGACAATGTAGTCCTTTCTAGACTCAGGTTTGGTAGAATCGGTGCATGAGTCAAAACTTGTTTCAATTTATCAAAGCTTCTTTGTTAATCCGCATACCAAACGAATGGACTTTCCTTTTTCAACAACTTAGTCAATGGGGATGCTAACATAGAAAATCCTTTGACGAATCTTCTATAAAAGCCAGGGAGACCAAGAAAACTCCTCACCTCACCAATTTTCTTTGGTGGGTGCCAATCAACAATATCTTCGATTTTCTTCGGGTCCACCTGGATCCCTGAAGCTGATACAATCTGCCCAAGGAAGGCAACTTCAGTGAGCCAGAACTCAAACTTAGAAAACTTGGCATATAATTGTTTCTCCCGGAGAGTTTGAAGTACAATGTGAAGGTGGTCTCGATGTTCAGCAGGGTTCTTGGAATAAATTAGGATATCATCAATGAAGACTACTACAAATTTGTCAAGATAGGGCCTAAAAACCTGATTAGGTCTATGAAAGCTGACGGTGCATTGGTTAGCCCAAAAGGCATTACCAAGAATTCCTAGTGACTATACCTCATACCGAAGGCAAATTTTGGCACATCACACTCTTTAACTCTCATCTAATAATATCCAGATCTTAAATCAATCTTAGAAAACACAGTGGCATCCTTAAGCTGATCGAATAGGTCATCAATCCTTGGTAATGGATATTTGTTCTTAAACCACCTTATTCAACTATCGATAATTAATATACAACCTCATGGAACCATTTTTCTTCTTAACAAAATAGAGCGGTGCTCCCCAGGGCAAGGAACTTGGTCGAATAAAGCCTTAGGTCAATAGATCTTGAATTTGAGCCTTTAGATCCTTAAGCTCAACAGAAGCGATACGATAGGGTGTAATAGAAACTGGGCAGTTCCGGGTTGCACTCTGATGCCAAATTTAAACTTACGAGTTAGGGGTAACCCCAGGAGTTCATCAGGGAATAAATTGGGGAAATCACATACAGTGTCAACATTCAATAGCTGAGGCCCAACCTTGGCTTCCAATGTCAAAACATACAAGGAAGGATTTCTTGAACTCATCAACATGATGCTCTCCTTGTCAAGGCCTCGGAGATACAGTTTTCTCTTACTACAATCTACCCACGCTTGATGTTCACTAAGCCAGTCCAAAACCCAATATAACATCAAACTCATGGATCAGTAAAGCCAATAGGTTGGCCCCAAAAGGAATTCCTTGAATCACTAAGGGACAATTCTTACATACAAGGCTTATGGTCACACAATCACCTAAAGGATTGGTTACGGTGACCCTCGATGCTATGGGCGCATAAGATAATATGTATTTCTTAACTAGCATAGTACTTATAAAGGAATGAGTAGAACCAAGATCAATCAATGCATATAAGAAATGATACCTGCAATGACATCAGGCTCATTGTCCTTTTCCCTGCTCCTCACATGATACATCTGAGCAGGAGCCTTGGATTCTTGCTTACTCGGTGCCTTGCTAGAGCCACTAGGTCTCCCTATAGCTCCCGACGAACCTTTCCTTGACCCCTTACCTTGGAAGGAAAGAGTAGGGGTTGCATTACTTGTGGGGATAGTCTCGGATAAAGTGGCCTTCTTCACCACAATAAAAACAAGCTCTAGACTGCTTACGGCATGGTCTTGCTGGATGCCTGTTCTGACAATAATTACAAATGGGATACTGTGAACTTTGATTTGATCTTCTAATGCCCTCAACTGAGGCCCCTTTAGAGAAAGATTGATTTATTGACAACGGCTTCTCGATATTCCCAGAATGGGAAGACTGTAGATAGACATGTTGTTTAGGGCCTTGATACTTTCCCTTCTTTTTCCATCTAGGAGGTCGAGAATCATCTCTAACCCTCTTCTCAAATTTGTCTGACCTACTGGTTCTTTGTGCTTTCAACGATGCTTCGATGGCTTTGACTCAGTTTTCCATGTCTTGGAAATCAGTGATGCCCAATGCAGTGAACATAGGGCGAAGTTCATCACTAAGCCCAACAATAAACATGTGGCACTTCTCTTACTCCTTCCTGATGTATTCAACACCATATCAGTAATACTTGCAGAAATCACAAATGTACTGCTCGACTGGTCGTCCACCTTGCTTGAGGTGGAGAAAAAGGTTGCGTCTCTCCGCGAGGTAGTACTCACTAACATACTTCTTTTGGAATTCTTGAAGAAAGAACTCCCAAGTGACAGTTTCCTTAAGGACAGTAAGAATAGTGGTCTCCCACCACTGAAGTGCTTTGTCATCTAGCAATTCAAGGGCGCTCTCCATCTTGTGCTCATTAGAACACTACAATTGCTTGTTTAGAATTCTCAATGTGTTATCCAACCAGTACTCCATGATCTTGGGATTATCATCATCTTGACCAGTGAAAGTATATGCCCGGAGTGATGTCAACTTGTCAATAGGGGCTCGGGCATATTGGACAACTAGTGGTGTAGGTTGCACTACTGTCTCAGCTCTCATAGATGTCATAAATTGTTTAAACGTATCAGCCATATTTCGGTAGCATTCAGCCTGCACATCAGGAAATACTGGCTAGACATTCTGGGATGGAGGATTAGGTAAGTTCGGATGGTCTCCCCCTTACATCTTGGCCTTATGTCGATGAGCCAGTAACATGCTCTTTTATATGGGCTTCGTTAGTCCCAGACATATCTATAACATAAAGAGATCGAATTAGTCGACAAGTCATAAAATACACAATATACAACTCCTACGTGGCAAAGTAACACAATAATAATGCAATAGGCTTCGGTTTAGTCCTAGAATTGACTGAACTCTAGCTCTGATACCATAAATGTAACATTCCCTACTCGGTCTGGTCGGGAACTAGGTCGGAGAATGCTACCAAAGAACAAAACAATCACCAGTGTAATAAAATCTTAATAGATACTTATCACAATCGATATTATACTTCACGGATATTACAAAGAATAGGCATTAGTCCAATTTATACAATGTGTGACAATAATTCATCAATTAGGATTGATTCTTAACTTCTACAAACTTTAAGGACTAAACTATAAATTCAGTAATTTAGAGGCCCTTGAATGGAATTAACCATACAACAATGAACTTAAATACAATAAAAATGATGTTGTAAATATTCATGCCATTTCGATGTCATTTAACCATCTAATTAGACAATACAATAATCAGTGACCATTTTGTAAACAATTCAAAACTGTGTTGAATGTCTTTTAACGAAATTAACTACCACTATACCGAAACACCTTGGTGTCGTATTGGTACGGGTGTACATGAATTTATTCTCTAAATGGAACTATGCAAACTCGTTTCGATACGGTCTCGACCGTATCAGTACCGCATGCAAGGGTGACAACCCAATTCCAAGCAATACAAGAACTCGTATTGGTACAGCTTAACTTGTATCGATACAGATTGACTAACATTGACTTTGATCATGACCTGTTTTGATACAAACTGTACCCATTTTGATACCATTAATTTTCAAGACCACACTGCCCAAAGTCGTATCGAAAGGCCTTGAAGCCTTACCGAAATGCCAAGGTTGACCTACACTTTGACTGACCAAATATGTACTACCGTACCAAAGCAGGTGGACCCGTACCGGTACGGCCTGCACTGTAATGCCAAATTTTTTTCTAGTTTTTAATCAAATTAACCTGTGTAACGATGTCCAAATGCAATGAAATTTTACCAGAAATATTCAATCACTATAATCTACTAGCATGTCAAATTTTAGGGTTATCTAAATCCATTTACCAAGTTTTCCACCTTATCAGCCAAATAGGCCATTTTAACCAATTTTAGGCCATTCCAAATGGCCATTTAGTGCTTTAGGCATCCTTCACCACAACCATAAAACATACATATCAAAAGGACCATACATGACTATTCTAAGTACTTTGCCACCCTACTAGGAGTTCATAAGTTCGATATAGATTACGTTAAGCTTGCTTGTGACTTGTCCAACACTTCAAACTCTCTGTTCTTCAACGATGAGTTTCTTAACCTGAAATGTATGAAATGGAATGCATTAAGCATACTTTGCCTAGTGAGGTAGTCACAGCTAAACACTTTATCAATGAAATGCATTCCAAATCATATCTTGACAATGGCAATGCAATGACTCAATAGTAACAATGAAATGATCATATTCAATAGCATTAAGTCCATATTTCAACAATAACCCTTGGTTCGATTCGGGATAATAGATGTACAAATTCCTACACCTCGTCAAAATAATGAATGGCCTAGTCCCTCTGCCTCGCCAATAAGACCAATATCACAACACATCCCTCTGCCTTGCCAAATCAATATAGGTCGTAGCCCTAGGACCGTAGTCCACCCGTACACTGAGCTCATGAATTATATGGCATGCCAATTGTATCCAATGTCATTTCAAATCCAAGGTTTGGCAGCAATATCAATAATCGATGTTCAATAACAATAGTTATGTTTGATGTTATTATCAGTAATCAATGTTCCAATGTCCATGTTCAATAGCAATATTAATAACAATGGCAATGTTCAATGATCTCAATGAAAATAACAATGGTCGATGCTTCATTTACAATGTTTCAATGACAATAACTTTGTCGATATCAATATACAATGGCACTAACAATACCGATGACAATAGCAATAACTATGCTCTATGTCCAATGTTCAATGCTTCAATAATTCAATGACTATATTGATGGCGAATTCAATGAAAATGAGATGGCAGTGACTATAACAATATCAATGGTCGATATTCAATGCAGTGACTTACCTTAAATTACCAATGCAATCCATTTAAGTGGTTCAATGAGAGAATCCTTGACAATATTGTTACCCATACTTTAATCAATGACAATGAAATAGGGAAAGGCTCCTAGCATAATCCCGAGACTCCGACTACACTCACCTCAAAAATAAAAAGCTCCTACGGCTCTCGGATAGCAATTCCTTTGTCCTTAGCCATTGATAGAGATGGTGGATGCTATTTATTCAATCATGAGTTAGGTTAACAATAGGAAAATTATTAGGATAGATAGTATGACATTAGAATCAATATAACGATATCAAAATCAATATCTAAAGTCGATATAGCTATTATCTATTCAATATCCATGGATTGAAGTCTTGGGAATCCTATGTTACTCAAACAGTCAAAACTTCAACTTGCAATTAAGCACTATACATCTATGGGATCAATAAATTGTTTAAGGGCTTAAGCTTACCCAATTGGAAGCTATTCAATGTAATCAACAAATCGAAGGTAACTTGAGCTTGGTAAGGTCCAACAATGGAGGTCTGTGCTTGATGGATGAAGAATATGAGATAGAGGTGCTTGCTTCTTTTGTAATAAGTAAGGTTTCTATCCTTCAATTCTTTCTTTTAATCCATGTACCTGAAATGGCTTTCCTCATTATGAAGAAAGCTATTCTCCACCATCCACGTAGGTGGTGATTAAAATTGAGGATGGGCTAATCGCAAGGTTAGTCCCTCAACTCTTAACACTCTATGATTCTGCCCCTAAACTCTCAGTTTCTATAATTTAGCAACTAAAAGGTTTTTGATATGTTCATTAAGGTCCAAGATCGATAAATTGACTCAACTAGAGTCTAATATCAATGCAATTGACCTCACAGTCAAAGTCAACACAATATTTAGACCGTTTCGGTGTAGGGTTTTCAATTACCGAGGCCCAATTTCGACTACACCAGTTTTAGGGATGTTACAACTCTTCCCCTAAAGAAAAATTCATCCTCGAATTCTTACCTGAATCGAAGAGATAATGATATTGCCTCCTCCGATTCCAAGGTAGCTTCTTTCGCGGAATGGCTCATATAGAGCACTTTAACTAAGGGGATGGACTTGTTGCGAAGTCTCTTAACTTCCTTTGCAAGAATTTGAACTGGTTCTTCTTCATAGGACAAGTTCAGTTGGATTCCCACTGATTCAGGTTTGAAAATATGCGAAGGGTCAAAACAATACTTCTGCAACATTGATACATGGAATATATCATGGATTTGGCTTAGCTCTGGGGGTAACTACAATCGGTAGACCACTGGGCCAACTCTTTCAGTCATCTCGAAGGGTCCAATGAATCGAGGACTCAGTTTCCCCTTTTTCCCAAATCTCATAATCTTTTTCCATGGTGAGACTTTGTGGAAGGCATTTTCACCAATTTCATACTATATATCCCTTCGCTTAAGATCAACATAGCCTTCTATCGATCAAAGGTAGCTCTTAATTGATCATGGATGATGGTAACCCATTCTTTAGTTTCTCAAAGTAGGTCAGGGCCTAACACCTTACCTTTACCGAGTCTACAGCAGCATAATGGAGTTCTACATCGTCTGCCATACAACGCTTCATATGGTTCCATCTTGATAGAAGCTTGGTAACTATTGATGTAGGCAAATCTCCCAAGAACTTCCAAAATCAATAATACATGCTCGAAGCATATCTTCCAAGATTTGAATTACCCTTTTTGACTGGCCGTCAGATTAAGGATGGAAAGCAGTACTAAGATTAACTCTGGTGCCTAGAGATCCTTGCAACAACCTCTAAAATTGAGAAGTGAAACGCGTATCTCGATCAGAGACAATAGACTAAGGTACCCTATGAAGTCAGATGACTTCCTTGATGTACAAGTCAGCTAATTTGGGAAGACCATAGTCCACTCGAACCAATAAGAAATGTGTTGACTTAGTGAAACGGTCCATAATGACCCAAATGACATCATGTTTAACTGGAGTCAAAGGTAGACCACTAACGAGGTCTATAGTGATCTTTTCCCATTTCTATTACGGTAGATCGATGGGTTGCAATAAGCTGGTAGGAACACGATGTTCAGCTTTAACATGCTGACACGTGAGGCACTTGGATACAAATTAAACTATGGCCTGCTTCATGCCTGGCCACCAGTAAAGCTCATGTAGGTCCTTGCTTTACCGACCCCGGGTTAATAGAGAAAGGACTCGAATGAGCTTCTCTAAGGATATCGGTACGAAGAGATTCATCATTGGGTACAAAGAACCTGTCACGAAAACATAAGATTCCTTCAGAATTCATTCGGAAGTTAGGGTTTTCTTGTAGCTTGGAAATGATAACTTGAAGCTTAGGATCTTGTTTTTGTAATGCTTGAATTCTCGATATGATGGTAGACTGAACTTGAAGTTCAGCTACGAAATAGCGATGCTTCCAAAGATGAAAGCGAGCATTGATAGCTTGAGGAGCTACAACACAAGGACTTTACAATGAGTCGATGCACTAATCAACACATTAAATTCAATGATCAATAACATTGCTTACCAGGAAGAGGTTTGCGGCTGAGTGCATCAGCTACAACATTGGCCTTGCCTAGATGGTAATTAATAAGAAGATCGTAGTCCTTGAGGAGTTCCATTCATCTTTGTTGCCGAAGATTTAACTCCTTCTAAGTGAAGAGATACTTGAGGCTTTTATGATCAGTGAAGAGATAGCATTTCTCCCCGTAGAGATAATGCCTCCAAATTTTCAATGCAAAGATAACTGCATCCAACTCTAGGTCATGGGTGGGGTAATTAGTTTCATGTAGCTTTAGTTGTCTGCAAGCATAAGCAATGACTTTGCCTTATTGCATTAACAGACATCCTAACCTGAGATACGAAGCATCACTATAGACAGTGCAGTCCTTTCAAGACTCAGGTTGGGTTAGAATAGGTGCAAGAGCAAAACTTGTTTCAATTGATCAAAGCTTCTTTGTTGATCCACGGACCAAACGGACGATGCTTCCTTTTTCAACAACTTAGTCAATAGGGCTGCTAACATAGAAAATCCTTTGACGAATCTTTTATAATAGCCAGCGAGACCAAGAAAACTCTTCACCTCACCAATGTTCTTTGGTGGGTACCAATCAACAATAGCCTGGTTTTTCTTTAGGTCCACCTTGATCCCTAAAGCCGATACAATGTGCCCAGGAAAGGCAACTTTGGTGAGCTAGAACTCACACTTAGAAAACTTGGCATATAATTGTTTCTCTCAAACAGTTTGAAGCACAATGCGAAGGTGGTCTCGATGTTCATCAGGGTTCTTGGAATAAACTAGGATATAATCAATGAACACTACTACAAATTTGTCAAGATAGGGCCTAAAAACCCGATTAGTTAGGTCCATGAAAGCTGTTTGAAAATGTGCATTTGTTAGTGTTACACCCTCAAACCCGACTTAGAAATAAACTGATTTAAAGAGTGTTACGAAACAAACAACAAACACTTATGAACTTGGATCCATTATTTCAAACACGCTTTTTGAAAATGTAGGGTAAATTAAAACCTTTTAAAAGGCTTTTCTTAATTAACTCCCTTAGCTATACATAAGCAACCACATAATCATACATTAAGTAACAGGTTACTACTTCTTTCAAGCTATTTATTAACCTTGATAGATTTCTAGCACAAGCACTACAAGCAACTAAAGAGACTTAACAAACCCTATTAAACGCCAACATGTAATAGCAATCCTCTAATCTAGAGGTCTCTAATAATACAGGTCGTGTCATTTGACTCCAAACATTTTATTCGTATTTAATCTTTAGGCATCCTATAACACAACCCAAAAGGTTCGATACACTCAATTTCAAGATTGGGCATTTATTAAGCGTACGCGATCCTA
This sequence comes from Hibiscus mutabilis, assembly GCA_019671005.1. NCBI lineage: Eukaryota > Viridiplantae > Streptophyta > Magnoliopsida > Malvales > Malvaceae > Hibiscus > Hibiscus mutabilis. Next base: position 52,561,915 of record CM033711.1, read on the forward strand.
GATAGCTATATACATACTATCATCAGCAAATATCTCCAAGCATGAGCAAATAAGATGCCATTTCTAGATTATGAGTTATATATGACTGATCAACTAAAAAATATTCTACCATTTATTTATAAATTAGTCTTTGGATAGTCATATATAATACTCCAACTTAATATAATTCTATCACCGTATTTTAGAGAGCTAATTATTCAAGATTCTAGATCTTCCGTATGTATAAGCAGCCATAATAATAAATTATCAAAGAGGAGATTAGTAAGAGCCCGATGCAAAAGCTTTAATAATTATTAAACTTATACACATACAAACCATAAAGAAAACTATAAGCTATATGCGGATAATTTAACTAGGTGCCACCATCCTAGGAGTTCCTAAGAGGTTATTCCAAACTATACGAAATTCCTCATATTCGTATCCAGCTCGGGTACAACCAAAGACTTCCCCAACCTTAAATGTAAAGACATTAAACACAATTAGCAATTGCTAAGTGAGGTAGTATAAGATACTTTTACGATTTAAAGGACTTTTAAACCGGTTCATTAACCCCTCATTATGATCGACTAAAATCTAGATAAGCACTGATATGATTGATTATTCAATCGATTTCTTCACAAGGTTTTGACCCTCGTACCTCTAATGGTGATATCATACCAACTTAATTGAATAGATCACTTGTCAAAAATAATAATAAATCATTAGGTATTCAACTGATAACCTTACAATCCCTTCATACAAGATGCTATCCTTATAGTTTTCACCCAAAGTTTATCAAATGACATGACATTAGGATCGTTATACTTGACTTTCGAGATTCACTTTATGCCACTTTTAAAATGCTTTTATTCATTCAAATATTCCATGCTTAATCAACTATTTTACTATAGGTTATTACTGTTCCAAAAATAACTAGGTTCTAAACGTTGCATTTTACTTGTCATGCCATTAATTACTTTAATTCTTTGTATTTTTCTTATAAACTTTCTTAGGTTCATTACCAGCAAAGGTTACCAATACATAGTTGTCTAGCACTCTAAATCGAAATCTTATTACACCTTAACTTGAGTTGTTAGGCAATAGATATATATAGTGAAATACTTTTTTAGCCAGGTGTTCAATATGTTATCAAGTGTTTAATACTTATCTCACAAATCAACTGTATGTATTTTCCTTAGAATATCTATCATACTTCCTTCTCATTTGACACACATAATCAAGCAAAACAGTCCTTAGTTTACAAATATCCATTTAATTATCCACTTAACAATCCATTAACAATTTAGTTACTGCAAAATAGTCCCTAACATGCATACATTCTTTTATGTATCAAAACAGTCCATTTGATACTCATATATGTGCAAATTAGCTTCCACTTCAAGTATATATAATTTCATATACAAAACAATCCTAATTTCATGTGTACCTCTTTAGATGCTCAAAACAGTCCACTATGACTTGTAATCAAGCAAGGGCAATTTTAAATTCACGTATACACAATTTTACGTATAAAGCAGTCCATTACTCTTATGTGAACTCTAAAACAGTCCTTTGAACTTTAATACACGTATTTTATTTTTCAAAGTAGCTCCCACTCTTGTATGCTTAGAAAATAGTCTTGTTTTCATAGAAATACATCTAAAGTCCTTGGGACAAACCAATTAGTGTATATGCATACTTTACTTAGTACAAACAGTCCCCCAAAATGTTTTACTTTCATCAAATCTGTCCTTTAGCTTTTGTATAAATAAAGAACAGCCCTTAAATATTCTATATATCATTTACCCCTGTTTAATTTCATACCAACAGTTCTCTTAATACCCATGAGAACATTCATCTAAGCATATCATGCACACATCTATAAAGTACTCATGTAAGCATAACATGTATAAATCCAAATAGCACTCATGTACTTATTTCCCAAAAGTATTCTATTAAATTTGATATGAACGTATTCACATGAGGAGTCAAGGTAACACACTATATACATAATCATGCAATTGGTCAGGTAAGTATATGAATGTGGGTATTACACTTGCCAATTAACTATTGAATAATTAAACATAACAATACCATTATCTCTTATTAAAGTAACTTAAACCTCTATTGTTTCTCCTTTAAACGAAACATTAGGTATAGTATAGGTTTCCATAGAACATTTGTTACATGAAACATCAAATAGCTCTTCAAGTTAGCCTTGAGAATCGAGTATACAGTCTAGGTACACGAATCTTAAATAACAAGTACAAACAAGGGTACACAAAGTACCGAACAAGGGTACACAAAGTACCAATTCCTTCATCATTAAGCAAGGTTACTCGTAGTACCAATCGATCACTCGATCTTTATCAAACAAGAGACCACAGTCCATTCTAACACACGAGCTCGACGGACTCTATGGCATGCCAACTATACCTACGAATGACTCGAAACCAAGGCTTTCCATTAATTTCTTATCATATTAATTTCAAAAGTGAGCTTAGCCCTATAACAAGGCCTTCAAAAGCAATTCATATCATATCAAATCAAATCCAAGGATGAGCTTAGCTCCTCATCAAGGCTTACTTAAAACATTTTATGTTATGTCAAACTTAAGAATGGGCTTAATCCAACATATGGCTTTCGAATGCATGTAGCTTCATATAAGGCTTATTTATTTTAACAATTATTTCTTTCTTTATATATATATATATATATATATATATATATATATATATATATATATATAAATACATCAAGCATCTCATAGTGTGTCCACCATTTTAATCATATTTTCCTTTCAAATTAGTAACAATTTCGCACTAGCAATATTTTCATAAGATATCTCGTTCATACACAAATGAAAATAGCATCAAATTAGTACCCATTTCAGAGCATGACTGAATACATTTAATTAAATCTAGTTTGCAACCAAACTTCCTATAATAGAGTACTTTTAAAAGTACTTACCTTCGATTCCAGCTTAACCCCCATTTAGCACATTTAATCATTTAAAAGCAAGCCAAGTCAATTTAATATAACACAAAGATGCTCAGGATATTTTACTCTATCCCGAGACTTACAGCTACGCTCACCTTATATCCTAAAGTTACATGATACTCGAATCCACAACCAAAATTTTGCTATTTATCCAATTTCCCTCCTAGCTTTTTCTTGGTCTAGAATTGACAAGATTATAATTTGCATATTAGAGCCATATTTACCAACCATTCAATTACAAAGCAACTCAGTTATATAAATATGTTTTGTATAAATTTCAACAAAACAGTCTAATATATTAACATGTGTACATATGCACATCGAATAGTCCCTAATGTACACATTCACGTTTTCAGAACAGCCCGAATCACGTATATACTTATATACACAACAAAACAATCCTCTAGTGGTTGCCTTTACGAAAAACAATCCTACTACACCAATACACGCATAAATCTGTCCAAGACAGTCCACTTATTTATAAGTATGCAGAACAGTCCAAATGCACAAGTATACTCAAATATATATGCATTAACAGTACATATTTCTTTATGTAAACATAAAACAGTTTACTTTACTGTTTTAACAGCCCTTTAACTACAAAATTGTTCTTAATCTCTTCTTAAACAGTCCTTAAACATTTTACGAACAACATATATTTTCCAAATTGTAAATCACTCCAATATAATCACATTTTAGCCCCAAAATAGTGTTTAAACAACAATCCCTGTACTTTCTTTATCAAAGTAAAGGTCCCTTGTTTCAGATCACTAAAACAGTCCAATTCCTACCAAATTCTTACACATTCACGTGTTCAGAACAGCCCGAATCACGTATATACTTATATACACAACAAAACAATCCTCTAGTGGTTGCCTTTACGAAAAACAATCCTACTACACCAATACACGCATAAATCTGTCCAAGACAGTCCACTTATTTATAAGTATGCAGAACAGTCCAAATGCACAAGTATACTCAAATATATATGCATTAACAGTACATATTTTGGGCAATAATTTGGAATCTCACAATATTATATGTTCACATAGTTTGTATTTATGAAAGTACCATCTAGTCCTTAATCGAATAATAGAGAAGTGAATATTAATTGTCTATAAAAGAATAATGAATAAATATAGCTAAATGCTGAGTTTATAGATAATTGATGAAAGAAGTCTTTGAACGTATTGTTATATATGAAATCTCTTTTCCTCATGTTCTTGTGAACCAAGTAATGCTTTTGGATTAAGGCATAAGGTTGCAATTGAATTGTATCGACTATTGGTAATCAAAAGATAAATGTCTTGGTGTTAAAATAAAAAGGTCCATCATGATGGTAACCAGTAAAGGATTTTGTCTATATAAATATGGTTGAGTAGTTATGACTCATGCTTGAAGTTAGATTTTCTAATAACAAATTAAAATTTTTTAATTTACTGCCCCATTTTCATTAATTGAGCCTTAACTTGTAAGACAAATTAGTCTTGGGTGTCTGTTTTTAACAATCTAGACTCGGTTTACTACTAAGCCGTGTTTAGGGTGTTACAAAACCGATGGACCAATGAGTCCCAATGCTCGAGGAAAGAGTACCAATTCATAGATCAACAATGCAAAGAGATTCCGCTGAACTCGGCCCACAGGGTGCACAGAAGCTAAAGCTAAGATTCCTTCCCACTTAAGATACTCTTTACTTTTCCAAGTAGTGACTTGATGCTCGACCCAAGATAACAACATATCTGAGAACTTCTTTAACTTACCCCGAAAAGCATTTTTTTTACTTGCCTTAGAATATACGCGATTCATGTCAATCTTCTTGTAATTTATAAGGTCCCGATACTCTTCGATTGTCGGAGTTAAATCAAAGTCGCCAATCGTAATGTAGTTGTAGGCAGAGTTACAAAAACCCACCAAGGCTTGTAGTAGTGCTTGATCAACTAGAACCTCTAGAAAGTACGCGATGTCACCATACTCTTCTCTAAAAGTACTCTTTGTTTCAAAGTCCCAACTGTTCCAAACCGGCTTCAATTTAGACACATCATTGAACTCTGTATTCATGAATGTTGTGGCTAACATGGCTGATCTGAACCCAAATGGCAATATTGTTTCCCTCATGTAATTGCTCCCATTCCGACCATATATGGACATCAGAATTCTTTTCATCATTGGTACGAACTAAGTCTCCCATTGATCTAGTCTCTAACTTCAAACTATTTCCAACTCAATGTGCTCTTCATGATATGATAAGATATGCAAAAAAGGTAAAAGAGGAAAAAGAAGAAAACAGAAAGAAGAGTTAGTTATAAGATAAGCAATAAAACGAGAATGAGAAGAGATAAATGCAAAATCAAATAAGCACAAGACAAGAAAATAAGGAAATAAACTTAACCACATGAATTCTAGTTCGATAGGGTTATCTGCATGGCTCTAACGGGGTAGGTTTCCTAAATTATCACACATGGTTTGGTTCTAATCGAGGGTACCCGTACCTATCCCATTACCTACTAAGGCAATGAGAACTCCAATTCTAGCCCATTACAAGCTTGCAAATTGGTTTCGGTTCGAGGGAAAGCACGACCTAGCGACGTGGAGGGCTGCTCACATGTCAGAAGGCGTGGATTCCGAAAGTGAATTACCAAGCCATGGAGGGATACTCACGTGGGTGCGGTGTTTCACTCCCACTTAAAGAGATGGAGTTCGGGTATAGAGCTTGATGAACAAGATACAACAAATGTCGGTGATTTCTTGGAAATTAAATGAAAAATTACTCTTAAGTCCACCAATTAGCAAAGCCCGTGCAATCTTAGCCACATTTTTTTAAAAAGGATCATCTTCGTTAAACTCAATTGAAATTCCAACATTTTCCATCATTAAGGCGACAACTATTCTTTTGGCCTAACTCTCTTTTGTTTTGTAAAAACAAATGTCCCTAGCGTAGTCGCCAAGCTATAGTTACATTTTTCCTTTTAAAAACCATATAGGGTTTCATAAGTTCGGTGCTACAGGTTATCCCCAAAATCATTCTTTGAAAATTGGTTTTAAAGGGGATTACTTTTGAAAAACTTCGTTCTTTTGAAAACAATAAAAAACTTGGAGTCGCCACCGGCCACTTGGGTAAGGTAGGGTTTGGAGTTGGTTATGCGTGGAGAAGGATTAGCACCCCCATCATGCCTGGAAATTGGTACCTAAATATTTGTTGCATTCAAATTGATGGAATTTGTGGAATTCGAATCGAATTTTACTCGGTGTACTTAATTGAATATTTGACCTTAATTACACGAGCTTTATGAAATTGGTGGGGTCAAATTAATTGGAAATTTAATTAATAGGGTTGACGATACATCGGACCATAGATTAAACTGACATCATATAAGCCTGACTGCCGTGTTATAATTTATGGCTCGAATCTCGTACGTCACCTTTATGCATGATGCAAGCAATTAAGGTGTGGTGTAATGATTTTGTCAAGTTTTAATTTTACCTTGTGTCGATAAGAATTAATTCAAATATTTGGTCAACATCCTTTGATCTCAGACTTTTATGACACAAATATCGAAATTAATAGATACCTCAGTTTTCATGATTTAAATTCATTAGCATGAAAATTAAATGAGCCATATGAATGACAAATAAAATGGATGGCAAGCAAAGGCTTAAAGATAAACACACAAAAGTCCACCCAAGGCCCTAACCTAAAAGGCCTAAGTTATAAAAGTTCAATTAGTGATCTAGTTATTAATTAGGTGAATCTAATATTAACACTAAATTAATTAGCCCTAAAAGTCTAAAAACTAACAAATTATGATTTATCTTGCAACGTGATGATTAATTCGATCGATTTTAAACTAGTAGTCTAATAAACCACGAATACTATTTAGAGTAAATAAAATTAATCAAATGTCAAGCATGTCATATTCAAACTTACTCATATCAAAGCAGTACAAGTTACTTACCGAAATCACCAATCGAATCCAACATAGTTGCTCTATATGAGCCCTTACTCAAATGCAAACATATACACCAAATAATGCAATGGGATGGCACCGAGCCCATCCTTTGACACCACTACACTCACCTTAGAGCACGAAAGCTTTTAGGATTTTTGAATCTCGATTCCTTTGTTCCTAGCCATGATGGGAGACGTTGGATTGTTTTCCTCCTTGTTTTGATCTAGGAAAAACATACAAAATCGTCAAACAATAGAACAGTCAAGGTTTCAAGAATAGCTTTAGGATTTCAATTCGAAATTAAGCTCTAATTGTTTATGGAATCCAACAACCGAAATGGGGCTTTTCCATACCCGATGGATAGCTATACAATGGTACTTTCAAATTGAAGAAAGTATGAACTTAAGGTGACTAAAGAGAGAGGTGTGAGCTTAGCTTGAGGTAGGAGGCAACAATGGAGGTGTTAGCTTGTTTTGGTAGCTACGGGTAAGTTTGATTTGCCGAGGATGTAAGGTAGGAAAAGTGAAAGCTTCTCTTTTCTATTCATTTAAAAAGGGTTATGACCTTAATAATTCCCTACCTACATGTTAGCCAATAGAAACCTTTCCTCCCATGAAGGGTTTTTTAAGTCCAAGGTTAGCAACTCCCCAAGTTGGCTTATAACCTCATTTGGTCATGAGTTCTGATGGTTTTCACGTGACATTAGGCAAACATAGGGGTGACTCACCACCTTACATCATCTTCCTGTAAAACAACATCGAATTTGCTCAAAACAGGGACCTGTATCGATATACTTATAGCCGTATCAATACGCCCACTCCAAAGTAAGAAAGTTAGTTATTGATGGTTAGTCCGTATCGATACTCATATGGCCGTATCGATACGACTAGCTTAAATTTACACTTAAGGCTTTGAATCTCATACAAGGGTCCTTTTTCCTGCATGGGGCCAAAATGTAATTTCATTAATCAAGAACGTTCAAAAGTCAATTATTACAATCATTATCACATCAATCTTCAAAAATTTTGATCACCATAATTAAATTTTGACTAGGCTAGTTTTCAGGATGTGACAACTCTTCCCCTTAAGAAAATTTGTCCTCGAGTTTTCACCTTAGTTGAATAGGTGGAGGTACTGGTTTTGCATAGTTTCTTCAGGTTCCCACATTGCTTCTTTAACAGAATGGCTTTTGCTCAGAATCTTCACCAAAGGCACAGACTTGTTACGAAGTCGTTTAACTTCTCGTGCAAGGATCTGCACTGTTCTTCCTTGTACGTCAAATTGGGTTGAATCTCTACAGATTCCGGTTCAATCACGTGGGAAGGATCTGATCTGTATTTACATAACATAGATATGTGGAAGACGTTGTGAATTTTACTTAACTCCTCGAAAATAGCTAATCGGTAAGCAACAGGTTCAACTCTTTCGACCACTTCAAACAGACCAATAAAACGAGGACTTAGCTTTCCTTTCTTTCTGAAACGAAGGATCTTCTTCCACAGAGATACTTTGAAGAAGGATCTTTCACCAACCTTGTTCTGAATATCCTTACTTCTCAGGTCAGCATAAGACTTATGACGGTTGAAGGCAGTTTTGAGTCGATCACGGAAAATGGTTGTCCTTTCTTCGATTTCTCGGTGCAAGTCAGGACCTAACGTCTTACCTTCACCAAGTTCGGTCCAACAGAGAGGAGTTCTACATCTCCTTCCATGGAGGTCTTCGTACGGGGCCATTTGGATTGAAGCCTGGTAGATGTTATTGTAAGCAAACTCGACTAAGGGTAGGGATTTCTCCCATGTGTTCCCAAAGTCAATAACACAAGCTTAGAGCATATCTTCTCAGATATACAAGGGAGAGTAAGAGTTGGTACAAATCATGTACTTATACGATTCAAAGAAAGATTTAGAGTTACCTGGATAACTCTTTCAGATTGACTGTCGATTTGTGGATGGAAGGCAGTGTTAAGATGCACTTTAGTTCCCAAAGCTTCATGTAAAGTCCTCCAAAACTGAGATGCAAATCTTGGATCACGATCGAAGATGATAGATACCAGAATTCCATGTAATCGAATGACTTCACAAATGTATAATTCTGCAAGCTTAGGTAAGCTGAAATCCATTATTGCAGGAAGGAAATGAGCTGACTTGGTGAATCGGTTCATAATAACCCAGATATCATCATTCTCTTTCGGAGTCATGGGTAGGTCACTTACGAAATCCATTGTGATATGTTCCCATTTCCATTATGGCAATTCAGTTGGCTGCAGAAGGCCGATAGGCACCTTATGCTCAGCTTTGACTTGTTGGCAAGTCAAACACCTTGCCACGAAGTCTGTGATCTCATTCTTTATACCAGACCACCAATAGATCTCTTTAAGATCTTTATACATCTTAATAGCTCCAAGATGTACAGAGAAGGGACTGGAATGAGCTTCACTTAAGATTTGATTCTGAAGGTCTTCATTGTTAGGAACACAAATACGGATATGGAAACACAATAGGCCTTCAAAATTCATAGCAAAATTGGGATCCATATTATCTTTGATCTTGGAAATGATAAGTCGCAACTCCTCGTCAATTTCTTGGACTGCTTTAATTTGAGATATAATGGTAGAATGAAATCTTAACTCGGCTAGCAATTTACCATGCTACTAGAGCTAAAAATGAGCATTCAAGCATTTCATGAAAGAAATGGGTTTCCGACTAAGAGCGTCATAATCTTTCAACAATCCCATCCATCGACGCTGGCAAAGATTTAACTCTTTCTAAGTTAGGAGCTACTTCAGACTTTTGTGATCAGTGCATATGTAACACTTCTCACCATAAAGATAATGCTGGCAAATCTTCAGAGCAATCACAACTACGGCGAGTTTTAGATCATGAGTTGGATAATTTAGCTCACGAGGCTTGACTTGCCGTGAGGCATAAGCTATGACTATGCCTTCTTGCATTCGAACACAGCCTAATCCCAAGTGGGATGCATCATTGTATATAGTGAATATTTGCCCGACTCGGGTTGTACCAAGACAGGGGCATGAGTAAGGATCTACTTGAGCTGATCGAAGCTCCTTTCCTGGTCCTTGGTCCACACGAAAGGAGTGCCTTTGCGGAGAAGCTTTGTCAAGGGTGCAACAATCAAAGAGAATCACTTAACATATCTACGGTAGTAGCCTACAAGGCCCAGAAAACTATGAACTTCTCCCACATTCTTGCGAAATCCAATCAAGAATTGCTTGGATCTTCTTTGGGTCCACTTGAATTTCTGCAGAAGAGATTACATGGACAAGGAAATACACTTTGGGTAGCCAAAATTCACATTTACTGAACTTAGCATAGAGCTGCTTCTCTTTGAGGGTATGAAGCATGATCCGAAGATGTTCTTCATGAGAAGTAGAGTCTTTAGAATAGATCAGGATGTCGTCTATAAAGACAACCACAAACTTATCAAGATAGGGCTGGAATACACGGTTCATCAAATCCATGAAGGCTGTAGGTGCATTCGTAAGCCTAAACGGCATTACTAGGAATTCATAGTGGCAATATCTAGTTCGGAAGGCAGTCTTTGCACATCAGACTCCTTCTTGAGCATTTGATAGTACCCGAATCGAAGCTCGATCTTGGAAAAGACCAAAGCATCTTTCAACTGATCAAAGAGGTGATCAATCCTTAGAAGTGGATACTTGTTCTTGATTGAGACTTTATTCAACTGGCGATAGTCAACGCACAGACGCATCGTTCCGGCTTTCTTCTTGATAAACAAAACTGGTGCTCCCTAGGGTTAGGAACTCGGTCGGATAAATCCCTTACCTAGGAGATCTTGGATTTGGGCATTTAGCTCCCTTAACTCCACCAGAGCCATCTTATATGGAGTAATAGAGACTGGAGTAATCCCAGGTTGCACTTCTATCCTGGATTCCACTTTTCGGGTGGGAGGGAGTCACAGAAGTTCGTCGGGAAACACATAGAGAAATTCCGTCACAACTGTTACATCTTCGAGCTTCAAATCCTTCTTATTTTCTATGGCGTATATGAGGCTCTTTTTTTACTCGGGTTTGGACTTCATCAAGGTTATATTCTCCTTACCGAGCCCATAAAGGTATAGTTTCTTCTTTGAGCAATCTACTCAAGCTTGGTGTTTAGCTAGCCAATCGAGGCCAAGGATAAGGTCAAACTCGTGGAAGGGCAAAGCCATCAAATAGACCGAAAATGGAATCCCTTGGATCCTCAGAGGAAATGATTTATAAATCCGTCAGATGATCACACTATCTCCTAATGGACTAGAGACAATAATATCGGAGGTGAACGGTTCCAATTCTAAGGCATAATTCTCGATGAAAGGTTCACTAATGAAAGAGTGTGTAGAGCTTGGATCTATCAATGCATAAACATAATCAAAGCATAGATCCATCGTACTTGCAATCACATCAAGATCGTCCTCCTGCTGGTGACCTCGAACGTGATACATCTAAGCTGAAGTTTGAGGGCAGAGCCAACTAGAGGAGTATTGTTGTTGCGGGGTCTACCTGCGGATCCAGATTGCACTGGTTTTTCTCCTCTACCTTTATTAGGATTGTTCTGAGAAGATACTAATATAGGAGCATGCGGGTTCTATGGGCACTGTCGATTAAAGTGGCTAAACTCTCCATAAAGATAGCAGGAACCGGACTGCCTACGGCACTGCCCTTGGTGACTCTTCTGGCAGAAGTTGCATAAAGGGATCTGAGAACCCTTTGTAGAACCACCCGTGCTATCCACTAATGGAGTACGGGTAACAAATGTTCTTGCAAACCAGAACTGTGGTACGTAACTAGATTAGGGTAGCTACTGGTAAGTAACAGATTTCTTGTCTCACTGTCTCCCCTTCTTTTGGGACGTAAGTGGCTTGGAGTCATCACGAAATCTCTTGTTAGGTCAGGCATGGTTCCCCTTCATTCTCTCAAAAGCTTTTTGTGAGGCTTTAGTTGCGATGGCCCAGTAGACAAGGGTCTGAAAGTCCTCAATCTCCAGTGAAACAAAGAAAGGACGTAGTTCGTCAAAAAGACCATCTATGAACATTCGACACTTCTCTTTCTCTGTACGGATAATTTCAGTACCGTATCTTGCATGCTTGTAGAAATCGTGGATGGATTGCTCCACTGGTCTTCCTCCTAGTCTTAGATGGAGGAACTTCTTGCGCCTTTCTGCAATGTAATGCTCACTGAAATATTTCTTGCGAAACTCCTAAAGAAAAAAGTCCCACGTGACACGATGTTCAGGAACAGTAAGGATCACCGTATCCCACCAACTTTAGGCCTCTTCAGCTATCAAGGCCAGGGCACACTCAAGCTTATGCTCCTCAGGACATTTTATTTGATTATTCAGCACTTTCAGAGTGTTCTCCAGCCAGTAATTTGTGATCTCGGGATTGCCTAGTTCTTAGCCGGTGAACGTGTAAACAAGATACTACTTGAGCTTATCAACAGGGGCTCTCGAAGCAGGCAAAGAAGATTCAGCAGGCGAATGATATGGTTCTTGTCAGAGAGACAACACTACTTGCTTGATCATGTCCGCCATGGACATCAGGTACTCCTGCTGAGCGGGATGCATAGGCAGAGGATGAGGTGGGTCATTCTGCCCCACACGCTCGGGCTAAATTTCAGGTCTCAGATTATCCCCCTGAGTAGAGGAGGAGCCAGGATTAGGTTCATTCACTACCTTTTGATCAGTAGGACCAGACATTTTGGATCTAATTTCACAAAGGATTAAATCGTGTAAGTTGCAAGTCATAGATAACATATTCAAATAACCCCTAAGTGACATATGCTGACACAGACTCATAACGGATGCTTGTTTAGTCCTAGAATCAACTAAACCTAGGCTCTGATACCACAACTATAACACCCCCTTCACGGTCCGATATAGAACCTGGTCGAAAAGTGTTATCAAAAAGCCGAACTAGAAATCAGAATCAGAATTGAGATTAATTTAGAACTTTTCAAACTAAAGGACCAAAATAATGTTACACCTTAACAACCCTAATCCAGATTCTTGATTAACAACTTGTAATTAGTCTCATAAATTATTAATCTGTGACGTTTTGTTGTTATCGGATATCTTTAACCTATCCATTTGAGCCATATAATTATTAGTGACCAATTTGTAATCTTTTAAAATATTCCCCAAGAATTTTAATATAATTAACTAACACCGTACCGATACACCTTAGGCCGTATCGATACGCTATGTTAAATTTCACAATTTCCAGGTTTAAGGTCAACGACCCCGTATCGATACGTCTATGCCCGTATCGATACACTTTAACTTGGGTTGACACGTTTTGATACACCTGAGGTCATACCAATGCAATTATTTTTCCAAACCTTACTATCGTGGTCCGTATTGGTACACTTCCTAGTGTATCGATACTCCCTACTTCATCAATGACCAAATATGCAAGGTCGTATCGATACAGCTAGCCTCGTATCGATACGCCTGGCCTGTAATAACAAATCTTATCTGTTTTTTTATCTAATTTAACCCTTCAATTGTTGTCCAATCATTACCAAATTTTACCCAAAAGTCTAAAACCCATTATTCTACTGTTATGCCAAATTTTATAGCATTTCGAATCCATTTACCTAGTTTTCACTTTAGGCTCATTTTAGGCTCATTTTAACAACTTAACCATTTCCAAAACTTACCATCTTATGCATATAACTCTAGATCATTATAGGTCTACTCCACAACCATCAAAATACTCATACAAAACATGTTTAAAGCATATGCCACACTTCTAGGAGTTCAAGATAGAGAGTAAGCATACATATAGCTATAAAGAGTGGCTTGCAACCGCAAGCAACACGATCGTAGCTCAGAATCGCTTAAGGTCCTGAAAATGCATGAGACACACATGTTAGGCTTACATAGCCTAGTGAGGTAGATATAACAAATACAATGAATAATCAATGTTATGAATGACATAATGATCAAGAGATTAACATAGGCATAGTTCAATATACACAATCTGATGATTATTTCATATATTCATATACTTTCACATACTTCATATCACAATTCATAGATGCATAATACTTTATCATTAGGTACCATTGGATACATGGATTCCCCTTTACACCAACATATAAAAAATAGGCCATAGCCTTGAGCCGTAGCTCCAGAAACATATCCCTTACACAATCCATCCTTATTTCCCCCACATACAAACCGTAGCCTCGGACCGTAGTCCACTCTTTTTGTTTTGGCATGATTCAAGGGCATGTTTGAAATTGTCATCTATTATCCTCTGATTTTTCATGCATTTCTGTCATTGTTAAATTTCTCAGGGAGATGGCTCTGACTTTATGTTTCTTTTGTTGTATATGCTTGGCTGTTCAAGAGGGGGAGGGGACCAGAGGAGCTATCGAGGGCCGACGTGGGAGCGAAAGAGACGCGTGTAGGTGCATGAATGCGCGTTGGGAGAAGAACGGTCAGGGCATGATTTTCGCACGCACACGTGAGTGAAGATGGATGGTCAGGTGTGATCTGCACGTGCCTAGGAGACGATTCGAGCCGTCTGATCAGCCCTTGATCTAATGGCTGTTGAAGTGCAGCACCAGGAGACAAGGGCAACATTAGGGCTTCCTCCCTTGGCATGATCTGGGCCGCCCTATCATATTCCCAGATTTGACGGTCTGGGATTGGCTGCACATGGACAAAGGGGAGAGTTAAGGTTTTAGGTTTTAATCAAGTTGGTCCCAACACGGGCCAGATGTAATATTAATAATTTTTTTGGGGCCTTTTAAATGTAATGGAATGTTATATTATAATATTGGGTTGTTTATTTATATTTAATCTAATTGGGCTTTAAATGCTTTACTTAATCTTTTTTTTGGGTTTTTTTGGTTTGGTTCAGTGATAACAATAATACTAATAATAATAACTATAATCGTAATAACAATAATACTAATAACATATAGTAATAATAATAAATTGTCAATGATAGTAATTGAAACCGCATAAAGGAAATAATATAGTATAATATCTAGGGATTTTTCGATAACAAATAGCAAAAACATGATAGAAAATTGGGTATTAGAAGTTGACACATAGATATATTAACAAGTAACAATAGTAGTATTTTTATTTCTTTTAAATTTTATTCATAGTCACATATATATAAATAGTATAAGATAGTTAAAATTAAACAAAGCCTCTTTTATTGTAAAAACGTAAAAACGGGTTAACACCCCGGATAAAATTAGTGATTACATAAGCAAGTATATCAGAGCTTATACATTTATTCAAAAGATTAAATCTACTATAAGTGAAGTATGTGTTTTGTTACTTGCATTCATCACTTAATAGTCTTAGAGAATCTTAAGGGTTGCTTTTCTTTTTCTGCCTCGGCATATGTTTTCCTTTTCAGCACATTCTTACTTTCTGTTCTTTTTAAGTTTGAAACTGTATCCACGGGTCTTCAGCTCATCACACTAACCCTTCAGTACTCGAAGATAGAGTGGAGCAAACAGCCCATCCTCGAGTCCTACAAGTAGTGTCATCCCGTGAAGACTTTCATTCACTCTATTGCCATTACTATCATTCCTACCATAGAAAGTTAAATGGAGAAAACACAACTCACCTAGTGTACTAAGATAGCAAGATGCAAAGAAGAGTGTCCCTCAACAGTTTTGTTTAAATTATCAAGTTTTTGATTTTCAGGGAGTTTTAAGCCTTTATTTTGCTACATTGATCTTTTAAGTTATTTTCTGTTTCTTTTGATTCATGCTTAATAATAAAAAAATTGACCTAGATCATCCCTAAGATTTATTAAGTGTCAAAATGCATGCAACTTGTGGTTTTAAGGGCAACATCAAATTTATCATTAACTTCAAAAACTAGAAAGCTCTTATCACCTTGCAAAGGATCAACATAGAGTCATCCTAGGAAGTCATGATCAAGGCAACAACAATTCTCAAATCAAAGGAATCATGGCAAAGGGAACCTATTGGACAAATTAGGCTAAATATGGTTCTAAAAAATTAAATTTTAAAATTTTATTCTAAATTTAACCTAATCTATATGCGTATGTACTCCCCAAACTTGAGAGGAGCATTGTCCCTGATAAGTGTTCAAAAGTACTATTTTTCTTACCCTTTTTACTCATATTATTGTTAGACTTAGGCTCATATTAGTTGCATAATTAGCCATTCATGTATTAATCCATGTTTCCTTCCATCGTTGAGCTTGATTACATAACTTGGTAGTTTTTGTGGAAAAGATGCTGCTTTGGTGTGCTTTGTGTGTGTATGTGCAGGATCACTTGCCAAAGCAATGCCGAGCTAGTTGCCAGGGCAATGCATGAAGGAGACGCCGAGCCAGTTGCCATGGCAATTGTCGACAAAGAGAAAATGCAATAGGGATGTCGAAATTAATGACTTTACAAGCCCAAGATGACATGGAGCAAGGCCCAAGCCCAAAGGAATTTGATTGCCATGCAGAGATTAAAGAAGAATTAAATTCCAAGAAGATAGGAGAAGCTCTAATAGGAATAAAATTATAATAAAGAATTATATTCTTTAAATATAATTTAATTCCAACTCAAACTCCTCCTCAAAGAAGGACTTTGGCCTAGCCCTATAAATAGCAAGGAGATTTCGACAACTTGGAGAGGAGAGCATTAGGGCAAATTTCGACAAGTCCAAGAGAGAGCATTAGGGGAAATTTCGACAAGCATCTAGGGCAAGGGATTTTCGACAAGCTTCATCTTTTCTTCCTTGTTCGATTGGGTTCATGCTAGGGATTATTTGTCTTGTGTTTCTTCGGAACCTAGCCATGAACTAAATCTACTTGGCTATGGTTTTTGTGTTTTGTGGTTGTGAGAAACTATTGGTTTTTGATTAGGTAATAAGAGTTTGCACTTTTCTATTTCAAGGTTTATTCATTCTTGGTTCTTATTCTTGTTTGCGAGTGAATTGGGAGAGGATCTCGTGATTTCATCTATTTATCTAATATCGGGAGAGTTAGATTCAAGAAACGAATGAATATGATCTTTATTCAATCTAATGATGGTGAAGATTAATCCTGCTTAGGAATAAGTTAAGGATTTCAACGGCTAAGAGGAGCGCAAGATTGGTTGTTGTTCACCCTTGATTCACGCTGGGATGTATTATCAAGGCATGCACAAGTAGCTAGAGTTTCGACTTAGGGATAAGAAGAAACCATTGAAGAACGCTTTGCCGAACCTTGAAGATTGCTGCCCAGATGCCCAAGTAGTTACCCAACTAGTTGCCCAGGCAACCATCGATTAGTTGCCAAGGCAACCCCGTTGTGCAAGTTGCCACGGCAACTGAGTTGCCCGTGCACTCTTTTACCAAAACGATCCAATCGGCTATCACACCTCAACTCACGATAACCTGGCCTATCTCTCTCTCATTTGAATTCATCTTTTCTTTTACTTTATTGCTTTCTAGATTAGTCATTAGTTAAACTCCTATAATCCTTTACTTGTGTTTTTACTTTTTACAGTGCAAGAGATTAGATCCTTGAAGTGGCACCAATCCCTGTGGAGACGATATCTTTTATACTATAACTTGTGACGTGTATACTTGCACATTTGCGTAGCACTTATTACGCGCAACAAGTTTTTGGCGCCGTTGCCGGGGATTGGCAATAGCGACTTTGTTTTTATTTTCTTGCACTTTCTTTTTATTTTTCTTGTTTAAAATTCAAAGGGCTAACAAACTTTGGTTTTGCATTGGTATATGACGTATGAGACCGACTTCACCAGAATATCCCTTTGATCCAGAAATCGAACGAACCTTACAAAGACTTAGACGAAGGATAAGAGAAGCAATGGCAAATCAAGTCGGCAATATGAATCAAGATGTTCGAGCAGGAGGAGGAGTGATTCTTGCACGAAACAGAACTATTCGAGACTATCTTGAAGAAGATCTTGATGGACTTAACCCAGGAGTTGTCGCACCTGAAATTGAAGCCGACCACTTTGAGTTGAAACCGGTAATGTTGAATATGATGAACACAATAGGTCAATTTGGCGGCTCAGCAACTGAAGATGCACGGCAACATCTGAAATCTTTCCTCGAGATTTGCAACTCGTTCTAGATACACGGAGTCACCCCTGGTGTCTTACGATTAAGATTATTCCCCTATTCACTGAGGGATAGGGCGAAAGCATGGTTGAATAGCATTCATGCCAGATCCATAGCATCTTGGACTGATCTTTGTCGCGATTTCCTTGCTAGATTTAATCCTACAAATCTGACTGATAAGCTTCGTAACGACATTACTTCTTTTCTGCAGGCAGATGATGAATCCATGTACGAGGCTTGGGAGCGATATAGAGAACTTCTACACAAATGCCCCCTACACGAATTCCCGGTGTGGACTCAAGTAACAATGTTTTTACAACGCCGTGAATACACCAACAAGGATGATGCTAGATGCCTCAGCAAACGGCATACTCCTAGATAAGTCGCCGGAGGAAGCAATGCAAATTTTAAACAGGCTGGCTAAGAATGACTATCAATTCCCATCTACCAGAAGAGGAGGAGTTAGACGCCAAGCCACAATACATGAACTAGGATCATCAGATTCAATTTCGGCACAATTGGCCACTTTAACCAAGATGGTCCAGAACATGCAAAAACCAAACAACACACATGAAGTCAAGGTAATGGATTCTTTTTGTGAGTTATGTGGTGATAACCATAATTCTTCTGAATGTATGCCGAATCCGGAATCCAGCTTCTATGTGGGGAATTACAATCGGAGCAATAACGTGATGTCCAATACATACAATCCAGCTTGGAAGAAGCACCCGAATTTTTCATGGAGTAATCCCAACAATGCTCTAAACCAGAACAATCAGAATGCACAAGCATCGGGATTCTAGCAGAATATGCCACGTCAACAGATGCCGCAGCAACAACCGACAACATCTAGTTCTTTGGAAAATTCTCTAAATGCTTTTTATGATGAAATCTGAATCTTATATGGCTGAGAATAGTAATTTCATAAAAAGAACTGATGCTTTTATTAACAGGACCAAGATGAGATTGCAAAACCAAGAGGCGGCAATCAAATCATTGGAAAATCAAGTCGGACAGTTTGCTCAAAATCTGAATACTAGACCGCAAGGAGGTTTACCTAGTGATACTGAAGTCGCAAGAGGAACTGGCCATGAGCAATGTAAGGCGATCACCACTAGAAGTGGCCAACAACTTAGAGAGGCTCAAACCCGCTCATCAAACAAAACTCCACAAAAAGATCAAGATGAACCTAGCGGCAAAGCCTCAGATGCTGAACCAAGAATTACCGCGGCAACCGGCAAAAAGCATGCCTCGGCAACCGACGATGCCTCGGCAACTTGCGATAAGCACGCCTTGGCAACCCTAGTTGATAACGCCTCGGCAACTCCAGATGTCCCGGTAATGCCGTCAATCAGGTTTCAAACCAATGAAAGGATCGAAGATATCCGACTTCCACCACCATTCCCACAAAGGTTGAAGCGACAAAAGCAAGAATACCAATTCAAGAAGTTTCTTGATATCCTAAAGAAAGTCCACATCAACTTGCCATTGGTGGAAGCAATTGAACAAATGCCAAACTATGCCAAGTTCCTTAAAGACATTGTGTCCAAAAGAACAAGGCTAGGAGAGTTTGAAACAGTTGCCGCAACAGAGGGATGCATGGCAATGTTGCACAATCGTATGCCACCCAAGTTGAAGGATCCCGGAAGTTTCACAATACCATGTTCTATTGGAAATCACTATGTCGGGAAAGCACTATGCGACCTAGGGGCTAGCATAAACTTGATGCCTAAATCGGTTTTCCAGAAACTAGGAATCGGGAAGGCAAGACCTACAACAGTTATGCTGCAGCTAGCCGACAGATCCTATGTGCATCCAGAGGGAAAAATCGAGGACATACTGGTAAAAGTTGATAAATTTATTTTTCCCGCTGACTTTATTGTTTTGGATTGTGAAGCAGATGAGCATGCACCTATCATTCTCGGGAGACCATTCCTAGCGATAGGGAGAACCTTGATCGACGTTGAAAAGGGAGAACTCACAATGAGGGTGAATGACCAGCAGGTCAAACTAAATGTGTTCCAAACACTAAGGCATGCCGATGATCCAGAAGAATGCCAACTACTTCATGCCACGGTAGAGTTTAACTTCGATGAGGAATTTAGTTTTCTCGGCAACTACATTGCCGATCAAGAGGAACCTGAGGAGTATGAAGAACCGGTCGATGAGGAACAACAAGAAGAGGAAAATTGGCTAGTCAACCGACCAGGTACATACTTTGAACCACTGGATTACTCAGGTAAGGAAGGTAAACTCGAAAAACCCTCTATCAAACAACCACCGATTCTTGAGTTGAAACAATTGCCAGAGCAACTAAAATATGTATACTTAGGGACCGATAATACATTGCCTGTAATTATTTCTTCTAAGTTACAGCCTGAGTAGGAAAAGAAGCTGATCAAGATGTTGAAGCTACACAAAAAGGCAATAGGGTGGACAATTGCCGACTTAAAGGGAATTAGCCCGGCGGTGTGCATGCACAAGATCTTATTGGAAGATGATCACAAACCTTCAATTGAGGCCTAGAGGAGACTGAATCATGCCATGAAAGGGGTTGTAATGAAAGAAATCATCAAGTGGCTTGACGCCAGCATTATATACCCTATCTCCGATAGTACGTGGGTAAGTCCAGTACAATGTGTACCGAAAAAGGGAGGTATAACAGTGGTAAGCAATGAAAATAATGAACTTATACCAACCAGATCAGACCGGTTGGAGGGTTTGTATGGACTATCGAAAGCTAAACAAAGCCACTAGGAAAGATCACTTCCCATTACCCTTTATTGATCAAATGCTTGACCGTCTTGCGGTAAACCCTTTTATTGTTTTCTTGATGGTTATTCAGGTTACAATCAGATTGCCATAGCACCGTAAGATCAAGAAAAGACAACCTTCACATGCCCATACGGTACTTATGCCTTCCGAAGGATGCCATTCGGATTGTGTAACGCCCGCAACCTTCCAAAGATGCATGATGACACTCTTTTCGGACATGGTCGAAGACTTCCTTGAGATCTTCATGGATGATTTTTCGTTTTTGGTAATGACTTGACGGTTGTCTCGGCAATTTAGAGAGGGTGTTAGCAAGATGCGAAAGAAACGGATTTAGTCCTCAATTGGGAGAAATGCCATTTTATGGTAGATGAAGGAATAGTGCTCGGCCACAAGATTTCATCCAAGGAAATGAAGTAGACAAAGCCAAGGTGGACGTGATCGAGAGATTACCCCACCAAGTTCGGTTAAAGGAATTGAAGTTTTCTCGGACATGCGAGTTTTTTACAGAGAATCATTCATAATTTTTCTAAAATCACTAAACCCTTGTGTAATCTGCTTGAACAGGATAAAGTCTTCGATTTTGATGATTCTTGCACTCAAGCATTCGAAAACCTAAAGAAAAAGCTTGCCTCGGTACCCATTGTCGTTCCACCCATTGGGCTACCCTTTGAGCTCATGTGCGATGCAAGTGATTTCGCGGTAGGAGCAGTCCTAGGCCAACGCACAGGTAAGACCTTCCATGTGATATACTACGCTAGTAAAACTCTTAATGGTGCTCAAGTGAATTACACAACAACGGAGAAAGAGTTACTAGCTGTAGTTTTCGCATTTGACAAGTTTCGATCCTATTTAATTGGTACAAAGGCAATTGTTCATACGGACCATTCGACAATCAAATACTTATTTGCTAAAAAGGATGCTAAACCTCGTTTGATTCGTTGGATATTACATTTACAAGAATTTGATATTGAAATTAAGGACAGGAAAGGAACAGAAAATCAAGTGGTTGATCACTTATCACGTTTGGAACACAATAGGAAGGAGGACGCGGATCTAGAGATATGCGATGCATTCCCGGATGAACAAATTTTAGTTGCCTCGGCAACCCTCGATGCCATAGCAGCCTTTGACACACATGCCTCGGCAATTTTGGGAGCAGTCGCCACGGCAGCACATGCCTCAGCAATACCCTGGTACGCGGATTTAGTTAACTTCCTTGTTTGTGGTATTTTTCCTTATGGCATTACTCACCAAGGGAAGAAGCGGTTCCGCCATGATGCTAAGCATTACTTTTGGGACGAGCCTCTTTTGTTTAAACAATGTGCAGATCAGGTTATACGCCGATGTGTCCCTGAAGAAGAGCAACAGAATGTACTCCGGCAATGCCATTCTTCACCCTATGGAGGACATTTTGGAGGAACTCGTACCGCGGCCAAAGTCTTGCAATCGGGTTTGTATTGGCCAACATTGTACAAAGATGCCCAAGACTTTTACAAGCAATGTGATCGTTGCCAGAGGACGGGCAATATCTCTATACGACATGAGATGCCGCTCCAGAACATCATCGAGGTGGAACTGTTCGATGTGTGGGGGATCGATTTTATGGGACCTTTCCCATCTTCATTCGGCAACCTCTACATCTTACTTGCCCTCGACTACGTGTCTAAATGGGTTGAGGCAGCTGCAGTTCCCAACAACGATTCCAAGACCGTGCAAAGATTCTTCCAGAAAAACATATTTACACAGTTTGGGATGCCGAGAGCAATTATCAGCGACGAAGGCAAGCATTTTGACAACAGACTAATTGCCAAGATGTTGCAATGCTTCGACATATCACACAAGATCGCCACGGCATATCACCCACAAACCAACGGGCAAGCAGAAATTTCCAACCGAGAATTGAAGGGTATACTCGAGAAAGTTGTAAATCCCTCAAGGAAGGATTGGTCATTAAGACTAGATGACGCACTTTGGGCATATCGCACTGCATTCAAAACACCCTTAGGTATGTCCCCCTTCTGACTTGTCTATGGTAAAACATGTCATCTACCGGTGGAAATCGAGCACAAGGCGTACTGGGCAATCAAGACCGTGAATATGGATTGGGAAAGTACCGGACAAAAGCGCTTGATGGATCTCAATGAGATAGAAGAATTCCGTGCACTCGCCTATAACAATGCACGAATCTACAAGGAGAAAACAAAGCGATGGCACGATAAGAAACTATTGCCACGGCAATTCACGCCAGGGCAACTAGTTCTCCTATTCAATTCTCGGCTAAAACTTTTCTCGGGAAAGCTGAAATCAAGATGGTCGGGACCATTTGAAGTCGTCAAACCATTCTCCCATGGCGCCGTGATAATCAAGTCCATCTCTGACAACCATGAATTCAAAGTTAATGGACAAAGATTGAAGCACTACAATGGTGCCCATGTGGAACGTAACAAGGAAGTGGTCAATTTAGGAGATGCATGAGCATGCTCTCCCTTTTTATATTTTTATTTTTATTTTTATTTATTTTTATTTTTATTTTTTCGACTATTTAATTATTTTATTTTTTTCTGATTTTTTTATTTTATTATTTTTTCCGATTATTAGTAGTTTTAGGATAGATTTTTTTTAATTCAAGTTTAAGAATCCTATTACACATCTTTATTTATTTTCACTATTAGTTTATATTTAATTTTAATCCTTATTTGATTTGTCTTTGAATTGTAGGAAAAGAAGTTCAAGATAAAGAAGGAATCCTAAACCAAGTAGGAAAACATCTTCAACAAGGAAACTAAGGGGCTGAATCTAAAGCATATATAAAGCCTCCAATTCATCCTAACCAAAACCCCTTTGTCGAAAACTCCTACCAAACCCTAAACCCTTTTTCATTTCCCCCAATCCCACCCACCTATCTTTTCTATAAAACCCATCACCCTTAACCTATTCCTACTTTCTATCTTGCAACTTTTTAGTTTCTTTTCTTTTCTTTTCCTTGTTTTTACTCACAACCAAGATCATTCATGGCATCCAAGATCAAACTTTTAGTTCATCCAAAGAACCAAGATACAAGAAGTTTGCTACACCGGTAGTTCAAGAAAGATTTCAATCCAAGTTTGAAAGCCGGAAGATTCATGAAGAACAAGGCTTTGAATACTCCAACTCTCATCAAGATTTCGGCCTTGAACCATTCATCTTCAAGAGGATTGCACATCAAAAGTGGCAAATCTTTTGCCATCAACCGGAACCGGGTAACATCTCATGGGTAAGAGAATTCTATGCTCACTCGCCTAACCCGGATAATCCTTATGTTTTTGTTCGTGACAAGGCCATACTTATAAGTCCCAAAAGCATCAACACATTTTATGGACTTTACATTGAGAAGGACGAGCATCAAGCCTTCGTTGACCAAATCAATCCCAAGCAACTCGACAAGGTGCTTCAAGAACTCACTCAACCAGGAACTCATTGGAACGACGGTAAATACAAGAGCACGGTAAATCGCCTTCGGCTTAAACCCAAGGCAAAACTATGGAATAAGTTTGTTAAAACTTCTTTAATGCCCTCCACACACAATACTACCGTTGATATACCACGTCTTTTGCTCATACATTCTATTTTTCATAACCGCATCATTAACATTGGAAAAATTATTTGTGATGAGATTTTTGTATGCGGTTCAAAAGATAAGGGTTCTTTTTTCTTCCCTTGCTTAATTTGTAATCTTTGCAAGGAGATGCATGTCCCGAGTGAGTCCACCGATGAAAAGGCCCTACCCAAGTCTGGTTGGAATCAAGCACCAATCCGAAAGCTAATGGGAGAGGCACCGGGAGATTCTTCAAGGCTTCCAATTGCCACGGCAACTCCTGCCGCAGCGGCAATCCCTAATGCCCAAGCACCTAGCGCCAGGGCAACTCAGCCATTAATCCCGAGACACTTTGAAGCACTTTTGCACCCATTGGCAAGCCGCCTAAGGCAAATTGAAGATCGGCAACTAATGTTCATGCGGTACATGAAGGAGCACAACAATGCCATCACCCAAGTCATCCTAGAAAAGTATCTGGACAATCGCGTGCCGTTCCCAATCTTTCCCGCCGAGATCCTTGCCCCGGCAACCAATGAAGCAGTCGCCACGGCAACCAAGGAAGCTGACGCCACGGCAACCAACCCTGAAGATGCCACGGCAACCAAAGCTAAAGACATCTCGACAACCACTACAAAAGCCAAAGGTAAAGCACCTATGCCCGAATTAACTCCTACGGAATCATTTTCTGATTTTTCAGATTCAGACGAGTCCTCCATTGAACCAATAAAGACCGCACCAATTGAATCCTCCAAGCGAAAAGCCATTGACATTGATGAAGAGGACGATGAGGACAACCCCGTACGAGGATCGATTCCACCACCGGTAACAAGAAAACAACCATCGCGTTCAAGCAAGAGAATCAAGACACCGACTAGAAGGAAACTAATCATCTACGATGACGAACTCTCGGAGTAAGTCCTCGTATGCATTTTTATTTTTATTTTTTCTTTTTTTTCGTTATTTTTATGCATGCATTGAGGACAATGCCTCACTCGAGTTTGGGGGGGATTGTTATTAGTAGTTACCATGTTTAGTTACATTCATCTTAAGTATTACATTTAGGATACATAAATTGCTTGCCATGCCTTTAATTGGACCAAGAATTGCTTAGATTTGATGAATATTCGATGATGACTTTGCCAATGCACTTAATTGATAGAATTTTTATTCTAGGATAACCATGGAAAAACTTAGAATTTTACTATGATGCTAAATTTGATTAAACACTGTTGTGGTTTGATTGATTTAAGGAATTCTAGTGAACTTAGGTTGATAATTAACAAATTGGGGGATTAGAATAAAAATTGGATGAATGCTAGAGGTGCCCGAAATTGGCTCTAGCATGTGCTAAAAAAAATTGATCACTAGAGGTGCCCGAAACTGGCTCTAGGATGTGTTAAAAAAAATTTTAACTAGAGGTGCCCGAAACCGGCTCTAGTCGATTAAATTAACTTAATAAAACTAAAAGCAAAACACTAGAGGTGCCCAACACTGGCTCTAGTTCAAACATGTTAAAAAGAACCCAATGAAGTAATTTGAAAACCTCTTGTTTGCATAGAATCCGAAAAATCAACTTGCACACAACTCCGAACACACTCACAAGCATTATAGTTTGATTCCGAGTAACTCCTAAGTTTTTCGAAAAATAAAAAGCCAATCATACTTTGTGCCCCGGTTCAGAGAATTGAAATCAAGTTCAAAGCTAAGTTTGTGAAAATTGAAGTCTTGGCAGGTAATTCTGAGTTTGCATTGCTTGAGGACAAGCAATAGTTCGAGTTTGGGGTGTGATAAGTGTTCAAAAGTACTATTTTTTCTTACCCTTTTTACTCATATTATTGTTAGACTTAGGCTCATATTAGTTGCACCATTCATGAATTAATCCATGTTTCCTTCCATCGTTGAGCTTGATTACATAACTTGGTAGTTTTTGTGGAAAAGATGCTGCTTTGGTGTGCTTTGTGTGTGTATGTGCAGGATCACTTGCCAAAGCAATGCCGAGCTAGTTGCCAGGGCAATCCATGAAGGATATGCCGAGCTAGTTGCCAGGGCAATGCATGAAGGAGACGCCGAGCCAGTTGCCATGGCAATTGTCGACAAATAGAAAATGCAATAGGGATGTCGAAATTAATGACTTTACAAGCCCAAGATGACATGGAGCAAGGCCCAAGCCCAAAGGAATTTGATTGCCATGCAGAGATTAAAGAAGAATTAAATTCCAAGAAGATAGGAGAAGTTCTAATAGGAATAAAATTATAATAAAGAATTATATTCTTTAAAGATATTTTAATTCCAACTCAAACTCCTCCTCAAAGAAGGACTTTAGCCTAGCCCTATAAATAGCAAGGAGATTTCGACAACTTGGAGATGAGAGCATTAGGGCAAATTTCGACAAGTCCAAGAGAGAGCATTAGGGGAAATTTCGACAAGCATCTAGGGCAAGGGATTTTTGACAAGCTTCATCTTTTCTTCCTTGTTCGATTGGGTTCATGCTAGGGATTATTTATCTTGTGTTTCTTTGGAACCTAGCCATGAATTAAATCTACTTGGCTATGGTTATTGTGTTTTGTGGTTGTAAGAAACTATTGGTTTTTGATTAGGTAATAAGAGTTTGCACTTTTCTATTTCAAGGTTTATTCATTCATGGTTCTTATTCTTGTTTGCAAGTGAATTGGGAGAGGATCTCGTGATTTCATCTATTTATCTAATATCGGGGGAGTTAGATTCAAGAAACGAATGAATATGATCTTTATTCAATCTAATGATGGTGAAGATTAATCCGGCTTAGGAATAAGTTAAGGATTTCAACGGCTAAGAGGAGCGCAAGATTGGTTGTTGTTCACCCTTGATTCACGCAGGGATGTATTATCAAGGCATGCACAAGTAGCTAGAGTTTCGACTTAGGGAAAAGAAGAAACCATTGAAGAACGCTCTGCCGAACCTTGAAGATTGCTGC
Source organism: Hibiscus mutabilis (assembly GCA_019671005.1). Lineage (NCBI taxonomy): Eukaryota > Viridiplantae > Streptophyta > Magnoliopsida > Malvales > Malvaceae > Hibiscus > Hibiscus mutabilis. Next base: position 52,589,229 of record CM033711.1, read on the forward strand.
CCAGACGCCCAAGTAGTTGCCAAACTAGTTGCCCAGGCAACCATCGATTAGTTGCCAAGGCAACCCCGTTGTGCAAGTTGCCACGGCAACTGAGTTGCCCGTGCACTCTTTTACCAAAACGATCCAATCGGCTATCACACCTCAACTCACGATAACCTGTCCTATCTCTCTCTCATTTGAATTCATCTTTTCTTTTACTTTATTGCTTTCTAGATTAGTCATTAGTTAAACTCCTATAATCCTTTACTTGTGTTTTTACTTTTTACAGTGCAAGAGATTAGATCCTTGAAGTGGCACCAATCCCTGTGGAGACGATATCTTTTATACTATAACTTGCGACGTGTATACTTGCACATTTGCGTAGCACTTATTACGCACAACAGTCCCCTATGCAAAAAGAAATAAAAAAGAAGAAAAACAAATCAAGGAAAAACAAATTGAACTAAAAATGCAAATGCAATATATGAGAAACTAAAGAAAAGAATGAAAATCTAACTCATGGAGTTACTGGGTGGTGGGTCCTGGATCATGATGCCCTTGCCTTTGTCCTAGGTAGACATTTGTTTCTTGGTAGGGCAGGAAAATGCGCCAGCTCAGTATCTCGTAGTTGCCTCTTCTTGATGGGGTCTTCATGTGCCAGCATACGAGGGTTGCTCTAAGCGTCAAGGAAGAGCTACTATAGAAATACTGGGAGTACCATTGGTTCATTTGGAAAGAGCCTCTAAAACAACAACTGGAGCCTCGTTTCCCTTTGTTCGATAGCAGAGAAGATCAGTTGGAAAGAAGTATGAATTGTTTCTACCACAATTTTAGTAAAAGGCAGAAAGGAGACAAATAGAATAGCAGAAGGTGCAATCCATTGAGTTTGCTTATAGTGCGGCACCTTCAATGATTGTTGCATGGATCAACTGTGCAAGGAATAAATTACAGCCTTCGATAAGGGATTCCAACAGTCGCATCCACACGAGGGAGAAAGTTTCTCAATTTTTAGTGGTAGGAGACGATTATTGATAATGTGAACCCAAAATTGGGAATTCGGCTTCAGCTGCCTCCATTCTACTTTTCTATCATGGCCCTCTCCACTCTAGTTTGTCCTAGGAATACATAATTCCCATAGGATTTTAGCGTAAGGTTCCCTATCATGGCCGATGGTGTGGTTCTCATCATGATGTTCAGAAAATTGGTAGTGTTGGGTTATAGCCTCGTCAATTGTTCTCCGGCATGACCCACATGAGTGTAGAATTCTTGCACCCTTGATACATTGATGTATCTAGGTTGTTGGATTAATGTATTCCACTGCTTCTTGTTAAGCACATAAAGTGTATGGGTGTTAAAGCTTTCTTTATATGTGGCACTGAATTCCAACCCTTCTTCTTCTAGGATTCCATGTCCGCATATTATCTCATATCGTTGTTGGAGAGTCTGGGAGGGAGTTAGATTGGTGTCTCTGCATAGCGTAGGAGTTTTCTCTGGAAAGATGGTTAGAGTTTCAGGTTGAACTTCGTCGAATATAGAGTTTGAAGTAGCAGAACCGTATTCCATTAGAAAATAGTGAAAGTTTCGTGAGGATTCTATGTATAAGAAAATGCTGCGTCTTTTCTGATACGTATGGAGAATCTAAAATTTGGCAATTATGTACGTATCCAAGGGGTCATGAGCGTAATGAATAGAGTGGTGATTAGGGTGTCACTTGATAAACATGTTTGAGGGTGGTTTTAGTAATTTGTCAGAGAGACGCCAAAATCTCGTCGTATCTTCACATGTCTCATAGACTAGTTTCTACTTTTAATAGCCTCTATCACCGGTCTTTACCCAAAGTCAAAAAGTCCCTTTCTTGTAACTTCTTTCTGTCTTAACAACTGACGTAATATTGTTGTAGAACTAAAAATGGAAAGAAATCATAAAATTGAAATAAAAATGCAGAAAGTAAATATATAAATATATATATATATATATGTAGGAACGAGAGTGATAATGAACGGATGAGTTAATCATCTAGTGGTTTCACAGTAGACTTATCACGAACGATTGGTGATTCATTATACATGTGCAACATTTGAAATGCCATGCTTATGAAACTGAGATGTTGATTATGAATTTAGGCTAGAGATAACACCGAATAATGAGATTCTTTAACAACATCATTCATTTGTCCGATGGCATCTTGTCATGGTGGATTACTAAAGTTAGGGTTCATAATAGACCATTTTTCAATAAGAATGAGAAGTCCAGCCCCACACCATTTGATGACTTCTTGCATAAGCATAGTTTTCATAGCTGGTGTAAGTCTCGATCTGACACAGTTGCTGAAATCAATCGTGATCAGTGCCTTGTATTTTCATACTTGCACATTTGGACTCTTGGATTTAATAAAAGGCTAGTTCATAGAGTGTTCTACTTCTTCATCAATTGTGTGCATAATCTCATCCACTAGACCGTCTTTACTGACCACAAGCTGACAATCCTCATATCCCTCCATGTACTTTGGCGTGTTGAAAACATTAAATGTGATCATGTCATCGTTCATCTCCATGGTAAAGTTACCATTCTCACTGTCGATCACGATCCGTCTAGTGGAAAGGAATGGTCTCCCCAAGATGATGGGTGTATTCTCATCTGCTTCGCAATCAAGGATGATAAAGCCTACTGGAATGACAAACTTATCTACCTTGACAAGCACATCTTCAATTATGCCCTCGGGTTGAATTTGAGATTGATCGACCAACTGGAGGATCACTGATCTTGGCCTTGCTTTCCTCATCCCTAATATTTTGAACACAGATTTCGACATCAAGTTCACACTTGCACCGATATCACATAAGGCACAGCCAGAGTAGTTGTGGCCTATAGAACATAGAATGGTGAAGCTGCCAAGATTCTTTATTTTGGGTGGCAAATCACTAATCACAACCACAAACTCGCCCATAGCGGTGATAGTTTCAACATCGCTCACCTTCCTCTTCTTTGTGATGGTCTATTTCAAAAACTTTGTGTATATAGGCACCTAATTAATGGCCTCTATAAGTGGCACATTTATGCGCAACTGTTTAAGCGTCTCTAGAAATTTCTAGTACTGAACATCCTGTTTCTGAGCTTTCAACCTTGGTGGTTTGGGCTCGTCTTGTGGCTTACTAGAAGGAGGTGTATCCTCAACTTTATCTTCCTTGCCTTTAGTAACAAGGTTACTCACTCTATTAGACACAAAAGTTGGTTCCTTTGGTGCAGGAGCATCGATGGATGGCTTGCTTGGAGTAGGATCTACTTGAGAGCTACCCTTAAACTTGGATTTTGTCCTCAACTACGTGCCACTACAAAAAGTGATGGCATTGCATTGCTCTGCATTAAAGGCCTTAGTGACATTAGTATTACTAGGTAAGTCGCTAGGTGGTCTTGTCTTCAATATCTGGGCAATTTTCCCTACTTGAGTTTCAAGGGACCTTATTGAGGTAGTGTTGTTCGACATGATCGATTGCTGGTTTTGCAACATGACAACCTCCGTTGTAAGAATGTCACTGTGGTTCTTCAAATTGGCTACTTGATCCTACATAATGACATGGGCAATTTCCATAAAATTTTGATATGAATTACCAAAAGAGTTGGAGTTAGAAGTTCACTAGTTCTGCCTTTGAGTCTTTTTTTTGAAATCCAAGAGGGTCATTAGATGTAGCTGGTTGCGCCCCTAAATTTCCTTTGTTGCCTCCCTAACCAAAATTTGGATGTTGTCGTCACTCTGGGTTGTAGGCGTTGGAGTATGGTTGTTGTTGTGGTTTGAGTTCCCTATGTAACATCCAAATTCTTGCTGGGTTGGGCATTTGCTCTACAAATGTTCCCCATCACAGTGCTCACAAGTGTATTGCACCACCTTGGCCTCACGGAAGTTGGAGGTTCCTTGCATGTTCTTGCGCAGATTAGTGACGGTCCAGAGTTAAGATGCTACAGTCTGAGAATCATCTGATTGGAGGGTTCAATAGCTTTAGTTTTAGGCCTCAATCTCCCTTACTGGTAGACGAAATTGGTTATCTTGTCAAGTACTCTAAAAGCATCATCAGATTCTCTGTCAAGCAAATTACCATTATCTGATGAGTCAATCATCATCCTTGTTGAGACATTGATGCCATTATAGAACGTCATGACCTGTAGCCAAATCTATGAATCCAAGAATCGAGCACTTTCGAATCATATCTTTGTATCTATATCATTCTTCATACATGGATTCATCATCATACTGCTAGAACGAGATGATATCACTTCGCCTTTGGTTGTGCACGTTCGGTGGATTAGATCAGTGCAAAAACTTGTTGCACAAGTAATCCTAAGATGTTATAGATCCTGCGAAACAAGTTTTCAGCCATGTTCTGGCTCGATCACGTAGCGAGAAAGGGAATATCTTAAGTTGTAAAACATTAGTAGGTATATATGGTTGCCCAAAACAATCATAGTCCAACAAAGCTTGGATGTGCTCACGAGCATCTTCTCTTGCAGATCCTCCAAATTGTTCGATGTTATTAAGCATCGTGAACATAATGGGCTTTAGCTCAAAATGGGCCGCCCCTAGATCAAGTACCACAATCGATGGGTTAAGATTATTGATGACGGGCTCAATGATATCTCTAATGATTCTTGTGGGCCTGATAGGTGATGGATCCTCCTGTCGATTTTGGCCATTAATTTGAAATCTGTCGCCAACTCCTTGTCCATCGACAGGAATTACGCCGTTTGGATTACGCACGTTTGCAAGGTCTGGGTCGTATGGAAGAATAGGGTCTTTCGTGGACTTTTCTGGTCATGCACAGAAACATATCTGAGAATAAAAACGAAATAATTATATGCAATAAAAATAAAAGTCCTAAGCGCAATTACAATGTAAGTATCAATTGTCAATCCCCAACAACGACGCCAAAAACTTGATGCTTGTCGAATAGTGATGCATTTTAGAGCAAGTATACTCATCGTATTAAGTAATAAAGTGAGAGTAGAGTGTCGAACCCACGGTGATTGATTGATAAATACGAAGTTATCGTACTTTGGGATGTGTTTGCAAGTATGGTGTATGTCGGTTTAAGAGAAACTAGATTTACTAATCTAATGATAGCAATGATAAAGGCAAATAGCTGTATCGACTTAACAATTAATTATGGAGGTTGAGATTATTGCTAAGGATATATGTTTGATTACCTATCTTAGTGCTATAGCAACGGGCAATACCTGTCTATGTAAATCCTAAGGCAACAATTTAGGGTCTATGACTTGAAAAAAAGCTTTTTTCTATAGAATGATTCCCGTTTGAGCCCATTTCATTAAATTCAATAATTGACCAAAAGAAAATTTTATTTTAAGAAATAATAAAATAAATTGCACGAACTTAGCTCAATCAAATACTGATATTGATTTTTTATTTTTATGAAATTATTTGGTCTAAAATAAATTCGTCCATTTAGATTGTATCCATGTGAGATAATAATAAATAAAAGGAAGAGACAAATGTACAAAAAATGATATTAAAAAGAATGATTACGAAAAAATAAAAGGGGCGTAGAATTAGGTATATGGAATCTAATGGCTATAAGACAGCTCTTTTCTATCCTTTGAGGAATAATTCTAGAATCCAATTAAATCTAATTTATGAAAGATTGGTTTACGTTATGTAAGAAACACGTGTATATGGGATATTAGATATTGACTAGTTTTATATGAACTTAAAATAGATCTAATCCAGCCCACTACTGTGGAGTTAGATAGGGATTCCAATAGAAAAATAGAAGTTTTTCTATTTCGTCTTTGACTCTGAATTGAATGAATAAAGAGATAAAATAAAGACAAAAACAAAGAATTTGAAGAATTCAAAGTAAAAAATGTGTTGGAAAAAGGGATTGGCAAAACAAAGTATGCGCGGATTCACAAAAATCCAATGGATAGGAACTAAAAAAGATATCGAAATAGTTTTGACGATTCAATAATCTTCTCACTTCCATTCGGAGATCTTAGCTACTTTGGCAGGTTGAATCTTAGCGAGGAACTTATCATGAATCCATTGATTTCTTCCGCTTACGTTATTACTGCTGGGTTTGCTGTCGGGCTTGCTTCTATTGGACTTGGAGTTGGTCAAGGTACTGCTGCGGATCTACTCGATAGGATTTTCTAATGAACTTCTGACTCTCTCAATGCCTAAAAGTAAATAACTTTGTAATTAAGGTGATACATGTTTGCGTTAACCCTAACTACTCTATTATTTGTTTAAGAACTCCTTTTTAGTCGTTGAAACCCTAAACTTATGTCTAAGCCAAATTAAGATTAAGTTGAAAGCTTAGCTCCACTGCTCATGTTTGTATAACTTTACTCTCTCAAATATTAAGCCATAGATCAATAGTTAACAGGCCTCTTCCAAATAGCTCTTACAATTAACTTCACATTAACCACATGACCATAATAGATGAAGATGAAAACAACTAAAACATTGAAATTAAACAATCAAGACATAAATCTTGGGATGCAAGAATCCCAACAAAAAAGTTTAGCTCATGTTTGAGAATAAAGCAACCATAATTAAAAGTATAGTATGACAATTTATCAAAAAGGAGAAGAAAAAAGCTGAGTGTCCTCAACAAAACTCCCTCTGTGCCGTCCAACTATGCTACGGGCCTCATCTCCGTCAGCCTCTCTCGATGGCTTCATACGGTGAGGAGAATTGTCTAGCTTCGTTCAGTGAGGAGTATTGTCTAGCTTTGCCTTGGTGGTTCTCCGCAAGCTCGGACTAGGACTGTCGTCTGAATTGTGCTCTCTATCGATCGACCTTTTTTAGAGCAGTGTCCAAGTCTTCTTTATATAGGTGGTGAAACTAGGGCTTTAGTGCCCTAAACTGCACAACTTTATTAAAGAAAGCCAATTGTTTCCCGCTTCATTAAATGTTGTGTATCTAGAAGAAAGTCCACGTGGGCCAAGGTAGATTCATCTCCAACTCTTCATGCTTCGTCATCTCCAGCCATGCAATCTGTTCCACTCCTGCTCTAGCTATCCTCCAACATCTACTAGAATCCTGCACATACACCAAAAAAGCACCAACTTCAAGTGAAAAGCACCAATATATATGACAATTTAAGCACAAGCGGTGTAACTCCTTATCTACATGCAAATATGTACACTCTAATCTAAATACAACTTAAATGAGCTTGAAACATGCAAAATACAAGGATTAAGGGCATATAAAATAGAACATTTACGCACTCGTTAATAGGTACCTTATAAATAAGAACAATGAAAGTGCAAGTTAAGGCTTCAGGCAATCCCCGTGGTAAAAAATACTTCGAATAAGATCTCACAATTTCTTTACCACTAAATTCTAGTTCTTTTGATAGAAAAAAAGCATGTATCCCATCAAGCCTCGGGCCTTTGAGCAGGCTCATAATATAGATAGCACTCTTAATTTCATCATCTAAAACACCGCTACAAAAGGCCTCACATGCTTCATGTCGCATGGGGGGAAACAAATCACGAGACTCATGTTTACCTTCAATATCTCCTAACGACGTGAATAGAATTTGAAAGAAAATCACAGTCATATTTTCTACTTCCCTTTGGTCTTCGCACAACACGGCTTGCTCCGATTTCAGTCGCAAGATCGAGTTCAGTCTACACTTCACCTTCGATGATGCATGGAAGAATCGAGTGTTACGGTCCCCGTGGCCTACCCATTTAGATTGAGCCTTTTGGAACCATAAGCTTTCCTTTTTCTCCAACACCATGTCCAACTCAGCTTTCAAACGACTCTCTAATTCAACCAGAAACTATTAGTACTTAGTTTGAAGAGCCTTGGTGATGCCTTGCAAACGAGCTAGTAACTCATTTTCCTCCTCCCAATATGACCATACACTTCCTTATTCTAGGACATAACATTAACTCTAAAATCCTCCAAATTCCCCATCAGATCATTATCCTCACTCCATATAGCTGTTAAGAAATCTTGGAACTCGGAATGCTCCTACCAAGCAGCTATAAACCATAAGAGCCTCTCATATACAAACTGAGTGTCAACGTATGGTTGTAAGAAGATATGGCAAGGTCCGATCCTGCTATTTCTAAGTGCACCACCTATTGATAATGAGAACCATGACACCAAGTAAACTAAGTACCCACAAAATCAATATCCGACAACCCTATAGCAACCACAAAATCAAAAAACATAGTACTCACCCTTGTACCACGAGGAGAGCCACCAAAACATTCCTCATGATGAATGATGGCATTAAAATCTCCCCAAGCAACCACGACACCCCACATCCAGGGACGGAGCCAGGATTTAAGGGTGGGAGGCAAAACATAAGTTTTTAAAGGTGGGAGGGACAAATTCACAATTATACAATTTTTTTAAAAAAATATAAAAGACCAAAGGGTAAAAAAAAATTCCCCCAGTCGGGGGGCAGCAGCCCCTCCCAGGAACTTAATAGCTCCGTCACTGCCCACATCTCGAATCTAACTGCACAAAGGTCCCCATAAGAGCTTCCGACATGTAACTATAGGACTCGCATATACCGCTGTAATTTGGCACCAATCTGAATCTGAAACAAATCAGCTTCTACAATTAACAAATTGAGTCGACACCGGTACCACTTCTAAAACCACATCGCCAGTTCATAGAACCAACATCCCTCCACTGAAAACTTAAGCTTCAACCTTGAATGAATTAGAAAATCCAACTTTAAGAATAACTGTATCGGCCACCCTCCCTTTAATTCTCGTTTCTAGTAACACAACTATACTCGGCTTATGATTCCAAACAAAATTCTTCAAATGTCGTTGAAAATCGAGGCTTGTAACTCCTTACAAATTCCAGAAAAGAGTATTCATCATATAAATTAAAAGCAAAAGACACTGAGAGGTCTAAACACCTCCACTCTTTAGCATAACCGCATCCACCGTATCCCCTAATAGAATAATATTATCCAGATCAACATGCTCTGGCAATTCTCCAAGGTCATCCTCCTCCATGCCCAAAGCCTCACGTGTAACATTCTCATGGCCTTGATTAACCTTGGAAACACCGCTGTTAAATTTAGGTTGAATCCAATCAGCTAGAATAGCCCTAATTGGAAAACGATATTCCATATTTCTCCAAATCTGTAATCCCGTACAAATATTTTCCTTCCCAAAGCGACCCCACGGCTCACACCAGCACCACCTTTCATTCAATATGATCCCTTAACATAAAAACCATTTTCAACAATTGATAGTGCTCTATGGTTACCAATGCCATGCATTAACTTATGTGCATCCACCTCTGGGTTACTTCCTGTGACCAACGGAACCACACTCACTAAAGAGACAACATTGCTCCCAGCTGAACCCTTCTTGTTCCTTCTTTCCAAGTTCGATGCCATATAAGCAGCATTTTTAGAGAAATTATTGGGCTGCACCTCGGCCCTCAAAGATGATGCAACATCCCACCCTTTACTCTATTAAAACGTCATCATCCTCCATAGCAACAACTTCATCTTGTACAACATCATGTCGCTCAACCAATCCATCCTCTTGTAAAATAGCAAAACGAGAACCCTCGATTGCTTCGTCAGCTCCCCCATGCACCTTAATCACGAAATTAATAGCTTTTCGCCGAAGATTAGTAGCCACCATGTATGGCCCATATAGCTCAGTAGAACGTGCCCCTTCAAAGTTCAAGTAGTCTTTTTCCACATTTTCACCATGACTAGCCCCGATGTTCACCTCCACCACTACAACTCTTCATAGAGTGTCCATGCACGCTACAACCGAAACAAATCTGTTGTAAGACTTCATACTTTAATTTTTGTATGAAACTATCAATCCCAATACACGGTATGAGCGTCTTGTTCAAATATACCATAACTGCTAGTGTAGCAAATTTACCTCTTTCTCGGGCTTGTGTGTTTTAGTCAACCTTCACCACACGCCAGGGACGGAGCTATATGGGGGTGGGGAGGGGTAATTGCTCCCACCCCAATTTTGTTCTCATTTGTCCTCTTATTTAATTTTTTTAAAAACTTGATTGATTTATGAATTTGCCCCTCACTTTCAAACATTTAAATTTTGCCCCCAACCCCAAATCTTAGCTTCATCCTTGCCACACGCCCTACCACCCTTGCAATGCGTCAGAACAATGCTTTACAAGAATACCTGTAGGGAAGACCTGGAAGTCTAACCAACACCATCACCTAAGAAGGGTGTTTTTCAGACATAAAAAAATTCGATTCCATGGTTGTACCGCTATATAATTACCATAAATTGTCCATGGATCCTTTGTGAGGACATTAGCATAGTCCCGACAATCCTTAAAATGAACTAGGAAATAGTTATTTTCCATGTCAATCAATTGTATCTCCCCTAGTGGATGCAGCAACTCAAGAATTCTACTGAGTAATGCACCATATCGAATGGACTGCCCAAGGAGTCGCACAATGATCACGTTGCGCATACTCCTGTCAATTTGATCATGTACCCGATCTGAAAATTTTATCGTGGGGAAAGCACCCAAATCATCAACAATACAATCCTCATCCAGAACGATTACTCCATTTGGATCAAAAGTATCATCATCCCCCCGAGCACCACTGGGAAGAGACCCTTTAGCTGTTACACTCACATAAGACGCAGACTATTTACCAGATTATTGAGCGTTCAACACCGTCTAACCATCTGCTACGGTAGATTTCATTCTTTTGTATGCTTCATTAGCTTTCACGCCCTCAACACATTCGGCTTACATATCCGAAGGCCCTATATGGACGTCTGACTTAGTCACCTCACCAACACAGATTTTGACTTTTTTCCTATCCTTTGATTATCCAAAGCAACTAGGGATCCTAGCCTCCCGGACTGGTGGTAAACCCAACTGTTCTACGCCTTTCGGCGGTCTCCTGCTAGGGTTTTCATAGGGATTCGGGCAAAGCAGTTCGTTAAGGTTTTCTTGGGAGAGCAGTAAGGTTTTTCTATTCTAAATTAATTTAAAACTTAAAGTATAACCTTTGCTAAAAGAATTGATAGTTATAAATATCTAAGTTATTTTATTTATTTTTTTGGTTGCCCTCCCGATTTTTAAGGCTTTGCCCTAACTAATCCAGACTGACTCGCGTTGCACACCTGGCTTGGGTGGGTGAGTCTCCCAGCGGAGATTTTTTTCATACACAAGGCCTCGAACTCGATACTTGATTAAACGATACCAAGCTACTTATTACTTGGATTGATTCCTGTTGGTTAAAGTTATTTTATTTTTATTAATTGTTTATGTGATTTTTACAATTATATTATGAAATTGAAAATTATGTTGTCAATTATTTAATATTTTATTGTATTATTCTATTATTAATATAACTTTTAATAAGGAAATTTGAAATACACTCAGTAGACTTGTTTATAAATTATCTTACTTTTTTTTAAAGTTTATACTACGTGTAGGAATCGGGTAGGGAATATCTAAAAATTGTGGGGATCCGAACTGATGGGGATGGGAATAATCGAAATCTTCACCCATGGGACAGGTCAGGTGTTTTATCACCAAATATCAAATGAAGATGGGGACAAGGAGTGCTACGTCTGAATTGTGGGATAGCCAAACCGTAACCGTATAAATAACCACGGGGATCCCAAAAAAAAGTATATGCAAGGATCCTAGATATTTTACAAAAAAATTAAAAAGTATATACTTAACTCACATTTACTTGTATACATATCTTATTATCAACATTGAAGTCCATTAAGATATTTGTGCCTTTTGTTTAAAACTTATTAAGTTTGAGTGGCCTCTCTAGTAATTTACCCTTTCTTATTAATTAAGAGTAATTAACCTCTTTGTTTCCCACTTTCTATCATTCATGTTACTCAAAATCATATTCTCCTTCAAGCAAGCAACACCACCATTTTTTTCTTAGCCAACATCCAACTCTGAGCATCCTTGATTTTTTTTTGTGACCAGTGCCATTGCCACCATCATCTTTCTTATCATTATGCTAGTAAAGACCTTCAACCTCTTGTTATTTTATTTTATTTTACTTTAAGGCGTTATGTGTTTGAACCTCAACTTATTTTCGATGGGTTGTTTTGGTTTTGTTTTCATTGACTACAAGTGGTGGTCTCTTAATGAGTATGAGATTCTTGCAAGGCTCGTAAAATTATGCGGGTGTTAATTTGGCTTGTGTAGGATTGGCTGGCTTAGCTTTCACTTTACCGTTGAGTAGATTTTCATATAACTATTGAGTTAGTAACTTTTCCATTTTATTATTGAGTTAGTAGCTTTCAGTTTTCATGGATGTAAGTTATTAGTCATGGTATTTGACTATTGAGTAGATGTTTGCTTATATTGGTGGTTGTTGGCTAAATCTATTGATGCGTGTAAAATAGTTTGCGCAACTTAGAGCAAGTATATTTTTCGATCAAGTAATAGAGTGATAAGTAGAGTATCGAACCCCGCAAGGATTGGAGTAACAATTCAAAGTGATCACACTTAAGAGTTAGTGAAATAGTAATGGCGAGAATAAGAATTATGAAGTAAATGCAATAAAAAATAGAGGTGAAGGAATGATCAAGAATAAGCAGATGATGTAGCAAAGATTCTAACGATTACGAATGATGGGTTTATTGCCTAAAAGCTATGCTAATTATTATTCGAATGCTATAGCGATGAGACAACTCTTATCTATACGACATGATATTCTAATTAACTCCTAAACTCTCTTGATATATTGAAGTTGATAACATGATGCTATGACAATACATGTCTACGTAAACCTTAACAACTTATTACCTATTCAAGTTCCTCTTATTAGTCATTAAAATCCTAAACTTATATCTAAGCTGGATTAGAACCTAAGTTAACAACTTAAGCTCCACTATTCACATGGTCTAACTTAACTTTTTCGATATTAAGTCAAAAATTATTAATTAACAGCTTCTCTCTATAGCTCTTACAGTAATTAAGAATTAAAAATGTTGAACATAATAGATAAGAAACAAGTGCTATAGAATCAAGCAATAATTAAAAGATAATATCTTAAAAACAATAAACCCAACAAAATAGTATTTAGCTTATATCTGAGCAAATAACATCCATAACAGTAAAATAGTATGTCATGGTAGTTTATCAAGCAAGAGAGAAAGAGACATTAAGCATTTTCAAAATCCTTCATCAAGCCCTCAAAATAGTGTTGTAGTGCTCCAACTCCTCGAGCCTCTCCCGATAGCTCTTCATTGTTGGAGACTCCTCTTAAACCTTTGTCAACAATGGTTCTCCGATTGATGAAGACAAAAGGGCTTCTTCGTAGAATCAAGCTTTTGTGAATTGTTGCTCCAAGTAATCTTTATATAGAGGTGGTCAAGCTAGGGTTGACAAACCCTAAAGTTCACGTGATCCTTTAATGAGGATCTAGCTTTCTGCACTTTTCATTAAGTCCATAAAAGAGAAGGGTTCACGCATTGATTGCTCGTCGAGGGTCAAAGATTCTTCACCATCCTCACAGTAATGCTGAGGCGTCATGTCCATCACAAGAGATACCAATCCAATGCTCCTTGTGCTCTATAGCTTCCTTCAACTCCATTGCTTCATGCACAAGAACCATTAGAAACGCTATCTTTCCCATTAAAAGCACCAATATATATTAACATTTAAGCTCAAGCACCGAAGCTCCATAACTATATGCAAACTACTTCTAAATACAACTAAATGAGCTTGAACACATGTAATATGCTAAGTAAAAGTGCCTAAAATATAGGTTCTTTACACAGTCTTCATCTATTTTTTCATTATATTAAATTATATAGGTGGCTATAGTGTTGGCTAGACCTATTTTTCCTGCAATCATTTTAGTGAACTATTTTTTCAATAATAAATTAATCTCTTGCTTAGGGAAAAAATAACAACAAAATACCTTATCTTATACATATATCAATGGGGTTTATGTTTTATTCAATCTATTATATATATATATATATGTATGTATGTATGTATATCAGTGTTTTATAGTTAATCATAAAAATATTATTGTTTGTAGTATATATTATATTTATAAATTACCAATTGATGTAACTTGCCTCCTCACTTTGCTTTCCTTATACCTACTTCATAGTCGAATCTTGCTACTATACCATTTGAAGTAATTTGGATATTTTTAAGTGTAATGAATATATGAGTTCTAAGTTGAAATTGACCCTATATTTTAGTAAGTAAAGTAATAAGTTTTGTTTAATATTTTTGGGATGGGGATTCCCCAAAACTTGTTAGGATCTGATGGGTATGGGGAAAAAAATTCCTCAAAGCATCTAATAGGATTCCTCAAAACCGTATCCGCAAGTGTTAGAGACGGAGTGAGGAATGTAAAATTGTCCCTGCCCCACCCGATTCCCACCCCTAGTTTCTACATAGGGGAGGAGAAGGAGAAATTATCTTACTAAATAATCATAATTTAAAACATAAATATAAAATGATAGTTGTATACTAAAAATGATTATATTTTATTACCAACAATCATTTGGTCTAACGAGATAAGGTGTTAGGTCCCCTAACCAGGGTCAAGAGTTTGAATTCTGACATTATAAATGAAAAAAACTTGATTGAGAGGGTCGCCCTCATAACAGAACTAGGTGAAACATAATTTGAATTAATCTATAACACCCATAAACTGGTTGATCTGTAAATAACGCCACACAATTTGTGCAAGCGTACACACATCGATGCAAATATAGTTGACAGGTAGTTCTTCTCGGATATCAATCCCACGAGGACAGTTGTTCAGACGTCTACCAAAGATGGTGAAATAAGTAATAAAAATAAGGTAAATGCAATAGGTAATGTCAAAGCAATGAAAGGTAAATGGTGTAGGTAATGTCACACCAATGTACTGAATTTAAAATAGAAACAATATAATGGTGGCAGTGGGGTTTGTTTGGTGATTCATCAACAAAATAATGAATGCTAGCAAGAAACAAAAGAAAAGATGTTTGTTGATGCAATAAAACAAATGAATATCTTACTAATCTCAACCTCTACCCTTAATCAAAGACTTATATGAGCCCACTCACCACACCTTTCAGTGATGGCTAAATAAGCAAATATAATAACAATTGAGTCAACTTTCATCGTACTCCCATGCAACTTCCATTGTCATGATTGTTAACTTGACTGTCACTACAACTCTCATTGACAGTGGTTACAATGAACATTTTCATGTATAAAGACATTCAAACCCAAAGATCAAAAGATAGAGAAAAAGCTTAATAAGATAAACATTCAATCAACATTCATAAAGTATTCTCATACAAAATGAAATTAAACCATAATCATCAATGTTTAAACAAAAGAAACATTAAGAACCAAATAGGGAAAGCTATTCCTAGCTAACTCGTTTGCTCCTTGAAGCTTCCTCTTGCCTTTCACTAATCGCGGCTACTTAATTTCGCATCAGATTCAACTTGGTTGCCCTATGGAATCTTTAAGTTGCCATAGCCATCAAGAGAAAGCTCCAAAACAAAGGAAAAAGATGATAAGATATGAGCATCTCTTTTAGGGTAAGAATATATGTATATATATCCTTATCACTTTCTAATTGGGTGTTTATAGATGTCCTTCATAGATTTTCTAGATAAAATTTCACATAGGACAGTTGTACTAATAGACATCTCATAATTTTTTGATCTTATCTTGACATTTGTCATTGTGGCGATAATGACAGTTTCATTGTTCCTATATAAAGCACGGACAAAAGTTGTAACTAATTACCAGCTCATTATCCTTTGATCTTATCTTCTTGCTAGCATCATTTGATCTTATCTTTTTGACAATTGTCAATGTGGCGACAATCCTGGATGCAATCTAAACAACGCCTATGTAGCGAAATCCCAATGGGGCGAAAACCCTGGATGTAATTATAGAAGAACTCATGCAGCAACATTAGCAGCAAAAATGTGATAAATTCAAGGATAATTCAAGAAAGAACAACTAAGTTCAAAAGATGCAAATACAATGATAAAAAATACTAAAATATATGCAAAGGATGACATGATGGGGACAAATTAATCAATAAATAAAGTGAAAACACATAAAGTACTATCACACCCCCGAACTTGAATCATCTCAACTATCGATGAATCAATGAACTTGCAATTCATCAAAGCTAGCATCATGCCTTACATCTCAAATTCCTCCAACCTAAACAACCTTTATTTCATTATACTATATGGCATAAAATAGATTATTTTTTTTCTCTTTTTTTTAAAATAGCGAGGGATATCAAAAAACGAATGCACCCTAAGATTCTGAGAAGTAAGATGTTGTGCAATGGACCTTCATGGAGTACTTCATTGCTTTGACACATACTCATGCAGTGACAGCCTTTGGCCATATTCGTTTTTCTAATGCATGCATTGGAGTGTTCCCCCTTAAGCTACTTTCATTATGCACCCACATTGGACTATTCTTTATTTACACATAATATGATCTATAAGCATCTATAATAATAGTTGAACTAGGCAGATTCATCTAAGATCTAAGAGATGATGCTAGAAATTCATTACTCAAGCAACCAAATTCATCCATAACAGAATTCTAATACAACATTCCATCACATGTATCCAACCAATTCATTAGCAATCATGATTCAAGAATTAAGCATCGAATGCCAGAAAAAATTTATAGCACAAAATGAACCTTGTATTTGCTTAAATTTTTTTAAAATGGGGATGCATTTCAAACCCTAGGTGAATACCCCTAAACATAAAGATTGCATTGTCCCCACTGCAAAAATAGATGCAATGACATAATATAGTTATAATGATAAATGCAATGACAATGACAAAAGGATATCAACAACTACATGAAATGCATGATCAAAACAAACTAAAAAAAATTAAAAACAAACTAACTTAGTGTTCCTTTGCTCCCGATGTGGTTGCATGGTGCTTATTCTTCTCCCTGCAGCATTGTCTTCTCAACAGTTGCATCCACAACATCAGATGTAGTGACAATTCTTACAGCAACGTCTTCATCTGCTTCTTCTTTTCTCTCAGCTTGGCTCAGTCTATAGGTCCCTCCTCTGGTTATAGTTCAACCTTGGCAAAATCTGCGTCATCTTATTCTAGTGAAACCTGAATGCACCCAAAATAAGCACCCATTTATTATTTTGTTGTGTAGGGGTTGCCTTGGAGAGTCATTTTCAATACTTCTTAGAGTCCATTCATACCCTCCAGCAAGTGACAATTCTACCCCAAAAGAGTTGGGCCAATGTGATTGCAACCCTTCCCACTTGTGTTATCTTGGTGGATGTATCTTTCTTTCATTTTCCTTTGAAGTCCATACGTACCCTTCACCTTGCTACTATTCTAGAAGGCATGAAATCAATGTGAGCAACATTTTTGAAATCTAACCATTTGATAACCTCATTTTCATGGAATTTCATCATAGCTGGATGTAGCTTTTGTTGCGGTGACATTTGCTACTCTAGGCAATTGTCGGTAGCAATCCTCTACTAGAATTCAGTTTTAAATCGAGTAAAATACCAATTCTCTAAATATTTTCAAGAATCCAATCACCACTTTGTTCAAGCTTTTCAAACTTCTCCATCAGAAGAGATTTTGGTGCATCACTAATATCGGAGGGGATCACTATGGATAGAATATCTTCTTCTAAATGACCATACCCTTTTTTGATGGCTTCAAATCTAGCATCGTTGGTTCCTTAATAGATACGTGCTTAGATTTCATTGACAAAGTACCACCATCTTGTTGACCCTGTATGTAGTCATGAACTTGTCATGGAAAAGGTGGATGTGAGGACCCTTCAAATTGTGCCGACACTTTGGACTGTGCTGACATTTCGGGTTGCGTCCACATATTGGATTTGAGCACTTTACGCAAAGAAGTGACAAATCATGAAACATGTTTTGTTGGTACATTAGTTATCTCTTTAGATGTAATCTTTTCATTATGATCCATTTATCTACTTCCTTGAGTTGGTACATTTGATTCCTTATCACTCAGAAGTGTGCCTTGTGGTCTAGGATTCATTGTGGAAGCAAGTTGTCCTAGTTGTGCTTCTAATGCACGAATCTATGAGGAATTTCCTTGAACAATTGCTTCCGTCCGAGTGAAATGCTCTTGCATCAAAGGTACAAGAGCTACATAGGGATCAGATGTGACAATTGAAGATATTGTGGTTGCAATGAAGTTTGTTGTGACTACAACTGAGTTTGCTAATTGTATTGTGGATTATAAGAACCTTGGGAGAAATTATTCCCATATCAGAATTCCCAACAAATTGTCCAAAATTTTGATTTCCCCAAGATTGTTCATCGCGTGCAACAACATTATATGAATTTCCATAAGAGTTGTGGATAGTCTTCAAAACTGTGGTTGTCACCGTAAATCTCACAACTAAATGTAGGGACATTGACTCTTTGAGCCACTCTAGGCATATGCATGGATTTGATCGTGTTATGCAATTCTAAAGTTTCTGTCGAGAGTGTTGCATAAACATCCTCATTGGACATCATGCCATCCCAAATACTTTGACGTCTACCCTGCATTTATTTGTTGATCTCTCTTTATAGATCACCTAAAAAATAACAAAAGGAAAGAAAATAAAGTTAGTAAAAATAAAAAAATTGCAGTGACAAAAATAAACAACAAACAAAAATCGTTCTCGATAACGACGTTTAAACTTGATCGGTGAAATAACGTCATACAATTTGTGCAAGCATAGCTGGCAATTAGTTCCTGTCATATATCGATCTCACGAGGACAATTTTTCGAACGCCTACCAATGTCCATGAAATAAGTAATAAAAATAAGGTAAATACAATAGGTAATGTCGAAGCAATGAAAGGTAAATGGTGTAGGTAATGTCGCAGCAATGTACTGAAATTAAAATAAAAACAATATAATGATGGAAGAGGGGTTCCCTCGGTGATTCATCAACAGAATAACGAATGCTAGCAAGAAACAAAATAAAAGATGATTGCCGATGCAATAAAGCACATGAATATCTTACCAATATCAACTTCTACCTTTAATAAAAGACTTATATGAGCTCACTTACCACACCTTTCAATGATGGCTAAATAAGCAAATAAGAGAACAATTGAGTCAACTTTTGTTGTATTCCCTTGCAACTTCCGCTATCATGATTGTCACTGCAACTCTCATTCACTGTGGCTACAATAAACACTATAATGTATAAAGAAATTCAAACCCAAAGATCAAAAGATAGAGGAAAAGCTTAATAAGATAAACATTCATAAAGTATTTTCATACAACATGAAATTAAACCATAATTATCAACATTTAAACAAAAGAAACATTAAGAACCACAGAGGGAAAGCTATTCCTACTAACTCGGTTGCTCATTGATTCTTCCTCTTACCTCGTAACCATCGTGGCTACTTAATTCTACATGAAATTAAACCATAATCATCAGCGTTTAAACGAAAGAAACATTAAGAACCAAATAGGGAAAGCTATTCCTAGCTAACTTGATTGCTCTTTGATGTTTTCTCTTGCCTCGCAATCATTGTGGCTACTTAATTCTGCATTGGATTTAACTCGGTTACCCCATGGAAGCTTTAAGCCACCATAGCCATCAAGAGAAAGCTCCAAAACAAAGGAAAAAGATGATAAGATATGTATAAATATTATTATCTATTTTTAGGGTTAGAATATATGTATATATATCCTCTTGCTAGCATCATTTGATCTTATCTTTTTTACAGCTGTCAATGTGGCAATAGTCCTAGACGCAATCTAAATAATGCCTATGTAGCGACATCCCAATGCGACGACAACCCTGGATGCAATTCTAGAAGAACTAATGTTGCGACATTAGCAGAAAAAATGTGATAAATTCAAGGATAATTCAAAAAAGAGAAAACTGAGTTAAGAAGATGCAAATACAAAGATAAGAAATGCTAAAATGTATGCAAATGATGAAATGATGGGGACAAATTAATCAATAAATAATGTGAAAACACGTGTCTTTTAAAGTACTATCACTGGTCTATATTTTTTTTGGCTTCTGATGATCGGAAAATACTTTTATGGTGTTGTAATAGTTTGTGGATCCATGATTTGAGGACCAAAATTAAAATAGTTCAAAGTATTTTAGTTACCAAATTGTGAAAGAAGGAAAGTCAGTGGCCAAAGTGTAAAGAATTGATCTTAGTACCTAAAGTTCAAACAATGGAAAAGGTCAATGGCTTATGATTAATTATACCTTTAGAGTTTTCTTGCAAGGAAATCTAGTTGAAGGACTTGAAGCATGATTTACCCATTTTTAAAAGTGATGAAGCAAGCACCTAGGGTCAAGCTTTTACAATTTATCCATTTTTTTAATTTTCCTAAAACTACACGTGTAATTGCCAACCTTTGAAGGAATTAAGTTGGCTGATTGAAAAAGGAAAAAACATAAAGGGAAAAACATGGGAGAGAGAGAAAGTAACAGAAACTTCATCTTCTACCTCTAGCATCTCTAATTTTAGAGAGAAAATACAAACACCAAAATCTCTAAAATTCATGAAAATCCAACAAGCAAGAATGAGAAGTAAATACATATTCAAAACCACTTCGATGCAAGCTTTCCAACATTGCCATCTGTTCATCATTTTGAAAAAGTTAAGCCAAAACCCTAAACTAAAATTTAAGGATTCATTGAGTTAGAGGACTCTGAATCTGAATTCGAGGCCATCGTTGGAATCATTGAAGCAAATACTATTCAGTGGTATGATCAATTTCGGTTGAATCCTATGTGCAAGTAAAGCCCCTAAATTAGGCTTAGTTTAAGGTTTAGGTGATTTTAGGGTTTTTACGGAAATTTTAGCAATATATGTATATGATTTGTAATCCATATTTTCTATTTTTCTTGAAGGAGAAATCTGATGGAGACCCTAGATTTCAAGTGATAGATTAAATCTCTGATTAGCTTCGACGTTTGATCCGTACGTAAGTTCGAGTCGAGGTAATTAATTTTTGTTGAGTTTTAAGTTGTTGTATGTTGTTTTGTTACTTTTTTTTCTTGTGTTTCTTGGTGTTCGATGAGTGCGAGATCAATTCTGAGATCTTCAACTCGACTTTGGAGCTTCGGCTCGATTTTAGAAGTTTTATCTTAAACCGAATTACGATTTTTGCTATGAATTTCAAGTAAGTATGTATGTGAAATTATTTTATGTTAGCATTATTATTTGCATTGTTGTAACCATTTCAGGTTCAAATTATGGTCACGACCACTTTCAAATTCCCCGATTCAGTTTATCGAGTTATAGCTCAATTCCGTAACTATGTACATTTTATGACATGCCCTTGGAATTAAACTATGTTATCAATACAATTGGAATGCCATAGAGTCCATTTGTGCTCATGTTAAGGTTTGGATTACGATCCTTATTTGGCGACAGTATGAGGGACGTTGTTGTTGGTTATTGGCGACAGTATGAGGGAAACCATTATTAGTTAATTTGGCGATAATTGGTGGGGATTCGTGTATCCATAACTACTTATAATCAAAATGGCTAAATAATGAAAATTATGTGCTATGATATATGTTCTTGTCATGGAGTTATTTATTATGGTATAAGTTTTTGCCATGAAAGTTATATGATATTGTAAAACCTATGTTTGATTTTGATATAGCAAATATTTCAAGGACTAAATTGCAAAAGTAAATAAATTTTTAAGTACTTGAAAGTCTCACAATTGACAATGATTTTTAAACCTAAAATTGGTTCTAAGTCAAAACTTAAACCCCACAAAATTTTCTAAGTGTTTCAAAGCCAATCTTTACAAAATCGCCCTGGCATTTCGATACGCTCTATAAGCGTATCGGTATGGCTTCAACTTAATAGGCCACTGGAATTTCATGATTCGATACGGATTCATCCGTTTCGATACAAGTGTTTCAATACAGACCTGTCCGTTCTGATACAACCTTCATCTAGGCTAAAGGTTTTACTTAAGTGTACTGATAGGGACCTATACCGTTTTGATACGGGGGTTAAGATTTTCAAACTTTGCATTTATTAAGTTATCGTTACCTTGTCAGTTATGGGGAATCAGCAAACTTCAAAAATCAGTTTACCTATTTCGATACGCTTTAGGGGTGTACCGATATAGACTTTGGTAGATTCAAAATGAGCGTATTCGTTTCAATACGGCCTATAGCCGTTTCGATATGACCCCTTTACAATTTCGATACGCCCTACCACGTATCGATACACCTCTTTATTTCTTTGCGATGGCTCTTTTTGTTTTGAGACAGGTATTGAAATAGCTCTTTGTGTACCAATACGGTAGGTTGCAAAAGTGCATTTATAGTGGGAAAAAGAGATCCCAACGGCTCTATTGATTATGCGAACCACCCAAATGGTTAGAAATCAATGAGAAGGTATAAAAGCAAACCTCTAAAGCTACAACAACAACCATTCATAAGGTATTAAGCATTCAAGCAAAAATCCCATCTCTTTAGGCTAAATAGAGTCAAACCCTTGTACCCATCTTGTGTAATTCAATTGTATTTCTTTATTTCAAGATTGGGGAGAGTGCACTTGTAATTGGGGAAAATTATTTACCTTTGTGAGGTTATTTTTCATTTTCCAACAACGTCTTGTATTCAAGTGATCTTGATCAAACTTTGGGTAGAAAGCTTGATCGATTTGTAACGATTTCCTCCTAAGACTAGAAAATGAGATGAATTCAGCAGTGAATTGTTTGAAATCCTTAGTGGGGAGTTAAGGTAGTGGATGTAGAGCTTGTTATAAGCTTGAACCACTATAAATTTCTTGTGCCTTCATTTTTATTTACCAATTTCTTCCCTTCAATTTTAAAAAGCTAATTCACCCCCTCTTGGCCAATTTGTTATTGATTGATCATCTCAACAATTGGTATCAGAGCTACACTCATTGGAAGGATTAACATCCTATTGATCCAATTCTTGGAGAGATTCATCAATCAACAATCAAGCCATGGCATCTACCTCCGGCCAAAACTTGCACAAGTCCCAATTCATCACCAAACCACCATTCTTCAATGGGGATAACTATCCTTATTGGAAGAGTAGGATGAGGATCTTCATCAAATCAATTGACTACACCCTTTGGGATGTAGTGGAAGATGGTCCAACCATTCCAATGAAGAGATATGAAGAAGGAAGGCTCATTCCTAAGACAAAGGTAGAGATGAGCGATATGATCGAAGAAGACTACAAGTCAATGAAAAGGCCATACACATGGTCTTTTGTGCACTTGGATTAGACATGTATTCGAAGATGTCCTCTTGTACAAGTGCAAAAGAGGTGTGGGACAAGCTTGGGACCACTTATGAGGGAGCAAACGATGTAAAGGAGGTCAAGATTGGAATGGTTAACTTGAGTTACGAGAACTTCAAGATAAAGGCTGATAAGAGTGTCACCAAGATGTTCGATCTCTTCTCTGTCATCGTCAACAGTCTCAAAGGCTTTAGTGAAATCATTCCCAAAGATAAACTTGTTCAAAAACTCCTCTATTCTATTCCTGAGTCATGGGATGGGATGAGGACCACTATCATCGAGGCAAAGGATTTGAAGACTTTGAACCTCGATGCTCTTATGGGGTATCTTCTTACTCATGCGATCATGAAGCGAGAAAGAGAATAAGAAAAGAAAAAATGATGATGAAGAAAGAAGTAGAAAAGAACAAACAAGGAATTACTCTCAAAGCTTCACAAGAAGATAGTGATTCTAGTCAGGAGGAAGATGAAGAGATGGCTATGATAGCCAAAAGATTCACTCAGTCCATGAAGTCCAATAGAGGAAGAAAGTTCCATCGAAAGGGAGACTTCAAGAACAAGAACAAGGAGGAAGAAGAGGATCAACTTATATGCTTTGAGTGCAAGAAGACGGGGCAAATAAGAATCATTGCCCCCAACTCAAAGGGAAGAGCTTCGAGAAAAAGAGTACCTCCTTTGAGAATCACACCTTATAGCCGTTAAGAGAATCTTTAGATACGTTAGAGACATACCTTATTTAGGCCTTTGGTATCCTAGAGATTCCTCCTTTGATTTACATGCTTTCTCGAATGCAGATTATGGAGGGTATAAAATAGATAGAAATAGTACCTCCGATACTTGTTAATTCCTAGATAGTATGCTTATATCTTGTTTCTCTAAGAAACAAAATAGCATAGCACTATCTACCACCGAAGCAGAATACATATCGGCCGAAAGTTGTTGTGCTCAAGTCTATTGGATGAAGCAAAAACTTTTAGATTATGGAATTGATGCAGGTACCATACCCCTTAAGTGTGACAACACTAGTGTCATTTGTCTCACTAAGAATCCCATCCAACATTCTAGAATCAAGCACATAGAAGTAAGATACCATTTCATTAAAGATCACGTCTTGAAAAATGATGTAGTTCTAGAGTATGTAGACACCTTGAACCAATTAGCGGACATCTTTACCAAACCATTAGATAAAGAGCATTTTTGGACTCTTAGGAGATAGTTAGGTCTAACTAGCTTTTCATTAACCTTTAGAGCCACTTTTAATCAAAAACATGCTTGAATTTGTTTGATTGCCATGCTTTTGTGACTTTGCTCCTTTATGCATCTATGCTTGTTTCTAGGGGGAGTATACATTCGTTTTAGTCCATTCATGAAGTTCATATGTCTTTTACATGCATTTAGATTTGATTGAAATCAAATTCTTGAGCTCCTTGTTCCCTAAAATGCATATTCTGGCACAAGGGTATCGGAACGGCTACAAACATTTAGATATGGGTTCATTAGTGCATTTTGGTAGGGGAGTATACATCTATTTTAGTCCATTCATGAAGTTCATATGTCTTTTACATGCATTTAGATTTGATTGAAATCAAATTCTTGAGCTTCTTGTTGCCTAAAATGCATATTCTGGCACAAGGGTATCGGAACGGCTACAAGCATTTCGATATGGGTTCATTAGTGCATTTTGGTACATGCAGAACTATATCGGTACGGGCTCGTGTTTCAATACGGCTTCAAAAGCATACCGGTATAAGTGTTTCGATACGGCTTGTGGCATATCAGTACGCGTGGTCATGGATTCTTAAAAAGGGGTTTCCAATTTTAAATCAAACTCAAACTTTTCCATAAACCTTAGATTTGATTTTTCTCTATAAATACCCATCACAACCCTTTGTTTTTCACACAATCTTTTGAGGGCTTTTTCTTTCCAAATCAAGCCGAAGCTTTCTGATTTAGTGCATTATCATTAAGCATTCATCCATATCCATAACTCAAGGTATAAACTTTTTTTTAATTTCATTTAATTTCATATATTTTTTAGTTAATTTTTGTATATATAGTATACATACTATATGGGTTTTAAAGTTTTTGTGAAAATTGTTCAAACTGAATTTTTTTCGAATATAAGAATATACCGTATATTTTTCTACATTGTTTTTCAAAATTCTTTTTACCAAAATTCCTTTTTATATTTGTATATACTTTTAAACTATATTGTATAGATTTTTAACAATACCTTGAACATTGGATTGTTTATTGGATCAAATATGATGATTTATGCATACATCTCTTGTCTCATCTTTCACTTATGGCACTGCTTTGAGTTATTTGTTCTCAAAGTTGGAGATTGATTTCTCCTATAATTTTCCCGAGCCTCTCAAAGATCTAATCGACAAGCGTTCTCTTATCCATTCTAAATTTCACTATTTTAATGGACAATGGCTTCGTCTCTCGAAACTTACTCAAGGAGCTATACCCGAACTGGAAGTGCCTCCATAAGTGGCTCCTCATGCTCAAGTTGCTCAACCTTCCAACGATGCTCTCATGGCCTATCTCAACGAGCAATTCACTTCTTTGGAACAAACATGAATTTCGGGTTTGCCACAATCGACACTCGCTTCACATCCTTGGAGGAGAGAGTTGGTCTTATTGAGAATCGAGTTACCTCCATTGAAAATCAACAAAACTCAATAGACATCTCTCTCACGACTTTTCATGATGAGTGGGGACAATCTCTCACGCAAAATGCCAATAAGGATGAAGAAGACAATGAAGACGCTCCCTAGGTCTTGCATATCATATCATGTCATTTAGGATTTTTTTGAAGCTATGTTATTTATTTTTGAACCCATGCTTTAAGTATTTGTTTTTAATTTATGTTTTAGGATTTGAGTTTGGATTTCATGTTGCTTTGAATTATTATTCTTTAAGTTCTTAATGAAGTTTATGTTATTTGCTTTAAATTGCTTATCCTATGTCTTGCATATATCATTGATTTTGATCTAACAAAAAGGGGGGAGAAGAGCCTTAATTTTTTTTTCATGTTTTTCAAAACCTATATTAAAGTAAGGGGGTATCTTTCAAATTACTTAAAATTTTAATTTGGTTTTATTATATTAAAAAGGGGGAGATTGTAAAACCTATGTTTGATTTTGATATAACAAATATTTCAAGGACTAAATTGAAAAAGTAAATAAATTTTTAATTACTTGAAAGTCATACAATTGACAAGGATTTTTAAACCTAAAATTGGTTCTAAGTCAAAACTTAAACCCCATAAAATTTTCTAAGTGTTTCAAAGCTAATCTTTACAAAACCGCTCAAGCGTTTCGATATGCTCAATAAGTGTTTTGATACGGCTTCAACTTAATAGGCCACTAGAATTTCACGTTTTGGTATGGATTCATCTGTTTTGATACAAGTGTTTCGATACGGACCTGTCCGTGTTGATACGACATTCATCTGAGCTTAAGGTTTTAGTTAAGCGTACCAATACGGACCTATACCGTTTTGATACATGGGCTAAGATTTTCAAATCTTTGCATTTATTAAGTTACTGTTACCTTGTCAGTTATGGGGATTCAGCAAACATCAAAAAATAGTTTACTCATTTCGATACGCCTTAGGAGTGTACCGTACAGGGTTTGGCAGATTCAAAATGAGCATATTTCATTTTGATACGGCCTATAGCCGTTTTCATACGACCCCTTCACCATTTCGATATGCCCTCCAGCATATCGATACGCCTCTTTATTTCTTTGCAATGGATCTTTCTGTTTTGAGACAGTATCGAAATAGCTCTTCGTGTACCAATATGGTAGGTTGCAGAAGTGCATTTATGGTGGGGAAAAGAGATCCCAATGGCTCTATTGGTTATGCCAACCACCCAAACTGTTAGAAATCAATGAGAAGGTATAAGAGCAAGCCTCTGAAGCTACAACAACAACCATTGATCAAGTGTTAAGCATTCCAGCAAAAATTCAATCTCTTTGAGCTAAATAGAGTCAAATCCTTGTACCCATCTTGTGTAATTCAGTTGTATTTCTTTATTTCAAGATTGGGGAGAGTGCATTTGTAATTGGGGCAAATTATTTACGTTTGTGAGGTTATTTTTCATTTGCCAACAACGTCTTGTATTTGAGTGATCTTGATCAAGCTTTGGGTAGAAAGCTTGATCAATTTGTAACGGTTTCCTCCTAAGCCTAGAAAAGGGGACAAATTCAGTAGTGAATTGTTTGAAATCCTTATGGGGGAGCTAAGGTAGTGGATGTAGAGCTTGTTAGAATATTAAACCACTCTAAATTTCTTGTGCCTTCATTTTTATTTACCAATTTCATCCCTTCAATTTTAAGAAGCCAATTCACCCCCTCTTAGCCAATTTGCTATTGATTGATCATCTCAACAAATATGAAACAAATTTTGCCATGAAAGTTATACGCTATGATAAAAAAAATTCCATGGAAATTATATGTTGTGATACATGTAATACCCCAAATCATGGCCTTGTAACATGTCATAAACTAATTAGAGATTAATTGTACAAACAATTTACAAATTTGAAGAATCAATTAAACCTAGTGACTAAATTAGATGGATTGATAAAGAAGTAGCCTAATCATGAAGGATCAAATAGTAACAAATTGTAAATGTAGAATTGCATGCAATAAGGATGAGTAATTAAGGATTTATGAAGCAATTAGACCATAATTTGCCAAGTGGAGGAAAATAGTCAAGCCATGTGATAACAACATGGCCTAGTGGCCATCTTTCTATCATCTTCTCCAATCCACCATTTTCCACCTTGGACTAATTTTCGCTCATCCATCAAGGAAAAGAAAACCACCATTGTAGATGAAGGAAGCTTACATATGATCACAATTGCATGAAAATTGAATAGCTAGGAAGATTGTAAGTGGATTCTAAATCCTTCCTCTCTAGCAACTTGTTTGAATGAGTGATTGATGATGTTCTTGTTGTATAAATTGAATTGGATGATTCTTATGTGTGTTAGGATCATGTTAGCTTCAATTTGAACTTGAAATTGTGAATACTAGTAGCCAATTTGATAAAGGAAATATATATGGTTGTTGGAAATTTGAGAAATGTGTATATGGTTGAAAACAATTTGATTAGGGACTGTTTTGGATAGTGAAAATGTTTAAACATGTCAATTGAATATAGAACCCTGTTTTGATCATGTTGGTATATGAATTGACAATTGAATTGAGTAGATATGTTGCTGGAAAATGAATGCACCTAATTGGATTAGTTAAATTAGGTAATGGACTGCTCAATTGGTAAATTGAATGTGCAATGTTGATCAAATAGATCAAATTGGGTTCAACATGATAATGCCCTGTTTTAAGCACATTTCTAGGTGTATTAAACTGTCATAGACATGTAAGAACATGAAAATGAATTGAATTTCCATGTTAGAACCTTGTTAAAATGAGTTAAGAAGCTAGAAACTCAACCTAGTGTAATCTGCCCAGAATGCTCTATTCTGGGCAGTAACTTTGAAAAATCACTATAAATTGTATAAATTGAATTTAAGGCTGAAATTTTTATGGACAGCACCTTGATATGTCTAAATTCATTAGGAGAAAACAGAACAGAGTTCTGGGTTGTAGAATGAAATGTAGAGAAGAAACACTAGGGATAGTGCAAACTGTCCAGTGTAGTAAATTACCCTTTCTTTAAGTTTAAAACTGTATTAATTGGAAAAGAAATAAAATTCAAGCCTTATATGATTATAAATAAAATTACGTTAGCTTTCCAACGGTGTAAACCAATTGAAATTCTGAAGTACGGAATGAAAGTTATGCATGATTAAGTGACTAGAGTGCTAGCTGCCTGACAGCAACATATAGGTAATTGTACATTGTTTTGTGGCAATTTGTAAACTGTTTTTGTAAACAGTTTTAGGACATTGATTCTGCCCTGTTCTACATGAATTAAAGTATAGACAAGTATAGTTATGTATAGTAAAGTGTGTAATGTACATGCTGCCAGATTTGTATATGTTATGTGCTTGTAACATTGCTTTGATTGAATGATCTTGTTT
The DNA here is from genome assembly GCA_019671005.1 of Hibiscus mutabilis. Taxonomy (NCBI): domain Eukaryota; kingdom Viridiplantae; phylum Streptophyta; class Magnoliopsida; order Malvales; family Malvaceae; genus Hibiscus; species Hibiscus mutabilis. The sequence continues at coordinate 52,618,546 of CM033711.1, forward strand.
TGTCATGTAACTGTTGTGTAATGTAATAGAACCATGAGTAAACTTGGCGGAAGAGGATAGAGTGGATCATCCTAAAGCCAAGAACAAAGGAGTGTGGATCCAAGACTAGCTAAGCTTGGAGTATTGTGAGTGTAATTATCTTTACGGTTAGGACTAGGTCCTAACCAATGTATACTTGTTTACATTCTTGAAATGTTAAATGAACCTAATTATGGACTTGACATAATAAGGGAATAATGACTAGTAATGCATGAAGTTTGATCACATCTTGAATACATGTTTTATTCGAATGCTAAGCATGTTTAAATGGTACATTGGTGCTTGTATGTATCATGTTTTATGTGATCGAATGCTAAAGAACTTGCTTGAGATATTATCTCAACTTGATGAAATGAAACATGAGAATTACATGATATGTGAGCTATGGCTCAATTGTCCTAAGGGCCTAAAATGAAATGAACTTGCTTGACATGTATTGAACTTGATAAACTTGTATAAATGGTAAATCAAACAACCTTGGTAGCTAGTTGGACTAGGTAGAAGAGCATGCCTTAGAGCTCATTGTGTTAGGGTAGACTACGGTCCAGGGCTAAGGCCCCTATTTGGCGATAGACGGAGGGTACGTATGTGGTCTTTGGCGACAGTAGGAGGGTTGACCAGCACTACGGTGCATCTGGTGGCGACAGTTGGTTGGAGACTCGATTACCTATACAAACTAAGTACCAAGAGGGTTGTTTAATTGATAACACATGTAATAACAATCCTAAAACACATGTGACTTGTCTTGAAAGCTATGAATAGTATGTAACTTGACATGAAAGCCATGAATTGTATGTTACTTGTCATGTAAGCATGACTTTCTTGAGTACTTGTTTTGTAAGCATGATGTGCTTGATTTTTTATATGAATACATAAAGTATGATTCCATGTTATTGCTCCTTGATAGCCGAATGTTTGATATCCTTAGCTAGGATTATCTTGATGCTTGAAAGCCTTAGCTAGGATCATTCTAATGCTTGAAACCCCTAGCTAGGTTTATTCTTGTTTAAATGACACAAAACATGAAAATAACAAATGGTTAGAACTAGTTACTACCTCACTAAGTACATTCTTGTACTTATCACTCTTGTTTCATTCTTCCCAACTACAGGATAAAGGATACGAGTGTTCCTTGATCTTGAAGCCTGATTACTTGAGCTCGAAGCAAGTCACAAGCATAGTTAAAGTATGGTTTCATACTTGTTTTGTATATCTCCTAGGTTGGTGGCACTAGAATGTATATAGTTAGCTTGATCGTGCATTTTGGTACTTGTATATATTGTTCTTAATGGGCCTACTATGTTATGAACCTAATGACAAGTATGTAATGAACTTAAAGTACTTGTAATGAATGGTATTTGTTGCGCACATATTGAATATACATTGAAATGATTAAGTGTTATCTAGTTTTCTTTGAAACAATCGAATGCCTTTCTTAATGTACATGTCTTACTTGAAATGAAAGTTATTTGAGATGAACCATGCTTGCTTGTACTCCATTCGAATGAATTGGGCTTATAAGGTCACTTGTACATAAACATACCTTGAAGTAAGTATGGTTGTGTGTTTGATTGGTAAAGGCCGAATAGTCTAGTGTGTGTATATGATGATTGCCGAATGGTTAGGTATAGAGTATGACTTGAATGGAACTAGTTACATGCTATTGAATGTTTGGAAAATCATGCTTAGTAAGTATAGGAATGAGATGTTTAAATGTATACAAACTAAGGAACATTGAATTGAAATGGAATCATGTTGTATACTAGGGTTGTTCGAATGGTTATTGTATAAGATGAAGTTAAGTGAACCATGAAAGTAGTAGCTTGTAGTGTAAGCATGAAAGGAAATAATTTAGGAGCCTAATCGAATGCTTTAGGTTGTTTTTAAATGAAAATATGAGTTTGCCTGTATGATAAGTACTGAATGCTTGGTTGCTTGTTAGTTAAGTAACTCATCTTTTAAAGATGAGTTATCAATTCTTGCCTTGATTGCCTTGTTTATTCTTGTATTGTTTGCTAGCCCTGTCCTTGTCCTTGCTTGCTTGGTAACGCTCCCGAGCTGGTTTGCTACTAGCCCGGGGTAGGGGGTGTTACAATACAAATTTATCCATGAAAGTTATATGTAATGATACAAAATTTGTCATGAAAGTTATATGCTATGATATAGGCTCTTGCCATGGAAGTTCATGTTATGATATGTTCATTATGTGTCATTTACCATTCAAGCATGTTAGGGACTAGCCAATATGTTATGCTTATTTGATTAGTATTATGTTGACTACTTCACTAAGCTATATAAGCTTATTTTGTTTCATTGCATCCATTTTTAGGTAATTAAGTTCTATAGAGATTCAAGATTGTGTTTAGGTTATATGTTTTTGCCATGAAAGTTAATATTATGATACAAATTTTTCCGTGAATGTTATAATCTATCATTCAAAATTTTCCATGAAATTTACAAGTATGATATAGGTTTTTGCCATGGAAGTCCATGTTATGATTTGTTCATTATGTGTCATTTTCCATTCAAGCATGTTAGGGACTAGACAATATGTTAGGCTCATCTGATTACTTTTATGTTGACTACATCACTAAAGTATACATGCTTACTTTGTTTATTGCATCCATTTTCAAGCAATTAAGTTCTATAGAGATTCAAGATCGTGTTTAGAGGTTGTAAGTGACTCTCATCAAGTTCATTGAGTAAGGTATTTTTGCTAAACTCTTAGATAGTGTCAAATGAGCTAAGTCAAGTATGATGCATATTTGATGATTTGAAATGTGATTACTGTGTACTTAATCTCATTCATGATGATGTAGGTTATATGTGAAGCGATGTTAAGTTCAGGATGACATGTTAAGTTTTTTTTATGAAAATAAGTTTAAGTTAAGTTAAGTTAAGATATGATAAAGAAACAAAATGCTTAAAAAGTACCACATAGCATCATTTGGTTTTATGCTTGAATGATGCATTTAGAATGAACACCATTTTAGTTAATACACCAAGTTTAAGATCATGCATTTGGTTTACTTGTTGAAGTACCAATTGTAAGTTGATGCTTAGATTTTGTTAAACGTATATTTTGATTTTGATATAACAAGGACTTAATTGCAAACAAATAAATTTTTAAGTTACATGAATTTACTAAAAAATTGACAAGAATTCGAACCAAAATAATTTTCTAAGTCAATAATTTCAATCCCTATATTTTTCTAAGTGTTTTGGTACTCAAACCAGCCATTTTGCTAAGTGGGTACCAGTACAACTATATGCGTACTGGTACATGTTTTCGTTATTGGAAACTAATTTTATTCAAATGGTTAATTGAGTACTGATATGGCTATATGCTTAGCCGTACTACTTGTCTTCACTATAAGCCAAAATGTGCACTGAGTACCAGTACGACCTTTGGCATACCGGTAAGAGGATCAAATATTTTCAAATTATTTTAACCATAAAGTATTGTCAAAATTTTGGAGCCAAACTTATTTTTATATGAACTGAGTACCGTTATGGCTACACGTATACCGATACCCTTGTTAAAATTTTAATTTGTACAGATACGCTAGCCCACGTACTGATACTCTTTTATTTCAATGGCTATTTCTATTTTGAGAAGGTACTGATATGGAGATCTGTGTACCAATACCCACCCTTGCCAGACAGCATTTAATGCGGGAAAATTGCAGCCCAATGGCTCTATTCAATTTCCCAACAACTCAAATGCCTAGAAATCAATGAAGGGGTATAAAAACAAGTCTCCAAAGCTTCTTCAATAATAATACAACAATTCTAAAGCATTAAAGCACATATCCAACATCTTTGAGCTTTTATTGTCAAATTCTAGTAACCCACATAAGTGTTCTTCATTGTAATTTCATTTTCATTCAAGTGTTGGGTTTAGTGAACTTCTGTTGTAAAAACACATTACCTTGTGAGGTTTTCATAGTTTGCTTCTTCATTTCCAACTTTAGGAAAGGGAAATTTCTAGACTTTGGGGGCATAAGTTTAGGATTTGTAAGGTTATCTCCTTTAGCCTAAAATGAAAGATAAATTAGTGAATTTGTGGACATCCTTAGTATGGATAACTAAGGTAGTGGATGCAGACCAAGTTGAGAAGGTTGAAGCACTATAAATCACTTATGCAATTTTTCTTTCTTTTCGAAATTTGCTTCTACCAATTGTTGTATAGGTGGCAAATATGAGCTAAACATGGCTTAAAATGACATTTTCTAGTGAAACATGGCTAAGGTCTCGAGACCACTATGAAAGATCTCGAAACCTTCTATCCAGAACTTTAAAAATGTGAATATGTGACAAAGGTTTGAGACAATCTTAAAAGGTCTAGAAATCATCCCTAAAAGTTTGAATTTCCACGTCTTGGTCACTAATTTATAACTGTGTCAATTGATCTTTGATTCAATCGCTATTTTTTTAATTCATAATTTGGAAAGATCATGAGAGTAGTCATAGGAACAACCAATAAATAAGTTATTTTGAGGGGCCCTTGAAAATTTTATTATTTTCAAGATTAGTCCTTAAACTTTTTAAAAATTATAAAATCACTCGTAAAGAATCTATAAGACGGCTAATTTGATTAAAATGAGAATCATTGGCTTAAAATGATGGATTCTAATAGTTTTCTAACAAATGACATGGTAATTCCTTAACTTTGGATAATTACATTTTAGTTTCTAAAGTTTTGGAAAATTTCAAACTGGACCTTAATCTCTATCAAGATTTAATTATTCTATAAAAAAAATGTTGATAAACTAGTTATTGAAGTCATTAAATGAGTTATTATGAATATGAATTTAATTGTTGGGTTGTTTGTTGAATTTCTTTTGATTATGTGTTTTCGGTAGCATCACTAATCCGGTTTCTTAAAAGATCGAGTAGGGGTGTTACATAACCAATTAATGGATCGGATACCGATAGTTAAAAATATTATATTTTATTGATAGCTTATGTAAAGTTTTAAAACTATTATAATTATTTTGACGTTTACTATCATTAACATAAAGTATTAGATGTCAAATTGGTTATATAACAAATTTGATATTTTAAAATACAATCTAAAAATGAAGAATTTAATGTCTTAATTTTAAGGCTAACCTACTTGGGGTGACAATTGAGTGGGGAATAATCGAAAGCAGTGAATATCTAAATCGACGAGAAGAGGAAGAACCGAGATCTTCATTCATGGAGACGAAAATGTGGAAATTTTATCTTCAAAACTCAAATGGGGACTAAAACGAGCAAGGACGGAGCCAAAAAAATTAAATTATTGTGTCATAATTTAAAAATTTTATAAAAAAAATGTTAAGAGATGGATACAAATAATGAGTGTCAATTTCTTTTAAAATGATGCTATTCATTTTTAGAGTGGTGTCAATATTATTTTAAAGTGATGTTAATTTTATTTTATATATAATTTATAAAAAATATTTTCAAATATTTTAGGTGTCATATAACATCCCGAAATCTAGGGTAGAAGAATCGACTAGGTGAACCGGTTTGGTTAGTGAGGTTAGCTAACTTAATTGATTAAATTGGTTTCGGGAATATGAATTAAATTGAAATTTATTTTGATTTAATTCTCATATTGAGTAATAATATTTAATTTGGTGACTTTTAATGAGTCTAAATAATTTTTACATGAGCTTTAAGTGACTAAATTGATAAGGAATGATGATAGAAAAATTGATAAGGAATCCATGCTAAGAAAATTTAAGGACAAATTATGCCATGTGATATTTTAAAGGTATTTTTAATTGTATTTTGTTAAAATAAAATAGTTTAATAAATAATAATTAATATTAAATTAGTTTAATTAGATTATTTTAACAAAAAAGAAAATGACAGTTGATTAGTTTATGGAATATAGCTTTTCACTATGTTTTCTCTGAAAAATCCCTTTCTCTATATTTTCTCTCAAAAATCCTTTTCACTATGTTGAGAATGACAACTAATTAATTTTTATGGAAGATAGATATTCCATTTGTATTTATGTTTGCGGGTTGTTTTCCTCTTGCTATTATTGTTTTGATTGTTGATTTCTCATCATGGAGTTGTTGGTTGATTTGATTCCTGCTTTGATGATTGAAGCATGTCTATCTTTGAAATAGTTGACATTATGGGTCAGTTTGAGTAACAATCGAATTTTAGGGATTACGTATTTTGAATTAGTCTTTTTGGTTATCTACCTTTTGAGCATTTTGGTTATCTACCTTTTGATGTTTATGCAAGTTTAGGGAGCAGAAATTTGATATGCAAGTACTCGTTTAAGTGCGTTTTATGTTGGTCTTGTTGTAAGATCATGTTGGGCATGCGTGGATATGTTTTCAAGTGATTTAAGATTGTTTTGCAAATTCAAATATGTATTACAAATTCCTGAGTACCGGTACTCTAGTGCAATTTCTGGGCAAATTAAGCCTAGCATATTGGTACGCCAAGCAGGGGTAGCTGTATGAAAGCTATCGTATCGGTATACGGGCCCGTGTATTAGTACATTAATTGACTACTAAAAAATTGTATGGAGCCCTTGTACCAGTATGGACCTTTAGTGTACTAGTACGAGGTTAGGTAATTCGATTAATTGCCTTTATGAAATTTAGTTTTCTTGCATTTCAACTGTAACAACGGATTCGCCACCGCTCCCTTTTATTATATTAGGTGGACCGGAAACCTAAAAACAAACCATATTGAGGGTTCGGGGGCATGGTTACGTGTGGAGAAGGATTAGCACCCCCATCATGCCGGCAGAACAACGCTTGCTTAATCAATAATATTTTCTCCAGAATCCGAATGAATGTGTGCAAGAATTAATGCTAAAATCCACAAAGTTCTAAAAATGGCTCGAATTTGCCCACAGATGAGCAAACCCAAATTAGTTTAGACACAAGGGGATTAAGGCATTAATCCTTAAAAATCAAAAAATCAGTCTCGCATAGGAGTTTCAACCGTTCCCACAACTGGTAGGGGAATACCGAATTAACCATAATTGAGAATATATTTCGTTTTTCATGATGCAATAAAAATCACCTTTTTTAATGTCATTTTATGTTTTTTTATTCGTATGGTTGATTTAATTATTTTCGTAAACATGGGTTTAAAGAAACTAATCCTAAAGGCCATAATTAATTGTTTACATCTAAGGAAAATATTTACTTTTTCTAAAAGATTACCGAAAAGGGTTTTATTTACAATTAAGGCGAAAGAATTATTTACTTTTCCAAAAATTACCAAGTTAGTTATTAAGAGACAAATTATTTAAGGAATCTAAACCTAAGACATTTATTATATTGTTACTGAACTAACCTACAAGATAAATTATTTAATTAAGTGATTTAAAACTTATTAATATTTACAAGGAAAGTTAGCCTAAAGTAACTTTTATAATTAATTTATTTACGTGTTTTTTTTCTTTTTTTCACTTTCATATGAAGATTATCACATAACAAATATTAACTTAATAGCTTAAAAATATATGAATTAAATAACACAGAGAATTGAATTGCATGAAGTAAAAAGAACAAAAAAATAAAAGAATAAAATGAAACCAAGTAACAAAAGAAAAAATGAAAACAAAAATATAAAGAAGCAGTGTTTGGGTAAAAATACCTAAGAGAAACCTTGTTGTTATCCTCCATCTTGAGGTTTTAACATCTTTCGGCTTCTTACATCTTGAGGGTTCGTCGGGTTGTTATCCTCCAATCTTGATGTTTCAACGTCTTGATGAGTTTGGCTTCCTCCATCTTGAGGGTTTACCATCTTGCTTAGGGGTGTTCTTATCCTCCAATCTTGAAGTTTCAACGCCTTGATGAATTTGGCTTCCTCCATCTCGAGGGTTCGCCATCTTGGTTGGGGGTGTTGTTATCCTCCAATCTTGAAGTTTCAACGTCTTGATGAATTTGGTTTCTTCCATCTTGAGGGTTCGCCATCTTTCTTGGGGTGTTGTTATCCTCCAATCTTGAGGTTTCAACTCCATTGTTGATATGACTTCCTTCATCTTCAGGGTCCATCATCTTGTTGCCATCCTCCATCTTGAGGCTTTAACTTCTTTGTTGATTTGGCTTCCTCTTTGTCGAGGGTTTTCCATCTTGTTGTCATCCTCTATCTTGAGGCTTTGATTTGGCTTCCTTAATCTTCAGGGTTCATCATTTTTGATCTGCTTTATTCTTGAGGGTTCTTTTTCTCCTTTTTGAACCTGTCTTCATGTACGAGTAAAGTAAAATGCACTTACTATGAATGCATCTAACTTTAATGTATGCACTAATCCTAAAGGCATGATTTTTTCATGAATATGTCATCCATAGTTCTGGCTTTCAAAGGGATGCCTCCGGCTTCCACTGGTCATATATATTGCTCAGTCTCTTCATGCTTCAAGTTTTGTCTTGCAAACTGATTAAGCGATTGATGCCCCAACCTCTCTTGGGTTTGACCATCTTCTTCTAAAATCACCTCTCGGGGAGAGTTTTCTCATATGCATCAGTGCCTTGCCCTCTTTTAGGCCCATTTTCAGATGTTCGTATCAAGATGACATATTTTTTCTTGTGTAATCAAGTGGCGCATTTACTTCAGGTCCCTGTGTTTTTAACCCATTTACAAAGTAATGCTGAGAAATCTTTTGTTTCACTAGAAATCTTAGTCTACTTGTTCCCATTCCAATGCGAGATTCTTGTTTAGGAATATTAATTTTCATTAAATCCTGAATATATCAAGCTAGATTAGATACCTTGAATATCAAGTGTAGGAGTTCCATCGAAATAACTCACCGAGGATTGCCCCAAGCATATCTTGTGTCTAGGAGACCTTGAAAGATGAGTCGATATCCGAAGATGTGAAGTACCTTTTCAGATTACTCTGATCATTAGCCATGTTTTGAGCCACATTGGACATTTGATCCATTTTTCATGGGTCTAGAATTTTTTCCTTTCTTTTTTCTCAGGATTTCATCTCATCAGGTGTTTGACTTTGTTAGGATTTGAAAATCACTTATGAAGTCAAGGTGTAGAGTAGATAGAGCATAGCTACCTTATTAGATACTCAAACTTAAGACTACAACGAAATGCCCCAAGATTTATTTTTCATCTTTATGAGGAATTCCTTTCAGCAAACCAAGACATTGGAGTTTTTTCCTCCACGTATGATCTTATATAATTCCTTGATTATTGGCCAAAGTAAACTGGAAAGTAAGCCACATCTCCATTATCTTCGTAGCTCTCGATTTCTGCTAGACACAAGCTGCTCGAAAAAAATCTTGGGATCGACATTAACGTTACTCATGCAATTCATATAAGAGGATCCAATAGACATATATATTCGTGGAAATAAAGACAAAAATATGCATCTTTTATTGAATATAAAAACGAATTGTCTTAGGCCATTACAAAAGATTCTTTAAAAGAAGTTTAAAAACTATTGGGAAACCTGATGTAACTTTTTCAACCATTGACTCTTCATCCCCCACCTCCATGATTGGGGAATGGATTGATGATCTTACTTGGTTATACTAAATCCCCAAAGCTTAGCTTGCCGATATTTATTAGATTCTGTACAATCTTCTTGAAGGCTATACAATTCTCAATCGTGTGCCCCGAATTTCCAGCATGAAAGGCGTAGTGAGAATTGGCATCATACCACATCGGGTAAGAAGGCTGTAGTGGCAAACTATAATTAGCCGCTACCAATCGTCCTTCCATAAGTTGAGGGAAAAGTTCCTCATAAGTCATGGGAATTGGTGTAAATATAAGCTTCTCTTGGGCTAGTTTGGATGAGCTTGAACTATGTGCTATAGGCTTGGATTGAGATATCACTATTGGTTTGGAATAACCTTCGTTGTAAATGCTCGTCGCATTTATTTCGTTGTATTTCTTCCCCGATGATGACTTTTATTGAGATGAACTTCCCTCACCACCAATCTTACCATTCTTGATATCATTCTCAATGTGCTCACCAGATAGTACTAGGTTCGCAAAACTTGTAGTCGCGTTTCCTATCAGGCGCTTTAGAATTGGACCATCCAATTTCTGGACTACGTCAAAGTGCAAGGAAACAATCTAATAAAACTTGTAGTCGCGTTTCCTATCAGGCGCATTAGACTTGTAGTCACAAAACTTGCAATTTTCCACAAAAAGTGCAAGGATCAATATAAATTGGACTACGTCAAAGTAACCAATCTAATAAAACCTTTCGATCACCCAACTACATTCTTAACACCTTTTTTTTTCTACTCACAAAACACGAAACAATCTGTTTCCAATTCGTGTTAATTTCATTAAAACCCTTATCTTTTCTAAAACTTGTAGCCAAAAATTGGCTCACAAATGGCTATTGTAGCCAAAACCAAATCATTCTTTTTTAACTACATACGCATAGCAAGGACATGGCATCAGGGCCATTCACGTAACCGATGCACACTACGAAGGGGTAGTGCAGCATCGCCCTTATTCGCGCGCTCTACTGCCCTGCTTCTATATTCGGTCCTTTCCCTTTTTTTCTCAGCTAAATGACAATCCTCACCAACATTTCATCGAACATAAACGGTGCACACTAATATTTAATCCATTACTTAAATCAACACTCTACCAATTACCCCCATCTAAGAATCCAAATCTAAATTCAACCAATTAAATTAATTCCAAAATCAATTTCATAAAAAAATGATATTAGATTATATCTATCCCACAAGAATTACTCATAATCCAATTAAAACATTTAGATTGCATCCATCAAATCATGATTCACTCTTTAGCATCTAGAAATTAAATTAATCCATTATAATTCAATTAAACATCAAAAGACAATAGAATTGATAGAAAATCAAGACAAAATAATTAGGAGGTCATTAGAAAATCGAAGCTTACCCACATAAATTGTAAATTGAAGATGAAGATTGTTCCTCCAATCTTCCAACATGAAATTCATTGAACAAGATGAGAGAAATTAAAATCTCTTGTGTGGCTTTTGATTAGAAATGATTTAAGAAGAAAATGAATAGAAATTGGATAAGAAAATCTAAGAAAACTAAAATGGTGTTCGGGAGAATCTTGAGAGAAAATGAGAGATAAGTTTAGACATAGCTTTCTTTCTTGAGAAAATAATAGCCGTCGTCAAGTTATAATTAGAAATGTGGTAAAAGCTTTAATTAATAAATATGCTAAATAATACCATAAAACCATCACTTTAGTTCTTTTTACAAAATTGACATTATTAATATTTTACAACCTTTTGTAAAATAGCATCATTTGATATCAAACTCAATTTCATCATTTATTAAACTCATTAAATATATTTTCACAAATACTTGTCAAAATAAATTTATTAGAAATCAATTTAATTACCCAAATTACTTTTTGGAATTAATTAATTAGCCAAAGTTGAACCTAAAATTTTAACCCGATTCTGATAATTCACCCAAATCTTCTAGCCTATTTTTTGGGTGTTACATAACAAAGTTAAGAATATAGGGCAAAATCAGGCTAAAGGCATGGGAAAACTTTGTCAACTATTGAAATTAAGGATAGAAGGAAGAATGGCCTTTGCTTTTAGTGTGCAGAAAAATATGCACAAGGACATAGGTGTGCCAAAACTCAGATTTTTCAAATAGTAGTAGAGGGAATCAAGGAAGAAGAGGAACCTGAAGTATTCTTAGATTGTGAGGACAATGGTCATGGGGGAGTGGCAGAGAATCCAATCTTGTCTTTAAATGCTATCTAGGAAGCTGCCAATTGTGAAACTATGAAGTTGAAGATTCACATTGAAGGAGTGGAATGGATAGCTCTAGTGGACTCAGAAAGCATACATAATGATGCATGCTTGCCTTTGTTGGATGAAGTCGAGTTGCATTGAATCCCAATCGAAATCAAAATGTTGTTAGTTGGTGGTGATAGAGGCTTGCATATTTGTTTGGAATTGCTGGAAATGATGAAGATGGTAAAGATGGATGGTGGTAGGCTTTTTTAGTGTGTTTGGGAATGGAATCGGATGCTTGAGTGAATGATGGAATGAGATCCTCCAACTATATTGAGTTAGGAACCTTCATTATAAATTGATGGATGAATGCCACACTTTAAGGAAGTGATGAGTTCGGTAAAAGGTTTTGATGCCACAAGGCTATGCTTGATAAGCCAAAGAATTTGTTCTAAGAATAATGAGAAGAACACTCCGAAATATGTATTTCATTCAAGTTGTCTTCTTACAAATGAACTCAAGGCCTCTATTTATAGGCTAGGATGAATACAAAATGGTTCTTATGCAATTTTTATAGGAATGAATGAAATGAAACCCCTTAGATTCTGAAGATTTTCCAAATGTGAAGAGTTGCCTTCAAATGTATTAACTTGCTCGAATGAATGAAAGAAACCTCTTGAAATGTAAAGAATCATTATCTCAAATCCTCCAAAGTGGCTGCAAAACTCCCCCATGTTGTCCAAAGTTTCCTTCATGCATGGACGGTCCAATGTTCCAAAATGTAGCAAAAATGCTTCTTTTCATGCTTCAAGTGGCTAGCCAATGACATGCCCTATATGTCCAAAGATAAACATTTGTCTATGATATATAATGCAACAAATTAAAGTAACATGGACATACAACGTAAACATGAAACATGTGACATCACTATAATAAAATGAATCGAAACGAAAGACAACTTGACAATAATATTAAACACAAAATAACTTAATAAGATGTCCACAAATTACTTAATAAAAATGTATAACAATTAAACTAAAAAAATGGGCCTTTAAACCACATGCAACAAAGTGCATGGCTTGTAAAACTCCTTGAGCCAAATGCCTTCAAGCCCAATGCCCTGGTGAAGCCCAACGTCCCAAACTTGCATGACTAGCCCTATAAGGGCATCCTTGAATTGCTCAGTTTGTGCCCGAGTGATCGAACCTTGAGGAAGTACGTGTAGGACTCTCTTGTTTGTTTCCACGATGCTCGCATCACATAATTTCTTGAGCATGAAAGTAGTGAAGAAATTGTAACTTAAACTGAACTAGAGGTATAATTTGAAGGTCACAGTAGCTGATGGAAATTTATTGGGGATTGTTAAAGAATGTGACAAGGCGGTTTGGCAAACACAATGGGAGTTGTTTGTGACTGATTTCCTTGCCCTACCATTAAACAATTGTGATGTGGTTTTGGGGATTCAGTGATAGTCAACATTAAGGATTTTTATTTGGGATTTTACCAAGCTAAAGGTGGAATTTACACATGGTTAGATGAAGATAAGCTTGAAAGGGGTACCACCAAGAAGTTTTCAATGGATGGACTCCAAGGAATGTGATATGATGTTAAGAAGAAATAACAATCCTTATATTGTATCTTTACTAATTTTGGATGCTTAATTGGGATTGAAACAAAGGAGTCTTGTGGTTGCAAGGGAGTTATAAGAGTTTTTGGATCAGTTTCTTGATGTATTTCAGGAACCAAAAGGGTTACCCCTATAAGAGAAAAAGAAGACATAATATCCTTGGTTGATGAGCAAACTGTGATCACAGTCAAGCCATATAGATACGCTGCAAGTTAGAAGGATGAAATAGAAAGACAGATCAGTGAGATGTTGAAGGCAAATATGATCAGACAGAACAATAGTGCTTTCTCCTCACAATTGTTATGGTGAAAAGGAAGGATGGGTCTTGGAGGATGTTTGTAGGCTATAGGAGGTTGAATCAAGCTACCATCAAGGACAAGTTCCCTACGCCTATTATTGAAGAGTTACTTGATGAGTTAAGAACTGGCAGATTTTATTCCAAACTAGATTTGAGGGCTGGTAACCACCAAATCTGAATGTGGGAGTCTAATGTCCACAATAATGCATTTAAATCACATGAAAGGAATTATGAATTTCTAGTAATGCCATTTGGATTGACAAATTCTCCAGCCAATTTTCAAAGTTTAATGAATAGGGTGTTCAGGGGCCTATTGGGAAAATCAGTATTAGTGTGTTTTGATGACATCCTAATTTATTATAGAGATTGGGATACTCGTATGCAGTATTTGAGAGAGGCGCTTGAGATTTTGACATCACAACAATTATATGCCAAAGAAAGTAAGTGTTGTTTTGGGGGTCAAGAGGTAGACTATCTTGATTATGTAATCTCAAATGGAATCATTTCTATGGACATATCTAAAGTTGCATGCATTTTGGATTGGTCAATTTCAAAGTCAGTTAAGGACCTTAGAGGTTCTTGGGGCTATCTAAATATTTTAGGAGGTTTGTAAGAAATTACGGGGGAATTGTAAAGCCTTTGACATATTTGTTGAAGAAGGGTGAGTGGAAATAGAAGGAAAGGGAAGAAAAGACACTACAACAGTCAAAGGGAGTAATCTGTTCTGCCCTAATTTTGGTGTTACCTAATTTAAGTGTTAAGTTTTTAATTGAAGCGGATGCCTTAAAAATGAGAATTGGAGTTGTGCTGGTAAAAAGGGGAAATCATTAACCTTTTTAGTAGCATTTGGGAGTGAGGCACCAAGGATTTTTCAGTCTATAAAAAGGAAATGTTGTAACCCCCTCGACCCAGCCTAGACGTCCGATCGAATCGAGTGAGCTCTATTGTGTTTGCCGAAACAAACCCGAGAACGATTAACTAAGATTAGGTCTATTTTTTATTTTTATCTTGTCTAGATGAAACATTGTGTCCTAAGGTGTGCATGCTGGCAGCGGGTGAAACGTTTACCATCAAATTAAACCATACAATAATCAGTGACCATTCTATAGATATTTTAAAAAATGTGTTCAGTGTCTTTTAACGAAATTAACTACCCTCATATTGATACACCAAGGTGTTGTATCGATACGGGTACACATAAATCACATAATCATTTGACTCTACCCAAATCCTGTATAGATACGTCATCACCCGTACCGGTACAGGTTGACCAACATTTACCTGTTTCGATGCACCTTAAGGCCATATTGATACAAATTATTTCTCAAATCTCATTGCCAAGATCCATACCGATACACCTCTTTTTGTGTATCGATACGCTCTGCTTTACCAGCAAGTTTATAATCATTTAATCTACTAGCATGCCAATTTCCAGTCAATATAAATCCATTTACTGAGTTTTTACCTCTTTAAGCCAAGTATGTCATTTTAGCCATTTTTAACCAAAACCGTTGTGTTAGTTAGAGCCTTTAAGACCTATACATAAGATAGGCAAAAACACACATAACAAACATACCGTATTCAACTAGTTTAACTACTTTGCCACCATTCTAGAAGTTCATAAGGACAAAACACATTACTCTAAGCTTGTGGTGACTTGCCGAACTTCCAACCAGCTCCAATCTCGATCTGGTATACTTTCTTAACCTGAAATGTGGAAGATGAATGCATTACACTTACATAGTCTAAGTGAGGTAGCCATAACTAATGAATGAGTAAAATATATGATGTAACATGCTTCAATATCATCATTGGCATTTATAGGATGAACATGTGTCATCAGCCAAACCTCCGCCTCGCCTAGGATCGTCACCCTTGAGCCGGAGCTCCTGTACCGTAGTATCAATGCCTATATCAAGTCTCATGCCAAGGTGTCCAAGGGCTTTCATATTAAGCATGTCTTATGTTAAGAGTAAGCCTTAGCTCCAATAATGTTGTCAATAATTCGATGAGACGATGATTCAATGATTCCGTAACGAAATTCAATAGCAATAACAATATCAATGACAATGTTCAATGATCTCAATAACAATAACAATGACCAGTACTTCATTTACCATGCTTCGATGACAATGACTACAATATTTCAATATCAGTGATTCAGTACAATGATTGGATGATGTGATTCAATAACAATGTATCATTAGACTCATCCCAATAACAACGATTCAATACGATAGCTCAATAACAATGATATTCATAGCAACAGATCAACGACAATGCTCAACATCATTACTTCAATGCTTCAAACGCGATATGCAATAAACAATGTTCCATACTCAATGATTCAATGCAATGGTCAATAACAATGATTATAACAATAGCAATGACAAGGTTCCATGCCTAGTGTCCAATCCATCTCTAATTCATTGATGAAACTGATGGCGATGATCAATAGCAATGACTAAAACAATATCGATATCCGATACTCAATACTATACTTAACGATGCTTACAAATGACACAAACTAAGTGGTTCGATGTGAAATCCCTTAGCAACAACATAAGCATTACAATATACAATAACAATGGAATTGGAAAAGGCACCTAGCCTAATCTGAGACTCTGACTACACTCACCTTACTTCTGAAGCTGCTACGACGCTTAGATGATGATCCCTTTATTCCTAGCTTGTGTTGGAGATGATGGGCTAGCTTCCTCCAATTATTGAGATATGAGAAATCAATAAGAAAGTGATATAATCGATATTACAAAATCAATACTCATTTAGAATAGCCATTAGCTATTCATTAGATTCATAGGTTAAAACTTAAGGAATATGGGTTTAACTTATAAATCAAGACTTTAATTAGTCATTCAATAGCTCATGGAATCAATAATAGATTGAGGGTTTCTACTTATCCAATCGATAGCTATAGATTGAAGCTTTTGAAACAAAGGGAGATTAAGCTTAAGGGGTTCAATTGGAGACGTGTGTACTTAAGCTTGGTGAAGAAGACAACAATGGAGGTGTGTGCTTGTTTCAAGACAAAAGGGTGGGATTTGGTTATGGTGAAAGCAAAGCAAAGAAAGAGAGCTTTTCTCTACTCATTTTAAGGAACTATAATCCCTATTCGACTCCCACATCCCAAAAGGGCGGATGAGAAGCTTTCCCTTAGGCAATGGAAAGCTTAAAATATGAATTTTAATTTCCCCAAAATTGGATAGCAATTATCAAGATGTCATATTTCTAACATTTCAGATGATTAACATCATGTGGGATGACAACCAAAGAGGTGACTCAACCCCAAACTCCCAATTCTTTGAATTTGCTCACTAAAATAGATTTTCACATAGGCCCGTATCGATACACACATGGTCATATCAGTATGGCTAGCTCAATTTTGATAAGTTAGTTAAAAACGGTTAGGCCGTACCGATACAGTGACTACTGTATCGATACGCCTAGCCAATTTTCAGCATTTAAAGACTCCAATAAGATCTCTACTAAACATTGGACTCAATTATGGTCCATTATCGATGAAACTACTTCACATGATCAATAACAATGTAACATTTAGACTTTTTGGTGTAGGATTTCTGATCGCTAGAACCCAATTTTGACTAGACCAATTTTTGGGGTGTTACAATTCATCCCCTTAAGAAAAATTCGTCCTCGAATTTTGACTTGAGATGGTGTCGTGGTCATAGTCTTGTCCCTTTCCTTTCATATGGTACATCCACGTAGAACCCTTAGATTCAGGTCTGTGTGATGCTTTGGATGAACCTCCAGACTTTCCAAAAGGTCATTGCCTTATTCCCTTGCCTCAAAAGGATTGAGCAGGGGATGAATTGACTCATGCAGAGGTCGAATTGATAGGGTTCTTAGGGAAATCACAAATGAGATGTCCCATCTAACCACAGAAGAAGCAAGCTTTAGTCTTCTTACGTCATTACCCTTCAAGATGCCTGTGACGACAGAAGTTACAAACTGGGAACTTCATTTCTTGCTCAAAGCCTTAAATGCTCTCAATAAAGTTGGCACTTGGAAAGGATTGAGTCACTACTTGTTGTTTAGCAAGATATTCATATTGGGACGGTTGTGAATACACATTCGCTTATAAATCATAGTGCTTCCTTTTCTTGAGAGATTCAGAAGAATAAGACTCATCTATTCAAGCTTGATTAGAGTTAAACATTTCTATAAACAAAGAGATCATATTAGCTAGCAAGTCACAATACACAATAAAATAACTCTAGCTTTGATACCACAAATATAACACCCCTTCCTAGCCTAGTCAGGAACCAGGTCGGAGAATGCTATCGGTGAACAAAATGATGTTTGTTGTGATAAAATTTCAATAAATAATTTTCATTCAATAGATGTTATACTTTTCAAACTTTTCCAAGTATAGGCATTAGTCAAATTTATCCAATGTGAAACGATAATTCATTAATTAGGACCAATTTATAACTTTTACAAGTTTTAAGGACCAAACTATAATCCATTAATTTAGGAGTACTTTTCAGTAATGAACAAAACCACAATGAAATTCAATGCAATAATAGTAAGCTTGTAAAGTTTCATGTCATTCTGATAACATTTACCCATCAAATTAAACCATACAATATTCAATGACCATTCTGTTGACATTTTAAAAACTGTTTTTAGCGTCTTTTAACGAAATTAACTACCACCGTATCGATACACCAAGGTGATGTATGGATACAGGTAAACATAAACCACATCATCATTTAAATCTACCAAAATCTTGTATCGATACGTCATCACCCGTATCGGTACAGGTTGACCAAGGTTGACCCATTTCGATACACCCTAAGGTCGTATCGATATAATTTATTTCCCAGACCTCTCTTCCAAGATCCGTATCGATACACTCCCTTTTGTGTATCGATACGCTCTGTTTTACCAAGCCGAAATATGCAAGGCCGTATCGATACATCCTAACCTGTATTGATACATCTATGTTGTAATTACAAATTTTAGCTGGTTTTTACTCGAATTAACCTATCACGCGATGTCCAAGTGCAATGAAAATTTACCAACAAGTTTATTATCATTTAATCCACTAACATGCCAATTTCCAGTCAATATAAATCCATTTACTGAGTTTTCACCTCTTTAAGCCAAGTATGTCATTTTAGCCATTTTTAACCAAACCAAAGTGTCATTCAGAGCCTTTAAGACCTATACATAATATAGGCAAAAACACACATAACAAACATACCACATTCAACTAGTTTAACTACATTGCCACCATTCTAGAAGTTCATAAGGACAAAACACATTACTCTAAGCTTGTGGTGACTTGCCGAACTTCCAACTAGCTCCGATCTCGATCCAATATACTTTCTTAACCTGAAATGTGCAAGATGAATACATTAGACTTACATAGTCTAAGTGAGGTAGCCATAAACAATGAATGAGTAAAATATATGATGTAACATGCTTCAATATCAGCATCGGCATTTATAGGATAAACTTGTGTCTCAATAGGAAACTATGTAATATCACTACACAAAGGCAATGATCAATAGCAACATCAATAGCATTATGCAATAGCTAATAGCAACATTCAACATCAATATGACCATCATCAATACTATAGAAACAATCAATATCGTACCCATGCTCAATAACATGTTTATCAATAACTATAGTTCTCTTAATGTCTTACTTAATCTTTTAACACCATTCGCCTTGGATCACCTTTGGGCATCAATATCAATGATCTGATGTAATGCAAGCTCAAAGCACAAAGCAATAGCTTGTATCAACATGGTATCAATAAATCAATGCTTCAGGTGCTCGTACTCTTTCCAACCAAACCTTCGCCTTTCCTAGGGTCGTCACCCTGGAGCCGTAGCTCATGGGCCGTAGTCCCAATGCATATATCATGTATCATACCAAGGTGTCCAAGGGTTGTCATATTAAGCATGTCTTATGTTAAGAGTGAGCCTTAGCTCCAATAATCTTGTCAATAATTTGATGGGACGATGATTCAATGATTCCGTAACAATAGTAAATAGCAATAACAATATCAATGACAATGTTCAATGATCTCAATCACAATAACAATGATCAATACTTCATTTACTGTGCTTCGATGACAATAAATACAATATTTCAATATCAATGATTTGGTACAATGATTCAATAATGTGATTCAATAACAAATGATCATTAGCATCATCCCAATAACAATGGTTCAATACGGTAGCTCAATAACAATGATATTCATAGCAATAGATCAACGACAATGCTCAACATCAATACATCAATGCTTCAAACGTGATATGCAATAAACAATGTTCAATACTCAATGATTCAATGCAATGCTCAATAATAATGATTGTAACAATAGCAATGACAAGGTTCCATGCCCAATGTCCAATGCATCTCTAATTCAATGATGATAACGAAGATTAAATTGATGGCGATGATCAATAACAATGACTAAGGCAATATCGATATTCGATACTCAGTACTATACTTACCGATGCTTACCAATGACACCAACTAAGTGGTTCGATGTAAAATCCCTTGGAAACAATATTAGCAATGCTATATACAATAACAATGGAATCGAGAAAGACACTTAGCCTAATCCCGAGACTCCGACTACACTCACCTTACTTCTAAAGCTCCTATGACTCTCGGATGATGTTCCCTTTATTCCTAGCTTGTGTTGGATATGATGGGCTAGCTTCCTCCAATTCTTGAGCTAGGAGAAATCAATAAGAAAGTGTTATAACTGATATAACAACATCGATAGTCATTTAGAATAGCTATTAGCTATTCATTAGATTCATAGGTTAAAACATAAGGAACATTGGTTTAACTTAAGAATCATGACTTGAATTAATCATTCAATAGCTCGAAATCAACAATAGATTGAGGGTTTCTACTTACCCAACTGATAGCTATGAATTGAAGCTTTTGAAAAAAAGGAAGCTTAAGCTTAAGGGGTTCAATTGGAGATGTGCGTTGTTAAGCTTGGTGAAGAAGACAATAATGGAGGTCTGTGCTTGTTTCATGATAAAAGGGTGGTATTTGGTTACAATGAAAGCAAAGCAAAGAAAAAAAGCTTTTCTCTATTCATTTTAAGGAACTATAATCCCTATTCGACTCCCACCTCCCAAAAGGGCAATGAGAAGCTTTACCTTAGGCAAAGGAAATCTTAAAATATGAATTTCTATTTCCCTAAAATTGGATAGCAATTATCAAGATACATCTTTCTAACATTTCAGATGATTAACATCACGTGGGATGACAACCAAGGAGGTGACTCAGCCCCAAACTCCCAATTCTATCAATTTGGTCACTAAAATAGACTTTTACAAAGGCCCGTATTGATACACCCATGGCCGTATTGGTACGGCTAGCTCAATTTTGGTAAGTTAGTTAAAAATGGTTAGGCCGTACCGATACAAGGACTACTGTATCGGTACGTCTAGCCAATTTTCAGCATTTAAACACTCCAATAAGGTCTCTACTAAACATTGGACTCAATTATGGTCCATTATTGATGAAACTACTTCACATGATCAATAACAATGTAACATTTAGACTTTTCGGTGTAGGGTTTTCGATCGTCGGAACTCAATTTCGACTAGACCGACTTTTGGGTTGTTATAGAACTACTCCTCCAAAGCTTGAGGATCAACCACCATTGATTTAACCGCACAAAAATAGGGGATTCAATGCATCTAAATGCATTCAAAGACTCAGCAACATTAATCCACAACAACTTTAACCAAAAACCTGTCCACAACAACTAAAGTCAACATCAAACACCTTTCAAACTTAACCCAGCCAAAACCTAAAGGTTTAATCCATGAATTACCTTCAATTAACATTCAAAAACAACCTAACATCATCCTTCTACCTCCAACATTCATAAAACACCCATAACTCGCCAAAAACACAACACTAGCAACCCAAGAAATTAGAGATTCACTTAGTTTCAAGATTCCAACATTAAAACTCACTTATTAACATTATTAACCATCAAAATTATGATTAGAACCGATCAAGACATAAAAAAAAATAGATCTAAAACGAAAATCACTTAATCTCATCAATTAAACCTTGATTTAATCAATTTTCCATAATTAAATCATTGAAACACATTAGAAAACAGGAACCAATTTTAAGGTGTTACAGAACTTGTATATATGTGTGTTCTTGAATGGGCCTACTACGTTATGAACTTATTGACAAGTTTGTATTGAACTTAAATTACATGTAAAGGAATGATGTTTTGCTGCGCATATATGAATATACAAATGGTATGATCAAGTGTTTGATCTAGTTTACATTGAAACATTCGATTGCCTTGGGAACTATATGGTCACTTGTGTGTGTGAACATACCTTGTTGTATGTGTTTTTGTGTGTTTGTATAGTGTATTGCCGAATGGATAGGCTTAGTGTATGGCTTGAATGGAAACAAGTTACATGAAATTGAATATTCAAATAATCATGTTAGTAATTTAGGTATGAGATGTTACATGTATACATCTAAGAACAATGAAATGAAAGGAAGCATGTTTGTACACTTAGGTCATTCGAATGTGGTATGTTATTAAGGATTGAATATGCAAAAATGAATCATGAAAGTAGTAACTTATAATGTAAGCATGAAATGAAACCTTTTAGTGGCCTATTCGAATGCCCTATGATGTCTTGAAAACAAAATGTGAGTTTGCTTGTTTGTTAACTAAGTATGTTTGGTTGCTTGCTAGTTAAGTAACTCATCTAATAGGGACTAGTTTATCAATCCTTGTTCTTGTTCTTGCTTGTATTGTATTGCCTTGCCCTTACTTGGTAACGCTCCCGAGCCGGTTTGCTACTAACCAGGGGTAGGGGGTGTTACAAAAAAAAGTTATTTCCAAAGTGGTTTATGAAGATAACTACCTTTCTTAATTAAATACCCTTTTAATTCACCAATTAAAACTCATTTAAAATAATCCAAATTAAGAAAAAAATCAGATTAAAACATTTGGTAAATTAGCTCCTTAGAGATTCTAAGATTTGACTTTTTCCAAAACAATCATTGAAAATAGTTAAAAATGGGATTTAATACTTTATGTTATCATTCTAGTCTAATCCCCTATTTCAAAACTTGACTTATTAACCAAATCTTTAGAAACGTGACTTTACTAGATCATAAACCACTCATTCAAATGTTTCAAGCAAGCTTTTTGTCTTTCAAGCAAGCTTTTTGTCTTGCAATATCAATATTGATTACAAAATTATAGGTAGTACACATTGTTCAAAAATAAGGAAATACACTATGAATATGTCTTCCAAGCAATGTGCCTCCATTCCAGGAGTGAACTATATAAGGACGGTTCTAAAGCTACTTGATTTTCGAATACAAACTTGTAACTTAAATACAATCAAACAGATAAGCTTTAAACAACCTGCAGTGCATGAGGATGAATGCGTTAGGCTTATATAGCCTAAGTGAGGTTGTGACATTAACTATAGACAAGGTATTTAAACACATGAATTGAATGAAATGCACATTCATATACACAAGTAGGTTAGCATTTGTTAATAGGGTCTTAATTTACTTTGTAATATTTGGAGTATTAGAAAGCTTCTTCAAGCTTCTTCACCATTATATTGATCTTAGTTAAGATCAATTTACCATATTTAAGTCTCCTTGAGACTTGGTAGATGCTCGATAACCTTTGTATTCTTTATTATCTTATAAATTGTTTGTCAATAGATCAATTGTTTGTTTGTTTAAGATCAATTTACCATATTTAAGTCTCCTTGAGACTTGATAGATGCTCTATAACCTTTGTATTCTTTATTATCTTATAAATTGTTTGTCAATAGATCAATTGTTTGTTTGTTACCTTATTCAATCTATATTTATTCAATTCTTGAATAACTTCACTTTCTCACCAAGAGCCATTCATCACATTTTCTCATCTTGAGCCAATAATCATTTCATAACAATTCATGTCTTTCCTTGTATTATTTTGTCTTTAGGTCATACATTCCATATCTTTTATCAGTTCACCTTGGATTGCCATTGGATATGATTAACATTGATCCGTGTTTTGACCATATAGGTCCAAGCAATAATTAGCTTAAGCACAAAGCAATGGCTAATATCAAAACATAACAATCCTATCTCCACATCTATCCAACCAAACTGTCGCCAAACTCCGTACAACTCCCCCATTACCTCCTATTGTCGCCAATATACATATAACATATAATGGAGCGTCCCCCGAGCCGTAGCTCATGGACCGTAGTCCCAATAATACCATGTATCATACCAATGAATCCAAGGATTTCCATTGTAGGCATCTTACGTATTTATCTTATCTTTGACATTTGGGAAGTATCTTATTGTGCAAGTAATCTTGCTTGTTATTCAATTTATGTCTTTTAATCTTGCATCAAGCTTTTATTCTCTTTAATTTACGAGTTGCATGTTGTTACACTTTATACACATTTAACCTTAAGTTCCATCTCATCATTCGATCTAGGGTTAGCTTCCTAGCACAATTTTGCAATAATATAACCAAACACAATCATGGCTAAACATAAATACTTATATAATGCATCACCAACATGTATGCAAGAATGCCTTGCTATAATTATATGCCTTTCCCCAAATTTGCTCTAATTGAGCTTTATGCATAGTGTACATGAATTGTGGAAGCAACAAATAACTATACAATAAAGATGATAGCTTCGGAATGACACCATGTCACCCGGGACAAACACAACTACACTCACCTTATTTTCCAATGTTATGGAATACCTGATCCACTAAACACAATATACTTCCTTCATTAGCCATCCATATTTAAGGTGTGTACCTCGAAACAATTAACCAAACTATTAAAACTAATTCAATCAAATGTACACGTATACAAATCAATCTTTAACAATTATATATATATATATATGCATATCCCCCATAACATTCTAATTCAAGTATATGCACACAATCTAGCATCCAAAACAGTCTATGCTTTTATCCAAATCATTCAAATCGAACAACTTAATCTTATATACATAACTTCATGTTTTAACAGCCCCTACATGATCATGTTTAGGCAGAACAGCGCATGTAACACATATACACATTTTAACATTATCAAAACAGTCCCCCTACATTCATGTTCTCCATGATATTTTCTAGTATCTTATATGGTTGCTGCTGCCGGGCAGACTGCACATCCCTCAGTCAAAATTTCATAACTTCCATTCTCTACATCGGAATTTCAAACCGTTTACACCGTTGGAAAGCTGACTCAACTATCTTTCTAACTATATAGGCCTTGCAGTTTTACTCCTTATGAATTAGTATAGTTTTTAATCTAAAGACACACCTAATTCTGCCACCAGACAGTTAACACTGTCTTTGAACAATTGTCTCTACAAGCTATTATAAAACTCGAAATTCAGTTTCGCTTGTTTTAAATAAAACTAGACATGACAAGCTTTTCAACCATATAAATTATAGGTTCTAATTCAACCCGTACAATTTATAGCAAAATTTTTAAGTTACCTCTAATGCAGATTTCTAAAACAGTTTTGATCTCCTCTGATTTTAACTCACTAAAACAGCCTCTTAAACATCATAATTCAGTCCCCTCTTTTATACAAACAATCCTTAACAACCCATAATTGATATCACAGCCACAACAATTCCTTTTATGATTGTATAACAGTTTATAATGTTCAAATCTGGAATTACATACCAAATCAGTTCCATTCTCCTATATAGCTTCATGTAGATTTTTAAGCTTATCCAAGTCATCTAATGCACTTCTAAATTGTATCAAGCAACATTTTAACATGTATACACTTAATCACTAAAACAGTCCACTAGATGATCATACGAATACAAAACAGAACAACCTTCACATAAGCTTTTAAACATTCATCAAAACAGTCTACCAAATTTACACTCATGACAATTTAATCTATTTCGTTTGCTTGCATAATCTTTTACATAAATTCAGCCCCCTTTTAATGTATGCTCACATTCATGCATGAAACAGCCCATGTATGTTTAAATACAATCGATCAGCCCTAAATATAGGTATACAATTACAATGTTTAAAGCAGTCCACATTGTTTAATAGCATCAAAACAGTCCAAACTTCATATATGTGTATACCTAAAATTCAAGGCAGCTTACATACTTTCTTATCTACTCGAATCTGTCCGATTTAACATGTATTCACATTTGTTCATCATCAAAACAGTCTTCCTAGTTTCAAGACACTCAGAACAGCCCATTAACATTTTTACTTATGTAAAACAGTTTTAATGCATTTAGACTTGTATTCGTACAAGTAAACAGCCCTTGAAACTCATTTTTATGCTAAAATGGATTCAGCTATAATTATATTCATAACACATACGCAAACACTCCAATTTTTCCTCATTCAAATGATCCAATTATGCATGTAGACCTAGATATATATTAAGAGCAGTTTACTTTGTGATCTAAGCAGCCCAAAAATATCATTTGTATCTTTTCCCCTGTTTTTCCAGCATTATAAACAGCCCCTAACTTCTTTATTTATTTACTTTAACAATTTCATGCACAAAGCAGCCCACTAATAAATACATTTATGCTGAACAAACCCCACAGATTTTCATACATACTCAAAACAACTCACCTAATATGCATACTCTCACATGTATAGTTCTTCATTCAAATAGCATATACATACATGAATAATTCATGCATTCGGTCAACTTACACATTCTATTCATCAATTCTAGTTATAAATCTACAAGCTCAATGAACCATTTCAAGTTTACCCACTCACATCTCTTAACATTTCAGCCTTAAAATTTCTTAATCAAATGGATAACAAGTAATTACCTCCATAGCTAAACTTCTTTCAATCGAACATGGCTTGAGGGTGAGATTGTTAGTTTTTCCCAAGCTCTCACTCTCTCTTTCCAGCTTCTCCTTCAATTCTCGGTTGAAGACCATGAAGAAAGCACAAACTTAGATCCATTTTCCAAGTGGCTGGTCTTAATTTACATGGAAGCACTTAGTTGTGCCATGTGTGCTATCTCCCATTTAATTTCTAATTAACATGCAATCATCATGTTAGCAAATTAGCATTTAATTCCATACTACTTATTTTCCTTAGGATTTATTTTAGTCCTTTAATTCCATACTACTTATTTTCCCTTTCATTCAATTTAGTCCCGCTCTTAATTAGCAAATTTTTAAGCCATCCTAATCTTCAAGCTTAATTACCACTTAATTAGTTATATACTACTAAGCTATATTTCGGGGTATTACAGTTCGCAAGTAATTGGATAAATTTGAGTTGGGATTCGAATCTCAAAAATGCATTTTATTGCAGCTCGTGTATCAGTATGACTGACAGTTAATTTAGTTAATGAATTTTACCAAGTTTGGATTCTTTACATCTTGGTCATCGTATGTCGTCGCATCAATTGAATAGGTAAATGATGTCCATTTGACTTGAGATTTTGAAAGCATGTTTTAAATGTATCTAATAGCTGCTTTTAGCTTTAATAAATGTGTTAGTCTCTGTATTTTGACATTTTTACGATTTAGTCCTTAATTTTGTATTTTTCTAAATTGGATTCTTACTTGTTATCCATTGAAGCTGGAATTTGACATGCTGCTATGAAATATGATTATTTAACAATTGATAACCTAAAACTTGTGTAAGTCCCTATAATTCTTTGGATTTACATTTTGGTCCCTAGAATGCTTATATTTGCAATTGAGCGCTTTACGATGTTCGTATCGATGAAATTTGAACCGCTGCTTGTATGAACACCTTGGGTCTAAATAATACATCTAGACAAGTTAAAAGAAAAAATGGACCATATTCGAGTTTGCTTCGGCAAACCTAATGTGATCTTCTTGGTCCGGGTCTAATGACTAGGCCGGGTCAAAGGGGTTACACCAACAGTACTCTTATTTCAAGCCTCGAAACATCTTAGTACTACCGGGATGCATAGAAAAAAGGCTAGTATGCACTTCGGTCAAAATGATACACCTCAACTCATCATCACTAGGCCCTACCATCCGATCTTTGAAACATAGCACGTCATCATCATTAAAGTGAAAATCCGTCGGATTTCCATCCATGATATCCTTAACATGCGCTACCAACGACTCATCATAAGGTTTCTTATCCTTAATCAACTGTGACAAAGATGGCTTTACTTAAAACTCGGCCAATAAGCCTCCATCCCATGCCACACTTAACCGCACAAACATCACCCTCAACCCCACCGTAACCTTCATACTCAAGGCATCGGTCACAACATTAGCCATTGTCGAATGATACTCAATAGTCAAATAGTAATCCTTAAGCAAATCCAACCATCTACGTTGCCTAAGATTCAAATCCTTTTAAGTCATAAAGTATTTCAAACTCTTGTGATCAATGTACACAACACACTTCTCACCATATAGATAATGCCTCTAAATCTTCAATGCAAACAGAACCATGGCAAGCTCAAGATCATGCGTATGATAATTGCACTCGTGCACCTTCAACTATCTAAATGCATAAGCCATAACCTTCTGTCCTTGCATCAACACACAACCCAAACCTACATATGATGCATCACTATAAACAATAAACTCCTTACCCGACTCAGGAGCATACTGGCTCAACCGCACAAATTGTAACTCATACTCTACGACGAACATACTGCCCTAAACCAAGGCCATGAACTCGTGCTTTTTATCATCCAAGTATCTAACTCCTAGATACTTCTTCTTAAAGGTAGCTCAAAAGAACTCCCAGGTCACATCACCGGGTTCTATGCTCGTGGTCACGATAGTCCACCAACTCTACACATCTCCATATAGTAGAGATACATCACATCCCAACTTACAGACATCGTTGCACCCTATTTGTTCGAAAATTTGATTAGTACTGGCAAACCACTCCTCAGATTCCTCGGGTGCTAACCCTCTGAACTCAACTCATCCCAGACTACGCAAGCACTCCAATGAAAACCACATTTACTCAAAAGCTGGTGCAGGCGCATGCACCCCAACAATAGCAGCTTAAAATGCTCCGGTCATCACCGGTATCAAAGGTGTCATATCACCCAACATTGGCCCAGCTGACGCAGGTGGTACTTGCTCTACTCTTATAAGAGGTATAACATTCTCCTAATTCCCCAGTCCAATAGCTGTAGCATTTGTGCTAGCCCTAACTTCTCACCTTGGTCTCATCGAACTAATATATCTAAGGCATGATAAGCACATCAAACAAAAAAATTGTTAGGCCAGCTTCAAGCGAAGATCCAAGACTTTCATTTCAAATCAAAACATTTTAGACTGTAGTAATAAGGCAATGTGTCCCACGAGATATCCTCTAGCACGACATATAACAATCAACATACATATAAACAATCACCGTGCACGGCAAACAACAATGAACAATCAATAACAACATCCCAACAATCATAACTTCACCCCAATTATTGCAAACCTGGCTCTGATATCACCAAATGTAACCGCCTCGACCCAACCTTGACGCCTGCCCAAACCAAGTGAGCTACATTGGGTTTGCCGAAATAAACCCAAGAACGGTTAACTAAGATTATGTAATACCCCAAATCATGGCCTAGAAACAAGTCATAAACTAATTAGAACATAATTGTACAAACAATCTACAAATTAGAAGAATCAAGAAAACCCGGTGGCTAAATTAGATGGATTGATAAAGAAGTGGCTGAATCATGAAGGATCAAATAGTAACAAATTGTAAATGTAGAATTTCATGCAATTAGGATAAGTAATTAAGGATTTATGAAGCAATTAGACCAAAAATTTCCAAGTGGAGGCAAATAGCTAAGCCATGAGATAACAACATGGCCAAGTGGCCATCTTTCTATCATCTTCCCCACTCTACCTTTCTCCACCTTGGCCAAACCATACACATCCATTTAGGAGAAAGAAAGCTTCATAGATCACCTTCAATCCATGCTTCTCGATTTAGTTTTGATCAATTTAGCTTGGAGAAGGTATAATGCTTGACTCTTACATGTTATAGATTGCTTGAATCTTGAAATGATGATGTTCTTGTTTCTTAGATTGATTAGGATGATTGTTATGTATGTTAGGATCATGTTAGCTTCTAATAGAACTTGAAATTATGATTTCTAGTAGCTAAATTGCTAAAGAGAATGTATATGGTTGCTGGAAATTTGAGAATAGGAAGTATGATTGAAAACAATCATGATTATGGACTGTTTTGCTAGTGAAAATGTGTAAATAGGCTAAATGTATATAGAGCCCTGATTTGGTTACATTGCTAGATGAATTGAGGATTGAATAGAACAGATAAGTTGCTGGAAAATGAATACACCTAATTGGATTAGTTAAAACTAGGTAAAGGACTGCTCAAATGGTGAATTAGAAGTATAATATTGATCAAATTGAATTTAACACGATAATGCCCTGTTTTAAGCACATTGCTAGGTGAATTAGACTGACCTAGACATGTAAGAACATGAAAATAAGTTGAATTGCCATGTTATAACCTTGTTAAAATGAGTTATGAAACTAGAAATTCAACCTAGAGTAATATGCCCAGAATACTCTGTTCTGGGCAGTAATTTTGAAAAATCACTAAATATTGTATAAATGGAATTTAAGGATGGAATTTTTATGGACAAAACCTTGATATGTCTAAATTAATTAGGAGAAAACATAACTAAATTATGGATTGTAGAATGAATTGTAGAGAAGAACCACTAAGGACAGTGCAAACTGTCCAGCGTAGCAATTTGCCCTGTCTTTAAGTTAAAAAATGTGTTTATTATAAAAGAACTAAAATGCGAGCCCTATATGGTTGGAAATAAAATTACGTTAGCTTTCCAATGGTGTAAACGAATTGAAATTTCGACGTACGAAATGAAAGTTATGTATGTTTAAGTGAACAGACTACATGCTGCCTAGTAACAACAATTTAGGTAATTGTACACTGTTTTGGAACAGTTTTGTAAATTGTTTTGTAAATAGTTTCGGGGCATTGGTTACTGCCCTAATTTACATGGATTAAAGTATAGACAAGTGTAGTTATGTGTAGTAAAGAATATATATGAACATGCTGCCAGATTTTTATATATTGTGTACTAGTAACATTGCCTTGATTGAATGATTATTTGAACTTGTTTTAACATGTATATACTTGTGCAATGTGAAAAATACAACCGTTATAAAAGATAAAGTTCAAATATTGTAAATATTATTTGTTATTATCTGCTAACATTTTAGGATTAAGTCTAAAGGGATAAAACTCTATTTCCTAATTCTTATCTCTTTTATCTTATCTTCTAGTTAGATTTAAATTTTAAATTAAGTAATTTGATTGTAACATAACTCTCTTGTATTCAGCCTATATAAAGGCTTTGTACCGATGCATTATTCAAGTCAATACATTTGAGATTTCATTCTCTCTACAAAACAGTCTCTTAATTATTAACATGGTATCAGTTACTTAGGTTTTTTTTCCTGATCCACAAAACCTAGACAATGCATACCTCTCCATGATCTGAAACTAGTTTAGGGTCTCATCAAACCCTCCCACAAGTAGATATGGCATATAGTTTATGCAACAGCCAAAAGATCAACAGCGAGCAACTTGGGGAATTAAAACAAATGGCTGGGCAGCCATCAGTAAAAATTAATCAAAGTGTGACCATGGCAGCAAACGAAGGTAGCATTTCCTTTGCAAATACTGCTGGTAACAAAAATCTCATTGCTTGGATAGTCAATTCTGGGCTATTGACCATATGATATGAAATAAAAGTCTCTTTCTTACTCTTACAAAGCAACCTTGTCAAAAGAGTGTGAAGACAGCTGATGGTTTGATGACTGCAGTAGAAGGGATTGGGACAGTCTACGTTAACAAGGACATTGTTCTTTCCTCTGTTTTATATTTTCCCAACCTAAAATGCAATTTACTCTCAGTCAATAGATTTTGTGATGTTTTCCAGTGTTTCACTCAGTTTGATTCTGTTGGTTGTGTTTTTCAGGGAATGGCTTCGGGAAAAGAGATTGGCAATGCTAAGCTATGTAGTGGCCTTTATCTTCTTGAAGGTCAACCTCTTCCCAATGGACAAGTTCACTCAAGTTGCACCTTTAAATTCGTTTGTTTACCCTCTCAACTTTCTAGTTTAAGTTCAAATGAAATTTTGCTATGGCATTTTCAACTAGGTCATCCTAGTTTCTTTTATCTTCATAAATTGTTTCCTAAATTATTTCCTACTAAAAATCCAACTTCATTTACTTGTGATGTCTGTCAAATTGCCAAGCATAAAAGAAATTCTTACCATCCATCTTCTTATAAAGTTCACAACCTTTCTCTCTCATTCACAGCGACATTTGGGGTCCTTCTAATGTTAAGAATATCTCAGGGGCTCAGTGGTTTTTTTCTTTCATTGATGATCACACTAGGACAACCTGGACTTATCTTATGAAAACAAAATATGAGACTAAGGAGATCTTTAAAAAATTCTATTCTATGGTTGAAACTCAGTTTTGCAATAAAATTAAGATATTCAAGAGTGATAATGGGAGTGAACTCTTTACTAAAACTTTGGGTATTTTTTTTAAGAGAGAGGTATAGTTCATATTAGCTCTTTTGTAGATACCCCTCAGCAAAATGGAGTAGCCGAGAGAAAAAATCGACATCTATTAGAGGTTACTAGAGCCCTCTTATTTTCTTCTAATGTCCCTAAGCATTTTTGGGGAGAGACATTGCTTCATGCTACTTTTTTAATTAACAGGTTACCTAGTAGAGTTATGGGGTTCAAAACACCAAGAGAGGTATTTCTTCAAACTTTTTCTTCCTTCAAACCAATGTTATGTACACTGCCCATTAGAGTTTTTGGTTCATGTACATTTGTTCACGTCTCTAAACAATTTCAGGGTAAGTTAGATCCTAGGGCCATCAAATGTATTTTCTTAGGATATTCTGCTCAGAAGAAGGGTTTTAAATGTTATTCTCCTGTCACTAGAAAAATTTATGTTTCTATGGATGTTTCATTTCATGAATCTCAACCTTTTTTCTCAGATTCTCAAATTCAGGGGGAGAGTTGGGATGAATTTTAGCCTCAACAGATCCAGTTACCTTTAAATGAACCTACTGTTTTGTTACCTCTAAATGAACCTACTATTATACCCACCCCAATTCCAACACAGGATCCTATCCCTGAATCTACTATGATACCAGATTCTGTTCTTGAAACTTTATCTCCTAGAGTTGAATCCGTACCAAAAACTCCATTAAATTTTCTTCTGAGAACCAACTTGAAACCAGAGAACTCAGTCTCTATACAAGGAAGAAAAGGAGGCCTATTCAGGACACTACACAGCTTAGGACTGCTCAAGTACTGGAACCGATCCCATTGTCCTTGGAGGAGGAAGGCATGGAAATTTTGAATAGTGATGATATTGAACATATTGATATATCTGACTTACCAATTACTAAAAGAAAGGGTATCAGAACATGTACAAGTCATCCGATATAGAGATATGTGGCTTACGGAAAGCTAATGCCCTCATTTAAGGCTTTCACAACCAAGATTGATAATATCCAGATCCCTCAAACAGTACATGAAGCCTTGAAGGATCCAAGATGGAAAAAAGCTGTAGAAGATGAGATTCAAGCACTGCAGGAAAATAAAACATGGGTGATGACTTCTTTACCTCCAGGAAAGAAGGTTGTAGGTTGTAAATGGGTATTTACAGTTAAATATAATTCGGATGGGAGCATTGAGAGGTTCAAAGCAAGGCTGATTGCAAAGGGATTCACTCAGTCCTATGGATTGATTATCAGGAGACATTTGCTCAAGTGGCAAAACTCAACATAGTAAGAATCTTATTGTCCCTTGCTACGAATTTGGACTGGCCTCTTCATCAACTAGATATAAAGAATGCCTTCCGAAATAGGGATCTAGAATAAGAGGTGTACATGCAAAGGCCACCTGGTCTAGATGAAAAATCAGATCCAACTAAGGTATGTAAATTATTAAAATCACTCTATGGTCTTAAACAATCACCTAGAGCTTGGTTTGGCAGATTTACCAGGGCTATTCTAAAAGCTGGTTACCTTCAATGCCAAGCTGATCATACTATGTTCATCAAGACCTCTTCTGAAAATAAAAAGGCTATTTTAATAGTCCATGTTGATGATATAATCATCATAGGTGATGATGTTCTGGAAATCAAAAAATTAAAAGAGTTATGGTTTACAGAGTTTGAAATAAAAGATCTGGGTCAGTTAAGATACTTCCTAGGAATGGAAGTGGCGAGATCAAATGTTGGGATTGTGATAAATCAGAGAAAGTATGTTCTAGATCTTTTTTCAGAGACAGGGATGCTAGGTTGCAAGCCTGCCGAAACACCAATGGAGCATAATCTGAAGTTTAGAACTGACAACAATGGAGCTCCTACTAATAAGGAACAATATTAGAGGCTAGTTGGTAAGCTTATTTATCTATCAGTTACATGACCTGATATTTATTTTTCAGTTGGTATTATTAGTCAGTATATGAATGATCCTAGAGAAGAGCATTTAGAAGCAGTGTTCAGATTTTGAGATATTTGAAGATGACACCAGGCCATGGCTTAATTTTTACCAAAAATGAGAACAAAAATGTGGAAGTCTTTACGGATGCAAGCTGGGCAAGAGAGCTTACATCTAGAAGATCTACAAGTGGATATTGTGCTCTAGTCTAGGGAAATTTAGTGACATGGAGAAGCAAGAAACAATCCGTAGTATCAAGAAGCAGTGCAGAAATAGAATTTCGAGCCTTAGCTAATGGAATTTGTGAAGGGATTTGGATTCAAAGGTTGTTGTCAGAACTAAAACCCAATCACAGTAAAGATTTTGAACTTCATTGTGATAATCAGTCAGCAATTAGTATTGCTAAGAATCTTGTACACCATGATAGAACAAAACACGTGGAGCTAGATCGTCACTTTATTTCTGAGAAGATCACTAGTGGGACAGTCAAGCTAAATTTTGTTCCATCTCACAAACAACTAGCTGATGCACTCACCAAGGCACTTGCAAGAACTACCTTTGATGATCTCACATCCAAGCTTGGTCTCTACAATGTGTATTCACCAGCTTGAGGGGGAGTGAAGAATACAGTCGTTATAAAAGATAAACTTCGAATATTGTAAATATTATTTGTTATTATCTACTAACATTTTAGGATTAAGTCTAAAGGTATAAAACTCTATCTCCTAGCATTATCTAGGATTCTTATCTCTTTTATCTTATCTTCTAGTTAGATTTAAATTTTAAATTAAGTAATTTGATTGTAACATAACTCTCTTGTATTCAGCCTATATAAAGGCTTTGTACTGATGCATTATTCAAGTCAATACATTTGAGATTTCATTCTCTCTACAAAACAGTCTCTCAATTATTAACACAATGTGTTAGAACCAGGAGTGAATTTGGTGGAGGAAGAAAAGGTGGAACACTCTAAAGCTAAGAACAAGGGATTGTGGATCCAAGACTAGCTAAGCTTGGAGTATTGTGAGTGTAGTTTTGCTTAGGGTTAGGACCTAGGTCCTAGCCAAATTTATTTATTACATTGTTATTATGGAATTGCCATGAAAAGAATCTAATTTAAACTTGGTAAAGTATAAGGGAAGAATGGCTAATTGGAAACTTGATTGATTGAGATATGCTTGACATGTTTATTGTCTATGTAAATGATCAATGTGACTATTGTTTAAACTTGTATGAATCCTTGAATGTTCTATTCGAATGCTACATGATACATTAAGATGATCATGCTTCATATTTGATGACATGAAACATGGATATGTATGTACTTGTTATACTTGAATAATATGTGATAAATGAGCTAAGGCTCAAATAGCCTAAGGGAAAATCTCGACCTTGATAACCATTACAAAAGAGTGATGTCTTGAATACTTTGATACACGAATACTTGATACATGAACACTTGATACTTGAGAAGCTTGATACTTGAATGGACTTAATATATGAATTCATGATAAGAAATCAAACAAGCCTTGGTTGTTAGTTGGTAACAGGTAGAAAGGCATGCCTTAGAGTCTAGAGCTCATTGTGATTGGGTGGACTACGGTCCAGGGCCAAGGCCCCTATTTGGCGACAGTAGGAGGGATGTGTGTAATGGTCACTTGGAAACAGTAGGAGGGATTGACCGGTACTATAAGAACCATCTTGTGGCGATAGTTTGGTTGGTGACTCGAGTACCTAGACATGACTATACACCAAGGCCTAGTCTAAATGTATTAATCAATAAAGATAACATGACTTGATACTTGAACATACTTGACTTGCTACTTGAACTTGCTAGACTTGACACTTGACCATCTTGACTTGATATTTGAATTAGCTTGACTTGTTATTTTTTCTTACATGCTACATGATACTTAAATGAAAACATGATTGGGGTAATACTTGAGTATGCTTCTTGACTCGTTGATTTTTGATTGAACATGAAACCAAATGATCTTTTTGCTCATATACCCTTCGAATGATGCTTACCTGCACAACATGATGCTTGTTTCTTGTGACTTAAGATTCTTGATGATATGCTTGATTTTGGTATGAAATGCATGAATGCTATCGACAATACATGTCTACTTGTTTTCCTTCTAGTCTTGTGATGCTTGCAACCTTAGCTAGGATTCGACCTATGGTACTTAAAGCCTAGCTAGGTAGTCCTCGACTTAAAAGACCTTTAAACTTGAAACTTGAAACTTGCTAGCTTTAGATGCTACCTCACTAAGTACTCTAAGTACTTATCACTCTCGTTTTCTATTCTTCCCAAAACAACATGTTGGAAGAGTTCGTAAAACTATCTTTCTTAAGCCTGAAGCAAGACACAAAGCAAAAGCTCGAAGTATGATTTTGTATTTGTTTTTGTACCCTCCTTGTTGGTGGCACTTAGATGTGTATAAAGATCATGTTAAGTTCATGCATTTTGATACTTGAAGTTTGTAAATATATGGTCATTATGGTTTGAAGTTGATATGGCTTGAATATCTCATGAATGATATAATCATAGATTGTTGAAATGGTGATCTTGACACTTGAATTACATGATATTGTGATGTTCAAATCTGATTGAAAATGGAACCATACATGCTAAACCCTTGATAGCCTATTCGAAGTGACCTTGAGTATGATTGCTTGTCCTTATTCGAATAGTATGATCCTGAATACTATCCTTGTTTGTTTTATGTAATAAATTTCTTGTCGAGGTTATGCATTGTTGTTGGATAGATTGATCGAATTTACAATAGCATGATAGCTTATTCGACTTGTTTGCTCACATGACTTGATTATAGTAACCTTTAAGACCATGCTTAGTTAAATGTCTTGAAATTGTTATAAGTCCTAGTAAACATGTTAGATGTAGTTTCTGAATGAATTATAGCTACGCAATAATGAAATATAAATTGTATGGGATGTGTCCATAATTAAGTATGAATTTGAATGCTATGTATGATTACTTGTATAGGAAGAAACCAACCATGAAACGAACTTAATTGTGATTCTTGCTTATGTGTGTTATTCGAATACTTCTTGTGTACACATGAATGAGTTGTAAGCAAACTTGTATGTAACTTGCAAATAAATTTAACCATTTTGAAAACCCCCTTATGAATAGGAAGCTTGATCTTCTAGTGATGAGTGGAAAAAATTTAATTTGCTTGTAATTTTGTGCCTTCTTGTATCTTTGTTGAGTTTTTGTTTTGCTTGTTCTAACACTCCTTGGCCGGGTTACTCTTAACATGGGTGAGGGGTGTTACAGAAGTGGTAAACAGAGCTTTAGGTTTAGTCAATTTTAGGACTAAACCGGGTCATCATACATCATATAGGATTAATTGTGCACCTAGGAGTTCTATTTCAAGTTGCTTGTGTGCTTGCTTAAACTAAACTCTTCTTGTTCTACTTAAACTAGAAATGTCTGGAACAAGACTTGCCCGGGATGATGAAAG
Source organism: Hibiscus mutabilis (assembly GCA_019671005.1). Lineage (NCBI taxonomy): Eukaryota > Viridiplantae > Streptophyta > Magnoliopsida > Malvales > Malvaceae > Hibiscus > Hibiscus mutabilis. The sequence goes on from CM033711.1 coordinate 52,656,255, forward strand.
TCCTGAAGGCTCCTCAAATGAAGGAGGCAGTGCGAGGATGGAATAGAATCCTCCACAACAACAAACACAACCTCGAGCACAAGCTGCTGCTCAACAAGAAGCTCCTGTATAAATCATGTACAGCAAGAATGCCTCCAAAGCATGAAAGAGATGTTTGATCATCTTGTAACTACTATGAGACGAGATCATCCTATTCAAACTCCTTTTGCTGCACCCAGTAGAGCCCCAATTGATAAGTTGGCTCAACACCGGGCCTATACATTCATCGGTACTGATGAAGCCAATCCCGAAGTAGCCGAGTTTTGGCTAGAGGCTACTACTCAAATTCTCACTAAGCAACTCCCGTGTTCCGATGAACATAAGCTTGAATGTGTCATAGCTCTTTTGGTCGATGAACTGTAAGTTGGTGGGAAACTACAACTTTGACTGCCCCTGCTGATACTATTACATGGAAGTTCTTCGTAGAGGAATTCAAGAAGAAGTACATAAGTGAACAATATCTAGCTGAGCGTCGGAAGCATTTCTTGTACTTGAATCAAGGTGGAAGGCCGATAGAGCAATATGTTAGTGACTTTTGCAAGTATTGTAAGTATGGTTCGAAGTACATCAAGACTGAAATGGACAAGTGTAGAATGTTTATCGATGGCTTAAATGATGAGTTAAGTCCTATCTTTACGGCTCTGGAATTACAGATTTCCAAAATCTTGTTAATCGAACCATTTCAACCGAAGCTAAAATGAAAGCCTCAAAGAAAAGAAAGGGCGGTAGCCACCGAAGTGATAAAAGATCCAAGCACGATAACAAGCCGCATTGGCAATCTAAGAAGGCCAAGTTTCATAAGGAGAGCTCCTCAACTTATACTCCTTCCCAGAAGAGCAATTTCATACCGAGACCTCAATCGGTATCCAAGCCCTCAGCCCCGGTTATCTCTGTTAATAGCACGAGGAATTCCGAGAGAGTTAACCAAGTCTCTACTTGTAAGTTTTGTCAAAAGATCCATTCTGGACAATGTAGAACTTAGTCCAACCTATGCTATCTTTGTGGAGGCTCGGATCACTATATCAAGGATTGCTCCCAGAATCCTAACAAGCTTCCCTACCAAGCCCCCGACGAATGCTAGTTTAACTCCATCTAATCGAAATAAGGGCCTAAGACAAGCTCTGCCCGAGAAGCAAAGATAGAGGCAACCATTCGGCACCTACACACCAGTAATCCCGAGCCCCTGCTCGAATCTTCCATATTTGTGGGAAGGAGGAAGAAAAAGCACCCGGTGTTAACGTAGGTACTGTTGAATTAAATTCAAGTCCTGCATATGCTTTGATTGATTCGGGGTGTACCCACTCTTTTATATGTTCTTCCGTGATTGCTAAGTTAAACTTAAAACCTGAACTTGTTAAGACTAGCCTTGTAGTTTCAAACCCTATAGGAGGAAATATGCATATTAACTTCTTTTGCAAGAAATATGCCTATTAACTTCTTTTGCAAGAAATTCCCTATAAGCATTCGAAATGTGCTTTTTCCCATGGACCTTTATGTCTTGCCTATAGGAGGAAATATGCCTATTAACTTCTTTTGCAAGAAATGCCCTATAAGCATTCGAAATGTGCCTTTTCCCATGGACCTTTATGTCTTGCCTTCTTGTGAGTTTGATTTAGTATTGGGACTAGATTGGCTAGGGAAACATCAAGCCTGGATAGATTGTCAAAATAAGAGACTTCATCTTCAGGGTTTAGGGAAAGAATCCATTCTTCTTATTAATAAAAAGCCTACCTTGATCTTTGCTGCCATGGTTTTACAAGATGAATATGATTTTGATTACCAAATATTATTGTTGTGTCTAAATTTATCGATGTTTTTCCTGAGGAACTCCCTAGTCTCCCTCCAACCAGAGAAGTAGAGTTTGGGATTGATGTCTAGCCTGTAACAAACTCGGTGTCCATTACACCCTATCGTATGGCACCAATCAAGTTGAAAGAACTTTAGAAGCAACTCCAAGACAAAGGATTTATCAGACCCAGTTCTTCTCCCTGGGTGCACTAGTCTTGTTCGTGAAGAAAAAAGATGGCATGATGAGATTGTGCATTGACTATCGACAATTGAACCAGCTTACTATCAAGAACAAGCACCCCTTGCCAAGAATCGAAGATCTTTTCGATCAACTTAAAGATGCTGTGGTGTTCTCAAAGATCAATCTTCGATTGAGTTACTATCAAATGAGCATAAAGGAAGAAGATGTACCCAAAATAGCCTTTTGAACTCGGTACAGCAATTATGAGTTCCTTGTAATGCCATTCGAGTTAACGAATGCCCCAGTTTCATTCACGGACCTCGTGAACCTAGTATTCAAGCCCTATCTTGATAAGTTCATGGTCGTATTCATAGACGACATCGTGGTCTATTCTCGAAGCAAAGGAGGATCACACAGAGCATCTCCAAATTGTTTTGCAAACTCTTCGAGAACGTCATCTATTCGCAAAGTTCTCCAAATGTGAATTCTGGTTATCTGAAGTCTCGTTCCTTGGTTACATTATCTCAGCCGAAGGGATTAAAGTAGATCTGAAGAAGATTCAAACTATCCTAGATTGGAGACCTCCGAGGAATGTAAGTGAAGTCAGAAGTTTTCTCAGTTTAGCGGGATACTATCGAAGATTCGTTAAAGGATTCTCGACCTTAGCCATGCCCATGACCAAGCTTCTTCGAAAGGAGACACCATTCGAGCGGTCTGAGAAGTAACAAAGAAGCTTCGACCAACTCAAACAAGCCTTGACTCATACCCCGGTCCTTATTCAACCTGAATCGGGAAAAGAATTCATTGTGTACAGTGATGCTCCACATTCGGGACTAGTATGTGTTTTGATGTAAGGATAAAATGTGGTAGCTTACGCATCAAGGCAATTGAAACCTCATGAGCTAAACTATCCAACTCACAATCTTGAACTAGCTGCTATCGTATTTGCTCTTAAGATTTGGAGACACTACTTGTACGGTGAGAAATGTCACCTATACACCGATCACAAAAGTCTCAAATATCTTCTAACTCAAAAGGACCTCAACTTGAGACAAAGAAGATGGATGTAATTGTTGCAAGACTACGATTTGGTTATCGACTACTGTTAAGTGTCCAAAAGTACTATTTTATTCACCCTTTTTACTCATATTATTGGTAGACTTAGGCTCGTATTAGTTGCATTATTAGCCATTCATGCATGATATGCATTGTTTCCTTGGTGGTCAAGCTTGATATCATATTTTTCTTAATTTTATGGAAAAAGGATGCTGCCGGTAGTTGTTTTTGTGTGTGCAGAATTAGTTGCCAGAGCAAGGCTGGAACCAGTTGCCAGGGCAATACAAGAAGGAGATGTCGATGCAGTTTCCAGGGTAGTGCATGAAGGATACGCCGAGCTAGTTGCCAGGGCAACTATAGACAAGAATGGATAAGATGATGTGGCAGCTGAAATTGATGACTAGATATGCCCAACATGGAGAGGTTAAAGAAGGATTAATTCCCAAGAAGATCTAGAAGGAACTTAAATATAATAAAAAAAGAATTATATTCTTTTTAAGTATTTAAGTCCAACTTGACTTCCTCCCCAAGAAAGACTTTGACCTAGCCATCTCCTATTTAAAGTAGACCAAGCCGTCAACTCCAAAAGGTGCAAGAGAGGAGAGAAATCGACAAGAGGCTTTCAACATCTTCATCTTTTTCTTTCTTGTTCGATTAGGTTTATGTTAGGAGAATTTTATTTTGTGTTTCTTTTGAACGTAGCCATGAACTAAATCTATTTGGCTAAGGTTATTGTGTTTTGTGGTTGTGAGAAATGGTTGGATCTTGTTTAGGTAATAGAATTTGTACTTTCAATTCAACGTTTACTCATTCTTGGTTACGAGTGAATTGGGAGAGGATCTTGTGAATCTATCTATTTATCTAATATCAGGAGAGTTAGATTCAAGAAAAGAATGAGTACGGTTTTTATTCAATCTATCGATGATGAAGACTAATTCGGCTTAGTAATAAGTTTAGGATTTCAACGACTAAGAGGAGCGCAAGATGGGTTGTTGTTCACCCTTGATTCACGCATGGATGTATTATCAAGGCATGCACAATTAGCTAGAGTTTCGACTTAGGGATAAGAAGAAACCATTGGAGAACGCTCCGCTAAACCTTGAAGTTGCTGCCTAGTCGCCCAAACAGTTGCCCAAGCAACCGTTCTATTAGTTGCCAAGGCAACCCAACTGTGCAAGTTGCCACGACAACTAAGTTGCCACTGCACTCTTTTACCAAGACGATCCATTCTACTATCACTCCTTAAGTCACGATAACTTGACCTACTCTCTCTCATTTGATTACATCTTCTTTTACTTTATTGCTCTCTAGTTAAGTTGTTAATTAGAACTCCTACTATCACCTACTTGTGTTTTTACTTTTTACAGTGCAAGAGATTGAACTCTTGAAGTGCACCAATCCCTGTGGAGACGATATCTTTTATAATATAACTTGCGATGTGTACACTTGCGGAGCACTTATAACGTGCAACAAGTTTTTTGGCGTCGTTGCCGGGGATTGGCAATAGCGACTTTGTTTTTATTTTCTTGCACTTTTTATTTTTATTGTTTAAGATTCAAAGGGTTAACAAACTTTGTTTTTTCATTGGTATATAACCAGAGCGAGACCAACTACACCAGAATATCCCTTTGATACAGAAATCGAACGTACCTTGCAAAGACTCAGAAAAAGGTTAAGAGTAGCAATGGCTAATCAAAACGGCAATATGAATGCCAATGACAATCAAAACGTTCCACCAGGAGGTGGAGTGATTTTTGCACAAAACAGAACTATTTGAGACTTTATAAAGGAAGATCTTGAAGGACTTAATCCAGGAGTTGTCACACCTGAAATTGAAGCTGACCACTTTGAGTTGAAACCGATGATGTTCAATATGATCAAAACAATTGGTCAATTCGACGGCTCAGCGACTAAAGATGCACGAAAACATCTTAAATCTTTCCTCGAGATTTGCAATTCATTCAAAATACAAGAAGTCACCCAAATGTTTTACGACTAAGATTATTCCTCTATTCACTGAGGGATAGGGTGAAAGCATGGTTGAATAGTATTTTGGCCAGATCAATAGGATCTTGGACCGACCTATGTCATGATTTTCTTGCTTGGTTTAATCCTACAAATTTGACTGATAAGCTTCGTAAAGAAATTACTTCTTTCCGGTAGGCAGATGATGAATCCATGTACGAGGCTTGGGAGCAATATAGAGAACTTCTACACAAATGTCCCTTACACGGATTCCAAGTATGGACACAAGTGACAATGTTTTACAATGCTGTAAATACACCAACAAGGATGATGCTAGATGCCTTGGCAAACGACATACTCTTAGACAAGTCACCGGAAGAAGCAATGCAAATTCTGAACAGGCTCGCCAAGAATGATTATCAGTTCCCAACTGCGAGAAGAGGAGGAGCTAGACGCCAAGCCACAATACATGAACTGGGATCATCAGACTCAATTTCGGCATAATTGGCCACCCTAACCAAGATGGTCCAGAACATGCAGAAATAAAACAACACATATGAGGTCAAGGTAGTAGATTCCTTTTGTGAGTTATGTGGTGGTAACCATGAATCTTATGAATGTACGCAGAATCCATAATCCAACTTTTATGTGGGGAATTACAACCAGAACAACAATTTGATGTCCAACACATACAATCTAGCTTGGAAGAAGCACCCGAATATTTCATGCAATAATCCCAAAATGCTCTAAATTAGAACAATCGAAATGAACAAGCATCGAGATTCTAGTAGAATAAGCCACGGAAACAGTTGCCGCAGCAACAACCGACAACATCTAGTTCTTTGGAAAATTCTCTCAATGCTTTCATGTTAAAAACTGAATCTTATATGGCTGAGAATAGTAACTTCATAAAAAGAACTGATGCTTTTATTAACAGGACCAAGATGAGATTGCAAAACTAAGAGGCGGCAATCAAATCATTGGAAACTCAAGTCGGACAATTTGCTCAAAACCTTAATACTAGACCGCAAGGAGGTTTACCCAGCGATACTGAAATCGCAAGAGCAACTGGTCACAAGCAATGTAAGGAAATCACCACTAGAAGTGGCCGACAACTTAAGGAAGCTCAAGCTCGCTCATCAAACAAAACTCCACAAAAAGAACAAGATGAACTCAGCGGCCAAACCTCATATGTTGAACCAGCTAATGCCACAACAATGCCAGATAATCATGTCGCGATAACCAACGATAAGAATGCCAAGACAACGCCAGATAAGCATATAACGACAACCAACAATAAGCATGCCACGACAACTATGGCAACCAACGTTAGGCATGCCAAGGCAACCGAGTTGATGATTCCTCGGCAACTCTAGTTGCCCCGATAATGTCGTCAATCAGGTTCCTGACCAATGAAAGGATTGAAGATATCCAACTTCCACCACCATTCATACGAAGGTTGAAGTGACAAAAGCAAGAATATGAATTCAAGAAGTTTCTTGATATCCTAAAGCAAGTCCATATCAACTTGCCATTAGTTAAGGCAATTGAACAAATGTCAAACTATGCTAAGTTTCTTAAAGACATTGTGTCCAAAAGGACAAGGCTAGGAGAGTTTGAAATAGTTGCCGCAACAGAGGGATGCATGGCCACGTTGCACAATCGCATGCCACCCAAGTTGAAAGATCTTGAAAGTTTCACAATACCCTATTCCATCAAAAATCACTATATCGGGAAAGCATTATGTAACCTTGGAGCAATCATAAACTTGATGCTTAAATAGGTTTTCCAGAAACTAGGAATCGGGAAGGCAAGACCTACAACAGTTATGCTACAGCCAGCCGACAGATCCTATGTGCATCCAGAGGGAAAATTTGAAGACATACTGGTAAAAGTTGATAAATTTATTTTTTCCCGTTGACTTTATTGTTTTAGATTGTGAAGAAGATGAGCATGCACTTATCATTCTCGGGAGACCCTTACTAGCAATAGGGAGAACCTTGATCGATATTGAAAAATGAGAGCTCACAATGAGGGTGAATGACCAGCAAGTTAAACTAAATGTGTTCCAAACACTAAAGCATGCCAATGATCCAGAAAATGCCAACTTCTTCATGCCACGTCAGAGTTTAACTTTGACATGGAAATTAGTTGACTCGACAACTACATTGCTAATTTAGAGGAACCTGAGGAGTATGAAGAACCGATCGATGAGGAACAACAAGAAGAGGAAAATTGGTTAGTCAATCGACCAGGTGCATACTTTGAACCACTGGATTACTCAAGTAAGGAAGGTAAAGTCGAAAAACCCTCTACTGAACAACCGCCTATTCTCGAGTTGAAACAATTGCCAGGGCAATTAAAATATGCTTACTTGGGAACCGATAATACACTGCCTATAATTATTTCCTCTAAGTTACAACCTGAACAGGAAAAGAAGTTGATCAACATGTTGACACTACACAAGAAGGCGATAGTGTGGACAATTGCCGACTTGAAGGGAATTAGTCAAGCATGTGCATGCATAAGATTTTGTTAGAGGATGATCACAAGCTCTCGATTGAGGCCCAGAGAAGACTGAATCATGCCATGAAAGAGGTTGTAATGAAAGAAATCATCAAGTGGCTTGATGCCAGCATCATATACCCCATCTCATATAATACATGGGTAAGTTCGGTATAATGTGTATCGAAAAAGGGAGGTATAACGGTGGCACGTAATGAAAACAATAAACTCATTCCAACCAAGATTGTGACCGGTTGCAGGGTTTGTATGGATTACCGAAAGCTAAACAAAGCCACTAGGAAAGATCACTTCCCCTTACCCTTTATTGAGCAAATGCTTGACTGTCTTGCATGCAAACCCTTTTATTATTTTCTTGATGGTTATTCAGGTTACAATCAAATTGCCATAGCACCAGAAGATTAAGAAAAAACAACCTTCACATGCCCATATGGTACTTATGCCTTTGGAAGGATGCCGTTCGGATTGTGTAATGGCCCAAAAACCTTCCAAAAATGCATGACGACACTCTTTTCAGACATGGTCGAAGACTTCCTTGAAATCTTCATGGACGATTTTTTCCGTATTTGGTAATGACTTTGGCAGTTACCTCGACAATTTGGAAAAGGTGTTGGCAAGATGTGAAGAATCCGATCTAGTCCTTAATTGGGCGAAGTGCCATTTTATGGTAGATGAAGGAATTGTGCTCGGCCATAAGATTTCATCCAAGGGTATCGAAGTAGACAAATCCAAGGTGGACGTGATTGAGAGATTGCCGCCACCAAGTTCGGTTAAAGGAATCTGAAGCTTTCTTGGACATGCTAGTTTTTATATGATGTTCATTCATAATTTTCTAAAATTACTAAACCTTTGTGAAATTTGCTTGAACAGGATAAAGTCTTCAATTTTGATGATTCTTGCACCCAAACATTTAAAACCCTAAAGGAAAAACTTGCTTCGGCACCCATTTTCGTTCCACCCGATTGGACGCTACCTTTTGAGCTCATGTGTGATGCGAGTAATTTTGCGGTAAGAGCAGTCCTAGCTCAACGCACATGTAAGAATTTTCATGTGATATACTACGCTAGTAAAACTCTTAGTAGCGCTAAAGTGAATTACACAACAACAGAGAAAGAGTTACTAGCCGTAGTTTTTGCATTTGACAAGTTTCGGTCCTATTTGATTGGTACAAAGGTAATTGTCCATACAAACCATTCAATAATTAAGTACCTATTTGCTAAAAAGGATGCCAAACCTCATTTGATTCGTTGGATATTGCTTTTATAAGAGTTTGACATTGAAATTAACGACAGGAAAGGAACAGAGAATCAAGTTTCCGATCACTTATCACGCTTAGAACACAATAGGGTGGAAAACACAGATTTTGAGATATGGATGCATTCTCGGATGAGCAACTGTTAGTTACCTCAGCAACCCCTGATACCTTGGCAACTCCAGATGCGCACGCCTTGGCAACTCCAGATGCGAACGCCTTGTCAACTCCAGATGTGCACGCCTCGACAATCCCTGATGCCTCGGCAACTCCAAAAGCACACACCTCAGCAAGTATACCTGCCTTGGCAATACCCTGGTATGCAGATTTAGTTAATTTCCTTGTTTATGAGCCTCTTTTGTTTAAACAATGTGCAATATCAGATTATACGCCGATGTGTCCCTGAATAGGAGCGGCAGAATGTACTCTGGCAATGTCATTCTTCACACTATGGAGGACATTTTGGAGGAACACGTACCGCGGCAAAAGTTTTGCAATCCGGTTTGTATTGACCAACATTGTACAAAGATGCCCAAGAGTTTTACAAGTAATGTGATCGTTGCCAAAGGACGGGCAATATCTCTAGACGACATGAGATGCCGCTCCAAAACATCCTTGAGGTGGAATTGTTCGATGCATGGGGGATCAATTTTATGGGACCTTTCCCATCTTCATTCGGCAACATCTACATTCTACTTGTCGTCGACTATGTGTCTAAATTGTTTGAAGCAGCTGTAGTTCCCACCAACGATTCCAAGACCATGCAATGATTCTTGTAGAAAAATGTATTTACACTGGTTTGGATGCCAAGAGCAATTATCAGTAATGAAGGAAAGCACTTTGACAACAGACTTATTGCCAAGATGTTGCAACGTTTCAGCGTGTCACACAAAATTGCCATTGCATATCATCCACAAACTAATGGGCAAGCAGAAATTTCTAACTGGGAATTGAAGAATATCCTCAAGAAGGTTGTCAATCCTTCCCGAAAATATTGGTCTACAAGACTAGACAAAGCACTCTAGGCTTACCGAACCGCATTCAAAACACCCCTGGGAATGTCCCTGTTTCGCCTTGTCTATGGCAAGACTTGTCACTTACCGGTGGAAATCGAACACAAAGCATATTGGGCAATCAAGACCGTGAATATGGATTGCGAGAGTGCCGGACAAAAGCATTTACTAGATCTCAACGAGATAGAAGAATTTCGTGCACTCGCCTATGACAATTCACGAATCTACAAGGAGAAAACAAAGCAATGGCATGATAAGAAACTATTGCCGCGACAATTCACGCCAGGGCAACTAGTTCTTCGATTCAATTCTCAGCTGAAACTTTTCTCGGGAAAACTGAGATCAAGATGGTCAGGACCATTCGAAGTAGTCAAACCGTTCTCCCATGGTGCTGTGATAATCAAGTCCACCACTGACGAACATGAATTCAAAGTTAATGGACGAAGATTGAAGCACTATAATGATGCCCATGTGGAATGTAATAAAGAGGTGGTCACCTTAGGAGATGCATGATCATGCTCTCCTTCTGATATTTTTTTTTTATTTTTATGATATTTTTTTATTAATTTCGGCTACTCTTAGGATAGATTTATTTAGTTCCTTTAGGTTAAAACTACATATTTCTTTCATATTTATCTAATTGTTTTTGAATTTTAGGTTTAAGAATTTCTTTGCACATCTTTATTTATTTCTTTTTATTTTATTTACTAGTTTATCATTAGTTTTAATCATTATTTTATTTATTTTTGAATTGTAGGAAAAGAGTTCAAGATAAAGAGGAATTGGATTCAAGAAGGAAGTTTCTTCAACAGGGAAACTAATGGGCTAAATCCAAGGCTTATATTAAGCCTCCAATTTACCCTAATTCACCTACATAGCTGGCGAAACCCTTCCCCCAATTAAAACCCTTGCTTTCTTTCTTTCCAATCAATCCCACCCACCATATTTACTACCTATCTTTTTTATTTAACCCATCACCCTTAACATCCAAGAAACCTATTCCTACTTTTAACCTTGCAACTCTTTAGTTTCTTTTGATTTCTTTTCTTTGCTTCTACCCAACTCACAACCAAGATCATCCATGGCAACAAAATTCAAGTTTTTTGCGCACCCAAGTTCTTCCAAGGAGTCGACTTACAAGAAGTTCGCTACACCAGTGGTTCAAGAACGATTTCACTCCAAGTTTGAAAGCCGAAAGATTTGCGAAGAACAAGGCTTTGAATACTCCAACTCTCATCAAGATTTCGGCCTTGAACCCTTAATCTTCCAAAGGATTGCACACCAAAAGTGGCAAATCTTTTGCCATCAATCGGAACCGGGCAACATCTCATGGGTAAGAGAATTCTATGCTCACTCGCCTAACCCGGAGAATCCTTATGTGTTTATTCGCGACAAAGCTATCCTCATAAGCACCGAGAGCATTAATGCCTTTTACGGGCTCTACGTTGAGAAGGACGAGCATCAAGCCTTTGTTGTTCAACTCACTTCCAAGCAACTCGACATGGTGCTTCAAGAACTCACTCTACTAGGAACTCATTGGAACGACGGTAAATACAAGGGCACGGTAAACTGCCTTCGGCTAAACCCGAGGCAAAATTATGGAATAAGCTTGCTAAAACTTCTCTAATGCCAACAACACCACCGTCGATACACCTCGTCTGTTACTCATACATTCTATCTTGCATAATCGCATCATTAACATTGAAAATTTATTTGTAACGAGATTTTTGTATGTAGCACAAAAGTCAAGGGTTCTCTTTTCTTTTCTTGCCTAATTTCCAATCTTTGCAAGGAGATGCATGTCCCAAGTGAGTCAACCGATGAAAAAGCACTACCAAAGTCCGGTTGGAATCAAGCACAAATCCAAAATTTAGTGGGAGAGGCACCGGTAAAATCCCCAATGCCTACAGTTGTTGCGGCAACTCATGCCGCCGCAGCAACTCCTGATTCCCAGGCAACTGATGCCTGGGCAACTAGGCCAACAACCCCAGGATAACTTGAAGCACTCTTACAATCGTTGGTGAACCGCCTTAAGCAAATTGAAGACCGCCAACTAATGTTCATGAATTACATGAAGGACCACAACAATGCCATCACCCAAGTCATTCTGGAAAATTACCTAGACAGCCGAGTGTCGTTCCCTATCTTTCTTGCCGACATTCTTGCCACGGCAACCGTAGAAACAATTGCCACGAAAACCGCAATAGATGATGTTGCGGCAACGTACACAGCACCTGCCCCAGCAGTTTCCATGGCAACCCACACTGAAGATGCTGCGGCAACCGAAACTGAAGTCGCCCGGCATCCACTGCAGAAGACAAAGGTAAGGTACCTATGCCCGAACCAACTCGTACTGAATCATTTTCTAATTTTTCAGATTCGGATGAGTCATCCATTGCACTAACAAAGACCATACCAATCGAACCCTCCAAGCCCAAGCAAAAAGCCAATGAGATTGAGGAAGAGGATAATGAGGATGATGAGGACACACCCGTACGAGGATCGGTTCCACCATCAGTAACAAGAAAGCAACCACCGCGTTCAAGCAAAAGAATCAAGACACCGACCAAAAAGAAACTAACCATCCACGATGACGAGCTCTCGGAATAAGTCGTTGCTTGTATTCTACTTTTTTATTTTTTTATTTTTACTTTTATTTATATTCTCTTTTTGCATGCATTGAGGATAATGCCTAACTCGAGTTTGGGGGGATTGTTACTCGTTAGTTGTCATGTTTAGTTGCATTCATTTTAAGTTGCATATAAGACACATAAATTGCTTGCAATGCCTTTAGTTGGAACATGAATTGCCTAGATTTGATGAATATCTGATGATGACTTTGCCAATACACTTAATTGATAGAACTTTTTATTATAGGGTAACCGTGGAAACACTTAGAATCCTACTATGATTCTAAACTTGATGAAACATTGTTGTGACTTGATTGATTTAAGGAATTCTAGCGAACTTAGGTTGATAGTTAAAAAAAATGGGGGATTAGTGATAAGTGTTCAAAAGTATTATTTTTATTACCCTTTTTACTCATATTATTGTTAGACTTATGCTCATATTAGTTGCATTATTAGCCATTCATGCAAGTTTGAATTGTTTCCTTTGTGGACAAGCTTGATTTCATATTTTGCTTAACTTTGTGGAAAAAGGTACTGCTTTGGTGTGTTTTTGTGTTTGTGTGCAGAATCACTTGCCAAAGCAAGGCTGGAGCTAGTTGCCAGGGCAATTTTCGACAAGGAATAAGATGATATGGTAGTCGAAATTGATGACTAGATAAACCCAAGATGACGTGGAGAAAAGTTAAATCCTAAAGGAGTTTGATTTCCACGTAGAGGTTAAAGAGAAATTAAATCCTAAAAAGATATGAGACGTTCTAGAAGGAATTTAAATATAATAAAGAACTATATTCCTTAAAGATATTTAATTCCATCTTAACTTCCTCCTCAAAAAAGACTTTGACCTAGCCCTATAAATTGAGGACCAAGCCGTCAACTCCAAGGGGGAGAGAGGAGAGAGATTTTGACAAGATCAAAGGGGGAGATTTCGACAAAGAGGCTTCAACCATTCTTCATCTTTTTCTTCTTTGTTCAATTAGGTTTATGCTAGGAATTCTTTGTCTTGTGTTTCTTTGGAACCTAACCATGAACTAAATCTATTTGGCTAAGGTTATTGTGTTTTGTGGTTGTGAGAAACAATTGGATTTTGTTTAAGTAATAAGAGTTTGCACTTTCAATTCAAGGTTTACTCATTCTTGGTTCTTATTCTTGTTTGCGAGTGAATTGGGCGAGGATCTCGTAACTTCATCTATTTATCTAATATAGGGAGAGTTAGATTCAAGAAACGAATGAGTATGGTCTTTGTTCAATCTATTGATGGTGAAGATTAATTCGTCTTAGGAATAAGTTAAGGATTTCAACGGCTAAGAAGAGCGCAAGATTAGTTGTTGTTCACCCTTGATTCACGCATGGATGTATTATCAAGGCATGCACAAATAGCTAGAGTTTCGACTTAGGGATAAGAAGAAACCATTGATGAACGCTCCGCCGAATCTTGAAGTTGCTGCCCAGCCGCCCAAGTAGTTGCCCAGCTAGTCGCCCAGGCAACCATCGATTAGTTGCAACCGCCGAATTCAATGCTTTTATGTTGAAAACTGAATCTTATATGGCTGAGAATAGTAACTTCATAAAAAGAACTGATGCTTTTATTAACAGGACCGAGATGAGATTGCAAAACCAAGAGGCGGCAATCAAATCATTGGAAAATCAAGTTGGACAATTTGCTCAAAACCTGAATACTAGATCGCAAGGAGGTTACATAGCAATACTGAATTCGCAAGAGGAACCGGCCATGAGCAATGTAAGGCGATCACCACTAGAAGTGGCCAACAACTTAAAGAGGCTCAAGCTCGCTCATCAAACAAAACTCCACAAAAAGATCAAGACGAACCCAGCAGCAAAGCCTCAGATGCTGAACTAGGAATTGTCGCGGCAATCGGCGATAAGGATGCCTCGACAACCAACGATAGGCACGCCACGACAACCCCAGTTGACAATGCCTCGTCAACTCCAGTTACCTCAGCAATGCCGTCAATCAGGTTCTAGTCCAATGAAAGGATCGAATATATCTGACTTCCACCACCATTCCCACAAAGGTTGAAGCGACAAAATCAGGAATATCAATTCAAGAAGTTTCTTGATATCCTAAAGAAAGTTCACATCAACTTGCCATTGGTTGAAACAATTGAACAAATACCAAAATATGCCAAGTTTCTTAAAGACATTGTGTCCAAGAGAACAAGGCTAAGAGAGTTTGAAACAGTTGCCACAACAGAGGGATGCATGGCCATGTTGCATAATCGCATGTCACCTAAGTTGAAGGATCCCAGAAGTTTCACAATACCCTGTTCCATCAGAAACCACTATGTCGGGAAAGCATTATGTGACCTTAGAGCAAGCATAAACTTGATGCCTAAATCGGTTTTCCAGAAATTAGGAATTGGGAAGGCAAGACCTACAACAATTATGCTACAACTAGCCGACAGATCCTATGTGCATCCAAAGGGAAAAATTCAAGACATACTGGTAAAAGTTGATAAATTTACTTTTCCCGCTAATTTTATTGTTTTGGATTGTGAAGCAAATGAACATGCACCTATCATTCTCGGGAGACCCTTCCTAGCAATGGGGAGAACCTTGATCGATGTTGAAAAGGGAGAACTCACAATGAGGGTGAATGACCAGCAAGTTAAACTAAATGTGTTCCAAACACTAAGGCATGCCGATGATCCAGAAGAATGCCAACTTCTTCATGCCACGACAGAGTTTAACTTCGACGAGGAATTTAGTTACCTCGACAACTACATTGCTGATCAAGAGGAACCTGAAGAGTATGAAGAACCGATCGATGAGAAACAACAAGAAGAGGCAAATTGGTTAGTTAATCGACCAGGTACATACTTTGAACCTCTGGATTACTCAGGTAACGAAGGTAAAATCGAAAAACCCTCTATTGAAAAACCACCAATTCTTGAGTTGAAACAACTGTCAGCGAAACAAAAATATGCTTACTTAGGAGCCGGTAATACATTGCCTATAATTATTTCCTCTAAGTTACAGCCTGAGCAGGAAAAGAAGTTGATCAAAATGTTGATGTTACACAAGAAGGCAATAGGGTGGATAATTGCCGACTTTAAGGGAATTAGCCCGGTAGTGTGCATGCATAAGATTTTGTTGGAAGATGATCACAAACCTTCGATTAAGGCCCAGAAGAGATTGAATCATGCCATGAAAAGGGTTGTAATGAAAGAAATCATCAAGTGGCTTGACGCCAGCATCATATACCCTATCTCTGATAGTACATGGGTAAGTCTGGTACAATGTGTCCCGAAAAAGGGAGGTATAACGTTGGTAAGTAATGAAAACAATGCACTCATTCCAACCAGGACTGTGACCGGTTGGAGGGTTTGTATGGATTATCGAAAGCTAAACAAAGCCACTAGGAAAGATCATTTCCCATTACCCTTTATTGATCAAATGCTTGACCGTCTTGCAGGTAAACCCTTTTTATTGTTTTCTTTATGCTTATTCAGGTTACAATCAAATTGCCATAGCACCAGAAGATCAAGAAAAGACAACCTTCACATGCCCATACGGTACTTATGCTTTCCGAAGGATGTCGTTCGAATTGTGTAACGCCCCGACAACCTTCCAAAGATGCATGATGGCACTCTTTTCAGATATGGTTGAAGACTTTCTTGAGATCTTCATGGATAATTTTTTTGTTTTTGGTAAGGACTTCGACAGTTGCCTTGGCAATTTAGAGAATGTGTTGGGAAGATGTGAAGAAACTGATTTAGTCATTAATTGGGAGAAGTGCCATTTTATGGTAGATGAAGGAATAGTGCTAAGCACAAGATTTCATCCAAGGGAATTGAAGTAGACAAAGCCAAGGTGGACGTGATCGAGAGATTACCCCTACCAAGTTCGGTTAAAGGAATTTGAAGCTTTTTTGGACATGCAGGTTTTTACAGGAGGTTCCTTTATAATTTTTCTAAAATTAGTAAACCCTTGTGCAATTTGCTTGAACAGAATAAAGTCTCCAATTTTGATTATTCTTGCACCCAAGCATTCGAAACCCTAAAGGAAAAGCTTACCTCGGCACCCATTGTCATTCCACCAGATTGGATGCTACCTTTTGAGCTCATGTGTGATGCAAGTGATTTCACGGTAGGAGCAGTCCTAGGCCAACGCACAGGTAAGAACTTTCACATGATATACTACGCTAGTAAAACTCTTAATAGTGCTCAAGTGAATTACACAACAACAGAGAAAGAGTTACTAGCCGTAGTTTTCGCATTGGACAAGTTTCGATCCTATTTGATTGGTACAAAGGTAATTGTTCATATGGACCATTCGGCAATTAAGTATCTATTTACTAAAAAGGATGCCAAACCTCATTTGATTCGTTGGATATTACATTTACAAGAGTTTTACGTTGAAATTGAGGACAGGAAAGGAACAAAAAATCAAGTGGCCGATCACTTATCATGCTTAGAATGCAATAGGGAGGAGGATGCGGATTTAGAGATATACGATGCATTCCCGGATGAGCAACTGTTAGTTGCCTCGGCAACCATGGGTGCGCACGCCTCGGCAACCCTCGATGCCTCGGCAATATTGGATGCGCATACCTCGGTAACCCTCGACGCCTCAGCAACTCCAGGCGCGTACGCCTTGGCAACCACTGATACGCACGCCGCAACAACCATTGATACGCACGCCTCAAAAACGATGGACGCGTATGCCTCGGCAACTCTAGACGCACACACCTCGGTAATCTTGGAAGTAGTTGCCACGGCAACACATGCCTGGGTAATACCTTAGTACGCGAATTTAGTTAATTTCTTTATTTGTGGTATTTTACCTTATGGCCTTACTCACCAAGGTAAGAAGCGATTCCACCATGATGCTAAGCATTACTTTTGGGATGAGCCTTTTTTGTTTAAACAATGTGCAGATCAGGTTATACGCTGATGTGTCCCTGGAGAGGAGCAGCAGAATGTACTCTAGCAATGTCATTCTTCACCCTATGGAGGACATTTTGGAGGAACACGTACCGCGACCAAAGTTTTGCAATCTGGTTCGTATGGCCAACATTGTACAAAGATGCCCAAGAATTTTACAAGCAATGTGATCGTTGCCAGAGGACAGACAATATCTCTAGACGACATGAGATGCCGCTCCAAAACATCATCGAGGTGGAATTGTTCGATTTATGGGGGATTAATTTTATGGGACCTTTCCCATCTTCATTCGGCAACCTCTACATTCTACTTGTCGTTGACTACGTGTCTAAAAGGGTTGAGGCAACTGCAGTTCCCACCAACGATTCCAAGACCATGCAACGATTCTTGTAAAAAATATATATTTACATGGTTTGGGATGCCGAGAGCAATTATCAGTGATGAAGGCAAACACTTTGACAACAGACTTATTGCCAAGTTGTTGAAACGCTTCGGTGTGTCACACAAGATTTCTACAGAATATCACCCACAAACCAATGGGCAGGCAAAAATTTCCAACCGAGAATTGAAGGGTATACTCAAGAAAGTTGTAAATCCCTCTAGGAAGGATTGGTCAGTAAGACTAGATGACGCATTTTAGGCATATCGCACTGTATTCAAAACACCCTTAGGAATGTCTCCCTTCTGACTTGTCTTTGGAAAAACATGCCATCTACCGGTGGAAATCAAACACAAGGCATATTGGGCAATCAAGACTGTGAATATGGATTGGGAAAGTGCCGGACAAAAGCGTTTGTTGGACCTCAATGAGATAGAAGAATTATGTGCACTCGCCTATAACAATGTACGAATCTACAAGGAGAAAACAAAGCAATGGCATGACAAGAAACTATTGTCGCGGCAATTCATGCCAGGGGAACTAGTTCTCTTGTTCAATTCTCGACTAAAACTTTTCCCAGGAAAACTGAAACCAAGATGGTCAGGGCCATTCGAAGTTGTCAAACCATTCTCCCATGGTGCTGTGATAATCAAGTCCATCACTGGCGAACATGAATTTAAAGTTAATAGACAAAGATTGAAGCACTACAACGGTGCCCATGTAGAACGTAGCAAAGAAGTGGTCACCTTAGGAGATGCATGGGCATGCTCTCCTTTCGATATTTTCTTTTTCTTTTTTTTTCTGAACTATTTTATTTTTAGGAGATATTTTATTTTATTTTTCTTTATTATCTTTAGTTTCTAGGTTTTCTTTATTTTCTTTTCTTTTCCACAACAAGACTCACAACCACCTTACTAAGGAAATTCACTGCCGACTGCTTGCCACGACAACCACAACAGAGAATGCCATGGAAACCACAACAGAGTATGCCCCGACAACTACTGATGCCCAGGTAAGTGAACCAGCATCGGCAAACATGGATCAAATCACAACAATGTTATTCACGCGGTACCGGCCACAAGCATTCAACTACCGACCGAAAAATGAATCAAGCAAACGGCACGAAGGAAACTTATCACTCGAGGTGACAACCTCTCTGACTAACTCATTTCATTTAGTTTCTTTTAAATTTTCTTTCACTTTTACATGTATTGAGGACAATGCTTCTCTCGAGTTTGGGGGTTAGTTTCATGTTTAGTTGCATTCATCTTTAGCAATCACATATAGGTTGCATATGTTACTTGTCATGCCTTTAATTGGATTTAATTTCTTAAGACTTGTTGAATATCCAATGATGAATTTTTGCCACTGCACTTAATTGAAAGAACCTTTAGTTTTAGGATTACATGAAAAGAACTTAGAATTTTACTATGATGCTGAATTTTTTTTACACAGTTGTTGCTTGTTGATTGAAAGAAACTTAGTGAACTTAGGTTGCTTAAAATTTGGGTAAATTTAAAATTGAAAATTAAAAGTTAAATTCTTGCTATAGGTGCCCGAAACTGGCTCTAGTAGTAATTGCACTTTCTTTCTAGAGGTGCCCGAAACTGGCTCTAGTAGTTAATGCACATTAAAGAACCGCTAGAGGTGCCCGAAATTGGCTCTTGTTGACTAAAATAAAATGAGAAAGTGCTTACTTTGCTAGAGGTGCCCGAAATTGGCTCTAGTGAAAATAAAAATAAATGCCCCGGTAATTAAATTGATAAAAGGCTATTGTTCACATAGAATCTTGAAAATCAACTTGTACACAACTACGCACACACATTGTCACGAGCATTATAGTTTGGTTCCGGGTAATATTTGTGCAATCCAAAAAATTAAAAGGTGATCATACTTTGTGCCACGGTTCCAAGGTTTGAATTCAAGTTTGAAGCATGTCTTTGATGATTAAAGTCTTGGCAGGTAATTGTTAGTTTGCATTACTTGAGGACAAGCAATAGTTCGAGTTTGGGGGTGTTATAAGTGTTCAAAAGTACTATTTTTATTACCCTTTTTAATCATATAATTGTTAGACTTAGGCTCATATTAATTGCATTATTAACCATTCATGCATGTTTGCATTGTTTCCTTGGTGGACAAGCTTGATTTCATATTTTGCTTAATTTTGTGGAAAAAGGTACTGCTTTGGTGTGTTTCTGTGTGTGTGTGTGCAGAATCACTTGCCAAAGCAAGGCTGGAGCTAGTTACCAGGGCAATGCATGAAGGAGATGCCGAGCTAGTTTCCAGGGCAATTTTCGACAAGGAATAAGATGATATGGTAGTCAAAATTGATGACTAGATAAGCCCAAGATGACGTGGAGCAAAGTTAAATCCTAAAGGAGTTTGATTTCCATGAAGAGGCTAAAGAGAAAATAAATCCCACGAAGATAGGAGAAGTTCTAGAAGGAATTTAAATATAATAAAGAATTATATTCTTTAAAGATATTTAATTCCAACTTAACTTCCTCCTCAAAAAAAACTTTGACCTAGCCCTATAAATTGAGGACCAAGCCGTCAACTCCAAGGGGGAGAGAGGAGAGAAATTTCGACAAGATCAAATGGGGAGATTTCGACAAAGAGGCTTCAACCATTCTTCATTTTTTTCTTCTTTGTTCAATTAGGTTTATGCTAGGAAGTCTTTGTCTTGTGTTTCTTTGGAACCTAGCCATTAACTAATTCTATTTGGCTAAGGTTATTGTGCTTTGTGGTTGTGAGAAAAAATTGGATTTTGTTTAGGTAATAAGATTTTGCACTTTCAATTCAAGGTTTACTCATTCTTGGTTCTTATTCTTGTGTGCGAGTGAATTGGGAGAGGATCTCGTAACTTCATCTATTTATCTAATATTGGGAGAGTTAGATTCAAGAAATGAATGAGTATGGTCTTTATTCAATCTATTGATGGTGAAGATTAATCCGGCTTAGGAATAAGTTAAGGATTTCAACGGCTAAGAAGAGCGCAAGATTGGTTGTTGTTCACCCTTGATTCACGCAAGGATGTATTAGCAAGGCATGCACAAATAGCTAGAGTTTTGACTTAGGGATAAAAAGAGACCATTGAAGAACGCTCCGCCGAACCTTGAAGTTGCTGCCCAGCCGTCCAAGTAGTTGCCCAGCTAGTCGCCTAGGCAACCATCGATTAGTTGCCAAGGCAACCCCGCTGTGCAAGTTGCCACGGCAACTGAGTTGCCCTTGCACTCTTTTACCAAGACGATCCAATTGGATATCACACCTTAACTCATGATAACCTGGCCTATTCTCTCTCATTTAATTGCATCTTCTTTTACTTATTTGCTTTGTAGTTTAGTTGTTACTTAAACTCCTACAATCTTCTACTTGTGTTTCTTGTACTTTTTACAGTGCAAGAGATAGATTCCTGAAGTGGCACCCATCCCTGTGGAGATGATATCTTTTATACTATAACTTGTGACGTGTACACTTGTAGAATTGCGGAGCACTTATTACGCGCAACAATTGTACACTTGTCAGAGAGTTAAAGTCAGGCATCAAGTCCCTACTGGATTGCTCTAACCAATCGAACTACCTTAATGGAAATGGGATCGGATTACAATGGACTTTGTTTCTGGTTTTCCTTGCACTCCAAGAAAGAATGATGCCGTGTGGGTAATAGTGGATAGGTTCACTAAATCGACTTATTTCAACCCGTTTCGAATGAATCTAAGCTCGGATGCCTTGGCTGAGCTTTACATTCGAGAGATAATACGTTTACATGGAGTTCCAACATCTATAATCTCTGATCGAGACCCCAGATTCACAGTTCGATTTTGGAAATCCTTGCAAAGAGCCCTTGGAACCAAATTGAATCTAAGCACAGTCTTCCATCCCCAAAGTGATGGACAATCCGAAAGAGTGATTCAAGTGCTTGAAGACATGTTAAGAGCCTGTGTTATAGACTTCGAGAAGAATTGGGAGAAATCCATACCTCTATTGGAATTTGCTTTCAACAATAGCTATGAAGCATCGATTCAAATGGCTCTATTTGAAGCCTTGTATGGGAGAAAATGTAGAACCCCTTATGTTGGTCTAAATTGGGTGAGAACAAGGTATTGGGACCTCAATTGCTAAGAGAAACCGAGGAGCAAGTCCAAATCATACATGATCGTTTGAAGCAAGCCTTTGATAGACAAAAGGCCCATGCAGACTTGAAAGAAGGGATGTTCAGCACAATGTAGGAGACAAGGTCTTCCTTAAGGTTTCCCTATGGAAAAAAGGTCTTCAAATTTGGAAGAAAAGGAAAGCTCAGCCCCCGATTCATCAGACCATTTGAAGTTGTTGAAAAGATTGGTCCAGTGGCCTATCGATTGGCACTTCCTAGTGAACTCGATAAGACCCACAATGTCTTCCACGTTTCTCTGCTTAGAAGATGCCAGTCTGATCCATCACATGTATTAGAACCTGAAGAAGTGGAATTGAATCCCGATCTATCATATCAAGAATAGCCTATTCAAATACTTGATAAGGAAGTCATAAGACTTCGAAACAAGAATATACCTCTAGTGAAAGTTTTTTGGAGAAATCACAAAATGGAAGAAGTAACATGGGAGCCTAAGGCTACGATGAGGGATCAGTATCCTCACTTGTTTAACTCAGGTAAAAATTCGAAGGAAATTTTCTCTTAAGGGGGGAGAATTGTAATACCCCAAATCATGGCCTAGTAACATGTCATAAACTAATTAGAACATAATTGTACAAACAGTCTACAAATTAGAAGAATTAAGTAAACCTATTGGCTAAATTAGATGGATTGATAAAGAAGTGGCCGAATCATGAAGGATCAAATAGTAACAAATTGTAAATGTAGATTGCATGCAATTAGGATATGTACTTAAGGATTTATGAAGCAACTAGACCAAAATTTGCCAAGTGTAGGTAAATAGCTAAGCCATGTCATAACAACATGGCCAAGTGGCCATCTTTCTATCATCTTCTCCACTCCACCTTTGACCACCTTGGCCGAACCATATTCATCCATTTAGGAGAAAGAAATCTTCATAGATCACTTTCAATCCATGCTTCTTGATTTAGCTTTGATCAATTTAGCTTGGAGAAGGTATAATGCTTGACTCTTACATGTTATAGATTACTTGGATCTTGAAATGATAATGTTCATGTTGCTTAGATTGATTAGGATGATTGTTATGTATGTTAGGATCATGTTAGCTTCTAATAGAACTTGAAATTGTGATTTCTAGTAGCAAAATTGCTAAAGAGAATGTATATGGTTGCTGGAAATTTGAGAATAGGAAGTATGATTGAAAACAATCTTGATTAGGGACTATTTTACTAGTGAAAATATGTAAATAGGCTAAATGTATATAGAGCCCTCATTTGGTTACATTGCTAGATGAATTGAGGATTGAATAGAATAGATAAGTTGCTAGAAAATGAATACACCTAATTGGATTAGTTAAAACTAGGTAAAGGACTGCTCAAATGGTGAATTAGAAGTATAATGTTGATCAAATAGATCAAATTGAATTTAACATGATAATGCCCTGGTTTAAGCACATTTCTAGGTGAATTAGACTGACCTAGACATGTAAGAACATGAAAATAAGTTGAATTTCGATGTTAGAACCTTGTTAAAATGAGTTATGAAACTAGAAACTCAACCTAGAGTAATCTGCCCAAAAGACTCTATTTTGGGCAGTAACTTTGAAAAATCACTAAATATTGTATAAATGGAATTTAGGGCTAGAATTTTTATGCAAAACACCTTGATATGTCTAAATTCATTAGGAGAAAACAGAACTGAATTCTGGATTGTAGAGAAGAACCACTAAGGACAGTGCAAACTGTCCAGTGTAGCAATTTGCCCTGTCTTTAAGTTAACAAATGTATTAATTGGCAAAGAAATAAAATGTGATGCCTATATGGTTAGAAATAAAATTACGTTAGCTTTACAACGGTGTAAGCAAATTGAAATTCCGACGTACGAAATGAAAGTTATGCATGTTTAAGTGAACATACTACATGCTGCCTAGTAACAACAGTTTAGGTAATTGTACACTGTTTTGAAACAGTTTTGTAAACAGTTTTGGGGCATTGGTTACTGCCCTATTTTACATGGATTAAAGTATAGACAAGTTTAGTTATGCGTAGTAAAGAATATATATGAACATGCTGCCAAATTTGTATATATTGTGTACTAGTAACATTGCCTTGATTGAATGATTATTTGAACTTGTTTTAACATGTATATACTTGTGCAATGTGTTAGAACCAGGAGTGAATTTGGTGGAGGAAGAAAAGGTGGAACATTCTAAAGCTAAGAATAAGGGATTGTGGATCCAAGACTAGCTAAGCTTGGAGTATTGTGAGTGTAGTCTTGCTTAAGGTTAGGACCAAGGTCCTAACCAAATTTACTTGTTACATTGTTATTATGGAATTGCCATGAAAATAATCTAATTAAAACTTGGTAAAGTATAAGGGAAGAATGGCTAATTGGAAACTTGATTGATTGAGATATGCTAGACATGTGTCTTGGCTATGTAAAGGATCTATGTGACTATTGTTTAAACTTGTATGAATCCTTGAATGTTCTATTCAAATGCTACTTGATACATTAAGATGATCATGCTTGATATTTGATGACATGAAACATGGATATGTATGTAGTTGTTATACCCAAAAGATATGTGATAAATGAGCTAAGGCTCAAATAGCCTAAGGGCAAATCTCGACCTTGATAACGATTACATAAGAGTGATGTCTTGAATAGTTTGATACATGAATACTTGATACATGAACACTTGATACTTGAGAAGCTTAATACTTGAATGAACTTAATAAATGAATTCATGATAAGAAATAAAACAAGCCTTGGTTGTTAGTTGGTCATAGGTAGAATATAACATCCTATTCTTAAATTAAATCTCTAATATGTTATGACTTGAGTGAGTTACATTGAATACATAGCAATGGCTCTTATTGGACCAATTTGAACTACTTAAGGAATATGAGAGTAGAGCTGAAAGTACCAAAATGTGGGAATTATAGAATTTGATGTTTGCATGATAATCATAAAACACATGTGGGCTTAGTGATGTGGCTCAAGGGACGGTGGACATGTGGATTTCCATTCATGAGGAGACAAACAAATAGTTTGTTCTCCATCATTGTCTCTCTCAGCCGAATGAAGAGGATTGAGAGAAATGAGTTATAGAACAACCATTGGTAAACCTTGAAGCCTCAGTTGGTAGATGCTAAAATTTCTTAATGTTCTTCCTTAGGAGTAAGTGAATTCTTGTTAATATTGCTTAATTGTATAAGCTTGGAAGCTTCCTTCTTGTAAACCCTTCGATTATGAAGTATGAATGTTGTATAGATAAGTTATAAATTGATCTTTGCATGTCGTTGGTGATATTTGGTTGAATGTTGATGATTGCCGAACGGTTACCTAAAATTTGTTAGTTTGATTAATGAATGAACTATGGTACCATTGAGATTGACTAAGTTGTGAACCGAGTACACAATTGAAATGTTAATTGGGATGTTTATATACATTCAAACCTACTTAGATGTTGAGAGTGTTTTGGATAAATTTAATCTATTTTGGAACTGCCCTGCTTGATGTATAAATAAGTAGGAATTGTAGTCAAGGAAAATGGTTACTTGCAATAGAAGGTGTATGTATGTGAATGCTTGATAATTGGTTATAATGGAATTGAAAGAACCTAATTCAAGGGTTGTTTTTACAGTTTGGATAGCTTAATTTAAGCAAGGAAACTGCCCTGTTTTAACAAGCCTAGTCTAGGGACTGTTTTGCTAAATTTGAATGGTTAAATTGTTGGTAGCATTACACTTGAATTAAGGGAATAATTGAATGGCTTTCAATTGTATGTAAGTAATTAATTCATTAGAATTGCGTCTTGTTTTAAACATGACAGTTTGGGGACTGGTTTGATATGGTTCGATTAGGCTTTGAATTTGTCAGGGCAGAGTCGAATGGTGAGAGATATAGAGGACTGTTTTATGTGAATGATATTGCCCTGCATTATTGAGTTACATTCTTGGTTAGAAATGTAGTGTTAATTGGATGCTTTGAATGTATCACCTTGAGACTTGAGTACAACAATTGTGTGTGAAGCTCTTAGACTATTCAAGTGATATTGAATTACTCTAATTTATGGTTTAATTATTGTTAAATAGACAACAAAGAATTCAGTTAAGAGGCCAAGACCAAGTATAGCTGGAAAATCCGTGAGTGTAGCCTGTAGTAAATTGTTTAAATTGTTGAATAAATGTTAAACTATTCGAATGTCAAAAAAGGCTCCATTGCCTTACTTGCTTGTATGTGCCTTAGAATTGAATGCCGAAAAGGGCATCCTGGATGTTTGTGGAATGTTTGCTATATGCTTATATACATACTTTGAATTGAGAATACCTAGTTAGAGTTAATAAAGATCACTAGAAGGATGCGTCTAGCCCTAGTCTAGTCGAAATTGGCATGCCAATAGGATTATACTCTGAGATCAGCCTGAAATATAGGACTAAGGTCCCCTGAAAGGTGCAATTGTACCCTTGATTGACATTAATGTTAATGATTCAATGCCAAGAATGTCATTGCCTGCTAATAAAATGGTTACATTGGTGATTCTAGAATATATTCTAGTCTGTATCGAAGGTCTCGAGTATGGTTGTTTGCATGTAAGCATCTTCTAATGCTTGCCTGATATTAGATCAATCCCTAGAGGTTGCTAGAATTGCAAATTATATATGAGAAGTTGTATATTGGTGACTACTTTATATAAGCATATGAGACAAATGTATTTGATGCAATGTATCTTTATTTTTGATTGGATATAATGAGATGAGAACTAACTATGGTGGATAGTTAGTCTATTTGGACAACTTGATTATGTTTATACATTCAATATTATACATCCTAGTTAATTGAATTACTTGTGATATTACCTTTCTGAATAATCACCCTGTATTGTTTCTCAACTTATTTTCCCTGCCAGTTCTAGCTAGGAGATTCAGCATGGTCACCTGAAGCTTCTAATGCATGTTTTGAATTTATGTTTTATTAACTCCATAGAGGTGGCACTCGAACAAAAGTTTATATTTATTTAATTTGGGCATGTTAGTTGGCTTGTATATAAATAGGTTAAGGATGGAACTTTGACGTATTTTCGTTTATGTATTAAAGCTCAAATGTGTGCCTTACAATGAGATGATGTGAATGCATTATGTATACTTAAACGAGTTGGTATTGTTCTAGAACCGTAATGTGATCTTGCTATGAATGTGATTGGTTGTTTTAAGATAGCATAAGCATGTTGTTGTTTTAATGATAAGGATGGAGTTAGAGTTTGAAAGTGAATCTCTAAGTTAATCATACAAATGGTTATTCATTACATGTTTGCATAATTATCATTGGTAGCAAGGTAACAAAATCTGACATTTGTGGTAAGAGACTTGTCCCAAGAAGTTCCTATGTTGCGAAATGCTTGGATGCCAAGTATGTCATTATTTAAGACTAGGTTACTATTAATACATGATGCTATGTACATGCATTGAATATTATATTGTTGTTTGTAGTATATACGTGTACTTGCTTGGGATACAAGTTATATAACTCGTATAGACTGTCTGTTTAACTTTCTGGTTCTTAAATAATCAAATATTTGAGTACTGTCTAAATGGTCACTTACAACTTACGTTTAATGTTACATCCTTGCTCAAATCAAAGTAATTGAAACTCTAACTTGTTAGTCAAGTTAGACTGTCTACCATGAGCTTGTAAATTACTCATAGGCCGGGTTGGGTATTACAAATTGGTAACCAGAGCTAAGGTGTAGTCGATCCTAGTACTAAAACAGTCTAGGTTGTGCCATCTATTGTTCTAAGTGCCACCTAGGAGTTGAATAGCTGTGCTTATGACCTTGTTTGATTGAATTTCCTTTAAATGTTAATTTCAGATGTCTGAGACACATCTGGCCCAGGATGGAAATAGCCCGCTGGCTCATCCGATAAAGGGGAAGTGTTAGACTGAATCAAGAACCAGTAAACCCTCCGAAGGCTACAGAACAACAGCCAGAGGTTCCTCAAATAAATCAAATACAAAATAGTGTTTTCTCAGCATGACTGAGACGTTTAACCAGTTCATCACTACAATGAGTCATTCTAAAGCTCTTATTGACAAATTGGCTCAACACCGAGCCTATACTTTTATGAGATTGGATGAGGAAAACCCAAAAGTAGCTGAGTACTGCTTAGAGACCACTATCTGAATCTTAACTAAACAACTTCAATGTTTTGATCCACACAAGTTGGAGTGTGTTGTGGCTTTACTTGCTGATGAAACCTTGAATTGGTGGAAAACCACAATCCTTACAATTCCAGAGAATTCTGTTACTTGGGAATTCTTTATGAAGGAATTTCGAAAGAAGTATGCTAGTGAGCAGTATTTAGCTGAAAGAAGAAGACGTTTCTTACATCTTAAGCAAGGTGGAAGACCTGTAGAACAGTACATCAATGACTTCTGTAAATATTATAAGTACGGAGCTGAATACATCAAGAGAGGGGAGGACAAATGTAGAATGTTCATCGAAGGATTGAATGATAAGTTAATCCCAATGTTCATAGCCCTCGGAATAACTGACTTTCAAGATCTGGTTAATCAAGTGATCGCCACATAATCACGGTTGAAAGCTGCTAACAAAAGAAGGGAGAACTTTTCCAAGAAGGATAAAAGATCTCAAGACGATAATAAACCGACGTGGCCTTCTAAAAGGCCGAAGGGCCAAGTAAGGAATTGTGAAAACCAAGTCGCTTCACCAAGAGATAGCTACATTCTGAAGCCTCAGACCTACATTCCGAAGCCTTAGACTATAATTAAATCTTCTGCTTCTACAGTCTTTATCAATAGCTCAGGAAATTTGGGTAAAGATCCTCAATCTCAACACTGCAATATCTATCAAAACTATCACTCTGGCCAGTGTAGAGACAATGAAATGCATGTTTTTAGTGTGGAAGTGTGGATCATTATGTTTGGGATTGTCCCCAATCCTTTGGCAAGCCCCCGATTAAGGTAGCTTCTAATTCGAATCAAGATATACCTCATAAAGGAAAAGGGCTTAGACAAGCTCAATCGGGAAACTCTAGAAGATCTTGGGGCCAAGCTGCCACTACCACTCAACAAGAGTCTCGGGCCCCTACTCGGATGTATCACATTCGAAGCCGTGATGAAGAAGAAGCATATGTTGTCATAGCAGGTACTATTGAACTAAATAGTAATTCTGTATATGCTTTAATTGATCCATGATCTACTTATTCCTTTATTCGTTTTCCTTTGATTGATATGTTGAACCTAAACTCTGAAATTATTGATCGAGAACTCCTAATTTCGAACCCAGTGGGGAGGTGTCTAGCTCTAAATGTTCTTTGTAGGGACTATCCTTTGCATATTCAGAACATTCCTTTCCCTATTGATCTTTATGTATTGCTCTTCTATGAATTCGATTTAATTTTGGGTTTAGACTGGTTAGGAAGACATCAGGCTTGGGTAGACTGTAATAAAAGAAAATTATACTTACGGGGTTTGGGAAAAGAGTTTATATCCCTTATTAGTCAAAAGCCAAAACGATTGAATGTTATATTTACTAATTTTCTCGGAACTGTTCGAATCGAGTCTGATATAAATCCAATCCCGATTATTTTTGAATTTCCTGATATTTTTCCTGAGGAACTTCTAGGATTGCTACCTACTCGAGAGGTTGAATTCAAGATCGATATTCAACCGGGAATTAATCTCATATCTATTACTCCTTTCTGAATGGCTCCCGTGGAATTAAAAGAACTTCTGAAGCAGTTACAAGAACTACAAGATAAGGGTTCGTACGACCAAGCTCATCTCCATGGGGAGCCCCGATACTCTTTGTTAAGAAGAAAGATAGATCAATGAGGCTATGCATAGATTACCGACAACTTAATCAAGTCACGATTAAGAATAAATACCCACTTCTAAGAATTGAAGATTTGTTTGATCAACTGAAGGGTGCTTCAATATTTTCTAAGATTGACCTTAGATCGAGCTACTATCAGATGAACGTAAGGGAGTCTGACATTCCAAAAACTGCCTTTAAAACTCGATTAGCCATTACGAGTTCCAAGTAATGCCATTTGGTCTAACAAACGCCCCTGCTGCGTTTATGGATCTTATGAACCGAGTCTTTAAACCTTACTTGGATAAATTGATAGTGGTTTTCATTTACGATATTCTTGTTTACTCCAAAGATGAAGATAAGAATTCAAGACATCTCAGAATTATTCTACAAACCCTTAGAGAAAATAGACTCTACGCCAAATTCAACAAATGTGAATTTTGGGTGCCTAAAGTCTTTTTTCTCGGGCATGTAATTTCAGTTGAAGGAATCAAAGTTGGCCTAAAAAAGATCCAATCTATGCTTGAATGGAGACCTTCGAGGAATGTAAATGAAGTTTGAAGCTTCCTTGGCTTGGCCGAATACTATCAAAGATTTGTTAAGGGCTATTCAATTTTAGCCTCACCTTTAACAAAGCTACTCTGTAAGGATATACCATTTGTTTGGACTGAGGAACAGCAAATGAGCTTTGATAAGCTGAAATAAGTTCTAAACCGAGCTCCAGTCTTGATTCAACCAGAATCGGGGAAGGAATACAATGTTTTTAGTGATGCCTCCCATTTGGGCTTAGGTTGTGTTCTAATGCAAGGAGGCAATGTAGTGGCATATGCTTCCCGAAAATTAAAGTCCCATGAACTTAACTATCCAACTCATGATTTGGAACTTGTTGTGGTGGTTTTTACTTTAAAAATCTGGCGACATTATCTATTCGGAGAAAGATGCTATCTATACACCGATCATAAGAGTTTGAAATATATCTTGACTCAAAATGAACTTATCCTCAGACCAAGAAGATGGATTGAACTCCTTAAATACTATGATTTAATCATAGATTATTATCTGGGGAAAGCCGATGTTGTGGTTGATGCACTCAGTCGACAATTTCCCATGGTAAGAATTCAATCAAATCAACCTTTCCCTAATTTTAATCGAGTTAAAGCTTATATGTGTCACCTAAAATGTTTCCTTGCAATCTAATGTAGCTTCATCATCCATCAATGCCCAATTTTGATTGGCAGTAAAGAAAGGGACCCTGGCTTTTATTCAAATCCAGTCTGAGATTGTATCAAGAATCTGAATGTTACAACAATCGGACCCTAAATTTCGCAAATTTAAGCTCAAATTGGATGAAAGTTCTGAACCAGATTTTACTCTAAAAGAGGATGGGTTACTCTATTTCAGGAATAGGGTGTGTGTTCCTAATAATCCAAAATTAAGAAGAGAAATCCTTCATGAAGCTCACAATAGTTCTTTTTCAATTTATCCGGGTACAGTAAAGATGTATAAGGACCTAAGGATTCTTTATTGGTGGCCTGGAATGAAGTCTGCTATAACTGACTTTGTGTCAAAATGTATTGTATGTCAAAAGGTGAAAGCCGAATATCAGGTTCCCTTGGGACTTTTGCAACCAATGTAAATGGGAATAGATAACGATAAACTTTGTTAGCGGTCTACACGTATCTCCTAAAAAGAATGATGCAGCCTGGGTGATAGTAGATAGATTTTCTAAATATGTCCACTTCCTCCTTGTTCGTATGAGCATGAGCCTGGACCAGTTAGTTGAACTGTATATCCAAGAAATAATTAGACTTCATGGCATTCCTACTTCAATAATCTCTGATTGGGACTCTAGATTCACTTCTAGATTCTGGAAATCTTTACAAAAAGCCCTTGGAACTAGAACCAATTACAGTACAGCATTTCATCCTCAATCGGATGGAAATCAAAGATAACTATACAAGTCCTGAAGGACATACTACGGGCATGTGTAATTGATATTGGAAAAAATTAGGAGAAGGCCTTACCCTGGCTGAATTTTCCTACAATAACAGTTACCAATCATCTATCAAGATGGCTCCTTTTGAAGCTCTATATGGAAGAAAATGTGAAACACCTCTGTGTTGGTCAGAATTGGGGGAGAACAAAACCTTAGGACCTCAATTACTTTGAGAAACAGAAGAGCAAGTACAATTAATTTGTAGTCGTTTGAAAGAGGCTTTTGACCGATAAAAAGCTTATGTTGATCGTAAAAGAAAGAAGATTCACCACAGTGTGGGAGATAAGGTATTTCTCAAAGTATCCCCCTAGAAAAAAGTTTTGAGATTTGGAAAGAAAGGGAAACTTAGCCCTTGGTTCATCGGACCTTTCGAAATAACAGAAAGAATTGGCCCCATCGCTTATCGGTTAGCTCTTCCAGAAGAATTCAACAAAATACATAATGTATTTCATGTGTCAATGCTTCGTAGATATCGTTCTGATCCTTCCCATGTTCTTAAACTGGA
Organism: Hibiscus mutabilis; assembly: GCA_019671005.1. NCBI lineage: Eukaryota > Viridiplantae > Streptophyta > Magnoliopsida > Malvales > Malvaceae > Hibiscus > Hibiscus mutabilis. The sequence continues at coordinate 52,688,434 of CM033711.1, forward strand.
TGAAGTTGAATTGAATCAAGACTTTTCATATGATGAAGAACCAATTCAAATCCTTGACCATGAAGACAGACAACTTCGAAACAAAACAATATCAATTGTCAAAGTTCTATGGAGGAATCATGGGAATAAAGAGGCAACTTGGGAGTCTAAGTCTTCTATGAGGAAATAGTATCCTCATCTTTTTCTTCAGGTAAATTCGAGGATGAATTTTCTTTTTAGGGGAGAGGATTTGTAACATCCCATTCGTAAATTAAATCTCTAATATGTTATGACTTGAGTGAGTTACATTGAATACATAGTAATGGCTCCTATTGGACCAATTTGAACTACTTAAGGAATAGGAGAGTAGAATCAAAATGACCAAAATGTAGGAATTATAGAACTTGATGTTTGCATGATAATCATAAAACATATGTGGGCTTTGTCATGTGGCTCAAAGGACGTTGGACATGTGGATTTCCATTCATGAGGAGACAAACAAATAGTTTGTTCTCCTTCATTCTCCCTCTCGGTCAAATGAAGAGGATTGAGAGAAAGGAGTTATAGAACCACCATTGGTAAAACTTGAAGCCTCGGTTGCTAGATGATAAAATTTCTCAGTGTTCTTCCTTAGGAGTAAGTGAATTCTTGTTAATATTGCTTAATTGTATAAGCTTGGAAGCTTCCTTCTTGTAAACCCTTCGATTATTAAGTATGAATGTTGTATAGATAAGTTATAAATTGATCTTTGTATGTCATTGGTGATATTTGGTTGAATGTTGATGATTGCTGAATGGTTACCTAAAATTTGTTAGTTTGATTGATGAATGAACTATGCTAGCATTGAGATTGACTAAGTTGTGAATTGAGTGCACAATTGAAATGCTAATTGGGATGTTTATATACATTCAAACCTACTTAGATGTCGAGAGTGTTTTGGTGGAATTTAATATGTTTTGGAACTGCCCTGCTTGATGTATAAATTACTAGGAATTGTAGTCAAGAAAAATGGTTAATTGCAAAAGGTGTATGTATGTGAATGCTTGATAATTGGTTATAATGGAATTGAAATAACCTAATTCAAGGGTTGTTTTTACAATTCTGATAGCTTAATTTAAGCAAGAAAACTGCCCTATTTTAACAAGCCTAGTCTAGGGACTGTTTTGCTAAATTTGAATGGTTAAATTGTTGGTAACATTAAACTTGAATTAAGGGACTAATTGAATAGCTTTCAGCTGTATGTAAGCAATTAATTCATTAGAATTGAGCCCTGTTTTAAACAAGACAGTTTGGGGACTAGTTTGATATGGTTTGACTAGCCTTTGAATTTGTCAAGGTTAGATTTGAATGTGAGAGATATAGATGACTATTTAATGTGAATGATAATGCCCTACATTATTGAGTTGCATTCTTGGCTAGAAATGTGGGGTTAATTGGATGCTTTGAATGTATCACCTTGAGACTTGAGTAAAGCAATTGTGTGTGAAGCTCTTAGACTAGTCAAGTGATATTGAATTACTATAATTTATGGTTTAATTATTGTTAAATAGACAATAAAGAATTCGGTCAAGAGGACGAGAGGTTAAAGGGAGTTGTAATCCCAGACCAAGTATAGCTGGAAAATCCGTGAGTGTAGCCTGTAGTAAATTGTTTAAAATGTTGCATAAATGCTAAACTATTCGAATTTCGAAAAGGCTCCATTGCCTTACTTGCTTGTATGTGCCTTAGAATTCTTTAGAAGGCAAGTAACAAGGTAACATGTATGTTAAATGTGTTTTTCATCATGATATGAAATAATGAATTGAATGCAAAAAAGGGCATCTTGGATGTTTGTGGAATGTTTGCTATATGTTTATATACATACTTTGAATTGTGAATACCTAGTTAGAGTTAATCAAGATCACTAGAAGGATGCGTCTAGTCCTGGTCTAGTCGAAATTGGCATGCCAATAGGATTATACTCTGAGCTTAGCCTGAAATATAAGACTAAGGTCCCCTTAAAGGTGCAATTGTACCCTTGATTGACATTAATGTTAATGGCTCAATAACAAGAATGTCATTTCCTACTAATAAAATGGTTGCATTGGTGATTCAATAACGTATTATAGTCTGTATTGAAGGTCTCAAATATGGTTGTTTGCATTTTAAGCATCTTCGAATGCTTGCCTGATATTAGATGAACCCCTAGAGGTTGCTACAATTGCAAATTCTATATGAGAAGTTGTATATTGGTGACTACTTTATATAAGCATATGAGACAATTGTATTTGATGCAATGTATCTTTATGTTCGATTGGATATAATGAGATGAGAACTAACTATGGTGGACAGTTAGTCTATTTGGAAAGCTTGATTATGTTTATACATTCAATATTATGCATTCTAGTTAATTGAATTACTTGTGATATTACCTTTCTGACTACTCACCCTGTATTGTTTCTCAACTTACTTTCCCTGCCAGTTCTAGCTAGGAGATTCAGCAAGGTCACCCGAAGCTTCTAATGTATGTTTTGAATTTCTATTTTATTAACTCCATAGAGGTGGAACTCGAACAAAAGTTTATATGTATTTAATTTGGGCAGGGTAGTTGGCTTGTATATAAATAGGCTAAGGATGGAACTTTGACGTATTTTCGTTTATGTATTAAAGCTCAAATGTGTGCCTTGCAATGGGATGATATGAATGCATTATGTATACTTAAACGAGCTGGCAATGTTCTAGAACCATAATGTGGTCTTTCTATGAATGTGATTGGTTGTTTTAAGATAGAATAAGCATGTTGTTGTTTGATTGATAAGGATGGAGTTAGAGTTTGAAAGTGAATCTCTAAGTTAATCATACAAATGGTTAGTCATTACATGTTTGCATAATTATCATTGGTAGCAAGGTAACGGAATATGACATTTGGGGTAAGAGACTTGTCCCGAGAAGTTCCTTTGTTGCGAAATGCTTGGATGCTAGGTATGTCATTATTTAAGACTAGGTTATTGTTAATACATGATGCCATTTACATGCATTGAATATTATACTGTTGTTTGTTCTATGTTCGTGTACTTGCTTGGGATACAAGTTATATAACTCGTATAGACCTTCTGTTTGACTTCCTACAAGTTATATAACTCGTATAGACCTTCTGTTTGACTTCCTAGTTCTTAAATAAACAAATATTTGAGTACTGTCTCAATGGTCACTTACAACTTCTGTTTAATGTTTATTGTTACATCCTTGTTCAAATCAAATTAATTGAAACTTTAACTTGTTAGTCAAGTTAGACTATCTACCATGAGCTTGTAAATTACTCATAGGTCGGGTTGGGTATTACATAGAAATGCATGCCTAAGAGTCTAGAGCTTATTGTGATTGGGTGGACTACGGTCCAGGGCCAAGGCCCCTATTTGGTGACGGTAGGAGTGATGTGTGTAATGGTCACTTGGCAATAGTAGGAGGGATTGACCGGTACTATAAGTACCATCTTGTGGCGACAATTTGGTTGGCGACTCGAGTACCTAGACATGACTATACACCAAGGCCTAATCTAAATGTATTAAGTAATAAAGAAAACATGAATTGATACTTTAACATGCTTGACTTGTTACTTGAACTTGCTAGACTTGACACTTGACCATCTTGACTTGATATTCGAATTAGCTTGATTTGTTACTTGAGCTTACATGCTACATGATACTTAAATGAAAACGTGATTGGGTTAATACTTGAGTATGCTTCTTGACTCATTGATTTTTGATTGAACATGAAACCGAATGATCTTTTTGCTTACATACCCTTCGAATGATGCTTACCTTGATAACATGATGATTGTTTCTTGTGACTTAAGATTCTTGATGATATGCTTGATTCCGGTATGAAATGCATGAATGCTATCGACAATACATGTCTACTTGTTTTCCTTCTAGTCTTGTGATGCTTACAAACTTAGCTAGGATTCGACCTATGGTACTTAAAGCTTAGCTAGGTTGTCTTTGACTGAAACTTGCTAGCTTTAGATGCTACCTCACTAAGTACTCTAAGTACTTATCACTCTTGTTTTCTATTCTTCCCAAAACCACAAGTTGGAAGAGTTCGTAAAGCTATCTTTCTTGAGCCTGAAGCAAGACACAAAGCAAAAGCTCGAAGTATGATTTTGTATTTGTTTTTGTAGCCTCCTAGTTGGTGGCACTTAGATGTGTATGAAGATCATGTTAAGTTCATGCATTTTGATACTTGAAGTTTGTAAATATATGGTCGTTATGGTTTGAAGTTGATATGGCTTGAATATCTCATGAATGATATAATCATAGCTTGTTGAAATGGTGATCTTGATACTTGAATTACATGATCTTGCGATGTTCAAATGTGATTGAAAATGGAACAATACATGCTAAACCCTTGATAGCCTATTCAAAGTGACCTTGAGTAGGATTCCTTGTCCTTGTTCGAATAGTATGATCCTGAAAACTATCCTTGTTTGTTTTATGTAATAAATTTCTTGTTGAGGTTATGCATTGTTGTTAGATAGATGGATCGAATTTACAATAGCATGATAGCTTATTCAACTTGTTTGCTCACATGACTTGATTATAGTAACCTTTAAGACCATGCTTAGTTAAATGACATGAAATTGTTATAAGTCCTAGTAAACATGTTAGATCTAGATTCAGAATGGATTATAGCTACGGAAGATTGAAATAGAAATTGTATGGGATGTGTCCATGATTAAGTATGAATTTGAATGCTATGTAAGATTACTTGTATAGGAAGAAACTAACCTTGAAATAAACTTAATTGTGATTCTTGCTTATGTGTTATTAGAATACTTCTTGTGTACACATGAATGAGTTGTAAGCAAACTTGTATGTAACTTGCAAATAAATTTAACCAATTCGAAAACCCTCTTATGAATAGGAAGCTTGATCTTTTTGTTATTCATGTGCTTAGTTATGCTTCTTGCTAGTTAAGTAACTCATCTTCTAGTGATGAGTGGAAAAATTTTAATTTGCTTGTAATTTTTTGCCTTCTTGTATCTTTGTTGAGTTCTTGTTATGCTTGTTCTAACACTCCTTGGCCGGGTTACTCTTAACCCGGGTGAGGGGTGTTATAGATTAGGTCCATTTTTTTCATTTTATCTTGTCTAAATGCAACATTATGTTCTAAGGTGTGCATGCTGGCAGCGAGTGAAATTTTAATTGAATCGGGCATCGAATTGACATACAATTACACATATTTTCAATTAAAGGACCAAATTGCAAATCTAGAAAGTTGAGGACTTAGTTAAAATGGAAGTTACCAATTCTCAATTAATCAAATTACATGCTTGCTTGCCAAATTTTTGCTCAAAACGATCATTCAAAATCATACAATTGCATTCATAAATAAAAGGGACCAAAATAAAAGAATAAAAAACCTCATGAATCACTTTAACTGAAATAACAACAGACGATATTGGTAAGCAGGCACCCGTACCGATACGAGGCATTATTCCAACAGAGTCGTACCGGTACAGGTCCTAGGCATATTAGTACTCGGGACATTTGCAAAATCATGGATTCTAATAGCTAAAACTCATACTGACACGACCTCCGGTGTACCGATCCCCAAGCCTTTTTCCAGCTTACACATACCGATACGAGGCCCTACGTGTTGGTACTTTTTGACCTAAAATGTCTAATTTTGCTTTTTTCATACAATCATGGATTCAAACATGCCTTAACAACCCATAAACATGTACACCATTGAACTAAAGATCAAACCATGCTAGAATATCAAGGAAACATGATCAAATCAAAGCAACATACTTCAATCATATGTCTAGAGGCATGATTCCTAAAAACCAATCCAACGCACGAAACGTAAATCCACATCAAAATCACAACAGCACAACAACAATATAAACTTGCACAAATGATGAGTTTAGCAAATAACCCTCCCAAACAACAATGAACCTCATTGCCTTTATTACTACTAGTCTAGTTCAAAAGCCATACTTTCAAATTATTTAAATCCTTGGATTTACCTTCGCTTGCTTGCTGCCTCCAACCATTAATTCTATGCATTGATGAAAAAAGAGAGCGTAAACAAACTAGGCTTAGTGAGGAGTGCTCAAAAACAAGCCAACCACCATCAATGCAATAAAAACCGGTTATCAAAACCACTTTGGAAATCTCATTTTACATATTTCAAAACATCATGTCTTACAAACCATACACTTAACATCTCCAAAAACATGCATATTGAACCATATGCAACATGTATCATGGATCAAAAACAAAATCCCCATTTGCTATCCCTCGATTTAAGCTTTCCCGTGCATAACAACCCATATGCAAGGCTTAAAGAGTAAACATGTACAAACCAACATTATAGAACATAGTCCATCAACATGATATATTATGAATTATATTGGCTTTCAAGTGATTATAAACCAAGTTCCACTTTACAAAATATTACATTGGATACACGAATTCAACAAGTGTCCTCTCAACACTTTATACAATCTCAACCGGAATTAAGGTAAAATCACAATTAGGTACCATCACAACCCAATCATCGGTTAGATGTATAATCCACTAATGGGAGTTTTCGGTACCATATAACCCCTCAACACCCGAGATGACTCATTATAGTGCACTATCAATCCTATGGCCGGCCAACTATATCCGATAAGATTTTAAACCACAACACTTGCCAATATAATTCATTATTACCATTTACCTCACTATTTTTATATGCAACCTACGAAACCATTTTCAATGCGCTAAACCATGCTTTTACAACTATTCCACATACTTACATGAATCATTTTCCCAATGCATCCATCATCAATATATGATCAAAAATTAGTATAAAACATACTTAAAACATGGTTAAACAGTAGGCACCATGTAATCCAAAAACAAATGCATAAAATCAATTTCACCAAAGCACGATTGAGGGAGAAATCTCATCATACTTACTTCCGAGTTTAAATGAGCATTTCAAGCTCAATTTAAACTCCCAAAATAAACTTTAAATCATTTCAAAGATGAAATCCACATTCTCATTCACAGACTACGCAAAACTTCGTACGCTGATGCAAACTACTCCTTCAAAGCTTTCGAAATGGTGCCACAAGCTTGAGGATCAACCACCCCTAATTTAACCACATAAAAACATGGGATTCAATGCATCTAAATTCATTAAAAGACTCAACAACATTAATCGGCAACAACTCTAACCAAAAACCCCTCCACAACAATCGAAATCAACATCAAACACCTTCCAAACATAACCCAGGCAAAACCTAAAAGGTTAAACAAGGTTGAAATACTTGGGAATTTTAGTAAAGAATCCATTACCTTCAACTAACATTCAAGAACAACCTAACATCATCTGTATACCTCCAGCATTCATAAAACACCCATAACTCGCCAAAAACATAGCACTAGCAACCTAAGAAATTAGAGATTCACTTAGTTTTGGGATTCCAATGTTAAAACTCACTTATTAACATTATTAACCATAAAAATTATGATTAGAACCAATCAAGAACTCGGAAAAATAGATTTAAAACGAAAATCACTTAATCTCATCAATTAAACCTTGATTTAACCAATTTTCCATAATTAAATCATTAAAACTCATTAGAAAACATTAAACAAGGTTTAAATACTTGGGAATTTTAGTAAAGAACCATTCATTAGAGGCGAAGAACAAATCTTATCTCCAATGAGTGAATTTCCTTTCAATTGGATGTTTTACTCTTGAAAAATGAAGGAAAATTTGGAAAACATGATTGAAGACTCCATTAGAAATCAAGAATATAAGAAATCAAGAACATTACCTCCAGTATTTATTCAAAAGAGTGTTTTCTAAAGAAACTTTGAGAGAAAAAAGTTACGCAAAAAGTGGTTTAAGAAAATAATTATCTTCCTTAATTAAATATCCTCTTAATTCACTAACTAAAAATCATTCAAAATAATCCAAATTGAGAGAAAAATCATATTAAAACATTTGATAAATTAGCTCCTTAAAGATTCTAGAATTTGACCCTTTGTCAAAACAATGACTAAAAACAATTTTTCATTCTTTACATTTTGGTCATTAGCAAAAATGTCCAACTTCCAAATTCCATTTTTCAAAATTGACTTTTCCAAAAATATCTATATATTAAATAATGATTTTAGGATATTTCCCATATATTTTCTCACACAAAATTATTTATTCCGGTCTTTATACCGAATCCACCTCGAATTTCTAATCTCGGCCCATCGAACCGTCTAATCAACCCTGAAACTCCTAGGCCCAAAAACGGGGCATTACAAATGCTAGCAATGTTGATAGTTGTTAAGAAGTGGCCAAGTTACTTGGTGAAGAAGTATTTCAAGATCAAAACTGACCATCAAAGTTTGAAGTTCCTAGCTAAGAATCAAGCTATTACTCCTTGTCAACATTAGTGGGTAGTCAAAATGATGGGGTATGACTATGAGGTGAGTTATAAAAAAGGAGTAATAATTTGGTAATTGATACTTTATCAAGGAAGCCAGAAGGGGAAGAAGGTTAGTTAATGGAGGACATTTAGGGGCAGAAGCAACCATTAACAGAATCACAATAATTTTCTTGTAAAAAGGTTAAGGAACCAAGTAAAAAGGACTATGAGAGAATGTGTGGTGTGTCAAAGAAGCAATGAAGATTTGCAACACCCTAGGAGATTACTACAACCTATTCCCATTTCAGAAACAACTTGAGCTTCTGAAAGCATGGACTTTATAGAAGGATGTGATCTCGGTCATAGTGGACAGACCCACCAAGTACAATTATTTTGTGGCTTTGGCCCACCCATTTATAGCTAAGGATGTAGCTCAACTGTTCTTGTAGAATTTATTCAAATTGCATGGGATGCCTAATAGTATTATGTGTGACAGAGACAGAATATTCAAGAGTTCTTTCTGGAAGGAGATGTTTAAGAAGTTGGGAAGTACAATGACTCTTTCAATAGCTTACCACCCTGAAACAGATGGACAAACTAGAAGAGCCAATAAGTGTTTGAAAACTTATTTGAGGTGCATGACTGGTGAAACACCAATAGATTGGAGAGAATGGTTGCATCCAGCTGAGTGGTGGTACAACACTTTATTTCACACCTCAATTCATACAAGCTCTATATGGTTAGGATCCTCTAGTACATGTTCCATATTTAGCTGAGAGTCTTTCGTTGCATCTGTAGACAGGAATTCACAAAGAAAAGACGTAGTTGTTGAGGTTTCACTTGAGGAGAGCACAAGATAGAATGAAGCGACAGACAAATAAGAGAAAAATGAACTTTGTTTTCAGGTTGGAGATCTGGTATATTTGAAGTTACAGCCCTATCGACAACAATAAGTGCATAACAGATTGTCACAAAAGGTTTCTCCTGAATGGTTTGGGCCTTTTTGTCATTTTGGAGAAAATTGGAAAGGTTGCTTATAAGATCAAACTACCTAGTGAGCCAAGAATACATCATGTGTTTCATGTTTCACAATTGAAGAAACATATTGGATTTGAAATGGTCCAGTCCAGTCTGGCTTTAGTGGGACCTGATAGGGTATAAGCAAGGAACCAATTATAATGACCATTTTTTACCGGGTGTCAAAATAGCTCGACGATTACTCTTTGAGAATTAGGGTTTTCCTTTTATTTATTTAATCTTGAAAATTTAGGTTTTTCATGTTAAATTGGATTTTTCCTTTAATTAATCATGAAAATCAGATTTTTCCTTTTTATTTAATCTTGTAAACATTTTAGAGTCGCCATAGGTCACATTGTTAGACCGGACACCATAAAAAACAACCAGATATTCATTTTTTTAAAATTTGGGTTCAGGAGTCGATTATGTGTGGGGAAGGATTAGAACCCCACAAACGGCCGTGTTGTCAGTAACTTTAATTTTACGTGGTATTTTGGCATTTTGAGTATAATAATTCAAATTTAATTTAACCTTTAACTGTTGATTGGATTTAAATTCCAAATGGAGATATCATTTTATAAGGAAATGTATTTTACACGAATATGACATTAAAAGTGCCCAAATACGTTAGGACACCCCTATTCGTATTCAAAAATATATTTCTAACATAAAAGGTTTTTTTATGCATGATCAATTATTGTCTTGTTAATTTTAAGTTCTAACTTAAAAAGGCTCTAATAAATTGTGTATTATTTAATTCTACGAATATTATTAAATTTTAAGACTTATGTGAGACAACACCCAATTGCTTGGGCACCATCCATGTTTAAGCCTCAAAATTATACCTAATATTCTTAGTCCAATTAATTAATCTAATTGCTTAAGTGCTAATCCTAATTAATAGCTCTAATTAATTACTAAATTAGTTATCATCTTCTAGATTATAACAAATATTATTTGTTCTATCTTAAAAGTTTTAGTTGAATAACACCCAATTACTTTCGGGCACCATTCAAATTTAAACTTCTAAGTTTTCTAAATAACACTTGTTAAATTTCTACAATCATCTATCCTATTTAAATTATTTAGTTATAATTGAAGAACCTAAATACTAAGGCTCCAAAGAATTATATTAAAGGTTAAGTGATTTAATTATCTTGCTAATATACTATATGCTTCATTTTAAAACATGCATCAAGCAAATAATTTAAACACGATTAAATTAAAACAAGTAAACAATTCAAAGGACTAAATTGAATCAAATTGAAAGCTTAAAACCTCTGATTTCATTAAAGAAAGACCAAACTGCATTATAGTCACAAAGCTCAGAAACTCAATTCCCAATTAACCCAAATATCCCCAAATGCATAGGTTATAGCCCAACTCGTTTCAAAAAAGTGCGGATCTAGGATGAACCGGCACCAAAACGATGTCGTTTCACCTTGGCTATAAAAAGCCCTCATTTGAACAAAAATGGCCTTTTCTTCCTCATTTTGTCAAAATTGCTCTCTCTAACTTTTCTTTCTCTAACTTTTCTCTCTCTCTAAACACCCTGCACACAAACACAAATCTACCTAGAAATTCATACCAAAATAGATCAAAGCCACATTTCTTTTGATGTTTCTTTGAATGTTATGATGAACTCAATTTAGGCCACCATCAACTCTGCCATTGCTGTCGCCCTTCGATCTTTGACCACCACTTCTACCGCGTCACTCAACCATTCGCCGACCACCACACCAGTACTTCATCCACTGTCTACCTTCGGCCAGCCATTGTGAGGTGATTTTCGACCCCTAGTCAAAATCCTAAAAGCCTCCAAAATTTCCATTTTTAATCCTAAACCTAGATCTATAACCAAGTTCATCGAAACCACTGGCTTCTCCCATCCTAAGGCCTAAAACTACCCGAACCACCCTTTTCAACTCCGTCCACACCTAAAGTCTATTATGGCAACCAGATAAACTCTTTCGACCACTATCATTTTCTATTATATATATATCGAATTGATGTCCTTGTCTTTTTGTTGTTCTTACGGGTAAAATAAAGAAAGGATGAGATTGTACCTTCACGACGGCAAAAATGATGGCTTCGATCGTCTTCTCTAGTGAGCTCCGATGATTGTTCAAGTTTCTCGAGGTCAATTCTGCTCCTGGAAACGGTCCAGCTCCTGAGGTAACTCTCTCCTCTAATCATTATTGTATTTATTATTAATTTATTAATGGTAATTATTATGGTGATTAATGATTAAATCTGACACCCCCTTTGTTCCTATTTATAGAGAGTTAACTCAGAGACGTCATAGATGACATCATCCCTATGACATCATCAACAACTGGGTTTAAAGAAACACAGATCCTTGTGAATGGGAAACGAACCAACCATGAACTGCCACGTGTCCTTTAGCTATCAAATTTGGGTGGGAATGGCTAGAAATTGGTATTTCGGGGTTGTTTCTTACTCGAAGTGAGTTGTATTACAGCTGAATATAATATATACCCATACTCGGGTAAAATTTGGCTATTACAGCTGTCCCTTTTTGCTCATTATTGTGGAACAAGAATTGGGCAAAGACTGAAAAGACACAAATTTTTTCTGAACTTGCCAACTGTTGCTCTAAGCTGCAAGGTCTTCTTATTAAAAACTTTCACTCATTCGTCCTTTTAGAATGCTTGAACAAGTTATTCTTATTATGAACTTCTCAATCCTCCTGTCAAGGCTAAACTGAAGTATGAACTAGTTCTTCTGAAAAATTATGATCCACTTTTCTCTGCAAAAAAGTTTGATCCTTATCCACTATTGAAAATCTTGATCCACCTCTCTATAAAGGTGTCGAGCAAACAAATTCTTCCTCAATCTTTCTTGGAAATGTTAAACCACCTCTCTGCAAAATGTGTTGAAGAAGCAAGTTTTCTGTAATGTCGATCCACTTTTCTCTGCACAAAAGTTGATCCTCATTAACTGTTGGGAATGTTGATGAAGTATGAAAAGTTGAACTATCCATTCTTTTGAAATGCTGTGAAGCCTGAACACAGAGTTACTTGGGATTTCTTCCTTTAGGAGTTCCGCAAAAAGTATATCAGTGACCATTACATCGCTGACAAGCGTAAGAGATTCCTCCATCTGAGGAAAGGAGGAAGGCCTATAAAGTAGAATATCAAGGATTTTTGCAAGTATGCAAGATATGGTGCTGAGATTATACGCACGGAGAAAGAAAAATGCCGAATGTTCATTGTTGGCCTCTGTGAAGAACTGCGTCCTCTTTTCACCATCTTGGAGTTAGAAGACTTCCAAACTTTGGTTAATCTAGCCATTGCTGCTGAAGCCTCCTAGAAGGCTTCCTAAATAAGGAAAGAGAACCAGGCCCGATTTGATAAAAGGTTCCGAGATGATTCTAAGCCACCCACATCTTAGAAGAATGGTAGGCAGTGGGACTAGAAGTCTGCTACCTTTCAACAACTACCACACTTACATTCTGCAGGAACATATGTTGCTCGCACTGCTTTAGTAGACAGTATAGGTGGTCCTACAAAAGGTTCTCAGATACCTCTGTGTAATTTCTGCCATAAGAGGCACCTAGGGCAGTGTCGTAGACAGTTCAGATTCTACTATCTTTGTGGCAAGTCTGACCACTTTATCTGACAGTGCCTACAGAATCTGCACGCCCCTACATCTCTAGCTTCTCGGAACAATCCTAACAAGGGAAGAGGAGCAAAGCCAATGTCATATGGATCTACGGGGAGACCTCGCAACACCAACGCCCCTCAATCTAGTCATGACCCTTAGACTTTAGCCCAAATGTACCATGTTCGGGTCATGAGCAGGAGGATGATCCTGATGTGATTGCAGGTATGGTGGAATTATGTTCTGATCTTGTTTATGCTTTGTTAGACCCAGGCTCTACGTATCCTTTCATTAGTAAGCCTTTGATTGCAAAGTATGCCTTAGAATCAGAACCGATCACTTCTAAGATTATTGTCTCTAATATGTTAGGAGATAGTGTGATCATTCGTTGTGTTTGTAAAGCTTGCCCTCTAAGGATCCAAGCGATCTCTTTCCTGGCTACTTTGATGGCCTCGCCCTTTCAAGAGTTCGATCTCATATTAGGCCTTGACTGGTTATCCGAACACTAAAAATGGGTGGACTGTTCGAAGAAGAAGTTATATCTTTGTGGGCTTGGTAAGGAAAGCATAACCTTGATGAAATTTGAACCTTAGCCTAAGAAGACTCTCATGTATGCCATGAAAGATCTAAAAATTGAAAATGTACCTTTTGTGAAAGAATTCTCTGATGTGTTTCTTGATAAACTTTCGGGACTCCCTCCCACCCGAGAAGTGGAATATGGGATAGAAGTGCAACCTGTGACTACTTCGGTCTCTATCATTCCATACAGAATGGCTCTGGTAGAGTTAAGAGAGCTAAAAGCCCAAATCCAAGACCTTTTGGATAAAGGATTCATTCGACCAAGTTCCTCACCCTAGAGAGCATCGGTGTTGTTCGTTAAGAAGAATGATGGGTCGATGCGCCTACGCTTTGACTATCAGCAGCTGAACAAGGTGACAATTAAGAACAAGTATCCATTACCAAGAATCGATGACCTTTTTGATCAGTTGAAAGATGCTTATGTTTTTTCCAGTATAGATCTCTGATCCAGATAGTACCAAATGCTAGTGAAGGAGTCTGATGTTCCAAATAATGCCTTCCGAACTAGATACGGCCACTATGAATTTTTAGTGTTGCCTTTCGGGCTCACAAATGCATCTGCAGCCTTTATGAATTTGATGAATCGTGTATTCTGACCCTACCTTGATAAATTCGTGGTTGTCTTCATAGATGACATCTTGATCTATTAAAAAGATGCAGCTACTCATGAAGAACATCTCCGGAACATACTCCAGACTCTCTGAGAGAAACAAATATATGCCAAGTTCAGCAAATGTGAATTCTAGCTACTGAAGTGTCCTTCCTGGGCTATGTGATCTCTTCTGCGGGAATTCAAGTTGACCCAAAGAAGATTGAAGCCATCTTTGATTGGATTCCTCCGAAGAATGTGGGAGAAGTTTGTAGTTTTCTGGGCCTTGTAGGCTACTACTATAGATTCGTTAAGGGGTTCTCATTGATTGATGCCCCCTTGACGAAGCTACTCCACAAGGACACTCCTTTTGTGTGGACTGTGTATCAACAAAGGAGTTTCGATCAACTCAAGCAAGTCCTTACTCATGCCCCTATCTTTGTGCAACCAGAGCCGGGCAAAGATTTCATCGTTAATAGCGATGCATCCCACTTAGGATTAGTCTGTGTTCTGATGCAACAAGGCGAAGTCATAGATTATGCTTCACATCAACTCAAGCCACATGAGCTAAACTATCCGACTCATAATCTGGAGTTGGCCGCAGTTGTGTTTGCTTTGAAGATTTTGCGACACTATTGGTATGGTGAGAAATGCTACCTATACACCGATCATAAGAGCCTAAATATCTCCTAACTTAGAAGGAGTTAAACTTTCATCAACGCTGGTGGATGGAACTTTTGAAAGACTATGATCTAGTCATTGATTACCATCCCGGTAAAGACAATGTTGTGGCTGATGCTCTTAGCCGGAAGCCCATTCCTTATCTAAGATGTTTGAATGCCCATTTTTTACTCAAGAAGTGTGGCAAGTTGTTGGGTGAATTAAGAGTGCGGTCGACCATTGTATCTTGAATCAAAACACTCTAGGAATCCGATGAAGAGTTGCAACCTCTTGCCAAGATCAAGGATAACCCCGATCCTAATTTTGTTATGAATTCCAAGGGGTTGTTATGTTTTTGCAATCGTATCTATGTGCCTGATAATGATGATTTTTAGAATCAAATTATAAGTGAAGCTCATTCTTGCCCCTTTATTCTTCACCAGGGAGATATTAAAATGTACAAGGATCTAAAGGAGCTATATTGGTGGCCCGAAATGAAGAATGAGATCAGAAATTTTGTGGCAAGGTGTTTGACCTGCCAACGAGTCAAAGCTACGAGGTGCCTACTGGTCTTCTGTACCCTATCGAGCTTCCACAGTGGGAATGAGAGCGTATTAGAATGGAATTGTAAGTGGCCTACCTATGACCCCGAAGAAGAATGATGTTGTTTGGGTCATTGTGGACAGTTTTAACAACTATGCTCATTTTCTTCCGATGAGAATGGATTTCAGTTTGCCTAAGTTCGTAGATTTTTATATCCATGAAGTCATTCGGTTACACGGAGTCCATGTGTCTATTATCTCCGATCGTGATCCTTGATTCGTAGCTCAGTTTTGGAGGACCTTATACGAGGCCTTGGGAACACGAGTGCACCTTAACACTGCTTTCGATCCTCAAACTGATGACCAATCTGAGAGAGTTATTCAGGTAACTCTAAACCCTTCATTGGATTATGTGTCTAAATGTTTTGTGTCAATCTCGATTCTTCCTTGTAGATTCTAGAAGATATGCTCCGAGCTTGTCTTATTAACTTTGGGAATACGTGGGAGAAATCCCTACCTTTAGTCGAGTTTCCATACAACAACAATTATCAAGCCTCAATTCAAATGGCCCCGTAGAAGCTTTGTATTGAAGAAGATGTAGAAATCCTCTTTGTTGGGCCGAACTTGGTGAAGGCAAGATACTAGGTCCTGACTTGCTTCGAGAGACCAAAGAAAGGACATCCTTTATCTGTGATCGACATAAGGCTACCTTCGATCGACAAAAATCATATGCTAATTTGAAAAAAAGAGATATTCAGTACGAGGTTGGTGAGAAGGCATTCCTCAAAGTATCCCCATGGAAGAAGATCCTTCATTTCGGCAAAGAGGGGAAGCCAAGACCCTGTTTCATTGGCCCATTTGAAGTAATGAATGAGTTGGACTAGTAGCATACCGATTAGCTCTTCCTGAGAAGTTAAGTCAGATTCACAACGTCTTCCACGTATCTATGTTACGCAAGTACTGGTCATATCCCTCCCATGTGATCGAGCCAGAGTCTATGGAGATTCAATCTAATCTAAAATACGAGGAAGAACCTATATGAATCCTCGCACGAGAAGTCAAACGGCTCCGTAACAAGTCTGTGCCCTTAGTGGAAGTTCTATGGAGAATTCATTCTATTAAAGAGGCAACGTGGGAACCTGAAGAGACTATGCAAAAGCAGTACTTCATCTCTCTGTCTAGGATGAAAATTCGAGGATGAATTTTCTTAAAGGGAGAGTTGTCATATCCCGAAAACTAGCCTAGTCAAAATTAGGTTCTGGTGATTGGAAGTTTCGAATCTGATATGTAAAATGTTGTAATGAATGACCATTGTACCCTTCTTTTGTGATGAAATCACAACTTGGTCCTATATGGGTAAAGGGACTTCCCTGAATGCGATTCAAAGCCCAAAATACGAATTCCAAGCAAGGCGTATTGATACAGTCAAGACAGTATCGATATGGCCCAACTGTCAATAACTAACTTATCTATTTGGACATGAGTGTATCGATACAGTCATGAGTGTATCGATACGGGTCCTCTTTTTAGAATTCATTCGAAGTCAAAAGTTAAAGAGAAGTAAGCAAGGTGCTTACTCACCTCCTTGCCTGACCACTCCCACGTGAAATCATCAGAAAAGTGATTTATACCAAAGTGAAAAGAAGTGATTAGATGATGACCTTGAATTGAGCAAACCCTTGCCCAAGGGAAATGCTTTCATTGGTCCAAACTTTGGTGGGCAATCATTAAAAGAATTGATGTGGCTTTTATATGAATAAAAAAGAGAGAAGCTTTCATTCCTTCATCTTTTTATCTTCAAACCTCTCGGTAAACTAAACCCACCTTGTTACCAAATAAGCACACACCTCAATTTCCATCTTCAAGCTCAAGCTAAGCAAGCACCTCTATGCAATCTTCGATCTTCGTTGAAGTTTGATATACCGTTTGAAAGCCCACGATTCAGTGAGTAAAACCCCTCAATTGAATTGATGATTCGATCTTCCGTTGAAGTTTAATTTCAAAATTAGGTTTTATCGGTTCATGTGGGAACCCATGAATTAGGGGTTTGATTTTGTTAATTCGATGTTGTCCCTAAGTTTTGGTAACTTTGAAATATGTTTCCGAATCCTCAATTCGAATTCTAATGTAATCCTAACTTTGTGCTAGCTCAAGTGTTGGAGAAGGATCCCTTGTCATCTCTGAATGAAGCTAAGCACAACAGAATTATAATCTGAGAGTCTCGTAATCAAGGTGAGTGTAGTCGTGTCAAGGGATAGGCTCAGTGCTATCCTGTTGCATTATTGTGGTTTGCTATGCATTGTGTCAAAGCTTAAGTAGAGCAATCGACTATAAATTTGAATGGTAAGGTTGGGTAAGCCCTTGTGTCATTTTGATATGGTTATGGATATACATATGACATATAATCCGATATAAATGAACTATGAAAATGGCATGTTGAAATATGAAAAACTATGTTTATTATGTGAAATTGATATGGCTATGTGATGATTCGATGTACACATGTACGATGATATGTTATAGAGCTACGACTCACTTTCGTTTCCAATATGTTATTGCCTACGGGCACGAAGGTAAGAAAATACAATGATATATGTGAACCCTGGACATATGTGAGTTTTGGATACAATTGTCATGCCATAGGATTATTTGAGCTCGTATAAGTAAGGGATTGGACTACGGTCCAGGGCTACGACCTATATGTGGGGGAGAAAATGATGGATTGTGTAAGGGATTTATCCGGAGCTACGGCTCAAGGCTACGACCTATTTTCTGATATATGTGTTGGTGTAAAGGGGAATCTGTGTATCCATTTGTTACTATGTCCATGGGATTGGTATGTGTTAATCTTTGCTATGTTATTGTGAAAATGGGGTAAATGACTTAAGCATGAGGCTTATGTGATTAATAGTGTAATTATGATATTTAAGTATGATGATATGTTGTTCATGATCATAGTATGATATTCATGTCATTTAATTACTTTACGCTTGTTATGACTACTTCACTAGGATAAATAAGCCTAACATATGTGTGTGTCTCATGCATTTGAGGACCTTGAGGCATTCCAACCTCCGATCATGTAAACTACGATTGCAAGTCACCTCTATTACCATATGTATGTTTACTTTCGTTTTTGAACTCCTAGTAAGGTGGCATAAGGTCTAAACGTGTTGAAATGACCTATTTGGATATGTTTGTATAAGCCTAAAATAGGTTAGGTAATGTATGGGATGAATGGTACGTTTTGAAGCGGTAAGATAGATTGATATGGTTGTTAATGCCCTAATTGGTAAAATCTTAGAAAATGGATTCGAAATGCTCTAAAATTTGACAAGCGATTAGAAATATTGTTTTTAAGATTGCTGATAAAGTTTGATAAAATTTGAATAACATTTGGTTGGGAAATTTGAATAAAAACCAGTAAAATTATGTCATTACAAGTCAATGCATATCGATACGGTTGATTGCGTATCGATATGGTTGATAGCGTATCGGTACGGCTAGACATAAATTGGCTCAATGGAACAGGGCGTATCGATACAGTTTGGGCATATCAGTAAGGAATTTGGTCACTAGAATATGGATGGGAAAAAGGAACGATACGGTCATAGAGCATATCGGTACGGGGTTAACGCGGTCAACGCGTATTGATACTAGACTAGTTATATCGGTACGGGTTTGGCATCCTTTGAATCTGGAAATATGAAATTAGGCTTAGCGTATCAATACGGCCTTTAGGGTATCAGTAGGGTGTTAGTGAATTCTATTATAAGGAATAAAAAGAAGTTTCAAGCAGTTTGCAAGTTGGTCACTAATAACTATACGGTCTAATTAATCAGGATAATGATATCTGATAGTAATGAAACTTCACAGATTAATAACTAGTAAGTTTAATTACAAGTTGGTAATAAAGAATCTGGATTAGGGTCGTTAATTTGTAAAGTTTATGATTTAGTCCCTAAGTTGAGAAAAGTTAAAATTGACCCCGATTCTAATACGACTAGTAACGAATAGGTTTGATAAGTCTTGAGAATGACTAAAAAAATATTTTCAACAAATATCGAACTCCGATTACGTCTTCCAATCTCTGAATAAGTTCCTGGTAACACTTTTTGACACGGTTCTCTACCAGACCAGGAAGAGGGTGTTACACGTTTTCTTTCTTTTCTTTTTTCTTTCTTTCTTTTCTTATTTTTTTCACTTTTCTTTTTCTTTCTCCCATTTTTCTTTTTTTCTCCCTTTCTCTCTTTTTTTCTTCTTTCTCTTTCTTTTTCTTTTATCTATCTTTTTTTCTCTCTCTTAATGTATTTTTAGAGTATAGAAGACTACGCTTAGAACTTCAATTTCAAGCAACTATACTTGATTAAAATTTTCTAGTCCACTTCACTATTTATAAATTTCAAAGATTTGCCATCGAACATCATCAAAGGTGTAGTAATATGACCTTTTGTTACTTTGCCGACCATAGTAGTCTGAGAAATAAATTTCGCCTCATCGTCTTCACAACATCCAAACGATCTTTGTACCAGAATCAATGTCACATATTGCAATTGGAATCTCGGGGCCTACAAGGGTAAGAAAAGATATAAATATATTCATAGAAAAACAACCCTCCATTGAAATGAAAACCAACATCATGACATATGCCCTTAGAAAATGATCTCTACTACTTTCGGGCCAGGAGTAGTAGAATTATTTTCATGTATTACTTCAGTAAATGGTCTCTGTAGACTATAACAACATGGTGCAGAAACATGGGTAACACAAATTTCCCAAAACTCCAAACAGTTTTGGAAACATTCATCGTGGTTCTTCGATTCCTCGACTGGTACAACAGCTTGCCCCACTTCTTGCTATTATTGAACTAATTCTCATGTCAAGATTCCATTACTGACTAGCTTCTTGATTTCTTCCATTAAAGGCTTACACTTCTTGGTAGCATGTCCTAGTGCCCCATATGAAACTAACAAATATTATCTAGATCATAATTGTGGGAAGATGCCTTTGGCAGTACAGTCATTGGCCTTGGAGTGATATGTTTTCCTTTAACAAGGTGAGGAAATAACTCTAAAATAAGTATTCTGAATATCTCAAGATTTGCACATGCTCAAGGAATTTTCCATGCTCGTTATGATGA
This sequence comes from Hibiscus mutabilis, assembly GCA_019671005.1. Classification (NCBI taxonomy): domain Eukaryota; kingdom Viridiplantae; phylum Streptophyta; class Magnoliopsida; order Malvales; family Malvaceae; genus Hibiscus; species Hibiscus mutabilis. Next base: position 52,708,965 of record CM033711.1, read on the forward strand.
ATCAACTAGCCTTTCTCTCTTGCGGCTTTGATAACTTTGAACATTACATTCATTAACCTCTTTCTTTTTCTTCTCTTCCCGATGCATGGCTTTCAAATCTGGGTCCAATTTTCCCTTGTTGGATCCGAATTTCTATTGCTTCTTCACTCTCCATGAGGTCATTGAAACTGCCCCTTGAATTTGCTAGCATATTCTCGAAAAAAAAAGATGGAAGAGTTCGAAGAAACATAAGAGACATCACTTCCTCTGCCATAAGAGGTTGTACTTGAGCTACTAATCCTCTCCACCTTAATGCATAGTCTTTAAAGATTTCACTAACCATCATATTCACGTTCTGTAAAAAAGACGATCTGGAGCCAAGTCTTTAACATACTTGTATTGCCCCAAAAAATGCTTTGGCCAAATCAACCCATGATTGAATTTGTTCTCAACTTAATCGGTTGTATCACACTATAGTAGGTCCAACCAGGCTATTGTGAAAATAATGGATCAACAATTTATCATCATCCAAGTGGATTTTAGGACAGCTAGAACCGTTATATTTCTCAAAAATGGGGACCTTGAATTCAACTAGAATAACCAAATCAGGGACTAAGCAAAATTCTCTTTCATCAAATTTGGGATTATTGACACCTTTTCATGCCTTGATTTCTTCCTTAAGTCTTGCATATCTATCTTCAAACTGCTCGAGTCTTGGTCTTGGGATGATAGGCTTCATAGAACTTGCCTCTGCATTCAGATTATATGCCATGGGGTAAATTGTCAAACATTGTATTGCAGTGTTGTTCTTCACATTTTGTTGATGCTTGGTCGTCCATTCTTGTAACCCTTCTTGAGTCTATTCAATTCCTTCCACATCCCCATCCATGATAGCATATTTTCAAACTTTCACTGATTTTGATATTGCTGCCATCGAAATCCCGACCTCTTCAGATCATGAATGTTAATGCAATGCTATTAAATGATAATTTTATGTTGTTAAATATGCAATGCATGAATTCATGTAGTATTGATTCAAAAGTGATCATCATAGAACAACTTTCATTGAGATAAAAGGATTCATTACATTACATATCAGATACTACAAATATTGGTGATCTCTAACTTCCAACTTCCTAATTTCTCCTAAGAGCCAAGTCAGCTTCCCTCCGTGATCTAATGTTGGATAAATATTATGACTTAGTGCCATTGCTACATCAGCTAGGTCTGCCACTTCTTGTGCTTGAATAACAACATCTTTCATGTCATTGTCCCTTTCCCATATCTTCATGCTTGATCTCTAAAACTGGACATGTCTCCTTTCCTCACTTTCTTGACAATCTTTCTTAACATCATCAACAAGATCTTTGTATATCAGTGTAAGACTGAGATACTCGTCTACCTTCTTCTTTAATGTTTCATTTTCAGCTTGACTATCATTTAGCTTGATAGCGGTATCCTCATACATCTCCATGTGCATAATCATCATCTCGCATTTAGACTGATAACCCTTAGATCATCCATGAAAGTATTGCATTGTATTTCCATTGCCCGCAGATCACACGAGAGTGTTTTGGCTCGATTTTCACTTGCCTTAGAGATCTTTTTCCAGTATTCAACTTCATGCTTTAGTTCTTTAATTCTTTTCTTCGGATGTTCCAAAGTCACACCCAAACCAACATTCTTGAGCATCAAACAAAGTTCTTGATAACTGAACTGCAAACTTCTTAACTCCTCATTCAAATTTTCTATATTTCCTTAATTTTCTTATTTGAGCCTCATATTCGAACTGATGCCCCTCTTTCTGGGTATTCTTTTCTTAAAATTCATATTCATCCACTGAATCTGTATGACTTTTATCCCAATTTTCCATTTCCCATACTCCAAAAGAACTTGAACTCGACGTTTGAAGGCGATGCAATTCTCAATAAAATATCCTTGAATTCAATCATGAAATTCACAGTGAGCATTGATGTCATACCACTTTGGATACGGAGGTTGTAAAGGTGTAAGGAAAAGTAGGGTCACCAATCGGGCCCTCAACAATTGAGGATACAGTTGAAGGGGTACTGGAATCTAAACTTTATCCTGGACAGCTGATTGGTTTTGATGGGACTAAGCTTTCCATCACTTTTGCATCTCCAGGTGTTCTATTAGTTGTCAGGTTTTTAGGAAATTTGAGCCTTCCATCTTCAAAACTCAACATGCCTACTAGGATAATATTTTCAACCTTATTCTTCAAAACCTCACAACTCTCAATAGTGTGGTCTAAACGTCCTTAGTGGTAGTCACATGTGTCTCAATCCTCAAGATAAGTAGAGACTTTGGGCTTGGATGGAACTCGAACCACAAGATGTTTCTCCACTAGTATCGGAAGCAATTCGGTGTATATCATCGAAATTGAATAAAGGAATTCTCCTCCCTTCTTTTCTTCTTGAATTTCTTCTGGCCGGTCATCACTTTCCTGGAATTTGAATTACTTACACCTCGAGTTTGATTGTTAATGTGAATTGTAATGGTGCGCAAACCCGACTATTTATTCATGTACTAGTTTTTGTTCGGTTATCCTTTCAGCTTAGTACGCCCCTTTTCTTTGGCCATAGTTGTCATCATAGTAATCATCTCAGCCATTTTTCTTTTCAGTTCTTGCATCTCATTTTTGTCAACATCAGCACTAGCAAAATCTGATGTGTGACTCTTGGATGAACTACTTCATTTCTTTTGTGGTTTGTTCCAAACATTGCCTCATGTTTTCACTCAGCTCTGTCAGATTATGGATCCCCTTATCTGTTATGATTGCCTTCTAATGATAACCACCTTTGAATCAATACCTCAATGCAATGAAGATGTGATGAAAAAATGCAAAATAGAAACAAAGCAAAAGAAATGAGTCAGTATGGTGGTATAATATTGAAAGAAACAATTTAAATTAAATTTATTCAGTAAAGCAGGTTATATTGAGCAAAGAGAATAACTAGAGAAACGTATTTTAATAGGCAACACCTGCCCTAGGTTCCTGTATGGCTCTAATGTGGTGGGATTATAGATTACAACATGTACTTTCTGTTCTAGACTTTGGGAGCCCAAAATGTCGATATTGTCTACTACGACAACAAGACATCGATTCGGGAGTATACGACCCCTTATATTGGAGGCGTGTACCTCACGTTGTATCAGGTTGGTCATGAAGAAAGACAAAATTTCAAACTCAGAGGTGGAGATCTTCATGTCTCGCTCCCACTGAAAGGAGAAAGCCCCGGGTAGAAGGCTTATGCATGAATGACAAATGTATCACACAAAGAAAAATCTATCTCCATTATTTCTAAAAATCCATCCAATAATTATTTGAAAAATTAAATTCAAATTATCATTCTTTAATACCAAAATGCCAAGTAAAATTAATTAGGCCTGACTCTCAAGATTTTCCTAGTGGAGTCGCCAAGCTATCGTGACAATTTTTTATCGAGTGTGAAAATAGCTCGACGATTATTCTTTAAAAATTAGGGTTTTGCCTTTTATTTATTTATTTAATCTTGAAAATTTAGGTTTTTCATGTTAAATTAGATTTTCCATTAATTAATCATGAAAATTAGATTTTTCATTTTTATTTAATCTTGAAAACAATTTGGAGTCGCCATCGGTTACTTTGGTAGACCAGACACCAATAAAAAAAAGAGATTAATTTTCTTAAAATTTAGGTTCGGGAGTCGATTAAGTGTGGGGAAGGATTAGCACTCCCACAAACGCCCGTGTTATCAATACCTTTAATTTTACGTGGCATTTTAAGAAAAACAATTCAAATTTAATTTAACCCTTAATTATTGACTGCATTTAAATTCCAAATGGAGATATCCTTTTTATAAGAAAATATGTTTTACCCGAATACGAGATTAAAAGTGCCCAAATACGTTAGGACACCCCTATTCACATTCAAAAATATATTTCCAACATAAAAGGTTTTTTATTTATGATCAATTATTGTCTTGTTAATTTAAAGTTCTAACTTAAAAGTCTATAATCAATTATGTCTTATTTAATTCTATGAATAATATTCAATTTTAAGACTTATATTAGACAACACCTAATTGCTTCGGCACCATCTATGTTCAAGCCTCAAAAATAAATCTAATATTCCTAGTCCAATTAATTAATCTAATTGCTTAAGTGCTAATCTTAACTATAGGCTCTAATTAAATACTAGATTAATTATCATCTTCTAGGTTATAACAAATATTATTTGTTCTATCGTAAAAGTTTAGGTTGAATAACAACCAAATACTTTAGGACACTATTCAAATTTAATCTTATAAGTTTTCCAAGTAACACTCGTTAAATTTCTACAATCATCTATCCTGTTTAAATTATTTGATTCTAATTGAAGAATCTAAGTACTAAGGCTCTAAACAAATATATTAAAAGCTAAGTGATTTAATTATCTAGGAAATATATCATATGCTTCATTTTAAAACATGCATCAAGCAAATAATTTAAATACAATTAAATTAAAACAATTTAATGGACTAAATAGAATCAAATTGAAAGCTTAAAACCTCTGATTTCATGAAAGAAGGTCCAAATTGCATTTGTAACACCCCATCCCCGGGTTAGCCGTAATATGGTTCGGGAGCGTTACCGAGGCGAGAACAAAGTAAGAGATAGGTTACCTGTTGAACAAGTAACCTCGATATAGATAACTTGAGATGCAAGTAACCCAAACACCACAATACAAGTCATACAAATAATCCACAATAATCAAAACAAACATACTTAGCATATTTTTAAACATTAGGCATGACAAATAGGGTACAAATTTATTCCTTTTTATTTTATTTCAAGTTTGCATTTAGGTTGCTACTTTTCAGGCTTAATTAACAAACTTTATTACCTATCAAATATGAATTCCATATTCTTTCAATTAGCTTACTTGCATCTCAAAACACTACTTATTTAACCAATCAACATGATCAATACAAGGCATCCTCTATCATTCGAATAGCCATAACATATACAAGAATGGTTCATTTCATTTCATTTTCAAGTTAATCAATCAAGTAGCTTTCCTAGGCATCTTCAATTTCATGTAACTACATATGCATGTTCAATACATACCTTAGCTTCAATTCAAGCAATGCCGAATCATACCAATGGCCATAAGAGCAAATGCATGATCATACAATATTGGTCTAATATTCGAATGATACAAGGTTCCAACAATCATTGAATTTCTTTCACAATTTGTGCACCATCTTACTTATTTATATACAAATCAACATAGTTATATACATAGTTCAAGTCACCCATGTTGGTTACATGTTAGGCCCATACAAGTTATACATAATTGCAAGTCTTAAACACACAACAAAATGCATGATCATGGCTAAATATTACAAGTTCTAGTGCCACCAAACTAGGAGCATACAAAGAGTATGAAATCATACTTTCAAGCTTGCCTCAAAACGTTTCTTCGAGCTCAAGAGATCCTCTTGAAAGTGTCTTTAATCTGTTATGGGAAGAATGAAGAGTAGAGTGGTAAGTACAAGTTATGTACTTAGTGAGGTAACACTAAACTAACCAATTTCAAGTATACATATCCAAGTTTACAAGTTCTTCAAAGAATCAAGATCATCACCACATGTCATATACTATTCGAGTGCATGGGGAACCTAGGCAAGCTTCACATATCACACATTCAACATAGCAACATCCATCATGTATACATATCGTACTATTCGAGTTATTGCTTAGAAGACAAGCAATCAAAAACACCAAGTACCAAGTAGACATTCTTGCACAACAAGCATCAATTACGTATAACTTTCATGAGAAGTAACAAGAATACAACCATTCATGTGTTATCTTTCAAGACAAGGATGTTCATTTGAGAATCTTAGAAAACAAGTAATGTTCACATCACACATCCAAGACAAACAATGTTCATTTCAAGTTATTAATCCATCTTACGACGCCCTTGGTATTTAGTTCAATAGATAATCAAATCTCCAACAATATTCACCAAAGTGCCAATATGCATCGTAGTGCCAATATGCACCGTAGTGTCAATATGCATCGTCGTGCCAATATGCACCGTAGTACCAATATGCACCGTCGTGCCAATATGAGCTCTAGATTCTAAGGGATGCCCTCCTATCTATCCAAACTAGCTACCAAGGTTGTTTGATTATCAATTTCATTCAAGCTTTATACAATTCATTGATCAACACTTGATTATGCCATTCAAAGGCCATGCCCTTAGGCTTATAGAGTCTTAACTTCCAAGACAAATTTATCCATGCCATTTGAATGACATGAACACAAGGTGGTACCATTTTTCATTTCATTTCAAACAAGTCATGCATATCAATCACAAACACATTCATATGTATGCAATGTGCATACCTTATTCTCCAAGCAAGCATGCCATTTCTTTACCTTTGGCATAAGCAATCCAACATGTCAAGCATTTTATTACATTTACTTAACAATCAAGTAAACAAGTAGAACATGGCATCGAACAAGTTGCCATTCATATCATTCTTCCCTTAATTAGCCAAATATATATTAGGTCATGTTACATGGCAATGTCATTGAATTAATACAATAGCAAGATTGGTTAGGACCTAAGTCCTAACCCTAAGGAAGGTTACACTCACAATACTCCTAGCTAATCACTTGTCTTGTATCCAAATCCCTTTGCCTCTTGCTTTGGTATGTTCACTCTTTTCTTCCTCTTCCACAACTTGATGCCCTTGGTCTAGCAAGCATAACACATACAATTCATCAAAACATGCACATAATGTCACATATATATAGTATAATGTTACCACATTTGTACCTAACATTTAGCTACTATTTTTATGCTTTCTTTTAAGCATTTCTTACTTGTTCATCTCTATATTGTTATTACCTCATTTTAGGACATAACTAGACAGATTACAATGTCCCAAAACTGTTTTGGAAACAGTTTGCTTCTAGGTGTAAAAATAGTCCCAAACTGCCCAGGACACTGCTGCATGGTAGTTTGCACACTGTCCCTTTAGATGGTCATATCTTTTAATTCGTACGTCGGAATTTCGATTAGTTTACACCGTTGGAAAGCTAACAAAATATTATTTATGACCATATAAGTTTTACATTTTATTTCTAAGCCAATCGATAAAGTTTATTGTTCAAAGACAGGCCATTTACACTGTCTGGACAGTTTGCACAGTCAAGCTATTTCTAATTGCAGTTTACAACATAGAACCCGGAATTCAGTTCTTCTTTCACCTAATGAAGTTAAACATACTAAGGATCATGTCACTAAAATTTCATCCCTGAATTTGATCAATACAAATTTTAGTGAATCATCAAATTTACTACCAGAACAGGGCAATTATGGGCAGATTGCACCTATTCAAATTTTAATTCCTTAAATTCATTTTAACCAATGTTTTGGTCCTATAATTCATTTCATATGAAATTCTAAACATGTTTAGTCAATGTTAATTTATTTTTCAAGGTGGCCAAAACAGAGTAAGTTGGTTAAGTTGCTTAATTTTGCATGTTTACACAATTTGTTCTTACTAAAACAGTTTCTAGGCTATATGGCTTTGTCCATACTTTCATCTTTCTTTTCCATAATTGGTTACTAACAATTTAGCTTGTTTAAAACCTTAAATATATTACCTAATCCTGATCATGTTCAATTCATTAGTTCCATAGCTCAATTCCATGTTCTAACAATTCAATTCTTACAACAACATTTCTTTTCAAATTTCCAGCAACCTAATTCTTGTTACACCATCACTTACACATAAATTCCACTCCAATTCAAGTTACCCATGGTATATACAAGTTCAACTTCATCATTCTCTTCATTTCTAAGAACTCAACTAAGCATTATACATAATCTAAATTAGAATTTCAAGCATGAATCAATTTGGACAACATGTATTTACCTTAGTATTGCTGCCACCAAGTTGAGTTTAGCTTAATTTCAACTTTGACACCATAGATTCAAGCTTTCTCTCACAAGAACCTTCTCTCCCTAATTTTCTCGTTCAAATCGATATAATGAAGAAAATGGATGAAGATGACATCCCTTGTAATGGATTTAGGAATTTACTATCTTGACCTTAATTAATTGTTAATAATAGAATTAATCAAGGGCATTAGGGTAATCAAAGAGTTTAGCATGCAACCATCATCTTTCTCATTTAATTCAATTTAGTCACTTTAAATTGGTCACTTATTTCTTTCATTCTTCTAGTTAAGTCCTTTAATTTGGTATTCATATTTGTTAATTATTCAATTCAACCCTTAATTGACTTTACTTAATTCAAGACGATTTAACTATTTAGGAATTCTAAATAGTGGTAACATTCTAAGCCCTATTTAGGGGTGTTACAGCATTACAGTCACAAAGCTCAAGGACTCAATTCCCAATTAACCAAAATATCCCAAAATGTGCAGGTCGGCCCAACCAGTTTTAGAAAAGTACAGATCTAGGATGAACCGGCACCAAAACGATTTCGTTTTACCTTGGATATAAAAAGCCTTTATTTGACCAAAAATGACCTTTTCTTCCTTATTTTCTCAAAATTGCTCTCTCTAACTTTCCCCTCTCTCTAAGCACTTTGCATACAAACCTACCCAGAAATTCACACCAAAATGGATCAAAGCCTCATTTCTTTTGATTTTTCTTTGAATGTTCATCAAAAATGTGACGAACATGATGAACTCAGTTCAGGCGGCCACCAACTCTGCCATAGCCCCTGCCCATCAATCTTTGACAACCACTTTTGTCGCCTCACTCAGCCGTTCGACGACCACCACACCAGTACTCCGGCCGCCATCTACCTTCAGTTAGCCACCGTGAGGCAATTTCCAGCCACTGTCTAAAACCCAAAAAACCTCCAAAATTTTCATTTCAATCCTAAACCTAGATCTATAACCTAGTTCATCGAAACCACCCATCTTCTCTTATCATAAGGCCTAAAACTACTCGAACCACCCTCTTCAACTCCGTCCACACCTAAAACTTATTCCAGCAACCAGATAAACTCTTTTGACCACTATCATTTTCTATTTTTATATATATTAAATTGATGTCCTTGTCTTTTTGTTGTTTTTATAGGTAAAATGAAGAAAGGCCAAGATTGTACCTTCACGGCGACAAAAATGATGGCTTAAAACCTCTAATTTCATTAAAGGACCAAATTGCATTACAGTCACAAAGCTTAAGGATTAAATTCCCAATTAACAAAATTATCCCTAAACGTGCGGGTCAACCCAACTCATTTTAGAAAAGTGCAGATCTAGGATGAACCGACACCAAAACGGTGTTGTTTCACCTTGGCTATAAAAAGCCCTCATTTGACCAAAAATGGCCTTTTCTTCCTCATTTTCTCAAAATTTATCTCTTTCTAACTTTCCCCCTCTCTAACCACTCTACACACAAACACAAATCTACCTAGAAATTCACATCAAAATAGATCAAAGCCTCATTTTTCTGATTTTTCTTTGAATGTTCATCACAAATGTGATGAACATGATGAACATAGTTTAGGCCGCCACCAACTTTCCCATAGCCCCCGCCCTTCGATCTTTGACCATCACTTCTACCGCCTCACTCAGCCGTTCGTAGACCACCACACTAGTACTCCAGCCACCCTTCAGCCAGCCGCTGCAAGGCAATATTCAACCACCGGTCAAAACCCTAAAACCTCTAAAATTTCCATTTTTAATCCTAAACCTAGATCTATAACCTGATTCATTAGAACTGTAACACCCTGGAAATTAATCTAGTTGAAATTGGGTTCTGGCGATCAAAAACCCTACACTAAAAAGGTCTAAATATTGTATTGACGTTGATCGTGTAGTCAATTGTATTGGTAGTGGACTCTAATTGAGTCAATTTATTGACTAATGACCTTAATCGAATTCTTAGAAACCTGTTAGTGGCCAAATTGTGAGAATTTAAAGTTTGGGGGCAAAAGTGTAAAATTGGAAAAAGTTAAGGGACCATTTTGTAAATATCCCATTTTGGGACGACTCGTCTTTTTTGCTTGCCATACAGCACGTGGCATTGCTTGGAGATAGAGAAAAGATGACAATTGACTATCAATTGTCTAAAATAAAGGAAAAGGCATGAAAAGATGGAAATCATATTTTAAGATTTTCCTTAGGGGAGGGTAAGCTTATCAGTTCATCTACTAAGGTAAAACAAAGTGTTTTACAACACTTAAGTATTCTGTATACCGAGCCTTCGCTTTATTTTCTACATCTCCCTTGAAAGGTTAAGCACACACCTCTATTGTCTTTAACCTCAAACTCCTAAGCAAACACCTTCCTTGTTTGACTTCTTAAATTCAAGCTTTCTTTAATCCATTGATAGTATTGATTAGCCATTGGTTGGGTAAGAAAAAGCCCTTGATCAATTGTTGAATTCCATGGATAGTTAGAGTTTAATTTCATGTTGAAATCATTGAAATCATGAAACTAAGCTTAAGCTCTTTAAAGCTTTAATCCATGGGAATTAAATAGCTAATAGCTATTTCAAGCCTGAATATTGAATTTGATATTTTTGTATCGATTTTAACATTTCCCTATTGTTTTTACCTAGCTCAATGTTGTGAGTGTCGGTGTACTATAATTGATACGCAATTTGTGCAAGTATACACATCGAACAAGTAATAAAGTGATGAGTGAGTATTGTCTCCACAAGGATTGGAAGCCAAACTAGTTCAGTCAAAACGCACAATTAAGACAGTAAACAAATGCTGTAGCAAAAAGAAATAATTGCATAAATGCTATGGCAAAAAGAAACAGGTTTATAAATGTTTTAGCAAACAACTATAATGTAAACTGAGTTAAAATGATTCCACTTCTAACATCTACTCACGTAAACAAAACTCTATATGGGAATTATTATACCTAAGCCTAATGAATGTCTAAGACTAACTTGCTTCCTTCATGCTCGGCAGAGTTTACTAAGGTGCTTCTAAAACTATCTCTAGCAAGAAACCTAGTATGAGGGAATATTAGAGGAATACCTCTCAGCGTAAACCCTTAACACGCAACTACAGATTAAAGCTCTACTCCTTTTAGTCATTGAAACTCTATCCTTATCTCTAAGAAGAGTTAGGGTTTTGCCCCTCAGCATCAAACCCCATTGTCCACTTTAGCCTTAGCCTAACTCTCTCGAATATAAAGCTAACCAAAACCTAAACAACGGTTAACTCTTATAAGCTCTTACAAGTTTAGTGCAATAACGAGCAATAGAAAAAGTATGAAATGAACAAGAAAACAATCAAACATTCATAAAAACTTAAAACATAATCATCCAGAGCAGGCCCAAGCCACTTAAAATCAGTTCATGGCTGGGAAAATATCATCCATAATCATTTGTTTAACACATCCCATTTAAAGAAATAAAATGAAACATCGATCAACTAAGAGAGGGAGAAACTCCTGAGTTGCGATGGATTGTCGTGCACTGATTTAAGCCCACTGCTTCTCTCAAAGTCCAGCGAGAGCACTCCTTGGTGCTTCCAAAATAGAGGATGCTTTGATGGGGGAAGAAGAAGATAGAAGGCAGCCGCCTTTTCCTTCTCTTTCTTAGCTCACTCGTAACTTTTTCCACCTCTCTCTTAAATGAAGGTATCTTATCCTTTATATAGTGGAGGCTCCTAGGGTTTCATGCCCTTAATTACAAGGGAAAATTCCCTTCATATGTGAGAATAAATTAGGCTGGCAAGTACACATGTAGGGCCACAATAAATATCTTAAATTTGTTGTCCTCTAATGTGCCCAAGAATGCTATCCAAAATGCTATGGCATTTCTCCCTACATCGCTCCTCATTCCCTGCATATCACCAAACCAACCAAAACCTTTTCAAGCAGCACCATTTTTACAAATAAACAAAGAAAACAAAACCATCAACACCAAATGCAACTACGTGAACTGAATACATCTATATGCCATGATATGGGATGAAGTGAGCTTGATTTCATACAACAACTTAAGTAAAGAGGTATGGAATGTTAACCTTTTGCAAGGTTAACACACCCCTAAACTTAAGCTATTACTTGTCCTCAAGCAATGAACAGAAACGAACAAAGGAGTGCTATAACATTATATCAGCTCAAGACAAGACTATGGCAAAATTTCAGTCCTTAGAAAATAGCAGCTTCAATATACCTGACAGTTATGAGATATTAATAACTTCTCCTTAGGTCGAGATCCTCCGAGTGTGTGTATGTGACTACATCCTCCCTACGCTTAACACAGTTAGAAGATCATTGGTTAGGTTCTCAAGCTTGCCCTAGCTTTTCTTACTTAGTTTAAGCACAATATGCTCCCATTTTTAGCTTTATTCTTCTTTTTCTTGTTTTTGAACACTGCTACGAGGGGAGTCAGCTCATCACAACTGCCTTTCTAGTACTTGAAAATGAAGTAGAGCAAACACCCCATTCCCTATCCTATTGAGCAGAGTCATCCTGTGACTACTTTCATTCACTCATATGTTGTTGCTGTCATTTATTTAAACGCAATATCCAGGCAAACAACACAAAGAGGAGTGTCCCTCTACAGCTATGCTGGAGCATTTATTTGTAACCAACACATACAATAAACAAAAGGAAGTTCAAATAAGCCTTTCATGCTTTCATTTATCGTTCAAGTTCATCTTGCCTATTTAAACTAAAGCATACGAGAGATCTTTCACTGAAAATTATCTAACCAATTTAAACATAGAGAGTATGCCATCATGTAACACTCACTTCATGAAGCATGAAGACCTAAAAGTAGTTCTACCAATCTGAGTAATCACATGTATTCAATCAATTTACAGCCATAGAATTCAAATAATCATCATCGGACATCATCAACTTATTCATAAAATTGTCTTTAAACTAGCAAAATGCCATAGAAAAATTTTGTTCATAACCGCGAATACAATTGACTAACTATGAACACTACCTCCCCCAAACTTGAACAAAGCATTGTCCTCAATGCATGAAAATTAAATAAAACTAAACTAAATGCAAATGCAAGTTACCTCTTTAAAAGCTATTTTGTGTTTTGGGTTTGACTCCTTGGTGCTTGATTTTCTTCTTTTTTTTAGGGCTGCTATGGGCTCATCGGGCACATCTTGCTGGCTTGGTTGGTCAATTAGTTCCTCCTGGGCTAACTGGATCTCATCATCATCATCTTCAATTGGGGTATTCTATACACGACTCGTTTTACGTTTTAGATGACTCCTCGTCTTTGTTGTAGCATCAGCAGTCGGCGCAGGTGTAGGCACAAAAAGAGTTGTCAGCCATCTCCTCTTCCCCACTTTAAATATCGACAGGGTCATCGAGGGGAGGTTCCGGTGGTGGTGGTGGTGGTGGGGTATGCATTAGAGTTTTTCTTTCTGTTGGCCTTGTTGTCCGAGGGCTTTGCTAATGGTATCAGTGTTTGTTGTTGCTGGAGCAGGTGGCAGAGTTGGAGATGGGTCTCGTTGTGAAACTGGTGGTAGGTGTTGTGGTGCAGTTGGCTTTAGAGCTGGTGGAGCTTGCAGGGCTGGCTGGTCCTTCTTGGGCATGAACAAGTCATCAGAGAAGGGTGGGAAGCCAATCCCCATGTGTGTGAGCAGTTCCTTTAAGTACGAATTAATGGCCCCATCCCTTGCCTTGACATGCTTGAAATAAGTTGTTAGGGTACCCTTCATTTCCTCCATCTGCTTGTGCATACGCTTGGTAGAGGCGACAAGGGCTACGATTCTTGCTGCAGCAATTGTTTTGGCCCTACCTTTTAACGTTTTTGCTAAAGCATCTTCATCAAATCCCCTCATTATAGAAATCTAGTATGGTGTAAAGGCATTCTTGCTCTTTAGAATCTCATTCTCCTCCGGGTCTTGAAATACTTACTTTTTTGGCAATGAGCTATGATCAGGTTGGGAAAATGAGGGGTCTTGACTTCCTCTTTGTACAAGCATAGACTTCCTCAACAATAAGTTTCCCCACATCGATTTATCAACCGTTAAGGATGGAATGTAGCAATAGCAACCTTGTGATGTGGACCGTGGCGGTATGGGAGGTTGACATCAAGCGAGTAAATAATTTCAAGCCTTATCCTCTGGTTTGAGGCATCCTCGCTTGACGGCTCTACTTGCGGGGTCCAACTCAGTCTCGGCAAAATAGAGGTCCTCTAACACTTCCTTGTGGGTCTGGGCATTGACAGATTCAACAAAGGAGGAATGATGGTCCCTGACGTTCTGCAGCCTATAGAACTTGTTGATGGCATTGGAGGTGAACTTGACTTGGTCCCCTAGCACATAGATTGCATATTGTGTGGTGGTCGTCATATGGGCGTAGAACTCTCAGGCTAGAGAGATAGAGATATCGTCGCTAGGGTGTTTGACAAAAGTCTTCCAGGCGATAACATCTAGAATATCTTTATCAAAGCCTCCTTCATCTTCCAATGGAACTTTAAAGCCTTGCTCTAGGTAAACCTTTCAATCTTTCATTAGTTGGAATCGCTCCTTAGCACCATCATCAAAGAATCGCTTGATTTTCACAACTAGTTGGGCTGGGGCGCTACTACTTGCTTCGGTGACATTCTTCATGCGGGGTGTGTCTACGAAGTTGGGGGAGGTTTGCTAGAAAGTTTAGGGTTTCTTTTTGGGGTGATGTTGAAGAGTTGTGGCAAGGAAGATGAAAAAGGTGGAGAGGCAAGTAATTAAAGGTGGAGAAGATGAAGAGATGGGGAGTTGTCGTGTAACTGCTACACGTTATGAGAGAGATAAAGTTTTGCTGACGGCTTTGATGTATGGGGAAAAGATGAGAGAGAGTAGGCTTTTACTGAAAAGTAGGAGAGAGAAGATAGAGAGAGAAATCATGAACTAAGGTTTTTATATTTTTAATATTTTAAAGGGAAAACTAACATCTCTCCTTTTTTGCCCTTTTAATGCCCCTCCTCCTAAAAAAAGTCAGGAAAAATATATATTGTATCTTGCTTAAAGTGGCAAAAGAAAAAAACATCCCTTAATGCAAAGGTTGCGTTATTCCTGTAAGCAATCCTAACCTACCACCTATATCCTTGTGCTTAAGTTAGCCAAGACAAAGTTGAGAAAAGACAGAAATTCAGAATTAAATAAACTATCAAGGGACAAAAGGCAAAACTAAATAAAAGGAAGAAAAATATCATTATTTATAGACATCAAAAACTTGGAAAGCTATAGCAAAATAAAGAAAAAAGGAGATTTCAGAATTCTTATGGATCGTAGAGGAGCTTGGCCGATTTGTCTCACATGATGGGAGCTCCGTTGTAGATCTTCACCCTCTGTCCATTCACTTTGAAAGCATTGTCATCATCCAACTTTTTGATTTCAATAGCACCATGAGGATGGTCCTTGTGCACAATGAAAGGGCTTGACCATCGCGATTTCAGCTTGCCTAGGAAGAGCTTGAGTCGAGAGTTGTAAAGGAGGACTTGTTGGCCTTCGAAAAAAATGCCATGGCAAAATATGTTGATCATGCCACTTTTTAGTCTTCTCTTTGTACAGGCGTGCATTCTCATAAGCTTGAGCCATGAATTCCTCCATTTCGTTAAGCTCCAAAAGCCTATTTTCACCAGCTAGCTGGACATCCATATTGAACTTCTTGATTGCCGAATAAGCTTTGTGTTCAAGTTCCACGGGTAGATGGCATGCTTTGCCATAGACAAGCTTAAATAGAGACATCCCCAAGGGTGTCTTGAAGGTCGTACGATAAGCCCATAAAGCTTCATAGAGTCTGGGAGACCAATCCTTTCTTTTGGGGTTTACCGCCTTTTACAAAATTTGCTTGATTTCTCGATTGGAGACTTCAGCTTGGCCATTGGTCTGAGGGTGATATGCTATAGCAACTTTATACTGTAGCCCATACCTTTGCAATGCTTTAGAAACAAGCTTGTTGTCGAAGTGCTTCCCTTCATTACTTATGATTGCTCGTGGGGTTCCAAATCTTTTGAAGATGTTCTTGTGAAGGAACTTAAACACTTTTTTTGAGTCATTCTTTGGTGATGTCATGGCTTCCACCCATTTTGACACATAGTCAACTGCTAAAAAATGTAGAGATCTCCAAAAGATGATGGAAAAGGGCCCATGAAATCTATTCCCCACACATCGAAGAGTTCTACTTCGAGAATGCCTTGCAAAGGCATCTCATGCCTTCGAGAAATATTCCCCATCCTTTGGCATCTATCACATGCTTTGCCAAATTCGTGTGCTTCTTTGAAAAGTGTGGGCCAATAGAATCTTCATTGTAGGACCTTTGTAGCAGTCCTAGTTCCTCCAAAGTGGCCTCCACATGAAGATGAATGGCAATGGAACAAGATTTCCTTTTGCTCTTTTTCGGGGACACACCTTCGAATCATTTGATCAGCATATTGCTTGAACAGATAAGGCTCATCCCAAAAGTAGAATCACACATCATGCTTGAACTTCTTTTTACCCTGGCTATTCAGATCATGAGGAAAAATACCACTAACGAGAAAATTAACAATGTCAGCATACTATGGAATTGTTGTAGCATATAATATTTTTCTCATCAGGGAACTCCTCCTTAATAACTAAGTTCTCCTTATTCTCAGCCTTATTTTCTAACCTAGATAGATGATCAGCAACTTGGTTCTCACACCCCTTTCTATCCTTTACCTCTAAGTTGAACTCTTGCAACAGAAGTATCCACCTAATAAGTCTAGATATAGTATCCTTTTTTAGTCAGTAAGTATTTAATGACAAAATGATCAGTATGTACTATGACCTTAGTGCCTATCAAGTATGCTCTAAATTGTCAAAGGCAAACACAACAGCCAACAGTTCTTTTTTGGTGGTAGAGTAGTTGATTTGTGCATCATTTAGGGTGTGACTAGTGTAGTAAATAACATGAAAAATTTTATCTCTACGGTGTTTGAGTGTTGCCCCCACTGCGTAGTCACTTGCATCACACATCAACTCGAATGGTGAGGTCCAATCTGGGGGAACAACTATGGGTGTTGACATGAGCTTCTCCTTGAGTTCCTTAAATGCATTGTAGTATTCTGCATCAAAGATGAAGGGCTGGTTTTGTTGAAGTAAATTACACAATGGCTTGGAGATTTTGGAGAAGTCCTTAAAGAACCTCCTATAAAAGCCGGCATGCCCCAAGAAACTCTGAATCCCTTTTACCGTGGTGGATGGTGGTAGCTTCTCAAATACTTCAACCTTGGCCTTGTCCACTTCTATCCCTTGTTGAGAAATTTTGTGACCTAGAACAGTTCCTTCAGTCACCATAAAATGACATTTCTCCCAATTGAGTACTAAGTTTGCTTCTTCTCATCTCTTGAGTACCTTGGACAAGTTGCCTAAACACGATTCAAAAGTATCTCTGGAGACTGAAAAATCGTCCATGAAGATTTCCAAAAATTCTTCAACCATATCAGAAAAGATGGCCAACATGCACCTTTGAAAAGTAGCTAGATCATTGCAAAGCCCAAAGGGCATCCGTCGAAATGCGTAAGTGTCGTAAGGGCAAGTGAAGGTTGTCTTCTCTTGATCTTCCGGTGCTATAGCATTCTGGTTATACCTAGAGTATCCATCAAGGAAACAGTAGAAAGATTTGCCTGACAATCTATCTAGCATTTGATCAATAAATAGGAGGTGGTAGTGATCTCTCTTGGTTGCCTTGTTGAGTTTCTGACAGTCCATGCAAATTCCCCACCCGTAACAGTCCTTATTGGTAAGAATTCATTGTCTTCATTGCTCACCACGGTCATGCCTCCCTTCTTTGGTACACATTGTACTGGTTGACCCATGAACTATTGGATATTGGGTAAATAATTCTCGCATCAAGCCATTTGATTATCTCCTTCATCACCACCGTCTTCATGACTGGGTTGAGCCTTCTTTGGGGTTCAACAGAATTGCTGTGACAATCATCAAGCAAAATTTTGTGCATACAAATAGTAGGACTTATACCCTTCAAATCAGCCATAGTCAACCCTAGAGAATTTTTATGTTGAGAAAGCATATTTATCAAGTTGTATTCTTGCTTAGGGGTTAGACTAGAAGAGATTATCACAGGTAAAGTCTCATTACTACCCAAATAAGCATATTTAAGGTTTAAAGGTAATGACTTTAATTCTAATGTGGATGCATGCTCAAGTGAGGGTTTAAGAGGGACAAATTTAGCAAAATCTAAAGGTACGAAATACATATATGGTCTAGCAATGAGCAAGCTAGACTATTGTACCTCCACTGGGAACTCCTCAAGCTTTTCATTTTCCTCTTCATTGAATTTCACATAATCCTTAATTTTCACAAAATTGCTATAGCATAATTCTACAGCTTATTCTATCATAGCATCTGTGTATTGACACTCATCATATTCATCCGCATATTTGAGGGTGTTGAAGAGATTTATGGTCAGCCACTCGCATGGTGAACTCAACCTTTTCACAATCAATTAAAATTCGACATGTCACTAGTAATGGTCGTCCCAAGATAATTGGTGCTTTGTCATCTACTTCACAATCAATGATGAGCAAGTCAGTTGGGAAAACAAATTTGCCCACCTTAACCACAACATCTTCTATCTTTCTTTTCGTTCGGACATGAGATTTATCTGTGAGTTGTAAAATCACTGTGGTGGGTCTTGCATCTCCCATTCCAAGCTTCATAAAGATTGACTTGGCCATTAGGCTGACACTAGACCCAAGTTCGCATAGAGCTTTCCCCATGTAATTATCACCTATAGAACATGGAATGATAAAGCTACCTAGATCACTTCTTTTAGGTGGCAAGTCGCTCAATACATAGTAACACTCCTTTGTTGTAGCAATAGTCTCATACTTCTCCACCTTCATTTTCTTGGTGACAATGTCCTGGAGAAACTTACCATATGTAGGCATTTTATCAATGGCCTCTAGAAATGGGACATTGATATACGGTTGATCGAGGATATCCACAAATTTCTTGAACTGAAGATCATCTTCGTGCTTCTTCAATCTTGGAGGGAAGGGCGGTCGGGGTCTGACATCTTCTTCTACTGTGGTTATTTCTCTTTTATTGTAGCATTACTCAGTACACCATCAGTGGGTTCACTTGTCGATCCTTCATTTTTATTCTCTTCTAGAGCTGATTCTTTTTTTAAAGATGGCTCTTCACTCATAGCCGGATGAGTAGGATCATCAAGCTTCTTTTCCCAAACTTATCTTCTTTGTTTAGTTGGGTGCCACTCCTCAAAATTAGTGCACTACGCTGCTCCTTGCCATGATTTTTAATGACTTTAGTATCACTAGGTAAAGTACTTGAGGTCGTGCGTGCAAAGCTTCTACAATTTGGCCTACTAGAGTCTCTAGGGATCTCAAGAAAAAGCTATGGCTTTGAAGCAATGTACCTTGACTCTTGATAGACATCGAATGGTCTTGGAGCAAACTCTTAGTGGTTGTCAAGAAATCTCGCAAAATAGCTTCCAAAGAATTACTGGTTGATGAATAGGCTGTACCTTTGTTGTCATTTTGCCAAGGCATATTCTGCTGAAAGGTTTGGGACTCTGTCTGATTATGTTTCCCATTCGAGCTTCTAGCATTGTGGGTTCCTTGATTCCCCCAAGAATGATTATGATGCTAACGCCATCCTGGATTGTAAGTGTTTGAGTAGGGTTTGTGGTTGTTCCTATTGAAGTTCCCCACATAGTTGATAGATTCATGATTTTTGGGGCAGTCGCTAACATGATGATGTCCATTACATTGAACACAAGTGGTTGTTGCCTTTACTTCCTTTACCTCACTTGGGTGTTGGAGATTCTTCAACATGGTGGTAATAGCCGACAACTGGGCTGAAATCGAGTCATTGTTGTCTAATTCTCATGTCCCGTGCGCTCTTTTTCCCATGCTAAGTCTCGAATTAGGGAATTGATAGCAATAATTTGCTATCCTATCAAGGATATCAAATGCCTCTTGCGGAGATTTGTCTAGCAAAGTGCCATTTGCTAAAGCATCCAACATCAGTTTTGGAATCCATGATTGGTACATTTGCGAAGCAGTCCTTTGTATCTATCCTAACACTCGTACATTGATTCGTCATTAGCTTGACGAAATGAGGCTATGTCATTCTGCAACTGTGTGTTCATGTTGGGTGGAATATACTGTAGTAACAAACTGCGACATAAATCTACCTACGATTCCATTGAACCGGATGGCACTCCACTCAACCAAGCTCATGCTCGATCACGGAATGAATAAGGAAATAGCTTGATCTTCAGCACATCTTCATGCACACCTTGTTGTCGAAAAGAATCACATACTTCCAAGAATGCTCGAATGTGTTGTCTTGCATTTTCATGAGGCAATCCACCAAACTGCCCAATGGAATTCAACATTTTAAACATGACTGGCTTGAGTTCAAAATGAGCTGCTTGAATCTCGAGAGCCATAATTCCAGGATTTAGATCATCCAAGATAGGATTCAAGTGATCCCAAATAGCTCGAGGTCAAACTATTACTCCATGATTTGCTGCAGCATTAATATTATCCAAATTTTCATCTACTTGATTGCCTTGGTTACCACCTCTATACATTGTTCTGAAAGCTTCTTGTATGCGTCTTCTTTGGTGAAATAAGTGCTCAATCTCAGGCACGAAAGGTGATAATGGTTCTTCAGGTCTTCCTCGGGTCATGCAACAGCACAACACATGAAAAAGTGAAACAAGAAAAACAAATAAAACTAAAGAGGAAAATAAATAAGAATGTAAAGACTAAACTCTAATAACCTATTTCCAATCCCCGGCAACGGCGCCAAAAACTTGTTGTATGTGTAGGTGTACTATAATTGATATGCAATTTGTGCAAGTATACACAACAAACAAGTAATAAAGTGATGAGTGAGTATCGTCTCCACAGGGATTGGAGGCCAAACTAGTTTAGTCAAAACACACAATTAAGACATCAAACAAATGTTGTAGCAATAAGAAACAATTGCAGAAATGCTATGGCAAAAAGAAACAAGTTTATAAATGTTGTGGCAAACAACTACAATGTAAAATGAGATGAAATGATGTCACTTCTAACATCCACTCACGTAAATGAAACTCTATATGGGAATGATTGGCTGGACCAATTGTGAAATCCTATACCTAAGCCTATTGAATGCCTAAGACTAACTTGCTTCCTTCATGCTCGACATAGCTTACTAAGGTGCTTCTAAAACTACCTCTAGCAGCAAACCTGGTAGAAGGGAATATTAGAGTAATACCTCTCAGTGTAAAGCCTTAACATGCAACTACTGATTAAAGCTCTACTCATTTTAGTCGTTGAAACTCTATCCTTATCTCTAAAAAGAGTTAGGGTTTTGCCTCTCAGCATCAAACCCCATTGTCAACTTTAGCCTTAGCCTAACCCTCTCGAATATTAAGCTAACCAAAACCTAAACAACGACTAACTCTCGTAAGCTCTTACAAGTTTAGTGCAATAACGAGCAATGGACAAAGCATGAAATGAACAACAAAACAATCAAACATTCACAAAAACATAAAACATAATCATCCAAAAACAGGCCCAAGCCACTTAAAATCAGTTCATGGCTGGGAAAATATCATCCATAATCATTCGTTTAACACAACCCATTTAAAGAAATAAAATGAAACAACGATCAACTAAGAGAGGGAGAACTTTTGAGTTGCGATGGATTGCGGTGCATTGATTTAAGCCCGCTACTTCTCTCAGAGTCCAGCGAGAGCACTCCTTGGAGATTCAAAAATGAAGGACGCTTTGATAGAGGAAGAAGAAGATGAAAGGCAGTTGTATTTTCCTTCTTTTTCTTAGCTCACTCGTAACTTTTTCCAGCTCTCCCTAAAATGAGGGCATCTTGTCCTTTATATAGTGGAGGCTTCTAGGGTTTTTTGCCCTTAATTCCAAGAGAATATTCCCTTTATATGTGGGAATAAAGCAAGCTGGCAGGTACACGTGTAGGGCCACAATAAATATCTTCAGTCTGTTGTCCTCTAGTGTGCCCAGGAATGCTATCCAAAATGTTATGGCATTTCTCCCTGCATCGATCCTTATTTCCCTGCATATCACCAAACCAACCAAAACATTTCCAAGCAGCACCACTTTTACAAATAAATAAAGAAAACAAAACCATAAACACCAAATGCAACTACGTGAACTGAATGCATCTATATACCATGATATGAGATGAAATGGGCTTGATTTCATACAATAAATTAAGTAAAGAGGCATGGAATGTTAACCTTTTGCATGGTTAACACTCAATAATTGGAGAATAATCATCAATCATATCCGTCAAAAGCTAGGGACAAGGGAATCATAATCCGAGAGCCGTAGGAGCTTTGAAATCTAGGTGACTATAATTGTAGTCTTGGGAATAGGATAGGTGTCTTTCCCGAACCTTTGAATATTGAATATTACATTACTAACATTGTGAATTGAGGTTATTGCATAAGGACATCATATATGGCTATATTGGTAAGTTTTGGTGAATACTGCATGGAATCATTGTCCGTAGCATTGTTGTTGTTGCCATTGAAATCATTGTAGCATTGAAATATAGAATCATTGGTCATTGGATATTGAAAAAAGGCCATTGAAATATTGATAATGATTTATTGTCATTGGATATTGTATTGAATCATTGCTATCACTTATTGATAATGAAATATGACTATTGAGCTATGTTATTGATTCATTGTTATAGAATTATTGTTATTGAACTATTGATATTGAACCTTGGATTCGAGAGTATTGGATATAGTTGGCATGCCATAGAATTTATAAGATCATTGGTACGGGTTGGCTACGGCCTTTATTGTGATGTGGCGGAGGGGTGATGTTGTGATTTTGTCATATTGGTGCGGCAAAGGGACTAGACCACTATTGTTTTGGTGCGGAGGAGGAATTCATGCATCTATATGTTGTACATCGATCCAAGGGAACTTATTGAATAATGCCATTGTTATTGTTTAGTGAATATTGTTATTGATCATTGTTATTATTTATTGAAATTGTGTAGTTCTAGAATTGGAATCCATGTGCATGTTATTATTGTCGTTGATAGTATTGGAGCATGCTAAATTGCAGGAAAGAGCCCAACGGCTATATTGATGATGCCAACCAACTAAACAGTTAGAAATCAATGAATGGGTATAAAAGCAAGCCTCCAAAGCTACAACAACAACTAATGATCAAGCGAAAAACATCAAAGTAAAAATCCAACCTCTTTGTGCCTTTTAGAGTCAAATCCATTATACCCACTTGTGTTATTTTATTGTATCCATTTATTTCAAGTTGGGTTGAGTGATCTTGTAATTTTGGGCAAAATATCTACCTTTGAGAGGCTATTTTCTATTTTCCATCTTTTTTGTATAAAACAATGTTCTTGATTAAGCTTTGGGTAGAAAGCTTAATCGGTTTGTAAGGTTTCCTCCTAATCCGAGAAAAGGGGAAGAATTTCTAGTGAAATTGGTTCAAAATCCTTAGTGGGAGCTAAGGTAGTGGCTGTAGAGCTCGTTCAAAGCTTGAACCGCTGTTAATCTTTTTTCTTTTCATTCTTATCATTTCGATTTCCTCCCTCGAAATATTTTATTTGCCAATTCACCCCCTCTTGGCTAATTGTCAACGATTGATCAACACAGCATAAAGGTACGTGTAAACACAATTACTCTTTCATCACTATCAAATGTGTTTTAAATGTTTGTGTTTGTGTTGTCTAATTGTTAGAAAGGATATGAGAAATATTGTTATCGCCTTTAAATGTTTCTACGACAAATATTGTTAAGCAAATGTTGCTAAGTTCAACATTGTCAAATAGACAACGTCTTTTATTGCTATAATTTGAAATTCTTTCTAATGAATTTCACTAGGTTTTTTTCCATTGCGGCTTGTTATATTTTGACTCAATTTTATTTGGTAATTAAGTTGAGTTTTATTATAATTCTAGTAGTGGAAGAATACTTGGTACTTCGATTTATTTAATACCTAATATTTATGTTAGACAAGAAGTCTTATGGGCTAAGGTTTCTTAGTGGCAAAGTATTTAGCTCTACAAATATAGAGTTGGTCTTAACCCTTAGAATTGTGAAAGATAGAGAGAATTACTCTATGGAGAGATGTAACCACTTTTAGGATCTCGACAACTATAATGATTACGTTGTAGAGATGAGTAATGTAACGATGTTTTTTCTTAAAGAACCTTTTAGAAAAAAATTATAAGTTTGACGCTATGGGTTATCCCCAAAATCACTTCTTTGTAATCTTGGTTTAAAGGGATTTTCTTTTAAAAATTCTTTTTCTTTGGAAAATTGATTGAAAACTGGGAGTCACCACCGACCACTTTGATAAGGTAGGCCGGACACCACAAAACTAGAGATTCATTTTGAAAGGGTTTGGGAGATGGTTACGTGTGAGGAAGGATTAGCAACCCCATTAGGCCCGAAAATCGGTACCAAAATATTTGTTGCTTTTAATCGAAGGAAATTGTCGGAATTTGAAAAGAATTTAATTCGGTGACCTTAATTGAACGGGCTTTATCAGATTGGTGGATTCAAATTAATTGGACATTTAATTAATAAGGTTGATGATACATCGGACCACAGATTAAACCGACATCGAATAAGCCCGACTGCCGCTTTAATTTAAGGTCCGAATCCCGCACGTCACCTTTATGCATGGTGCAAGCAGTTAAGATATGATGTAATGATTTGGTTAAGTTTTAATTTTACCTTGAGTCGGTAAGGATTAATTCAAATATTTGGTCAACATCCATTAAGCTCGGGCTATTGTGACACAAATATTGGAATTAATGAATACCTCTCTTTTTATGATTTAAATTAATTAACATGTAAATCAAATGGGCCAAATAATAACAAATAAAATGAATGTCAAAGAAAGACTTGAAAATTAAACGCATAAAGGCCCACTAAAAGTCCTAACCTAAAAGGCCCAAATTAAGGAAAATTAATTAGTTGTCTAATTTAAAAACTAGGTGAATATAATATTAACTCTAAATTTATTAATCCTAAAAAGGCTAGAGAACCCTAATAAATTATGATTTATCTTGTAACATGACAATTAACTCGATCGATCTTAAACTAGTATTCCAATAAGCCAAGAATACTATTTAAAGTAAATCAAATTAATTAATCATGGTTCTAATTTAAATGTCAATTTAATCTCCATGTTAATTTTATCATTAAAGTAATTAAGAAATGCCCAATTAGTTTAATGAACTTAACATTTATCCCAATAAGCCAAGGGTAAATATAAATTCACTAAATCAATTTGAACCTTAATCTATCTAAGGCTCTAATCTAAGCCTAAATTAATTTAATTAACTTAAAGATCGCGCCCCTATGAGACAAGCACTTGATTTTAAATTAATCAAATTAATTTTACCTAATTCTAATCTAGAATTAATCTATCAAACCCAAAGCCCTTCTAAACTAAGCAAGCCCTAAACACAAGAAGGCCCAAACCATTAAGCCCGAAACATAAAAAGGCCTAAACTTCTAAACTAAACCCAAATGAAAGACCACATGTATACTTTTAAGAAAATATACTTTAGTTATATATTATGTACCATATACAAAAAAAGGATAATATGAAATCATGATAATAAAGTAAACAAGCTAATAATAAATTAAACAACATTCAACAAGTAAAATAACATACATATCACAAGCAAAAAATAAAATAAAATAAAACACATAAAAAATAGACTAAAATAAATAACAAAGGTTACCAATAAAATCATCCACATTTTCATTGAACTATAAAAAAGGATTATATATAAATAAAAAGAAAAGGGAAGAATGTTTTCAAAACCCAACTATTTATGCTCGATCAACCAAATATCACATGTTGTTGTTGGGGTTGAGAAGTTCTATTCAAGGGTTTAATAATGGTAGAAAATGATTTTGATTAGGGAAAATTATAGTGGATAAGGGAATCTAATAGTCTAAAAAAAAGGCAAAAAAGGAAAAAAGGCAAAATGGTAGTGGAGGGGGTTGGCTGCCAAATGATCCAAAGAAAAAATAGGTTAGTGGTTTTTTAGGGTTCATGGGATTTATATTTATATAGTGATGAAGTGTATTTTTAGTTTATCCCTTTAAAATAAGAACCAATGAAAATTAAGGCCTACGTCACCAAGTAGTTTTTTTAACCAATGGGAATGAGGCATTGATTCATCCAATGAGAACCAAGCCTTGGTGAGTGAGGTGTTGAGATTTTTATTTTTTTGTATATATTTTTTACTATATAAAATTATATAATGGGCCATGAAATTTTGGGCTTAGGGTATAAGGTAAGGTTTTTGGGTATTTAAAAAAGGGTAATATGAATTTATTTTATTTCGAGCAATTAATTTAACCCAAACAAAATTAGTGTCTACAGTTGCCCCTCTTTGCTTATACTTGTTGAACAAGAATAAAGTAAAGACCGTAAGAACTAATTTTGTCCTACTTCCCTGTTAGGAGATTCCGAGCTTCGAGTTCCTTCTATACAGAACTGTTCACTCTTTCTCTCCCTACAGCATGGAGCTATGAGTATCTGCCTCATTTGCCCCCAAGTCCATGAGATACGGGTATCTGCCCCTTTTGCTCCAAAATCCCTGAGCTATGAGTATCTGCCTCCTTCGCTCGGTAGTTCTGCCTGAAATCCTTGAGCGTTGAGTATCTACCTGCTTCGCTCTAAAAACTTTGAACTATGAGTTTCTGCCTCCTCCGCTCGGTAGTACTAATTCGGCGAGTTTGAAATCCTTCGCCTAAAATCTTTGAGCTTTGAGTATCTACCTCCTTTGCTCTGAAATCTTGGTGTGGCGAGTTTGTAATCCTTCGCCTGAAATCCGTGAGCTTTGAGTATCTGCCTCCTTCGCTCTGAAAACTCCGAACTCTGAGTATCTGCCTCTTTCACTCAAAAACTCTAACACGGCGAATTTGAAATCATTCACCTAAAATCTTTGAGCTTTGAGTATCTGCCTCCTTTGCTCTGAAATCCTGATTTGGTGAGTTTGTAATCCTTCACCTGAAGTTCATGAGTTTTGAGTATATGCCTTCTTCGCTCTGAAAACTCTAAACTATGAGTATTTGCCTCCTTCGCTCGAAAACTCTAACACGGCGAGTTTGAAATTCTTCGCCTGAAATCTTTAAGCTTCGGGTTCTTCCCATATAGAACCTTTGGTGTTGAAATCCTGGAGCTTCGGGTTCTTCCTATATAGAACCTCTGACTTTGAAATCATTTTCAAGTTCTCACTTTAGACTTGCTTCTCTCAAAGCGTCCCTTCAGGTTTTCACTTTTCTTCTTTCTCTTTTTTCTTTGTCTCTTTCTTTTTTTCATTCTCTTCTCTCTCTTTTCTTCATTTTCTTCATTTTCTTTCTTTTTCTCCTTTATCTCTCATTTATTCTTTTTTTCTCTCTAATTTTCTTCTTTCTCTTTTCTTTTCTTTTTTTTGTCTTTTCTTTTCCTCTTTTTTTCTCTTCTTCTTTTTCATTCTCTTCTCTCTCTCTTTCTCCCTTTGCTTCTTTTTCGTTCTTTTTCTCTTCTTTTTTCCTTTTAGGCGCTCGTACGGGTTTTTGCCTCTGGTCCCTTGGATGAGAAACATTCATTGCCTTTTCTTGATCAATTTTGCCAATTTCGTACCTAATTTCCTCCCGTCTTAGTTTTGCCAAATTCCTTTAATGCCCGAAAAAAGCGCTACTTTTATCTCGCCTCCCTGACTATGGCCTTAAGATCGCCGATTCTTTCGAAACTTTTCATTCTTTCGTGGCTGAGACTACGGATTTCTTTATGCCCTAATTTCTATTGTGTGGAAAGCTTAGCATCACTCTCGAATTGGTTACTGTTGGCCTGAAAGTTTTAGCGGCAAATAAATTGGTCGGCGAAGCTTAGAGCTTTTCTCACTACAAATTTCTTGGATTTTCTAACAGAATTCGGAGTCTGGAGTTGTTCTTCTCAACTACAAACAAGTTCTTGAGGTTCTTATCTTTCCATCAAGCTTGATGCTAGAATAGTTCTTCTCGAGCTTTTTCGTTACGGTCAACTCTCTCTCTTTGCTAAGTGAATCATTCTCATCAGAAATTCCTTGAATCTTTGTTAGGCACATTTTCTTCATTAGAGACTCTTTATCTCCACTAAGATCTACCTTTCAAAATGGGAAGCTTCAAGTCAAAATTTTCTCAATTTCTCGAATCTGCCAAAACAATCAAAAAATATTTGATGATATGAGTTAGCATGCTCCTATCCTATGGATGTCTAACTAAATGTGATGCATGAGTGGAGTCATTTTTCAGAGATGCTGAGGAGAAATTATCGTCTTCCGGTTGATCACCCTTAACTTCCACGGGCTTTCTGTCTTCACTAATTCTTCACTTGTACCTTATCTTGAAAGGATATTGTTGGCCAAAACTGATTTGACTAAAATCTGTCACTTCCTTGAGTCCCCCTTCGAAACATTGCCCCTCTCAACTTGGGCTTCGTTATTTCCTCTTCATTGACTCTTCATGAGGAGTTTTCTTTATTCTCGGCAATGGGGTGAACGCTTGGCCTCTAGACTTCCAAATTCTTCTTACTTTAAATCTCTATTGTTCTAAACCCTATTCAAAATATGATGGTTAATCACATAGACCCTTGAACTGAAGCTCCATGTCCACATCCAGCTGTGTTGGTATGTTTCCATGAAAGGGAGGTATTACCTTGGCGATTCTGAATCAAACATTTGCTCCAATCTTTACTCATTTCGACAAAGGTTTTTAGCTTTAAAGGGGAATCATGGGACTTCAACGGCTTTGTGCAAACCCAGCCCTTATGACTATTCTTTTGATTAAGCAAAGCAGAATACTCCTCAACCATGGACATCGAGTCTTCCCTGTTAAAAGTGAAGCAATAGAAAGTAGGATTCCAAAATTGAAAGATGGCTCAGAACAAAAGACGATTAATTTGGACATACATCAAGCGTTCAATGTCACTATAATTCTCGCAGAACCGTCAACTGTCGATCTCATCCCTTCTAGATCTGCTTCAACTTTCGCAACTTGTTTCGTTGTAAGCTGATGTAAGCATACCTCACTAGCTTGATAGATCGTCGCCTTGCACTTTGGTTAACTTCTGACCACCATCGGTTGGTTGAGTTGAGGCCTTTCTTAAGATGCCCCTTTTTACTGATCTTAGTAGTACTCTATCTCTTCTTTGGGTTCGAAGGTCATTTGTTCGTGACTCTTTGGTATAGTCCTTCTTCCATCTTAATGTTAAGCAAAAAACATGCCCCATGATTGTCTAAATTTCATGTAGAATTCAATCCTTATTTTTCTGGGCCGACCAAGGTTTTATAGTAAATACTCACTTCAAGTCTCTGAATCGTGTAGCATACTACGACCTACTGTCAGGACTGCTAACAGATTTGTATCAGGTCAATCATATGCACATCTGCATTGCACCCTAAACTCCATTCTAAAACAGAGAGACCTTATTATTTTCTATTTCTCTCTTTTCCTTCTCTTTTTCTTTCCTTTTTATTTTCTCTCTCTCTTTTCATTTTTCTTTTTACACTGGCTCGCTAATCAACATTCAACAAATGATGATTCTTGGGTTAATATACAAAATCAAAATTAATAAAAAAAGAATACAATGCCTCGGGTATCAAATGTAGGAGCGTATTAGATTCAACCCTTCCAGTGATCAGTAGTTTACCTTTGAATGTTGTGGCGATACTCGTAATAGTGAAATTCCTCCCAGATTGCTCGGTTCATCCTCATGATTATGGTTATCGCTTGATCCGTTTGAAAACTACTCTTTCTAGTTCTCATTATCCTTCTCCATTAACAAAGGTTTAAGCTTTCCGACTTTTATTTAGCCCATGGAACGCAGATAATGTCAATTTAGGAATTCTCAAGTTTAAGTATATGCTTCAATATTATATCAGTGTCCTCAAGGATTTATCTCTGACGCTAGGGTATTGAACAGGTGGAGCGTAGCTCCTTATAAGATTTGTTCTCCTCCTCTGTTTGAAAAGTGGAATCTAAATAATGCGGTGTCTTACAAAACAGAAATGGCGGGTTAGCGCCAGAAGTGTTGGCGGTGATTGGAGTTCATTTTCGGATAGTAAGGCCGAGGAAATAAAATTAAACTTATGAACGAACAATAATTTAAGCTCTACATCGATTCGCAAAATCTGACTTTAAAACTTTTTGTAACTGACAAGGTACCAATTTTTGGGAGTCATGAGAGTGCTAACCCTTCCCCACGCGTAACCAACTCCCGAACCCGTTTTTGCTTTTTGCAGACCAAAAATGTTGTTTTAATAAATAAAGGATTTTTTATTAAAATAACTCGTTTAGGTGATCAATCACACCTTTTTTGAAAAAAAATATTAGTGGTGACTCCGTTGATTTTAATGTTTTTTTGTCGGAACGTCAAAGCTCGAGAGGGTTGCAATAGCTTGGCGACTCTGCTGGGGAAACTTTTTTGTTTTTACAAAAACAAAGTCAGGCCATAAGTCGGTTACATCTTGTTTAATGTCGGAATTTGGAAATTTAAGTAAAGCTTAACTTAATTTTTTGTTTATAAGTTTAATTTTATTTTACGCATTTAAGACTTAATTCCAAGCTCTAAACCCGAGCTTTGTCTCGTTCGTTTAAGTGGGGAGGGAAATGCTATTGCTCTCGTGGGAATACTGATTCTTTGTAAGGGCCTAGTAAGTACCTCCGGGGCTCACGCCCTATGTCTATGTGTGGATACTGATCCTCCGTATAGGCATAGGAGTGGGTCCCCCTAAGTTGAACCTATTTCGTTTGAAGCCTATAATGGGCGAGAATTAGGGGCCTTGCTACCCTTTATTAGGGGACAATGAGGAAAATTTGGGAACCTTTTAGAACTAAACCTATTTGGGAATCTAGAAGCCCACCCTTCTAGAGCTATGCGGAAAACCTAGGCGTGGAAGTTTGGTCAAAATTATTTCGTAGGGATAGTCCGTGGAGACATATCCAGAAGTGTTGGAATGCGCTGCCCAGTTACTATTCATGCAATGGAATTATTTTGGACCTTTATGTTTAATCATGTTCTTAAAATGTGTTCTAATTATTTCCTTATCTTTTATCTAGTATGTTTTGTGCATTATCATTCCATAATAAAGAAAGGGTTGTTTCTTAAGATACTTGCTCGGTTAAAAAGACAGCTTTGTGATCATGGTGGGAGACTTCTTCAGAAAGAGGAAGACAATGCAGGTGTGTTTCACTGGTCTAAAGTCAACCAGCACGTATATGGAGATAGTCTGAAAAGTGAACACGTGACTGAAACTTTCGAGTATGCCCACGTTAGTGTTAAACAGAACAGTGTGCAAGAATTACGGGATATCTGGGAGCATTTCGACTACTCAACCAAGCAATTGTTCCTTGATGAATATGGCGACATAGCTTATTTGCTGAATGTACAAGTAGATGAGCCGTTTCTAAAAGCACTAATCCAATTCTGGAATCTCGGGTACTGTTGCTTCACATTCAATGGTGAAGATATGATGCCTACCTTCGAAGAGTATGCTGAACTTTTCAACCTGCATGGGGTAAGGAGAGGTCGGGTCTATGCTAAGCCGCCCAAGAACAAGAATGCACACTTGAGACTTAAAACCTTTGCTGGAATGGGAGATGAATGGGTCAAAAGATTGATTTAGAAAAGAGGTGGTATCTTTTTCCTTTCTGTGGTGGAGTATCCGAAACATCATCTCTACTCACCTCGATAGAGAAAAGAGGGTGGATCTGTTAGCCATTGCGATCTATGGTCTGGTCATCTTTCCAAGAGTTCTGGGTAACATCGATGTGGCTATGTTGGATATTTTCGAACAGTTGAAAAGAGAGACTAATCCAGTACCAGCGGTGCTTGCTGAGACCTTCATTTCTTTAAATGCATGCCAGAAGTTGGAAGGTGTGCATTTTAGAGGTTGTGCTCAATTGCTTCAGGTTTGGGCCCTTAGCCATTTCTGGAAGTGTCCAACTCTAGTCCTGCCCAACATGCTCTCCCCGAATTTCTCTCCACTGTTGGTTTCACGGTAATATGGTTCGCGGCAGTTTGTACCTTTCATTGTAGTTCTTAATTCTACAAAGTTTGAATTTCAAGGAGAGTTCAAGGAAAAGGTCCACGCCATCAACAAATCCTGGAAACAATGCTATCGAGTAAAACTGGAGCATGACAATAGATGTATGATTACCCCTGATTATGATGTCTAGAGGTGCACGAGAATGAATGACAAGGTTCTACCTCCTACTAACCATGTCAAGCCCATAGAAGAGCATCGAAAAGTGGTTCCATCCAAAGCTGATATTTTGAGGGCTAAGCTCAAAAAGACCAAGGCCAAAATGGACTCCTTGTAGGAGCAGCATGTGAGAGAATTATATGAGGCGAGTCTGGATGTTGAAAATTACAAGGGAGAGACAAACCATGTGACGAAGATGTACAAAGACCTAGAGCGAAAGTTCGAGATTCAAAGGGTCAATTTTTTGAAATTCCAGACTACAATCAGAAATGCAGATTTGAGGAAAAGCCCGGAATAGTAGAAGCAGGAAATAGAACAAGCTTTGAACAAGAGAAAAGAACATGGCAAACGGGAAATAGAGAAATATAGGTGGGCTCTAACTGAAGGAAGAAAGAAGGGTAAACAGTCAGCTGAAAATGAAAATGGAAAACGGGTCTTCCAGAAAAAAAAGATAGTGTGACCGCATGGAAGATAAAAGCCCACGGCAACAAAACATGTTTGTTAGAGTCACAAGCTGCATACGATGAGACCAACAAGAAGTTGAAGCAAAGCCAGGCTTTCGTGACTGAGTTGCAAGTCAAGGTAGCCGACTTGAACCATTCACTGTATGACCTTCAAATTGATGTCACCTACACTGAGTTTCAGGCCAGCTTGAATGAAATTGACTCTCTGAAAGAACGAGTTGAAGAGATGGATGGCATCATTCAAGAGTACAGAACGAGGATCCTAGTCCTTGAAGATGCTATTGATGGAGGAAATGACTATTAGTCCACCTGTCTTCGAGACAACGCCAAAAGATTCCAAGAATGTGAGGAGTTTGACAGGACAATCATGACTCAAATCCAGGATGTGACTAAACATGTGACGATGCTGGCTACAAGAGCTACTGCTCTACACCATTACATCAGGCCAATCGGAGAAGTTGGTCTCAGGCTTATGTAGTTGATCGAGGAAATAAAGGAACTAGGTCTTAGGGAAGAGAAATATCTGAAAACATGTTTAAAACTTTGTAATAAAGAATCTTTCTTATTCCAATAAATAGTTGTTTGTAGAGCAAAGTCTTACGGAATCAATGGCCCTTCGTTTGCATACATTTGCATCTTTTCTTTTTGTTGTTGTTTGTTTGTTATGTTTTCTTTGCATTAGTTTAGTACATAACATTCCATGACATAATAAGAAATTAACTTCATTAAAACATGTGACAGAAAATCAAAATAGCAAACCTGACTCATAGCTATCGTACCTGTTCCAGAACCAAAGCCACGAATACCGAAGAGCGATTAACATCACTGGAAGTTACCTGCAAAAGCACCCAGGAAATAATGGAGTAGCTGGAAAGTGATCTGAAACATGAAATGGATGTGTCACGCAGGAAGACAGTCACCTAGATCACGACGTTATTAGCTTTCAAAAAGCCAAAAGAAGGAGAAGACGCAGATGTTGTACCACAGTTTTCTGAGGAAGCTCTTGGAAACCAGAAAGGGGCTAATCCGCCTCAGGTGAAGTTCCCTTTTCATTTTACTGAATCACCTGTTCGGGCATCGGTAGAACCCAGAGACAATCACGATGAAGCTCAAAACTTTGAAGTCCCAGATCTTGATGAGATTGCTGATAAGGACATAACAAACAAGAAGCTAGAAGAGCACTGCAAAAAGTTGGAAGAAATGATGAAAGCTTTCCAGGAAGAAAATATGCATGGTGGTTCAGAAGCCAAGGACCTGAGCTTGGTGACTAACCTAATGGTCCCACCAAAATTTAAGACCCCTGATTTCAACAAATATGACGGAACTACTTGTCCAAATGCTCACCTGACCATGTACTGCAGGAAGATGTCGATGTACCTAAACAATGAGAAACTCCTAATTCACTGCTTTTAGGATAGTTTGATTGGATCTACATCCCGCTGGTATACCCAGCTGAGTCAAGAGAACATCCGAACGTGGAAGGATCTATCAAGGGTGTTCAGTGAGTAGTATAAGCATGTCACTGACATGACCCCAAATAGACTAGTCCTACAGGAGATGGAACAAAGACGCAATGAAAGCTTCCGCCAGTACGCCCAAAGGTGGCGCCGCTGTTAAAGAGCGAGATTACCCCAATGTTCGTCG
This sequence comes from Hibiscus mutabilis, assembly GCA_019671005.1. Lineage (NCBI taxonomy): Eukaryota > Viridiplantae > Streptophyta > Magnoliopsida > Malvales > Malvaceae > Hibiscus > Hibiscus mutabilis. Next base: position 52,743,289 of record CM033711.1, read on the forward strand.
AAACCTTCAAAGGTGCATTCTACGATAAAATGATCAACCATACGACCAAAAGTTTCACAAACATACTGATAAACGGCGAAATGATCTTAGCTGTGATCAAAAGTGGAAAGCTAGATGGAGGTGACACCAAGAAGCCTTATAGGAAGAAGGGCAACGACGTGAATATGACAAGCGCCTATAACCCAATTATTCGAAAGGGGTAGTCTTGAATAAGCCCGCTGCTCAGGTAACTAACTAGGTGGTCTCAAATCTACAAAAAGACGAACGAAGGTACCAGGGAAGTAAGAAACCCTATTTTTTGCCCATCCCCATGACATATTCTAAACTCTTTTCGGAGTTAGTTCAAGCACAGATGGTGCTGCCACGACATGTTCCACCTTTCTCTCCCTCATACCCACCTTGGTATGATGAGAAGGTCTAGTGCGAGTACCACACCGACAATAAAGGACATGCTATCGAGAATTACACGGCTTTTAATAGGATGGTTGAAGATTTGTGGAAGTTAGGAATGCTATCGTTCGACTCGTCTGACGAGAAGGACAACCCATTACCCAATCACCAAAAGAATGGGGTGAATGCAATGAATGAGGGGCAAGATAGGTAGATAAAGGAACATGTTGCAAAGATTAAAGCACCCATGGCTTGGGTATGGGCCCATATAGTGGAGGCCGAGATGATAGAAAGGCCAAATTCAAAAGTGAAGGATGATGATGAGCTCTACTATGAGTATCATCAAGGAAAAGGACATGAGATTCAGCATTGCGAGGATTTTAAATGGCTTGTCTAGGCCAAAATGGACAGTGGAGAATTCAAATTCTCTGAAAAAAGAAAAGAAGACCATACACCATGTGTGTGCACAATAGATGAGACTCATGCTAGAGGAAATTATGCAGGAATGAAACCTTTGGTGATCAAAACCAAAGCAAATGCTGCAAAGCCACAGAAGAACACGACTCCCTGGCTTATTATAAAGACACTTGCTTCCTTTCCATATAAGGATAGAAAACAAGTGCCCTGGAATTATGCCTGCTTGGTGACAACTCCGAGGAGCACATCATCAAAGGAAGAATCAAAGGAAAAACCAAAAGAAAACACGAAAGGAGAACCAGTGAATCAGGTGGGAAATTTTATAAGAAATGGTCGATCCTTTTCGCCACCTGAACCAGAAGACAGAGATGTTGCTCAAAGAAGGGCAGTGGATAAAGAACCAGAAATAGAAAAGGATTTCTTTATAGAGACACCTAAAGCACGACTTGAGCCAATAAAGCAATCAAAGGCTCAAGAATTTCTGAAAATTTTGAAGCACAGCGAATATAGTATGGTGGAGCAACTTCACAGGTTCCCAGCTAGAATTTCAATGCTCTCATTGTTGCTGAGTTCAGAGGGTCATAGAGATGCCCTTCTGAAAATTTTGAACCAGACATTCATACCAAATGAGATATCGACTGACAAGATAGAAGGGTTGGTCAGCAATATTACTGTTAACAACTTCATCACATTCAGTGATGAAGAGATTTCGACTATTAGGAGAGGATCATACAAAGCTCTCAATATCTCTACGCGCTGCAAGGGACACATGATGTCAGGGGTCCTAATTGATAATGGGTTAGCCTTAAACGTCCTGCCCCTAGCCACCTTAAAGAAATTACCAGTCGGTAGTTCTCATATGATTGCCTACCAGAACTCGGTAAGGGCATTTGATGGAACCCAGAGAGATTTTCTAGGCAAAATTGAAGTTCCTCTACAAATCGGACCGTCAACCTTTGAGGTGGATTTCATAGTAATAGACATACGGCCCACTTACAGTTGTCTGCTAGGACGCCCTTAGATTCACACAATAGGGGTTGTCCCTTCTACTTTCCACCAAAAATTGAAGTTCATAGTTGGAGGCCAGCTGGTGGTCGTAGGAGCTGAAGAATAGATCATATCCTCGATATCAGTAGATGCTCCATACATTCAGGTGGATAAAGGGCACTTGAGTGCCACTTCAAGACCCTCGAACTTGTCAACGCCACATTCTTGTCTGAAGGAAGTAAGGTCCCAAAGCCATAAATTGTCGAACAACGCTAAGATGCAAGTAAAGCAGACCCTCAGAAAAAGAGCGAAAGTCGGAAAAGGCCTTGGCAAGCAGCTTCAAGGGAGGCCATATCCAGTGATGATCCCTGACAAACGAGATAGATTTGTGTTAGGTTACAAACCCAGCCCCATGAAAATGAGAGCTGCAATTAGAGAGAAACAAGAAAAGAGGAAAGCCCGATTAAGTGGAGAAAAAGTGAAGTGGAGACCAATGACCTTCCCGACTCTAAGTCAAACCTTTGTATCAGGAGGAATTATGAATCCCGACACTTCAAACAATGAGGAGGAGAAAGGAAAAAATAGTTTAGAGAAGGCTTTTGGGGAGCTGCACATTAACGCGATATTAGAGTAGGACGAGGGAAACAAGTACCTCTCCATGATTCGCCCTTGCTCAGAACTAAGCAACTGGACTGTAGAAGACATCCCTATAGCTTTTAGGTCATCAACAGAGTAATGCCCAAAACCAACTCATTTGCCTTTGGCCCGGGGGCAATTTGAGATCTCTTGTTAAGGGCTCATGTTTAACCATTATGGTTCCACTTTTCAATAAAATGATGTTTTCTTCAATAAACTTCGTGTGGCAAATGTTCCCTCCCTGAATACATGAATACTGAAAACAAACCATAAAGCATAATAAAAACGTTAAAAATACCAAAATCAAAACAAAACAAATAATTTCATTCATTTCTTTTCTATTTTTTTATTATTTCTGGTTGTATATTCGATTATTTCCCTTGCACGTATTCAGATATCAATGGTACTCATAACTCTGAATCTGACCCAAAAATTGACTTCGAGCTGCCCATGTGTTTAGAAGAGGTCAGAAACTGTGAAGACAAGGAAGAATATGATCTTCCCAACGATATGCTCAGGTTAATAGAAAATGAAGGAAAACAGATTCTGCCCCACAAAGAAGAGTTGGAAACTTTGAATCTCGGGACTGAAGAAGAAAAATGTGAGGTAAAGATCGGCACCTCTATCACTGCTAAAACCCGACAGAGTTTGGTCAAGCTTCTACAGGAATATAAAGACATTTTTGCTTGGTCATACGAAGATATGACTGGACTGGATACAAACATTGTTGTGCACAAACTCGCTATTAGGCCAGAATGCAAGCCTGTACAGCAGAAGTTAAGAAGAATAAAGCCAAAAATGCTTTTGAAAATTAGGGATGAAGTCAAGAAATAGTATGACGCTGGATTCCTATAAGTTGTAAAATACTCAGAATGGGTAGAAAATGTCATCCCAGTTCCAAAGAAAGGTAGAAAAGTTCGCATGTGCGTCGATTATCCAGATCTTAATAGGGCGAGTCCTAAAGATAACTTCCCACTACCGCACATCGACACCCTAGTGGATAACACAGCAGGCATTCTCTCTTCTCCTTTATGGATGGCTTCTCAGGGTATAACCAAATCAAGATGTGCCCAAAGGATATAAATAAGACCACATTTATAATTCTGTGAAGAATATTTTTCTACAAATTCATGCCTTTTGGCCTCAAGAATACAGGGGCAACGTATTAGCGAGCCTTGGTAACTCTATTCCATGATATGATGCACAAAGAGATAGAATTTTACGTTGATGATATGATTGCCAAATCTCGCTCGGAAGAAGAACACATAGAGAATCTGGAAAAACTCTTCAAAAGGTTGAGAAAGTTTCAGTTAAAAATCAACCCGACCAAATGCACATTTGGAGTTCAATCGGGAAAACTACTAGGGTTCGTCGTAAGTGAAAGAGGAATTGAGATTGACCCAGATAAAGTCAAAGCCATTCAGGAAATCCCACCACCTCAAACGTAAAAAGAGGTTCGATAATTCCTTGGAAGGTTAAATTACATTGCTCGTTTCATATCTCAATTAACAGAGAAATGCAGTCCTGTATTTAGGCTACTTCGAAAGAATAACCTAGGGACATGGAATGAAGAGTGCCAAGCTGCGCTAAAGGAAATCAAGAAGCAGTTGACGAATCCCCCTTTTATGGTACCGTCCGTTCTAGAGAAACCCATGGTTCTATACTTAACCGTCCATGAAGATTCTATGAGATATGTATTAGGACAGCATGACGAGACGGGAAGAAAAGAAATAGCAATCTATTACCTGAGTAAGAAATTCATAGATTGTGAAACTAGATATTCCTCAATCGAGAAATTGTGTTGTGCCTTAGTATGGGCGATAAAGAGGCTAAGACAATACATGTCATACCATACCACGTGGTTAATATCGAAGCTGGATCCTCTAAAGTTCACGATGGAAGTGCCCGCTTTGTGAGGAAAATGGCCCGTTGGAAAATGTTACTGTCAGAGTTCGACATTCAATATGTAAGCCATAAGGCTATAAAAGGGAGTGCAATAGCAGATTTCTTGGCAAGTCGTGCCTGTGAAGACTATGAGGCATTGAACTTCAACTTCCCAGATGAAGACCTGATGTGCATTTTGACTGAGGAAAATGATGACTCAGAAGAATCTTGGGTAATGAATTTTGACGATGCTACAAACGCCTTAGTGTGAGGTATCGGGGCAATCTTGGTTTCGCCAGAAGGGAACCATTACCCATTCACGAGTAAACTGGAATTCTTTTGCACCAACAACATGGCTGAATACAAGGCTTGCATACTCGGTTTACGAGTAGCCATTAAAAAGAAAATTAAAACCTTAAGAGTCTTTGGTGATTTAGCACTAGTCATCTATCAGATTCGAGGAGAGTGGGAGACAAAAGACATAAAACTGGTGAAGTATCATAAATTGGTTCTTCAACTGATTAAGAATTTTGACAAGATTACCTTAAAATATCTCCCGAGAGAAGATAATCAAATGGCTGATGCCCTTGCTACTCTAGCTGCCATGTTCAAGGCAAGTGAAGGCACAGAGATGATGCCAATTAAAATGTAACTTTTGATTCCCCAGCCTATTGTTGCAACTTAGAGGAAGAAACAGACGACCTTCCATGGTATCATGACATCATGCGGTATATCAAGACCCAAGAATATCCTCCACAGGCAACTGAGAATGACAAGAAGATGATCAGAAAGTTTGCTGCATTATATGTCCTCGATGACAAAATCTGATATAAAAAGAGTCGAGAGCAGGTGCTGTTAAGGTGTATGGATGCCAAAGAAGCTCAAATAATACTAGAGGAAGTTCACGAATGAGTTTGTGGAACTCGTCTAAGCGGCTTCACCATGTCTAGACGGATCAAGCGCTTTGGTTATTATTGGTCCACTATGGAGACAGGCTGCATCATTTATGCCCGCAAGTGTCATAAGTGTCAAGTCTATGTAGATAAAATTCATACACCACCTCTTCCACTCTATGTTAGGACGGCTCCACGTCCATTTTCAATATGGGGATTAGACGTAATTGGGCAAATCTACCTGAAGGCATTGAACGGGCATGGATTCATATTAGTGGTTATCGACTATTTCACCAAATGGGTAGAAACTGCACCTTATACAAATGTCACATGGTCTGTTGTCTGCAAATTCTTGAAAAAATAAATTGTTTGTTTCTATGGCATACCTAAAAGGATCATCACCGACAAAGCCTTAAATTTAAACATCAAATGATGGATAGGGTTTGTGAGCACTTTCAAATCAAGCATCACAATTTGGTGACCTATCGCCCGAAAATAAATAGAGCTGTAGAGGCTGCAAATAAGAATATCAAGAAGATAGTGGCAAAAATGGCTGACACTTACACTGATTGGCATGAGAAGCTGCCTTTCGCATTAAATGCCTATAGAACTGCTGTACGAAGCTCTATTGGGGCAACGTCATTTTCTTTAGTATATAGAATGGAGGTTGTGCTACCAATTGAAGTTGAAATATCATCCATCCGTGTCTTAAAAGAGGCAAAGTTAGAAGAGACTGAGTGGGTCCAAGTGAGATACGACCAGTTAAACCTCATTAATGAGAAGAGACTGAAAGTAATCTGTCATGGTCAAATGTACCAGAAAATAATGATACTGGCGTATGACAAAAAGGTCAACACGCGAAAGTTCTGAGAAGGGGGTTTGGTATTAAAGAAGATATTAACCAATCCAAAAGGATTCTTGAGGAAAATGGGCACCTAACTGGGAAGGGCCCTATGTTGTGACGAAAGCCTTTGACGGAGGGGCATTGATTCTATCTGAAATGGATAGAGATGAGCTCAAGAATCCAGTAAACTCTGATTTAGCAAGAAGTACTATGCATGAAGAGAAAAAAAGAAAAAAGAAAAAAAGGAACTTAAAGTGAAAACCCGCAAAGGGCGTTTTAGATCAAAGAAAAAAGAACTTAAAGTGAAAACCCACAAAGGGTGCTTTAGGTCAACGAACAATAAAAAATGAGAAAAATAAGGGTTGAAGATGAAAACTCGTAAAGGGCGTCTTGAAACCAAAAGAGGATTCGAGTTGAAAACCCGCAAAGGGCGGCTTAAAATTTTGCAGTCAAGTTGGTAACAAAAGATTCCCATATAGACTCGGCATTTCAGAAAGAAGTTTTACCTTCATACATCCTTGCAGTAGACAAAATCTTCTTGACAAAGATAGCACTCGGGGTCGTCTCTAGGAGGTTCGGGCCTTTGATATCTGGATACCTGTCTTTTTGACCTTTTCCTTTGTACCTTTCTTTCATGTTTGCCACAACATTAATAAGAATTCTTTATTTGACCTTTCCCTTCAATTTCATTCATTTCCTTTATAAATATCTTTTATTGGGATAAGAATCATTTGGTTGAACAATATTAAAATGAACAAGAGATTTTCGCGTATTACTCTGTCAATGGTCTGAGAATATAGGGACTATGACATAGTTCATTGCTTAGTTTTGAGCATTCGGTTTTATAATGGTTAGGGGCATTTGATACCCAATTCAGAAGGAAGGGAATTTAAATCCAATATCACTCTAGGTGGTGATTTTGATGGATTCATAAAGAGACTTAATTGTATGCAGGATTGCTTGAAAGGCCTCTCACTCGATATTGATGTATCAACTAAAATGATAGATGAATTTGAGAAAACAAGAGATTCTAACGTACAAGGATCAAATGTTTTCCATGAATCAAAGAGATAACGAATTAGAGACAACTGAAGAAGCCTACCGTCCCCACCATAAACGCAAGATCATTAGATTGAATGAGCAAACATGCAATGATCAAATGTTTTCCATGAAACAAAGAAGCATAAGAAATGAGAATGATGAAGCAGAAGATGACTGTTCCATGAAGCAAGAGACATGAAAAAGGAAGATAGTGAAGCAGAGACAGTAGAGATGGCCATTAATTTGAGTTAACAAGTTTAAAAAGACTATAAAACTTGACATGTATTCATGTTTTAGACATCCTTAGGGGCATGCCTGTCATGATTGCATCATATATCAGGTTTTTACAGGTATGCAGAAACTTTTCATCAAATGAACTTGCTTATCTATTCGAGCATATGGAGAATAGAACCCGCCTATCCTTTTAGATGTAAGGAGATTGGAAGCCATTTATCTGTTCAGGCGTATGAAGAACGGAGGTCGCTCATCTATTCGAGCACATGGAGAATAGAACCCGCATATCCGTTCGGGCATATAGAGTAGAACCCGTCTATCTGTTCAGGCATAAGAAGAATGGAACCCTGTTCATCTATTTAGGTATTTGGAGAATAGAACACATCCATTCGTTCGGACGAAAGGAGAATGGAATCAGTCTATCTATTCAGGCATTTAGAGAATAGAACCAGCCTATCTATTCATGCGTTTAGAACCTGCCTACTCGTTCGGCATCAGGAGAACGGAGTTGAATGGCAATTTGGTAAACGGTGAAAATTAGTGCCACCTATTCTTTGCAATATCCTTGTTTCACTAGAATAAGCAAAGAAGGGGCAACTGTTGTCACTAATTTTTTACCTTTTTTTAGAAAAATAATAAAATATAATAATAAAAAATATGAAAAAATATAATAATAAAAATATCATTTCGAATAAAACTCATCTTCAAAGGAAATAATAATAATAAGCCCATTTTAAAATAAAATACAAAAAAAGAAGTAATAGTGAATCTATTTAAATAAAAAACACTAGATAAATAATAAATAAGGAACCCATTTTATTTTTTTAAAGGCCCAAAAAACCCATTTATCTTTTTTCAGGTTTATTCGAGATTGTTGGATCTGGGGGGTAAAATAATGGATGGCTTGGATTGAATAAAGAATAAAGGGGGAAAAGCAGAGTATCCTGCACAGCCACGCGCCAGCGCGTGCGGGATCATCTCCCCCAAATCCCCAGCCAAAATGGTTGGGCCGGCTGCCAGTCTCTATTCTGCCGTCCCTGGGTCATGGCAACCGTCGTGGTTGGTGTCGTTCGACTCGTCTCGGCCGGTTGAGTCTAATGCCGCCGACCCCATTCCTTTCCGTCCCTAGTAGCTCGTCAATAGAAGGGGAAAAGGGTTCGAACCCTAATTTAATTAGGGGCAACATTTCCCAAATTAGAGCGGAATCAGATGAAATTCGGGATGAATTTCAACAAATCAAAGCTGTGTTAATCGTTTTGGATGATTTCATGGGACGAAAATGGGGATTTTGTCCCCAAATTGCCTTGAATCCCAATCCCCTAAACCCTATAAATAGTGCTCAATTTTCCATTGTTCAACACACTAAAAATTCATCCGAAAATACCCAAAAAAATCTCTGAAATTTTCTTTGAAGTTTCTGGAATTTGTTCGAGTTTTGAGCTGCTCCGGTTCGAATTTTTGAATAAGAAGCAAGCTTTTTCTGGTGCCATTTGGAATCAGTTCAAGAGGAAGAAGCTCGCAAATTCTCCACTTGCGGTATAATTTTCTTTTCTTCTCTTTACATTTCGAATTTGTTTTTTTTCTTTTTGTTAAATTTGTGTTCATGTTTTTTAGGTTGCATTTAGATGTTGGGAACTTGAATTTTGTGTTTTGAATAATTTTTCTTCATTTTTATTGATCTTTCGATTCTAAAAATAAAAATAATAATCTTTCAAAAAAATTGTAAATAATTTGTTTTTCAACTTTGTCCATGTCTTTTTAATGAAAATTGTGTGATTCATGTCATTCTAAAAAATGAAAAAATTATGTCGTTGAAATAAAAGTTTATTTAACAAACAAAAAATAATAAAACAAGTTTTTTAAAAAAAGAGTTTTCAAAACTTACAAATAAAAAATTATCTAAAACTTTTCATAATAAATTTGATCCAAGCCTAAAATATAAATAAATAAAAACTTAAACTTGTTGTCTTGATTGCCTTTTAGTAATAATTTTGAACCTTAGAAATAGGTCCTTCAAAGCCTGGTTAGAGACCTTCTTTGAATAAAGATTCTCTTTACAAAAAAATAAAACATACTTAATTAAATTTAAACGCCCTAAATAGATTAAAACATTTACCTGTCGAATCCCAATAAGTTCAGCAGGAAGTTCCTGTGATTCATCCTATTCAGCGAGAATGCTTCTCCAGTCTGAATAAGATGTTTGATCAGATGATTGTCTCAATGAGGCAAAATACTCTTGACTCTCCGGTAGCAAAACTGGCAAGACCTCATATTGATAAGTTAGCTCAACACCGAGCTTACACCTTCACTGGAACAAGTGAAGACAAGCCAGAAGAAGCGGAGTACTGGCTGGAGAATATGACAAGAATCTTGTGTAAGCAACTGCAGTACTCAGATGAACACAAACAGTAGTGTGTAGTAGCTTTATTGGCCGAGGAGGCTCTAAATTGGTGGGAGACTACTACCTTGGCAACACCTGATGAAGCTATCACTTGGGAATTATTCCTTAAAGAATTTAAAAAGAATTATATTAGTGATCAGTATCTTGCCGATCGCAAAAAGAAGTTTGTGTATCTGAAGCAAGGAGGGAAATCGATAGAGCAGTATGTTAGCGAGTTTTGCAAATACTGCAAATATGGGTCGGAGTTCATAAAGAAAGAAGAGGAAAAATGTAGAATGTCCATAGATGGACTCAATAATGAGTTAGGCCCAATGTTCACTGCTTTAGGGATTACTGACTCCCAAGAACTGGTCAACTGAGACATAGCTACAGAAGCCAAGATGAAGACTTCGGTAAAACGATTAGAGAATCAATCCCAAGATAACAAAGATTGAGGGATGATAACAAGTCTCATTGGCGCAATAAGAAACAAAAGCATCAAGGAGGAAATTCTTCCAATTAGGGAAATTTCTCTAAGGGTAGCTATATACCCAAACCACAAGCTATGTCTAGATCCTCAACACCTATGTTGTCCTTGGATAGTATTAGGAATACCGAGAGGGAGAACCAAATCCCTACTTGCAAGACTTGTCAAAAGAATCATACCGGAGTTTGTAGAAAGCTCACTAATGCTTGTTACTTGTGCGGAGACACGACGGACTATGTCAAAGATTACCCCCAAAATCTGAACAAGTTGCCTTCGCATGTTTCTCACAAATTGAATAAAGCTCCTTCACGCAAGGGAAAGGGTTTAAAGCAAGCTAACTCAGGCAACTACGGGGAGAGCAAAGGCCAAGGGTCTAATGCAACAAATCAAGAGTCTCGGGCACTTGCTTGAGTCTATCATATTCATTGTTAGGAAAAGAAAGAATCTCTTGACGAAATTTCAGGTACAATCTACGTCGATACTTACCTTGTTTATGCTTTATTTGATACGGGATCAACCCATTCATTCATAAGATCTCCTTTAATTGAAAAGCTTAAATTGAAGCTTGAATATGTTAGTTGTAGCTTAATTGGGAGACAATGTAATAGTGAACCAAATATGTAAGGATTGCCCTTTGTTTATTCAAGGCATCCCTTTCCTAGCCTACCTATTGTTATTGCTTTTTGTTGAGTTTGATCTCATTCTGGGATTAGATTAGTTTGGAAGGCATCAAGCTTGGGTACATTTCCAAAACAGAAATTTGTTTCCCCGTGGTTTAGGAGAAAAATCCATTACCTTGATCGATTAGAAACCTATTAGCATATTTGCTGCTATGATTAAAAATGATGAAATTGAATTCAATGTGACTTTCTTCCCTATTGTTTCTGACTTCCATGATGTTTTTCCTGAGGAATTACCGGGATTGCCTCCTATTTGGGAAGTTGAATTCAAGATTGAAGTTCAACCTGGGAGTGATCCAGTGTCTATCGCTCCATATCAAATGGCCCCTATTGAACTCAAAGTGCTTAAGCAAAAATTACAAGAGCTTCAAGACAAGGTCTTCGTTCGACCTAGCTCTTCACCCTTGGGAGCACCTGTATTGTTCGTTAAGAAGAAAGACGGGTCGATGAGGCTATGCATCGATAATCCTTAGCTAAACTGACTCACTATCGAGAACAAGTATCCATTACCGAGGATTGAGGACTTGTTCGATCAATTCAAGGATGCCAAAGTCTTCTTCAAGATCTATTTACAATTGGGGTACTATCAGATGAGAATACAAGACCTAGATGTATCCAAAACGGTTTTCTGGACTCGTTATGGTCACTACGAGTTCCTAGTTATGCCATTCGGGCTAACCAATGCTCCAGCGGCTTTCATGGACTTAATGAACTGAGTGTTCAAACCCTATTTGGACAAATTTGTGATTGTTTTTATTGATGAAATTCTTGTCTACTCAAAGGACAAAGAAGAACATGCTAATCACCTTCGAATTGTACACCAAACATTGAGAGATAATCGATTATATGCCAAATCAAGCAAATGCGAGTTCTAGCTCTCAGAAGTATCCTTCCTTGGCCATGTGATCTCGGCCGAAGGGATAAAGGTTGATCTTAAGAAGATTCAAACCATCATCGAATGGAAGGTTCCAAGAAATATTAGCGAGGTTAGGAGTTTTCTTGGTTTAGCCGGGTATTATCGAAGATTCGTGAAAGGGTTCTCAATTCTTGCTACTCCATTAACTCGACTCCTTCAAAAGAATTCTTCATTTAAATGGCCTGACGACCAGCAAAGGAGCTTCAATCAATTGAAGCAAGTCCTAACTCAAGCTCATATTCTAATCTAACCTGAACCGGGAAAAGACTTTATAGTCTTTAGTGATGCTTCCCACCTCGGTTTAGGATGTGTATTGATGCAAGACGGCAAGGTCATTGCCTATGCTTCTCGGCAACTCAAGCCACATGAATTAAACTATCCAACACACGACTTAGAGCTACATGTGGTCGTGTTTTCTTTAAAAATATGGAGACATTATCTATATGGAGAGAAATGTCGATTATTTACGGATCACCAAAGCTTAAAATACATCCTAACTCAGAAGGAGTTAAATATTCGACAACAAAGGTGGGTGGAACTACTAAAAGACTATGATCTAATCATTGATTACCACCCAGGCAAGGCAAGTGTTGTGGCTGATACGCTCAGTCGCAAACATTCAATTGGTAAGATCGAATACAAATTTCCAACATTGTTTATCCTTCCATTCGAATAGATGATATGAAATCCACTAATCGAAATCCTTTAATTGTAGCTTCAACTACTTTCAATCCCTATTTTAAGCTCCTAAAGAACCGAAGATATGTGGCAGAACTTCAAGTTCAATCCAACTTGAATTCAAGGATAAAAGAGCTTCAACAAAATGATCCCAAACTTTAAAAGATATTGAAAGAGATTGTTTCCAAACCAAGCACCGAATTCACACTTCGACCGAATGGTGTGCTCTACTTTAAGAATCGGGTTTGTGTACCAATGATCCAATCCTTAAGAGGGAAATGCTTCAAGAAGCTCATAGTAGTCCTTTTTCATTACATCCGAGAGTAATAAAGATGTATAAGGACTTAAAGGAAGTCAATTGGTGGCCGGGATTGAAGGCCGATATTGGTGACTTTGTATTAAAGTGCCTCACTTGCCAGAAGGTGAAGGCCGAAAACCAACTACCTACTAGACTCCTACAACCCATCAAATTGCCTCAATGGAAGTGGGAGTGTATAACAATGGACTTTGTATCAGGATTGCCTCTATCATCGAGGAAAAATGATGCTATTTGGGTGATCGTTGATAGGTTCACCAAATCAGCTTACTTCGTACCTGTTCGAATAAACATGAACCTCTAACTGCTAGCCAAAATGTACTTGAAAGAAGTGATCAGACTTCACGGTGTTCCTAGATCTATTATATCAGATCGCGACTCTCGTTTTACTTCTCGTTTCTGAAGGGCACTTCAAGAAGCTATGGGAACTAAGCTAAACCTTAGCATTGCCTTCCATCCACAAACCGATGGAGAATCTAAAAGGGTAATCCAAGCTAAACCTTAGCATTGTATGGCAGCAGATAGAGATGTAGAACTCCCCTATGCGGGTCTGAATTGGGGAAAACAAGGTCTTAGGACCTGAATTGCTTTGTGAAACCGAAAATCAAGTTCGGGTGATCCATAGTAGACTGAAAGAGGCCTTTGATAGGCAAAAGGCTTATGTCGATCTCAAGAGAAGAAACATTGAATATGAATGGGAGATTACGTATTATTGAAGGTATCTCCTTGGAGGAAAATCCCCAAATTCAGGAAGAAGGGTAAACTAAGCCCTCGATTCATCAAACCTTTTGAAGTCTTAGAAAAGATCGATCCAGTTGCTTACAAGCTAGCACTTCCTACTGAATTCAATAGAATCCACAACATCTTCTATGTATCAATGTTGAGGAGATATCGATCAGATCCATCACATGTTTTAGAACCTGATGAGGAGGAATTTAATCTTGATCTATCATACGATGAAGAGCCAATTCAAATACTTGTTTAAGAAGTCAAGAGGCTTCGCAATAAGATTGTGCCATTGGTGAAAGTTCTATGGAAAAACCACAGTGTAAAAGAAGCGACTTGGGAACCCGAAGCAACAATGAGAAAGCAGTACCCTCAACTATTCCCCACATGTAAATTCGAGGATGAATTTCTTTAAGGGGGAGGGAATTATAATATCCTCAAAACTAGTATAAAGAAAGTTACTACAATGCCTTCATTTAATCCCTAATTGATTGAAAATAAGGTACTAGGTCTAGTTAATAAGGATATAATGCTATAAATGAAAAAATGGTAACCTAATTTATAAGTGACCAAACCAAAACAAACAACAAATTGAAGGAATGAATGATAAATTACTCATACTTGATGAACAAAGAAGAGATGGATAATTAAGGATAAATTAGTCATTTTAGGAGGAGATACTTGATGATTCATTATCATACTCTCCTTGATGGCCGAGTGAATGAACAAAGAAGAAAGAAAAGGGGATTGTGTTAGAAAACTATATAATCATACATTCAAGCTTGAAATTTGGAGAAATTGGAGTTGCTAGCATTCATATTATCTTGATAGGAAGGTAAATTATCTTCCTTAATGCATTATAGATTCAAATGATGCATGTAGATTTTAGGTTCCTGCTTGAATTATATGAATTTGATGATTAGCTAGTGAATTGATGCTATGAACTAGTTAAGAAGTTCAATTGACTGATCAGTCCATGAAATTGATTGAGACATTTGAATGAGTAGGAGAAATTGAGGTTGTCAATAGCCAAATTGATGGTGAAATGGTACGCTAGTTGCTGGAAAATTTGGATGATGATTAGAATGGATGATTGATATGTGAATTGAAATTCTGGTTGCTGGAAATTCTAGTGAATTGATGTCTTAATGAATCAAATTGAAAATATTGCTCAATTGCCCTGTTTTTATAGGATTGACACATAATTGGACTGACTTAGACATGTATGAATGAGTATATATATTGAACAATCATGTTAGGATCCTTGTCTAAGTGATTAAAGAAGCTAGAATCTAGCTAATGGAAAGCTATCTAGAATACTCCATTTTGGGCAGTGAGTTTAAAAATATATAGAAAATCATATAGAACAAATTAGGGAGTAAATCTTATATGAACAGAATCATGTGTATGTCTAGTTTCGTATGCAACAAATAGAATCAAATTCTGAGTTATAAAATAGTTTGTAGAGACTACTCTCTAACGACAATGAAAGCAGTCCAGTGACATAAATTGGGCTGCCTTTAAATAAAAATCTGTATTAATTCACAATGAATAAAAATGTAATGCCTATATGGTTAGAAGGAAAATTAAGTTATCTTTCTAACAGTGTAAACGATTCGAAATTCTGACGTACAAAATAAAAGATATGAACATTTAAGCAAGTACTACACATGTTGTCAGGCATCAACAGTCTTGATGTTTTGAATTGAATGCTTGAGTGTATGGAGTCACATAATGACTCAAGTGGTTTCTGGATTTTACCTAATATACTATGCATTGTATGAATGTTAGATCAAATGGAAATTGAGGAAAAATGGGCTCACATAGAACAACAAGCTAGTAGAGGGAAAGGGATTCCAATCCGGGATCAACAATAGCTCGAAAAATTCCTGTGAGTGTAGTTTAAAGTTTGGAGAGGGCGATAACCTCTCCAAGTCCATTTTTGTTTTGGAATTCTTATTGATGCTTAGTTTAAATTGTGTAATGAGCTTGCTATGGAGCATTAGCAAGGTAAGTACTGTTTTGAGTGGTTACTTAATTGAGAAGCATGCTTGTATTACATTTGATTGCCATGATATGCTTCTTGCGTAATTGAACTATATCGAAGTGAAGCATGATTGTTATAGTTAGAAGTAACTCAATACATTGTTTAATGACCTATTGATTGGTAAACCTTCATTGATTATTAAATTATTGAGATTGGTATTGTCTTTGAACCCTATTCGATTGAAAAGGGATATTGGCACAAAATGTGCACATTTAATTGAATCATGCTTCTAAGTGATTGAAAGTGATAACTATTGTAAGCCTTAGCCTCGAGTCGGTCTTAGATATAGTTGGCATGCCATAGAGTCTATAGAGCTCATTATTGGGGTGGACTATGGTCCGGGACATTGGTCCCTATTTGGCGACAGTAGGAGGGAAGTATTGTTATTGGTCATTGGCGATAGTATGAGGGATTTGACCGGTACTTTGTACCATATTGACTATTGTTATTGGCGATAGTTTGGTTGGAGACTCGAGTATCTAGACTGAGTAATCGATTCTCAAGGCTATACATAAAATGAACTATAACTCATGTACATTGAATTTCTTGTTACATTGAATTGCATTGACTGATAGTAAAGGAAAATTTATTGCCATGAACTAATGATATTGAGACATTGATTGAACATTGCTTGAGTATTGAAACATTGATTGTGTTCAAATGACATGTTATGCCTAATGTAGTCGAATTGGATGATTGAGTATGTCCAAACTTAAAGCCTTGTATTGATATTGCAATGAAAATAAACAAATGTATCTAGTATTGTTTGCTTAGCTTCGAATGGTTCCCTATTGATGGGGAAACCATACCATCTATTAGATGGTTCATAGTTGAGACTTATTGTATTGGTTGTCTTGTAACTTAAACTCACTCACTAAGCTTTGCTTAATCAAGTCTCTTTACTATGATACAAGTTGATATTGGATACTATCCCGAAGTCTAAGCTCGTACAAGTCACATTTTGCTTGAAAGAGCATGCTTCCATCTTGTTATAGTTCTCCTAGGATGGTGGCACCTAAGGCATGTATATTCATGATCACTTAGTTATGGTTTGTTTAAATTAACTTCATCTATGATCTATAAAGAGTTTGGTATGTATATATGAGCATGTATGCACTTTATTGAACTTGTATGCTTGTTAGCCTAATGTTAGATTTCCCGTGGTTGAATTATGCATGTAATGGTTGAATAGATTGTTTGAAAATGTCTAGTTAACATTAAGTAAATGTAGTAATCTACATGTTTAGACTTGAACCACTTTGGTCGCATATGGTGCTAGCCGAATGATGTATATACATTGCAAGCATATATGATTGATTAAGGTTACTTAAGTAAAAAATGTACTCAGCTATTGGTATGCATAATTGCTACAATGAATGTTGAAATCTTCTATTGTGTTATACATCTAGTTCGAATGGTTCCTTGTAAATCAAGTAAGTCTTAAATGGTATTGATTATGACATCAAATTGCATTAGGGGTACTAATATATCTAATAGGTGCATCATGCATTGTATATTGGGTCCTCACCTGTTTGAATTCTTTCTTAAAGTGCAAGAAAAGCTTAAAACGAATTGAAGTAACTAGCTTAAAAGGTATGGATCATTGATTGTAATTGTGGTAACTTACTTAATCCTACTAGGGTGGTTAGAGTATGTTATACTTTTGATCATATATTTATGATGGATGCATTGGGAAAATGATCCAGGTAAGTATGAGGAATACTTGTAAATGCATGGTTTAATGAATTGAAAATGGTTTTTGAATGTTGCGTATAAAAGCAGAGAATTAAATGGTTAATAATGAATTTTATTGGAAAGTGATGTGGTTTAAAATGTATCGAATATAGTTAGCTGGCCATAGGATTGATAGTGCACTATAAAAAGTTGCCTCAGGTGTTGAGGGGTTTACATGTACCAAATACTCTACCACGAGTACCCTAATGGTTGAGGGGTTATATGGTACCGAAAACTCCCGTTAGTGGATTATACATCTAACCGATGCTTTGGGTTGTGACGGTACCCGATTGTGATTGTACCAGTTGTGATTGTACCTTAATTCCGGTTGAGATTGTATGAAGTGTTTAGAGGACACTTGTTGAACCCATGTATCCGATGTAATATTTTGTAAGTGGAACTTGGTTATGATCACTTGAAAGCCACTATAATTGATAATGTATTATGTTGATGGATTATGTTGTATAATGTTGGTTTATACATGTTTACTCTTTAAGCGTTGCATATGGGATGTCATGCATGAGAAAGCTTAAATTAAGGGTTAGCATATGGGATTTAATTGTTGATCCTTGATACATGTTGCATAAGGTTTAATAAGCATATTTTTGGAAATATTAAGTTCATGGTTTGAAAATCATGATGGTGTTTTGAAAGATGTTTTAAAAGTTAAACTCTTGTGAGTTGGAAATCGGTTTTAAATGCTTTGATGGTGTGTGTTTTGAGCACTCATCACTAAGTCTAGTGTGCTTACACTCTCTCTGTCCATCGATGTAGAAAATTAAAGGTTGGAGGCAACGAGCAAGCGAGGGGAAATCCAAGGACTTGATCTTCTTGAAAGTATGGTTTTTGAACTATACTAGTAGTAATAAAGGGAATATGGTTCATTGTTGTTGTTTGGGAGGGTTATTTGCTAAACTCCCTATCAGTGCAAGGTTATAATGTTGTCGTGGTGCTGTATGAGACTTTATATGGTTATTTTTGAAGTGGATTCACATTTTAGGTTTTTGGATGGTTGGTTTTTAGGAGGCATGCCTCTAGAATCATGATTGAAGTATGTTGCTATGTTTTGATCATGTCTCCTTGATGTTATGACATGGATTGATCTTTAGTTTAGTGGTGTACATGTATATGATTTGTTGAGGCATGTTTGAATCCATGATCGTATGAAAAACCAGCAAAATTGAGAATTATGGTAAGGCCTTATCAATACACGGGGCCTCGTATCAGTATGGGTAAGCTGGAAAATAGGCTTGGGATTAATACACCAAAGGTAGTATCTGTACGAGTTTTAGCTACTAAAAATTAACCTTTTTACAACTGAGCCCCCGTACCGATATGCCTTGTTCACGTATTAGTACGAACTTGTTGGATTAAAACCCATTATTAGTATGGGTGTCCGCGTACCGGTACCGGCTGCCGTTAATTCAGTTAAAGTGGGTCTTAAGGTTTCTAGTTCTTTCATTTTGGTCCCTAATGTCCTTCAATGCAATTGTATGAGTTTGAATGATTGTTTGGAGTTCAAATTTGGCAAACAAGCATGTAACCTAACTAATTGAGGATCGGTAACCTTAAATCTAAGTATGTCTTCATAATTTCCAAGATTTGCAATTTGGTCCTAAAATTGCAAATTCGCACAATCGGGTGTCAATTCGACACCAGATTTAATTGAGGTTTCACTACTGCTAGCATGCACACCATAGGACAGAATGTTGCATCTAGACAAGATAAAAAGGAAAAAATGGACCCTAGTTTGGTTAATCGTGTCGGGTTTGTTTTCAGCGAACCCAATGTAATTCACTCGGTTCGGTTTGACATCTAAGCTAGGTCGAGGGGGTTATACAAGGAACCTCCAATATACGTGAGGCCAAAGTGGTGCAATACACTTATGAGTATTGTGATGGGGAACATTTTTCGAGCGAATGCCCAACCCAACAAGAATCTGGATGCTATGTAGGGAACTCTAACTGTAAAAACAACCCCTGCTCCAATACATACAACCTAGGGTGGCGGCAACATCCAACTCTAATTATTTTGATAATTCATATCAAAATTTTATGGAAACTGCACGTGTCATTATTCAGGATCAAGCAGCCCATTTGAAAAAACAACAATGACATGCTCAGAGCGCAGGCTGCCGTGTTGCAAAACTAGCAATCGATCATGCAAAACAACACCGCCCTGATAAGGTCAGTTGAGACTCAAATAGGGAAAATTGCCCAGATGTTGAAGACGAGACCACCTTACGGCTTACCTAGTGATATTAAAGTCACTAAAGCCTTCAAAATAGAGTAATGCAACACCATCACTATTCATAGTGGCACGCAATTGAGGATAGAAGTTTAGTTTGGGGTAAGCTCGCGAGTAGATCCTACTTCAAGCAAGCCATCCGTCGATGCCCCTGCACCAAAGGAACCAACTCCTATGTATGATACAGTCAGTAACCTTACTATTGAAGGCTTTGTATGTACATGGAAACGTGTGGACAGATTTTGGTGTGTATGAAAACTAAACAGTTTTGCATCTACATAAATTATAAGGACTGTTTTTGAACAAATATGTGTACATGTTTAAACTGGAAAGCTTTGTATGTACATGAAAACTTGTGGACTGATTTTGGTGTGTTGAGATGTGAATATGTATACAAATGCCCTGTTCAGTATGTGTTTAACATTTGATGGAATTGTTTGGTCTTGAGTAAATAAGAATATAAGTGAATAAAGGTTGTCTTGAGCTTATAGTAATTAGAATGAGGGCTATTTTGATCACTTATAAGTATACATATAAAAATTTGATTATTTGAGTGTACATAAATTTATGCTAGACTATTTTTAAGGATTTTAAATAGGGAATGGCTGTTTTGAGCAATCAGGGGGACTATCTTGACTAGGTATACATGAATATGTTGTAGAATCAACTCGAACCTTGATAGGCTGTTTTGTTGAGAATATATATATACATGTGTGTACATATATAAGTAATGTATGTTGTATTGTTTTAAGCATAAATGGATACATTAGAACTAATTAGATAAAGTATGCATGAAATTGGATTGTTGCCTAAGTAAACATGTGACCTAAGTGATGTTAAGTAAATGATGGAATCAAATGTGCCTTTTATGTATAAAATGATAATGCAGTGTATGAAAGCTTAAAGTGCAGAATTGTAATGTCTTAAGAATGCAGCTTTGAAAGTTTAAAATACAGTCTTGGTAAGGTGCAGAAAAACAGTTTGGAACACATGCGGTTTTGTAATAAAAGTAGTTGATGTTTATGCAGTTTGTTTGAAATGAAAACAACCAGTCTAGAAATACATTGTTAGTATAGTATGCTAGAAGATATCTAGAACAGAATTATAGCAAGTATCACATGCTTATGTGATATGTACATTTGTTCTACTAGTATAGAATGTAGCATAATGTTTGATATGCAATTCTTGCTTAGCTTGATGAATGTTACGTTGATTAACTTGATAAATGTAGTTTTGATTGGATTGAAAGTACTATTTTGAGTATGAATTTGTATACATGTAGAAAGTTGGGCATTTTTACAAATTTTACAAATTGAATTGGTTATAATAAATTATCAAATTGTTTGAGGTACATATCTTGATAAGGAAGAGTAGAAGAAATGGGTTATTTGGAAGCTAGGGATAATTGTGGATTCAGGTATCTCGTAACTTTGGGATAAGAGGTGAGTGCAGTTGTTGTGTCTCGGGTGACACAGAGTTATCCCAATTTACCATTTCATTATATTTAAGGTATTGGATGTTTATGTATGGATCACACACGATCATTTCGCATAAGGCTCACATAGAGCATTCGATATTTGGGTTACATACATGGCATTGAAGTCTCATGGTTAAGGTATGCACTACGTGTGCATCATGAATGCATTGTATGTTTGTTTATGATGTTTATTGTTTATAGAATTTGAGTAAATTATGTATGAGCCTTGTCCTAAGTTAGTAATGACCTTTAATCCTTGAAAGCTTATAATTTAAGAAACAACATCAAACTTCAAAGTTATAAGAATTAACACTTTTGGGACCTAAAGAGCTCACTTTATGTTGTAAGATATTAAGAAAGAAAGCAAGAAAGTTTACTTATGTCGTAAGATACTTTCCAAACATCAAAGAATAAGATACTTATGTTGCCTGAGTAATGGAAGACCTTGGAAAATTTGGCATGGTACAGAGGTATATGTTTCAGGAATACGGTCCATGAGCTACAGATCAGGGGGACACTCCATTTATATGTGATATGTTGGCGACAGTAGGAGGTAATAGGGGAGATGATACAGAGATTTGCGATAGTTGGTTGGATAGTTGAGAAGTTAGGACTGTTATGTTTTTGATACTAGCCATTGCTATGTGCTTTAGGCTATGTATAACTTGGACCAATACGGTCAATCTCAGGCCAATGATACTCATGTCCATATGTGTCCCAAGGAAAACAATCTAAAAGTTATGAATTGTGATACTATGCTTTGAAAATAAACTTTGATAAGAAATGTTATACACTCAGATAAGTTCAGTTATGAACTTCGATAAGACTGATAAGCTTTGTGGTAATCTTTGATAAGATTTGATAAAAAATTAGAAAGCTTTGATAAGTATCCTGAAAAGTCTTGGGAAGACTTCAATATGGCAAAGTGTGATCTTTAATAAGATCAATCGAACTCTGATAAAACTCTAAAATAAATTCAATTAAGATTAAGGCATGAATTAAATGCTAACTTATACCTATATTCTTTGGATTTCCATTTAATACCTTTGACATAATGCTTTGTTACTTTGATGTCACTACCTCGCTTAAGCTATATAAGCCCAATGCATTCATATCATGCATTTACAGGTATGGGCCTTATGTTTGCTGATTGTATGTTGATGTTACAAGTCACTTCGCGGATTCTATATTTTTGCTTATTACATTTGTTAAGAACTCTTAGGATGGTGGCATATGAGATTGTCTAAGTTTAATTGTAAATCGTGTTAATAGCATTTCATATTGAAATGGATTGTAAAAGGCCTAATATGTCTATACATATGTTGTTGGTTGTACCCTGTTGTCGTATGTTTATGTTGATGCTTGTTTAAGTTAAGATAGTCTTGAAGATAGATTGATTAATTGTTGGCTTATGATTTGGTATGAATGTTAATAGTTGTGTATAGCCATGTAATCATGATCTACGCATGTGTTTAAAAATGGATATAAAAGTTTTCTTAACATTGTATTAAGGTCTTGAAGTTTTAATTTAAAGAACACCTATGACTTGCGTGTGAATGTACTAATAATCGAAAATTTATGTGAGCTAGAATTGGTTGTGGATGCTTGTTGCATAAATAGCTTAACCTTAAGATATGCATTAGACCTTAAAGTGTAGGGTTTCAAGGCTTGAAAATTTCTCTTAAAAAGATTTTAAATGATGACTTTCTTGTTGATGAGGTATCACTAATTGTTTAAAATTGATAATATATTATGAATGCTATAGTTAAGCTTTAAATAGCTGTAAACCAAAGCCAAGCTAGTAAGAATAGTAGTTTTTGACAATATGATCACCTTATAACATGTGTAATAAGGAGTATGTGTTAAGAAATGATAGTTACTCGAAAGAGATTTAAAAGAATATAAGTCTTCCGGAATGTCTTAGAAAGTTTAGACATTGAGATCCGATCATAAACAATATAAACTTTTAGGCTTAAAGACATTCAAACAATGGTATAATGTTACTCGGTTGATCATGACCATTCTCTTATAACCTTGAAATGGGACAATAACGGACAATAAATAAGTTTGTATACAAATGTATTATCAGAATTTGTGTGCTTGTCGGTAAATGTTTGTGGGTTTGAGGCTTGCTGTGCTAAGGGAAAAGTTTAATTTCGATTCTTGTTGTTTTTAAGTTGTGAGCTTTAAAATAATTCATAACATCTTGAATTAGGTATTTAAAGTTTTAGCTAAAACTAACAAAATCTTGATCTTATTTCTTCTAAAAAAAATTGAATTATGACTCACTTGTGTAAGTTAAATGCTTGTTCATCCTTTAACACTATCTAGTTCGTTTTACCTTCTAAACTAGGTTAGAGTGTGTTACCCCTTGATTCCGAATCTGCTACTGCATTGATTATGACTTCCTATTATTAATCTGTGTTGATGCTTTGCAAGGTGTTAAGAGTTTTCAAGTTTTTGAACTTAATGATAAATCCGATGTAGCCCTTAAAAGCCACAAGTTGCATGCATTTTTGACACTTAAGAAATCTTAGGGATGCTCTAGGTCGACTTTTTGATTCTTAAACATGAATCAAAGAAAATAAAAGAACTTGAATGGTCAATGTAGCAAGATAAAGGATAAAAACCCCTAAAAAATCAAGAAAATAAATTAAGACTTGATAACTTAAACAAAACTATTGAGGGACACTCTTCTATGCACCTTGCTATCTTAGTACACTAGGTGAGTTGTGTTTGCACCATTTAACTTTCCCTGGTAGGAATGATAGTACTAGAAAAGAGTGAATGAAAATCTGCACAAGATGACACTACTCATAGGGCTCGAGGATGGGCTATTTGCTCCACTCCATCTTTAGGTATCAAAGGGTTAGTGTGATGAGCTGAAGCCCCAAGGATACAATTTCAAACTTAAAAAGAATGGGAAGTAAGAATATGCTGAAAAAGGAAAACATATGTCGAGGCAGAAAAAGAAAGCAACCCTTAAGCTTCTCTAAGACTATTAAGTGATGAATGCATGTAACCAAGCACACACTGCACTTATAGTAGATTTAATCCTCTAAATAAAACTGTAAGCTTTGATATACTTGCTTATCATCAACATAGTTGAGGAATGAATTACTGTTGTAGCATAACTTGGAATCACTGAAATCATAGCTTAGTGGAACCTTAGGACTTATGGGTTGTTTACTATTCTTATCTTATATTTTTATTTTTCTTGTTCCCATTTTGCATTGCTTGAGGACAAGCAACAGTTTAAGTTTGGGGGTATTTGACGAGTGCGTAGTTTTTTGTAAGATCTATTTGAGAGAGGCATGTTAACTATTAATTTGTGGCTTAATATTAGAGAGAGTTAAGTTATACAAACATGTGTAGTGGGGCTAAGCCGTCATCATATTTCTAATCCGATTTAGACATATGTTTAGGGTTTCAACGACTAAAAGGGAGTTCTTAAATAAATAATAGAGTAGTTAAGGTTAACGCAGACATGTATCACCTTTATTACAATGCTATTAACTTCTAGGCATCAGAAGAGTCTGAAGTTCATTACAAAATCCTGACGAGTAGATAAAGCACCTTAGGGTTTACGGAAACATGTATTTCTTGCTATAGCATTGAGTTAGGTAATCAAACATATATCCTTAGCAATAATCTCAACCTCCATAATTAATTGTTAAGTCGTTGTAGTTGGTTGTCTTTATTATTGCTATCATAGATTAGTTAATTAATTTTCACTTAAAACCACCATACAAACCATATTTTCAAACACATCCCTAAGTACGATAAGCTCGTGTTTATCAATCCAATCCTCGTGGGTTTGACACTTTACTCTCACTTTATTACTTGATACGATAAGTATACTTGCTCCATAGTGCATCATTATTCAACAAGCATCAATTATCAGCCGAGCTTGAAAAGATACATGATGTTTTCCTTGTGTCGATGCTTCAAAGGTATAGATCAGATCCATCGTATGTTGTGCCGATCAAGGAGATAGAGTTATATCCAGATTTGTCTTATGATGAGAAGTCTGTTATGGTGCTGGATTCGAGCACTAAGGTTCTTCGTGGAAAGACCATAGAGTTGGTCAAGGTTTTGTGGTGACATCGCGGAGTCACGGAAGCCACATGGGAGACCAAATAGGAAATGAGGAAAAAGTTTCCACATCTCTTTCCTTCAGGTAAATTTCTAAGGATGGAGAGAGTTGTAACACCCTAAAAATAGGGCCAGATGTTTAGAGGTTTGATGGGGTTTGGTTCAAGTCAGTAGAACTAGGTTAACCGTTAAATGAGTTTTGGGTAAATTAATATTTCAAAATAGAAATTGTGGAGATAAAATTTTTCTCGGCTTACTTAAAATGTTTATATATATTATCAAGTTTTTTAGTAATTAATTTGGGGGTTAATTAAAAAGCTAAAAAAGAAATTTTGAATCAGTGACTAAATTGTAAAGTTTGCAAAACTGTGTTTAAATGACTATTTTGTAAATGGTTCAATACTAAGAATCCTTAGGGAGCTATTATTTCCAAATGTTTTAATAAAAAAATGACCACCTTATTTGAGTAAGGAATTGACAGTTAATTGGTTTCTAAAACATTTTCACGTTCTTTCTAACTATCCCACATTTTCTAACCTTATTTTCCCTCACTTTTTATTTCAACTTCCAAACATGATTCTCCAAATTTCTTGATGTTTTTCGATGAAGAAATTATCATTTGATTCTACTTTTGATTTTTAACAAGACCTCTCAAGAATTTCATCAATTTAAGAAAGTTGATTGCAAGGAAAATGTCATGCCAATTTTTGTGAGAGCTTCTTTAAAGTTGAATTTCTTTTTCCTATATTAAACTAAGGTTCTTTATTGATATCCCTAGTAGTTGGCTGATGTTGGATTGATTTTAACGTAGTTTTTCAATGGATTTCAAGAATTGAGTAATTAATGGCGATTTTGATGGTTTGCTTAAAGATTTGCTTAAGTTTATGAAACCTGGAGATTTTAAATGGGTAATTTCATGTTTTGATATGGTATTCATAATGTGAAATGAGATTGTCGTGACAATTTTTTAACCGAGTGTGAAAATAGCCTAACAAATATTTTTTAAATGGGTATTTTAGGTTTTTCATGTTAAATTAGATTCTCCTTTTATTTAATCTTCAAAACATTTTGGAGTCGTCATCAGTCACTTTGGAAGACCGGACACCATAAAACAACCAGAGATTCATTATTAAAAAAATGGATTCGGGAGTCGATTACATGTGGGAAAAGATTATCAGCCCCACAAACGCCCGTTATCGGTACCTTTTAATTTTACGTGGCATTTTGAGAATAATAATTCGAAATAAATTTAACCCTTAATTACTAACTAGATTTAAATTTCAAATGGAGATATCCATTTATAAGGAAATATATTTTTATCAAAAGATGAGATTAGAAGCACCAGTTACTTTAGGACACTTTGATTCATATTAAAAAATATATTTCCAACATAAAATGTTTTAATCCATGATTAATTATTGTCTTGTTTATTTTATGTTTTAACTTAAAGGGGCTCTAATTAATTGAATTACTTAAAACTATGAATATTATTAAATCTAAAGGCATTTATGAGATAACACTCAATTACTTGAGAACTATTCATATTAAACCCCCAAATTAAATAATATTCCTAATTTGATTGATGAATCTACTTATTTAAGTACTAGCCCTAATTAAGGCTTTAATTAAATTAACTAGGTTAATTGGCATGTTCTATGTTGAAATGAGTATTAAATGTTCTACATAAAAGCCTCATTGGATAACATCTCATTGCAATAAGACACTATCCAAATTAGAACTTCAAAGTTTTCCTTTTAATACTTAATTTATTTTCTACAATTATCTCACTTATTTTAATTATTTAATCACAATTAAAGAACCTAAAGACTAAGGCTTTAAACAATTAATATCTAAGTGATTAAATTGTCTAAGTATCTAAACTATATGCTCAATTTGAAATATGCATCACACATAAATTAAAACAATTAAATTAAACAATTAAATGTTGTAAAAATGACTAAATTGAAAAAATTATAACTTTAAACATCATATTTTATTAAAGAAAGGGACTAAATTGAAACATTTGCTAAAATTGCATCCCAAACTATGACGTCCAAGAAGAGTGGGGCGCGAACCTTCTTGACTCCACCCAGTCGAAATACGCAAAGCCTCTTTTCCTCATTTTTTCATAACACATTCTCTCTCTAACCTTGGCCCTCTATGCCTTCTCTCTAAAAACCTCATATTTCCAGAATCTAGCCCCAAACAAGATCAAAATCTTGAATTTTCAGATGAATATCATTGTTGTTCTTCATCTTTCCCAAAGAACACAAATCGGCGGCCATAAACCGCCTTTGCCAGTGACCACCCTCTATTAGTCAGCCGCATGGGAGATTTCCGGCCACCACATCTCCACCCCGTTTGAACCCAAAATCCAAAAAAAACCCCAATTTTTAATCCTAAAACCTTAGATCTTCCCAGATCCGATAGGATCTACCCATTCTTCCCCAAGCTTGTCTTAAATTGACCCAACCCGCTCTCATTTTCAACTCTAACCGTAGCCCTAACCTAACCTCACCGACAACCACAAAGATCAGCTCTGATCACGGTTCAGTTACCTAGGTAGTTTGACTCTTGAGAGAGGTAGTTTTTCTCTCCTTTTATTATATTTATTATTATTAGTCTAATAATGGGTAATAATTATGGTAGTTGGTAGTTAATAAAGCTAACACTCTCATTCATCTTATTTATAGGTGGGTGGGAAGTGACATCATCACCGATGTCAGTAATGCCAAAAAAACTATAATCCATGTGAAATTAAAATGGGGAAATGTGAGACCGCCACATGTCAAGAAATGGGTGGGAAAGCTTGGATTAGCTTAAATTTTGTGTTTGTTGGGCTAAAGTGTATTGAATTATGGCGGGAATTTTTTATGAGTGGTCTTTCTATGACATTTGGGCCTTGTAAATGGATAATGGACATTGGAATGATTTTTGGACTATTATTACTATTTATTTATATGTATTTTTGGTTTTATTTATATTGAATTATTAATATAAGGGTACCCGAGTAAAATTCTAGTATTACAGTTGCCCCTATTTGCTCATTGCTTTGGAACATGAATTGGGTAAAGGTTGAAAATACATTTGAACCATCTGGCTTTCACTTGAGCTGCAAGGTCTTCTTATTACGAACTTCCACACCTTCTTGGAAACATTGATCCACTTTTCTCTACAAAGAAAGTTGATCCTCATTCATTGTTGAAACTGTTGATCCACCTCTCTACAAAGGTGTTGAACAAGCGAGGTCTTTTCATTCAAAACTCTGGATTCTTTGCTAGGTGCATTGTTCTTATTAGGAACTCTTTATTCTTTGCTGCACAAACTCTTCCCATTAGGAGCTCTACCTTTCCTGAGCGAACTCTTTACATTAAGAGATCTGTCTTTGCTGAGCGAACTCTTCCCATTAAGAGCTCTGTCTTTGTTGGGAGAGCTCTTCACATTAGGAGTTCTATCTTTCCTGAGCAAACTCTTCACATTAGGAGCATTATCTTTGCTAGGAATTCTGATTCACCTCCTCATCTGAGGAAAAACTAAACCTTCAAAAAGAAATGTCATCAATTAATAAAATTTCAACTTGAAATGGTATGAATTATCCTTAATTTTAGCTTAAAGCGCTGTGATCTTTAGAGTCACTTCTTTTTTTACTAATGTGTCCCGATCTTTCAATCTAAAGCTCATATCAGCTCTTTTTTTTTCTTCCTTTGTTGATCAATCTTTTTCATATATGTGGCGAATTGAATTCTTATTCTTCCTCATTTGAGCCTAAAGTTGATATATCTTGCTTTCCAACTTCGTAATCTAAATTTCCTTCTTTTCCTTGAAACTGATAGTTCAAAAGGTTGATATCTTTGTCGATACTATGCTCTCACTATCTTACCGTGATGCCATCCAAAAAGTTCTCATAATTTCTGAAGGTATCAGTCTGAACGACTTAACATCATGCCCGAAGGACTTACTAATGACCCGACAGTTTTAGAATTGTAATGCACTTTCTCTCTTGTGCAAACAATCAAAAAATCTTTGCTAAAGTATGCCGCTTCAAACGGGTTGATGTCTTTGCTTCACAAAAATGTGATTGAAATCTTTACTACTCTTTGTTGGATCTACTCCTCCAATCTCGAATTTGTAGATTGAAATCTTTTATCGTTCCTTGTTGGTTCTACAAATTATGCCAAAATATTCAAAAATGCTTTGATTGTAGTAGTTAGCATGCTCATATCTTATGGATGCGTAGCTATGCATGATGCATGAATGTTGTTAATTGAGGACCACTTGGGTGAGCTTTCATCTTTAGGGAAGCTTAAAATTTTGTTGCTTGATTTTTTCATTAAAATTTCTTTTGTTGACACAATAGCCCATCTCACACTCAGATTTAATTTTCTGGATCTATACATCTTTTGCTATAAAGTGCGCTTTTAGGTTTTCACTTTAGATTGCTTTTCTCAAAGTACCTTTTTGGGTTTTCACTTTAATTCTTTTTATTTTTTCTCTTTTTCTCAAGGCGTCCTTTTGGGTTTTCACCTTGGTTTTTTCATTTTCTCTTTTTCTCAAGGCGCCTTTTCAGGTTTTCACCTTGGTTTTTTCTTTTTCTTCTTCTTTATTTCCTTTATTTTTTCTTTTTTCTTCTTTTTTCCTTTATTTTTTATTTTTTCTTTGCAATGATGTTTTTTTTAAATCTCATTGCGAGTTTTCACCTCGTTTCTTTATTTTCTTCTTTCTTTGTAATGATGTTCTTTTATTAAATAAAACTAATTTCCGTTCTGATGGAACTTGTACTGACCTCTTCATGGATTTAGCACATAACCCTTCGCTTGTTGTATCTCACCATCCATTTCTTAAAACTCGAGTTTTGGTGATAACTCCTTTCTTTGAAAGGCACTCTTGCAATGTGTTCGTTCAACTTCTTTAATAACATTCTTTCTCACAATTCCAAAGGAGATCGTCACTTATGTTGTTTGTGGACTCTATTCACTGGAATATATTCTTTTGTAATGTTAATTGTAGCATTGCCCCAATTTTGAACTCAGTTATCATCTGTGCTCACCCTAACATTCACAAAGCTTTCTTGTCTTGTAATTCCTCAAAAGTAATGGTCTTTGCTTTTAAACCTTAAATGGATTGATCTAGCTACAACTGTTACCCCAAAAAATGGTCCATGTTCTCTCTTTGCCCCAGGGTTGTCTGTGTCACTTTCCTGCAGCTCTGGCTTAGATATTTTTGACACTCATAGCTATGTCTTTTCCTCGTCATACTTTTCATCATTAATCAAGTACCGAGGACACCTCTTGTTCTACCTGCATTTAAAGGATTAGTACAACATACTAATACCCACGAAATCCTTTGCTTTCTTATATCTAATCGATTTCTATGTAAGATGCTTGTTGAAATGATAAGTGAAAGGCTCAAAATATTATTTTACTAAATTGGAACAATTTGATCAGTCATGGAAAACATGATAAGTTAAATGCAGTGCCCAGGTATCCAATGTATGGAGGACATGAGAGCTCATCAACCAAAATAGAGCTTTCAACCCTTGAAATTCTGTAAAAATATAGATTATGATAAGGTTTCTTACCAGATGCCTAATCTCAAATATATCTGAGCCACCCTTTGTGGGTTGCCAACCCAAATCCTCATTTGGTTTAAAGACACCCTCTACTGATTTTCATCTTGAACCCCCATTTCTTTGAATCTTCTTTTTTTCTTTCTTTTTGATGAATTTTTTTGATATCTAAGATACCCTTTTGGGTTTTCATCATAGATATTTTCATTTTAGAAAACACCTTTTTTTGGTTTCCACTCTAATTTTTCCCTTTATTTGCTTTTTTCAATCTCTTTTTCAATTCTTTGAGCATAGCACTTCTGACCGAGTCTGAGTCTATTAAATTGCTTAACTCATCTCTAATCATCATTGTTAAAATCAACTATCCTCTAGAAAGAGGCCTTTTTTATGATGTATAGCTCTTTCCAATCAGGCATCCAATTCCCAGGGAAATCTATAAGAACTGGTAAGATCTTTTCAAGCACTAGATCCTCTTCTTAGAATTCTTTTGGACAAACTTTCATTGTTGTGATCTCACATCATTCTCTCTTGTCACATCTAACTATGACAAATTACTTTTTGTCTCCTCTCTTTAATGAGATTCAACTGTCCTTATCGAGCATATATTTATTTTACGTCATCCGTTCTCTTATCTATCAATACCCGGTGACAGAATCTGAACCTCAATTAGTCATACTGCTTCCATCCCATAGACTAAAGAATACAATGTTGCCCCTTTTGAAGTGCACGTTGTGGATCGATATGCATACAAGTCTAATGGTAGCTTTTTGTGTCAGTTCTTGATTAATCTTTTAACGTTTTTGTTTTCCAACTCTGCTACCCCAGTCATCTATGAGCGATTAGTCACAAAATTATGCTGCTTTTGCCTTGAACTACTGACCAAACTTCTGATATCATCTTGTTGTTTAGATTAGAGTCACTATCAATGACGATCCTTTCTGGCAAATAATATTGACAAATAATCTCTCTTCAGCATCTTGCAAGATGTTGCTCTTGTAATACCGACATAGAAATAGCTTTCATCCACTTCGTAAAGTAGTTGACCACGACCATAATATCATGGTGTCTTTTGGATAAATCTACCTTATACATCAAAAAGGCATTGTATACCCTCTCAAGCATAAACTTTCAGGGGTTTGTTTCCTTGCACCTTCTATTATGCACATCGAATCCTTATTTAGGATATTAAAATTCAAGGACCCATGATAATCTAAAGCAAAACTCGCCAAGAAACCCGTCATTACTTTCTGGCCATATCAAACTTTTATAATAACATTTACAAAAGAACGATTCTCTATCCAACACTAGTGTTTCCATCAAAAACTTCAAAGTATCCATTCTTGATCAGATAAATGGAATGATACGACATATTGTCTGAGCCTTCAAGCTACCCAAACCAAAGAACAACAAAGCTTTTGAATTGGTGGGTACCACAACTTGTAATTGGTGAATCTTTACTTGGATAATAAATGGATATTTCATTCATGTTTCATCATGTTGGCCTTCTACACATTCCATTGAGTTTTCATAGACTGTTAAAGAATCAATGACCAGTCTGGACCCAGTGCTATCAGAATTGCACTAGATAAATGTTTCTTGATCATTCTAGGATTTCCTGGAATTCTTCATCTCATACTCTGGATCAATCTTTATTAGCAACTTGAACACTGGACTATATTTTGTCTGTCCGTCATGATGAATAATTTAATCTCTTCGGGCTTCTTTCTCTCTCATTTTCTTTTTACTTTTTTCTTTTCTTTTTTGCTTTGCTTTGCTTTGGATTTTTCCTTGCTTTTTCTTTGTTTTCTTTCTTCCTTCATTTTTGCCTTTTTTTGCCTAGAGAGATGAAATTCTAAACAACTTCCACTTTGTCTGGATTAATTTCAGTTCCACTTTTGCTGACCCATGAGTTTCCCAAATATGGCTCTAAAAGTATACTTTGACGGATTGGACCTCAACTGATATTTCTTAAATCCTTGGGGAGTCGTTCTTGAATTTTGTATCTATCTTTATTTCGGTTACCATGGCCTTCTGATGCATTACCCAATGCTTTTAATCCAAATGGCCTTAGCTTGTAGAGAAATGAATATCACATGATTGTAAATGTTGTTTTCTCTACCTCGTTTAGATCAAAATAAGATTGTCTTTCGGACCCACTTTATTAAGGTCTTGGCCATCTAGAGGAATTCATCATCAGATTACTTTTGAAACATTTATGGTTCCATTCTTCTAAGCGTTTGCTGAATAGTCTTGTATTCAAGCTTCCTGAGTAACTTGTGCATAACATTGTGTGTGTCTAACCCTCGATATATCCTGGTATGACCATGCGAAGATGTCTTTGAATTCTTACAGCAATTCAATCAAATCATACTTGGTTTTTGCTGAGGAAGTTGAATGGATCTTTACTTCTCGATTTTCATCTCAAGTCCCCAAATTCAAAATCTCAATCTTTTGCTTGTGAGGAAAAATTTGTTTTCCTCATTTCTTACCAATTTTAACAATTCCTCAGGGACATCAATTTCCTCTTCATCTTCGCATTCATTTCCCTCCACCAATCATATAGACTGTTTTATTTCGGAATTAGAGTCTGAGTCATTCATACAATGAATAGTAGGGGCCCTGCAATAAAATTAGGAGTATGTACATATACTTGGAAGAGAATGAATATTTTAGGAAGCATATTTTCCATTTGAGAAAAAATATATAAGAAACAAACATTGAATACAAATAAACCGATTAACCTCCCTTATGAAGGGCCCCCAATGCTCATGGGCAAAAATGATTGGGGTGGTTTAGGGTATTATTCTATAACGGTTCTAAAACAACATACAGATCTCCTATGGTCTAACTGTCAATCTTTATTTAAGGGAAACTCGAGTGAATTTTAGCCTCGACAATTCTTCAATTTTCCTTTGCAAGCACAAGGACATGCCCCTTCTTGTTTATGTTCTAATGTTCTCATCGAATCATGAAGTAAGATCATTATACTTATGAGTATCCTTGTTTCTTCAATCAGTTGCTTTCCCTTTTCCATATAATATTCAATCATTTGCATGTGCAAATTAACAACATCTTTTGGTCGACGTCTAGATGAACTTTGATTTTCAGAATGTTTGTTGGATGTGTTGAAGCTTTTAATGGGCATGTCCATTTGAGGTTTCTTCATTGTTGGCTATTGATTCTTTACTAGTTTCTCTTTGCTCTTTCTTCTCTTTCTTTTCTTGACGTCTTTTAGCACTTGTTTTTCAGGCAATCCAATTGCATTGCTTCAATCAGGTGACTACCTTTTGAGTTACAAATCTTAATGGATCAGCCCTTAGTGTCGACCTCCGAAATCCCCTAGTTAAAAAAGTTTTGAACTTTTCCCTTGAAAGTGTAACATTGTTCAACGTCATGATCATGAACTCCATTATGATATTCATATTGATTCCCAATGATGTAGTAACCTGAATGACGGGGCTTTGAAAGTTTCAGATGTTGTGGTAAAGCCTTGAATAAATTGAAGTACAACTCACGATAGGAAACATGAATGAGAACCAGTTTAGACATTGATTTTTCACTGATATGAGCATTTTGAACGTCTGGCTTTGGAGTATTCTTATGTAAAGGAAACATTAAAGGAGTAGATGTCCAGACATTACGCTGGTTCAGGTAGACCCCAAACTGCAGTGAATTTCCCACAATAGCTTGTTGCAAATTCTACCCTTTTCTCTTTAATCTCAATTCTTCTAGCAAATGATGATCCTTATAGAATCAGAGCTCTCCGTTCCCAAAACATAAATGTCTAGTTCTGATGAGATCACTAACTTTGTGTTTCAAAACTATGCCATGAAAAGACTTATAAAACTTTAGAGCACTGTCATCAAAAGGTGGATTCTACAAGTGGTAGGGCAACAAAACTGAATATGGCATTAAGATATGACTAATCATCTTCGTTTTCTTAGTAAACTCTTCAGCCTCTCTGTATTGAGTTCCTGTGCTCTTTGCCCCTCTTTTCTTTGACGGAAGCAATTTCATTGTGAGAAAATTTCTGGCATCAGTTGAATCCTTGTCTTTCATCACTTCGGAGAAATATTCTGGAAATATATGTGGTTTTGTAACTCTATTGGAATCATCTTCTTCTTTAACAATCCTATGAACCATTGATCAATAATTTTGGCAAAAACAATAGAATTTGGCCTTCATTTATTCTTTCTATGTAACACCCCCTACCTCGATTTAGTAGTAAACCGGATCAGGAGCGTTACGGAGCAAGAACAAGGCAAGGAAAGGTGAACCCATCCCTATTAAATGAGTTCCTTAACTAGCTAGCAGCATAGGCATTTACAATCAATCATAGCAGAAACACGAACCGTTTAAAACTTTTTGAACTCATCTATATTAGATGAGTTACATGTCTAGCAACTTCGACATACGTATATTATCATACAAACAAGCATATATTTGTTTACAAGTCATTATAGGTTACCACCTTCATTTACCATTTGCATTATTATTCAACTTAACATAGGGCATTCGAGTGGTCATACAAACAAGCATGGCTCTTTCACTCCAATTTCTAGCTCATTCATAATTATATATATTTCATATTCATTATAGGCCTTCATTCGAGTGGTTACCTTCAAGTTTCATTCAAGGATTAGTTATTACTTGATTAAATGATCATACATGAGACATATTCGAATAAACACTTAAACTACAAGTATTGATATCATCCTTGTTTATACTAGATGAGTGGAGAACTAACAAGGCACATAGACATCACATTAAATTACACAAGCATGGACAAGTTCTTATTCATTATAAATTACCACTTTAATTATTCACTTTTGAATCTAAGTTCATGTGATCATATCATTCGAATAGCTTACCTAGACTAGCATGTGTTCATTTTAACTCCATTTCATCACGTTTAATTCAAGACATATAACCAATTCATGTTGGTTTGACTAAGCATAATCATGTACACATATATTCGAACATCTCTACTCAAGCATGTAAGGATTCATTCCTTACCATTCAATAATTACAATTCTCCAGCACACCATGAATCACTTGTATCATTCAATCTCAATTTTACCCAGCTCATCTATCTTATAACAATAGTTAACAAGGTTTCAATGGTATACTCATTTCACATTAATTAGACATAGTCTTTTAGGTTATTATATTCAAGACTTGCAACATTCCATGTAGATTCAACTAAACAAGTTCATTTAGTGTAAACATTTGAATCATAGTCTTACACAACATTAGAGGTCGAATCATATTTATATACAAGCTTCCAACCATACAAAATCCATAAACTAGCCTTAGCTATAAACAAGACTAGGTGCCACCATCAACTAGGAGTTATACAAAACAAATAAGGATTCATACTCAAGCTCCACTTGTGTCTTGCTTCAGGCTCAAGAAATCTAACTTCAGGATCAAGAAAGTTTTTAGAACACCTAACCTATTGGTTGGGAAGAAAGGAAACAAGAGTGATAAGTACAATTTGTACTTAGTGAGGTAGTATCTAAATTTAACCAATTACTTATATCAGGTTCCATTTAGTCAAGTAGTCCTATTCAAGGTTTATAGCATTTTGAATAACATGATAAGCTAGGACATGGATCCTAATTCAAGCTTTAACACTTTTCAAACAATCAATAACATATTCAAGTAACTCACAACAATTCCAAGTCAAGTATATCCATATTCAATTAATCAAGGATACACTTAGCAACATTTCATGTTTACATAATTTAATCAACTAAAAATAGTTCCTATTTTGAGCATTATTCGTTCAATTCTGTCCATTATACATGTTTACACTTAATTAAGGTAAAAATAGTCTATAGTAACTTTCAATTCGTTCAATTATGTCCATTATACATGTTTACACATAATTACAAGTAAAAACAGTCCATAGTGACTTTTAATTAGTTCAATTTTGTCCACTTTACATGTTTACTTTTAATTCGTTCTATTCTGTCCATTATACATGTTTACACTAAATTACATGTAAAAACAGTCCATAGTGACTCTTAATTCATTCAATTCTATCCATTATACATGTTTACACTTAATTACAAGTAAAAACAGTCCATAGTGACTTTCAATTTATTTAAATCTGTCCATGTATGTTTATAACGAGTTCAAAACTGTCCATATATGTTTATAACATGTTCACTTAATCATGAAGACAATAAGCCTAGCAAACAGTCCACTTCTAGACTTAATATTACTTAACATGGCAACACAATTACTCATACATTTACACACATAAACAGTGTAGTTTTAGACTTAATATCACTTAACATGGCAGCACACTTACACACACATTTACACACATAAAATAGTCCGGTTTTAGAGTTAATTCCACTTAACATGGAAGCACACTTACTCATACATTTACAAACATAAAACAGTCATGTTTTAGAGTTAATATCACTTAACATGGCAGCGCACTTACTCATACATTTACACACATAAAACAGTCGATATTTCCAATCAATCCAAGTTACGTAACAAGTAGCCCAAGAAATCAAGTAAAGTAGCAAATGACTCAAGTAATCGAGTCAAGTGACAAGTAGTTCAAGTAATCAAGTTTGCATATCAAGTAATTCAAGTAATGCTCACCAAGAGCTTTCTTTAGACATTATGCCCACCAAGAGCTTTCTTTAAACATTATGCTCACCAAGAGGTTTCTTTAGACTTTATGCTCACCAAGAGCTTTCTTTAAACATTATGTAACACATTCAAGATTATCTTTTGAATTTCTTATTTAATTTCTCAATAAGGTTCATGTCTTTTAACATGTGTGCCTTGGATCACAATTGGTTATGGATGACATTGGTCTGTGTTTGACCATAAAGGTCCAAGAATCCTATACTTCTCATTATCCAACCAACTGTCACCAATCTCTGTACAACTCCCCCGTTACTTCCTACTGTCGCCAATAACATATTACATGCAATGGGGCATCCCCTCGAGCCGTGGCTCATGGATCGTAGTCCCAAGAATACAAAGCATCATACCAATGTATCCAAGGACTTCCATTTAAGGCAATTTAAGTATTTTAAATCTTTAACTTTCATTAGAGTGGCACAAGAATTATTATTTTACTTTAAAGCTTGTTGTTGTTTCTTGTTTTTATGTTTTCATGTTCAAGTCAAGATAATTGTGTTCAATAATCACATTCAAGCAAGTTATAGCAATATCATGCTTAGCCCTTAAGCTAGTTGAGCCTTAGCTCTTCAATTCACTTTTTATCTTGTCATTCAAGCAATTATTCAAATATATGCCCTTAGGCAACAATAAATGCCTTTATTTGATGATTCAATTCATACTATTGACCATACGTCATAGAGTATTATCAAGCCAGCATTCGAATACAAGCTTAACATACTCAATTCAAGAAATTTATCATGTATAAACGTTATGCATACTCCACAAGTCAAGTAACATATGCTAATTTAAGCAAGCCATTTCGAATACATGCCATCTTTGGCATCAAACAAGTCAAGTAGATCAAAATCAAGGTACAAGGATCAAGCAATGCCTTATAATTAATAAATCACGTATTGTTAGTAAATGTTATACCATGGAGAACATACAAGCAAGCATTCACATAGCCATTTTATTCATCAAGTAAGCATTTAGCACACACTATCTTAGGCATCAAGCAGGCATTCGAATGAATAGCATTCAAGAAACAAAGATCACACATCATATATCATGGAAGTACATATATATGCTACTATTCGAATAGCCACATTCAAGAACAAGAATTCACACTTTTGTTTTCACTTTTCTTTTTGATTATCTAGTCAACTTTCATGCTTTTATTCACTTACAAGTTTAGCTTAGCCAATCTTCCCTTTAAGTGCATGATCAAGCCTATATTAAGTCTATTTAAACAATACAAGGATGGCAAGTAATTTAAGCATGCATATTTGGTTAGGACCTAAGTCCTAGCCCTACAAAACTACACTCACAATACTCCAAGCTTAGCTAGTCTTGAATCCACACTCCTTTGTTCTTAGCTTTAGGATGTTCCACCCTTTCCTCTTCCAACAAGTTCACTCCTGGTTCTAACACATTACACAGGTAAACACATATCAAACAAGTTCACAAAGTTATTCAATCAAGGCAATGTTACAAGTACACAACATATACAAATCTGACAGCATGTTCATATACATTCTTTACTACACCTAACTATACTTATCTATACTCTAATTCATGTAAAACAGGGCAGAAATCAATGTCCCAAACTGTTTTCAAAACAAATTACAAAACTGTCCAAAATAGTGTACAATTACCTAAATTGTTGTTACTAGGCAGCATGAACTCTATTCACTTAAACATGCATAACTTTCATTCCGTACGGAAGAATTTCAATTGGTTTACACCATTGGAAAGCTAACATAATTGTCTTTCTAACCATATAGGCCTTGCATTTTAGTTCTTTTCCAATTAATATAGTTTTTAACTTAAAGACAGGGCAATTTACAACACTACACAGTTTGCACTGTCCCTAGTATTTCTTCTCTATAATTCATTCTGCAATCCAAAATTCAGTTTTGTTTTCTCCTAAAGAATTTAGGCATGTCAAGGCATTGTACATACAAATTTCAGCCTTAAATTCCTTTTATACAATTTATGGTGATTTTTCAAAGTTATTCCCCAGAATAGAGTATTATGGGCAGATTACACTAGGTTGAGTTTCTAGCTTCATAACTCATCTAAACAAGGTTATATCATGGCAATTCAACTTATTTTCATGTTCTTACATGCCTAGGTCATTCTAATTCACCTAGAAATGTGCTTAAAATAGGGCATTATCATGTTAAATTCAATTTGATCTATTTGATC
This sequence comes from Hibiscus mutabilis, assembly GCA_019671005.1. Classification (NCBI taxonomy): domain Eukaryota; kingdom Viridiplantae; phylum Streptophyta; class Magnoliopsida; order Malvales; family Malvaceae; genus Hibiscus; species Hibiscus mutabilis. Next base: position 52,782,826 of record CM033711.1, read on the forward strand.
AACATTATACTTCTAATTCATCAATTGAGCAGTCCATTACCTAGTTTTAACTAATCCAATTAGATGAATTCATTTTCCAGAAACTTATTTACTCAATTCAATCCTCAATTCACCTAACAATGTGACCAATTCAGGGTATTACATTCAATTAGCATACTTTAACATTTTCACTAGTAAAACAATGCATATTTTAAACTGTTTTCAAGCATAATTCCTATTCTCAAATTTCCAGCAACCATATACATTCTCTTTAGCAATTTAGCTACTAACACACACAATTTCAAGTTTCGAACATGTAATTGAAGTGAGGAATCAAGCATTTTACCTTCCTCAATGTGAATTCTAACTCAATTTAGTCCTACCATGGCCTAATCTTTCAAGAACCCTATGGATGTCATCAAGCTTTCTCTCTTCTCTCTCTTTTCTACTTCCTCTCCTCATAATCGGTTGAGGGAAGATGAAGATGACACCTTTGTTGTCATCTTTCCTCCCCAAAGTGTGAGTCACCTTTCCTAAACATATGTTCACATAAATTGTTGACATGTGTTTAGGTCCCATGCTTTAAATTACTTTTACATGCAACCTACCAAGTTTTGCATGTTCACAATTCTAACTTCCCAATTAAGCTCTTAGTCTTTAATTCTCATTCAAATTGGCCCTTGATTCTTTTATTAATCCTTTATTCGGTTTAATCCATTCTCAAAATGGTTATCCATATTTTTAATGTTTTTATTTTGATCCCTCTTAATCAATTACTTCATAGATTCAACCAATTATTTAGCTTTCTAATTTGAATCATAATTCTAGGTCGTGTTTTGGGGTATTACAATTCTCCCCCCCTTTAAAAAGAAATTCGCCATCGAATTTCTCTCAAACTAAGAAACCAAGTCTGTCGTTTAGATAGAACAGAAGAAGTTCAGTTAAGTAAGAACACAAGCCTTTACAGTACAATAATCTCCTAGGTGGTACACTAGACTTATGGCAATGCAACGAGTCTCAGTTTATTCTGAGAATCGACTAAACCTTAGCTCTGACACCAGTAAATGTAAAACCCCTACCCTGTTTAGTAGTAAACCGGCTTGGGAGCGTTAACGAGCAAGAACAAGGCAAGTGAAGGTGAACTCATCCCTATTAAATGTGTTCATTAGCTAGCTAGCAGCATAGGCATTTACAATCGATCATAGAAAAAACACAAACCATTTAAAACTTTTCAAACTCATCTCTATTAGATGAGTTACTTCTCTAGGAAACAACTTAGACATACGTATCTTATCCTAGAAACAAGCATATATTTGTTTACAAGTCATTATAGGTTACCACATTCATTTACCATTTGCATTATTATTCAAGTTAACATATAGCATTCGAATGGTCATACAAACAAGCATGCTTCTTTCACTCCAATTTCTATCTCATTCATAATTATATATATTTCATATTCATTATAGGCATTCATTCGAATGGTTACCACTTAAACTACAAGTACTCATATCATTCTTATTTATCCTAGACGAGTAGAGAACTAGCAATGCACATAGACATCACATTCAATTACACAAGCATGGGCAAGTTCTTATTCATCATAAGTTACCACTTTAATTATTCACTTTTGAATCTAAGTTCATGTGATCATATCATTCGAATAGCCTACCTAGACTAGCATGTGTTCATTTTAACTCCATTTCATCACGTTTCATTCAAGACATGTAACCAATTCATGTAGGTTTGACTAAGCATAATCATGTATACATATATTCGAGCATCTCTATTCAAGCATGTAAGGATCCATTCCTTATCATTCAGAAATTACAATTCTCAAGCACACCATGAATCGCTTGTATTATTCAATCTCAATTATACGCAGCTCATCTATCTTATAACAATAGTTAACAAGGTTTCAATGGTATACTCATTTCACATTAATTAGACATGGTCATGTAGGTTATTATATTCAAGACTTGCAACATTCCATGTAGATTCAACTAAACAAGTCCATTTAGTGTAAACATTCGAACCATAGTCTTACACAACATTAGAGGTCGAATCATATTTATATACAAGCTTCCAAACATACAAAATGCATGAACTAGCCTTAGCTATAAACAAGACTAGGTGCCACCATCAACTAGGAGTTATACAAAACAAATAAGGATTCATACTCAAGCTCCACTTGTGTCGTGCTTCAGGCTCAAGAAATCTAACTTCGGGACAAAGAAAGTGTTTAGAACACCTAACCTGTTGGTTGGGAAGAAAGGAAACAAGAGTGATAAGTACAATTTGTACTTAGTGAGGTTGTATCTACATTTAACCAATTACTTAGATCAGGTTCCATTTAGTCAAGTAGTCCTATTCAAGGTTTATAGCATTTCGAATAACATGATAAGCTAGGACGTGGATCCTAATTCAAGCTTTAACACCTTTCAAACAATCAATAACATATTCAAGTAACTCACAACAATTCCAAGTCAAGTATAGCCACATTCAATCAATTAAGGATATACTTAACAACATGTCATGTTTACATAATTTATTCACCTAAAAATAGTTCCTATTTTTTAGCATTATTTGTTCAATTCTGTCCATTATACATGTTTACACATAATTAAGGTAAAAAACAATCCATAGTAACTTTCAATTCGTTCAATTCTGTCCATTATACATGTTTACACATAATTATAAGTAAAAATAGTCCATAGTGACTTTTAATTCGTTCAATTCTGTCCATTATACATGTTTACACATAATTACAATTAAAAACAGTCCATAGTGACTTTTAATTCGTTCAATTCTGTCCATTATACATGTTTACACTTAATTACAAGTAAAAACAGTCCATAGTGACTTTTAATTAGTTCAATTTTGTTCATTATACATGTTTACACTTAATTACAAGTAAAAACAATCCATAGTGACTTTTAGTTCGTTCAATTATGAACTTGCTCCCCTTTTTCTTTTTCTTTTTTTGCTTTTTTGTCTTTTTTACTCTTTTTCGACTTTTTTTTCTTTTATTTGACTTTTGTCTTTTTTTTGCAGGAAGAATCATTTCAGACTGAGCCCTCGTGTGAGATATGATACCTCCTTGCTCGTCAATATTGGTACTTCCATCTGAAACATTCTTTATTGGATTCCCTAATTTCAAGCAAAGTAGTTGCTCGAATTACCAACTCATTCTGTGACAAATCAATCCTTTTCTCAATACCCCCCAAGCGGTTCTCAGCAACCTTCAAAGATTGCCTAACCCTAACAAGTCTATTGCCCATGTTTCTCAAAATATTTGTTTGCAACTAATGCAATGTTACTTAAAAAATGCAAACTTTTGAAAAAAAATGCAATGTCACAAAAATGTAATGTTATTTGAAAAAAATGTGATGTTATTTGAAAAATATATAGTTTTTAAGCAATACAATGCATGAATACATAAATGCAAAACAAAACGACAACAAAAACACAAACAAAGGAATTGTGTCAACATTGTGAAACAATATTGAAGACAAAAATTTAAATTAAATATATACAACAAAACAGGTTATACTGAGCAAAGAGAATAACCAGAGAAGCGTATTTAAATCGACGACACCTGTCCTAGGTCCCTATCTGGCTCTAATGGGGTACGTTTCTAGATTACAACATGTGGCTTTCTTTCTAGACTCTGGTACTCAAACTATCATTATTGTTTAATGTGACAGCAAGACATCGATTAAGGAGTATACGTCCCCTTATATCGGGGGCGTGTACCTCACATAGTATAAGGTTGGTATACAGGGAGAAAGATAAAAGTCCAAACTCAGAGGTAGAGATCCTCATCTCGGATCATGTCTCACTCCAACTTAAAGGAGCAAGTCTGTGTAGAAGGCTTATGCATGAATGACAGTTTATATCACACAAAGAAAAAAGCTACCTCCATTCTTTCTAAAAATCAATCTAACAATTAGTGGAAAATTTTAATTCAAATTGCCATTCTTAAATGCCAAAATGACATAAAAAATTAATTAGGCCTAACTCTCAAATCTCTCTAGCGGAGTAGCCAAGTTGTCGTGATTATTTTTTAACAAGGTGTGAAAATAGCCTAAAGATTATTTTTTAAAATTAGGGTTTTGCCCTTTTATTTATTTAATCTTGAAAATATTTTAGAGTCGCCACCGGTCACTTTGGTACACCGAACACCATAAAAACAACCAAATATTCATTATTTAAAAAATTGGGTTCGAGAGTCGGTTAAAATTAGCACCCCACAAACGCCCGTTATCAACACCTTTTAATTTCACGTGGCATTTTTGCATTTTGAGAATAGTAATTCAAATTTAATTTAACCCTTAATTATTAACTGGATTTAAATTCCAAATGGAGATATCCTTTTATAAGAAAATATATTTTTATCCGAATATGAGATTAGAACCGCCCAGATACTTTAGGACATTACGATTCAAATTTAAAAATATATTTCCAACATAAAAAGTTTTAATGCATGATCAATTATTGTCTTGTTTATTTTAAGTTCTAACTTAAAATGGCTCTATTTAATTGAATTACTTAAAACTATGAATATTGTTAAATCTAAAGGCATCTATGAGATAAAAACCAATTGCTTGAGCCATATTCATATTAAACCCCCAAATTAAATGATATTCCTAATTTAATTAATGAATTTAATTATTTAAGTACTAGCCCTAATCAAGGCTTTAATTAAATTAACTAAGTTAATTGTCATCTTCTAAGTTGAAATGAGTATCAAATGTTCTACTTAAAAGTCTCATTAGGTAACATCTCATTGCAATGGGACACTATCCAAACTAGAACTTCAAAGTTCCCTTTTAATACTCATTTATTTTCTACAATTATCTACCCTATTTTAGTTGTTTAATCATAATTAAAGAACCTAAAGACCAAGGCTTTAAACAATTAATATCTAAGTGATTAAATTATCCAAGTATCTAAACTATATGCTCAATTTGAAATATTCATCACACATAAATTAAAACAATTAAATTAAATAATTAAATGTTGTAAAATGGAATAAATTAAAAGAATTAGAACTTTAAACATCTGATTTTATTAAAGAAAGGGACTAAATTGAATCATTTGCTAAAATTGTTTCCCAAACCGTGACAACCAAGAAGAGTGGGGCACAGACCTTCTTGACCCAACCCGGTCGAAATACGAAGACCCTTCACCCAGGTTTGGGTCAATGTGCGGGTCACACTATAAGAACCCATAAAACCGAAGATGGCCCTTTTTTCCTTATTTTTTCATAACCCACGCTCTCTCTAACTTTAGCTCTCTCTGCTTTCTCTCTACAAACCTCGTATTTCTAGAAACTAGATCTAAACAAAATCAAAATCTTCAATTTTTAGATGAATATCATCTTTGTTCTTCAACTTTCGCGAAGAACATAAATTGTCGGCCATAAACCACCCTTGCCTCAACCGTTGGAACTTATTCTACTGAACTCTGGTGACCACCCTCCATTTGTCAGCTGTCGTGGGCAATTTTAGTCCACCGCAGCTCTGCCGCCATTTGAATCTAAAATACCCAACCCCCCGATTTGTAACCCTAAAGCCTTAGATCTACCAGATCCGATAGGGTCTACCCATTCGTCCCCAAGCTAGTCTTAAATCTACCCGACCTGCTCTCATTTTGAACTTTGACTGTAGCCCTAACCTCACTGGCAACAACAAAAATCAACTTCGATCACCTTTCCCTTATTTTTTTATATTTTCAGTTTCATTTCTATTTTACATACATATAAACTTACATTGTTTCCTATTTTTATTCTTGTAGGAATCAATGGTTTAAATTTTCGGCAACGACGATTCACGTCTCCAGCGGCTCAGCTCTTACGTTTGCTCCTCCTTTAATGGCGGTTCAGTTACCTGGGCAGCTCAACTCCCGAGAAAGGTAGTTTCTCTCTTTTTTTATTACATTTATTATTATTAGTCTAATAATGGGTAATTATTATGGTAGTTGGTAGTTAATAATGCTGACACTCTCTTTCATCCTATTTATAGGTGGGTGGGAAGTGACATCATCGTCGACGTCTGCAATGTCAGAAAAATCATAATCCATGTGAAATTAAAATGGGCAAATGGGAAACCACCACGTGTCAAGAAATGGGCGGGAAAGCTTGGATTCGCTAAATTTTTTTGATTGTTGGGCTAAGGTGTGTTGGATTTGGGCGGGAAAGTTTTATGAGTGGGCTTTGTATGAAATTTGGGCCTTGTAAATGGATAATAGATAGTGGAATGATTTTTGGACTGTTATTACTATTTATTTATATATATTTTTGGTTTTATTTATATCGAATTACTAATATATTTGGGTACATGGATAAAATTCGAGACTTATAGAGATTTTGGAAATAAATCCCGAAACTATTTGATTGGTTATTTTTTGGATGGCTTTTTAGTAGTTTTTGGGGCTGTTTTATGTGTTCTTGAGTTGCTGGAGATATAAGGATGTTTAGAAGGTGTTTTGACGTGGATTAAATGTTAGGATCGTTGGTTTGGAGTTAGAGGTTGGTTGAACGAAGATATATGTCATTTTTGTAGTTCCAGATAGTTTTCAAAAGGTTAATGTTAAGGATGTAATGGCTCCGGTTTTGGGCCTAGTGGTTTTTAGGCTGTGTAGATGGTCTGGTGGACCAGATTAGAGATTTGAGTCAGATTCAGGATTAAAATCAGATTAAATATTTTTGGTGCGAGAAAAATTTGGGAAAAATATCTAAAAATCCTTATTTGATATATGGATATTCTTGGTAAAGTCAATTTTAAAAAATGGGTTTTGGAAATTGGACATTTTTCTAGTGACCAAATTGTAAAGAATTTAAAACTATTTTTAGTAATTGTTTTGTAAAAGGATCAAAACTTAGAATCTTTAAGGTGTTATTCTACCTAAATGTTTTTATCAGAGTTTTCCCTCAATTGGGATTATTTTATTAATTTTAATTAAAGATTAAAAGAGGATTAATTAGGATAAGGTGATTATTTCTTAAAAACCAATTTTGACACAACATTCTTTCTATCAAGTTGTCTCTCAAAATTCTTTCAGCTAAACACTCTCTTTGTCATCAAAGATTCTAGGTGATGCTCTTGATTTATTAAATTCTTGATTTCTAATGGATTCTTCAATCTTGTTTTCTAAAATTTCATTGATATCCTTTGTTTTTCAATAGTAAAACATCCAATTGAAAGGAAATTCATCCATTAGAGGTAAGGTTCGTTCTTCTCCTTTAATTTGTGGTTCTTTATTGGAATTCCCAAGTTATTGATCCTTTATATATGTTTTATAATGAGTTTTGATGATTTAATTATGGAAATTGGTTTAATCAATGTTTAATTGATGAGATTATGTGACATTCGAATTTGATCTTTTTTACTGAGTTCTTGTTCGATTTCAATCATGATTTTGATGTTATATAATGTTAATAAGATGGATTTAACACTGGATCCCAGAGTTGGATGAATCTCTAATTTTCAAGGTTGTTAGTTATTTGTTTTTGAGAAGTTGCGGAGGTTTAATGTATGATGGAGGTATAAGGTTGATGTTAGGTTGTTTTTTAATTTTAATTGAAGGTAATTGTTGGATTAAACCTTTATTTTTTGGTTGGGTTGAATTTGAAAGGTGTTTGATGTTGGTTTCGGTAGTTTTGGAAAGGTTTCAGCTAGAGTTTTAGAGGTCTGTTGTGGTTTTGATATTGCTGGGTTAGTGAATGCATTTTGATGCATTGGATCCTCTGTTTTGTGTGGTAAAATTAGGGGAGGTCAATCCTCAAGCTCGTAGCATCGTTTCAGAATCTTTGGAGGGGTAATTCTTATCGGCGAATGAGGCTTTGCGTTGTCAGTGAGTGAGAACGTGGATTCAGCTTTAAAATGGTTTAAATGTTGTTTTGGGAGTTTAAACTTATCTTGAACAACTGGTTTAAACTTGAAAGTAAGTATATCGATAATTCTCTCTTAGTCTTGCTTTAACGAAATTGGTTTTATGCGCTTCTTTTGAAAGACATTGTAGCTACTGTTTAAGCATGATTTAAAGTATGCTTTATACTATTTGTGATCATATAATGATGATGAATGCATTTGGTAAATGATTCATGTAAGTATGTGGAATACTTGTGAAAGCATGGTTTAATGCTTTGGAAATGGTTTTGATTTGATGCATTTAAAACAACAGTGAGATACATGGTTAATAATTAATTATATTGGCAAGTGATGTGGTTTAAAATATTATCGAATATAGTTGGTCGGCCATAGAATTGATAGTCGCCTTGGGTGTTGAGGGGTTTATGTGTACTGAATACTTCACCACGAGTACCCTAACGGTTGAAGGGTTATATGGTATCGAAAACTCTCGTTAGTGGATTATGCGTCTAACCGATGAGATGGTTTGTGATAGTATCCGGTTGTGAGCGTACCTTAATTTCAGTTGAGATGGTATGAAGTGTTGAGAGGACACTTGTTGAATCCGTGTATCCATGTAATATTTTTGTAAAGTGGAACTTGGTTTATGATCACTTGAAAGCCAATATAATTGTTAATGTATCATGTTGATGGATGTTGATGTATAATGTTGGTTTATGCATGTTTACTCTTTAAGCTTTGCATATGGAGTGTTATGCATGGGAAGGCTTAAACTGAGGGCTAGCAAATGGGATTTGCTGTTAATCCATTATACATGTAGCATATGGTTTAATATGTTGGTTTTTGGAAATGTTAAGTGCATGGTTTTCAAGGCATGATGTTTTGTAAGATGATTTAAATGGTGATTTCAATGTGGTTTTGGAAAATGGTTTTAAAATGCTTTGATGGTGTGTTGTTTCAACACTCCTCACTAAGCCTAGTGTGCTTACACTCTCTCTATCCATCAATACAGAGAATTAAAGGTTTGGAGGTAGCAAGCAAGCGAAGGGAATCCAAGGACTTCGGTTGGTGAATGTATGCTTTCGAGCTAGACTAGTAGTAATAAAGGCAATGGGGTTCATTGTTGTTTTGGGAGGGTTTTGCTAAACTCCCTGTTGGACCAAGTTTGTATTGTTGTTATGGGTTTGTAATTGGCCTTATATGTTTGGTTGTTGCTTTGGATATGTGTAACATGCTTGTATGGTTTAATTCTAGGAAGCATGCCTCTAGAATTTTGTTTGAAGTACGATGCTATGATTTGATCATGTCTCTGCGATGTTTTGACATGGTTTGATATTTAGAATTGTTGTGTATATGTTTAGGGTTTGATAAAGCATGTTTGGATCCTTGATTGTATGAAAAACCAGCAAAATTGGACATTTTAGGTTCAGGCGTACCAGTACAGGTAGGAGCATATCGATACGGGTTAGTGTATTTTTGGCATGAGTATCGGTACAGGTAGAGGTGTACGATACGATTTTGAGCTACTAGAATTATGGGAAAATGATTTGTAACCCGCGTATCGATACGCCTAGGGGCCGTATCGATACGCCGCCATGTATTTGTACACTTTGGAACCGTATCTGTCGGTATGTCTGCTATTATTGATATTAAAGGTTTTAGATTCTTCCGTTTTGGTCCCTGATTGTTATGCTTGCAATTGAATGGGTTTGGATGATCTTTTTGAGCTGAAATTTGATATGTGAGTATGAAGCCTAACTAATTATGGATTGGAAATTTCAAGATGGATTAAGTCCCTGTAATATTTTTAGAATTGCAATTAGGTCCCTAAATTTCAAATGCATGCAATTGGATGTCGATTTGACGCCCGATTAAGTTGATATTTCACCCACACTAGTATGCACACCATAGGTTAAAATGTTGTATCTAGATAAGATAAAAAGAAAAAAATGGACGTAATTTGAGTTAAATGTTTTCGGGTTTGTTTCGGTAACCCAATGTAGCTCGCTCGGTTCGGTCTATCGTCTAGACCAGGTCAAGGGGGTTACAAAGGATGTGGGGGATTGTTGTTTGGAATTTAATTGAATGCATAATGATGCATTTTTCCATATGGTTTTATGTGAATAAAATAGGGGACAATCCACACAAGGTTGCTTAGTTGCGTACATTGCTCTTCGAAGGCTCGATTCGTATTGGTGAGCAAGGCAAAGTGTATCAGTGAGTGTATAAGCGCACAAAGATCTTTCAAGGTTTGATCGGTGCATCATGGGGGTTTTAGTTATAGCCTAAAAAGCTTAACTAAGCTCAAGCATAAGTTTTTGTTATTTCGCCTTTGTGAATTTTTTTGATATGATCTTATTGATTTCATATTTTAGTTTCAAGCATGGTTTTCATATACTTGCTGTAAATGAATTGTTTTGGATTAATATACAATGTTTAACAAAGAAAATAAATGCATTTGAGCATTGAGAATTGTTCCTAGAAGGAATGTGTTGTTGCCTTTGGCAACGTGGTTTTGCATATGAAACAATTTCTGAAATGCATTCAAAAATAATAAGTAAGTGTACTTGAAAATGATATATTGGCTATGTGACATAATGAGAAAGTATTGGATATAGTTGGCTAGCCATAAGATTAAAGTGCACTATAAAATTAAAGTCGACCGCTCTACGACTCGTAAGGTATAGCGATGAGGCTACTCGGGCTGATGGTATTCTTCGGTTCTTGGAATAGGGGTGAGCCTATTATTGTGTGATAGAGGTGAGCCTATCACGAAGGGGTAGGGTGAGCCTATTCCCAGCTGAAGTGAGATTTGGTAGAGTAGAGACCACCATGAGAAATTTTTGTATCTGATATGGTTAATGTATGGATAGAGGTAAGACTATCCGAGGATAGATGTGAGACTATCTGGGGTCACAAAAATTGCCAATATATGTAATATATATATATGATAAATAAGATTTATAAAAAGGTTTTGATACATATGGTTGTTGTGCATGATTTGTTCTAGAAACAAATGAGAAAATACTTTGGTTGTAAGCATGTTTTTTTATACAAAGTGATTTATGGTTTCCAAATAGTTTTGAAATGCATCAATGTTTTACTTAAGAGCATACTCACTAAGCATGTGTGCTTACACTCTCCTTTTTTTATTTATGCAGAGCAATAGAGTTGAGGGGAAACATTCTCTTGGCAAGGAAGGTCCAAAAGCAAGACAACTGTTGAGTATGAAAACTTAGTTTTAAAATTGGTCAATAAGGCAATGTGTTACCATGTTTTTTGGGGGGATTTGTAATCTGGATTTTCTGATGTTGTGGTTTGATGGCTTCTATGTTGATGGAATTGAGACATGATTATTGATGTCATCCTTACACGATTTTGATGTTTAATGACTACCATAGTATGCATATACGGTGGGTATGTGTTAACTCCTAGAAAGTACTGAATTTTGTGCATATCTCACAATGCTTTAGCTTGTCTCTAACTACATATGTTTGCATTTAGTTATTAAAATCATGCATTTGCATATGAAGTTGAGGAGTTGTTCTTTTGCAAGTGTGAATAGTTGTTTTGTTGGCACTGATACAGGCTTGATAGAGCAGCGTAGGAGCAGGAAGTAGGAAAGTAGAAGAGAATTGTTGAGACACAGTTTGCAAAGTTGGACTAGAGGTCGCCAAGCTCGGCTGGCAAAGAAACGAAGTTTGATGCCCGGTCAAAGTAGCCGTTGAACCCATTACACATCATCCCTAAAAATTCAAAAGAAAAAGATAAGAGTATAACGTGCTTTATCCTAAGTGCATAATCAAATTTCAAATTGAAAACCCGCTCTAAGATTTTCCATGTGTGCCTATTTAAAGGAAGGCATCGAACAACTTGGAGAACACCATGGTGAAAGAGGAAACTAGAGGCTTTGTGGTTCGACCATCTTATATCGAGAGCTATGGAGCTTTGAAGGGCTACATCAATGGATCTCATTCTTGCCCATTCTCTTAGTTTTATTTTTATTTAAGTGATGATGTTGAGATACGATGATATTTTGTGGATGGATCCCCCAACCATTAACTAAGTTTTTACAATTGGTTGGGGATGTTTGCGATTAACGCTTTGCTTATGTTTGGTTTTTAAAAATTTGAATGCCTTGGCATTGTTTTCTATCTAGATAACATTACCTTTTCTAAATTCCTTGACATATGCTAGTTGGCATTGTTTTCTTATTACGCCATATTATCTTTAAAAACTTGAGGGGTAACGATCAGTTGCTAAATACTAAGGAGGGAAGCTTTGATAGAAGATGTTCAAGTAGATGAGCTTACTTCGGCAGTGAATCTACCCCTTATGAGTAAATATTGGAACTTAATCAAGTTAATTAATGAAAATCTTCACTATAGACATATAAGGGTTTTAACATGGTAAACTTAAGGTATTGCCATCGATAGAGGGAATGCCTTTTTTCAAATATGCTTGACAATAAATCCAACATAGGACATTATTAATAGTTGGTGCAGCTAGCGTAAAATCCTAACATCCCTTGCCAAAGCTCATCGCCCATTTCAATACCTCATTTTCCAATATGTTTCTCTTTCATTGAATTCTTTTAGTTATCATCTAAAACAAAAGTTTCAATCATTCCAAACATTCTTGATTCTTTTGACAAGTAAACCATTAACCAATGAAATTCTTGGTCAATCCGTGTGAATACGATACTCAGATTGCTACTGTTTTACATGCTGATCGTGTATACTTGCACGCAATAGACTCACTTTTGGCATTATTTCTTACGCATTTATATTGCATTTTCAATCTTTTGCCAAGAATTAGCAAAGTCAACAATTTTTTCGCGCCGTTGCTGGGGATTGCAACGGAATTTGTTGCTTTGATTTACTTGTTTTGTTTTACTTTAATCATTTATTTTGTTTTGTGTATTAGCAGGAACCACACTGCAATGAAAGATTTGGCATACGACCCTAAGATCGAACGGACCTTGCGAAGGTTGAAAAGAAAACTTAGAGTGATGGCTCAAAATAGAAATGGTGGAGGAGATGGTGTCTTGAACAATGAAGAGAATCCAACAAAACAAAATGGGATACCACCGGCTCTTGCTGCTGTTATTGACAATGCCATAGGAAGACCTATTAGATAACACTTGGCACTAAATCTGAAGAATTTGATGTCAGGATTAGTTTGTCCCAAGGTAGATACAACTAATTTTGAACTTAAAACGGTAATGATTCAAACTCTTTTAAATGTAGGACAATTTGATAGATCACGTACTAGAGACCCAAGGCACCACTTGAAGCAATTCATGGAGGTTTGCCAACTATTTAAGCAACTGAGAGTGTTTGAGGATGCAGTGAAGCTAAAATTATTCATATTTTCTCTAAGAGATAGAACAAAGCTTTGGCTAAGTTCATTACCACATGGTCCAGTCACTACATGGGCAGACTTATGCCACAATTTCCTCTTGCAATTCCATCCACCTATACTTAATGCCAGGCTCAAGAATGAGATCACTGCATTTAGGAAGGTTGATGATGAGACCTTGTATGATGCCTGGGAGAGATTCATGGACCTGTTGAGGAGGTGCCATATGCATGGATTCCTTAATAGGACCCTGATAGAAACCTTTTACAACGCACTCAATGCTCATGCCAGGACTTTTGTTGATGCTTCAGCAAATGGGTCAATATTAGACAAGAATTATACGGAGGCAGTTGACATCCTTGAAAGGATTGCCTCCAATGATTTTCAATATCCTACTGCCAGACTAGGGTCATGGACAAAAACTGTTGTGAAATTGGAGCTTGATGCATTAACATCCAATAATTCTCGGATTTCCAATCTTACTAGCATTGTGAAAACTTTGCAAAAGCGCAATGAATCTCACAAACTCAATGCATTGGTCTCATTTTGCACTATTTTTGGAGAAGATCATCACGTGGATGAATTCCGATCCAATCTTGAATCGGTAAACTTTATTGGTAATTTTAGTCAAAACTTTAACCCACATTCTGATACATATAATACAGGTTGGAAGCAGCATCCCAACATTGCGTGGGCAAATCAAGGTGGTAACAAATACAATGCCCAATGGCAGAACAACAATGCACCGCCAACTTTCAACTAGAATGCAATACCACAAAGAGCTCATAACAATTTCCAACAAGGGAAAAGATCCAATCAGGGGAACTCTTTAACTGATTACATGGAGCAAAATGATGCAATCATTTAGAGTTTAACAGCATCCATGAGAAACTTGGAGGTTCAGCTAGAGCAGATTGCCACTGCACTCAGCAATCAACCCTAGCTAGAACAGATTGCAACTACACTCAACAAAGCAGTAACTCTTCGGAGTGGCAAACAATATGATGTTGAGACGCTTGTTAAGCAACCAGTGAATTGCCACGCCGAGAAGTTGATGCCAACAGAATATCTTAAAGGAGTAGAGAAAAAGAAGGTACAAACTGATGCCAGAACACAATATGATCACAAACAACAAGCCGATGCCAGCACCATCTTGGCAAAGCCAGTGGAGCCAACATTTGTTTACCCACCACCATCTTTCCCACAAAGACTCCATAAACATAACCAAGACTAGCAATTTAAGCGCTTCTTGGAATTTCATAAACAATTACAAATCAACATACTGTTGGTAGAAGCCCTCGGGAAAATGCCCAACTATGTCAAATTCATGAAGGAAATTTTGTCCGAAAATAAGAAATTGGGTGATTTCAAGACTATAACTCTTAAAGAGGGATGCAGTGGAATGATCCTTAATCGATTGCCACCAAAGCTGAAAGATTTGGGAAGTTTCACTATTATATACACCATTGGCAATAGATTTAAGGGCAAGGCACTGTGCGACTTGGGAGCCAACATCAATTTGATGCCAATGTTAGTTTTCAGAAAGCTTGGAATTAAAGCAAGACCTACTACGGTAACACTTTAGCTAGCAGGTCGATCCTTTGAGCACCAAGGGGTAAGATTGAGGATATGTTGTTAAAGGTGGACAAATTTATATTTCCAGCTAATTTAATCATTTTAGATTATGAGGTAGATGTTAATGTCCCAATTATACTGGGCAAACCATTCCTTACCATGTGTAAGGCCCTAATTGATGTTCACAGAGGTGAACTTACAATGCGCGTGAATGATCAACATGTTACATTTAATGTGTTTCAAACTTTTAAATATTAGGATGAACCTAAATAATGTCATACTGATAAGATGATGGAGCCCATTTTCACTATGGACATGGCACAGGTTTGCCAAGACACAGATGACGATGCTAGAGAACTTAATGACGAAGCTAAGATGAATGAAGAACCTAAAGGACCAACCTTGGAGACTGAAGTTGTGAGTTGTTTTGGACAGTCGGAGCCACTAGAGTTGGCTGGCAGAAAAATCAAGGTACCTAAACCATCAATTGAGGAGCCGCCAAAATTGGAGCTGAAACCATTGCAGACCACCTCAAGTGTGCCTATTTAGGTAATAACTTAAATTTGCCAATGATCATTGCTACTGATCTCACTAATGATCAGGAGGAAAGATAATTCAAAATATTAAGCAATTATAAGCAAGTTTTGGGATGGACCTTGGTTGATATCCAAGGAATAAGCCAAACTATTTGAATGCACAAAATCATTTTGGAGGAATACCATGGAAAAACATTGGAAGAATACAAGGTCAGAGAAGACTAAACCTGAGCATGAAAGAGATAGCAAAGAAAGAAATCATAAAATGGTTGGATGCTGGGATAATCTATCCCATTTCTAATAGCTCGTGGGTCAACCCAGGGCAATGCATGCCAAAGAAGAGTGGCATGACCGTGGTACAAAATAGCAAGAATGAGTTGATTCCCTCCAGAACTATCATGGGTTGGAGAGTGTGTATGGATTACAGGAGGCTAAACAATGCCACAAGGAAGGACCACTTTCCCCTACCTTTCATCGATCAGATGTTGGACAGGTTGGCAGGTAGGGCATTCTATTGCTTCCTAGACGGCTACTTGGGATACAACCAGATTGACATAGCTCCAGATGATCAGGAGAAAACCACGCTCACTTGTCCTTACGAGACATTATCTTTTAGAAGAATGCCCTTTGGATTGTGTAACGCTCCAGCAATGTTTCAACGTTCCATGGTTCCTAGTTTTTCTAACACGATAAAAAAAAAAACTTAGGTTCATGAATAACTTCTTGGTGTTTAGAAAAACATTCGAGGAATGCCTTCAAAGTTTGGAAATTCTTTTGCGGAGATGTATTGAGACTAATCTGGTCCTGAACTGGGAAAAATGGCACTTCATGGTGAAGGAGGGCATAGTTCTCCGACACAAAGTGACCAAGAGAGGACTGGAAGTTGACAAAGCAAAAGTTGAGGTAATCCTACAATTGCCACCTTCTACAAGTGTAAATGGTATTATATGTTTTTGGGACATGCAGGTTTTTACCGTTGTTTCATTAAAGATTTCTCAAAAATTTCTAAACCTTTATGGTTGCTTTTGGAACAAAATACCGCTTTTGCACTTGATGATTCATGTTTAAGAGCTTTTTAGGAACTCAAAGAAAGATTCGTTAATGCCCCTATAGTTGTGGCACCGGATTGGAACGGGCCATTCAAGCTCATGTGCAATGCAGTGACTATGCCTTTGGAACAGTGTTGGGACAAAGACATGGCAAAGTTTTCTATACCATCTAGTATGCCAACCGTATTCTAAATGGAGCCCAACTTAATTATTCCACAATCGAGAAGGAATTTCTCGCGGTTGTCTTTGCATTTGACAAGCTCAGGTATTACTTGTTAAGTAACAAAGTTTTGGTGTACACAAACCATTATGTATTAAAATATCTATTGGCAAAGAAAGATGCCTCACACTCTTGTTGCAAGAGTTCGATCTAGAGATCCAAGACAAGAAGGGAAGTGAGAACTTGGTAGTTGACCACCTATCATGACTAGAGCATCACCTTGAGGATGGCAAGACCGCTTCCATAAGGGATAAATTCCCAGATGAGTATTTATTTGCTATCAATTCTATGCCATGGTACGCTGACATAGTCAACTACCTAGTAAGCAAAATTCTACCACCGGATCTATCAAGTCATGCCAGGAAACGATTTCTGTGAGATGTTCGACAATACTATTGGGACGAGCCAATTTGTTTAAGAAATGTGACTATCAAGTAATACGTTGGTGCGTGCGAGAAGATGAACAACACAACATATTGCAATTATGCCATGCAGCACCATATGGAGGCCACTTTACTAGGATGAAAACTATGACCAAACTGCTACAGTCAGGATTATTTTGGCCCATACTGTACAAATATGCCCATAATTTTCACAAGGCATGTGATTGATGCTAACAAATGGGTAACATCTTCGGCAGACATCAATTGCCACTCCAGAACATTATGCTTGTAGAACTGTTTGACGTATGGGGAATATACTTCATGGGTCCTTTTCCCCAATCATTTGGTGACCTATATATTCTTGTGGTCGTTGGTTACATTTCAAAATGGGTTGAAGTTGTTCCTTTGCCAACAAATGATGCCAAGGTTGTTGTAAAGTTCATGCATAAGAATATTTTCACTCGACTTGGTGCTCCTAGAGCTATTATACGTGATGAAGGTATACACTTTAAATGTAATTTAATTTCTAAAGCTCTGTGTAGGAATGCAATCCAACAAAGGATTGCCACATCTTACCATCCCTAGACAAATAGCCAAGCAGAGATCTCAAATAAGGAGATTAAAAACATTTAGGAGAAAACTATGAATCCAACAAGGAATTATTGGTCCTTGAGAATAGATGACTCCCTTTCGGCTTACATAACAACTTTTATAACTCCCTTGGGAACCTCCCCATACAGACTCATTTTTGGGAAGGCATGCCACTTGCTAGTGTTGTTGGAACATCGAGCTTATTGGGCAATCAAAAAGCTCAATATGGAATAGAGGGTAGCCTACGAGAAGAGACTATCATATTTGAATGAGCTAGAGGAATTTCGAGCTCAAGCCTATGAGAATGCCAAGATGTATAAAGAGAGGGCAAAATGGTGGCATGTTAACAGAAAATTGCCAAGGCAATTTGAAGCCGATCAAAGAGTTTTTCTATTCAACTCTAGTTTAAATCTATTTCCTAGGAAGCTTAAGTCCAGATAGTTAGGTCCCATTGAAGTTGTCAAGCCATATGCTAATAGAGCAGTTGACATAAAAGATTGGAAGACTGGAAATTTTTTAAGGTAAACTGTAATACTCCAAATTTTGGTCTAGGAATATGTTGCATTGGATTATAAGTCAAATTACTAAAAGATTTTAATCTACTAGATTAGAATGTACACGGATTGATTTATAAATATTATAAACTTGAATAACTTATAGAAAGGACTAAGTGGAGGATTGCATGATAAGAACAAAGTTGTGATGGATTATACGCATGGCACTTTGAGATGTACCCATGAGAAGAGGAAGGTCGGCCACATGGATAGGTGATTCAAATGGTCATCTTCTCCATTGTGAGCTGAATAGAAAGGGGGAGGGAAAACATAAACAATTGATATGGATCCTTAAAGAATCAAAGATTGATAAGCTTGAATTTTTGTGTGTTCGATCCTTATGGAAATAGGGGTAAACAATATCCTTGTGAGCTGAATAGAAAGGGGGAGGGAAAACATAAACAATAGAAATGTTGGTTTTGAACTAGAGAGAGTTAGAATCATTTAAGAACCTCTCATTTAACAATTGAATGTTACATGCATTAAGAAATGAACCATGAATGTGTGAATGTGGACTTTGTTGTGTAAGATTTTGGATCGATCATATAGGATTCTCATAAAGTGATAGAGCTATTTGATTGGTTAGATAATAAATCTCTATGATATGAAATTCAAGTAGTTAAATTTCTTGATTTAAACTAGGAGCCTTACTTGATAATAGGTTTTATAAGGGGGCTGTTTTAGTATTCTAAAAACATGGGAAAATTGTGTTTACTAACAAAGAAAATTGCTTACACATGTATGTAACCTCATGGGGCTGCTCGAATATGTATATATATGAAGCTATGTGTACTACCCTTTTTTAAGTGAATAAATTAGTTTGTTTGCAATTTGGAGTGTCTACTAAGTATGTGAATAATTGTAGGACTGGTTGCAAAGTGAGGATTGTTTTAATGATCAATAAAATTGAGTTGATTGTACTTATGTGAGTGAATTGAAAGCTTGTCAAGATGTTAGAACATAAATGTGAAGTTGGGACAGTTTTGGACTGTTTTGCAATGCTAACTCGTGTGTACAAATTATGTGGTTGGTCTTGACTAAAAATGATCTTAAGAGGACAGTTTATCAGTATCAAATTATGTGTATATATGTTTGTTGGGCAGAATTGTTTATAGTAATAGTAAATGGTCGGATTTGAATGGTTTAGTGTGTGTAAATGTGAAATGCCATGTTTGTTGTGTTGTGTGCTTAATAGGACAGTTTTGGATGATAAAATATGTGTGAGTAAGCTGCCTTGTTTGGTGCTTGTTGTAGTATTGAATTGATTCTAATATATAGTTATAATTTTTGTTATGTTTAGACCAAGAGGGAGCTAAGAAAAGGATTGGATAAATAGGAAGATATAATTGAGGATTCAGGTATCCCGTAACTTCGGGATAAGAGGTGAGTGTAGTTTTAAGACTCAAGAGGAATTAACAATCATCCCAAGCATTGCCTTTTAATGGTAACTACTTTAAAAAAATTGTTCATGCATTCTATGAAAGAGCAAGCTTGGAAGCAAGGTGAGTGCTTTGGTGAGAAAAGTGCTTTTATAATGGAATGCGAATGAAAGTATGTTTAAAATTATTAAAATGCCAATCTTGTTTTGGTTGTTTGATTGAGTTCAATAGATGATCTTATAATTAGATGTGGTTATTGGTATAATTATGAACAAATTTAATCACGAATAGTTTATATATTTGATAAGAGAAATTGGGCTCAAACCATTCGAATAAGAGATGTTGTAAATGTAATTTGCATATGGTAACATACCCTTATTCCAATGTGAATTTGGGGTGACGAAATAATGTCATGGAATTTATGAATTGAAGCTAAAGTACGAATGCTCATTATGATTGATTGTGAAATGAAAAGTGCTCAATGAACGTGCTAAATTCTATGTAATCTTTATTGATTGAATACATTGAAAGTTATGAATGGATTATCAATGAAATGTTGGCTATAAGGCCTTTTGAATAAGTGGATTGAGGCATGGAAAATCACATGTGGTGATCATGCATAAATGTATACCCTTATTGGAGGGAGAATGAAATCCTTGAAAGGATATATTGATAAGGAGCTATGCTCATCATGTTTAAGAAATGAAAGGAAAATGTTAAAGCCTTGGTCTTGAGTCAGTTGTAGGTATAGCTGGCATGCCATAGAGTCTATAGAGTTCAGTGTCGGAGTGGACTACGGTCCGGGACAATGGTCCCTATTTGGAGACAGTAGGAGGGATGTGTGTGCGGTCACTTGGCGACAGTAAGAGGGATTGACCGGTACTGCGAGTACCAAATGTTATGTTATGGGCAACAGTTGATTGGGGACTCGGGTACCTAGACTGGGACCTTGATTCACAAGGCTATGATAATGAATAAATTAAATGTGAATGTTATATCAAATATGAAGTATGGTAACTTGTTTATTGAGATAATGTGTAATTATTATGAATAATTGGTATCTTCATGGTATGTTCGAATTATTGGTTCTATGATAACAAATAAATACAATTGATATTGTTATATTAAGAGGGAAATGCGGTAACTTGTCTATCAAACAATAATTAACTAGTTTCATTCCATTTTTGCCTAAGTAATATGAGATGTATCTATTTGAGTAGGTGTATAAGAATAAATCATTGAATGACTTAAAGTCTATACAAAAATGAGAATTGTTTGATATTGTATGGTTTACTATGGAAACTGAAATTTATGTGTGTGAACAGTGAATTTGAATACTTGAATGATTAGTGGTTTTTGCTTCGGCTACTTGAATTATGCTTTGGTCAAATACATGCTAATAATGTTAAAATTAAAAGAATTCAGTTATGGAATAACTGTGACGAGGTTGAAGTTTTATTAAGTTATCATGCCATAAATAAAGTTTGAAAACAATGACTTAAATAGCTTTAATCGATCATTATGGTAAAGACAAGGAACTTTCTAAGTACATTTTATCTTTTGAGCTGAATTAACTAAAGGGTTCTTGCAGTCCGAATTAGACCCCCTAAGTTAATTGAATTATTACTTAACATGAAAGTTAAGTCGAGCTTGATAAGTTGAACATTTGAAATACTTGATAGTGTTCAAGCCTCTAGTATACACAGGTTCAATATGTCTATGATTGCTGCTTTCTAACATTGTTCGAATGGAATTGGGTAACCTTAGTATGTTTGGTTGACAAAGTTCGGACACTTATTTTAGTTTCAAGTAAGCTAGGAAAGTTAACTCGATACCATAAACTTGGACTTTTCCTAAGCTCGGGTTAGGGCGTATCAAATGTTTAATAAAGATATATATTACTAAAGGAATTTATGTACTGCTAATGGACATATACGTAAGATTTGATTAGATGTGGTTTGTTGGCATGAATTAATCAATTATAATTGAAGATCGATCAATCTGATTATTGAATGGTTTGTGCGAATGATTTTTCAATATGATGAATAATGCTCATGGGAATTTGGTCTTTTAGGAATCAAGTAATTTGGGACGAGAAACAAGTGACTTATGTAATAAAATATCCCAACTTATGATGTCTTGTTAAGGATAAATGATATATTAATAAGCTAATGTATGGAAGGTCTATGAAATTTCTGTGTTAAACAACCTGCATTTACATGATATTAGGGTATAATTGGTATATGAGTTGGAGACTCATTCAAAATCTAATTGCTATGGTATATGTTATTCGGTAACTTTTGCTATAAGGCATAGACCCATTTGACCATGGAAATGAGACTTGATAGAATTCTATAATTTTGGAAGGCCTATATTTGAACAAGCTTGTTATTTGAACCTATAATGTAACTACATGTGATTAAGAAATAATCTTAATGCTGGAGGACAAAGACTTATATATATATATATATATATGATATGAGTTAGATAAGTCATAGACAAGTATGAAATGTATTAACAAGCTTAGTTAAAAGAGAGTCTGTAAGTTAAGAAACAACATTTTGATAATTTGTGTATCATGTATAAAGTACCTGTGGAATGGCACAGAACCCGTTTTGTGTTCAGACGATATCTTGCTATAATGCTTTCATATGTGAATTTAAGTGGACTTAACATAGATGTACTTGGTCGAACAATAGTAAATAGAAAATGATGACCTTAATATGTGATGGTTGGTAACTTAAAAGCTAAGTTAACTCATACTAGAAGAAAACTTAAGTTATAATGTGGAAATGATTAAATAGTTTGGCTAATTGATACGAGTAAAATTCATTGGAAAACTTGGAAATAGCAATAGATGTTCGCTCAAAGAGTATACATATGTATATGTAATAATAGAATAAATTCCCTTCTTGATGAGTTTCGACCACCATATTTGCTGATGTTGAATCAAGTGACGTGTAAATAAGTATAAAATCGGTTTGAGTGCTTATTATGCATAAGCATCCATAATGTTCAAGCTTGCATTCATGTATAACCCTTAGATGCTTATAAAAGAATAAATTTGGATTCAAACTATTAATTGTTTTAAACTACCCCATTCAGCTTATGCTTATTTGATTCTCCTAATTGCATTTCAGGTAGAAATCGTTGGGTATTCCTCGAGCTTGGATATGATCTCTAGTGTCGAAATATATGTTTGCTTATTGTCTTAGAAACTCTTAGTTGGTGTCACAAAGTCATTATGTATGTATTGAGAATCATTGATTATATGTATGTACATGTATAAGTTTTGTAATGAGCCATTTATTCTTTTATGATTGTTTGGTTGGGAAATCCTCATGGTTGATATATTGCTAATATGGTAGTTAAGAATTATATACAGAAAGGTTTAAGTTGGGTACGTAGCTTGTGAAATGTTAGCATGCATGCTTATATATATCATGATTTTAGTTATTAGTGTACATTGTAAATGCATAGATGTTTGTTTATACATCATCTATGGCGGAAGCTAAGCATATACGTGGTAGATTAAAAAGTTTTAAATCATCCTGATTTTTGCAAGAAATGTTCTGTCTTGTTATGATGATTGTGTTAATTTCAGCAAAAATCTTTGGAAACTTGTTTATAGCACATTCTACGCCGGTCTTTCTTCTAGGCAGGGTAGTGGGTGTTACAATTTGGTATCAGAGAATGGTTTAGCTTATTCTCAGACTGAATTGGGACCCATCGCATCTTCATAGTTATTGTGCCACCTAGGAGTTCAAAATTTTGTTTCGTATTGGTAACTTGTGAGCAATATGGTTTGTTTACGTTGTTTGAAAATTCAAAATATGTGAAAACATTATGAATCCGATAATGTCAATTTGTTATCCTTGAAGAAATTCGGGGACGAATTTCTTTTAAAGGGGGAGAATTGTAATACTCCAAAATTTGGCCTAGGAATATGTTGCATTGGATTATAAGTCAAATTACTAAAAGATTTTAATCTATTAGACTGTAATGTACAAGGATCAATTTATAAATCTTATAAACATGAATAACTTATAGAAAGGACTAACTTGGCTTAGTAGTAAACCGAGTCTAGAGTGTTAAAGCAAACAGCCGACTAACTTGTCTTACAAGATAATACTACATCAATGAAAATGGGGCAATAAATTAAATTTTCTTTTTATTTATTGATAATCAATTCTAACTGCAATTATAGATCGTACATGATCGACAATGTATGTAGCAACAATATCCTTATTACACATCATGGTAGAATTCTTTATTTTAACACCAAGAACATTTTTTCTATTCATTACCAAAATAGACTACAAATTAGATACCAACTTGTATCTTAAACGTATTATTAATGCATAAGCACTGAAGGAGGAAGACTTCATGTATAACATTTTATTCAAAACTCCTTCTATCAATTATACCATCAATCGACATTTAACATCACTTATTCATACGACCTTTATAGATAACTGATAATCACTGAGACATTTCCAAGCATGAATTTAGTTACTTCTATATTATTTAATTCAGAACTAGAAAATACTTTAATAATTTTATTCTATATGAACTGGACACATTGTGGGTTCCGAAATATTATCCATATGCCACTTATCTTATTGTTTAAGAGAGTAAATTAGTATAACTACTAACTCATGAGGACTGATTAGCTATAATCTGAGATTTTAGAGCATCGATCCCTTTTTTAAGGGGACCGATCCTTATTGAATCTTTACCAAGCATACAGTTTAGTAGTTTAAAGACTATGACTCATGACTTAGACATCAATACCTTGTTTATTTATGTCAATGATTAATCTATGCCTTCTCTTCTATGACCACATTTTGTTGATCAAACATAGCTCCTAAAGCATACTCAAGTTATCAAACCATAAACCTATTCACTAGACATAATCAACAACTACATTCACTGGAAAGTTTTACTATTGACATACAACCCTAATTTTATATAAGGTATCATTCAACCACAACATTTGCATCTCATTAATTCTTATAACAATGGACTACTATGGTGACCAAAATTAAGGTTATTCGAACCAACAATTGTATGCCATAAGGTACTCATTTAAGTCCTTTTTATTCGAATCATATATCATCAATTGCTTAAAACATACTAATTAGACATTCCATATATACCTTAAAACTCAAGCTGTTATCAATTCAATAGACATACTCCTTATACTAGTGAACAAGAACCATTTGATGACCCTTAATACATGGTTCATCATACAAAACAATCATTCAGACCTTATAGCATCAACCGAACAATAATTCAATAAATATACCTCAATTATACATAGCTTAGATCCCAAGCCCTCAATCAAATTTTAGAAACACAGCTTTCCATACATATATTATAAAACATTTTAAGACATTACATATCAAGGGTTCACTACATACATTAACTAAAACCTTGTGCCACCATTCTAGGAGTATGATAACTAAGGTGGAAACTAAACTCTACTTGATTCTTGAGTATTTGCAACCCAAAGACAATTGAATAGATAAGCTTTAATTAACCTGCAATGCATGAGAATGAATACATTAGGCTTATATAGCCTAAGTGAGGTAGTAAAGACAAAATAACAAACAACGATATTCAATAACTTTAATTGACAACCAAGCAATTCAAGTATATTTATACACGTAAGTTTCCATACATCTTGAGTTAACTTAAAATTAAAGTTATAGCTTTCTAACCATATAAATTATAGCTTCCAATTCAACCAGTACAATTTATAGCAAATTTTTAAAGTTACCACTAATGCTGACTTCTAAAACAGTTTTAAAAACCAGTTTTGACATCCCCTGATTTTAACTCACTAAATCAGCCGTTTATACATTCATAAATCAGTCCTTGATAACCTAATTTACTACATACATTTTTAAAAAATAGTTCATTAACCTTTAGGTCTATAACAAAACAGCCCCAATATGTTTTAGAGAATAAAACATTCCCATACGTTCCCATACACTCAGAACAGCCCCAGACATGAGCATACATGTTTTTACTCTTCAAGACAGCCTCAGAGAACAAATCTTCTTGTTTTATCATGTTCAAACAATTTATTAAGTTTTACACACATACAACACATGGTGGTTACAAGTATACACATTTTTACGCATCAGGATTAGTCCCTAATTTTGTATCCATGTTTGACAGTCCATACAAGTTATATTATCAACAAAACTGTCCAGATTTCAATTACACTTCTTAACAAATTCAAAACAGTCTATAACTCTTTCTAAAGTCCTTAATCTATTGCATTTTAAGCCTTTGATCATAATAACAAGTTTTTCCCTGTTTTGATTTAACAAAACAGTCCCTAGAATTTTATGCACACCATCATGCTTAAAACGATTACATTACATATACACATCACAATTTAATAAGAAAAACAGTTCTTATCAAGCATGTGAATCCAATCGAAGCAGTTTCTCTTCAATTAAACACTCACACATATGAAACAAATCAAATATTTAAGATAGAATGATCCCTAACCAGGTTCTAATTTCCATAACAACTTCAAAATTGAAACTCTAGAGAAAATTATTAATTTCAATAACCAAAGTGCTCACATTTCCAAATGATTAGATTTATTTAATTGCTTCACAATAACCTAATACCATGTTCTTAATCGAATTCATATTAACCATAACCAACCAAAACAACATATCATACAAACGCACGGATCCCTATATGAGACGACAATATACAACTCTGTCAACTTATCCAAGGTATACATGGTATGCACATGCAAAAAATGTGCACACTTCGTAAACCGATCAACAATCACCCAAATGGAATCCTTCTTTGTGGGCGTTAAGGGCAACTCGTGTAACGTCCTAAACCCGGCCCATAAGGAAACCAAAGTTAAGAACATTACTACAGAGAAAACCGAAAAAATGAGCTAAAAAATTTCAAACTTTCTAGAAAACAAATCATTTAACCAGTAGAATTTGTTAACCACATTTCCTCATGGTTTATCATGAATCAACGGGAGTATTTTCTTAAAACTTATAAACTTTCTCGGATTAATTCATTCCAAGTATAACTGATTATTCCCAAAGGAACAGATTTTACAAGTACTTCATATTTCTTACACAATTGTTCTAAGTCAATGTTAAGCCATGTATATAGCATCATTTCTACATTTCCTATTACATTGCATAATCATTCAGTCATCTAACAATAATCTCCAAGAATTCCCACAATGAACTTTCTAACTTGTCCAGTTATCTAAGGACCCAATAGGATATATTACAATGTTTAGTTAAGACTTACAAATCAATTATCAAACATACAAGACTTATTTTTTTTCAAGTGTCCATGCGTTACTTCCAACCTAGTGAGTGTTTCTCATTTGTCATCCTTTTAATCGCATCATTGCACATGATCCATACAATTATATACAAGTATAACCACATCCAATACAAGCATACTCTCATTGAATTCTTTACCTATTCGATTGTTTACACCAAGATCATCATAAATCATACTTTTCAATTCAAACATTAAGGAGATTATACAAGACATGACACATGGTTCATACAATAGAATAGTAATGTGCCACCATCCTAGGAGTATATTAAGTATCAAATTAGCAAGCAAGCCTTGAAGCATCCAACATGGACCCGGTCGGTTATACTTCTAAATGAACCTGCAATGTATGGATGATGAATGCATTAGGCTTTTATAGCCTAAGTGAGGTAGTCATAACATATAATGTACAATGATAAACAATACTAATAAAGTAGCCAAACCATTCAAGACCATAATCATATCATAACTTTCTTGCAAGTCAAGTTAGTGTACACCTGACTTGATTATTAAAGTTCTGTAATAACTTTAGTTCTTTAGCTTTATTCAAATTATCATAGCTTATCTCAATTTTAATGCTCACTAAGAGCTATTGAACACAATGCTCTCCAAGAGCTACCAACTTCAAGGCTCATATTGAGCTATTAATTACCAGACTAATCTTGAGTTATCACCAAGGTATTTGATCATATCTCTTTTGAAATTCTTTTCTTAACAACTTTCAATTCATATCTTATACAAGTTTGCCTTGGATCAGTATTAGTGATGGACAACAAGAATCTAGGTGATACTTAGCTTAGAGCACATAGCAGGGGCTAATATCGAAACATATCAAGAGGGCATCCCCTAAGCATTTTCTTAAACAAGAGTACTAGAGGTATTAATAGATCATTTGATCTTAATAAGAAGAGATCGTAGTCTAACATCTCAGGCATCATCCAATAGATCTAAGGTCTTCCATTTTCAGAGGCAACTTATATATTTTATCTTAGTTTTGTCATTCGGGAAGTTGCTTATTGTACAAGTAACTTTACTTTTAAAGTTAACAGGGATTTCTTAGGTTACAAGTAACCTTGCTTATTTCTTTATTTCAGCAGCTTATAATATCATTCAAGCTTCTTTACTTCTTTACTCCTTAGAGTTAACTAATTAGTCATTCATTGTAAATCTTATTGCCATTAGTTATCCAGGCCTATTATAAATACACAATTCTTATCAATATCAAAGACATTCCATAGCCAATCATTCAAGCATAGCAAGGCATTTTAATCACAACAATTGCAACATAATTCCAGTTAAAACATGAATGCCATGCTATGAATGTATGCTCATCATCAATTAGCTCTATTTGAGCACATAACCTTTACAATTTAGACATCGGGATAACTCCGCATTACCCGATACTCAAGTGACTATACTTACCTTATATTCCAACATTATGGAATACCTAATCCACTAAACTTGATTTACTTCCTTCCATAGCCATTCAAATGTCAAGTGTGTACCTCAATCATAACAACAAGTAATTAAAATAAAACCAAACTACTCAACAAATAACATAGACATAGATATTTTAACACCCCCTACTCGGGGTAGTAGCAACCCGACTCGAGAGCGTTCCTTAACAAGCAAGCAATGGAAAGGAGAATGGACAAGAACAATGCAAGAACAAACAAGCAATCAAAGAACAAGCAAACATACTTACTTATCATGCAAGTAACTTTACAATTGATTCTTACTCAACCTAAACCATTCGAATAGGTCACTAACTTAATTCATTTTATGCTTTCATTTCAAGTTACTACATTATCAATTTGATTCACTTCATTGTTCCCTAGCTTATATTCGAATGTCTCTAGATATAACATGCTTCCATTTCAATTCAAGGTTCCTTGGTTTGTACACATTTAAACATTACTATCGTATACTTACTAAGCATGATTACCTAAACATTCAATAGCATGAAACTAGTGCCATTCAAGCCTATTTCCATACCTAACCATTCGGCCATTTATACAAACATATATACAATAAGGCATATACCTAGTTCATTCAAGTTTTATTCTAATCCTATGCATTCAGCAACACCATTCAAAGACATAAGAGACCATATATTTCCCGAGGCAATATAATAAAAGACAAGCAAGCATGGTTTGATCACCACATATTCAATTCAAGCAAGACTGTAGACAAACACGACATTCAAATGTTAACAATGTAAACTAGATCAATGTTTGATTATTTCATGAATTTAATTCAATATTTGCGCAGCAAAACATCATCCATTACATGTTATCTAAGTTCATTACATACTTGACATTAGATTCATAACATAGTAGGCCCATCAAGACATTACATACAAGCTTCAAAATGCATGATCAAGCTAACTATATACATTATAGTGCCACCACTCTAGGAGATATACAAAACAAGTATGAAATCATACTTAGGCAAACTTGTGTGACTTGCTTCTTGCTCAAGGTAACAGGCTTCAAGATCAAGCAAACTCGTATCCTTTATCCTGTAGTTGGGAAGAATGAAAACAAGAGTGATAAGTACAAGAATGTACTTAGTGAGGTAGTACTAAATCTAACCATTTGTTATTTCAAGTTTTATGTGTCATTTAATCAAGTATAAACCTAGTTAAGGCTTTCAAGCATTAGACTGATCTTAGCTAGGCATTCAAGCATCAAGATTATCCTAGCTAAGGATATCATGCATTAGAGTAATCCTAACTAAGGGTCATAGCATTCAACCATCAAGGGCAAGAATCAAGAATTCATAACATGAATCAAGAACATCATGCTTGCAAAACAAGAAATCAAAGAGTCATGCTTTCAAGTCAAGTATCATACAAATTCATGGCAATGAAGACAAGTAACATATGATGCAGGATTGTTATTTCAATTGTTATTCATTAAACAACTCCCTTGGTACTTAGTTTGTATAGGTAATCGAGTCTCCAACCAACTGCCGCCATAAGATGCACCGTAGTGCTAGTCAACCCTCCTACTGTCACCAAAGACCACATACGTACCATCCGTCTGTCGCCAAATAAGGGCCTTAGCCCTGTACCGTAGTCCACCCTTACACAATGGGCTTTAGACTCTAAGGCATGCCCTTCTACCTATTCTAACTAGCTAGCAAGGTTGTTCGATTTACCATTTATTCAAGCATTTCAAGATCAAGATCATGTCAAACAAGTTCATTTTATATTAGGCCCTTAGGCCATTGAGCCATAACTCACATATCAAGTAGTTTCATGTTTCATTAAATCAAGATGAGAATATGTCTCAAGCAAGTCTTTAACATTTGATCACATTGCATCATAACACATACAAGCATCTATGCTATCACTTAATCGTTTCATGCATTACAAGTAAATTTCCCTTATTAGGTCATGTCCATGATTAGGTTCATTTAACATTTCAATAGAATAAGCAACTATGCATTGGTTAGGACCTAGTCCTAACCCTAGAGGTAACTACACTCACAATACTCCAAGCTAGCTAGTCTTGAATCCACACTCCTTTGTTCTTGGCTTTAGGATTATCCAACCTATCCTCTTCCACCAAGTTTACTCCTGGTTCTATCACATTACAAGTACAAGCATGTGAAAACAAGATCACGAAGTCATTCAATTCAAGACAAGATTACAAGTATACAACATTCACAATTTTGGCATCATGCTCGTATACATTTTCCATTACACTTAGCTAAACTTATCTACCTTCTTGTTCATGTAAAACAAGGATAATCAAAGGCCTAAAACTGTTTACTAGACAGTTTACAAAATGCCATAAAACAGTGTGCATTTGCCTATACAGCTGCTGCCAGGCAGCTCGATCTCTAGTCACTAAATCATGCATAACATTCATTCCGTACGTTGGAATTTCAATTGGTTTTCACCGTTGGAAAGATAACAAAATTGTCTTTATGACCATGTAAGGCTTGTATTTTAGTTCTCTGCCAATTAATACAGTTTTTAACTTAAAGACAGGGTATTTTGCTATACTGGACAATTTGCACTGTCCCTAGTGTTTCTTCTCTAAATTTCAGTATACAACCTAGAGTTTAGCTCTGTTTTCTCATACTGAATTTAGACATACCAGGGCGTTGTCCATAAAAAAATTCAGCCTTAAATTCATTCTATAAAATTTATAGTGATTTTTTAAAGTTACTACCCAGAATAGAGCATTCTGCGTAGATTACACTGGGTTGGATTTCTAGCTTCTTAACTTATTTTAGCGAGGTCCTAACATGGCAATTCCATTCATGTTCATGTTCATACATGTCTAGGTCATCATAATTCATCTAGAATTGTTCTTAAAATAGGGCATTATCATGTTGAACCCAATTTGATCTATTTGATTGCATTTATACATCCAATTCATCAACTAGGCAGTGGATTATCTAATTTAACTAGTTCAATTAGGTGTAGTCATTTTCCAGCAAGTTACCTATTCAATTCAATGTTCATTTTACCTAACAACATGCTCAAAATAGGGTTCTATGTTCATTTAACATGTTTACACAATTTCCTCATCAAAACAGTCCCCAATCAAGACTGTTTTCAATCATTTTCATATTTCTCAAATTTTTCAGCAACTATACATATATCTCATTAGCAATTTAGTTTATAGCATTCAATTTCCAAGCTCTAATTGAAGCTAGCATGACCCTAACATGCATAACATTCATCCAATTTCATCAAGGCAACAAGAACATCATCATTTGCATATTCAAACAATCTATAACAAGTTAGAATCAAGTATTATACCTTCTCCAAGCTAAATTTGATCAATGGATGAATCAAGAAGCTTGAATTTGAAGGTGTTGCATGCAAATTTTGTCTCCCAT
The DNA here is from genome assembly GCA_019671005.1 of Hibiscus mutabilis. Classification (NCBI taxonomy): domain Eukaryota; kingdom Viridiplantae; phylum Streptophyta; class Magnoliopsida; order Malvales; family Malvaceae; genus Hibiscus; species Hibiscus mutabilis. Next base: position 52,814,531 of record CM033711.1, read on the forward strand.
TTTCTCTCTCAAAGTTTTGGCCAAAGAATGATAATCGGGAGGAAGATTACAATATTTTTGGTTATTTTTCCTCCTTACCATTAGTCATCATCCAAATTGGCACATGTTCTCCTCCTTACATTCATTCTATAGAAATTTGCATGTTCACATTTTCATCCTTTCATTTATGCCTTCTAGTTTTAATTTCAATTCAATTTGGTTCAATTTAACTTATTTGATTTTAAGGATGGCCAATGTTCATTCTTCTTTTAAATTGATTAGCACATATATTCAATTAGCCTATAGTTTAGATTGTGGTATAATTTTAGGGTGTTACAATTCTCCTCCCCTTAAAATAAATTAATCCTTGAATTTAACTGAATCAAATAGGTGAGGATATTGCTTCTTCATGACTTCTTCAGATTCCCATGTTGCCTCTTCAACCTCGTGATTTCTCCACAAGACTTTGACAAGAGGAACATTCTTGTTTCGAAGTCTTCTGACTTCTCTGTCAAGTGTCTGAATAGGCTCTTCTTCATATGATAGATCGGGATTCAATTCCACCTCTTCAGGCTCAAGAACATGAGATGGATCAGACCTATACATTAAGAGCATGGAAACATGGAAGACATTGTGGATCTTATCGAATTCACTAGGAAGTACCAATCGATAAGCCACTGGACTAATTCTTTCAATGATTTCAAATGGTCTGATAAACCGAGGGTCGAGCTTTCTTTTTCTTCTAAATCTGAAGATTTTCTTCCAAGGAGATACTTTGAGGAAGACCTTGTCTCCAACATGGTTTTGATGTCTCTCCTTTTCAAGTCAGCATAAGCTTTTTGCCTATCAAAAGCTGCCTTTAATCGATCATGAATGATCTTCACTTGTTCTTCGGTTTTTCTAAGCAACTGAGGTCCCAATAATTTGTTTTCTCCCAATTCAGACCTGGACAAGGGAGTTCTATATCTTCTTTCATATAGAGCTTTGAAGGGAGCCATCTGAATAGATGTCTGGTAGCTATATTGTTGTAAGTAAACTCTACTAGAGGTTGAGATTTCTCCCAATTCTTTCCGAAGTCTATAACACAGGCACTAGCATATCTTCGAGTACTTGAATGATTCTTTCATATTGTCCATCTGATTGAGGATGAAAGGTTGTACTGAGATGCATTTTAGCTCATGGAGTCTTCTGCAAGGAATTCCAGAATCGAGAAGCAAATCTGGGATCATGATCAGAGATTATAGTTGTAGGTACACCGTGTAATCGAATCACTTCACGGATGTATAGCTCGGTTAAGGTTTCCAAGCTCATGTTCATTCGAGCAGGGATAAAGTGAGTAGACTTTGTGAATCTATCAACAATCACCCATAGAACATCATTCTTTCTTGGAGTGGAAGGAAGACCAGTAACGAAATCCATTGTAATCTGATCCCATTTCCACTGAGGGAATTCGATAGGTTGAAGCAATCCAATAGGGACTTGATGCTTGGCTTTAACCCTTTGACAAGTTAGACACTTCGGTACGATGTCTATGATAGCTGATTTCATACTTGGCCACTAGTATAGTAGCTTTAGATCCTTGTACATCTTAACTGATCCTGGGTGAATCGAAAAGGAGCTTTGATGAGCTTCTTGTAACATTTATTGTCTTAGTTTCTCATTGTTAGGAACACATACTCTATCCTTGAAATAGAGGAGTCCATTTGACTTAAGGGAGAAGTTAGAATTTGACTCAGAGTCTAGCTTGGATACGATCTTCTGAAGATTTGGATCAATTTGTTGGAGTTCTTTAATTCTCGAGATAAAGCTAGATTGAACTTGAAGTTTAGACAAGAATTTCTGTCCTTTGGATAAACGGAAGCGGGCATTGATAGCCAAGAAAGCTACAAATGAAAGAACAAGATCATTAAGGAAAATTTCGAATAGTTACTTGCAAGACAAGTAAGGTATTCGAATGGCTTACTTGTGATCCAAGTAAGTTTAAATTCGAATAAAAATATTATGGAATTTAGATTTAGAGGTTTACCCGAGTATGGTTTGTGACTAAGGGTATCAACAACCACGTTTGCTTTCCCCAGATGATAGTCGATAATCAAATCATAATCTTTAAGCAATTCTAACCATCTTCTTTGTCTCAGATTCAAAACTTTTTGAGTCAGGAGATATTTGAGACTCTTGTGGTCTATGAACGGGTTACATTTCTCTCCGTACAAGTAATGTCTCCATATTTTGAGAGCAAACATGATACATGCCAATTCTAGATCGTGTGTTGGATAGTTTGACTCGTGTGGTTTCAGTTTCCTTGAAGCGTAAGCTACTACTTTTCCATCTTGCATTAGGACATATCCTAGTCCTAAATGAGATGCATCACTATAGACAATGAATTCTTTACCCGATTCTGGTTGGATAAGAACTGGTGTATGAGTCAAGGCTTGTTTAAGTTGATCGAAGCTTCGTTGTTGGTTCTCCGACCAAACAAAAGGGGTATCTTTGCCAGTTAGCTTAGTCAAGCTTGCGGCAATGGATGAGAATCCTTTGACAAATCACAGATAATATTGTGTTAAACCGAGAAAGCTTCTGACCTCGCCAACATTCTTTGAAAGTCTTCAATCCATGATGGATCGAATTTTGCTCAAGTCTACTTTAATTCCTTCTGTCGAGATGACATGGCCAAGGAACGAGACTTGCGATAGCTAAAATTCACACTTACAGATCTTTTCAAACAATTGACATTCTCGGAGAGTTTGCAATACAATTCGAAGGTGTTTGGAATGTTCTTCCTTATTCGGAGAATACACCAGGATGTCATCGATGAAGACGACCACCAACTTGTCAGGATAGGGCTTGAATACATGGTTCATGAGGTCCATGAAAGTAGCCGGAGCACTCGTTAACCCGAATGGCATTACAAGAAATTCAAAGTGGCTTTATCGAGTTTGAAAGGCTGTCTTGGGTACATCTTCTTCTTTTACCCTCATTTGATAGTATCTCGATCGAATATCGATCTTTAAGAATACTGAAGCATCCTTGAGTTGATCGAAAAGATCTTCTATCCTTGGGAGAGGAAATCGATTCTTGATAGTAAGCTTGTTCAATTGTCTGTAATCAATACAGTCTCATAGTCTCGTCTTTCTTCTTCGCGAACAAGACTTGAGCACCCCAAGGAGATGAGCTAGGCCGAATAAAGCCTTTATATTGTAGCTCTTGGAGTTGCTTCTTGAGTTCTTTCAATTCAACATGTGTCATTCGATAGGGTGTGATGGACACCAAAGTTTTTCCAGGTTGAACATCAATCCCGAACTCTACTTCTCTGGTTGGAGGGAGACCAAGGAGTTCCTCGGGAAAAACATCAATGAATTCAGATACAATTGGCATACTAGGTAAGTCAAATTCAAATTTATCTTGCATAGTCATGGCAGCAAAGATTGAGGTCAGTTTTCTATCAATTAGGAGGATTGATTCTTTTCCAAAACCCAGAGATACAATATCCTATTTTGGTAATCTATCCAGGCTTCATGTTTGCTTAGACAATCTAGTCCTAACACTAGATCGAATTCACAAGAAGGCAAGCCATAAAGGTCCATGGGAGAAGGTACATTTTGAATGCTTATAGGACATTGCTTGCAAAGGAAGTTAATGGGCATATTTCCTCCTATAGGGTTCGAAACTACAAGGCTAGTCTGAACAAGTTCAGGTTTTAAGTTTAACTTAGCAATCAAGAAAGAGCATATAAAGGAGTGTGTAGATCCCGAATCAATCAAAGCATATGTAGGACTTGAATTTAATTCAACAGTACCTGCGATAACATCAGGTTCTTCTTCTTCCTCTTTCCTATGAATGTGGTAGATTCGAGCAGGGGCTTGGGATTCTTGGTGTGTAGGTGCCAAATGTTGGCCTCTACCCTTGCTTTGATTCTTGGACTGAGCTTGTCTCGAGCCCTTGTTTCGATTAGATTAAGCTGAACTATCATTTGCAGGAGTTCAAGTTGGAACCTTGTTAGGATTCTGAGGACAATCCCAGATATAATGATCGGAGGCTCCACATAAGAAACACAAATTCTATTGAGTTCTGCATTGCCCAGTGTAGTGCTTCTAACAGAACTTGCAAGTAGGATATTGAACAGCTTTACCCGAATTCCCTGTACAATCAAGAAGGATGATCTGAGCTGAAGAATTGATTACCGTTTGAGGTTTCAGTATGTAATTGCTCTTTTGAACATGAGTGTAATTAAAGGAGTGATTTTTGGAGTGTTTAGCTTTCTTTGACTGCCAATGAGGCTTGTCGTCATTTTTGGATCGTTTATCTTTCCAGGAGTTACCACTCTTGCATTTTTCAGAGGATTTCATATTTGCCTCGGTTACAATAACCCGCTTCACTAAATTCTGGAAGTCAATAATACCAGGGCAGTGAAGATTGGACTTAGTTTATCATTCAGTCCATCAATGAACATCTGACATTTATCAGCTTCGGTCTTGATGTATTCCGACTTGTACTTGCAATACTTGCAGAAGTCTCTCACGTACTGTACAATGGGTCGACCACCTTTCTTGAGATACAAGAAAGGTTTTCGGCGCTCGGCCAGGTATTGTTCATTGATGTATTTCTTCCTAAATTCCTCGAGGAGGAATTTCCACGTTACGACTTCAGCAGGAGCAGTCAGAGTAGTGGTTTCCCACTAGCTTAAAGCTTCATCAGCCAACAGGGCTATAGAACATTCGAGTTTGTGCTCATTGGGACAAGGTAATTTGTTAGTCAAGATTCGAGTAGTGGTCTCTAACCAGTACTCAGCTACTTCAGGATTAGCTTCATCAGTGCTAGTGAAAGTATAAGCCCGATATTGAGCCACCTTGCCAATAGGGGCTCTGCTTGGCACAACAACAAGAGGAGCAATAAAATGATATTGTTTTAAAGTAGTTACTACATGATTGAACATCTCTGTCATACTTAGGAGACATTCTTACTGCACAGGATTTATAGCAGAAGCTTCTAGTTGAGCAGCAGCTTGGACTCGGGTTTGAGTTTGTTGTTGTAGAGGATTCTGCTCCATCCTCACACTATCTCCTTCATTCAAGGAGCCTTCAGGACTTTCATTATCCCAACTAAGTCTTATTTTAGACATTCTACTTTCAAATAGAGAAATTAGGGGTTTGGTTTAATAAGCAAGACACAAGCTATTCAATACAAGTCTCCTAGGTGGCACAGGTATCCTATATGATGCATGATAGCCTGGTTTAGTTATACAATCGACTAAACCTAAAGCTCTGATTACCAATTAAATTGTAACACCCCTACCCGAGCTAGTAGCAACCCGGCTCAAGAGCGTTACTTAACAAGCAAGCAATGGCAAGGACAATGGACAAGAACAAGGCAAGAACAAACAAGCAATCAAAGAACAAGCAAACATACTTACTTATCATACAAGTAACTTCAAAATTGATTCTTACTCAACCTAGACTATTCGAATAGGTCACTAAGTTAATTCATTTTATGCTTTCATTTCAAGTTACTCCATTATCAATTTGATTCACTTTATTGTTCCTTATCTTATATTCGAATTTCTCTAGATATAAAATACTTCCATTTCAATTCAAGGTTCCTTGGTTTGTACACATTTTAACATTACAATGCTATACTTACTAAGAATGATTACCTAAACATTCAATAGCATGAAACTAGTTCCATTCAAGCCTATTTCCATACCTAACCATTCGACCATTTATACAAACATACATACAACAAGGCATATAACTAGTTCATCCAAGTCTTATTTGAATCCTATGAATTCGACAACACCATTCAAAGACACAAGAGACCATATATTTCCTGAGGCAATCGAATAGAAAGCAAGTAAGCATGGTTTGATCATCACATATTCAATTCAAGCAAGACTTGTAGATAAACAAGGTATTCGAATGTTAACAATGTAAGCTAGATCAATGTTTGATCATTCCATGAATTTAATTCAATATTTGCGCATCAAAACATCATCTATTACATGTTATCTAAGTTCATTACATACTTGACATTAGATTCATAACATAGTAGGCCCATCAAGACATTATATACAAGCTTCAAAATGCATGATCAAGATAACTATATACATTATAGTGCCACCATTCTAGGAGATATACAAACCAAGTATGAAATCATACTTAGGCAAACTTGTGTGACTTGCTTCTTGCTCAAGGTAACAAGCTTCAAGATCAAGCAAAATCGTATCCTTTATCCTGTAGTTGGGAAAAATGAAAACAAGAGTGATAAGTACAAGAATGTACTTAGTGAGGTAGTACTAAATCCAACCATTTGTTATTTCAAGTTTTATGTGTCATTTAATCAAGTATAGACCTAGCTAAGGCTTTCAAACATGAGAGTGATCTTACCTAGGCTTTCAAGCATCAAGTATAGACCTAGCTAAGGCTTTCAAGCATTAGAGTGATCTTAGCTAGGCTTTCAAGCATCAAGATTATTCTAGCTAAAGATATCATGCATTAGAGTAATCCTAACTAAGGATCATAGCATTCAACCATCAAGAGCAAGAATCAAGAATTCATATCAGGAATCAAGCACATCATGCTTGCAAAACAAGAAATCAAGGTGTCACGCTTTCAAGTCCAGTATCATACAAATTCATGGCATTCAAGACAAGCAACATATGAAGCAAGATTGTTATTTCAATTGTTATTCATCAAACAACCCCCTTGGTACTTAGTTTGTATAAGTAATCGAGTCTCCAACCAACTGTCGCCACAAGATGCACTGTAGTGCTAGTCAACCCTCCTACTGTCGCCAAAGATTACATACATACACTCCGTCTGTCGCCAAATAGGGGCCTTAGCCATGTATCGTAGTTCACCCTTACACAATGAGCTCTAGACTCTAAGGCATGCCCTTCTACCTAGTCCAACTAGCTACCAAGGTCGTTCGATTTACCAATTATTCAAGAATTTCAAGATCAAGATCAAGATCATGTCAAGCAAGTTCATTTCGCCCCTAAGCCATTGAGCCATAGCTCACATATCATGTAGTTTCATGTTTCATTTCATCAAGATGAGAATATGTCTCAAGCAAGTCTTTAACATTTGATTACATTGCATCATAACACATACAAGCATCCATTCTATCACTTAATCATGCATAAGCATTCGAATTGATCATGTAAATCAAGATGTGATCAAATTTCATGCATTACAAGTCATTCTTCCCTTATTAGGTCATGTCCATGATTAGGTTCATTTAACATTTCAATAGTATAAGTAAGTATGCATTGGTTAGGACCTAGTCCTAACCCTAGAGATAACTACACTCACAATACTCCAAGCTAGCTAGTCTTCGATCCACACTCCTTTGTTTTTGGCTTTAGGATGATCCACTCTATCCTCTTCTACCAAGTTTACTCCTGGTTCTATCACATAACAAGTACAAGCATGTTAAAACAATATCACAAAGTCATTCAATTCAAGACAAGATTACAAGTATACAACATTCACAATTTTGGTAGCATGCTCATATACATCTTCCATTACACTTAACTACACTTATATACATTCTAGTTCATGTAAAACAAGGCATAATCAAAGGCCTAAAACTGTTTACCAGACAGTTTACAAAATGCCACAAAATAGTGTGCATTTGTCTATACAGCTGCTGCTAGGCAGCTTGCTCTCTAGTCAATAAATCATGCATAACATTCATTTCGTACGTTGGAATTTCAATTGGTTTACACCGTTGGAAAGCTAACAAAATTTTCTTTATAACCATGTAAGGTTTGCATTTTAGTTATTTTCCAATTAATACAGTTTGTAACTTAAAGACAAGGCATTTTGCTATACTGGACAGTTTGCACTATTCCTAGTGTTTCTTCTCTACATTTCAGTATACAACCCAGAGTTTAGCTCTGTTTTCTCCTAATGTATTTAGACATACCAAGGTGTTTTCCATAAAAATTCCAGCCTTAAATTCATTATATACAATTTATAGTGATTTTTCAATATTACTGCCCAGAACAGAGCATTCTAGGCAGATTACACTAGGTTGAATTTCTAGCTTCTTAACTTATTTTAGCAAGGTCCCTACATGGCAATTCCATTCATCTTCATACATGTTTAGGTCATCATAATTCACCTATCAATGTTCTTAAAATAGGGCATTATCATGTTGAACCTAATTTAATCTATTTCATCATATTTACACATCCAATTCATCAACTAGGCAGTCCATTACCTAATTTAACTAGTTTAATTAGGTGTAGTCATTTTCCATAAAGTTACCTATTCAATTCAATCTTAAGTTTACCTAATAACATGCGCAAAACAGGTTTCTATGTTCGTTTAACATGTTCATATTTCTCAAATTTTCCATCAACTAAACATATATCTCATTAGCAAATTAGTTTCTAGAATTAAATTTCCAAGCTCTAATTGAAGTTAGCATGACCCTAACATGCATAACGTTCATCCAATTTCATCAAGGCAACAAGAACATCATCATTTGCATATTCAAACAATCTATAACAAGTTAGAACCAAGTATTATACCTTCTCTAAGCTAAATTTGATCAATGGATGAATCAAGAAGCTTGAATTTGGAGGTGTTGCATGCAAATTTTCTCTCCCCTTTTTTCTCTCAAAGTTTTCGGCCAAAAGATGATAATGGGGAGGAAGATGACAATATTTTTGGTTATTTTTCCTCCCTAGCATGAGTCATCATTAAATTGGCACATGTTCTCCTCCAATAAGGAGACGTGTCAAGGCCTCCATTTAATTTAATCTTACATGTATTCTATAGAATTTTGCATGTTCACATTTTCATCCTTTCATTTATGCCTTCTTGTTTTAATTTCAATTCAATTTGGTTCATTTTCACTTATTTGATTTTAAGGATGGCCAATGTTCATTGTTCTTTTAAATTGATTAGCACATATATTCAATTAGCCTATAGTTTAAACTGTGGTAACATTTCTAGGCCAATTTAAGGGTGTTACAGATATTTTAGCCAACAATTCAATTCATTGCATATATATATATATATACATTCATTTTTACATAAAACAACTCACATATCACATATACACTTAGACATGTTAAAACAGTCACATTTAGTTATGTAATGACACAAAACAGTCGACATAGTTGTATCTACACTTAGACATGTCAAAACAGTCCCATTTAGTCATATAATGACACAAAACAATCACATAGTTGTATCTACACTTAGACATGTCAAAACAGTCCCAATTAGTCATGTAATGACACAAAATAGTCCACATAGTTGTATCTACACTTAGACATGTCAAAACAATCTCATTTATTCCTTCAACCATGGCATCATTACTAGTACTTAACTTACATAAATTGGCAGCATATTCATTTTCATAGATTAATAGACATGACTTCAATTGTTTATATATCTATTCATGTAAAACAGGGCATTAACCTCTATCCTAAAACTGTTACAAAACAGTTGACCAAATTGTAAACAAAACAATCTCAAGGTACCTAGGCTTCTGCTGCAGGCAGCTTGTACACTACTTACTTAAACATGCATAACTTTTATTCCGTACATTGGAATTTCAATTAGTTTATATCGTTAGAAAGTTTATTTAACCCTCTTTACAAAAGTTTAGACCTTGCATTTTAATGTCTTGCCAATTAATACAATTTTTAGTTCAGAGATAGGGCAATTGCATTTCTGGACAATGTGCACTGTCCATAGGTTTCCATTTCCAGATTCCATCTCACACTCCAGAATTCAATTTTGTTTTCTCCTAATGAAAATAGACATATTAAGGCTCACTCCATATAAATTTCAGCCATTAATTCAGCCTATACAATTTATGGTGATTTTTCAAAGTTTCTATCCAGAATAGAGTTTTATGGTGATTTTAAGCTTCCTAATTCATTTGCACATGATTCTAACATGATAATTTAGCTTATAAACATTTCCTTACAAGTTTACATCAGTTTAATTCACTTATCAATATGATCAAAATAGGGCATTAGTGATCAATAGATTCAATCACTCTATCAAGGCAACATTTCATACCATCCTCATAAACTCAAAATAGAGCAGCAACATTCACATAAAAAATAGTCCAAAAATTCACATATACATACAGTTCAACGCAGCTTACATGCTTTTCTACATGCCAAAATAGTCCAATAACTATCATATTTAATCACATTTGCCCTAGTTCTTATATGTTCACAATCATCCCTTCAAATAAACCCAAACATATCATCAAGAGATTAACAATAATCTTCAAATACATTCTAGTATCTTAACTATGATACAAGTTTCATAAAAACATAACATTTCTTTTCCTTTATGATTCGAACAGCTCTCAAAATATATCCATAGAATACATACAATTCTCCTAACAAACATCTCATATGTAAAACCACAATTTATGTCTTAGTGCAAGAAAAGGAAGAATTTTAATACCCTTCTCCCTTAGCTATTCGAATAGGGGCTTGTCTTGACCAAGATGGAGCCTTAGCAACATTGTATCCTTGCTAACTTTTTTCACTCTCTCCCTAGAGTGAAATTCGGTCCTTATAGGAAAGGAAGAAGAAGAATGAAAGTGGTTTCTTCTACCCCTTTGCCAAATGCCGATTTGCTCCTTACCCCTAAACACTTGCTTTGACTATGGGATGACAAGTGTGCAACCCTTCTAAAATTCTTTTACTTAACATGCAAATCTTCACTTATTAAGATTCTCTTTTTAGTCATCTTTATTCAACTCTCATATTTCCACAACTTAGCAATGTAGTCCTTAATAATTAGCCATAAACTTTCTTCCATTTAAAAAAATTTGGTCACTTTCCTAATGTTTCCCAAATGATCAATTTAATATGTGTCAAACACATAGTATCTTACATATAATTAATAAGATATATATATATACTTATAAGCCCACTTTCGGGGTATTACAACCCATACACAAACTCCATGGTGAATCTCTCACACTTCTATTCTTGTATCCTCAACGGTTGCAACAACCCAGAGGGAAACTGATGCTCAGGCTTAACACGCTGACACACCATGCATCTAGCAACAAAATCAACCACATATTTCTTTAAACCAACCCAATAGTACTATTCCTTCAACCCTCGATGCATATTAGTACGGCCGGGATGCATAGCAAAAGGACTAGAATGCGTTTTGGTTAAGATAGTATGTCTCAACTCATCATCACTAGGCACCACTATCCGATCTTTAAAACACAACACCCCATCACCATTAAAGTGAAATTTTGTCAGATTTCCGTCCATGATATCTTTAACTTACGGTACCAACGCATCATCATAAGGTTGCTTAACCTTAATCAACTGTGGCAAAGATGGCTTCACTTGCATCGGATAGGCACCTCTATCCCGCGTCACACTTAACCGTGCAAACATCACTCTCAACTCCACCGCACCTTTCTTACTCAAGGCATCGGCTACAATATTAGCCTTTACCACATGATACTCGATCTTAAAATCATAATCCTTAAGCAACTCCAATCATCTATGTTGCCTAAGATTCAAATACTTTTGTGTCATCAAGTACTTTAAACTCTTGTGATCTGTATACACAACACATTTCTCACCATAGAGATAGTGCCTCCGAATGTTCAAAGCAAACACAACTACGGCAAGCTCAAGATCATGCGTAGGAAAATTGCGCTCGTGCACCTTCAACGGCCTAGATGCATAAGCCACAACTTTTCCTTCTTGCATCAACACACAACCCAAACCTACATATGATGCACCGCTATAAACAACAAACTCTTTACTCGACTCAGATTGAATCAAGATTGGAGCTCATGTCAAAGCCTCCTCCTACTTTTCAAAAGCCCGTTGTCTATCATCTGTCCACTCAAAATGAACATTCTTTTGCAACAACTTGGTCAAAAGTGCAACAATCTTCGAAAAACAATCTGCAAATCGACGATAATAACCAGCCAACCCAAGGAAACTACGAACCTCCAGCACAGACTTAGGTGACTTCCAACCTATCACTGCATCAATTTTGTGTGGATCAACCTTAATTCCTTCGGTTGACACAACATGCCCAAGAAAGACAACCTCCCTAAGCCAAAACTCACACTTGCTCAACTTAGTATACAACTGATTATCCAACAATGCCTGAAGCACAAGCCATAAGTGTTTGTCATGATCCTCTTCGGTACGAGAGTACGCAAGGATATCATCAATAAACACAACAATGAACTGATCCAAAAATTCTTGGAACACCCGATTTATCATATCTATAAACATAGCCAGCGCATTAGTCAAACCAAACAGCATCACCAAGAACTCATAATGCTCGTACCTCGTATGAAAGGTAGTCTTGTAACACCCTAAAATTGGCCTAGAAATGTTACCACAATCTAAATTATAGGCTAATTAAATTCATAAGTTAATCAATTTAAAGAAGAAAGAACATTGGCCATCCTTAAGATCAAATAAGTGAATTTAGACCCAAATTGAATTGAAATTAAAACTAGAAGGCATAAATGAAAGGATCAAATTGTGAACATGCAAAACTATAAAGATTGCATGTAAAATAGAAATTAAATCAAGGCCTTGACACATGTTGTCATTTGTAGAGAACATGTGCCAATTTGGAGAGTGACTGACGGCTTGGAGAAGAAAGATGAACAAACATATTGTCATCTTCCTCCCAAAACTATCACCTTGGCCGAAAATGCTTGAGAGAGAAAGAGGAGAGAAAAGCTTCATGCAACACCTTCAAATGCAAGCTTCTTGATTTAGCCTTGATCAAATTTAGCATGGAGAAGGTATAATGCTTGATTTCAATTTGTTATAGAATGGTTGAATCATAATTTGATGATGTCTTTGTTGTTTAGATTGACTTGGATGATTGTTATGAGTGTTAGGAGCATGTTAGCTTCAATTTGAACTTGAAATTGTAAATACTAGTAGCCAATTTGATAAGGAAATATATATATGGTTGCTGGAAATTTGAGAAATGTGTACATGGTTGAAATAGTCTTGATTAGGGACTGTTTTGATAGAGAAAGTGTTTAGACATGTCAATTGGATATAGAACCCTGTTTTGATCATGTTGGTAGATGAAATTAAGATTGAATTGAATAGATAACTTGCTGGAAATGTGAAAGCACCTAATTGGACTAGTTAAATTAGGTAATGGACTGCTCAATTGGTAAATTGAATGTGCAATGTTGATCAAAAAGATCAAATTGGGTTCAACATGATAATGCCCTATTTTGAGCACATTGCTAGGTGTATTAAACTGACCTAGACATGTAAGAACATGAATGTGAATTGAATTTCCATGTTAGAACCTTGTTAAAATGAGTTAAGAAGCTAGAAATTCAACCTAGTGTAATCTACCCAGAATGCTATGTTATGGGTAGTAACTTTGAAAACTCACTATAAATTGTATAAAATGAATTTAAGACTGAAACTTCAATGGACAACGCCTTGATATGTCTAAATTCATTAGGAGAAAACAGAACTAAATTTTGGGTTGTAGAATGAAATGTAGGGAAGAAGCACTAGGGACAGTGAAAATATCTAGTGTAGCAAATTACCCTGTCTTTAAGTTAAAAACTGTATTAATTGGAAAAGAAATAACATGCAAGGCTTATATGATCATAAATACAATTACATTAGCTTTCCAACGTTGTGAACCCATTGAAATTATGACGTACGGAATGAAAATTATGCATGATTAAGTTACTAAAGTGCAAGCTGCCTAGCAGCAGCAGTGTAGGTAATTGTACACTATTTTGTGGCAATTTGTAAATTGTTTTGTAAAGAGTTTTAGGACATTGATTCTGCCTTGTTTTACATGAAATAGAGTATATATAAGTGTAGTGAACAATGTACATGAACATGCTGCCAGATTTGTGTATGATATGTACTTGTAACATTGCCTTGATTGAATGATCATATGAACTTTTCTTGACATATTTGTACCTGTAATGTGATAGAACCAGGAGTAAACTTGGTGGAAGAGGATAGAGTGGATCATCCTAAAGCCAAGAACAAAGGAGTGTGGATCCAAGACTAGCTAAGCTTGGAGTATTATGAGTGTAGTTATCTCCAGGGTTAGGACTAGGTCCTAACCAATGCATCATTGTTTACATTCTTGAAATGTTTAAATGAACCTAATAAGGACCTGACTTAATAAGGGAAGAATGACTAGTAATACATGAAGTTTGATCACATCTTCAATACATGTTTTATTTGAATGCTAAGCATGTTTAGGTGGTACATTGCTGTCTGTATGTGACATGATGCATGTTATCGAATTGTTAAAGGACTTGCTTGAGATATCATCTCATCTTGATGAAATGAAACATGATAATCCCATGATATGTGAGCTATTGCTCAAATGGCCTAAGGGTCTAATATGAAATGAACTTGCTTGATATGATATTGATCTTGAAACATTTGAATAAATGGTAAATCGAACAACCTTGGTAGCTAGTTGGACTAGGTAGAAGGGCATGCCATAGAGTCTAGAGCTCATTGTGTCAGGGTGGACTACGGTCTAGGGCCAAGGGGGTGGGTGTTTAATTAATAACACATGTAATAACAATCCTAAAACACATGTGACTTGTCTTGAAAGCTATGAATAGTATGTTACTTTACATGAAAGCCATGAATTGTATGTTGCTTGTAATGTAAGCATGACTTTCTTGATTACTTGTTTTGTAAGCATGATGTGCTTGATTTTTTATATGAATACATAAATTATGATTCCATGTTCTTGCTCCTTGATAGCCAAATGTTTGATATCCTTAGCTAGGATTATATTGATGCTTGAAAGCCTTAGCTAGGATCATTCTAATGCTTGAAACCCCTAGCTGGTTTATTCTTGATTAAATGACACATAACTTGGTAAAACAAATGGTTAGATCTAGTTACTACCTCACTAAGTACATTCTTGTAGTTATCACTCTCATTTTCATTCTTCCCAACTACAGGATAAATGATACGAGTGTTGCTTGATCTTGAAGCCTGATTTAGTGAGCTCGAAGCAAGTCACAAGCATAGTTAAAGTATGGTTTCATACTTGTTTTGTATATCTCCTAGAATGGTGGCACTAGATTGTTTAGAGTGTAGATTGATCATGAATTTTGGAATTCTTGAGTACTTGTATATATTGTTCTTGAATGGGACTACTATGTTATGAACATATTGGCAAGTATGTAATGAACTTAAAGTACTCGTAATGTAAATGATGTTGCTGCACATATTATGATACAAATGAAATGATCTAATGTTTGATCTAGTTTACCTTGGAACATTCGAATGCTTTGTTATTGTACATGACTTGCTTCAATTGAAAGTAGAATGATCGAACCTTGCTTGCTTGTATTCCAATTGAAAGCCTTGGGAACTATATGGTCACTTGTGTGTGTGTATATACCATGATGTATGTGTTTAGGTATTAGCATGATGATTGCCGAATGCATAGGAATAGAGTATGGCTTGAATGGAAACTAGTTACATGTAAATTGAATGACCAAATGATCGTGTTTAGAAATATAAGTATGTAATGTTATATGTAACAGACTAAGGAACAATGAAATGAAATAGAATTATGTTACAAGCTTAGTTCATTCGAATGATAGAGAAAAAATGAAATAAATTGCATTGTTTAAGTAATAACCTCTAATGTAAGTATGAAAGGAAACAATTATATGCCTTATTCAAATTCCTATGATGTCTTGAAATCAAATGAATGCTTGGTTGCTTGTTAGTTAAGTAAGTATAGTTAGTTTCTTGTTAGTTAAGTAACTCATCTAATAAGGATGAGTTATCAATGTCTTGCCTTGTTCTTGTGTTGCTTGCCTTGCGATTGTCCATGCTTAAGTATCGCTCCCGAGCTAGTTTTCTACTAGCCCGGGGTAGGGGGTGTTACAAGTCTTAGGCACATCCACATCCTTTACCTTCAACTGATAATACCCAGACCTCAAATCAATCTTAGAAAACACTGAAGCACCTCTAAACTGATAGAACAAATCATCAATTCGTGACAAAGGATACTTATTCTTAATTGTCAACCTGTTCAGTTGCCAATAGTTAATGCACATCCGAATTGTGCCATCCTTCTTTTTCAAAAACAACATCGATGCACCCCACGAAAAAACACTAGGACTAATAAACCCTCAATCAAGTAACTCCGAAAGTTGTGACTCTAACTCCTTCAACTCATTCGGAGTCATGTGATAGGGAGCAATATACACTAGAGCTGTATTTGCATACAACACAATGCCAAACTCAACCTCTCTATCCGGTGGAAAACCTGATAACTCTTCCAGAAAAAACCTAAAACCTCACATACGGTATGGATGTCTTGAACACGCACCTACTTTGATCCTAGATTCATAACATAGGCTAGGTATGCTTGACATCTAGAATCCATCGAATGACTTGCTTCCAAAGCCGAGACAACATTGGGCAAAAACTTAACATTTTCACCCACAACAACCGCTTCGTAATCATCGGCAAGTTTCAAGGAAACTCGCTTGGTATCCAAAATCAACCACAACTCTATGCTTAAACAACCAATCCATACACAGGATTACATCGAAATCATGAAACGGTAACTCCATCAAATCAACCATAAACACATGACCTTGAACATTCAGAGGACATCTCCTAAAAAATCTTCTTGTAACAATCGTCTCGCCGAAAGAACTAGTTACATGCATACCCACATCCAACATTTCTACAGGTATATTAAGCAAATGTGCATGCTCACGCAAGATATATGAATGCGTTGAACCAAAATCAAATAAAGAAAATAGTGGTAAAGATTGCAAAGTAAATGTACCTGCAACCACGTCGGTTTCGTTACATTCCTTCGGATGTGCATACACTCTCACAAGACCACCCCCTCTGGTTGAATTGCAACAGTATGAGCCATCATCCTCAGATCTTTACCCCTTCGATGAAACTTCCCTCGGCCATGACCACGGCCTCATTGCAATGCAATCGTAGGTGCCCTAGCCTGCCCATCACCCACCAACAACGGTCAATCACGTCTCAAATGATCGCTCAATCCAAAACTCCATCAAGAATTAGCAACAACGGTCACATGAGTTTGTCTTTCACGAGCCAAACGTGGATAGTCTCGCCTCATATGATCTCACGATCCATAAATCCAACAAGTGTTATGTGTTGCTCTAGCCTGGGTACCCTAACCCTGTGAACCTCGCCCAACACCACCTCTACCTCGTATCAACTCAGGGTGAGACCTTTTATCATATTGCTTCTTAAACTAACCACCACCGGAACCAGAGTCTACAACTCTCTTCCCAAAGCCAGAACCTTCCAGACGAACCGATAAACCTAGGTTCTACTCAATTTCCTCGTGCACCAACACGTTAAAATCGGTGTAGTTAGAAGCCAACAAATATGTTTTAACATCCTATAGCAATCCGTAACGGAATCAATCACAATGATGCCTCTCATTCGGTGCTAGTTCGGGAGCATACTGACTCCACCATACAAATTGTACCTCATACTCTGCTATAGACATACTGCCCTGAACCAAAGCCATGAACTCGGACTTCTTTTCATCCATGTATCTAACTCCCATATATTTCTTCTTAAAGGCAATTCGAAAAGACTCCTAGGTCACAT
Organism: Hibiscus mutabilis; assembly: GCA_019671005.1. Lineage (NCBI taxonomy): Eukaryota > Viridiplantae > Streptophyta > Magnoliopsida > Malvales > Malvaceae > Hibiscus > Hibiscus mutabilis. The sequence continues at coordinate 52,832,139 of CM033711.1, forward strand.
CACCGGGTTCCATGCCTACGGTAACATTGTCCACCAACTATATGCAAGCCTCATTCCACTTATCGCAAACATGGATCTGATACCACCAAATATAACCCCCTTGACTTGGCCTAGACGTCAAACCAAACTGAGCTAGCTACATTGGGTTTTGCCAAAACAAAACCCAAATCGATTACCTAAAGTTAGGTCCATTTTTTTCTTTTTATCTTGTTTAGATGCAACATTATATCCAAAGCTGTGCATACTGGCAGCGAGTGAAAACTCAACTATATCGAGCGTCTATTTGACATCTAATTGAGTGAATTGCAATTTAGGGACCTAATGGGAAAACTGGCACATTACAAGGACTTAATTAGTTTTGAAGCCACCTTTCCTTAATTAGCCAAATTACATGCTTGCTTTACAGATTTCAGCTCAAAAAGATTATCCAAATTCATAAAATTGCATACTTAAAAACCAAGGACCAAAACGAAATGATATGAAACTCAAGCTTCAATGTAACTAACAAAACAAACACCTGTATCGGTACACGAGAAAGTGTATCAGTACATGACCAAGTGTATCGGTACACTTGCACCATTTCAAAATTCTAGATTCTAGTAGCTCAAAATTGTACTGATACACCAACCTTTGTATCGAAACCCAGGCTTAGAGAAAGCCTACGCGTACCGATACACCATCACGCATATCGACGCACCTAAGCCATAAATATCCACTTTTGCTGGTTTTTCATGCACCCATGAAATCAAACTTGCCCAAACATGCCTCAAACACATACCAATCCATATTGGGTTCGAACCAGACCAAAAACATTAGAATTACATGACTAAAACATAATAACATGCTTCAATCAAGAATCTAGAGGCATGCTTCAAGAAACAATCCATCCAACGCTTGAAACATAAATCCAAAACATCAACAAAACATATAAAGCCAATTCCAATCTCAATACAACATAGCAAACTTGCTCAAACAGGAAGTTTAGCAAAAACCCTCCCAAAACAACAATAATCCCTATTGCCTTTATTACTACTAGTCTAGTTCAAAAACCTTACTTTTGAATAGTTTCAGTCCTTGGTTTTCCCCTTGCTTGGTGCTACCTCCAACCTTTAATTCTCTGCATTGATGGACAGGGAGAGCGTAAGCACACTAGGCTTAGTGAGGAGTGCTCAAAACACCACACCATCAATGTATTTAAAACCGATTTCCAACTCACCATGAGTTCATTGTTTAAAACAACTTTCAAAACATTATCATCCCTTTTAAACCATGCACTTAACATTTCCAAAACATGCATATTACACCATATGCAGCATGTATCATTGATCAATAGCAAAATCCCATTTGCTAACCCTCAATTTAAGCTTTCCTATGCATAACAACACATATGCAAGGATTAAAGAGTAAACATGTATAAATCAACAATATCCGTCAACATGATACACTATCGATTATATTGGATCATGAACCAAGTTTGTTTTCACAAAATATTACATCAAATACACAAATTCAACAAGTTTCCTCTTGACACTTCATACAACCTCAACCAAAATTACGATACAATCATAATCAGGTACATTGACAACCCAAATCATCGGTTAGGTGTATAATTCACTAACGAGCATTTTTGGTACCATATAACCCCTCAATCGTTAGAGTACACAGTACCTTACAACCCTTCAACACCTGAGGCAACTTTTTATAGTGCACTATCAGTACTATGGCCAACCAACTATATCCGATAACATTTTAAACCATATCACTTGCCAATATAATTCATTATTATCCATGTACCTCACTATTTTTATATGGAACATCAAAATCATTTTTCTATTGCAATAAACCATGCATTACAAGTATTCTACGTGCTTACATGGATTATTTACCAAATGTATAGATCATCAATATATGATCAAAAATAGTATTAGCCATACTCAAATCATGCATAAACAATAGGTACCATGTAATTCAAAAACAAGTGCATAAAAACAATTTTGCCAAAGCATGACCGAGTGAGAAATCTCTTTATTCTTACTTTTGAGTTTAAACCAACGTTTCAAGCTCAATTTAAACTCCCAATATAACCCTTAAATCATTTAAGCTGAAATCCACGTTCTCACTCAACGATAATGCAAATCTTCATTCGTTGATGTGAATTACTCCCCCAAAGCTTCTAAAGCGATGCCACAAGCTTGAGGATCAATCACCCCTGATTTAACCACACAAAAATAGGGGATTCAATGCATCAAAATGCATTAAAAAACTCAACAACATTAATCCCCAACAACACTATCCAAAAACCCTTCTACAACAACCAAAAACAACATAAAACACCTTCCAAAATTAACCAACCAAAACCTAAAGGTTTAATCCATCCATTAACTTCAATTAACATCCAACAACAACCTATTATCATCCTTATACTTCCAGCATTCATTAAACAACCAAAAATCACCAAAACACAACACTAACAACCTAGGAAATTAGAGATTCACTTAGTTTTCGGATCCCAATGTTAAAACGAACTTGTTAACATTATTAAACATCAAAATCATGATTAAAACCAATCAAGAACTTAGCAGAATAGATTCAAAATGAAAACCACTTAATTTCATCAATTAAACTTTGATTTACCCTATTTCAATAATTATATCATCAAAACTCATTAGGAAACATTAAACAAGGATCAAATACATGGGAATTTTAATAAAGAACCATTATTTAGAGCAGGGGAATGAACCTTACCTCTAATGAGTGGATTTCTTCTCGATTGGATGTTTACTCTTGAAAAACAAAGAAAGATAATATGATTTTGGAAAATAAGATGGGAGAATCATTTAGAAATCAAGAGTTCAATTAATCAAGAGCATTACTTGAAATCTTTGATGAAAAAAGAATGTTCGGCTGAAGAGCTTTTGAGAGAAAGAAAGTTACTTCAAAGTAGTTTTAAGGAAAATAACCACATTTCCTTAATTAAATCTCTTTTAATCGTTAATTAAAACTTATTAAAATAATCCCAATTGAGAGAAAAGTCTGATAAAATATTTAGGTAAACTAACTCCTTAAAGGTTCAAAGTTTTGATCCTTTTACAAAACAATCACTAAAATCATTTTTCAATCTTTACATTTTGGTCACTAGCCAAAATGTCCAATTTCCAAATTCAATTTTCCAAAATTGACTTGACCAAAAATATCCATATATTAAATAATGATTTTTAGATATTTTTCACACATCAAAATATTTATTCCGGTTTATATCTCGAATCTCTAATCTCGGTCCATTGAACAGTCTAATCAACCTAGAAACTCCTAGGACCAAAATCGGGGCATTATAGAAAGAGCACTCCTAGTTTGTTGACTCGTTGGATGTTGCCAATAGGCAATAGATACTGAAAGATTTATGTGAACTTGACACTTAGTGGAATGTATTATCAAAGAGCCATCGGACGGTGAAGCGGCTGGCACTGAAGCCACAACCAAAAGGGTGGAACCACTTCTTGAAGGCAATTACGATGCCAACCACCCATAACAAGACTATATCGGAGGAGATGATGGTTTTGTTGCATTCGATCATCATAGGCCACAAGATCAACATCGATCATCTCATTATCGATGAAACATATAAGTATGTCGATAAGGTAGTGGAAGTTTGCTTTTCCCTTTATTAATTTCTAATATTTGCATGTAACACAGTGTGTTATAGCTTGATTTATACAAAGTCCAAGAAAGCAAGGGAACAACTATCACTCCTGCCCTATGGAGGTAACTTGTTGCTAAGGAGAAAGGCAAAGGAAAGGCTGTAGAGCCAGTGTCCAAGGCCAAGGTGCCTAAGGTAAAACTTGAGACTCCAATGCTAGATGGTTTAGTGGCAATGCTTTCTCAAATATACCAATTCCAGAAGATCATTCTTCGAAAGCTAGAAAAAGTAGAGGAGCAGAACACCAAGCTCTGGCAATATACTCTAGCCTAGGACTGTGCCCTCAAGAAAACTCTTGTAGGAATGGCCACGCACACTTTGCCAACATTTCCTGAGTTCCCTGCTGACCTCATTGCCAACGATGATGTGCCAGCCAATCCTCATTCTATCCATACTCCGACGTAATCAAATGCCACCGTCCTAGTGTCCCCTATCCAAGTTGAGTCTACAAGAATAGATACATCGCTCGAATCAGAAGAAGAAATCCATGCCAAATCTACCGCAACTCTTGTTGCACCTATCTCATCTACTGCCTCTGAAGCTCCTACCGCCTCAGAGCTAGTGCAGATTATCAAGGAAGTTCTCCGTGAAATTGGAGCTTCCACAACCGTATCAAAGCCTAGCATAGGAAATGCATGGCTATTGATCACGGGAGCTTTGTCAAGAGAAAGACCCATGTCACACGCCTTTTCCCCATAAACTCATTGCTATCATTTTGTTCATTTATTCAAGCATGTCATCATAATTCTTTTGTTTATATTTGTCTTCATGCATCGAGGATAATGCACACCTTTGCTTTGGGGGTGTGTGTTGCCTCACATCTTTTTTCATACCATGCATTCATGATTATATTTCTATTTGCATCATACCAAACCGCTAAAAAAATTTTGTTGCCTCGGGTAAATTTGGAAATTTTGTCAATACTTTTTTAGATTAGTTAGAATTTACTTTAATATACTTTGTTCGATGATGAAATTGTAAATCCTTCGTTGCATGTGTGTTGTGAGTTTTTTATGTACTATAAATGATAAGCAATTGGTGCAAGTATACACGACGAAAGAAGTAATAAAATGGTAAGTGAGTATCGTCTCCACAGGGATTGGAGGTATTTCACTGTTTAGATTAAGCACTCAAAACAAGAACTAAAAGGTTAGATGAAAGATTTGATATGAGCAATGAAATGAATTGTTGTCGCAAAAGACAATAAGAAAAATAGGAATGAAATGAATAGGCTTCAATAGTCCTCACACATGCGTGAAACTCTCTATTGGGATGACAGGCTGGGTTTATTAAGGAATCCTACTTCTAGTTCTTAAGTCAGGTTAGCATTTTCCAGATTATAACATGCTCAACAGAGCTTTCTAAGGTGCTTCTAAGCTACCTCTAGTAAGAAGCCCGACAGCCATAATGCTACGACAATACCTCTCAGCGTGAACCCTAGCAAGCTACTTATCTATGAAGCTCTACTCCTTTTAGTCGTTGAAACCCTTCCCTTATCTCTAAGGTGAGTTAGAGTTGTGTCTCTCAGAATCTAACCCATTGTCTACTTAGATCTAAACTTAACTCTCTCGACCATTAAGCTAATCAAACACCCAAGTAAAGGCTAACTCTCGAGAGCTCTTACAAACTTAGGGAAATAAAAAGTAGACAAAGCGTGAATAAAACTGGAAAATGCAAACGCGTCCATTAAAAGAAACATAAACATAATCATCCAAAACAAACCCAAGCAACTTAAGGTTAGTTCATGCCTGGGTACAAATCATCCATAATCGTTCGTCTTAAACAACCCATATCCAGAATAAAAATGTTAAAGCAAAACAACATAAGGAAAAGAAATCTCTCGAGCTGCCTTGGTCTGCCGTGAACCCCCTAGGCTTGCTGCTTCTCTCAAAGGCCTGCAAGATCGTCCCTTGGAGCTTCAACAATGGAGGACACCAAGATGAAGAAGAAGGAGGAATGTAGCTACTTTTGCTCTTCTCTTTCTTAACTCCAAAAAGCACTTTTTTCAGCCCCCTTCTTTAATGTAGGTGTCTTGTCCTTTATAAAGTGGGGGCTTCTAGGGTTTTGCGCCCTAAATATTCCTTGTGTGACCTAAGGAATGTTCTCTAGTTCACATGAGTGGCACAACTGGCTGGAGGAATCACATGTGGGGGCTGTCAAAATATATTCTCTTTTTGTCTTTTCTACACCAAAAATGTCGTCCAGAATGCCACAACATTTTTCCTTTGCCCTGCAATGTTCCTTGGCTCACCTGCACATCACCACCCTAAAACAAACCTTTCTCAAGCATCATCCATTACATAAATAAATAAAAGCAACAAGCAAGCAACACCATATGCAAATGTATGAACTAAATGCATCCTAAATGCAATGAATTGAGCTTTAAAACAACTAATAACCTAAGTAAAAAGCTATGAAATATGAACTTTTTACAGGGTTAACAATGTTCCAGCAGGTTAGTAATGCCAAGACTGCTTAGGCAATTGATCTCTAGTTTAAGAACCTTAGTGCCTATCAAGTATGCTCTAAACTTATCAAATACAAAGATAACAACCAAAAATTCGTTTTCAATGGTGGTGTAGTTGATTTGAGCATCATTTAAGGTGCGGCTAGCATAATAAATAACATGAAAGAGTTTACCTCGATGTTGCCCAAGTGCTGCCCCCACTGCATAGTCACTCATGTCACACATTAGCTCAAAAAGTTCGATCCAATCCAGTGGAACAATGATGGGTGCTGAGATAAGCTTCTCCTTCAGTTCCTTGAATGCGATGTAGCAATCTTTTTCAAACACGAAGGGATGGTTTTGTTGTAGCAAAGTACATAGTGGATTGGAGATCTTGGAAAAATCCTTGATGAACCTCCTATAGAAGCCTGCATGACCTAAGAAACTCCTTATGCCTTTTATTGTGGTGGGAGGAGGTAACTTCTCGATAACCTTCACCTTCACTTTGTGCACCTCTATGCCCTTCTTCGAGATCTTGTGACCCAAAACAGTCTATTCTGTCACCATAAAATGACACTTCTCCCAATTGAGAACTAAGGCGGCTTCTTCACATCTCATGAGTACCTTTTTTAGGTTGCCCAAGCATGACTCAAAATCATCTATAGAAACGGAAAATGTCATCCTTGAAGATTTCCAAGAACTCATCGACCATGTTCGAGAAAATGGCTAGCATACATCTTTGAAAAGTGGCTGGAGCATTGCACAGTCCAAAGGGCATTCTCCTAAAGGCATAAGTTCTATAGAGGCATGTGAAAGTTGTATTCTCTTAATCTTCTAGTGCTATAGCAATCTGGTTGTACCCTGAGTATCCATCAAGGAAATAATAAAAGGCCTTGCCCGCCAATCGATCTAGAATTTAATCGATGAATGGGAGGGGGAAATGGTCCTTCTTGGTTCCCTTGTTGAGCTTCTGATAGTCCATGCATATCCTCCACCCTGTGACAGTCCTTGTTGGTAACAAATCATTGTCCTCATTGCTCTCAACAGTCATCCCTCCCTTATTGCGTACACATTGCACCGGGCTGACCGACGAACTGGTAGATATTGGGTAAATGACACCAGTATCCAGCCACTTGATTATCTCTTTCATCACTACCTTCTTCATGACTAGATTGAGCCTTCTTTGGGGTTTAACAGAATTGTTGTGGCAATCATCAAGCAAAATTTTGTGCATACAAATAGTAGGGCTTATACCCTTAAAGTTCGCCATAGTCCAACCTAGAGCTTTTTTATGTTGAGCTAACATACTTATCAAGCTATATTCTTGCTTAGGTGTAAGAATAGAATAAATTATCGCATGTAAAGACTCATTGCTACCCAAATAAGCATATTTTAAGGTGTGATGGCAAAGGTTTTAATTTTAATGTGGGTGCATGCTCATGTGAAGTTTTTGGAGGAGTAAATTCAAAAAAATCTAAAGGCTCAAAGTGCGTACCTGTTCTAGCTATGAGTAAGCTAGACTGTTGCACCTCCAATGGGAAATCCTCGAGCTCCTCATTGTTATCCTTACTAATTTTCACATAGTCTTCAATTTGCAAGAACTTGCTACAGCAAAACTCTGTAGCATATTTTTCTGCCATAGCATCTACGTATTGACATTCCTCAAATCCATCCATGTATTTGAGGGTGTTAAAGACATTTATGGTCACCCTCTGGTCAGCCACTCTCATGGTGAACTGACCCTTCTCACAGTCAATCAAGATACGGCCGGTTGCTAAAAAAGGTCAGCCCAAGATTATGGGTGCGTTATCATCCGCTTTACAGTCGAGAATGATGAAGTCAACTAGGAAGACAAATTTGTCAACTCTCACCAGAACATCTTCAATCCTTCCTTCCGGATGGACATGGGATCGATCGGTTAGTTGCAAAATAACTGTTGTAGGCCTTGCATGTCCCATACCCAGCTTCATAAAATAGACTTTGGCATTAGATTGACACTAGACTCGAGATCATATAAGGCTTCCCCCACATATTTGTCACCAATGGAGCATGGAATGATAAAACTGCTCCGATCCTACCGTTTAGGTGGCAACTTGCTCCATACAGAATAACATTCTTTTGTTGTGGCAATTGTCTCATACTTTTCAACCTTCCTTTGCTTGGTAACAATATCCTCGATGAATTTAACATAAGTGGGCATTTGTTCAATAGCCTCCAAAAATGAAACCTTAATATTTAGTTGGTCGAGAATATCTACAAATTTCTTAAACTAAAGGTCTTCATTGTGCCTCTTCAACCTTTGAGGGAAGGGAGGTGAGGGTCTAACTTCTTCCTCAACTAGTGGGGCTTTGTCTTTTTCCGCAGCAAAAGTCGGTATTTCCTCATCAGATTCTCTAGTCAAGCCATCATCCTTGTCCTTCTCACGACTTGTATCCTTATGCAAAACAGATTCCTCTTGCACAATTTTGGGGTTGGAGTTTTCCTTTTTCTGTCCCCCAAACTTAGCTTCTTTGTTGAGTTGTGTGACACTCCTTAAAGTGAGTGCACTACACTGCTCCTTGCCATGATGTCTAGTGACTTCAGTGTCACTAGGAAAACTCCCTTGAGGTCGCACATGTAAGGCTTGTCAGTTTGACCTACTTGTGTTTCCCAAGCTCTTAAGCATGAGCTGTGACTTTGTAGCAATGCTCATTCGTTCTTGATGGACGCATCATGGTCTTGAAGTAGAACCTTTATAGTAGCCACAAAGTCCTTCATTGTTAACATAAAATCCTTGAATGTAGCTTCAAAAGAATTGTTATTTGACGAAGATGCTGAACCCCTGTTGTTTTGCCATGACATAATATGTTGGAAACCTAAGGGTTCAATCAAATTTTGTTGCTGATTCGAGCTGCCAGCATTGTTTTTTCCTTGGTTCCCCCAAGAAAGGTTAGGATGTTTACACCATATTGGATTGTAGGTGTTCGAGTAGGGGTTGTTGTTCCTATTGTAGTTCCGCACATAGTTGGTAGATTCTTGGTTTTCTAGGCACTCATTCAAATGATGGTTTCCCTTACATCGAAGACAAGTAGGAAGTTGAAGATTCTCCAACATGTTGGTAATGGCTGATAATTGAGCTAAAACTGAGTCATCAGCATCATACTCTCACATTCCTTGAGTCTTTCTCCCCGTTCCGAGCCTTGAGGTAGGGGAATTGGTAGTCGTTGATTGCTATTTTATCAAGGATATCAAACGCTTCTTCGGATGACTTGTCCAACAAAGTCCCATTTGTTGAGGCATGTAACATCATTCTTGTGTGGGTATTAATGCTATTATAGAACATCACCACTTGTGTCCAATCATGAAAGCCATGATTCGTGCACTTGCGCAGCAGTCCCTTGAATTTATCCCAACACTCATGCATCGATTCATCATCAGCTTGATGAAATGAAGCAATGTCAATCCTTAGTTGGGTATTCCTCTTGGGTGGGTTATACCGCAGCAAAAAACTCTTGCAAAGGTTTGTCCATGTCTCCATCGAACCAGTAGGTACTCAACTCAACCAAGTTCTTGCTCGATCACGCAATGAATAAGGGAACAACTTCAACTTTAGCACATCTTCATGCACCCCTTGATGTCAAAATGAATCACAAACCTCCAAGAAAGCACAAATGTGTTGTCTCAGATCTTCATAAGGTGAGCCACCAAACAATCCAATCGAGTTCAACATTTTGAACATCATGGGTTTAGGGTCGAACTAGGTTGCTTGAATTTTATGAGCTACATTCCTAGGGTTAAGATCATCCAATATAGGATTTAAGTGATCTCTAATAGCACATGGGCGAGCTGCCATTCCCCAGTTTTCCGCAGCATCAGGATTTCTGTAACACCCCTACCCGGGCTAGTTGTAACCTGGTTTAGGAGCGTTACTTAACAAGCAAGCAAGGATAATACAAGACATGGCAAGCAATACAAACATTACAAGAACAATCAAGCAACTTATCTTTCATTACTTATCATACAAGCAACTCATACTTAGACATCAAATCATCAAAGGCATTCGAACAAAGCTAAGGGCATTTTGTTTTACTGGGCAGTTTGCACTGTCTCTAGTATTTCTTCTCTACATCTCAGTATACAACCCAGAGTTTAGCTCTGTTTTCTCCTAGTGGATTTAGACATACTAAGGTGATGTCCATAAAAATTTCAGCCTTAAATTCATTATACACAATTTTAGTGATTTTCCAAAGTTACTGCCCAGAAGAGAACATTCTAGGCAGATTACACTAGGTTGTATTTCTATCTTCTTGACTCATTTTAACAAGGTCCTATCATGGCAATTTCATTCATGTCCATACATGTCTAGGCTATCATAATTCACCTAGAAATGTTCTTAAAATAGGGCATAATCATTTTGAATCTAGTTTGATCTATTTTATCACAATTTACACATCATTTCATCAACTAGGCAGTCCATTACCTAATTCAACTAGTTCAATTAGGTGTAGTCTTTTTCCAGCAACATTTGTATTCAATTCAATCTTCTTTTTACCTAGCAACATGCTCAAAATAGGGTTCTATGTTCATTTAACATGTTTACACAATTTCTCAACCAAAACAGTCCTCAATCAAAACTGTTTTCTATCATGTTCAAAATTCCCATATTTCCAGTAGCTACACATATATCCTATGTCAAATTGGTTACTAGGAATTACAATTTCAAGTTAAATTTGAATCTAGCATGATCCCAACATACATAGAAATCATCTAATTCATCAATACAAAAAAGACATCATCAATCACACATTCAAACAATCTATAGCAAGTTAGATTCAAGCATTTTACCTTCTCCAAGCTTAATTTGATCAATGGATAAATTATGACGCTTGAATTGAAGGTGTTTGCATGAAAATTTTCTCTACCCTTTCTCTCAATATTTTCGGCCAAGAGGATGATAATAGGGAAAAGATGACAATATTTTTGGTCATTATTCTCCCTAGCCACGAGTCATCATCCAAATTGGCACATGTTCTCCTATAATGAGGACATGTGTCAAGGCCTTTAATTCTAATAAATTTTGCTTGCAATATTCCTAACTTTGCATGTTAACATTTTAATCCTTTTATTTATGCCTTCTATTTTTAATTTCAATTCAATTTGGTTCAATTTCACTTATTTGATCCTAAGGATGGCCAATGTTCATTCTCCTTTAAATTGATTACCACATCTATTCAATTAGCCTACAGTTTAGATATTGGTAACGTTATTAGGCCAATTTTAGGGTGTTACAATTCTCCTCCCCTTAAAATAAATTTGTCCTCGAATTTACCTGAATCGAATAGGTGAGGATATTGCTTCTTCATGACCTCTTCAGATTCTCAAGTTGCCTCTTTAACCTTGTGATTTCTCCGCAAGACATTGACGAGAGGAACATTCTTATTTCGAAGTCTTCTGACTTTCTTGTCAAGTATCTGAATAGGCTCTTCTTTATACGATAGATAAGGATTCAATTCCACCACTTCGGGTTCAAGAACATGAGATGGACCAGACCTATATCTTCTGAGCATGGAGACATGGAAGACATTGTGGATCTTATCGAATTCACTAGGAAGTGCCAATCGATAAGCCACTGGACCAATCCTTTCAATGATTTCAAATGGTCCGATAAACTGAGGGTTGAGCTTTCATTTTCTTCCAAACTGAAGGACATTATTCTATGGAGATACTTTGAGGAAGACCTTGTCTCCAACATTGTATTAGATGTCTCTCCTTTTCAAGTCAGCATAAGCTTTTTTCCTATCGAAAGCTGCCTTTAATCGATCATGAATGATCTTCACTTGTTCTTCGGTTTCTCTAAGCAACTGGGGTCCTAAAACCTTGCTTTCTCCCAATTCAGACCAGCACAAGGGAGTTCTACATCTTCTTCCATATAGAGCTTGGAAGGGAGTCATCTGAATAGATGTCTGATAGCTATTGTTGTAAGCAGACTCTACTAGGGGTAGAGATTTCTCCCAATTCTTTCCGAAGTCTATAACACAAGCATGTAGCATGTCTTCAAGACTTGGATGATTCTTTCAGATTGTCCATATGATTGGGGATGAAAGGTTGTACTAAGATGCACTTGATCTCTTAAAGCCTTATGCAAAGAATTCCAGAATCAAGAAGCAAATATGGGATCACGATCAGAGATTATAGTCGTAGGTACACCATGTAATCGAATCACTTTATGGATGTATAGTTCAACTAAGGTTTCCAAGCTCATGTTCGTTAGAACAGGGATGAAGTGAGAAGACTTTGTGAATCTATCAACAATCACCCATAAACATCATTTTTTCATGGAGTGGAAGGAAGACCAGTAATGAAATCCATTGTAATCTGATCTCATTTCCAATAAGGGAATTCGATAGGTTGGAGCAATCCAGTAGGAACTTGATGCTCGGATTTAACCCTTTGACAAGTTAGAGACTTTGATACGAAGTCTGTGATAGCCGATTTCATACCCGGTCACCAGTATAATGGCTTTAGATCCTTGTACATCTTAACAGATCTCGGGTGAATCGAGAATGAGCTTTGGTGAGCTTCTTGTAGCATTTCTTGTTTTAGTTCCTCATTGTTAGGAACACATACTCTATCCTTGAAATAGAGGAGTCCATTCGAATTGAGAGAAAAGTCAGAATTAGACTCAGAGTTTAGCTTGGATACGATCTTCTGAAGATCATGATCAATTTGCTGAAGTTCTTTAATTCTTGAGATTAAGCTAGATTGAACATGAAGTTCAGACAAGAATTTCCATCCTTTGGATAAACGGAAATGAGCATTGATAGCCAAGGAAGCTACAAATGAAAGAACAAGATAATTATGGTAAAATTTCGAGTAGTTACTTGCAAGACAAGTAAGGTGTTCGAATACCTTACTTGTGATCCAAGTAAGTTCAATTTTGAATGAAAATATACTATAATTTAGATTTAGAGGTTTACCCGAGTATGGTTTGTGACTAAGGGTATCAAAAACCACGTTTGCTTTCCCCAGATGGTAGTCAATAACCAAATCGTAATCTTTAAGCAATTCTAGCCATCTTCTTTGTCTCATATTCAAATCTTTCTAAGTCAGGAGATATTTGAGACTCTTGTGGTCTGTGAATAGGTTACATTTCTCCCCGTACAAGTAATGTCTCCATATTTTGAGAGCAAACACGATACTTGCCAATTCTAGATCATGTGTTGGATAGTTTGACTCTTGTGGTTTTAGTTGCCTTGAAGCATAAGCTACCACATTTCCATCTTGCATTAGGACACATCCTAGTCCTAAATGAGATGCATCACTATAGACAGTGAATTCTTTACCCGATTCTAGTTGAATAAGAATCGGTGCGTGAGTTAGGGCTTGTTTAAGTTGATCGAAGCTACGTTGCTGGTTCTCCGACCAAACAAAAGGTGTATCTTTGCGAGTTAGCTTAGTCAAGCTTACGAAAATGGATGAGAATCCTTTGACAAATCACCGATAATACCTGGGTAAACCGAGAAAGCTTCTGACCTCACCAACATTCTTCTGAGGTCTCCAATCCATGATGGATCAAATTTTGCTCGGGTCTACTTTAATCCCTTTTACCGAGATGGCATGGCCAAGAAACGAGACTTCCGATAGCCAAAATTCACACTTAGAGAACTTTGGGAACAGTTGACATTCTCAGAGAGTTTGCAATACAATTCATAGGTGTTCAGAGTATTCTTCTTTATTCCAAGAATACACTAGGATGTCATCGATGAAGACGACCACAAACTTGTCAAGATAAGGCTTGAATACACGGTTAATGAAGTCCATGAAAGCAGCCAGAGCATTCGTTAACCTGAATGGCATTACAAGGAATTCAAAGTGGCCATATCGAGTACAAAAGGCTATCTTCGGTACATGTTCTTCTTTTACCCTCATTTGATAATATCCCGATCGAAGATTGATCTTTGAAAACACTAAAGCATCATTGAGTTGATCGAATATATCTTCTATCCTTGGGAGAGGATGTCGATTCTTGATATTAAGCTTGTTCAATTGTCAATAGTCAATACAGAGTCTCATAGTCCAATCTTTCTTTTTCACGAACAAAACTGGAACACTGGTTAGCCCAAAGGGCATAACTAGGAACTCGTAGTGACCATAACGAGTCTTGAAAGCCATTTTGGGTACATCTGAGTCTTGTATTCTCATTGACCCACCCATCTTCTTAGTGAACAATACGGGTGCTCCCCAGGGTGAAGAGCTAGGCCGAATAAAGCCTTTGTCTTGTAGCTCTCAGAGTTGGTTCTTGAGTCTTTCAATTCAACAGGTGCCATTCGATAGGGTGTGATGGACACCAGAGTTGTTCCAGGTTGAAATTCAATCCCGAACTCTACTTCTCTGGTTGGAGGGAGACTAGGGAGTTCCTCGGGGAAAACATCAATGAATTTAGACACAATTGGCATACTAGGTAAGCCGAATTCAAATTCATCTTGCATAGTCATGGCAGCAAAGATTGAGGTCAGTTTTCTATCAATTAGGAGGATTGATTCTTTTCCTAAACCCTGGAGATACAATCTCCTATTTTGGCAATCTATCTAGGCTTCATGTTTGCTTTAGCCAATCTAGTCCTAACCCTAGATCGAACTCACAATTTGGCAATAAATATAGATCAATAGGAAAGGGTGTGTTTCGAATGACTATAGAGCATTCCTTGCAAAGGAAGTTAATGGATGTGATTTCCCCTATTGGGTTCGAAACTACAAGGCTTTGCTTTACAATTTCAGGCTTAATCTCGAAAGACTATTTCCTTCATTCGATGAGCATACGAGACTTTCATTATCTCGGCCAAGTCTCGTTTTAGACATTTTACATTCAAATAGAATAATTAGGGGTTCGGTTTAAAAAGTAAGACACAAGCTATTCAATACAAGTCTCCTAGGTGGCACAAGTATCCTATGTGATGCATGATAGATCGGTTTAGTCCTAGAATCGACTAAACCTAAAGCGCTAATTACCAATTAATATGTAACACCCCTACCCGGGCTAGTAGTAACCTGTTTCAAGAGCGTTACTTAACAAGCAAGCAAGGACAATAGAAGACATGGCAAACAATACAAACATTACAAGAACAATCAAGCAACTCATACTTAGACATCAAAACATCAAAGGCATTCGAACAAAGCTAAGGCAACCATTCATACATTACTTTTCAACCTAAACCATTCGGCTATTCACACAATACCACTGGATTAATTCCTTTCATGCTTACATTACAACTTACCATTTTCATAGTTCAGATTACAACATTCATTCTTTGATAACCTATCATATTCGACTAACGTAAGGTTCAAACATGATTTCTTCATTTCATTGTTCATGGATGTAAACATGTATCATCTTATACCTAAATTACTGACACAATTGATTGATCTTTCAATTTACATGTTCTAGCTTGCATTCAAGCCACATTCTATACCCAAACATTCGGCCATTTCACCAAACACATAAAAGGCATGAAACTAGTTCATTCAAGGCTTATTATAGTCTTAAGCATTTGACAAACATTCTATACAAGCATGCATAACATATACATCAAGGTATATTTACATACAAGCAACCCTTTAGGCCCAAGTCATTCTAATAGGAAGCATTCAACATGATTCATCTCATACTACTTTCATTTCAAGCAAAACATGTACACTAAACAAGGCATTCATTTGTTTCAAAATATACTATATCAATATTAGATCATTTCAATCTTAAATCACCATATGCGCAGCCAATACCATTCATTACATGTAATCTAAGTTCATTACATACACATTACTAGATACATAACATTGTAGGCCCATCAAACATTACATACAAGTTTCAAGATGCATGTTCAAGCTAGCTATGTACAATCTAATACCACCATTCTAGGAGATATAAAAAACAAATATGGAATCATACTTAGACAAACTTGTGTGAGATGCTTCTTGCTCAAGGTAATAGGCTTCAAGATCAAGCAAACTCCTATCTTTTATCCTGTAGGTTGGGAAGAATGAAAACGAGAGTGATAAGTACAAGATTGTACTTAGTGAGGTAGTAACTAGTCTATCCATTTGTTATTTCAAGTTTGATGTCTTTTAACTAATTGTAGACCTAGCTAAGGCTTTCAAGCATCAAGAGTGATCTTAGCTAGGGTTTCAAGCATTATAATGATCTTAGCTATACTTACAAGCATCAAGCTTATCCTATCTAAAGATAGCAAGCATTCGGCCAACAAGTACAAGCAACAAGTAGTCAGACTTCATGAATCAAGCACACATGCTTGCAAAACAAGAAAATCAACGAGTCGTGCTTTCAAGTCAAGTAACATACATTTCATGGCATTCAAGACAAGTATCATGTAATGTAGGATCTTTATTTCAATTGTTATTCAATAAACAACCCCTTGGAACTTAGTTTGTATAGGTAATCGAGTCTCCAACCAACTATCGCCACAAGATGCACCATAGTGCTGGTCAACCCTCCTATTATCGCCAAAGACCACATACGTACCCTCTGTCTGTCGCCAAATAAGGGCCTGAGCCCTGGACCGTAGTCCACCCTTACACAATGAGCTCTAGACTCTAAGGCATGCCCTTCTACCTAGTCTAGCTAGATTCCAAGGTTGTTCAATTTACCATTTATACAAGTTTATCAAGATCAAGATCATGCTCATGTCAAGCAAATTCATTTCATATTAGGCCCTTAGGCCATTGAGCCTTAGCTCACATATCAAGTAGTTTCATGTTTCATTTCATCAAGATGAGATGTAATCTCAAGCAAGTCTTTAATCATTCATTCACATTGCATCATAGCACATACAAGCATCCATGTTGTCACTTAATCATACTCATGCATTTGAAATAGACATGTATTCAAGGCTAGGATCAAGTTTCATGTGTTTGTTTAATCATCCTTCCCTTATTAGGTCAAGTTCTTGATTAGATTCATTTAACATGTCAAGAATGTAATAAGACTACATTGGTTAGGACCTAGTCCTAACTCTAAAGGTAACTACACTCACAATACTCCAAGCTTGGCTAGTCTTGGATCTACACACCCTTGTTCTTGGCTTTAGGATGATCCACTCTATCCTCTTCCACCAAGTTTACTCCTGGTTCTATCACATTACAAGCAAATACATATCAAGACATGTTCACAAGGTCATTCAATTCAAGACAATATCATTAAATCAAGCAATGCTACAAGCATATAACATTCACATATTGGGCAGCATGCTCATGTACATTTTCCATTACTTTTAACTACACTTTTCTACATTCTTTTTTCATGTAAAACAAGGCATATTTCAATGCCTAAAACTGTTTACAAGATAGTTTGCAAAATGCCACAAAACAGTGTGCATTTGCCGATGCAGCTGCTGCTAGGAAGTTTGCACTCTAGTCACTAAATCATGCATATCTTTCATTTTGTATGCCAGAATTTCAATTGGTTTACACATTTGGAAAGATAAAAAAAATTGCCTTTATGACCATATAAGTCTTGCATTTTAGTTCTTATCCAATTAATACAGTTTTTAACCTAAAGAAAGGTTATTTTGCTTTACTGGGCAGTTTACACTGTCTCTAGTATTTCTTCCCTACATTTCAGTATACAACCCAGAGTTTAGCTCAGTTTTCTCCTAGTGAATTTAGACATACTAAGGTGTTGTCCATAAAAATTTCAGCCTTAAATCCAGTATACACAATTTTTAGTGATTTTTCAAAGTTACTGCCCAGAACAGAGCATTCTGGGCAGATTAGAATAGGTTGTATTTCTAGCTTCTTAATGCATTTTAGCAAGGCCCTATCATGTAATTTTCGTTCATGTTCATACATGAACATGCCATCATAATTCACCTAGCAATGTTCTTAAAACAAGGCATAATCATTTTGAACCTAGTTTGATCTATTTGATCACAATTTACACATCAATTCATCAACTAGGCAATCCATTACCTAATTTAACTAGTTCAATTTGGTGTAGTCATTTTTCCAGCAACA
Source organism: Hibiscus mutabilis (assembly GCA_019671005.1). Taxonomy (NCBI): domain Eukaryota; kingdom Viridiplantae; phylum Streptophyta; class Magnoliopsida; order Malvales; family Malvaceae; genus Hibiscus; species Hibiscus mutabilis. The sequence goes on from CM033711.1 coordinate 52,850,287, forward strand.
CATGTATTCTATTCAATCTTCTTTTTACCTAGCAACATGCTCAAAACAGGGTTCTATGTTCATTAACATATTTACACAATTTCTCAATCAAAACAGTCCCCAATCAAGATTGTTTTCTATCATGTTCATAATTCCCAGATTTCCAGCAGCTACACATATATCCTATATCAAATTGGTTACTAGGAATTACAATTTTAAGTTCAATTTGAATCTATAATGCTCCTAACACACATAAAAATCATCTAATTCATCAATACAACAAAGACATCATCAATCACTCATTCAAACAATCTATAGCAAGTTAGGTTCAAGCATTATACCTTCTCTAAGCTTAATTTGATCGATGGATGAACTATGAAGCTTGAATTGAAGGTGTTTGCATGCAAATTTTCTCTACCCTTTCTCTCTCAATATTTTTCGGACAAGAGGATGATAATGGGGAAAAGATGACAATATTTTTTGACATTATTCTCCCTAGGCATGAGTCATCATCCAAATTGGCACATGTTCTCCTCCAATGAGGACATGTGACAAGGCCTTTAATTCTAATGAATTTTGCATGCAATCTTCCTAACTTTGCATGTTAGCATTTCTATACTTCTATTTATGCCTTCTAGTTTTAATTTCAATTCAATTTTACTTATTTGATCCTAAGGATGGCCAATGTTCATTCTCCTTTAAATTGATTACCACATATATTCAATTAGCCTATAGTTTAGATAGTGGTAACATTACTAGGCCAATTTTAGGGTGTTACAATTTCCTTAATTATCAGTTGGGTATCCTTGGTTCTAGGGTCTATTCATGATTCTTAGAGTCTCTTGTATACGCCTTCTTTGTAAAAAGAGGTTTTCAATTTCTAGAATGATCGGTAGTACAGGCTTGTCGGGTCTTCCTCAGGCCATGCACTAGAGCAACACCTAAAATAGACAAACAAAAACAACAAGTAAATCTATACAAATAGGAGAAATAAAATGATTCCAAAATCTAAACCTAAAATGACCAATTGTCAATCCCAGGCAATGGCGCCAAAAACTTGTGTGTTTTTGATGTACTATAAATGATACACAATCGGTGCAAGTATACACATCGAAACAAGTAATAAAGTGGCAAGTGAGTATCGTCTCCACAGGGATTGGAGGTATTTCACTATTTAGATTAAGCACCCAAAACAATAAGTAAAAGATTAGATGAAAGAGTTAATATGAGAAATAAAATGAATTGCTGTAGCAAAAGACAATATGCAAAACATGAATGAACTGAATAGGCTTCAATAGTCCTCACACATGCATGAAACTCTCTATTGGGATGCCAGGCTGGGTTTATTAAGGAATCCTCTATCTAGTTCTTAAGTCAGGTTAGCACTTTCCAGCTTATAACATGCTCGACATAGCTTTCTAAGGTGCTTCTAAGCTATCTCTAGCAAGAAGTCTGGCAGCCAGAATGCTACGGCAATACCTCTCAGTGTGAACTCTAGCAAGCTACTTATTGATGAAGCTCTAGTCCTTTTAGTCATTGAAACCCTTCCTTTATCTATAAGTTGAGTTAGAGTTGTGCCTCTCATTATCCAACCCCATTGTCTACGTGGATCTAAGCTTAACTCTCTCGACCATTAAGCTAACCAAACACCCAAGTAAAGGCTAACTCTCGAGAGCTCTTACAAACTTAGGGCAATAAAACAATAGACAAAGCGTGAATGAAACTGGAAAATGCAAACACATCCATTAAAAGAAACTATAACATAATCATCCAAAACAAACCCAAGCCACTTAAGGTTAGTTCATGGCTGGGTACAAATCATCCATAATCATTCGTCTTTAACAACCCATATCCAGAATAAAAATGTTAAAGCAAAATAGTAGAAGGAAAAAAATGTCCAAAGCTGCCTTAATCTATGGTGAACCACCTTAGGCTTGCTGCTTCTCTCAAAGGCCAGCAAGATCGTCCCTTGGAGCTTCAACAATGGAAGACACCAAGATGAAGATGAAAAACGAATGTAGATGCTTTTGCTCTTCTCTTTCTTAGCTCCAAAAAACACTTTTTTCAGCCCCCTCTTTAATGTAGGTGTCTTGTCCTTTATATAGTGGGGGCTCCTAGTGTTTTGTGACCTAAACATTCCTTGCGGGACCTAAGGAATATTCTTTAGGTTACATGCGTGGCACAGCTGGCTGGAGGAATCCCATGTGGAGGCTCTCAAAATATCTTCTCTTTTTGTCTTTTTTGCACCCATAAATGTCATCCAGAATGCCACAACATTTTTCCTTTGCCCTGGAATGCTCCTTGGCTCGCCTGCACATCACCACCCAATAACAAACCTTCCTCAAGAAGCATCCATTACATAAATAAATAAAAGCAACAAGCAAGCAACACCAAATGCAAATGTATGAACTACATGTGTCCTAAATGCAATGAATTGAGCTTTAAAACAACCAATAACCTAAGTAAAAAGCTATGAAATGTGAACCTTTTACAGGTTTAACAATGTGCCAGCAGGTTAGTAATGCCAAGGTTGCTTAGGCAATTGATCTCTAGTTTAGGAAACTGAAGTCTCACTTCACACGTAGTGTGCAATTAGTTCCTAAATGAACTTAGAATTCTTGAAACTAAGCTTAGAAAAAAAAACAATGATGTCAGGGTAGAAAGGAAAGAATAAGGCAACAATGTTTTTCCAAGCCATGAAAAATTTTAAGAACTCTCATTTGCCTTAGAGATAATAAGTAGCTTCGGGCTTCCTGGTTTGCTCCATCTTAGTTCTGAAGTCAAAAACTTTAGGCTGTGAGTTGAAGAGTAAAGCTTAGTAATGTTTGGACTAACGCGGGGTTCATGGTATGCTCCCTCTTATTTCTCATGCCAAACAGTATTACGAAGCAGACCTAAAAATATTGCCAGCAAAAACCCTTGGCGAATAAAAATAATAATTTTCAATTTGGCTAGTAAATTTGACGTAGAAAGTAAAAGTATACTTGATGCTTATTGCTTGCACTTCATGCTCACTTCATAACCCTAGACTAGTGTTATATTGCTGCACTTGAATTTTTTTATCTGCCTAGCATTATTGCACTGGGATACACGAGGACAAAACTAGAGCTAGATTCTGCTTACTAGCACCTATTGAAATTTAGAACATTTTTGTTGAGGTACTCATTTTTTGTTTTCTTAATTTTAGTTGCATTACTTGAAGACAAGCAATAAGTTAGGTTTGGGGGAGTGTTAACTCCTAGAAAGTACCAAAGTTTAAGCATAATTCACAATGCTTTAGCTTGTCTTTAGGTACATATGTTTGCATTTAGTTGTTAAAATCATGCATTTGCATAAGGAGTTGTTCTTTTGCCAGTGTGAAGCGTTGTTTTGTTTGCACAGATACAGACTTGGCAGAGCAGCGCAGGAGTAGGAAGTAGGAAAGCAGAAGAGAATTGCTGAGACATAGTTGGCAAAGTATGACCAAAGATTACCAAGCTCGGCTAGCAAAGAAGTGAAGTTTGATGCCCGATCAAAGTAGTCGTTGAACCAGTACACGTCATCCCTAAAAATTCAAAAGAAGAAGATAAGAGGATAACACGTTTTATCCTAAGTGCGAAATCAAATTTCAAATAAAAAACCCACTTTAGGGTTTTCCATGCATGCCTATTTAAAGGGAACGATCGAACAACCTGGAGAGCACCAAGGTGAAAGAGGGAACTAGAGGCTGTGTGGCTCGGCCATATTGGACCGAGAGATGTGGAGCTTCGAAGGGCTGCATCAACAAATCTCCTTCTTGCCCATTCTCTTAGTTTTATTTTTATTTAAGTGATGATGTTGAGATATGATGATATTTTGTGGATGGATCCCCCAACCATGAACTCAGCTTTTACAGTTGGTTAGGAATGTTTGTGATTAACTATTTGTTTATGTTTGTTTTTTAATAATTTGAATGCATTGGCATTAATTTCTATTTGGCTAGCATTACCTTTTTCTAAATTCTTTGCCATAAGACAGTTTGCATAGTTTGCTTATTACGCTTTAATATCTTAACAATCTTGAGGGTTAACGATCAGAAGTAAAGATTGAAACTTAATCAATTTAATTAATGAAAAGCTTCATGATAGACATATAGGGGGTTTAACATGGTTAACTTATAGTATTTCCATGGACAGAGGTAATGCCACTTTTAAAATCTACTCGACAATAATTCCAAGGTAGGACATTATTAATAGCTAGCAGAGCTAGAGTAAAATATTGGCATTGTAGTACCACAAATCATGGCCTAGCAACATGTCATAAACTAATTAGAGCTTAATTGTACAAAAAATTTACAAATTTGAAGAATCAATTAAACCTAGTGACTAAATTAGATAGATTGATAAAGAAGTAGCCTAATCATGAAGGATCAAATAGTAACAAATTGTAAATGTAGAATTGCATGCAATAAGGATGAGTAATTAAGGATTTATGAAGCAATTAAACCATAATTTGCCAAGTTGAGGCAAATAGTCAAGCCATGTGTTAACAACATGGCCAGGTGGCCATCTTTCTATCATCTTCTCTACTCCACCATTTTCCACCTTGGCTGAATTTCCCCTCATTCATCTAGGAAAAGAAAACCACCATTGTAGATGAAGGAAGCTTGCATGTGATCACAATTGCATGAAAATTGAATAGCTATGAAGATTGTAAGTGGATTCTAAATCCTTCCTCCCTAGCAACTTGTTTGAATGAGTGATTGATGATGTTCTTGTTGTACAAATTGAATTGGATGATTGTTATGTGTGTTAGTATCATGTTAGCTTCAATTTGAACTTGAAATTGTGAATACTAGTAGCCAATTTGATAAAGGAAATATATATGGTTGCTGGAAATTTGAGAAATGTGTATATGGTTGAAAACAGTTTGATTAGGGGCTGTTTTGGATAGTGAAAATGTTTAAACATGTCAATTGAATATAGAAACCTGTTTTGATCATGTTGGTAGATGAATTGAGAATTGAATTGAGTAGATACGTTGCTGGAAAATGAATGAACCTAATTGGATTAGTTAAATTAGGTAATGGACTGCTCAATTGGTAAATTGAATGTGCAATGTTGATCAAATAGATCAAATTGGGTTCAACATGATAATGCCCTGTTTTAAGCACATTTATAGGTGTATTAAACTGACCTACACATGTAAGAACATGAAAAATAATTGAATTTCCAATTTAGAACCTTGTTAAAATGAGTTAAGAAGCTAGAAACTCAACCTAGTGTAATCTGCCTATAATGCTCTATTCTGGGCAGTAAATTTGAAAAATCACTATAAATTGAATAAAATGAATTTAAGGCTGAAATTTTTATGGACAACACCTTGATATGTCTAAATTCATTAGGAGAAAATAGAACTGAATTCTGGTTTGTACAATGAAGTGTAGATAAGAAACACTATGGACAGTGTAAACTATCAAGTGTAGCAAATTACCCTGTCTTTAAGTTAAAAACTGTATTAATTGGCAAAGAAAAAAAATGCAAGACTTATATGGTTATAAATACAATTAAGTTAGGTTTCCAATGGTGTAAACTAATTGAAATTCTGACGTACGGAATGAAAGTTATGCATGATTAAGTAAAAAGAGTGCAAGCTGCCTAGCAGCAACAGTGTATGTAATTGTACACTGTTTTGTAGCAATTTGTAAACTGTTTTGTAAACAGTTTTAGGACATTGATTCTGCCCTATTTTACATGAACTAGAGTATAGATAAGTGTAGTTAAGTGTAGTGGAGAATGTATATGAACATGCTTCCGAATTTGTATATGTTGTATACTTGTAACATTGCCTTGATTGAATGATCATATGATCTTGTTTTGACATGTTTTTGTTGTGTAATGTGATAGAACCAAGAGTAAACTTGGTGGAAGAGGATAGATTGGATCATCCTAAAGCCAAGAACAAAGGAGAGTGGATCTAAGATTAGCTAAGCTTGGAGTATTGTGAGTGTAGTTATCTCTAGGGTTAGGACTAGGTCTTAACCAATGCATACTTGTTTACATTCATGTAATGTTAAATGAACCTAATTATGGACTTGACCTAATAAGGGAAGAATGACTAGTAACGCATGAAATTTAATCACATCTTGAATACATGTTTTATTTGAATGTTATGCATGTTTAAATGGTATATTGGTGCTTGTATGTATCATGATGCATGTGATCGAATGCTAAAGACTTGCTTGAGATATCATCTCATCTTGATGAAATGAAACATGAGAATTACATGATATGTGAGCTATGGCTTAATTGGAATAAGGGCCTAAAATGAAATACACTTGCTTGACATTATCTTGAACTTGATAAACTTGTATAAATGGTAAATCGAACAACCTTGGTAGCTAGTTGGACTAGGTAGAACGGTATGCCTTAGAGTCTAGAGCTCACTGTGTTAGGGTGGACTACGGTCCATGGCTAAGGCCCCTATTTGGCAATAGACGGAGGGTATGTATTTGGTCTTTGGCGACTGTACGAGGGTTAACCACCACTACGGTGCATCTTCTGCCGACAATTGGTTGGAGACTCGATTACCTATACAAACTAAGTAACAAGGGGGTTGTTTAATTGATAACACATGTAATAACAATCCTAAAACACATGTGACTTGTCTTGAAAGCTATGAATAATATGTTACTTGACATGAAAGCCTTGAATTGTATGTTACTTGTCATGTAAGCATTATTTTCTTGATTACTTATTTTGTAAGCATGATGTGCTTGATTTTTTATATGAATACATAAAGTATGATTCCATGTTCTTGCTCCTTGATAGCCGAATGTTTGATATCCTTAGCTACGATTATCTTAATGCTTGAAAGCCTTAGCTAGGATCAATCTAATGCTTGAAACCCCTAGCTAGGTTCATTATTGTTTAAATGACACAAAACTTGAAATAACAAATGGTTAGAACTATTTACTACCTCACTAAGTATATTCTTGTACTTATCACTCTCGTTTTCATTCTTCACAACTACAAGATAAAGGATATGAGTGTTGCTTGCTTGATCTTGAAGCTTGATTACTAGAGCTCGAAGCAAGTCACAAGCATAGATAAAGTATGGTTTCATACTTGTTTTGTATGACTCCTAGATTGGGGGCACTAGAATGTTTATAGTTAGCTTGATCATGCATTTTGGTACTTGTATATATTGTTATGGATGGGCCTGCTATGTTATGAACCTAATGACAAGTATGTAATAAACTTAAAGTACTTGTAATGAATGGTATTTGCTACGCACATATTGAATATACATCTAAATGATCATGTGTTGATCTAGTTTGTGTTGAAACAATTGAATGCCTTGCTTAATGTACATGTCTTGCTTGAAATGAAAGTTGTGTGAGATGAACCATGCTTTCTTGTACTCCATTCTAATGACTTGGACTTATAAGGTCACTTGTATATAAACATACCTTTGATGCAAGTATGGTTGTGTGTTTGATTGGTAAAGGCCAAATTGTCTAGTGTGTGTATATGATGATTGTCGAATGGTTAGGTATAGAGTATGACTTGAATGGAACTAGTTACATGCTATTGAATGTTTAGATAATCATGATTAGTAAGTATAGGAATGAGATGTTTAAATGTATACAAACTAAGGAACATTAAATTGAAATGGAATCATGTTGTATACTAGGGTTGTTCGAATGGTTATTGTATAAGATAAAGTTAAGTGAATCATGAAAGTAGTAACTTGTAATGTAAGCATGAAGGGAAATAATTTAGGAGCCTAATCGAATGCTTTAGGATGTCTCGAAATGAAAATATGAGTTTTCTTGTACGATAAGAAATGAATCTTGGTTGCTTGTTAGTTAAGTAACTCATCTATTAAGGACAAGTTATCAATTCTTGCCTTGTTTATTCTTGTATTGTTTGCTAGCCTTGTCCTTGTCCTTTCTTGCATGGTAACGCTCCCGAGCCGATTTGCTACTAGCTCGGGGTAGGGGGTGTTACATGCATCCCTTGCAAATGCTCATCGCCCATTTGAATACCTCATTTGCCAACCTATTTCACATTCATTGTATTCTTTTAGTTATTTTCTAAAATAGAAGTTCCAATCATTTCAAACATTCTTGATTCCTTTGACAATTAAACCATTAAACAATTAAATTCTTGGTCAATCCTTGTTGATACGATACTCAACTTATTGCTGTATTACTTGCTGACCGTGTATACTTGCACGCAATAGACTCAATCTTGGCATTATTTCTTACACATTTACCTTGCATTTTCAATCTTTTGCCAAGCATTAGAAAAGTAGACATTATGCCTATGCGTATGCTTTTATGGTTCAAGCATGTTCAATTTGGTACTAATAGACTAACGATGTGATACCTATGCTGAATTGTGCCTTGAATCCCTTTTCGAGTGTTGAGTTGAATGGTTTTATAAAGCATGACTCTAGAGTTGTGATGTTGTGCAATACATTCTTTGAATCTCTTGTTTCCATGAGCTTTTGGCATTATTTAATCCTTGGTTTAGTTGTGTATTTATGTGAGAATGATTAAGGCATGTTTGAATTACCATTTGGGTGAAAATCCAGCAAATTTGGACATTATAGGTCTAGGGGTACCAATACACGGGTCACAGTATCGGTACGAGTAATTATTATTTTGGCTAGGGTTTCGGTACGCGAAGAGGTGCATCAGTACGAGCATGTAGAAATTGGTTGGGATACCGATACACGGGCAAGCGTATTTATACGAGTTTTAGCTACTGGAATTGTAGTTTTACCATGATAAGCCCACGTACCAATATGTAAAGAGTTGTACATGTACGAACCTTTGATACACATACTAGTATCAGTACGGTTGCCCACGTATCGATATCAAATGTTGTTATTGGTAGTTGATGTGATTCCATGGTTTTAGATTCTTTCATTTTGCTCACTACTTCTTGTGAATGCAATTGAATGAGTTTGGTTGATCGTTGTGAACTGAAATTTGGTAAGTATGCATGTAACCTATCTAATTGAGGATTGGTAACTTCTAATTTAATTAAGTCCTCCTAAGTTTACAAATATGCAATTTGGTCCCTAATTTGCGAATACGCGTAATTGGATTTTAGTTTGACGCTCGATTCAGTTGAGATTTCACCCGCTGCCAGCATGCACACCTTAGGTACTAATGTTTCATCTATACAAGATAAAAAGGACCTAATTTTAGCTAACCATCTTAGGTTTGTTTTGGCAAACCCAATGTTGCTCGCTCGGTTCGGTCTGGCATCTAGGCCGGGTTGAGGGTGTTACTGTCTTATTCCCTTTAACTTCATATTTTTCATTTTCATCAAGCATTTCATTTGTATATATGTGTTCTCGTGCATTGAGGACAATGCACACCTTTGATTTGGGGGAGTGTGTTGTCTCACATTTATTGCCATGACATTCATTCATTTTTATGCTTCTGTTTGCATTTCATTTTCATATAGATTAGGTATAAACATGCGTACCAAACCATTAATGTAATACCCCAAAAATCAGTTTAGAAGTACGTTATTAAATCGAATGCTAGTTGAATTGTTTTGACTTGCTTTATGATGAATCTAGAATCAATTAAATGAGCTTAGGACAAAAATTAAAGTAAAGAAAAAGTGGATAGCTTTTTAATAAAGGACTAAACCAAATACTATGAAAAACTAAGGGATAACATGCTAAATAAAATTATTGAAACCCCCTCGACCCAGCCTAGCTGCAAGACCGAACCGAGTGAGCTACATTGGGTTTACCGAAATATACCCGTAAAGATTAACTTAAATTACGTCCATTTTTTCCTTTTATCTTATCTAGATGCAATTTATTGACCTATTGTGTGCATACTGGCAACGGGTGAAAACTCAACTCAATCGGGCGTCGAATCGACATCCAATTGCACGCAATTACACTTTTGGGACCAAATTGCATTTCTAAAAAATTATAGGGACTTAACACATTTTTAAGTTACCAATCCTTAATTAATCAGGATTCATGCTCACATGTCAGAAATTGTATCATAACGATCATCCAAACTTTTTCAATTGCATGCATAACATTAAAGGACCAAAACGAAAGAAAATAGAAACTTCCAAACATCACATTAACTGAAATAACAACTGCCTGTATCGGTACACGAGCAAGTGTATTTGTACGCTTTGCCATTTCTTAAAATCCAGATTCCAGTAGATTAAAACCGTATTGATACGACTTATGCGTATTGATACACCTTGCCACAATACATTTTCCCATGCCGAAATAGCTCCCCGCGTACCGAAACACTATCCCAAAAAAAACTTACCCATATCAATACCGGGACACGTGTACCGATATGCTTGGACCTGAAATGTTAAATTTTGCTGGTTTAACATGCTTTTAAGGGTTCAAATTGATTCCAACGTGCGTCAAAAGTGTATACAACAACATTAAGGATTAAACCTTACCACAACTTCACAGAAACATGTTCAAATCATGGCATTATACTTCTCAAAATAAATTAGAGGCATGCTTCCTAGCAACAAACCATTTCAAGCATATAAAAAAAATCGAACCATCGACCAAACATATTATAACACCATGAAATCTGGCCTACACAGATTTGGGTTCCAGCAACGCGAAACCCTATATCAAAATTATCCAAATACTGTATTAACCTTGAACGCAAGGTCAATTATATCAATATTGGACTCCAATTGAGCCAAAAAATTGTCTAAGGACCTTATTGAAAGTATAGATAATCTGTTTAGTGACTAAATTATAGAAATTGAAAGTTTGGGGGTACACGTATAGACAATTGAGAGTTGAGGGACTAAGCTTGTGATTAGCCCCTCCTCAATTTATAATTACCCATACGTGGGTTAATCTGATGAGTTTCCTTCATATGAAGGAAAGTCATCGGTTAACTAATGGATATAGAAATAATGAAAAAGTAAAGAAACTTACCTGATTCCTCAATTAAGCTAGCACCTCCATCATATCTTCTTTTTCCTTGAAGTACACACCTCCATTGGTGTACATCAAAAAGCTTACGTTCCTTTGATTCATTGCTATTGATAGGCTCAAGAAATTGAAAGAGAGCACCCATCATCTTCACTGAAAGCTAGGAACAAGAGGTTTACTATTTGAGAGCTGTAAAAGCTTCGGATTATCAAGGTGAGTGTAGTCAGAGTCTCAGGATTAGGCTAGGTGTCTTTTCGAATTTCATTGTTATTGAAATTGTCATTGCTACCCTCATCGTTAATGATTATTGCATCGAACCACGTAGTGGATATTGCGGTAAGTATTTGGTAAGTTATCGCATCGAGTATCGAGTATTGTCATTGTTATCATCATTGTTAATGGACATCGGATATGGATATTGCATTGTCATTGAGTATCATCAGTGCCATTATCATTGTCATCGTCATTGAATCATGGAAATATAGGATACTGATCAGAGAGCATTTGTAACATACTCTAACCACCCTAGAAGGATTAGGTAAGTTACCACAATTTCAATCAATGATCCATTCAATTAAAGCTAGTGAGTTCAATTCGTTTTAAGTCTTTCTTGCTCATTAAGTAAGTATTCGAATAGGTGAGCACCCAATAGAAAATGCATGATGCACCTACTAGATATATTAGGACCCATAATGCATTTTGTTATCATAATCAATACCATTTAGGACTTACTTGCTCTTCAAGCAACCATTTGAACTAGATGGAAAACACAATAGAAAATTTCAACATTCAATGTAGCTACTATGCATACAATAGGTGATTTACATCATTTGCCTATGTGACCTTAATCAAGCATACATGCTTTCAATGTTATGTACATCATTTGACTAGGACAATAAGTGACCAAAGTGGTTCGTGTCTAAACATGTAGGTCACTACATTTACTTGTTGTTAATTAGCCAACTTCAATAGGTCTATTCAAACCAATACATGCATAATCCAACCATGGGAATCTAACATTAGGCTAACAAACATTCAAGCTTAATTAAGTGTATACATATCCATTTATACATACAATACTCTTTATAGATCATAGATGACGTTAATTTATACAAGCTATTACTAAGTGATCATGAATATACATGCCTTAGGTGCCACCATCCTAGGAGAACTATAACAAGATGGAAACATACTCTTTCAAGCAAAATGTGACTTGTACGAGCTTAGACTTTGGGATAAGATCCAATATTAACATGAATCTTAGTAAAGAGGCTTGATTAAGCAAAGCTTAGTGAGCGAGTTCAAGTTACAAGACAATCAATACAATAAGTCTCAACTACGAACCATCTAATAGATGGTATGGTTCCCCCATCAGTAAGGAACCATTCGTAACACTATAAACAACACTAGATTCATTTGCTTAATTGTCAATCCAATATCAATACAAGGCTTGAAATTTAGACATGCTCAATCATCCAATTCAAATAGCATTAGGCATAACATGTCATTTGAACACAATCAATGTCTCAAACTCAAGAAATCTCATATAAGCAATATCTCAATATCAATAGTTCATGGCATTCAATTTTTCCTTTACTATCAATCAATGCAATTCAATGTACATGAGGTATAAGTTCATTTTAAGTATAGCCTTGAGAATCGATTACTCAGTCTAGATAATCGAGTCCGCAACCAAACTGTCGCCAATAACAATAGTCAATATGGTACAAAGTACTGGTCAAAACCCTCCTACTGTCGCCAAAGACCAATAATAATACTTCCCTCCTACTGTCACCAATTAGGGAACAATGTCCCAGATCGTAGTCCACCCCGATAATGAGCTCTATGGACTCTATGGCATGCCAACTATATCTATGACCGAATCAGGACCAAGGCTTACAATAGTTATCACTTTCATTCAATTACGAGCATGATTCAATTCAATGTGCACATTTAGTGCCAATATCCCATTTCCATCGAATAGGGTTCAAAGACAATTTCAATATCAATAGTCAAGTAATCAATATTCCAATAGTCAATGAGGATATGTCAATTAATATTTCATTAAACAATGAATTGAGTTACTTCTAACTATAACAAGCATGCTTCATTTCAATAGAGTTCAATTAAGCAGGAAGCATATCATGGCAATCAATTGTAATTCAAGCATGCTTCTCAATCAAGTAACCACTCAAAACTTCTCAGAAGAGACTTATCTTGCTAATGCTTAATAGAAAGCTCATTACACAATTTACACTAAGAATCAATAAGTAATTCAAATCAAAAATGTACTTGGAGAGGTTACCGCTCTCTCCAAACTTTACACTACACTCACATGAATTTTCTGAGCTATTGTCGTTCTCTGATCGAAATCCCTTTCCCTCTACTTGCTTGCTGATCTATGTGAGCCCATTTTCCATCAAGTTCCACTTGATCTATTATTACATATAATTCATAGTGTCTTAGGTAGAATCCAACAACCATTTAAGTCATTATATGACTCCATTCATTCAAGCATTCATTTCAAAACATCAAGACTGTTGCTGCATGGCACCATGTTCACTACTTGCTTAAATGTTCATATCTTTTATTTCGTATGTCAGAATTTCGAAGCGTTTACACCATTAGAAAGCTAACTTAATTTTCCTTCTAACCATATAGGCCTTTCATCTTTATTCATTGTGAATTAAAATAGTTTTTTATATAAACGCAAACCAAATTATGCCACTGGACAGTTTGCACTGTCCTTAGAAATTAATCTCTACAAATTGTTTTATAACTCAGAATTCGATTCCGTTTGTTGTATATGAAACTAGAAACACTCATGATTCTATACATATAAGATTTACTCCCTAATTCGGTATATGTGATTTTCTACCAAATTTTAAACTCACTGCCCGAAACAGAGTCTTCTGGACAGATTTCCTTAAGCTAGATTCTAGCTCCATTGATCACTTATACAAGGATTCTAACATGATTGTTCAACATATATACTCGTTCATACATGTCTAAGTCAGTCTAATTATGTGTCAAACTAATAAAAACAGGGAAATTGACCAATATTTTCGAATTGATTCAATAAGACATCATCTCACTAGAATTTCCAGCAAAAAGAATTTCAATTCACATATCAATCATCCATTCTAATTATCATCTAAGTTTTTCCAGCAACTAACATAACAATTCACCATCAATTTGGTTAATGAAAACATCCATTTCAAAGGTCGTTCGATTCTAATGTGTTCTCACTAATCATATACCAATCAATTCAGTATGAGATCACATACAAGACTCTTAATCAGTTCCAAATTTTCCAGCAATCAATCTAACATTTCTCAAGCAAAACAATTTGTTAGAACCACAAATCAAATAGAAATTCATGAACACTAAACATTACCTTAAAATTGAACACAATTTCAATGCTTTATCACAATCCCCACATGAATTAAGCTTGCATTTTCTCTCATTTCTCTCAATGGTGTTTTAGGTTTGATGAACAATGATCAATATGTGTATACCTCTTAAAGTGGCCGATTATGCAAGGCCACTTAACCAATCTAACCCCAATATCAAGTAAAATTCATAAAAAGGTAGAACATAAAGATCTATAGGAAAGGGTATGTTTGGGATGGTCAAGAAAGCTTTCTTGTGGCGCAAGTTAACGGGTGTTTTCCCCTAATGGATTTGAAACTACAAGATTTTATTCAATAATTTTGGGTTTCAATTTTAACTTGTTGATCAAGACAGAACAAATAAATGGATGGGTAGACCTTGAATCAATTAAAGCATATGCAGGACTAGAATTTAACTCAATGGTACCTACAATAACATCGGGAGCTTCTTCATCATCTTTACCACAAATGTGGTACATACGAGCAGGGACTCGAGATTCCTAATGAGTTAGAGTATTCAAATGGTTCCCTCTGCCTCTCCCTTGATTTCCAAACTGGGCTTGTTTATGACCCTTGTTTCGATTGGTGAGAGCTGAGCTTGCATTTCCAGGAGTTTGACTTGGAACCTTATTGGGATTCTGAGAACAATCCCGGATACAGTGATCTGAGGCTCCAGATAAGACACACAAGTTCTGTTGAGTTCTGTATTGCCCGACTTGGTGCTTCTGACAGAACTTGCAGGTAGAATACTGAACAACTTTATCAGAATTCCCTATACTATCAACTGAGACGATCGGGGCTGAAGATTTTATTACCGATTGAGGTTTCGGCATATATTTGCTCTTCTGGACATGAGTATAATTTGAAGAGTGGTCTTTAGAGTGTTTAGCTTTCTTTGACTGCCAGTGTGGCTTGTCATTGTTTTTGGATCGTTTATCTTTCCAAGAGTTTCCACTCTTACGTTTCTCTAAGGCTTTCATCTTCTCCTCTGTAGCAATGACTCGTTTACCAAACTTTGGAAGTCAGTAATACCTAGAGCATTTAATATAGGTCTTAATTCATCATTTAACCCGTCAATGAACATTCAACACTTGTCAGCCTCAATTTTAATATATTTTAACCCATATTTGCAATACTTGTAGAAGTCGCTTACATACTGTTCAATAGGTCGACCCCCTTGCTTGAGGTACAAGAAATTTTTTCGGCGCTCGGCCAGATACTGTTCACTGATATACTTCTTCCTGAATTCATCGAGGAAGAATTTCCATGTCACGGCTTCTGCAGGGGCAGTTAGTGTAGTAGTTTCCCACCAACTTAAAGCTTCATCAGCTAACAAAGCTATAGCGCATTCCAGTTTATGTTTATCGGGACAAGGTAGTTGCTTGGTTAGGATTCGAGTTGTGGCTTGTAGCCAGTACTCAACTACTTATGGGTTTGCTTCATCGGTGCCAGTGAAGGTATAAGCCTGATGTTGAGCCTATTTGTCAATTGGTGCTCGATTTGGCACAACAACAGTAGGAGCAATAGGGTGATCTCGTTTTAAAGTAGATACAAGATGATTGAACATCTCCTTTATACTTAAAAGACATTCTTGCTGCACATATTGATAGCAGGAGCTTCATGTTGAGCAGCAGCTTGAGATCGATGTTGAGCTTGATGTTGAGGAGGAATATGTTCCATCCTCACACTGTCTCCTTCATTTGAAGATCCTTCAAGACTTTCATTATCCCGACCGAGTCTTGTTTCGTACATTCTACGTTCAAATAGAACAATTAGGAGTTTGGTTTAATAAGCAAGACACAAGCTATTCAATACAAGTCTCCTAGGTGGCACAAGTATCCTATATGATGCATGATAGCCCAGTTTAGTCCTCGAATCGACTAAACCTAATGCTCTGATACCAATTAGTATGTAACACGCCCTACCCGTGTTAGTAGTAACTCGGTACGAGAGCGTTACTTAGCAAGCAAGCAAAGACAAGACAAGGCATGGCTTTTGAACTATACTAGAACATAGACAAGGAAAGGAAAATGCATGCATTACACATTCAAACTTGATTCAATAATCAAGCATTACATTCGACAATCAACAACCAAGAAGAAACAATCATTCATACTTACTTACTTAGCTAACAAGAAAGTTCACACTAGACTCATAAATCATCCTATCAATCAAACTAAGCAAGCAAGGAGGGAGCAAGAATTCAAACAAGGCATAAGCAACCATTCATGCAAGTAATCTCAAATGTGACATCATGTTCATCCTAAGCATTCGGCTATACTTACAATACCACTAGATTAATTCCTTTCATGCTTACATTTCAATTTACTACTTTATCATGTAGATATACTTCATTGTTCCCTAGCTTTTATAACTGTAGACATTTTAATCCTATTCTTACTAAGTATGATCATCTAAGCATTCATTAACATAGAATTTGTTCCATGCTAGCCTTACTCTAACTCATACATTCAACCATTAACACTAGTCATATTTTACAAGGCATGTAACTAGTACCTAATGAATCAAAACTGTTCGGACATGCATCAAAAAAGTGCACAATACTCATGTAATCAAGGCATGAACACAAAATTGAATCATATACTTACCAAGGCCATTCGAAAAGAATTTAAGCAACATGGTTCCTCATTTTCGAATCATAAATCACCATACACATGATCATTTCAAGCATTCACAAAAGCATGACAAGGTTATCAACTATTTCAAAGCCAATTTGATCATCATAAGATCATTCCATAACATCAAAATATGCGCAGCAATCCATTCAACCATTACAAGTTACCTAAGTTCATTACAAACCTTAACTACATACTTACCATAGATAGGCCCATCAAGCATTATATACAATCCTTAAAAATGCATGTTCAAGCTATCTATATACATCTAGTGCCACCATTCTAGGAGAATACAAAACAATTATGGAATCATACTTTAACCAAGCTTGTGTATGATGCTTCTTGCTCAAGGAATCAAGCTTCAAGATCAAGCAATGTTGAATCCTTTAACCTGTAGGTTAGGAAGAATGAAACAAGAGTGATAAGTATACAAAATGTACTTAGTGAGGTAGTAACTAGTCTATCCATTTTGTTATTTCATGTTTCATGACTCTTCGATCAAGTGTAGACCTAGCTAAGGCTTCCAAGCATTAGAGTTGACTTAGTTTGTCTTTCAAGTATCAAGAGTGACCTTATCTAGTCTATCAAACATCAAGAATATCCTATCTAGGATAGCATGCATTCGGCCAACAAGATTAGGCATCAAGAAATCATAATTCATGAATCAAGCAACATGCTTGCAAAACAAGAAACCAAGGAGTCATGCTTTCAAATCAAGCAACATACATTTCATGGCATACAAGACAAGTATCGTGTATAATTGAATCTTATTTCATTTGTTATTTCATTAAACAACCCCTTGGTACTTAGTTTGTATAGGTAATCGAGTATCTAACCAACTATTGCAACAATATGCACCGTAGTGCTGGTTAACCCTCCTACTGTCGCCAAATACCATATATGTACCCTCTGTATGTCGCCAAATAGGGGCCTTAGCCATGGACCATAGTCCACCCGTACACAATGAGGTCTAGACTCTAAGGCATGCCTTTCTACCTAATCGAACTAGCGACCAAGGTTGTTCGAATTACCATTTATTCAAGTTATCAAGTTCAAGATCATGTTCGTGTCAATCAAGATCATTTCATGTTAAGCCCTTAGGCTATTGGGCCTTAGCTCACAAGTAAAGTGGTTTTCATGATTCATTTCATCAAAATGAGATATCATTATTTCTCAAACAAGTCATTAGCATTCAATCATGTTGCATTATAGCAGATAGAAGCATTCAAGCTATCATCAATCATGCTTAGCAATTTAAAATAGACATGTACATAAGACTAGGATCCTGTTTCATGTGTTTCTTTAAATCATCCTTCCCTTATTAGGTCAAGTTCAAGATTAGATTCATTTACATGTCAATATTGTAACAAGAATGCAATGGTTAGGACCTAGTCCTAACCCTAGAGATAACTACACTCACAATACAATCAAAGCAAGCTAGCAATTGTCTTGTATAGCTATTCCCTTGTTCTTAGCCCTTGAATGATTTCCTTTTTCTTCCTCACCAAGTTCAAAGCTGGTTCTAAGACATTATACAAGCATATGCATATTAAAACAAGTCTCACATGACCATTCAAGCAAGGCAATATTACTAGTACTTATCATACACAATTCTGGCAGCAAGATTATGCTCAAATAAGTACAATTCAGCCAACATTTCAATAAACAAAGCTAGGCAGAATTCATTTATCCCAAACTGTTACAAAACAGTCCAATAAAACTGTGTACAAAACAGTTTCTAACTAGCTTAACTACTGCTGCCTGGCAGCTTGCACACTACATGCTTAAACAGGCATATCTTTCAATTCCTACGTCGGAATTTCGATTAATTTATACCGTTGGAAAGCTAAACAAATTTTATTTAAAACCATATTAGGCTTGCCTTTTATTTCTTATCCAATTAATACAGTTTATTATTCAAAGACAGGGCATTTTCACTGCCTGGACAATTTGCACTGCCCAGCTATTTCTATTTATATTTTCTAGTATAGGACCCAGTTTTCAGTTCAGTTTTCTCCTAATGAAAGTAGACATACAAAGGATCATGTCATTAAAATGTCATCCCTGAATTTGATCTCTACAATTTTTGGTGAATTTTCAAAGTGACTTCCCAGAACTGAGCAATTCTGGGCAGCTTACACTAGGTTGCAATTCTAGTTCTTTATTTCATTCTAACAAGGTCCTATCATGACAATTTCATTCATAAACATGTTCATACATATTTAATCCATCATAATTCACCTAACAATATTCTCAAAACAGGGCATAGTCATGTTGAACCTAGTTTAATCCAATTGATTACAATTACACATCAATTCATCAACTAGGCAGTCAATTACCTAATTTACTAGTTCAATTAGGTGTAGTCATTTTTTCAGCAAGTTACCAATTCAATTTAATCTCCATTTTACCTATCAACATGTTCAAAACAGAGTTTTAAGCTCATTTAGCATGCTTATACAATTTTTCAATCAAAACAGTCCCCTAATCTAAACTGTTTTGAACCATGTTCATGTTTCTAAATTTTCCAGCAATTACACATCAGTTTCTTTAGACATTTGATTACTAGCAATCGATTTCCAGATTCTAGTTGTACATAGCATGACCTTAGCACATAAAGAAATCTTCTAATTCATCAATACAACCAAGAACATCATCAAACAATCGTTTAAATCAATCTATAACACGTTCTTCACATTTTCCAGCATCTACCCACTTCAAGTCACATTTCCATTTCAATTCAAACAATTCAAACATGAAATTTACAAGAGAAACAAGTAATTACCTTAATCACTAAGCTATCTAGGCTTAATTTGGAGCTAATTCAAGATTGTAGAGCATGGATTCAAGCTTTCTCCCTCAAGCTTTCTTTCTTTCTTTTTCTCTAGTGATTTTCGGCTAGCTTAGGATAATGGAGAAGATGACAACATCTAATCCATGTTATTGAGTTTGTGTAAAGTCTAAAATATCCCTTAATTAATCTTTAATATTAACTTAATCAAGGGCATTTAAGAGATGTATGAATTTTAGCATGCATTCCTTGAAATTGTTAGAGCTTACAAGTTGGTCATCTTAATTTGGTCACTTGTTCTTTCATCCATTCAATTAGACCCTTGACTAATCAATTTAGCTTAATTTCTATATTCAATTAAGCTATCAACTTAAGAAATTGATTCCAATACTTCTAGGCTGGGATTTAGGGTGTTACACTGCCTCCTTCATTAGAGGAGCCTACGGGACTCTCGTCATCCCGAGCAAGTCTCGTTTCTGACATTCTAGTTCAATCAGAACAATAAGAGTTTTAGTTTTCACATTTAAGCAACAATACAAGCTTATATCAAGTCTCTTGGGTGTAACAATATCCTATATTATGCAAGTAAGCTTAGTTTAGTCCTAGAACTGACTAAAAAGCTCTGATTACCAATAAATGTAACACCCCATCCCCGGGTTAGCCGTAATCCGGTTTAGGAGAGTTACCAAAGAAGGAACAAAGCAAGAGATAGGTTACTTGTCGAACAAGTAACCTTGATATAGATAACTTGCAATGCAAGTAACCTAAACACAACTATACAAGTCAAACAAGTAATCCACATTAATCAAAACAAACATTCTTAGCTTGCTAGTGTATGTACTAATTTGTTCCATTTCATACTTATATTCTAAGTTACCACTAACATATTTCAATTTACCATTCCATTCAATACACATACATCATTCAAACAACAATAACAAGTGTGGCATACTTCACAATAGGTTACTAATAAACATAATTCAACTTTCATTCTTGCTACAAGTTCATGTACCCTATTGGAATGATACAAGGTGGTCACTTAGCACATTTCAATTAGCTTACTTGCATCTCAAGATACTACTTATTCAACCATTTAACATGATCAATACAAGGCATCCAACTTACATTCTTATTACATGTTCATACACCTATTCGAACATTCTTATTACATGTTCATACACCCTATTTGAATAGCTAGGTGTTCACTTAGTACATTCATTTGTTTCTTTTTTCAAACAAGTCATAATATTTGATGACATCCTTAGCTAGTAACATTGTTAATACATGCTTGAACATACCTTAGCTCCAATCCAAGCATTGCCGAATCATACCATTAGCCACAAGAACAAATGCATGATCATACAACTTTGGTCTATTGTTTGAATGAAACAATGATTCAACATTCATTGGATTACTTTCACATTATGTGCAACATCAAACATATTTAGATACATATCAACATAGTTCATATACATAGTTTAAGTCATCAAAGTTGGCTACATGATAGGCCCAAACAAGTTATACATATACTAGTCATATATACACACCCAAAATGCATGCTTAAAGCTAACTATTACAAGTTCTAGTGCCACCAAGCTAGGAGTATACAAAGAGTATGAAATCATACTTTCAAGCTTGCTTCAAAATGTTGCTTCGCGATCAAGATATCCTCTTGAAAGCATCATTAATCTGTTATGGGAAGAATGAATAGTAGAGTGGTAAGTACAAGTTATGTACTTCATGAGGTAACACTAAATCTAGTCAATTTCAAAGCATATATATCCCAATTTTCATGTATTTCAAAGAATCAATATCATTTCTACATGACATATACCATTCGAATGAATAGGGTAAACATAAGCAAGCTTCACTTATCACACATTCAACATTGCAATATCCATCATGTATCCAAAACATACTATTCGAATTATTGCTTAAGAGACAAGCAATCCAAAACACCAAGTACCAAGTAGGCATTCTCGTACAATAACATCGTCTATGCATTTCTTATATGTGAAGTAACTAGTTATACAATCATTCATGTGTTATCTTTCAAGGCCAGGATGTTCATTCAAGAATCTTACAAAACAAGTAATGTTCACATCACGCAATCAAGGCAACAATATTCATTTCAAGTTATTAGGTCATCTTATAACACCCTTGGTATTTAGTTCACTAGATAATCAAATCTTCAACAATATGCACCGAAGTGCCAATATGCACCGCAGTGCCAATATGAGCTCAAGATTCTAAGGCATGTCCTCCTATCTATCCAAACTAGATACCAAGGTCGTTTGATTATCAATTTCATTCAAGCTTTATACAATTCATTAATCAAGACATGATTATGCCATTCAAAGGCCAAGCCCTTAGGCTTATGGAGTCTTAACTCCCAAGACAAGTTCATCCATGCCATTCGAATGGCATGAACACAAGGTGGTACCATTGTGCATTTCATTTCAACCAATTATGCATATCAATCACAAACACATACATATGTATGCAATATACGTACCTTATTCTCCAAGCAAGCATGCCATTTCTTACCTTTGGCATAAGCAATGCAACACGACAAGCATTTCATTTCATTTCATTTGCTTAACACCCAAGTAAACAAGTAGAACATGGCATCAAACAAGTTGTCATTCATCTCATTCTTCCCTTAATTAGCCAAATATGTATTAGGTCATGCTACATGGCAATTTAATTGAATTAATACAATAGCAAGGTTGGTTAGGACCGAAGTCCCAACCCTAAGGATGGTTACACTCACAATAGTCCTAGCTAATCACTTGTCTTGTATCCAAATCCCTTTGCCTCTTGCTTTGTGATGATCACTCTTTTCTTCCTCTTCCACAACTTGTTGCCCTTGGTCTAGCAAGCATAACACATACAAGTCATCAAAACATGCACATAATGTCACACATATATAGTAGCAATGTTACCACATTTGTACCTAACATTTAGCTACTGTTTTTATGCTTTCTTTTAAGCATTTCTTACTAGTTCATGTCTATATTGTTATTACCTCATTTTAGGACATAACTGGACAGGTTACCATGTCCCAAAACTATTTTGGAAACAGCTTGCTTCTAGGTGCAAAAACAGTCCCAAACTGCCCAGGACACTGCTGTCTGGCAGTTTGCACACTGTCCCTTTAAATGGTCATATCTTTTAATCTGTACGTCAGAATTTCAATTACTTTACACCGTTGGAAAGCTAAGAAAATTTTCGTTATGACCATATAAGGATATACTTTTATTTCTTATCCAATTAATACAGTTTATTGCTCAAAGACAGGTAATTTACACTGTCTGGACAGTTTGCACTGTCCGGCTATTTCTAATTACAGTTTCCAGCATAGGACCCAGTTTTCAGTTCTGTTTTCACCTAATGAAATTATACATACTAAGGATAATGTCACTAAAATTTCAGCCATGAATTTGATCTATACAAATTTTGGTAAATTTTCAAAGTTACTGCCCAGAACAGAGCAACTCTGGGCAGATTGCACCTATTCTCATTTTAATTCCTTAAATTCATTTTAACCAATGTTTTGGCCCTATAATTCATTTTATATGAAATCATAAACATGTTTAGTCAATTTTAATTAAATTTTCAAGCTGGCCAAAGCAGAGTAAGTTGGTTAAGTTGCTTAATTTTGCATGTTTACACAATATGTTCTTACTAAAACAGTTTCTAGGCTATATTACTTTGTTCATACTCTTATCTTTCTTTTCAAGCATTGGTTGCTAACAACTTAGCTTTTTTAACACCTTAATTACATTACCTAATCATGATCATATTCAATTCATTAGTTTCATAGCTCAATTACATGTTCTAACAATTCAATTCTTACAACATCTAATTTCAAATTTCCAGCAACCTAATTTTGTTACATTATCACTTACACATAATTTCCAGCATAATACCTGGTGTTCATTCTCCAAATTTGCATAATTCTACAACAATTCAATCATCTAACAACATATTCAATAGTTAATTTCATCTACAATCATCAAAACAGCCCAAATCAATAAGTATAGTTGCCTATTTGATTGAACAATAATTGAATCATACTTACTTTTCGCCTAGCTTTAATTTCCTTACAAAATCCTATACAAGCAAGCTTAATTTTCCTTCATCAATGGATGATCTATCAAACTCTCTTTCTCTCTATTTTCCTCTTCAAATTCGACAATAGGATAATGAAGAAGATGATGACTATGTTTAATCCAAGTTAGTGCATTTATGAAATGTCCAGAATGTCCCTTATTTAATCCTTATTATTAACTTAATCAAGGGCATTAGAGGAATCAAGGAGTTTAGCATCCACTCATCATCTTTCTCATTTAATTCAATTTGGTCATTCTAAATTGGTCACAATTTTCTTTTAATCTTTCATTTTGGCAACTCACTTTGTTAATTATTCAATTCAACCCTTAATTGACTTTACTTAATTCAAGATGATTTAACTATTTAGGAATTCTAATTAGTGGTAACATTCTAAGCCCTATTTTGGGTGTTACATGTTATATACTATTTTTGATCATATTTTGTTGATGGATGCATTGGTAAATGATCCATGTAAGTATGAGAAATACTTGTGAATGCATTGGGTTAATGCATTGAAAATGGTTTTGATGTGTTGCTTTAAAAATAGTGAGGTACATGGTTAATAATGAATTATATTGGCAAGTGATGTGGTTTAAAATATTATCGGTTATAATTGGCTGGCCATATGATTGATAGTGCACTATAAAAAGTCACCTTCGATGTCAAGGGGTTTATACGGTGTACCGAATACTCTATCCAAGTACCCTAATGATTGAGGGGTTATATGGTACCAAAAACTCCTATTAGTCGATTAAGCGTCTAATCAATGATTGGGGTTGGTGTCCCCGTGGTTGTGATTGTACCCGGTTGTGAGTTTACCACGGTTGTGATCGTACCGTAATTCATGTTGAGATGGCTTGAAGTGTTGAGAGGACAAATGTTGAATCCGGTGTAATATTTGGTAAAGTGGAACTTGGTTTATAATCATTTGAAATCCAATATAATTGTTAATGTATCATGTTGATGGATGTTAATGTATAATGTTGGTTTATACATGCGTTACTCTTTAAGCTTTGCTTATAGTTGCTATGCATGGGAAGGTTTAAATTGAGGGTTAGCAAATGGGATTTGATGTTGATACATGATACATGTTGCATATGGTTTAATATGCTGGTTTTTGAAAGTGTTAAGTGCATGGTTTTGAAGGCATTGATGGTGTTGTGTTTTTATCGCTCCTCACTAGGACTTGTGCGCTTACGTTCTCTTTGTCCATCAATGTAGTGAATTAAAGGTTAGAGGCAACGAGAAAGCGAGGGTAAATCCAAGGACTTGTATAACGAGAAAGTATGGTTTCGAACTAGACTTGTAGTAATCAAGGTAATGGGTTTCGTTGTTTATTTTGGGGATGGTTTGGGTTAAACTCCCTGCTTGGAGCAAGTTTTCTGTATTGTGTAGGAGTTGTAATTGGCTTTATATGTGTAACACCCCCTTCCTGGCCTAATCGAGAACCGGGTTAGATAGTGCTACCATAGAACAGAACGGTGATTGGTGTGATAAAATTTCAATAATGCATAACACCTAATCATTATTATACCTTTCAAACATTAACCAATATCGATATTAGCTTGATTTATCTAGTTTGTAGCAATGACTAATCAATTAGGACCAATTTCTAACTTTTATGAGTTTTAGGGACTAATATGTAAATCTGATAACTTAGAAGTACTTTCTTGCATTTTACTATGTAATAATGAAATCCAAAACATTAAAGGTAAGTTTGTAAATTTTTATGACATTCCGATATCATTTACCCGTTCAACTAGATAGTACAATAACTAGTGACCATTTTGTAAACTATTCAAAACTGTGTTTAATGTCTTTTAACAGAATTAACTACCACCGTACCGAAACACCTTGGTGCCATATCTGTAATACACCATTCATGGATAGATAGAAAAATTAAGTTCGAGGTGCTTAAAAAGGGACAAGGAAGCCAACTTGTATCACAAGTTAGCATCCGATCGAGCACAAGGAAAACTTGAAATGTAAGTTAAAGCCAATTAGCAAACCAAGAAACCATTGCTAGATACTTATACAAAAAAAAATGACCACAAAAGATATAAGAATATATGTGATCAATTTGATATTAACTCAACTATGTTATACACAAATGTTTTCTAAT
Source organism: Hibiscus mutabilis (assembly GCA_019671005.1). Lineage (NCBI taxonomy): Eukaryota > Viridiplantae > Streptophyta > Magnoliopsida > Malvales > Malvaceae > Hibiscus > Hibiscus mutabilis. Next base: position 52,876,246 of record CM033711.1, read on the forward strand.
TTATTAAACGATGGTCTTCAAGGATATTAGATTATATCAAGATCATTTCCTATTCAATCTACTCATGAATTACTAGCATTAACGAGGCAAGAACTTAAAATGGTTCAATTTCTTACATACAGATCGACGTCAAGCATTCATGTACAAGATATAACTAAATTTTCATTTATGTTCTTCACATATTGAATTCAACATCTTAAGTTCAATACTAACGAACATAAGCATCTAATGATAATAAAAAACTAATCGGCAATTATAACATCGCAAGCATTGCCATTTAGAGTACTTACAAGCCATTCTCACAACCTAGATTAGTCATAAAACATATATATTGTAATGCCCCAAAACCCGGCCTAGAATTATGATCCAAATTCGAAAGCTAAATGATTTGTTTGGATCTATCATTAATGAATTAATTGGATGGATTATGAGTTAAATTAAAATAAAGAAAAAATAAATAGCTATTGTTAAGAAGGAAATCAAGAAAGTATATAGGATAAGTAAAGGAACCATGGTAGTGATATGTTAATTGGTAAAATGTATCTTCTAACTGTTGAATGTTTTCAATGGACTTAGATACTATACTTGTAACACCCCAAATAATGGCTTAAAAGTATGTAATAACTTAATTACAAGCTAATTGTAGTTTAATTGTTATCTATTAGGAATCATTAAGTGATTTTGGGTTTACTTGAAAGTAAAGAGCAATTGAAGAGCCATTATAAAAAGGATTAAAATGGAAACAAGTAAAGAACTTAGCATTTGCATGCTAAAGATTTACAAGTCAAATGACTTGTACATTTGTCACATTCTTAGAGAAACTTTTGTCAAGGGGGTTGACACTGTAACACCCCCTACCCGGGCTAGTAGTAACCCGGCTCGGGAGCGTTACTTAACAAGCAAGCAAGGCAAGAACATAGAGAAGGCAAGAACAGTACAAGCAATTCAAGAACAACAATAGATTCATACTTACTTATCATACAAGTAACTCATGTTAAATTTAAAATCATCTAAGTCATTTGAACTAGACACCAAACTATCTTCTTCATGTTTACATTATAGGTTACTACTTACATTTCAATTTACTTCATCTTATACCATATCATTCGAATGATTCCTAAGTATAATCATTCTTCTATTCAATTCATTGAACCTTAGTTTGTATACATTTATACATCTTAATTCTATACTTACTAAGCATGCTTCTTGAGCTTCTAATTGTGTGTAATTAGCTTCCATTCATGTCTTACACTCTCCCTAAGCAACCGGCAATCATCTTATACTCACACTAGGCCATTCGGCCTTACCAAATCAAATACACAACAATACTTTCAACATGGTAATTTCTTACAAGACATGAAGCATTCTAATGGTAGGTCATGCAACATGGTTCATCACATTATACCTTCAATTCAAACATACACATTCGACCATTAACCCAAGATACATACAACAAGGCATGATCATACACATGAGACCAGAAATTCTAAAGCATTCAAGCATCAATGTAAGCTAGATAGTTCACTTGAACATTTCATAAATCTATTCAATATTTGTGCAGCAAAACATCATCCATTATATGTAATCTTGGTTCATTACATACTTGACAATAGGTTCGAATTTCCCCTTTTGTTCTTGACTGATTCGAAATAAAGCTTGAAATAAGAACAAGGATTTTGGTTTTAAAACTAAAAAAAAAAACCGATTTGGTTGTGAGATTCAAACTAATGAAGAAAATAGAATAGAAGAGAGTTATAAACCTTCTTCCGAATTTTTTCTTTGATTTTGATTTTCGAAATCCCTTTACAAATTTTTCGAATAGAGCCCTCCTTTTTCCTTTCTTTTTCGATCTAAAAAAAACCCCCGTTACAACTGTTTTTTTTCGATCTGAAGAACCCCCCTTTTTTGTCTCCCCCTTTGTTATCCCAGATTTTTCTGATACATATATCCTTTTACATACAATAAAATAAGATCAACTGCTTCATGGTTGCATGCTGTAAAAATTTTCCCCATGCTTTCTTGTCCCTTTTTGCAAGTACGGTGGCAGAGCCAAGGACGGTCACCGTTGATCTGGACACGTGGCGGCCATCGGTAAGGGCGCGTGTAAGGGCGAATAGCTACGGTCTTCGTGCCACGCGGCGTGGGAAGGTGATTAGCCCGCGCGTGGGTTCACACGACAAGAAAGGTCCCCTTCTTTTTGATCTGGGCCGTAATTAAAATAACATACCAACTGGTATATAATGGCTTAATCACACACACTTAGTATGAATATGCACGTACTGACATATATACTAACAATACACATATAGCACACATACACCACCTATCGTATTATACATGCATTTACACATATCACGCATATATTACACGCATATTAATAACAAACATGTTCATATGTAAACATACAATAGCAACACTAATTAATTATTACATTAAAATACTAACAGAAACAGATAAAAAATGAGTGATTACACATCTTTAGGGTTGGTTGCCGTGGCATCTGCTTTGGCAGGCATGGTGTAGGTTGTCGCGGCATCATCTGTTGCTGTTTCCATGGCGACTGCTTCATTGGTTACCGTGGCAAGGATCTCAGTCGGAAAGATTAGGAACGGTACGCGACTGCCCGGGTACTTTTCTAGGATGACTTGGGTGATGGCATTATTGTGGTCCTTCATGTACCACATGAGCATTAGTTACCGGTCTTCAATTTGCCTAAGGTGGCTCACCAATGGTTGCAAGATTGCCTGAAAGTGTCCCGAGATTGATGGCTGAGTTGTCCGGGCATTAAGTGCTTGGACATTAGGGGTTGCCAAGGCGGCAGGGGTTGTCGCGGCAATTAGAGGCCTTGAGGATTTTACCAGTGCCTCTCCCATTAGCTTTTGGATTTGTTCTTGATTCCAACCGGACTTTGGTAGGGCCTTTTCATCGGTGGACTCACTTGGGACATGCATCTCCTTGCAAAGATTGGAAATTAAGGTAGGGAAGAAAAGAGAACCCTTGTCCTTTGAGCTACATACAAAAATCTCATCACAAATAATTTTTCCAATGTTAATGATGCGATTATACAAGACAGAATTTATGAGCAAAAGACGTGGTATATCAACGGTAGTATTGTGTGTGGTGGGCATTAAAGAAGTTTTAACAAACTTATTCCATAGTTTTGCCTCGGGTTTAAGCTGAAGGCGATTTATCGTGCCCTTGTATTTACCGTCGTTCCAATGAGTTCCCGGTAGAGTGAGTTCTTGAAGCACCTTGTCGAGTTGCTTGGGCGTGATTTGATCAACAAAGGCTTGATTCTTGTCCTTCTCAATGTAGAGCCCGTAAAAGGTGTTGATGTTTTCGGGGCTTATGAGTATGGCCTTGTCATGAACAAAAACATAAGGATTATCTGGGTTAGGTGAGTGAGCATAGAATTCTCTTACCCATGAGATGTTACCCGGTTCCGATTGATGGCAAAAGATTTGCCTCTTTTGATGTGCAATCCTCTCGAAGATGAATGGTTCAAGGCCGAAATCTTGATGAGAGTTGGAGTATTCAAAGCCTTGTTCTTCGCAAATCTTTCGGCTTTCAAACTTAGAGTGAAATCTTTCTTGAACCACCGGTGTAGCAAACTTCTTGTATCTTGGTTCTTTGGAGGATCTTGGCTGCGAGTTTTGTAAAAACAAAGAAAATAAAATAAAAGAAACTAAAGAGTTGCAAGATGAAAAGTAGGATTAGGTTTCTTGGAAGTTAAGGGTGATGGGTTTTATAGAAAAGATAGGTAGTAAATATGGTGGGTGGGATTTATTTTGGAAGGAAGAAAAAGATGGTTTCGGTTTGGGGGAAGGGTGGCGGCTAGGGGTTTTTTTTAGGGTAAGTTGGAGGCTTTATATAAGCCTTAGATTCAGCCCATTAATTTCCTTGTTGAAGATGTTTTCCTTCTTGAATCAAAATTCCTCTTTATCTTGAACTCTTTTCCTACAATTCAAAGACAAATCAAATAAGGATTAAAATTAAAGATAAACTAATAAAAGAAAATAAATATAGATGTGTAAAGGGATTCTTAAACTTAAAAAGATAAATATGAAAGATGTAGTTTTAATCTTAAAAAAAATAAATCTATCCTAAAAGAGCAAATAATCAAAAATAATAAAAAATAAAAATTAAATAGTTCAAAAAAATTAAAAAGAAAAAGAAAGAGAAATAGAAAAAAATATATCGAAAGGAGAGCATGCTCAAGCATCTCCTAAGGTGACCACTTCTTTGTTACATTCCACATGGGCACCATTGTAGTGCTTTAATCTTTTTCCATTAACTTTGAAATCATGTTTGTCAATGATGGACTTGATTATCACGGCACCATGGGAGAATGGTTTGACAACTTCCAATGGTCCCGACCATCTTGATTTCAGTTTTCCCGAGAAAAGTTTTACCCGAGAATTGAATAAGAGAACTAGTTGCGCTGGCATGAATTGCCGCGGCAATAGTTTCTTGTCATGCCATTGCTTTATTTTCTCCTTCTAGATTCGTACATTGTTATAGGCGAGTGTATGAAATTCTTCTATCTCGTTGAGGTCCAACAAACGCTTTTGTCCGGCACTTTCCCAATCCATATTCACAGTCTTGATTACCCAATATGCCTTGTATTCGATTTCCACCAGTAGATGGCATGTTTTTCCATAGACAAGTCGGAAGGGGGACATACCTAAGGGTGTTTTGGATGCAGTGCGATATGCCCAAAGTGCGTCATCTAGTTTTAATGACCAATCCTTCCTAGAGGGATTTACAACTTTCTCGAGTATACCCTTCAATTCTCGGTTAGAAATTTCTATTTGCCCATTGGTTTGTGGGTGATATGCCTTGGCAATCTTGTGTGATACACCAAAGCGTTGCAACATCTTGGCAATAAGTCTGTTGTCAAAATACTTACCTTCGTCACTGATAATTGCTTTCGGCATCCCAAACCGTGTAAATATGTTTTTCTGGAAGAATCGTTGTTGGGAACTACAGCTGCCTTAACCCATTTAGACACGTAGTCAATGGCAAGTAGAATGTAGAGGTTGTCGAATGAAGATGGGAAAGGTCCCATAAAATCGAGCCCCCACACATCGAACAATTCCACCTCGATGATGTTTTGGAGCGGAATCTCTTGTCGTCTAGAGATATTGCTCGTCCTCTGGCAACGATCACGTTGCTTGTAAAAATCTTGGGCATCTTTGTACAATGTTGGCCAATACAAACCGGATTGCAAAACTTTGGCCGCGGTACGAGTTCCTCCAAAATGTCCTCCACAGGGTGATGAATGGCATTGCCGGAGTACATTCTGTTGCTCTTCTTCAGGGACACATTGGCGTATAACCTGATCTGCACATTGTTTAAACAAAAGAGGCTCGTCCCAAAAGTAATGCTTAGCATCATGGCGGAACCGCTTCTTCCCTTGGTGAGTAAGGCCATAAGGTAAAATACCACAAACAAGGAAATTAACTAAATCCGCGTACCAGGGTATTGCCGAGGCATGTGCTGCCCTATTGACTGCTCCCAAAATTACCGAGGCGTAAGTGTCAAGAGCTACTACGACGTCGAGGGTTGCCGAGGCATGCACATCCGTGGTTGCCGAGGCGTGCGCGTTAAGGGCTATTGAGGCGTCGAGGGTTGTTGAGGCATGCGTACCCATGGTTGTCGAGGCAACTAAAAGTTGCTCATCCGGGAATGCATCGCATATCTCTAAATCTGCCTCCTCCTTCCTATTGTATTCTAAACGTGATAAGTGATCAGCCACTAGATTTTATGTTCCTTTCCTGTCCTTAATTTCAATATCAAATTCTTGTAAAAGTAATATCCAACGAATCAAACGAGGTTTGGCATTCTTTTTAGCAAATAGATATTAATTGTCGAGTGGTCCGTATGAACAATTACCTTTGTACCAATCAAATAGGATCAGAACTTGTCAAGTGGGAAAACTACAGCTAGTAATTCTTTTTCCGTTGTTGTGTAATTCACTTGAGCACTATTAAGAGTTTTACTAGCGTAGTATATCACATGGAAGGTCTTACCTGTGTGATGGCCTAGGATTGCTCCTACCGTAAAATCACTTGCATCACACATGAGCTCAAAAGGTAGCGTCCAATCTGGTGGAACGACGATGGGTGCCGTGGCAAGCTTTTCCTTTAGGGTTTCAAATGCTTGGGGTGCAAGAATCATCAAAATCGAAGACTTTATCATGTTCAAGCAAATTGCACAAGGGATTAGTGGTAATCTCTCAATCACATCCACCTTGGCTTTGTCTACTTCAATTCCCTTGGATGAAATCTTGTAGCCGAGCACTATTCCTTCATCTACCATAAAATGGCACTTCTCCCAATTGAGGACTAAATCAGTTTCTTCACATCTTGCCAACACTTTCTCTAAATTACCGAGGCAACTATCGAAGTCATTACCAAAAACAAAAAAATCATCCATGAAGATCTCAAGGAAGTCTTCAACCATGTCTAAAAATAGTGCCATCATGCATCTTTGGAAGGTTGTCGGGGAGTTACACAATCCGAATGGCATCCTTCGGAAATCATAAGTACCATATGGGCATGTGAAGGTTGTCTTTTCATGATCCTATGGTGCTATGGGAATTTGATTGTAACCTGAATAACAGTCAAGAAAACAATAAAAGGGTTTACCTGCAAGACGGTCAAGCATTTGATCAATAAAGGGTAATGGGAAGTAATCTTTCCTAGTGGCTTTGTTTAGCTTTCGATATTCCATACAAACCCTCCAATCGGTCACAGTCCTGGTTGGAATGATTTCAATGTTTTCATTACTTACCACCGTTATACCTCCCTTTTTCGGTACACATTGTACTGGACTTACCCATGTACTATCAGAGATAGTGTATATAATGTCGGCGTCAAGCCATTTGATGATTTCTTTCATTACAACCCCTTTCATGGCAAGATTCAGTCTCCCCTGGGCCTCAATTGAAGGTTTGTGATCATCTTCCAACAAAATCTTGTGCATGCACACTGCCGGGCTAATTCCCTTCAAGTCGGCAATTGTCCACCCTATTGCCTTCTTGTGTAGAATCAACATTTTGATCAGCTTCTTTTCCTACTCCGGCTATAACTTATAGGAAATAATTACATGCAATATATTATCGGTTCCTAAGTATGCATATTTTAGTTGCCCTGGCAACTGTTTCAACTCAAGAATCGGTGGTTCTTTAATAGAGGGCTTTTCGAGCTTACCTCCCTTACCTGAGTAATATAGTGGTTCAAAGTATGTACATGGTCGATTGACTAGACAATTTGCCTCTTCTTGTTGTTCCTCATCGATCGGTTCTTCATACTCCTCAGGTTCCTCTTGATCGGCAATGTAGTTGCCGAGGCAACTAAATTCCTCATCGAAGTTAAACTCTGTCGTGGCATGAAGAAGTTGGCATTCTTCTGGATTATCGGCATGCCTTAGTGTTTGGAACACATTTAGTTTAACTTGCTGGTCATTCACCCTCATTATGAGTTCTCCCTTTTCAACATTGATCAAGGTTCTCCCTGTTGCTAGGAATAGTCTTCCGAGAATGATAGGTGCATGCTCATCTGCTTCACAATCCAAAATAATAAAGTCAGCGGGAAAAATAAATTTATCAACTTTTACCAGTATGTCTTCGATTTTTCCCTCAGGATGCACATAGGATCTGTCGGCTAGCTGTAGCATAACTCTTGTAGGTATTGCCTTCCTGATTCCTAGTTTCTGGAAAATAGATTTAGGCATCAAGTTTATGCTAGCCCCAAGGTCGTATAATGCTTTCCTGACATAGTGGTTTCCAATGGAACAGGGTATTGTGAAACTTCCGGGATCCTTCAACTTGGGTGGCATACGATTGTGCAACATGGCCATGCATCCCTCTGTTGCGGAAATTGTTTCAAACTCTCATAGACTTGTTCTCTTGGACACAATGTCTTTAAGGAACTTGGCATAGTTCGGCATTTGTTCAATTGCTTCCACCAATGGCAGGTTGGTGTGGACTTGCTTTAGGATATAAAGAAACTTCTTGAATTGATATTATTGCTTTTGTCGCTTCAACCTTTGTGGGAATGGTGGTGGAAGTCAGATATCTTTGATCCTTTCATTGGTCTAGAATCTGATTGATGGCATTGCTGGAACAACTGGAGTTGCCGAGGCATCATCAACTAGGGTTTTCGTGGCATGCCTATCGTTGGTTGCCGAGGCATGCTTATCGTTAGTTGCCGAGGCATGCTTCTTGCCAGTTGCTGCGGCAATTCCTGGTTCATCCTCTGAGGTTTTGCCGCTGGGTTCGTCTTGATCTTTCTGTGGAGTTTTGTTTGGTGAGCGAGCTTGAGCCTCTTTAAGTTGTTGGCCACTTCTAGCGGTGATCGCCTTACATTGCTCATGGCCAGTTCCTCTTGCGACTCCAGTAACGCTAGGTAAACCTCCTGGCGGTCTAGTATTCAGGTTTTGAGCAAATTGTCTGACTTGATTTTGCAATGATTTGATTGTCGCCTCTTGGTTTTGCAATCTCATCTCGGTCCTGTTAATAAAAGCATCAGTTCTTTTTATGAAGTTACTATTCTCATCCATATAAGATTCAATTTTCAACATAAAAGCATTGAGAGAATTTTCCAAAGAACAAGATGTTGTCGGTTGTTGCTGCGGCAACTGTTGTCGTGGCATATTCTGCTGGAATCTCGATGCTTGTGCATTATGATTGTTATGGTTTAGAGCATTGTTGGGATTACTCCATGAAAAATTCGGGTGCTTCTTCCAAGTTGGATTGATTGTATTGGACAACACATTGTTGTTCCGGTTGTAATTCCCCACATAGAAGCTGGATTCCAGATTCTGCATACATTCAGAAGAATCATGGTTAGCACTACATAACTCACAAAAGGAATCCATTACCTTGACCTCATGTGTGTTGTTTGGTTTCTGCATGTTCTGGACCATCTTGATTAAGGTAGCCAATTGTGCCGAAATTGAGTCTGATGATCCTAGTTCATGTATTGTGACTTGGCATCTAACTCCTCCTCTTCTAGTAGAGGGGAATTGATAATCATTATTGGCCAGCCTGTTTAGAATTTGCATTGCTTCCTCTGGTGACTTATCTAGGAGTATGCCATTTGCCGAGGCGTCTAGCATCATCCTTGTTGGTGTATTCACGGCATTGTAAAACATTGTTACTTGTGTCCACACTGGGAATCAGTGTAGGGGGCATTTGTGTAGAAGTTCTCTGTATCGCTCCCAATCCTCGTACATGGATTCATCATCTGCCTACCGAAAAGAAGTAGTGTCCTTACGAAGCTTATCAGTCAAATTTGTAGGATTAAACCGAGCAAGGAAATCACGACAAAGATCGGTCCAAGATCATATTGATCCAGCAGTAATGCTATTCAACCATGCTTTCGCCCTATCCCTCAGTGAATAGGGGAATAATCTTAATCGTAAAACATCAGTGGTGACTCCGTGTATTTTGACTGAGTTGCAAATCTCAAGGAAAGATTTAAGATGTTGTCGTGCATCTTCAGTTGTTGAGCTACCAAATTGACCAATTGTGTTGATCATAATAAACATCACCGGTTTCAACTCAAAGTGGTCGGCTTCAATTTCAGGTGTGAGAACTCCTGGATTAAGTCCATCAAGATCTTCTTCAAGATAGTCTCGAATAGTTTTGTTCCGTACAAGAATCACTCCTCCTCCTGCTGGCACATCTTGATTCATATTGCCATCTTGATTAGCCATTGCTACTCTTAACCTTCGTCTAAGTCTTTGTAAGGTTCGTTCGATTTCTAGATCAAAGGGATATTCTGGTGTAATCGTCTCGCCCTGGTCATATACCAATGCAAAACCAAAGTTTGTTAACCCTTTGAATCTTAAACAAGAAAAATAAAAAAAATACAAGAAAATAAAAACAAAGATGCTATTGCCAATCCCCGGCAACGGCGCCAAAAACTTGTTGCGTATAATAAGTGCTATGCTATTGTGCAAGTATACACATCGCAAGTTATAGTATAAAAGATATCATCTCCACAGGGATTGGTGCCACTTCAAGAATCTAATCTCTTGCACTGTAAAAAGTAAAAACACAAATAGAAGATTATAGGAGTTTAACTAATAACTAAACTAGAAAGCAATAAAGTAAAAGAATAAATGAGATCAAATAAGAGAGATAGGCCAGGTTATCGTGAGATGAGGTGTGATAGCCGATTGGATCGTCTTGGTAAAAGAGTGCAAGGGCAACTCAGTTGCCTGGCAACTTGCACAACGGGGTTGCCTTGGCAACTAATCGATGGTTGCCTGGGCGACTAGTTGGGCAACTACTTGGGCGTCTGGGCAACAACTTCAAGGTTCGGCAGAGCATTCTTCAATGGTTTCTTCTTATCCCTAAGTCGAAACTCTAGCTACTTGTGCATGCCTTGAAAATACACCCCTGCGTGAATCAAGGGTGAACAACAACCAATCTTGCACTCTTCTTAGCCATTGAAATCCTTAACTTATTCCTAAGCCGAAATAATCTTCACCATCAATAGATTGAATAAAGATCATATTCATTCGTTTCTTGAATCTAACTCTCCCGGTATTAGATAAATAGATGAAGTTACGAGATCCTCTCCCAATTCACTCGCAAACAAGAGAAGAACCAAGAATGAATAAACCTTGAATAGAAAAGTGCAAACTCTTATTACCTAAACAAAATCCAATTGTTTCTCACAACCAAAAAACAAAATAACCTTAGCAAAATAGATTTAGTTCATGGCTAGGTTCCCAAGAAACACAGGATAAAGAATTCCTAGCATGAACCTAATTGAACAAGAAAGAAAAAGTTGAAGGATGGATGAAGCCTTCTTGTCAATATCTCCCCCTTGAAGCTTGTCGAAAATTCTCTCTTCTCTCCCCCTTGGAGTTGACGGCATGGCCTCTAATTTATAGGGCTAGGTCAAAGTCCTTCTTTGAGGAGGAAGTTAGGTTGGAATTAAATTATCTTTAAAAAATATAATTCTTTATTATATTTACATTCCTTCTAGAACTTCTCCTATCTTCTTGGGATTTAATTCTTCTTTAACCTCTTCATGGAAATCAAACTCCTTTGGGATTTAGCTTTGCTCCACGTTATCTTGGGCTTGTCTAGTCATCAATTTCGACTACCATATCACCTTATTCTTTGTCGACAATTGCCTTGGCAACTGGCTTGGCATCTTCTTCATGCATTGCCCTGGCAACTAGCTCGACATCTCCTTCATGCATTGCCCTGGCAACTAGTTCTAGCCTTGCTTTGGCAAGTGATTCTGCATATACACACAAAACATACCAAAGCAGCATATTTTCCCACAAAAAACTACCAAGTTATGTAATCAAGCTCAACAATGGAAGGAAACATGGATTAATGCATGAATGGCTAATTATGCAACTAATATGAGCCTAAGTCTAACAATAATATGAGTAAAAAGGGTAAGAAAAATAGTACTTTTGAAGAAAAATAGTACTTTTGATCACTTATCAACATACATGGAGTTCTTGAGAGATTAGGCCATGGTAGGACTAAATTGAGTTAGAATTAACATTGAGGAAGGTAAAATGCTTGATTCCTCACTTCAATTACATGTTTGAAACTTGAAATTGTGTGTGTTAGTATCCAAATTGCTAAAGAGAAGGTATATGGTTGCTGGAAATTTGAGAATAAGAAGTATGGTTGAAAACAATTTTGATTAGGGATTGTTTTACTAGTGAAAATGTTTAAGCATGCAAATTGAATGTAATTCCTTTATTTGATCATGTTGTTATATGGATTGAGACTTGAATAGAGTAAATAGCTTGTTGGAAAATGAATTCATATAATTGGATTAGTTAGAACTAAGTAATGGACTGCTCAAATGACGGATTTGATGTATAATGTTGATCAAATAGATCAAATTGAATTTAACATGATAATGCCTTGTTTTAAGCACATTTCTAGGTGAATTATATTGACCTAGACATGTATGAACATGAAAATGAGTTGAATTGCCATGTTATAACCTTACTTAGATGAGTTATGAAGCTAGAAACTCAACCTAGTGTAATCTGCCCAGAATACTCTATTATGGGCAGTAATTTTGAAAAATCACCATAAATTGTATAAAAGTAACTTAAGACTGAAATTTTTATGGATAGTACCTTGACATGTCTAAAATCATTAGGAGAAAACAGAACTGAATTCTGGATTGTTGAATGAATTGTAGAGAAGAAACACAAGGGACAGTGCAAACTGTCCAGTGTTGTAAGTTTCCCTGACTTTAAGCTAAAACTATATTAATTGACAAAGAACTAAAATTCAAGGCCTAGATAGTTATAAAGACAATTACGTTATCTTTCCAACGGTGTAAACCAATTAAAATTCCGACATACGGAATGAAAGTTATGCATGATTAAGTGAGTAGAGTGCAAGCTGCATGGCAGCAGTAGTATAGGCAATTCTGGACAGTTTTGTAAACTGTTTTGCAAACAGTTTTGGGACAGTGATTATTGCCCAGTTTTACACGAATTAAATTATAAACAAGTTTATTTATATGTAGTAAAGAATGTATATGAACATGCAGCTAGATTTGTATTTGATGTGTACTTGTAACACTACCTTGATTGAATGATATGTGAACTTGTTTTAACATGTATGTACTTGGGTAATGTGATAGAACTAGGATTGAACTTGGTGGAAGAAGAAAGAGTGGAACAATCTAAAGCTAAGAACAAAGGAGTGTGGATCCAAGACTAGCTAAGATTGGAGTATTGTGAGTGTAGTTTTGTAGGGTTAGGACTTAGGTCCTAACCAAATATGCATGCTTAAATTACTTGCCATCCTTGTATTGTTTAAATGGACTTAATATAGGCTTGATCATGCATATAAAGGGAAGATTGGCTAAGCTAAACTTGTAAGTAAATAAAAGCATGAAAGTTGACTAGACAATCAATAAGAAAAGTGAAAACAAAAGTGTGAATTTTGTTCTTGAAAGTGGCTAATCGATTAGTAGCATATATGTACTTCCATGATATATGATGTGTGATCCTTGTTTCTTGAATGCTATTCATTTGAATGCTTGCTTGATGCCTAAGATAATGTGTGCTAAATGCTTATTTGATGAAAAAGATGGATATGTGAATGCTTGCTTATATGTTCTCCATGGTCTAAAATTTACTGACAAGATGTGATTTATGAATTATAAGGCATTTCTTGATCCTTGTACCTTGATTTTGATCTACTTGACTTGCTTGATACCAAATATGGCATGTATTCGAAATGGCTTGCTTAAATTCATATGTTACTTGACTTGTGAAGTATGTATAATGTTTATACATGGTAAATTTCTTGAATTTAGTATGTTAAGCTTGTATTCGAATGCTGGCTTGATAATACTCTATGATGTATGTGTCAATAGTATAAATTGAACCATGAAATAAATACATTGCTTGTTACCTAAGGGCATATAATCGAATACTTGCTTGAATGACAAGATAAAAAGTGAATTGAGGAGTTAAGGCTCAACTAGCCTAAGGGCTAAGCATGGTATTGGTATAACTTGCGTGAATGTGATTCTTGAACACAATTATCTTGACTTGAACATGAAAGCATAAAAACAAGAAACAACAACAAGCTTTAAAGTAAAATAAGAATTCTTGTGCCACAAGATATCCTCTAATGAAAGTTAAAGATTTAAAAGACTTAAGTTGCCTTAAATGGAAGTCCTTGGATACATTGGTATGATGCTTGCTATTCTTGGGATTACGGTCCATGAGCCATGGCTCGGGGGGACGCCCCATTACATGTAATAGAATATTGGTGATGGTAGGAGGCAATGGGGGAGTTGTACGGAGATTGGCGACAGTTGGTTGGATAGTGAGAAGTATAGGACTCTTGGACCTTTATGGTCAAACAAGGACCAATGTCATTCATAATCAATTGTGATCCAAGGCAAACATGTTAAAAGACATGAACCTTAATGAGAAATTAAATAAGAAATTCAAAAGATAATCTTGAATGTGTTACATAATGTTTAAAGAAAGCTCTTCTTGAGCATAATCTTTAAAGAAAGCTCTTGGTGAGCATAATGTCTAAAGAAAGCTCTTGGTGAGCATAATGTCTAAAGAAAGCTCTTAGTGAGCATTACTTGAATTACTTGACATGAAATCTTGCTACTTGAATTACTTGATATGCAAACTTGATTACTTGAACTACTTGTTACTTGATTTGGTTACTTGAGCCATTTGCTACTTGACTTGATTTCTTGGGCTACTTGTTACGTGACTTGGATTGATTGGAAAAATGAATTGTTTTACCTGTGTAAATGTATAAGTGTGCTGGCATGTTAAGTGATATTAAGTCTAAAACTGGACTGTTTTATGTGTGTAAATGTGTGAGTAAGTGTGCTGCCATGTTAAGTGATAATAAGTCTAAAATCGGACTATTTTATGTGTGTAAATGCATGAGTAAGTGTGCTGCCATGTTAAGTGATATTAAGTCTAAAACTAGATGGTTTTATGTGTGTAAATGAATGAGTAAGTGTGTTGCCATGTTAAGTGATATTAAGTCTAAAACCGGACTGTTTTATGTGTCTAAATGTGTGATTAAGTGTGCTGCCATGTTAAGTGATATTAAGTCTAAAACCTGACTGTTTTATGTGTGAAAATGTATAAGTGTGCTGCCATGTTAAGTGATAATAAGTCTAAAAATGGACTGTTTTATGTGTGTAAATGTATGAGTAAGTGTGCTGCCATATTAAGAGATATTAAGTATAAAACCGGACTATTTTATGTGTGTAAATGTGTGAGTAAGTGTGCTGCCATGTTAACTGATATTAAGTCTAAAACTTGACTATTTTATGTCTATAAATGTATGAGTAAGTGTGTTTCCATGTTAAGTTATATTAAGTTTAGAAGTGGATTGTTTGCTAGGCTTATTGTCTTCATGATTAACTGAACAAGTTATAAACATATATGGACAGTTTTGAACTCGTTATAAGCATACATGGACAGATTTAAATAAACTAAAAGTCACCATGGTTTGTTTTACTTGTATTGGTGTACAAACATGTATAATAGGCCACTATGAACCAAGGCCCGAAACTAAAGCAAGTAAATAAGAGTTAAATGAGACATAATACTTGATATGTAAACTTTAATAATTGAAATGATTGACATGTAATGCATTATTTTTAACACGAAACTTATTAAATGGTAAATGCATATACTTGAACCTTGTGGGGTATGATTTACTACTGGGAATGTCTCATGATTTTACTTGAATTAATGATCAATTGATTTAGCTTGACTTGAAAAGCTATTAACCTTATTAGGTTTACTTGATTAATTAAGACTTGATTCAAGAATTGGTTAAATCTAGATGCTACCTCACTAAGTACAAATTGTACTTATCTCTCTCATTTCCTTTCTTCCCAAACCCCCGGTTAAGAGTGCTTCAAGAAGACTACTTGACCTTGAAGCCAGATTTCTTGAGCTTGAAGTAAGACACAAGCAAAAGCACAAGTATGAATCCACACTTGTTGTAGTACTCCTAGTAGTTGGTGGCACCTAGCTTGTATTTAGTTAATACTAGATCATGCATTTTGGATGTTTGAAAATCTTGTATATTTATATGTTCTTGAAATGGGTCTTCCATGTAATCGAACTTGGTTGCTAGAACTTGATATGTAAATACTACAAATTCCATGTATAAGAAAGGGTAATGTTGCGCATAGGTATAAATGTGACTGAAAATGTTTATGATCTAGCTTACTTATGTTATTCGAATGTTTTGTGTGAAATATGGACACTTGATAGAATGTTACAAATTCTTACATGAACAAATGAACACTTGAATGAATGAGATGAATCCTTGCTATCCATGTATACTAATCGAACACCTAAAGTGTTTACATGTCTTGCATAAGATATCTTAGTAGGCCTTGCCTTCTTAATTTGGTATGTGTATGCTATTGTAAACATATTCTAGTCTAAAGGTATAATTTGAATGCTAGGTCATTGTATACATTTTATCATTAATCATTATGAATTAGTCAAACTTCATGAAATGTTACATGCACTGATTTAAAGGAGAATGAAATGAAATGAATGCTTGTTTGTTATCTATGTCATTCGAATGCAATGTGTATGTATATGTATGATAAAATTGAATGAAATGTAAAAATGGAAGTGGCTAATCGAATGATTGATAAATCTTGGTGCTTATAATGTTAAAATCATGTGAATTCAATAGTGAAGACTTGTTGAATGTGAGGATGACTTATAGTATGCATGAACTAGTATATTTCCAAATGTGTAAGGAATGAACATGTTCTTGTCTAAGTATGATACATGAATACTATGCATGTTGACATGTTTAAGTAATAAACATCCTTGATTATAGTTTAGATGTGAAATACAAAGTGGTAAGCTATAATGAAAAGAAATATGCCTATGCTTGCATAATTGAAAGTGAATGCTTATGATCCTTGAATGTTCTTGAATTAAAGCATGCTTTTGGTTATATGATTGATTGTGGACGCCTAGGTTGCTTGCTAGTCACTCAACTAATCTATTAGGGATGAGTTCAAAAAAATTTAATTGGTTCTCATTTCCAGTGTACTCCGTAACGCTCCCGAGCCGGTTTACTACTAAACCGGGGTAGGGGTGTTACAAAGTGTGCTGCCATGTTAAGTGATATTAAGTCTAAAACCAGACTGTTTTATGTGTGTAAATGTGGGAGTAAGTGTGCTGCCATGTTAAGTGATATTAAGTCTAAAGCCGGACTGTTTTAAGTGTGTAAATGTGTAAGTAAGTGTGCTGCCATGTTAAGTGATATTAAGTCTAAAACCGGACTGTTTTATGTGTATAAATGTATCAGTAAGTGTGTTGCCATGTTAAGTTATATTAAGACTAGAAGTGGACTGTTTGCTAGGCTTATTGTCTTCATAATTAAGTAATCAAGTTATAAACATATATGGGCAATTTTCAACTCGTTATAAGCATGCATGGATAGATTTAAATAAAATAAAAGTCACCATGGATTGTTTTTACTTGTAATTAAGTGTAAACATGTATAATGAACAAAATTGAACGAGTAATGCTAGAAAATCGGAACTATTTTTTTAGGTGATTAAATTATGTAAACATGACATGTTGTTAAGTATAACCTTGATTGATTGAATGTGGCTATACTTGACTTGGAATTGTTGTGAGTTAATTGAATACGTTATTGATTGTTTGAAAGGTGTTAAAGCTTGAATTAGGATCCATGTTCTTGCTTGTCATGTTATTCAAAATGCTATAAACCTTGAATAGAACTCCTTGACTAAATGGAACTTGGTCTAAATAATTGGTTAAATCTAGATGCTACCTCACTAAGTATAAATTGTGCTTATCACTATTGTTTCCCTTCTTCCCAACCAACAGGTTTGGTGTTCTGAACACTTTCTTGATCCTAAAGTTATATTTCTTGAGCCTGAAGCAAGACACAAGTGGAGCTTGATTATGAATCCTTACTTGTTTTGTATATCTCCTAGTTGTTAGTGGCACCTAGTCTTGTTATAGCTAAGGCTAGTTCATGCATTTTGTATGTTTGGAAGCTTGTATATAAATATGATTCGACCTCTATTGTTGTGTAAGACTACGATTTGAATGTTTACACTAAATGAGCTTGTTTAGTTGAATCTACATGGAATGTTACAAGTCTTGAATATAATAACCTACATGATCATGTCTAATTAATGTGAAATGAGTATACCATTGAAACCTTGTAAATTATTGTTATAAGATATATGAGCTCCGCATAATTGAGATTGAATGATACAAATGATTCATGATATGCTTGAGAATTGTAATTGTCAAATGGTAAGGAATGAATCTTTACATGCTTGAATAGAGATGTTCGAATATATGTACACATGATTATGCTTAGTCAAACCTTCATGAATTGGTTACATGTCTTTAATGAAACGTGATGAAATGGAGTTAAAATGAACACATGCTAGTCTAGGTAAGCTATTCGAATGATATGATCACATGAACTTAAATTCAAAAGTGAATAATTAAAGTGGTAACTTATAATGAATAAGAACTTGTCCATGCTTGTGTAATTGAATGCGATGTCTATATGTCGTGCTAGTTCTCTACTCATCTAGGCTAAACAATGATGATATAAATACTTGTAGTTTAAGTGTTTATTCGAATAGCTCTCATGTATGATCATTTAATTAAGCAGTACCTAATCTTTAAACGAATCTTGAAGGTAACCACTCGAATGAAGGCCTATAATGAATATGAAATATATATATATATATATATATCCATGATTGTATGATGAAATGTTAGATGCATATGTAGGTAACTTGGAATGAAATAAACATGCTTGTTTGTTATGTCATTCGAATGTTATTTGATGAACATTAAAGAAAATGCTAATGGTAAACTAAGGTGGTAATCTCAAATGAAACAAATGTGTGCTTGATTGTTTGATAGATATGTTTGCTTAAGTTACTTACTAGTCAAGTAACTCATCTAATAGAGATGAGTTCAAAAAGTTTTAAATGGTTTGTGTTTCTGCTATGATTGATTGTAAATGCCTATGCTGCTATCTAGTTAAGGAACTCATTTAATAGGGATGAGTTCACCTTTCTTTGCCTTGTTCTTGTTTGTTCTAGCTCCGTAACGCTCCCTAGCCGGTTTACTACTAAACCGGGGTAGGAGGTGTTACATATACAATGCCAGAAGAGAACTGTATGCTCTAACATGGACCCTAGTGCCACCATACTAGGAGTACAAGGAAACAAAACATATAATAAGCTTCATGAGACCTTGTCCAAGCATCCCAAAGTTTCAAAAACAAACGAGATTAACCTGAAACAAGTCAGGAGGCACAAACAGATAAGTAAAGATTACTTTGTGAGGTAGTAGAACAAAATGACGAGAAATGTGAAATAACAATTCATGAAGTATCTTTCTCAACACTAATTCAAGTCTTGTATATATGAGAAATTAACTACAATTCGAAATGGAGTATAGCACTATGAAGGGCCAAAGGAACTTCATTGGATATATCTATCACAAAACAATCTAGATATAAGGTCTATTATAATCAACATAACTTACTTATGAAGCAAGCATCAAATTTGAGTTCCATGATCGTATAAGTAAGTTAAATTCTAGTATCCCATATACCAAATAATGTCCTTGGCAATATTACAAGTAGCATGCATTTCTTTAAGTGACATAGCCTTGATTTTAAACAGTCTAGGTACTCGAATCATGTGACGTCAATCGTCAAACAATGGTACTCAAAGTACCAAATAAAGGACCGTAGTCCGAACAAGGGACAATAGTCTGAACAAGGAGCTCTATTGACTCTATGGCATGCCAATTGTACCTAAGACTGACTGAAACCAAGGCTTATTCCTTTATCATAACACATTATTTTCATAAAAAGATGAGTATAGTTTCACATTTAGAGATTCATCTCTCAATCATTCGAGCTTTCCACATAGCATACATCATTTGATTGAACTTAATACATTATAAGCATATTCCCTTTATACATGTCATAAAACAATTGTTTAGTGGTACTTACCTCCCTCACCGAGCATAAGCACAGCTGCAACTAAATTAGTATATAGACAAGACATAATAAGATTGTATAAAATGCTCGGAATAGTTTTAAGCTACCCCGAGGTTCTAACTACACTCACAGATTAAACATAGCTACTATTATCCCCGAATACCGATTCTTTTTTGTCTTTCTTCAATTTGTTCGATCCTTTTATTGTCTAGTCATTAGAAGCATACAACTATGCATTATAATTGTATTCATCATCCCGTTACTTAATCAATCAATAGATATATACATTGATACATATATATATATATATACATCAACCAAGCTGTCCAACTTACTACTTAGCATGCAAGATTATATATGTATCTCACTATAGAACGTTTTCAATTTAAACACACAAGAAGTGCACCAATTCTGACCATGTATTTAAGCACTTCGTAAATGTTATAGTGACATGAATACTCATCAAAAAATTCTTAAGGCATTAATACACGTTCAAACTTATTATGTTCATGTAACAATAATCTCAAACCCTGAAATTGTATTCGAAATAGCCACACATGCAGCCATGGATATCCAAAACAGTTTCTTATGGTGTTATACCCATGAATTTCAATCCAAATGCATATAATGCTTTTCCCATCTGACACGAGACCTATTCCCCTGTTTTAGAGATTAAGTTTAATTCATCGGTTAAACTCAATTCATTGAACACCCTAATTCAGGATACATTTCCTAAATTCATCCTCAATAACAATTATTTGACTCACAAGTTTAGTGTTTTAAGTCACCTTCGATTACACATTTAAATTGAGCCAAAACTTCACAAGCATGCATCTAATCATAGTTTACACATATTGCATGAAACCTATAACCATTCTAATGGAGGAAGAACGACATCATAAGAATTCATATTCAACTCAATTAATAATCTATAACAATTTATATAAATTCCACTCCTAATTCTAAAACAATAAAGTAGTAAGGATACTTCCCTACTCGTTGAATCGATATAAGCTTAATGTAACACCTCCTACCCTGTGTTAGTAGCAAACCAGTTCGGGAGCATTACCAAGCAAGAATAAGAACATTTCAATACAAGGCATTACAAGAAAGATTAGATTAACTCATCCCTATTAGATAAGTTACTTAACTATCAAGCAACCAAGTATATTTAACTTATCAAGCAAGCAATGTCATATTTTGATTACAAGTCATTATAGGGCCTTCGAATAGGCCACTAATATGTTTCATTTCATGCTTACATTATAGGTTACTACTTTCATGATTCATTTTGCATTTTCAATCCATGATATCATACAACATTCGAATGGTAAGACAAGCAAGCATGGTTCATCTCGTTCTGCTTTCAGTTCAAGCAAGACATGAAGAATTTCATGTAACTTTAATTAGACATGATCATTAAGGCACCCAATGGTACATACCTTATGTCCAAGCAAGCTAGCATTGCCATTTCTTACCATAGGCAGCCACAAGGTTAAGTGCACATAAACATTCATGCTATTCATTCCATCATACACATGTTCATTAAACAAGGCATTCGATTACCACAAGGAGATTAGATTGTGAACATTTTCAGTCAATTTGTTACATGTATGCGCAGCAAATACTTATATTCACAAGGAAATTTGGTTCATTACATGTATCAAACTTAACAACTAAGTTCATAACATGGAAGGCCCATACAAGGACTCAACTTCCAAAATGCATGATCAAGATAAACTATATACATTCTAGTGCCACCAATCTAGGAGCATTCAAAAATCAGTATGAAACCATACTTTAGCTATGCTTGTGTCTTGCTTTGAGCTCAAGTAATCAGGCTTCAAGATCAAGCAACACTCAAATCCTTTATCCTGTAGTTGGGAAGAATGAAAACAAGAGTGATAAGTACAAGAATGTACTTAGTGAGGTAGTAACTAGTTCTAACTGATTGTTATATCAAGTTAAGTGTCAATTAGGCAATAATGATCCTAGCTAAGAGACAAGAGACAAGAAATCAAAGTAATTTATGCTTTCATATCAAGAATCAAGCAAATGATGCTTACATAACAAGAAATCAAACTAATCATGCTTACATGACAAGTAACATACAATTCATGGCTTTCATGTCAAGTAACATTCATTATATAACTTTCAAGACAAGTAACATGTATTATAGGATTGTTATTTCATTTGTTATCATTTAAACAACCCCATTGGTACTTAGTTTGTATAGGTAATCGAGTCTCCAACCAACTGTCACCACGAGATGCAGCGTAGTGCTGGTCAACCCTCCTACTGTCACCAAAGACCACATACGTACCCTTCGTCTATCACCAAATATGGGCCTTAGCACTAGACCGTAGTCCACCCTAACACAATAAGCTCTAGACTCTAAGGCATGCCTTTCTACCTAATCCAACTAGCTACCAAGGTTGTTCGGTTTTAGCCATTAATCAAGTATTTCAAGTTCAAGATCATGTCAAGTATTCAGCAAGTTTATTATATACTAGGCTCTTAGGCCAACTGAGCCATAGCTCACATATCATGTAATTCTCATGTGTTCATTTCATTAAGTTGAGATAACATTTCGAGCAATTTCTTAAAGCATTCGATCACATGCCACATCACACATACAAGCACCAATGTTACCACTTAAACATGCTTAGCAATCGAATCATTCATGAATTCAAGGATGTGATCAAAATTTCATGCATTACTTTGATCATTCGTCCCTTATTAGGCCAAGTGCATATTAGATCCATTTAAACATTACAAGAATGTAGACAAGCATGTATTGGTTAGGACCTAATCCTAACCCTAGAGATAACTACACTCACAATACTCCAAGCTTAGCTAGTCTTGGATCCACACTCCTTTGTTCCTAGCTTTAGGATGTTCCACCCTTTCCTCTTCCACAAAGTTCACTCCTAGTTCTAACACATTACACAAGTAATACATGTTAAAACAAGTTCACATAATCATTCAACAAAGACAATATTACTAGTACACAACATATACAAATCTGGCAGCATGTTCATATATATTCTTTACTACATATAACTACACTTGTCTTTACTTTAATTCATGTAAAACAGGGCAGTAACCATTGTCCCAAAACTATTTACAAAATAGTTTTCAAAACTGTATACAAAACAATGTACAATTACCTAAATTGTTGTTACTAAGCAGCATGTACTCTATTCACTTAAATATGCATAACTTTCATTCCCTACGTCAGAATTTCAATTTGTTTACACCGTTGGAAAGCTAACTTAATTTTTTTTCTAACAATATAGGTCTTGCATTTTAATTCTTTGCCAATTAATACAGTTTTTAGCTTAAAGTAGGGCAATTTACAACACTGGACAGTTTGCACTGTCCCTAGTGTTTCTTCTCTACAATTCATTCTACAGTCCAGAATTCAGTTCTATTTTCTCATAATAAATTGAGACATGTTACGGTACTATCCATATAAATTTCTGCCTTTAATTCCATTTATACAATTTATGGTGATTTTTTAAAGTTACTGCCATAACAGAGTATTCTAGGCAGATTACACTAGGTTGAGTTTCTAGCTTCATAACTCATCTAAACAAGATTCTAACATTGTAATTCAACTTATTTTCATGTTCTTACATGTCTAGGCCAGTCTAATTCACCTAGCAATGTTCTTAAATCAGGGCATTCTAATGCTATGTTCAATTTGATTCATTTAATGACCAACATACTTGTAATTCACCATTTGAGCAGTCCATTACCTAGTTTTAACTAATCCAATTATATACATTCATTTTCCAGCAAGCTATTCACTCTATTCAAGCCTCAATTCACCTAAAAACATGATCAAAATAGGGCATTATATACAATTAACATTTTTACATATTTTAACCTATCAAAACAGTCCATGTTCTCAATTTCCAGCAACCATATACATTCTCTTTAGCAATTTAGCTACTAACCCTCACAATTTCAAGTACCATTAGATGCTAACATCATCCTAACATACATAACAATCATCATATTCAATTTAGGCAACAAGAATGTCACAAACTTAAATTCAAGCATTCTATAACATGTAGGAATCAAGCAATTTACCTTTTCCAAGCTAATTTGATCAAAGCTAAATCAAGAAGCATGAATTGAAGATGGACTATGAAGCTTTCTCTCCTCCTTTCTCTCTCAAGTATTGGGTTATGGAGGATTTTGGAAGGAAGAAGATGATACAATTTTTGTTCATCTTTCCCCTCCAAGCTGTCGTGAGTCATCACTCACGTGGCACATGTTCTCATCAAATGAGAATATGTGTCTAGGCCTCCAATTCTAATGCAATTTACATGCAATCTTTAGAGCTTTGCATGTTCACATTTCCATCCTTCCATTTAAGCCTTCTAATTTTAATTTCAATTCAATTAGGTTCTAATTTCACTTATTTGATCTTAAAGATAGCTAACGTTCTTTCTTCTTTAATTGGATTATCACATAATTCAATTAATCTATATCTTGATAGTGGTAACCTTCCTAGGCTAAGTTTAGGGTGTTAGAATTCTCCCCCCTTAAAATAAATTCATCCTCAAATTTACCTGAATCGAATAGGTGAGGATATTGCTTCCTCATGATTTCTTCAGATTCCCAAGTTACTTCTTCTACCTTGTGGTTTCTCCACAAGACTTTCACAAGAGGAATGGTTTTGTTCCTGAGCTTTCTAACTTCACGATCAAGAATCCGGACTGGTTCTTCTTCGTAATACAAGTCAGGATTCAATTCTACCTCTTCAGGCTTAAGGACATGGGATGGATCAAAACTATACCTTCTGAGCATAGATACGTGAAAGACATTATGAATCTTGTCAAATTCGCTGGGAAGAGCCAATCAATAAGCCACTGAACCAATCCTTTCAATGACTTCGAATGGTCTAATGAATCAGGGACTGAGTTTCCCTTTTCTTCCAAACCGAAGGACTTTCTTCCAAGGAGATACTTTGAGGAAGACCTTGTCTCCAACATTGTATTGGATGTCTCTCCTTTTCAAGTCTGCATAGGCTTTTTGTCTATCAAAGTCTGCCTTCAATCGATCATGAATGATCTTCACTTGTTCTTCAGTTTCTCTGAGAAATTGAGGTCCCAATACTTTGTTTTCTCCCAATTCAGACCAGCACAAGGGCTTCCTGTTGAGCAGTACGCCCTGCACTGTAATGTTAGTTTTTATCTGATTTTTTGTCAATTTGACCCAGTAATCAATGTCAAAATGCAATGAAACTTTACCAACAATATTTCAAAGCTATAATCTACTTGTACGCAAAATTTTAGGGCTATTCGAATCCATTTACTAGGTTTTCACCTTTTAGTGTCAAATATGCATATTGAGCCTCTTTTAGAGAATTTCAAATGGGTTACTTAGAGCCTTTATGGCTTCCACAAGTGATGCAAATTACACACATATCAAAAGGGTTATAAATGACTAGTTCAACTACTTTGCCACCATACTAGGAGTTCATTAAGGCAAAACATATTACTTGGGGCCTATAGTGACTTGTCAACAACGTCGTTCCTCTGATCTTCAACAATGAATCCTTAACCTAAAATGTATGAAATGAAATGCATTTGGCTTACATTGCCTAGTGAGGTAGCCACAACTAAACACTTTAACAATGAAATGCATCCCAAATCATATCTTAACAATAACAATGCAATGAATCAATAGTAGCAATGCAATGCTCATGTTAAATATCAATAAGTCCATAATTCAACAATAACCCTTGGATTGATTTGGAATAATGGATACGTGAATTCCTATGCCTCGCAAAATGAATGAATGGTCTAGTCCCTCTGCCTCAAACCAATATAGGTCGTAGCCCAAGGATCATAGTCCATGTAACACCCCAACCCGCTAGTAGAAATCTGGTTCGGGAGTGTTACTTAACAAGCAAGCAAGACAAGTACATAGACATGGCAAGCATTTGAACCAAACAAGAACAACAAGTAATCATAGAAGAATAATGCATTCATACTTACTTAGCTAACAAGAAAGCTCACACTAGACTTCAAGTCATCCTATCATTTGAACAAGACCAAAGCAAGAGACATGGCAAGGCAAGCAATAGCAACGATTCATACATTACAACATCCATTTGAACATGGCCTTTAAATTTTTTTTCTTCTTTCATGCATACATTACTAGCTATTACTAGCGTGATTCATGTTACCACATTTAACCCTTGTTACCTATCCTATTCAAATTGCTTTAGTATTACATACCTTATACTATATACATAACATAGATGGACCATCAAGCATTATATATACATTCTTTCAAAATGCATGTTCAAGCTATTTAGATACATCTAGTGCCACCATTCTAGGAGAATACAAAACCAGTATGGAATCATACTTTAACCAAGCTTGTGTGAAATGATTCTTGCTCAAGGAATCAAGCTTCAAAATCAAGCAATGTTGAATCCTTTAACCTGTAGGTTGGGAAGAATGAAACAAGAGTGATAAGTACAAAAATGTACTCAGTGAGGTAGTAACTAGTCTATCCATTTTGTTATTTCATGTTTCATGTCCTTTAGATCAAATGTAGACCTAGCTAAGGCTTCCCAGCATTAGAGTAGACTTAGCTAGTCTTTCAAACATTAAGAGTGACCTTATCTAGTCTTTCAAGCATCAAGATTATCCTATCTAGGATAGAATGCATTCGGCCAACATGTAAAGGCATCAAGGAGTCATAATTCATAAATCAAGCAACATGCTTGCAAAACAAGAAACCAAGGAGTCATGCTTTCAAGTCAAGTAACATATATTTCATGGCATTCAAGACAAGTATCATGTACAAATGAATTGTTATTACATTTTTTATTTCATTAAACAACCCCCTTGGTACTTAGTTTGTATAGGTAATCGAGTCTCCAACCAACTGTCACCACAAGATGCACCGTAGTGCTGGTCAACCCTCCTACTGTCTCCAAAGACAACATACGTACCCTCCGTCTGTCGCCAAATAGGGGCCTTCGCCCTGGACCGTAGTCCACCCGTACACAATGAGCTCTAGACTCTAAGGCATGCCTTTCTACCTAATCCAACTAGCTACCAAGGTTGTTCGAATTACCATTTATTCAGGTTATCAAGTTCAAGGTTATTTCATGTTAAGCCCTTAGGCTATTGAGCCTTAGCTCACAAGTCAAGTAGTTTCAAGATCCATTTCATCAAAATGAGATAACATCATATCTCAAACAAGTCATTAGCATTCAATCATGTCGCATCATAGCACATACAACCATTCAAGCATTCACTAATCATGCATAAGCATTTCAAATTATACATGTATTCAAGACTAGGATCAAATTCATGTGTTTCTTTAATCATCCTTCCCCTATTAGGTCAAATTCATGCTTAAATTCATTTACATGTCAAGATTGTAACAGAAATGCATTGGTCAGGACCTAGTCCTAACCCTAGAGGTAACTACACTCACAATACTATCCAAGCAAGCTAGCAATTATCTTGTATAGCTATTCCTTTGTTCTTAGCCTTTGAATGATTTCCTTTTTCTCCTTCCTCCAAGTTCACTCCTTGCTCTAGCAAATTCATTATTAAACACATTCATCAATATGTATACACAAGACAATTCAACACGGCAGCAAGGTTATTTCAATACATATAAACATATTAATACAATTTTGTCAACATTCAATAAACAAGACTAGGTAGGATCTAATTATCCCAAACTGTTACAAACAGTCCAATAAAACTGTGTACAAAACAGTTTCCAACTAGCTTAACTGCTGCCTGCCAGCTTGCACACTACATGCTTAAACAAACATATCTTTCAATTCCTACGTCAGAATTTCGATTAATTTATACCGTTGTAAAGATAACAATATTTTATTTAAAACCATAATAGGCTTGCATTTTAGTTATTAGACAATTAATACAGTTTATTTTTCAAAGACAGGGCATTTACACTGTTGGACAGTTTGCACTGTCCAGCTATTTCTATTTCCAGTTTCCAGCATAGGACCTAGTTTTCAGTTCTGTTTTGATCTAATGAAAGTAGACATACAAAGGATCATGTCATTAAAATTTCAGCCTTGAATTTGATCTGTACAATCTTTTGTGAATTTTCAAAGTGACTGCCCATAACAAAGCAATTATGGGCAGCTTACACTAGGTTGCAATTCTAGTTCTTTATTTCATTCTAGCAAGGTCCTAACATGACAATTTCATTTATGATCATGTTCATGCATATTTAGGCCATCATAATTCACCTAACAATATTCTCAAAATAGGGCATAGTCATGTTGAACCTAGTTTAATCATTTGATCACAATTACACATCAATTCATCAACTAGGCAGTCCATTACCTAATTTAACTAGTTCAATTAGGTGTATTCATTTTTCCAGCAAGTTACCAATTCAATTAAATCTCCATTTTACCTAGCAACATGTTCAAAATAGAGTCTTAAGCTCATTTAGCATGCTTACACAAATTTTCAATCAAAACAGTCCCCTAATCTAGACTGTTTTGAACCATGTTCATGTTTCTAAATTTTCCAACAACTACACATGAGTTTCATTAGCCATTTGATTACTAGCAATCAATCTCCAGGTTCTAATTGCAAATAGCATGACCTTAGCACATAAAGAAATCATCTAATTCATCACTACAACCAAGAACATCATCAAACAATCATTAAATCAATCTATAACATGTTCATCAAATTTCTAGCATCTATACACTCAAATCACATTTCCATTTTAATTCAAACAATCCAAACATGAAATTTACAAGAGAAAAAAGTAATTACCTTAATCAGTAAGCTATTTAGATTTAATTTGAAGCTAAATCAAAGTTGTAGGGCATGGATTCAAGCTTTCTCCCTCAAGCTTCCTTTCTCTCTTTTCTTTCTCTTCCAATCGGCCAAATAAAGAGAAAGTGAGGAAGATGATAACACTTAATACAAGTTTTGGATTTGTGTAATGTCTAAAATGTCCCTTAATTAATACTTAATATTAACTTAATCAAGGGAATTTAGGGGAATTGAGGAATTTAGCATGCATTCCTTGAAATTGCTAGAGTTTACAATTTGGTCATCTTAATTTGGTCACTTGTTCTTTCAATCATTCAATTAGACCCTTGACTAATCATTTAGCTTAATTTCTAGATTAAATTAAGTTATCAATTTAAGCAATTGATTTCAATACTTCTAGGCTAGGATTTAGGGTGTTATAGTCTACCCGTACACTGAGCTCATGAATTCTATGGCATGCCAATTGTATCCAAAGTCCTCCCGAATCCAAGGTACGGTGACAATTTCAAAAATCAATGTTCAATAACAATAGCAATCTCCAATACTTCTTATCAATAAGCAATGTTCCGATGTAAATGTTCAATAGCAATATCAATAACAATGTAAATGTTCAATGATCTTAGTGACAATAGCAATAGTCGATGCTTCATTTACAATGTTTCGATAACAATAACAATGTCAACATCAATGATCAATGAAAATGGCAATAACAATGGCAGTGCCAATGCTATAATATCCTTAAAACTAGTATAAAGGAAGTTACTACAATGCCTTCATTAAATCCCTAATTGATTGAAAGCAAGGTACTAGGTCTAGTTAATAAGGACTTGAATGCTATAAATGAAAAAGTTGTAACCTAAGTTAAAAAGAGGACACTTGAACTATAGTGACTAATTTGAGCTGTTCTCTAAATTGAGTAATCAAATTAAAAAGTACCAAAATGAATATAAAATGGAAATGCATGATTGCATGGTAAAATCATATTGGATTGTGGACAATCCACATGTCCCCAAGCCTTGCATCACTGGCCACTTTAGGTGGTATACACCATCTTCTTCATTGTTCATCAAACCTGAAACACCATTGAGAGAAAGGAGAGAAAATGCAAGCTTAATTCATGTGGGGATTGTGATAAAGCTTTGGAATTGTGTTCAATTTTAAAGTAATGTTTAGTGTTCATGAATTTCTCTTTGATTTGTGATTCTGACAACTTGTTTTGCTTGAGAAATGTTGGATTGATTGCTGGAAAATTTGGAATTGATTAAGAGTCTTGTATGTGATCTCATATTGAATTGATTGGTATATATGATTAGTAAGAACGCATTAGAATCGAATGGCCTTTGAAATGGATGTTGTCATTAACCAAATAGATGGTGAATTGTTATGTTAGTTGCTGGAAAAACTTACATGATAATTAGAATGGATGATTGATATGTGAATTGAAATTATTGTTGCTGGAAATTCTAGTGAGATGATGTGTTATTGAATCAATTCGAAAATATTGCTCAATTGCCCTGTTTTTATAGGTTTGACACATAATTGGCCTGACTTAGACATGTATGAATGAGTATATATGTTGAACAATCATGTTAGAATCCTTGTATAAGTGATTAATGAAGCTAGAATCTAGCTTAAGGAAATCTGTCCAGAAGACTTTGTTTCGGGCAATGAGTTTAAAAATTGGTAGAAAATCACATATACCAAATTAGGGAGTAAATATTATATGTACAGAATCATGAGTGTGTCTACTTTTGTATACAACAAACAAAATCGAATTCCGAGTTATAAAACACTTTGTAGAGATTAATCTCTAAGGATAGTGCAAACTGTCCAGTGGCATAATTTGGCATGCTTTAAATAAAAAACTATATTAATTCACAATGAATAAAAATGCAAGACCTATATGGTTAGAAGGAAAATTAAGTTAGCTTTCTAACGGTGTAAACGGTTCGAAATTCTGACGTACGAAATAAATTTTATGAACATTTAAGCAAGTAGTACACATGGTGCCAGGCAACAACAGTCTTGATGTTTTGAATTGAATGCTTGAATGAATGGATTCATGTAATGACTTAAATGGTTGTTGGATTCTACCTAATGCACTATGAATTATATGTAAAGAGATATCAAGTGGAAATTGAGGAAAAAGGGGCTCACATAGATCAGCAAGCTAATAGAGGGAAAGGGATTTCGATCTGGGAACGTCAATAGCTCGGAAAATTACTGATGTAGTGTAAAGTTTGGAGAGGGCGGTAACCTTTCCAAGTCCATTTCTAATTTGAATTACTTATTGATTCTTAGTGTAAATTGTGTAATGAGCTTGCTATTGAGCATTAACAAGGTAAGTGCTCTTTTGAGAAGTTTTGAGTGGTTACTTGATTGAGAAGCATGCTTGAATTACAATTGATTTCCATGATATGCTTCTTGCTTAATTGAACTCTATTGAAATGAAGAATGTTTGTATTCCTTTAGTGATGCTTCCCACCTCGGTTTAGGGTGTGTATTGATGCAAGACAACAAGGTCATTGCTTATGCTTCTCGACAACACAAACCACACGATTTGAACTATCCAATGCACGACTTGGAACTAGCTGCAGTCGTGTTTACTTTAAAGATCTGGAGACATTATCTATTTGGAGAGAAATGTAGATTATTTACGGATCATTAAAGTTTTAAATACATCCTAACTCAGAAGGAATTAAATCTTCGACAACGAAGATGGGTGGAACTACTAAAAGACTATAACCTAATCATTGATTACCACCCGGGCAAGGCAAATGTTGTGGCTAATGCGCTCAATCGCAAAAATTCAATTGGTAAGGTCGAATATGAATTTCCAATGTTGTTTATCTCCCTATTAGAATGGATGATAATGAAATCCACTAATCAAAATCCTTTAATTGTAGCTTCAACTACTTCCAATGCCCATATTAAGCTCCTAAAGAACTGAAGATATGTGGCAGAACTTCAAGTTCAATCTGACTTGGATTCAAGGATCAAAGAGCTTCAACAAAATGATCCCAAACTTCAGAAGATATTGAAGGAGATTGATTCCAAAGCGAGCACTGAATTCTCACTTCGATCGAATGGTGTGTTCTACTTCAAGAATCGAGTTTGTGTACCAAATAATCCAATCCTTAAGAGGGAAATGCTTCAAGAAGCACATAGTAGTCCTTTTTCATTACATCCAGGAGTGATCAAGATGTATAAGGGCTTAAAGAAAGTCTATTGGTGGCCGAGATTGAACGCCGATACTATTAACTTCGTATCGAAGTGCCTCACTAGCCAGAAGGTGAAGGCCGAACACTAACTACTACTGGACTCCTACAACCCATCGAATTGCCTAAGTGGAAGTGGGAGTATATAACAATGGACTTCGTATCGGGATTACCTCTATCGCCAAGGAAAAATGATGCTATTTGGGTGATCGTTGATAGGTTCACCAAATCGGCTCACTTCCTACATGTTCGAATGAACATGAGCCCCAAACCGCTAGCGGAATTGTACTTGAATGAAGTGATCAGACTTCACGATGTTCCTAGATCTATCATATCAGATCGGGACTCTCGTTTTACTTCTCGATTCTGGGGGGGCACTTCAAAAAGCTATGGGAACCAAGATGAACCTTAGCACAGCCTTCCATCCACAAACCGATGGACAATCTAAAAGGGTAATCCAAGTGCTTGAAGACATGCTTCGAGCTACCATTATCGACTTCGGTAAAGATTGGGAGAGATCTCTACCATTAGCCGAGTTTGCCTACAACAACAACCATCAAGCTTCTATCAAAATGGCCTCATTCAAAGGATTGTATGGCATGAGATGTAGAACTCCCTTATGCCCCTATGCTGGTTTGAGTTGGGGGAAAACAAGGTCTTAGGACCTAAACTGCTTTGTGAAACCAAAAATCAAGTTCAGGTGATCCATAGTAGACTAAAAGAGGACTTTGATAGGCAAAATGCTTATGCCGACCTAAAGTGAAGAAACATTAAATATCAAGTGGGAGATTAAATATTCTTGAAGGTATCTCCTTGGAGGAAAATCCTCGGATTCGGGAAGAAGGGTAAACTAATCCCTCGATTCATCGAACCCTTCGAAGTCTTAGAAAAGATCGGTCCAGTTGCTTACAAGGTACCACTACCTACTGAATTCAATAGAATCTACAACATTTTCCGCGTATCGATGTTGAGGAAATATCGATCGGATCCCTCACATGTTTTAGAACCTGATGAGGTGGAACTTAATATGCATGGCCATGTGGCAAATCGCATGCCACCCAAGTTAAAAGATCCCGAAAGTTTCACAATACCTTGTTCCATCGGAAACCACTATGTCGGGAAAGAATTATATGACCTTGGAGCAAGCATAAACTTGATACCTAAATCGATTTTCCAGAAACTAGGAATCGGGAAGGCAAGACCTACGATGGTTATGCTATAGCTGGCCGACAGATCCTATGTGCATCTAGAGGGAAAAATTGAAGAAATATTGGTAAAAGTCGATAAATTTATTTTTCCCGCTGACTTTATTGTTTTGGATTGAGAAGAAGATGAGCATGCACCTATTATACTTGGGAGACCCTTCCTAGCAATAGGGAGAACCTTGATCGATGTTGAAAAGAGAGAGCTCACAATGAGGGTGAATGACCAACAAGTTAAACTAAATGTGTTCCAAACACTAAAGCATGCCGATGATCCAAAAGAATGCCAACTTCTTCATGCCATGGCAGAGTTTGACTTTGACGAGGAAATTAGTTGCCTCGGCAACCACATTGTCGATCTAGAGGAACCTGAGGAGTATGAAGAACCGATCGATTAGGAACAAAAAGAAGAGGCAAATTGTTTAGTCAATCAACCAGGTACGTACTTTGAACCACTGGATTACTCAGGTAAGGAAGGTAAACTAAAAAAACCCTATACTGAACAACCGCCGATTCTCGACCTGAAACTATTGCCAGGGCAACTAAAATATGTTTATTTGGGAACCGATAATACATTGCCCATAATTATTTCCTCTAAGTTACGGCCTGAACAGGAAAAGAAGCTGATTGACATGTTGATGATACACAAGAATGCGATAGGGTGGACAATTGCCGACTTGAAGGGAATTAGTCCGACAGTGTGCATGCATAAGATTTTGTTAGAGGATGATCACAAGCCTTCGGTTGAGGCCCAGAGGAGACTGAATCATGCCATGAAAGGGGTTGTAATGAAAGAAATCATCAATGGCTTGACGTCGGCATCATATACCCTATCTCTGATAGCACATGGGTAAGTCTGGTACAATATGTACCGAATAAGGGAGGTGTAACGGTGGTAAGTAATGAAAAACAATAAACTCATTCCAACTAGGACTGTGATCAGTTGTAGGGTTTGTATGGATTATCGGAAGCTAAATAAGGCCACCAGGAAAGATCATTTTCCCTTACCCTTTATGGATCAAATGCTTGACCATCTTGCAGGTAAACCCTTTATTGTTTTCTTGATGGTTACTCAAGTTACAATCAAATTGCCATAGCACCAGAAGATCAAGAAAAGACCACCTTCACATGCCCATATGGTACTTATGCCTTTCGAAGGATGCTGTTGGGATTATGCAATGCCCCAACAACCTTCCAAAGATGCATGATTGCACTCTTTTTAGATGTGGTCGAAGACTTCCTTAAAATCTTCATGGACAATTTTTCCGTATTTAGTAATGACTTCGACAGTTGCCTCGACAATTTGGAAAAAGGTGTTGGAATGATGTAAAGAATCTGATCTACTCCTTAATTGGGAGAAGTGTCATTTTATGGTAGATGAAGGAATCGTGCTCGGCCACAAGATTTCATCCAAGGGTATCGAAGTAGACAAATTCAAGGTGGACGTGATCGAGAGATTACCCCCACCAAGTTCGGTCAAAGGAATCAGAAGCTTTCTTGGACATACAGGTTTTTACAGGAAGTTCATTCATAATTTTTCCAAATCACTAAAACCTCGTGCAATTTTCTTGAACATGACAAAGCTTTCGACTTTGATGAATCTTGCGCCCAAGCATTCGAAATCCTTAAGTAAAAGCTTGCCTCGGCCCCTATTGTCGTTCCACCCAATTGGACACTACCTTTTGAGCTCATGTGTGATGCGAGTGATTTTACGGTAGGAGCAGTCCTAGGCCAACGCACAGGTAAGATTTTTCATGTGATATACTACGCTAGTAAAACTCTTAATAACGCTCAAGTGAATTACACAACAACGGAGAAAGGGTTACTAGCTGTAGTTTTTGCATTTGACAAGTTCCGGTCCTATTTGATTGGTACAAAGGTAATTGTCCATATGGATCATTCGGCAATTATGTATCTATTTGCTAAAAAGGATGCCAATCCTCATTTAATTTGTTGGATATTACTTTTACAAGAGTTTGACATTGAAATTAAGGATAGGAAAGGAACAGAGAATCAAGTTGCCGATCACTTGTCAAGCTTAGAACGCAATAGGGAGAATGATATAGATATAGAGATATGCGATGTATTCTCGAATGAGCAACTGTTAGCTACCTCGATAACTCCTGATGCCTCGGTAACTCTAGAAGTGCATGGCTCAGCAAGTCTAGTTGCCTCGGTAATACCCTGGTACGCTGATTTAGTGGTATTTTACCTTATGGCCTTACTCGCCAAGGAAAGAAGCGGTTCCGGCATGATGCTAAGCATTATTTTTGGGATGAGCCTAATTTGTTTAAACAATGTGCAGATCAGGTTATACGCTCATGTATCCTTGAGGAGGAGCAACAGAATGTACACCGGCATTGCCATTCTTCAACCTATGGAGGACATTTTGGAGGAACACGCACTACGGCCAAAGTTTTGCTATCCGGTTTGTATTGGCCAACACTCTACAAAGATGCCCAAGAGTTTTACAAGCAATATGATCACTGCCAGAGGACGGGAAATATCTCTAGACGGCATGAGATGCCGCTCCAGAACATCCTTGAGGTGGAATTGTTTGATGTATGGGGGATCGATTTCATGAGACCCTTTCCATCTTCATTCGCCAACCTTTACATCCTACATTATGTTAACTACGTGTCTAAATGGGTTGAGGCAACTGCAGTTCCCACCAACAATTCCAAGACTGTGTAACGCTTCCTACAGAAAAATATATTTACACGGTTTGGGATGCTGAGGGTAATCATCAGTGATGAAGATAAGCACTTCGATAACAAACTCATTGCCAAGATGCTGCAATGCTTCAGTGTGTCACACAAAATTGCCACGACATATCATCCACAAACTAACGGGCAAGTAGAAATTTCTAACTGGAATTGAAGAATATCCTCAATAAGGTTATCAATCCTTCCCAAAAAGATTGGTCTACAAGACTAGACGAAGCACTTCGGGCTTACCGAACTGCATTCAAAACACCCTTGGGAATATCCTCATTTTGCCTTGTCTATGTCAAGACTTGTCACTTACCGGTGGAAATTGAACACAAGGCAGATTGGGAAATCAAGACCATAAATATGGATTAGGAGAGTGCCAGAAAAAGCGTTTTCTGGATCTCAATGGGATAGAAGAGTTTCGTGCACTAGCCTATGATAATGCGCGAATCTACAAGGAGAAAACAAAGCGATGGATGACAAGAAGCTATTGTCGCGATAGTTCATGCCAGGGCAACTAGTTCTTCTATTCAATTCTTGACTAAAACTTTTCCCGAGAAAACTACGATCACGATGGTCTGGACCATTCGAGGTAGTCAAGCCATTTTCTCATGGTGCCGTGATAATCAAGTCCACTACTGACGGACATGAATTCAAAGTTAATGGGCAACGATTAAAACACTATACTGGCACCCACGTCAAGCGCAACAATGAAGTGGTCACTTTAGGAGATGCATGAATATGCTCTCCTACTATTTTAATTTTTTTATTTTCATTTTTTTATTTTATTTTCCACATTTTTTTAGGATAAGATTTTATTTTATTTTTAATTTTCTTTTAAATTTTCCTTTTAGAAAAGGAGTCCAAGATCAAGAGAAGTTAAACCCAAGATGGAAGTTTATTCAAACAAGGGAACTTATGGGCTAAAAATAAGGCCCACAATCAAGCCTAAATTTATCCTAAATAATCCCTATATAGCAGGCCAAAACCCTTCCCCTTCCCCATCATTGTGTGCCGCCCAAACCCTCCAATCACCTTCTTTCTTACTTTCTTTCACATCCATCTCACCCACCATCTTAATTACCCATCCATTCTTTCTTTTATACCTCTCATCACAATTAAACTTCTAAGATTCACAATCTTTTCTTCTTCTTGCTACTCTCCTAGTTTCTTCCTTATTTTCTTCCCTTTGTTCAAACCGATCCACAACCAAGAAACACCATGGCTTTGAAACACAAGACTCTCACTCGCCCAAGCTCCTCCCAAGAACCGACATACAAGAGATTTGCTACTCTAGCGGTTAACGAACGATTTCACTCCAAGTTTGAAAGCTGGAAGATTTGTGAAGAACAAGGTTTCGAGTACTCCGATTCCCATCAAGACTTCGGCATTGAGCCCTTCATCTTCCAATGGATCACACACAAAAAGTGGCAAATCTTTTGCCATCAACCGGAACCGGCCAATATATCATGGGTAAGGGAATTTTATGCTCACTCGCCTAACCCGGACAATCCCTCATGTTTATCCCCGACAAAGCTATCTTCATAAGCACCGAGAACATCAACGCCTTTTGCAGAATCTACATTGAGAAGGACGAGCACCAAGCTTTTGTTGATCAACTCACGCCCAAACAACTCGATAAGGTACTTCAAGACCTCACTCTATCAGGAACTCATTGGAATGACGGTAAATACAAGGGCACGATAAACCACCTTCGGTTTAAACCCAAGGCAAAATTATGGAATAAGTTTGTTAAAACTTCTTTAATGCCCACCATACACAATACTACCGTTGATATACCACATCTTTTGCTCGTACATTCTATCTTGCATAATCATATCATTAACATTGACAAAATTATTTGTAATGAGGTTTTTGTATGTAGCACAAAAGACAAGGGTTCTCTTTTCTTCCCTTGCCTAATATCCAATCTTTGCAAGGAGGCAAGTGTCCCAAGTGAGCCCACCGATGAAAAGGCACTACCAAAGTCCGGTCGGAATCGAGCACAAATCCGAAAGTTAATGGGAGGGGCACCGAAAAAATCTTGAATGCCTAACGTTGTCATGACAACTCTTGCTGCCTCGGTAATTCTTGATGCTGAAACCACCGCTGATGCCCAGGCAAGTCGTCCAGTAACCCCAAGACAACTTGAAGCACTCTTGCACCCGTTGGCACACCGCCTTGAGCAAATTGAATCCTGCCAACTAATGTTTATGTGGTACATGAAGGACCATAACAATGCCATCACCCAAGTCATCCTAGAAAATTACCCGAACATCCGAGTGATGTTCTCTATCTTTCCTGTCGAACTTCTTGCCACGGCAATTGCAGAAGCAGTTGCCACGATAACCGCAACAGATGATGCCGCAACAACTTACACAGCACCTGCCCCAACAGTTGCCACAGCAACCCACACTAAATATGCCG
Source organism: Hibiscus mutabilis (assembly GCA_019671005.1). NCBI lineage: Eukaryota > Viridiplantae > Streptophyta > Magnoliopsida > Malvales > Malvaceae > Hibiscus > Hibiscus mutabilis. The sequence continues at coordinate 52,914,172 of CM033711.1, forward strand.
CGACAACCGAGAATCAGATGAGTCCTCTATTGCACCAACAAAGACCACACCAGTCGAATCCTCCAAACCCAAGCGAAAAGCCATTGGCATTAAGGAAGAGGATGATGGGGACAATGAGGACACACCCGTACGAGGATTGGTTCTACCACTGGTAACAAGGAAGCAACCATCGCGTTCAAGCAAAAGAATCACGACACTGGCCAAAAGGAAACTAATCATACACGACGACGAGCTCTCGGAGTAAGTCATCGTTTGAATTTTATTTTTTTATTTTTTATTTTATTTTTTGCATGCATTGAGGAAAATGCCTCACTCGAGTTTGGGGGGATTGTTACTAGTTAGTTTTCATGTTTAGTTGCATTCATCTTTAGTATTGCATTTAGGACACATAAATTGCTTGCATGCCTTTAGTTGGAACAAGAATTACCTAGACTTGATGAATATCCAATGATGACATTGCCAATGTACTTAATTGATATAACTTTTTATTCTAGGATAACCGTAGAAACACTTAGAATCCTACTATGATGCTAAAGTTGATGAAACACTGTTGTGGCTTGATTGATATAAGGAATACTAGTGAACTTTTTATTCTAGAGGTGCCCGATACTGGCTCTAGTATGCACAAAAAAAATTGACTGCTAGAGGTGCCCGAAATCAGCTCTAGTCGAATAAAAAAAATCTTAGATGAAAAAACTAAACACATCACTAGAGGTGCCCGAAACTGACTCTAGTTGAAGCATTTTAAAAGAACTCAAGGAAGTAATTTGAAAACCTCTTATTCACCTAGAATCCTAAAAATCAACTTGCACATAATTCTGCACACACTCACAAGCATTATAGTTTGATTCCGAGTAACTCCTAAGTTTTCCAAAAAATGAAAAGTTGATCATTCTTTGTGCCACGGTTCTGAGGATTGAAATCAAGTTCGAAGCTAAGTTTGTGAAAATTGAAGTTTTGGCGGGTAATTATTAGTTTGTATTGCTTGAGGACAAACAATAGTTTGAGTTTTAGGGCATGTTAAGTGTCCAAAAGTACTATTTTATTCACCTTTTTACTCATATTATTGCTACACTTAGGCTCATATTAGTTGCATTATTAGCCATTCATGCACGCTTTGCATTATTTCCTTGGAGGTCGTACTTGATTTTATATTTTCGTTAATTTTGTGGAAAAAGGGTGCTGCCAGTAGTTGGTTTGTGTGTGCATAATTAGTTGCTAGATCAATGCTGGAACCAGTTGCCAGGGTAGTACAAGAAGGATATGCCGAACCAGTTGCTAGGACAACGCAAGAAGGATATGCTGAGCTAGTTGCCAGGGTAATTGCCGACAAGAATGGATAAGATGATGTGGCAGCCGAAATTGATGATTGGATAAACCCAACATGAAGTGGAGCAAAGATAAATCCTAAAGAAGTTGGAATTCCATGAAGAGGTCAAAGAAAGATCAAATCCCAAGAAGATAGGAGAAGATATAGGATGAAATTAAATATAATAAAGAATTATATTCTTTAAAAGTATTTAATTCCAACTTGACTTCCTCCCCAACAAAGACTTTGACCTAGCCATCTCTTATTTGAAGGACCCCTGGCCGTCAACCTAGGGGGTGCGATTGAGAGGAGAGGTTCGATTGAAGAGAGAGGAGGTTCGATTGAAGAAAAGAGAATTCGACAAGAGGCTACTCGATATCTTTATCTTTTTACTTCTTGTTCGATTAGGTTCATGTTAGGAAAACTTTGTTTTGTGTTTCTTTTGAACCTAGCCATGAACTAAATCTATTTGGCCAGGGTTATTGTGTTTTGTGGTTGTGATAAACGGTTGGATTTTGTTTAGGTAATAGAGTTTGCACTTTCAATTCAAGGTTTACTCATTCTTGGTTTTCATTCTTGTTTACGAGTGAATTGGGAGATGATCTCGTTACTTTATCTATTTATATAATTTCGGGAGAGTTAGATTCAAGAAATGAATGAGTATGGTCTTTATTCAATCTATCGATGGTGAAGACTAATCCGGCTTAGGAATAAGTTTAGGATTTCAACGGCTAAAAAGAGCGCAATATCGGTTTTTGTCCACCCTTGATTCACGCAGGGATGTATTATCATGGCATGCACAATTAGCTAGAGTTTCGACTTAGGGATAAGGAGAAACCATTGAAGAACGCTCTGCTAAACATTGAAGGTTGCCGCCTAGATTGCTCGAGTAGTTGCCCAGTCCGTTGCCCAAGTAACCATTATACTAGTTGCCAGACAACCCAATTGTGCCAGTTGCCATGGAAACTAAGTTGTCGTTGCACTCATTTACCAAGACAATCCTTCCGACTAACATACCTCAACTCACGACAACCCAGCCTAGTATCTCTCATTTAATTACATCTTTCTTTATTTTATTGCTCTTTAGTTAGTTGTTAGTTAGAACTCCTACTTTCACCTATTTCTGTTTTTACTTTTACAGTGCAAGAAATTAGATTCTTGAAGTGGAACCAATCCCTGTAGAGATGATATCATTTATACTATAACTTGCAACGTGTACACTTGCACAATTACGGAGAACTTATTACGCGCAACAACAACTCTCCCCTCCTTAAAGAAAATTTTGTCCTTGAAATTTACCTTTTGGAAACATATGTGGATAAAGAAACCTCATGTCCTTCTTGACTTCCCACGTGGCCTCCTCGACTCTATGGTTCTTGTTACCTCCTCAAAAGTACTATTTTTATGCCTATTTTACAATGCCATTGCTTGCTTTGGAATACATTTAGTTGCATTTAGTTGTTAAATTCATGCATTTACATAAGGAGTTAGGATTTGTGTCTATGCTAGTGTGAAGGGTTGTTTTCTTGGTAATATTTTAGGCTTGGTATAGCAGTTGGCAAAGCAGCAGAGTAAGGCAGCGGAGGAAGGAATGCCAGAGAAAATGCCAAGATGTTGTGGGCATTGATGGACCAAATAATGCAAAAGCTCTGGTTGGTAGAGAAGAGAAATTTGATGCCCGACCAAGTAGCTATTGAACCCAAAAAAATAGGACTATATTAGGCTGCGAGAAAATAACAATTAGATCAAACTCCAAAAATAATGCCAAGCTTGGTTGGCGAAGTAGTGATGATAGATGACATCAGCCCTAACCTGATCAGCTCACATTCAAACTTTGAATAAGAAGATCACTTCCCTTATCCCTCGAGCATTCAAAATTCAAACTCAAGAGCTTATCCTAGGTCTTCCTTGCATGCCTATTTAAAGAACGATCAAGCAAGCAATTGGGATCGATAGGGGGAGGGAGATCATGAGATTTATTGCCGATCAGTTGCACCAAGGAGACATGGTTCGACCATCTTGACCGAGAGCCTGGACCTTGAAGGGCTTCATCGAGAGACCCCTTCTCGTCCATTCTCTTTGTTTAGTTGTTTTTATTTTCTTTTAAATAATGACGTGTTTGCAAAACGTTGAAGGTTTTCTAGTTGATACCCTCACCATGAACTAATTTAATATTTGGTGGGGGATGTTTGCATTGAACGCTATTTTAATGTTTAGTTTTTAATAATGAAAATGCTTCAGCATTATTTTCCCTATCTGGCATGTTCTACAATGTTTTATCAAAACTGTGCCAAGTGAGAGCTGGCATTGTTGGCTTATTGAACCTTAATATCTTAATAGACTAAGGGGGTAACGACCTGTTTCCAGATACTAAGGCGAGATGCTACAAAAGAAGGTGTTCAAGTAGATGAGCTTACTTTTGAAGTGAATCTATCCCTTAGAAGTATAGATTGGGACTTAATTGAATTGATTTATGAAAAAAACATCACTATAGAGATGTAGGAGTTTTTAGGTTAATTTAGGGCATTGACCATCGAGAGAGGAAGTGATAATTTTTAATATACTCGTTAAACGATGCCAAGGCATTACATTATTAAAGGCTGGCATGGCATAAATTGCGTGAAAATCAAGCATCAATTGCCAACGCTCATCATTCATTTTAAACACTCTTCATGCCAATGTTGTTTTATTTTTGTTTCTTTTCTTTTAAATTGTTTTCAAAGCCAACCTCAAATCGTCAACACTTTTCCTTTGACAAGTAAACAAGCAATGCAATCAAACTCTTGGCCAATCCTTGTGGGATTGATAACCATCTTACTCTTGTATTACTTGCTGACCATGTATACTTGCACGCAAAAGACTAAATCTTGGCACTGATTTATACACTTCCAATACATTTTCTACCCCTTTTCCAAGCACTCTTACAGTCGAACAAGTTTTTGGCACCGTTGTCCGGGATTACAATGGAGTTTTTTGTTTTAATATTTTTACATGTCTTCTTTTTATTTTTTTCCTTTTATTTTTATTTATTTGTTTTGATTAGTGCATGACCAGAAACCGCCTTGTGGTGGAAGATTGGCTATACGATCCAGAAATTGAAAGAACCGTGCGAAGGTTAAAGAAAAAGATTCGAGAGATGGCTCAACAAGGCAATGAAGGAAATGGAGTGTTAAACAATGAGGAAAATCCACCCAATAACAATGGGATACCACCAGCTCTTGTTGCCCCGGCTATTAAAGTGGAGGAAGAGACCTATTAGAAAATACTGGGCACCAAATATTGACAATTTGATGGCAAGACTAATTCGTCTCGAGGTAAATACACCAAAATTTGAACTTAAACCGGTAATGATACAAACGCTTTTAAATGTAGCACAATTTGATGGAGCACCTTCTGGAGTCTGAGGCAACACTTGAAGCAATTCTTGGAAGTTTGCCAGCTATTTCAATAGCCTGGAGTATCAGAGGGAATAGTGAAACCAAAGTTGTTTACATTTTCCCTGAGAGATAGAGCAAAAATATGGCTAAGTTCTTTGCCACCAGGTTCTATCACCTCTTGGGGAGATCTATGCTAGAAATTTTTGCTATGATTCTAACCACCTAAACTCACTGCCAAGCTTAGGGGTGGGATCATCACATTTAGGTTGGCTGACGATGAGATCCTATGTGATTCCTGGGAGAGATACAAAGACTTGTTGAGGAGATGTCCCATGCATGGAATCCCAAAATGGACCCAAATGGAGACCTTTTACAATAGACTTAATGCACAAACTAGAACAATTGTTGATGCTCCGGCAAATGGTTCATTGCTTGACAAAAGCTACACAGAGGCATTTGGCATCCTTGAGGGATTTCAATCAATGTTTTTGAATATCCTACTGCTAGACTTGGGACCAACACTAAAATTGGTGAGAAATTAAAGATAGATGAGCTCACATCCACGCTAAAATTTGCGATCTTACTACCATGGTGAGAGCCTTGCAAAAAGAGCAATGAGGTCCAAGAAATGAAGGTATTAGCCCCATTCTGTACGATATGTGGCGAGGATCATCACACGAAAGATTTCCCTGCCAACCCTGAGTCGGTAAATTTTGTAGGCAATTTTAATCATAATTATAATATGAATTCCAATGCATGATAGAAACAACACCAAAACTTAGCTTGGTGAAATCAAGGAGGAAACCAATATAATGCCCAACATCATAACAACAATGCCTAACGTCAGAACAATGTCCTGCTAGGGGTCAACCAGAATGTCACGCCACAGCGGGCACAAAATAATTTTTATGTAGGGCAAAGGAACAACCAGGGACTTTGATGGATTACATGAAGACTAATGATGCAACTATCTAGAGTTTGGTGGCATATATACGAAACTTGGAGGTGTAGATTGGACAGATTACCAATGCACTCAGGGAGCTTTGCCAAGTTATACAGAAGATGACAGGCAAAACTACAATGAACAATGCAAAGTTGTAACTTTTTGGAGTGGCAAACAATGCGAGGCTGAGACATGTGTCAAGCAACCAAATAGTTTCTAGGAGGAGAAGAAAGTAACAGTAGATGAACCAAAAGAACCAGAGAAGAAAAAAGCAGACATAAGCGATGCCAAATAGTAGTTTGAGATCAGACCTCATTCGGATGCTTACAAAACCTTGGCAAAGCCAGCGAAACCAACATATGCTTATCCACCTCCATCATTTCCACAAAGACTACAAAAGCACAAGCAAGATCAACAATTTAAGTGCTTCTTGGAAGTCCTTAAACAATTGCAAATCAATCTACCATTGGTGGAAGCTCTCGAATAAATGCCCAACTATGTTAAATTCATGAAGGGCATCTTGTCCAAAAAGAGTAAGCTGTTTGATTTCTGTAGCTCTCACTAAATGGAGTTTTTAGGGACATGCAGGTTTTTACTGACATTTTACCAAAGACCAAGCAAAAGTTGAGGTAATCAAGCAATTGCCACCACCGACTAGTGTAAACGGTATTAGAAGTTTTGAGGGACATATAGGTTTTTACCGACGTTTTATCAAAGATTTTCTAAAATTTCTAAACCTTTATGCTTGTTTTTAGAATAAAATGCCACTTTTTCATTTGATGATTCCTGTGTGAGAGCATTTCAGGAACTTAAAGAGAAGTTGATTAATGCCCTTATAATCATTGCACCATATTGGAATGAGCTGTTCGAGCTCATGTGTGATGCTAGCGACTATGCCGTTAGAGCAGTGTTGGGACAACGGCATGGAAAAGTCTTTCATACCATTTACTATGCCAACCGGACACTAAATGGAGCTCAACTAAATTACTCTACAATTGAGAAAGAATTTCTTGTAGTTGTAGTTGCTTTTGATAAATTCAGATCATATTTAGTTGGTAACACAGTTGTGGTGTATATAGATCATTCGACACTAAAGTACCTCTTGGCAAAGAAGGATGCCAAGCCCAGACTAATCTGATGGATGCTTTTAATACAAGAAATTGACCTCAAGATCTGAGACAAGAAAGGCAGTGAAAAATTGGTAGCTAACCACCTATCACGCCTAGAGCATCACCTGAAAATTTGGCAGTTAATGCTATGGCATGGTACGCTGACATAGTCAACTACTTGGTAAGCAACATTTTGCCACCAGATTTGGCATACAATGCTAGGAAACGTTTCCTGTGAGACATTTGGCAGTATTATTGGGATAAGTTGATTATATTCAAATAGTGTCCGATCAAGTGATTTGTCGATGTGTGCTAGAGGATGAGCAGCACAATATACTACAATTATGCCATATCGCACCGTATGTAGGTCACTTTGCTGGGATGAAGACTACTGTCAAAGTGTTGTAGTCAGGATTCTTTTGGCCAACACTATACAAAGATACCCACAATTATGCCAAGGCATTCGATCCAGGCCAACGGACATGAAACATCTCTGCCAGACACCAACTGCAGCTCCAAAACATTATGCCAATGGATTTATTTGATGTATGGGAGATAGACTTCATGGTCCATTTCCACAATCATTTGGTAATTTATATATTCTTGTGGTCGTTGACTATGTATCAAAATGGGTAGAGGTTGTTGCTCTACTAACAAATGATGCCAAGGCTATTGCCAAATTCTTGCACAAACACATATTTACACGATTTGGTACCCTCTGAGTGATTATTCATGATGAAGGTACCCATTTTAAATACAATCTAATCTCTAAAGCTTTGTGCAGATATGGAATTCAGTAGAGGATTGCCATGGCATATCATCAACAAACAAATGGGCAAGCTGAGATTCCAAACAAGGAAATCAAGGGTATCCTTGAAAGGACTATGAATCCAACAAGGAAGGACTGGTACTTGATACTAGATGAATCCTTGTGGGCTTACAGGACAACATTTAAAACTCCACCATTTAGACTCGTTTTTGGAAAAGCATGCCACCTACCGGTGGATATGGAGCACCATGCATATTGGGCAATCAAAACACTTGATATAGCATGGAGAGCTATTGGAGAAAAAAGGTTACTAGACCGAAATGAGTTGGAAGAGTTTAGAACACAAGCCTATGAGAATGTTAGACTCTACAAAGAGAGGACAAAACGCTGGCATGAAAGTAGGATAATGCTAAGACAATTTGAGGTAGGCCAACGTGTTTTGTTATTTAACTCATAGCTAAAATTGTTTCTAGGTAAACTCAGATCGAGATAGTTCAGCCCTTATGAAGTTGTAAAGCTTTATATCCATGGAACTGTGAACATCAAGAATTTGAAGACGGGAGATATTTTTAAAGTGAATGGCCAACGTTTAAAGCACTATTTGGAAGTTAATCAAAAGCTTTCCAAAGAGGTTATCCTATTGGCAGAGGTACCGTAACATCATCATCATGGTTTAATTTTTTGTAAATATTAGGATCAAATGTTTTTCTTTTTCAACATTTTCTTTACTTGTTTATTTTTCTTTTATTTTTAATTTCCCTTTACTGAGTTGAAAGGTTTTCTTTGAGTATGTGCAGATTTAGTGTGCCAGGAATAATGCTAAGGTAGGACTTGACATGAGACGATGACATAATGAGAGAATTTTGCGTGCCATGCAGAATGCCAACACAGAAGCTTGGCATATAGTGAATTAGAATTTTGGAAGAAGAGATTTACCTTAGCTTAATTAAATTTGGCCTATTAAAGAGAGATTAATTTTCTCTAAACTTAACCATATCCGCCCAAATTGGATTAGGTTGAATTTAAATTCAACTTAATCACCTTATCACTCAACTCTTTAAACCTATCATATCACTTAAAACCTTATCACATCGCCCTTATCACTTAACCACTTATCAAATCAAATCCTTTTCTTTTCCATCATTATCCCCATTAAATTCGGCTACTTTATTACACCCCATTAAAACTCAAACTCTTTACTTTCTACCTAACCTAGCCATTCAAAGAAACAAAACCCCTTTTCACATCTCTCTTTCTTTATCAAGAAAGAAACCATGATTCATCTTTTCTCTTCTTCTTCCTTTGTCCAAAATGCCCAAAGCTTCATCACGTTTTGATGGCTTCTTTATCAACTCCCTTTAAAATCCTTTTCAATGAGGAAAACCGGAAAAAACACGAAGAAAAAATTGCTTCAAGATCCTTTTGTTATGAGAAGCACTTCGACTTCAACAGTGACCAAACCGTGGGATTTCCCTCTGATCTCGTGGTTGTAGTAAACATGCACAAATGGAACTCTTCTACCAGTAGAAGGGGAGGTGTATGCAAACATTGTTCGTGAGTTCTACACCCATTTGACCACCAAAGACAATCCCTTATTGATGATTCAGAGGACATGTGTGCATTTTGATGAGGGTTACATCAATTCCATGTTCAAACTAGGGGATGACGAGGAAGAACATTTGGAGTATGCTGAGTCAATGACTACTGCCAAGAGAAAGAAGTTGCTGACAGATTTGTGTGAATCGGGCACAACATGGATTGTGTCTTCCAAGGTACATTGAACAGTCAAGAGATTGGCATTAAAATCTTAACGGAAGAGGTGGAACCATTTCTTGAAGGCAAATATGATCCAACCACCCACAACAAAACGGTGTCATAGGAAAAGCTGGCATTACTACACTCAATAATTGTTGGCCAGAAAATCAATGTTGCGCAGATCATCATTGAGCAGACATATAAATTTGCTGGTAAGCCTAATTGCAGTTTGTTCTTTCCTTTATTGATTTCTAACACTTACACGAGGCATGGTGTACCCAAGATCAATTTGGACAAAGGACGGGAAATTAAGGGCATCAAAATCACGTTGGCTCTATGGAAGCAACTCACTACCACCGAGTCCAAAGACAAAGGAAAGGGAAAAGAAACCATGCCAACGCTAAAGCCAATGTGCCAAAGGCAGAATCTGACGCTCCCATGCCAGTTGAGTCATTGACATTGCTTTCTGAGATCCATCATCACCAGGAGATCATTCTCCAAAAATTTAAGAAAGTTGAGGAGGAAAATCTCAAGCTTTGGCATTATATTCATGCCATAGACGTTGCCATTAAGGAGACTCTTGAAGGACTATCCCCAGGTGTCTTTCCAGACTTCCCAAATTTCCTTACCGAGATCTTTGCCAACGATTATGCCATGCCAGCCAGTCCCCAATCAGCTCATACCCCAAATGATGCCACAGTCCCATTATCTCCGGTTCAAGTTGAATCTGCTAGTACTGAATCCTCAGCTGAATCAAAAGAAACCAAATCCAAGTCTACAAAAGCTAAGTCTACTACAAAGTCTGCTACAACACATGTTGAACCTGCTCAGTCCGATGCCACCGCTACTCCTGCCGCGTCAGAACTTGCCAAGATTGTGGAGAAAGTTCTTCGAGATGTTGGAGCTTCCACTGCCACCTTGAAGCCAAGCTTGAAAGAAAGGAAAAGAATAGCCTCCGATCGCGGGACCTTTTGTGAAGAGAAAAAACAGCATCACATGAGAAGAAGTCTCCGAAGGGGAGTCCTCTTCTTCCTAAACTCCTTTACATTTTCATTTTTCTGCATTCACATGTTCATGCATTTTTTCTGTTAATTGTATATATGTGTTGTTTTCATGCATTAGGACAATGTACATCTTTGGTTTGGGGGTGTGTTTTCTCACGTTTATGATATGCCATGCATTCATGTTTACATTTTTTTTGCCATGCCATGTATGCCATATAGATAGGTTAACGCCATGCATACCGAACCACTAGAAAAAGAAAATTTTGCCTCGATTTAATTTTGAAGAATGTTAACACCTTTTTTGGGAAGTTTAATTTGATCTAGTTTAGTTTGTCTGATGGAGAAATTTTAAATCTTTAGTTGCCTATGCCAGGTCCACTTGACAATTGATCTCTAGTTTAGGGAATTGAACTTTCACTTAACACGTAGTATGCTTCTAGTTCCCAAACAAACTTAGAACTGTTGAAACTAAACTCAGAAAGAAAAAAGAAAGAAGAAATCATGACAAGGTAAAAAGAAACTAATAAGGCAGCAATGTTTTACAAAGGCAAGAAAAAGAAAATGGAACTATCCTCTGCCTAGAGATAATAAGCTACTTGGGGCTTCATGGTTTGCTCTCTCTTAGTTATCAAGTCCAAAACTTTAGGATATGAATTGAAGAGTAAAAGCCTAGTAATGTCTATATTAACATGGGGGTTCATGGTATGATCTCTCTTATTTCTCACACCAAACAGTGTTAGGAAACAAGGTTAAATGATTGCCAACGGAAACCCTTGATAGGAATAAAAAATAAAAAATTTGAGTATAGGTAGTAAATTGGACTAAGGAAGTAAAAGGATACTTGATGCATATTACCTACACATCGTGCACTCATTATGATCTTAGACTAGAGTTCTATTGTTGTAGTTGAATTTACTACCTTCTTGGCATTATTGCACTAAGATACCTGATGACAGAAATAGAGCCAAATTTTGCTTACCAGCACTTGTTGGAATTCCAACCAAAATTTTGCCGAGGTACTAGTTTCACAATTTTTGTTTTTATTTTCACTTTCATTACTTGAGGACAAGCTATGAGCTAGGTTTGGGGGGAGCGTTATCTCCTCAAAAGTATTGTTTTTTATGCCTATTTTACAATGCCTTTGCTTACTTTTGAGTACATTTAGTTGTTAAATTCATGCATTTACATAAGGAGTTAGGATTTGTGTCTATGCCAGTATGAAGGGTTGTTTTCTTGGCTAAATTACAGGCTTGGCATAGCAGTTAGCAGAGTTGAGCAGAGCAAGGCAGCGCAGGAAGGAATGCCAATGAGAATGCCGAGATGTTGTTGGCACAGATGGACCAAATAATTCCAAAGCTCCAGTTGGCAGAGAAGAGCAATTTGATGCTCGTTCAAGTAGCTGTTGAACCCTAAAAATAGAACCAGATTAGGCTGGGAGAAAATAGAAATTGGATCAAACTCTGAAAAAATAGTGGAAAAATAGTGCCAAGCTTGGTTGGCGAAGTAGTAATGACAGATGACGTCAGCCCTAACCTGATCAGCTCATATTCAAACTTTGAATAAGAAGATCACTTCCCTTATCCCTTGAGCATTCAAAATTCAACCTCAAGAGCTTATCCTAGGTCTTCCTTGCATGACTATTTAAAGAACGATCAAGCAAGCAATTGGGATCGATAGGGGGAGGGAGATCGTGAGATCCATCACCGATTGGTTGCACCAAGGAGACGTGGCTCGACCAGCTTGACCGAGAGCCTGGACCTTGGAGGGCTGCATCGAGAGACCCATTATCGTCCATTCTCTTTGTTTAGTTGTTTTTATTTTCTTTTGAGTAATGATGTGTTTGCAAAACGTTGAAGGTTTTCTAGTTGATACCCTCACCATGAACTAATTTAATAGTTGGTGGGGGATGTTTGAGTTGAATGCTATTTTTATGTTTATTTTTTAATAATGAAAATGCTTCAGCATTATTTTCACTATCTAGAATGTTCTACAATGTTTATCAAAATTGTGCCAAGCGAGAGCTGGCATTGTTGGCTTATTGAACTTAATATCTTAATAGACTAAGGGGGTAACGACCTATTTCCATATACTAAGGCAAGATTCTTTGAAAGAAGATGTTCAAGTAGATGAGCTTACTTTTGAAGTGAATCCACCCCTTAGGATTATAGATTGGGACTTAATCGAATTTACTTATGAAAAATATCACTATAGAGATATAGGGGTTTTTACATGGTTAATTTAGGGCATTGACCATCAAGAGAGGCAGTGCTAATTTTTAATCTGCTCATTAAATGATGCCAAGGCATTACATTATTAAAGGCTGGCATGACATAAATAGTGTAAAAATTAGGCATCCCTTGTCAACGCTCATTATTCATTTTAAACACTCTTCGTGCCAATCGTATTTTATTTATTTTCTTTTAAATTGTTTTCAAAACCAACCTCAAGTCATCAACACTTTTCCTTTGACAAGTAAACAAGCAATGCAATCAAACTCTTGGCCAATCCTTCTGGGATCGATAACTAGCTTACTGTTGTATTACTTGCCGACCGTGTACACTTGCACGCAAAAGACTAAATCTTGGCACTATTTTATACATTTCCAATACTACCCCTTTTTTCCAAGCACTCTCACAGTCGAAAAGATCCTCCACAACGTCTTAGTCAGGGGTATACATTTGTTGCACAACTCCTTGACCCCCTTATCCAGAACTCTCATCGGCTCCTCCTCGTAAGTCAAATAGATGCTGATCTCAATCTCCTAAAGAGCAATAACATGGGAAGGATCGAAACGGTAACATCTTAACGTAGACACATGAAACACATTGTGGATGCGTGCCATCTCTAGAGGTAAAGCTAGTTGGTAAGCCACGAGTCTAACCCTCTCCAGAATCTCATATGACCCAATAAATCTCAGGCTCAACTTGCTCTTCCGCCGAAAGTGGATTACTCTCTTCCAAGGTGAAACCTTGAGGAATACCTTGTCACCAACCTAATACTCGACGTGCTTACGCTTCTGGTCTACATAAGCCTTCTAATGATTGAGGGCCGCTTGCAATCTTTCCCTGATTATTTGAACCTTCTACTCAGTTTGTTTGATCGAATCTGACCCCATGATCTTCCTCTCATTAAGTTTGGTCAAGCACAAGGGTATTCTACAGTTACTTCTATACAAGGCCTCAAAGGGAGATATTTTGATGCTTGATTTGAAACTATTGTTGTAGGAAAACTCGACAAGTGGTAATTGCTCTTCCTAACTCTTCTAGAAGTCAATAATACAACATCGAAGCATATCTTCCAAAACTTAGATAACTCGCTCAGACTAACCATCGGTTTGAGGGTGAAAAGTCATACTGAAATAAAACTTTTTATCCAAAGCCTCATGTATTTTCTTCAACAACCTTGTCGTGAAATGCAAGTCTCTATCCGATATAATCGATGAAGGCACATCATGCAACCTTACAATCTCTTGGGTGTACAACCAGGCCAACCTCCCATGGGTAAAATCTGTACGCACCGGTAGGAAATGAGCATACTTGGTCAATTGATCAACTATCACCCAAATGGCACCTTGCTTCTTTTGAGTCAATGGTAACCCTTATACAAAATACATGGTCATGCGGTCCGACTTCTATTGGGGAATCTAAGTGGGCTGGAGCAAACCTAAAAGAACCTAATGTTCAGCATGAACTTGTTGACAAGCTAAGCCGCTTATCACAAATTCAGATACATCTCTTTTCATACTAGGCCACCAATAAAAAAGGACGAAGGTCTTGGTACATATTGTTACTCCCCAGATGCATAAGAAACGGACTACGGTGCATCTCCTGTAGGATGTGGTCTCACAAATCCTCCACAGCTAGAACACATAATTGATCTTTGAAGTACTAGATCCCACCATCTTATACTACGAAATTGAACATCTCACCTCTCTGAAACATCTCAAACTTTGACACCAACTCTTCGTCTAACACTCGCATTCTCTTGATCTCTTGCACTAAGGTAGGCTCTAAACAAAGCTCAGCTAGAACCCACCATCCTCGGTCATCTTCAACTGGACAAACATCGCCCTCATATCTGACATGGACTTTCAGCTCAAAGCATCAGCCGTCACGTTAGCTTTATCGGGCTGATACTCTATGAAACAATCATAGTCTTTTAACAACTCAATCCATCGCCTATGCCTTAAATTCAACTCCTTTTGGGTGAGTAGGTATTTCAAACTTAATCAGTGTAGATGTAACACTTTCCCCCATATAGATACTGCATCCAAATCTTCAACGCAAAAATAACTGCGACAAGCTCCAAATCATGCGTAGGGTAATTCCGTTCATGAGGCTTAAGTTGTATTGAGGCGTAAGCAACCATCTTACCTTCTTGCATAAGGACAAGACCAAACTCATTCAATGATGCATCACTAATTGCCACATAACCCTTTGTCAGTTTGGGTTGCATCAACACCGGGACCTTTGTAAGACAAGTTTTCAATTGTTTGAAACTTTGTTGTCTTTTCTCGTTCCAAATGGAGAAGACCTTGACAAAATGATGATAATATCTGGCAAGCACAAGAAAACTATGAACTTCCACAATATTTCTACAGGGTTTCCATTCCACTACATCTTGAATCTTTTATGGATTGACTCGGATTAGATCCGTTGCAACAATGTCACGCAAAAATGTCACCTCAAAAAGCCAAAACTCACACTTACTGAACTTAGCAAAAGTTACCTTTCCCTCAAGGTCTGAAGAATAATACGAAGATGATAATCATTCTCCTACTTTGAGCTCGAATAAACCAAGATGTTGTTGATGAAAACCACCATGAACTGATCTAGGTAAGGTTGAAAGATCTAGTTCATCAAATCCAAAAAAACTGCAAGTGCAGTGGTAAGCCCAAAAGGTATCACCAAAAACTCATAATGTATATACCGCATCTTGAAAGCGGTTTTCTCAACATCCGCTTCTACTACTTTCAACTAGAGTAACCCAAACTCAAGTTGATCTTTGAGAACACACGAGCACCTCTTAACTAGTTCAATAGGTCATCTATCCTTGGTAGGGGATCATGGTTCTTCATCGTTACCTTGTTGAGCTAACGATAGTCAATACACCTCCTCATCGTATCGTCCTTCTTCTAACAAACAAGACTAGTTCGCACCAAGGTGAAATGCTTGGTTGAATGAAACCTCTTTATAACAACTCTTGGATTTGATTCTTTAACTCCCTTAATTTTGTCAGTGCCATGTAGTACGGTGCAATAGACACTAGTCCCTTGCCTAACATTACATCTATCCAAAACTCTAACTCATGATTTGGAGGAAGACCGGGTAACTCTTCTGAAAACACGTTGGGAGACTCTCTAACATTTTGAAGACTCTCAAGCACCAGACTTTCAACACTCATGTCAACACTCTTCTAACAACACGTCGGAAGACTCTCTAACAGTCTGGATAATTCTTTCTGCTATCAAGGCCGTCACTACATTAGAAAGGCAAGGATTCCTCTCACCCTTCACTACCAACTTTGCCCTATCCAAACCATAAAGCTTAAGGCTCTTCGCTCTACAATCTAAACGCGCATTGTGCTCAAACAACCAATCCATTTGTACAATAGCATCAAACTCTTGGAACGGTAACGCCATCAAATCAACTAGAAAGATTGAACCATGAACCTCAACTAGACACCTCTGATACACCTTATCCACCAAAGCATCATACCCCAACGGACTAGTCACACGGACATCCTTGGTAGGAATACCTTACTAATGGGATATTCCACTACGGATGTAGGGATGGGTAGATCTCGAATCCACAAAAGCAACAATAAGAACTAAAAACAAGGTAAATGTAGTTGAGATAACATCGATAGCCTTATAGTCCTCCTAGGTCATGACTACGTACTGTATCGCTGATACCCTAGCAGTAGATTGGACTGTACCCCTCTTTGATGTCCTGACATTAGCTCGCACCACCTCTAGCAAAGCCCTGACCCCTCTGAGCTAGATAAGAGGTCCTCTGAGTCTGAACCATAATGGTGTTGGTAGCTATGGGACAGTCTCTCACAAAGTGGTCCGATGATCTAGTATATTTTGAAGGATGATAAGCCAAGGTTGATTATGTCATTTTACATGTTTAAGATATTTTCTTTGTGTTGGAAGAATTTGAACCCTTGGATTTAAGTTGATTTTCCATGCTAAATATGAGTTGTTGGATGAAAAAGGGCAAGATCGTAATTTTGGAAAATCATAAGGGCAAAGTTGGTAAACTACTAATTCAAGATTAAATCTATGTCATTGGATGACAGATGATGATATGAGGAGCATTATGGAAATATGGAATTTTCGGATAGACCCGATAGCTCGATAAAGGTAAAATCGTAGTAGAAGTATTTTGTGAATATTAGGAAATCAGATTGAATTGAAATTTCAGAGGTTGTTCCATAAGCCAGGGAAAATCATAAAATGATATTTATGGAATAGTGGTCAGTTGAGACGGAACTCATTTAGTTAGATTCTAATGGAATGGCAATTTTGAAACAAGCTAGTACATAAAGAATAGTTGGAGGGCAAATTGGTTATTTGGCAAGGACGGCAATTTTGAAATATTTTTGAAATGTTGAGGACATTTTTGGAAGATGAAATATACATGGATTTAATCTTGGCCCTTGATTTTAGACGAGATTAAATTAGCCATTGGATTTAAAGGCTAAATTGGTAATTTCACTATTTAAATGAATTAAAAATTCATTTAATAGTTACAAATAGTTAAAATATGAACAAATCTCATCTTTTCCAACCTTGAAACGTGGAGAAAGAGGGGAAAGAAGAAGAATTTCACTATTTAAATGAATTAAAAATTCATATATGTGTGGCATATTATGATGACCGGGCAAACATGAAAATCTGATGACATTTGCATGTAGTAAATAATTACTAATGCAATGTGAAAGCTAATGCATTGGCATATATCATGCTATATAAATATAGTCATGATCTTGAATAAAGTTTAAATTATTGTTATTAATTTCCTGTATTGCCTCACTAAGTTCGTACTTAGCGTGTGTTTGATTGTACACACGTAGGTAAATCAAGGTGAAAGGGAGAAAAGCATTGCACCAATATTAGAAAGCTCAATAGGTAATCACAGTAATGACATCCTAATTACAGTTTGATTATTATAGTGGCATGTATACTTACTAAGCTTATTGAATGTGATTGGCGTTTCTAGAAAGATTCAAGGTTAAAAATAACCTTAGGTGATGAGTTACATACTAAGATAATTGATTTAGGATTAGAAATCGAGTAAATAATTTAAGTCAATTTTTAATAAAGTTAAGCGTGCTTGGGCTAGAGAAAATTTAGGATGGGTGACCATTGTGAAATTTTTAAAAAATTCTAGATTACCCAAATCTTTGAATAAAGAAGTAATAGCATTTTCAACTCATATCCGGTGTACAGATATGGGTAAAGGAGTGTTACAACTACCTCGTAATCATTAACAAGTTTCAAGGTGACTCGCTTAGTTTCAAAATCAACCACAGCTCTATGATAGGTCAACCAATCCATACCGAAGATTACATCAAAACCATGCAAAGCAGCGCCATCAAATCAACTGCAATCACATGACCTTGAACAATCAAAAGACATCTTCTAAACAACCTTCTCGTAACAACCGTTTCACCAAAAGAACAAGTTACTTGCATTCCCAGATTTAACATCTCAGCATGTATATCAAGCCAACGTGCATGCTCACGCAAGATATATGAATGCATAAAGCCAGAATCAACCAAAGAAAAGAACGATAAGGATTGCAAAGTAAATGTACCTACAATCGCATCAGTGTCGTTGCGTCCCTCACGATGTGCGTACACCGTCGCAGGACCTCCACCCTCAAGTTGAATAGCAACAGCATGAGCCACCATCCTCAGACCCTCATCTCTATGCTAAAATTGCCCTTACCCACAACCACGGCCTCGCTGTGGTGCAACTGCAGGTGCCCTAGCATGTTCACCACCAACCGACAGTAGACAATCGCGCCTCTAATGATCGCTTGATCCACAACTCCAACAAGAGTTAGCAACAACAGCAGCAGGAGCCTGTCCCTCATGAGCCAAACGTGGACAGTCCTGCCTCATGTGATCACACAATGCACATACCTAACATGTATTAAAATTTGATCTAGCCTGGGTATCCTGACCACGCGGTCCACGCCCAGCACTACCTCGACCTCGTCTCGAGTCAAAGCGATACCTTTTATCATTATGCTTCTTATACTGAGCACCACCAAAACTAGAGTCAGCAACTCTTTTGCCTGAGCCAAACCACCCACACAAGATGATAAACCCAAGTTCTTCTCAATATCCTTCACCCGTGTAACCAACACGTCGAAATTAGTGTAGTTAGAAGCCAACATGTAAGTCTTCACATCCTATACCAATCCATAACCGAATCGCTCATAGAGATGCCTCTCATTCGATACCAGCTCATGAGCATACTAGCTCAACCAAACAAGTTGAACTTCATACTCAGCCACAGTCATACTGCCCTGAACCAAAGCCATGAACTTACGTTTCTTTTCATCCAAGTATCTAAATCCAGATACTTCCTCTTAAAGGCATCTTGGGAAAACTCCCAATCCACATCATTGGGTTCCATGTCTGCAGTTACAATTGTCCACCGACTATAAGCATCACCTTGCAACAAGGATACAACACATCCCAACTTAAGGGCGTCATTACACCCTATTTGGTCCAAAACCTGAACAATACTAGCCATCTACGCCTTGGATGCCTCGAGTGCCAACCCACAGCGCTCAACTCCTTCCAAACTATGGAGATGTTCCAACGGCAATCTTGTTTGCCCAACAGCTGGCGCAGGCACATGCTCTCTGCAATAGTAGCATGACAAGCTCCAGTCATCGCCTATATTAAAGGCGCCATATCACCCAACACTAGCCTAGATGGCGCAGGTGGTGTTTGCCCCACATTCTTAGGTGGAATAGGAAGAGAGGGTGGAAACCCTCTAGGAGGTACAACATCCTCCTGATTTCCCTTCCCAATGGCAGTAACAATTGTACCAGATCGTAACTCTCTTCTCATTCCCATCGTGCTAAAATATCTAAGGCATGATAATATTCCAAAACAAAAACAATCAGGCTAGCTTTAAGCAAGGATCCAAGACTTCCATTTGAAATCAAAACTTTACAGACATGGCGTATCGATACGCCTTGCGAAAATGCCCTTCCGAAAACTGAATCACTTCCTAGCGTACCGAAACGCAGTCCCCAAAATAGCTTATCCATACCGGTACAAGGACACGCGTACTGAAACACTTGGACCTGTAATGTCCAATTTTGCTAATTTACCAAGCTTCTTAAGATACCATAACATTACAACATAATCACAACATTACCAAGGATTAATTTACAACAACTTATCACAGAATCACCAACCAATCATGGCATTATGCTTCAATGAGATAACTAGAGGCAAGCTTCCTAGAAACCAAATCATCCCATGCATGAATTCATAAATCCAAGCAATACCAAGCATTCAAGGTCATTTACAACCAAAATCACCATAGCAAACATGCTAAAACTGGGAGTTTATCAAAATGCTCCCAAACTAACAACGAACCCCATTGCCTTTATTACCACAAGTTTAAAGTGAAATCATACTTTCAAATCCTGAAGTACTTGGTATTCACTTGCTCGTATGCTGCCTTGCAACCTTTGAATCTTTGCATTGATGGACAAAAAGAGCGTAAGTGCACAAGGCTTATTGAGGAGTGCTCAAACAACACACCATCAAAGCATTTTAAACCATTTTCTGAAACCACAATAAAATCACCATTTTAATCATCATTTAAAATATCATGCCTTGAAAACCATGGACTTAACACTTTCAAAAACCAGCATATTAAACCATATGCTACATGTATCATGGATCAACAACATGTCCCAATGCTAACCCTCAATTTAAGCCTTCCCATGCAAAACAACCATATGCAAAGCGTAAAACATCTATAAACCAACATTACACATAAACTTCCATCGACATGATACATCAACAATTATATTGGCTTTCATGTGATGATAAACCAAGTTCCACTTTCCAAAATATTATATCGAAGACATGGATTCCACAAGAGTCCTCTCAACAATTAATGCCATCTCAACCGAAATTACGGTACCACTTACAACCTAGGGACACCAACCCAATCACCAGTTAGATGCATAATCCACTAACGGGTGCTTTTGGTACCATATAACCCCTCAACCGTTAGGCTACTTAGATAGAGTATTCGACACACCGTATAAACCCCTCGACATCCAAGACAACTTTTTATAGTGCACTATCAATCCTACGGCTGGCCAACTATATCCGATAGCATTTTAAACCACATCACTTGCCAATATAATTCATTATTAACCATGAACCTCACTATTTTTAAAGCAACACATCAAAACTATTTTCATTACATTAACCCAATGCATTCACAAGTATTCCTCATACTTCAGGGATCATTTACCAATGTATCCATCATCAAAATATGATCAAAAATAGTATATAACATACTTGAAAGCATGTTTAACAGTAGGTACCATGTAACTCAAAACAAGTGCATAAAACCATTTCATTAAAAGCGTGACTGAGAGAGAGAAACCTCGTTATACTTACTTTTGAGTTTAAACTAGCATTTCAAGCTAAGTTTAAACTCCCATAAACCACCTTTAAACCATTTCAAAGCGTAAATCCACGTTCTCACTCACTGACACGCAAAGCTTTAATCGCCAATGCGAAAACAATCGTTTGAAGCCTCCGAAGCTTCATCGACAACCTTAGGATCACTCTCCATAGTTTTAATCACATAACAACAAAGGATTAATGCATTATCGTGCATTCATAATCCCAGCAACACCACTCCTTAACTTCACCTCACAAACATCTATCAAACGCCTTCCAAAAACAACCGAAAACGCCATCCAATTTAACCTAGAAATAATATAACCGCAATCTAACATTCCAATCCATCAATTAACATCAATTGACATTCGAAAACAATCCAAACCAATCATTAATTCTCAGCAACATTAAACCTCCACTACTCCTAAAAAACACATAACTAGTAACCTAGAAAATTAGAGATTCACATATCTTTGCGATTCCAATGTTAAAATCAATCTATTAACATTATATAACATCAAAATCTTCATTAAAACCGATCAAAAACCCAGAAAATAGATCCAATTAAAAAATCACATAAACTCATCAATTAAACCTTGATTTAACCATATTCCATAATTAAATCATTAAAACTCATTAAAAATCATTTATAAGAAGTCAAGAACTTGGGAGAATTCCAATAAAGAACCTTATATTATAGGAGAAAATGAAGCTCACCTCCAATAGATTGCTTTCCCCTTAATTGAGTTGATTTACATGAGAAAACAAGATTAAAACAATAAGGCTTTAATAGAAACCCATCAAGAATCCATTTGAAATCAAATGGTTAAAGAAAATAAGAATTTACCTTAATATTTTAAAGAAGAAAAGGGTGTTTGGCTGGAGAGAAATTGAGAGAAAATCTTTTTTAGAGAAAGTTAGTTACGTAAAAAAATTTAAACAATTAATTATAAAATTTATTCTCCCAAACTAATAATATCTTCTAAAACCCTTTTAAAATAGTCAATCAAGGAATAAAAAGTCTAACATTAGACTTTGGGAAAATAGCTCCTTAAGGTTTCAAATTTTTGACCCCTTTTAAAAAAATAGTCACCAAAAATAGTTTTTCAACTTTTACATTTTAGTCACTAGATCAAAATGTCTAATTTCCAAAACTCATTTTCCAATATTGACTTCACCAAAAATATCCATGTATTTAATAATGTTTTTTAGATATTTCCCCAAATATTTCCTCACTCGAAAATATTTAATTCAATTTTAATCCTGAATCCGACTCGAATCTCTAACTCGGTCCACCAATCCGTCTAACCAGCCTATAAACCGCTAGGACCAAAACTGGGGCATTACACGATCACTCAGCATGTCGAGTAGTTTTCATACCATGCCCTAATCACTCAACCATCAGGTACATAAGCTATCATCTATAGCATCTACACGACATACATAATACATCCATACATCATCTACATAAATGGCCAACAAAGCCCTACTTTACCCACACTCACACAACCATTAGGTTTCCCGAGCTCACATATTATTTGGGTTGAAAGGACCATGTTCGAGTCACCATAGCTACAGATACATCCTAGACATACTTGGATCACATTAGCCACCAGTAGTCCTTACCTGAGATCACTCAGCCTATCAGGTTACTCGAGCTCACTCAGCCTATTGAGTTAATTAACTTATCCAGATCACCATAACCACAGGTATGTTTCTAACCACACCTAGGTCACTCAACCTATGGGCACGTCGGATGTACTTGTTCACGCAGTCAAAAGTATACATCCTCTTATATAAGTATTGTAGTGCTGACTCTAGGACATCCAGATTCCTTTGCAACAATCATAAGATAATACATGCTCCCCGAGCATTCATACACGTCACCAAGAGGTAAGTGGCACCAAGCCAAGCTATCAAGCAAAAGCCCCAAGGCATGACACCAACCAACATGGTTATTATCATAAACACGTCACACGAAGCTTACCAAGTTATTACACGTTATGCTCATTCATGAGGATTAAATCTCGATTTCTCAGTTTTACAATTCATTTTACCATATTAGAAGTCCCTTGGACCATAGTCCTTGAATTATCAACCCTTTAAACTCATTTTTCAACATTTACGGGAAAATTGCCTAGTGGGTACTAATACCCTACCACTAGTATCGTTACATTTCTCTAAGTACCGATACCCACCTTACATGTACTAAAAATCGGCTTCACAGGAAAAAGGGGTTCACCAACAACCTCATACCAGTACATAGGGACCGTGTACCGATACGTCTTTGGTATCGATACACTCCCAAGTGTACCGGTACGAATTTTCACTATTGGAATTCTACTGAAACAAGAGGCCAAGCGTACTGATATGCCCTCCACTTTTTGCTTGTGTTAGTCAATCAGAACATGGGGTAGTGGTATGGGTTCATCTTGTATAGATACTCGAGCCTATAATTCAAATTCTAGAGCTCAAAAATCATTCTATCACCCGCAAACCTCCATTGAAAAGCACAAATCAAACCTACCAGTTATGGAAGGTATTTTAGGTGGTTTACTATCAATTTTACAAGTTGTTAACATATAAACTGGATTTCACCATTAACAAGCCTCCAAACTACCAAAACTCCAATCTAGCAATCGAAAACCACAAAATCAAGCAACGCAATCACTTTATGAGCTTCAAGAAGAGTATGAGTCAAAGATGCATTGACCTTAGCTAAAAATCCTAGATTTAAGCTTACCGACAACTGTCCTCAAGCTTTCTACTTGCTTCAAGCTTGAAAAGACCACAAAACATTTCCTCTAGCAACAAGATTATGAAAAACGAATCAAATCTTGAACCAAAGGTTAAAGAAGGATCTACCATGAATTTACAACCTTTAAAATCAAATGAAGAACTCTAAAAATCCTTAAAGCTTTAAACTTTCCAAAAACCCAAGAATTGTTGTCTTACTTTTCCACCAAAAGATTATACTTTTCTTGAAGCTTATGAAGAGAAGATTATCATACTTGAATCTTGAATCCCGTATGAAAGAAATGATGAAGAAAGCTTGGATCTTTGGTGGATGAAAAGAATGGTGTCTTGGAAGAAGATGAAGGAAGAAAAAAGAGAAAAAGATGGGAAAATGGTGATTTAAGTTGTTCTCTCCTTTCCCCAACTTGAGACAAGAAACATTTAAGGGGATTCAAGCTTTAAATTAAAAAGGGGTACAATTACCACATAAAACCCCCCAACTTTCACCCTATTTACAAAAATGTTACTATCCAAGCCCATGTAGTTCAAATCCAATCAAACAAGGCCTAAACTTGGCCCAATGGGTCCAATTACTCCAACTAATACGAAGATCCATAACCCCAGTCAACACCCAATTGTTGACTCAAAAATTCAGGCCGTTATAACTCTCCCTCCTAAGAAGAAATTTCATCCTTGAAATTAAACGAAAAGATGAGATGCAACCACCATAGATACATTATTAGAAACACGTCTTCGTCTATTATTGACACCATGACCAACGTTTCAAGAACATGCGAACTCTGACAACTGATTTCTACCAACGATCTATCTTGAACTAAAAACCCTTCTTCCCAAGTTTGTTAACCAAGACGAGATTTAGCATTTCACTTTACTTGAACTCACCCTGACTCAAACGAAAGCTAACTAACGATTATTCAACTCCACTAATCGAGTAACTTGAATTCCTAATGAAAACTCTTGTCGCTTACAAACTCTACTAGAGTTCAAAAATCATCCAACTACCCTCGAAGATTCAAACATTATCTTCCAAACTAGCCACTTAATTCTAACAAACAGTTGTGTTGAAACTCTAATGAGCCCTCGATGCTTTCAAATGGTTCTTTCAAACAATATTTGACACCACACAAAAATTTGGTTCCACATAACCATAGCTAGTAAACCATACTTCTGCTACGCTACTCTGACAAAATTCACACTGTTTTACCATACATGTCCACAATTCATCCAAAAACTCGATAGAGTAGCCCTTCAATTCATTGAGCCCAAGATTATATCAATGCACTCGTGAATCCGAACTACTTTATGACTTGTCCTTAGAGTCCAATCATCACACCTAACATAATCTTTATCACAACTTCTCTAAAACCTTTGACTTACGGGGTACTCAACCTTTAAACCATCATACAAAACCTCAGAACTAAAAGACTACTTCAAAGGTCATCAACCTCAAGAAACGGGTAACGGTCCTCCGCCCCTACTCACTGGCTCAAAATATTCAATGCCAACACTTTTTGCCATAACACTACAAAAAATAACATAGACACTTGTAATCACTCTCTCTAAAAGTTTAGTCAGTGCCAAACCACAAGGTGATGGAAACAAACACCAAACTCAATATTACCTTTATCGTAGGTTCTAACCCATGATCAAGAGGTAAGCCCGCTCATTCCTCAAAAAGCAATTAAACAACCTCTTAAAATCTGCAATTCTAAAGCTTCGAATTCTCAACCCTCGTATCCATTGCATGGGTTGGGAATGCCTCAAAACTTACAAAATTGGTCTCGAATTAACATCACTAAAACATAGAGATCGTGCTAGGGAAATAATGGTTGCTCGCACCTATAACCAACAATTAGGTTCACCTAGAACCACGAAGCTTCGAGACTCTCGCTTGAAAAGTAAGAATAACATCAACTAGCTAGAGAGAGTAAATCTAACAAGTCCATGAGGACTGTTACTCTCGATTCTCACTCACTATCCATGGTAAAACTGATGCTTGAAATATAGTGATGCACTTTAGAGCAAGTATACTCATCGTATCAAGTAATAAAGTGAGAGTAGAGTGTCGAACCCTCGAGGATTAGATTGATAAATACAAGGTTATCGTAGTATCTGGTTGCAAATAAAGGTGAATATCGATTTAAGTGAAAAATAATCTAAAGATAGCAATAATAAAGACAAACAACTGCATCGAATTAACAATTAATTGTGGAGGTTGGGATTATTGCTAAGGATACATGTATGATTTCCTAACTCAATGATATAGCAATGAGAGATACATGTTTGTGTAAACCCTAAGGTACTCCATATACTCGACAGGATTTTCGATTAAACTTCTGACTCTCTCGATGCTTAGAAGTTAATAACTTTGTAATTAAGGTGATACATGCTTGCGTTAACCTTAACCACTCTATTATTTGTTTAAGAACTCTATTTTAGTCGTTGAAAAACTAAACTTATGTCTAAGCCAAATTATAACTAAGTTGACAGCTTAGCCCCACTGCTCATGTTTGTATAACTTAACTCTCTTAAATATTAAACAAAAAACCAATAGTTAAAAACCCTATCTCGAATAGTTCTTACAATTAATTATGCATTAAGCCCATGAACATAATAGATGAAGATGAAAACAACTAAAGCATTGAATTAAAATAATCAAAACATATAACTTGGGATGCAATAATCGCAACTGAAAAGTTTAGCTCATGTAAGAGCGTAAAGCAACTATAATTAAAAGTATAGTATGATAGTTTATCAAGCAAAGGAAAAGAAATAAGCCGAGCATCCTCAATAAAACTCCCCGTGTTGTCCAACAGTGCTGCAGGCCTCCTCTCCACCAGCCTTTCTCGATGACTTTGTTCGATAAGAAGAATCATCTAGCTTCAACCTAGTGGTTCTCCGCAAGCTCAGACTAGGACTGTCGTCTAAATTGTGCTCTCTATAGATCATACCTCTTTGAGTAATGTCCAAGTCTTCTTTATATAGGCGTTGAAACTAGGGCTTTAGTACCCTAAAGTGCATGGCTTCATTAAAGAAAGCCAATTGTTTCCCACTTTATTAAATGTTGCGTATCTGAGAGAAAGTTCACGTGGACAAAGAAATATTTATCTCCAACTCTTTATGTTTTGTCAGATCTAGCCATGCAATTTGCTCATCTCATGCCCCAGCTATCCTCCAGCATCTTGCACATACACCATAAAAACACCACATTCCCATGAAAATCACTAATATATATATGAATGTTTAAGCACATGTGATGTAACTCCCTATCTACATGCAAATATGTACATTCTAATCTAAATACAACCTAAATGAGCTTAAATACATACAAAATACAAGGAGTAAGGGCATGTGAAATAGAACATTTATGAACTTGTCAAATACCCTCAAACTTGAACTGTTGCTCATCCTCAAGCAATGCAAAATAGAAACAAGGAAAAAATAGAAAAGAGGAACAGTAAATAGCTCGTAAGTTCTAAGGTTCCACTAAGCTATGATTACAATGATTCCATGTTATGTTGCAACAGTAATTCACTCATTAGCTATGTTGATGATAAGCAAGAATATCAGAGCTTATTGTTTTATTCAAAAGACTAAATCTACTGTAAGTGCAGTGTGTTCTTAGTTACATGCATTATTCACTTAATAGTCTTAGAGAAGCTTAAGGGTTGCTTTCTTTTTCTACCTTGGCACATTTGATTTTTCCTTTAAGCATATTTTCGCTCCTTGTTCTTTGAAGTTTGAAAATTGTATCCATGGGTCTTTAGCTTATCACACTACCCTTCAGTACTTAAAGATGTAGTGGAGCAAATAGCCCATCCCCGAGCCCTACAAGCAGTGTCATCCCGTGAAGACTTTTATTCACTCTTTTCCAGTACTATTATTCCTACTAGGGAAAGTTAAATGGAGCAAACACAACTCACCTAGTGTACTAAGATAGTAAGATGCATAGAAGAGTGTCCCTCAACAGTTTTGTTTAATTTATCAAGTCTTAATTTATTTTCTTGATTTTTAAGGGAGCTTGTTTAGCCTTTATTTTGCTTCATTGAGTATTTCAGTTCTTTTCTTTTCTTTTGATTCATGCTTAAGCATCAGAAAGTCAACCTAGAGCACCCCTAAGATTTCTTAAGTGTTAAAATGTATGCAATTTATGGTTTTTAAGGGCTACATCAGATTTATCATTAAGTTCAAAAATATGTAAGCTCTTAACACCTTGTAAAACATCAACATAGATTAATCAATAGAAGTCATAATCAATGCAGTAGCAGATTCAGAATCAAGGGAATCATAGCAAAGGGAACCTATTGGGCATATTGGGTTAATTACAATCCTAAAATAATTTAAATTTTTTAAATTTTACCTAAATTTTACCTAATCTATATGGGTATGTACTCCCCCCAACTTGAGAAGAGCATTGTCCCTAATGCAAAAAGAAAAGAAAAATAAATCAAGGAAAAGCAAATTGAGCTAAAGATGCAAATGTAGAATATGAAAAACTAAAAGAAAACTAAAAAATAAGATAAATAAAATATAACCTAAAGAGTTACTAGGGTGGTGGGTCCTGGATGATGATGCCCTTGCCTTTGTCCCGAGCAGACGCTTGTTTCTTGGCAGGGCGGAAAGATGTGCCAGCGTCGGTATCTGGTTGTTTCCTTTTCGTAGTGGGGTTCTCTAGTGGTGCAGGCTTTGGGTCCTTAATGTCACGATCCTCCGACCTCAATCATCCAAAGGGTGCCTTGAGGATTCTATCCCCTCTCCATTGTGGCACTCCTACTTTCTGGCATAATGTTGTTATAAGATGGGGGAATGATAGTTCCCTTGTCTTTCTCTAGGAGGTAGCTATGGTCAGGATAGTCCCATAAATGATTTCATAATATTTATCTAGTGGCCATGGAGGATAGAGTGGAGGAGCAACAATCGTCGGCGGGAGAAGATGGTCATGTTCTTCATCGAAAGTAGCCTGGTGTTAATAAATCTTGCCCAGAATTTGGCATTAGGGTTTAGATTCAACCATTGCATTGTCCTAGAATGGACAATGTTCTCTCTCAGATGGTGCCTTCGGTGGAACTGGCGAGGAATTGGGTGTGGAGGTCAGCCACTATCTTTAGTTGATAATGGTTAGCTATCAATAGTGGTGTGAAGTCCACCTTAACACCTCATATAGTGACCCAATCTTCTCCATGTTGTGCAAAGTAGGTGTAGAATTCTTTCACCCAGACTTCATTAATATGTCCAAGTTGCTGGGAGAAGATATCCCAGCCATGAGTAAGGACGATTGACTGCTCATCATCGTGGAAGAAAACCTCGTATGCATCAAAGTTTGTGAGCCCTTCCTCTAGGATTAGTAGTTGATTCCTAAAAGACTTGTATATCTTTAGGAAGTCTTCTTATTGAAGTCTACCCAGGAGGCTTGTGGATTCTTCGATGTAGGAGTTAGAGTCAAAGCCTGAGATTGAATTGGAAGAAGATTGGTGGAAGGATGGAGACGATGGGGGACTCAAACTTTGTTGACGGTTTTCTATTGGTAGGAAGAGGTAATTTTCTTTCTTTTTCAAGAAGTTGTTTTAGCATAGAGGGGGCAATTGAGGGACAGGTTATCAAATTTTGGTTGAAGATGAAAAGGCACGGGGGTGAAGAATATGGATATTTGGGTAAGGAAAAGGTTTAAGAGTACTTGAGGGGATTCAACAATTAATGCTGAGTGTATTGTGAAGCGGGAAAGGTGAACGTAGGCGACGAGTGGATGGGGTGGTGACGTGTGGAGTAGTTATAGGTTATGGTGAAGGGTAGTGATGGAATTTCCATATTTTAAATGAACCAACCCAAATTCCTTTCCATGTAGTCGGTCTTCCTTTCCAATATTCTAGGAGAATGTTAAGTCCGCTTTGTCCTTTCCTTTCTTCAACAACTGCCAAAAATAAACCAAAATAAAAAACCTATATTACATAAACTGAGAAACTATAAAAATAAATGTGAAAATTAAAAGTAAAGATATAACTAGATGCACTAGACATCTAGTAGTGTGACTGTCATTTTGTCACGTTGCATTGGTGCTCCTTTGTAGACCTTGAGGCGTTGACCATTGAATTTGAAGATTGAGCCATCTTTTAAGTATGATATATCCATAATGCCATGTGGGTAGATCTTGACCACTTGGAATGGCCCAGACCAACGCGATTTCAGCTTGCATGGAAAAAGCATTAAACGAGAATTGTGGAGTAGCACTATCTGTCCTTCAACAATTGTTGAGGCACTAGTTTAGCATCATGACATTTTTTTCTTCTCTTTATAAATCTTGGCATTCTCATATGCGTTCAGTCGATGTTCATCCAACTCATTTAATTATAGAAGTCTTCTTTCCCCAGCTAACTCACAATCTATGTTGATTTTCTTGATGGCCCAAACGGCTTTGTGTTTGTAATACCCTAATTTACCCAGATATGGGTATGCATATAATAATAAATAAATAAATAAATAAATAGTATAATAATAAAAAACGAGTAATCAAATAAACCCAATGTCCATATACATATAAAAATATTCAATTGCATGTGTTCAAAGCCCAAGTACAATGCAAAGGCCCAAATTTCAAGTGTTTCCCACCCAATTTATACCAAACTGTAACCCCCTTTACCTAGTTTAATCGCAAGACCGAATCGAGCGAGTTACACGAGGAATATTGGAGTAAAAATCGAAAGTTTCACTTCAATAAACAAAACCTTTTTTCTTTTACTTTGCTATATGCAACTTATTTAACCTAGGTGTGAGAGAAAGTAGCGGTCAAAATCTCAACTTAATCGGGCGTGAAATCGACATCCGAATGTCCTGTTACGCGAACTAAGGACCAAATTGTAAAACTACACAATTACAGGGTATTTTTATCAAATTGATACTAACTACGCTTAATTATTCGGGTTTCAAGCTCACATGTGAATTTTTAGCTTAAATCGATCAACCAAACGTTGCCAATTGCATTCACAAACATTCAGGGACTAAAATGTGACGAACAAAAACTTCAAAAGATAGTTTTAACCAACTTTAACCACCATGGTATCGATACGATCCTTTGTATTTTTCAAGTCAGTAAATTCCAGTAGCATTTACCGTATCGATATAGCCCCGAGTATCGGTACATCCTTCTTTATCATATCGTTACAGAGCTCACTGTACCGATACGCTTTGCCTATTTCAGCAATATGGTATCGATATGGTGACCCAAGTATCAATACACCTGGGCCTGTAATGTTACATTTTTCTCGATAAACAATCCATAAACCATATTTAAACCTCTAAGCATACTCCTAACATATAACAAACGTATTTAAGGATCAATCTTCATCATTTTGCAGCAAAAACATCATCCACATATGTGCTATAACAATTCAAATAAAATCTAGAGGCATGCATCCTAGCAAAGCAACCACAAAACTTCCAAAAGCTTCAATCAACCAAAAACCAGCATATAAAGGCCATTTACAACTCATATAGGCACTATACAAGTGTGCCAAACCAAGGAATTCACAACATACATTCCCAAATCCAAAAAGGTATTCTCCCATTGCCAAACATATTACTATTGAAATGTAAAATCGATACTTGAGGAATGGGCAATGCTTGGACTCTCCCGCTTGCTATTTTGTTGTCCGATCTCTGCATTATTAGGAAAAGAGAGCGTAAGCGATAAGCTTAGTGAAGGCTGCTCAAAAACAAAGTCACTAACAATGCGTTTAGAAAACCATTTCTTATTAAGCCGTTTTTTACCATGCTCATAACAAGGCTCATGCGTTAAAACCAAAGCAAATCTCAATGCAAGTTTCAGATACTTAAACTTTTCGCAAATCTCAAGATAGCATCTCTTGTATAAATCGCATAAACAATTCCATTTCAAACCATGATACAAGTAAACTCATATATTGGCACTCAAGTGACCCGGATGGTTGCTTTGCCATCCCTATACACAAGGAGCTTGCTTCACTCTCCGTAAATAAACACATCGAATATGCGAATACACATTGATAGAGCTTGCTGCTCTCTCCACCAATACTTATGGAGCTTGCTGCTCTCTCCACAAGGCGGATCTCATGGAGCTTGCTGCTCTCACCATTTAAGAATCTCGTGGTGCTTGCTGCTCTCACCACAATATACTTCAGTACCATCAACACAATAGTTGATCAGCTATGGCGGAGCCGAAGGCCACATGCACATGCGAATTTTGCTACATTTTATAGTGCACTCCCATCCTATTGGTCAACTAATTATATCTGATTATCATAAGCATCATCACTTGCCAATATATACTTCAAAATCATGTTAACCTAATGTTTTCAATGCATTAACATAAACCATAGCATATCCCATTTTAAAACACAATCAATGCATAGCATTATCTCGTCAAGTTGTAACCTCTTGAAAATCATAAATCAACCTCATGGGATAACATGAATCATTTCTCAATTTATAAAGAAAAACATGCATAACAGTAGGT
This sequence comes from Hibiscus mutabilis, assembly GCA_019671005.1. Classification (NCBI taxonomy): domain Eukaryota; kingdom Viridiplantae; phylum Streptophyta; class Magnoliopsida; order Malvales; family Malvaceae; genus Hibiscus; species Hibiscus mutabilis. The sequence continues at coordinate 52,946,363 of CM033711.1, forward strand.
AACAAAACCATTTCCAAAACATGAGCATGATTAACCAAAACAATGGGAATAACCGAGAAACAAGAGCGAAACATCTCATACTTACTTCTGAGCTTAGATTAGCGTTTCAAGCTTAATCTAAACCCCCAAACCTTGCTTTCAACCCTTTGAAAAGCTTTAAAAACCAGTGTCACTCACCAATTACACCATGCTCGCTTTGCCTAACCGATTTCAAGCTTCCGCAACATCCACAAAACCCTCCAAATCTAACAAATCAACATCCCCTACTTCTTACCAAAGCAAAACATAGAATTAATGCACTTCATTGCATCAAAACCTCCAGTAACACACAACAACACTTCCGTTTCAACATAAACAAGCTTTTGCCTAATGAAAACAACCGAAAACATCGGTGAAACCTTACTAACTAATCTCCATCCATTACCCATCGAGATTAGCAACAAAACAACATCAACATACATCCAAAAACACATCCTCAACACCCTATTATCAACAACCATTAATTAACCACTTAAACAAGCCATAGCCTCAAAGATATCAACATCAAAACTTAGCAACCTTCCTATTTTCAGGATTCCATTGATAAAACCACTTATTCAACATTATCAACCATCCAAAATCTCACAAATCTCAATCAAAAACCCAGCATTAACAGATCATAGCAAATCTTTACAAAATCCCTCAATTAACATCATTTAAACCAATTTTCCATAATCATATTATCAAAGCCCATTAGAAATCAATCATAAATGATCAAGAACTTTAAAATTTTAGTAAAGAACCTTTCATTAGAGGAGAATACATTAAGAAACCATTTGAGATTAAAAAGATAAATCAAATCTGATGTTTAGCTCAAATATTTGAAAGAAAATGAATGTTTGGCTGGAGAGAATTTGAGAGAAAATAAAAGAGAGAAAAGGTAGTTACGTAAAATGTATTTTGGGAAATAAAGTGAGTCATTAATTCTCTCCACATGTTTTATTTAATTAAAACCATTTAAAAGTCAGCCAATTAAAAAGGAAAAGTCTTAGTTAGACTCTTGGTCAAAGCTCCTTAAAGATTCAAAGTTTTGATCTTTTACAATTTAGTCACTAAAAATAGTTTTGCACACTTTACATTTTGGTCACTAGTCCAAAAATGTTAAACTCCCAAATCACCTTTTCCAAAATTGATTTCACTATAATTACATACATCTTAAATAAGGATTATAAAATATTTTTCCATATTTTATTTTGATGAAAAACCATTTTTACCGAATTAATCCTGAAACTAGTCCTAACCGCTAAAACTGATTCAACCGAACCCTTAAGCCAACCTGGCTAACACCTAGGCCCAATTTTGGGGCGTTACACAAACACAAATATTTGGTTTTCCCACCTAAAATTGCAACATGGCACTCCCTAATTGTCCCTTTTAGTCTTCACTCGGATCATGATTTTCTACCTCTTGATGTCAACCAAATGACGTCATTTGTGACATCATTCCCAGTCAACCCTATATAAAGGAGAGAGAGAAAAGCTATTAGATAATAATGACATACCATAAATGAAATAAAATAATAATAGGTATAATAAATACGGAGAGAGAAATGGCACTTCTGGAATTTTACCTGCTCGGGAGTTGAATCGTCGGAATTCGAAGGGTTATTTAAGAACTAAAGCAACATCGGGAAGGGGAAGAGCCACCAAAAATTTGAGAGGACACTGGAGCCACCATAACCACCGTCACTTCGAAGTTATATTTGTTCTCACTTTTCCAATTCCTGCAAAATAGAACAAAAGGTCAGTTTACGTACATGCAAAGTTGAAACCAAACGAAACTGGAAATATAATGGGAGATCGAAGAGGGAGAGCGGTGGCTGAAGTATTTTGAGTGTGGTTAAATTTGAAGAAGGAATGAGTTTCGAGTAGATCTAAGTCCTAAGAGCGCGATGAAGTGTGTTTCTAATGAAATGGGGTTTAGATTTAGGTTTAGGGTTGAAATTGGGTTGATTTAGGGGTTTTAGGGTTTCGGTTACGGCAGAGCACGATGGCCGAAAATCACATTACGGTCACTAGAGCAAGGTTGAAGACAATCAAAGTTTGGTCGGTAACCGTCAAACGGTCAAGAGTGGCCAGAAACGGGAGGAGCTCTATTAAGGTGGTGGTGTGTGTGGCAGAGTATGTCAAAGTTCATCGTGTTAGGGTTGAGAGAATTTGAAGGTTGAGAGAATGAAGAGAAAGAGGTTAGGCATCAAATGACCATTTTGACTCGGTCTGGGGTTTAAATACCCTGAGTCAAACCGTGGGTAATTCAGGTCGTGACAGAGGATCCACGCCCTTCTTTTCAGAGCCTTGGAGTTTTAGCTCGTGTTTTTTGCATCTCTTTCAATTTGGTCACTATATTTGTAATTTGGCACTTATATTTCAATAATAGTTTATTTTAGTCCTAGTTTAAAATGTTAATTCATTTAATTGGTTTAATTTAATTTATTAATGGTTGTTTAATTTATATGTATGATTGCATATTTTAAATTGGGCATATAGTTTTAATATTTAGATAATTAATTCACCTAGTTCTAATTAGTAGTTTAGAGCCTTAGTTCTAAGTTCGATTAGAATTTAATAATTAAATTAGGGAGATCATTATAGTAAATTAATGTATTTTAAATGGAAACTTTGGGGTTCAAACTTGGATGGTGCTCCACTTGCTTGCAATGTGGTGTTATCTCAAAATTGGCCTTAATGAGGTACATTTAACATTTTTACAACTTAAAATTAAATAAATTCACTTAGTTAATTTAGATAGAACTCTAAATAGGTTATTACTTTAATTAATTAAAATGCATTTTAATTAGTGAATATCATTTGAATCTAGGGGTTCTGAGATTGACGGTATTCAAGCAATTGGTATTGTCTCATAAAGGCCTTTAAATTCAATGGTATTCATAGTTTAATTAACTTAATTAAATAGAGCCTAATTGAGTTGATACTTAAAATGAACAAGACAATAATGAATCATGCATTTGAATTCTTTTATGTAAAAATACATTTTTATGAATGTGAATGGGGGTTCTTCTTATCATGGGGCTTTTAATCTCGTATTCGATATAAAAATGTATTTTCTTGTAAAAGGATATCTCCATTTGGAAAAAGAATTTAGTTAATAATTACGATCAAATTAAATGTCACATAAAATTAAAAGATACTGATAACGGGCGTTTCTGGGGTTGCTAATTGTTACCTCTCCAAAAGTACTATTTTAATGCCAATCTTACAATGCTTTTGCTTGTTTTTAGGTACATTTATTTGCATTATAATATTAAAATCATACATTTACATAAGGAGTTAGAACTTCTATCTATGCAGTATGAAAAGTTGTTTTGTTGGCAATTTTGCAGGTTTGGCATAGTATTTGGCAAAAGAATGCAACGCAGTAAAGAATGTCGAGTGCTGTTGGCAGAGAAGGACCAGATAGAGCCAAGCATCGGTTGGTAGAGAAGTGAACTTGATGCCACACCAAGAGGCTATTGAACCCCAAAAAATAGGATAAGATCAGACTCCTAAAAGATCGTAAATGGATCAATCTCCAAAAAATTAGCGATTAAGGTGGTGCCAAGTTATGTTGGCAAAGACATGCCAGGATTGTTTGCCAAGGCAACATCAACATGATGACATCAGCCCTAGCTTGATAAGCTATCATACATATCGGATAAGACATTATCTCTTATCCCTTGAGCATTTGAAATTGAAGAGCTATCCTATCCCAATAAAGTCGGATGACGTGGTGCCAAGACTGGTTGGCAGAATCATGCCAAGCTTGGATGCCAAGGCGGTGCTGGCAATACGACGAAAGCCCTAATCTGATCAGCTTTCATTCAAATTCGGATAAGATCTCATCCATTTTCTCTTTAGCCTTTAAAATTCAAATGAGAAGCTTATCCTAGCTTTCCTTGCATGCCTATTTAAAGACCGATGGAGAAGATCAAAGGGTGTAGATCCCGGAGGTTAAAACCCTCAAGTAAGGAGTGATCAGAGTGAGGAGTTGGAGGGTGAGACGAGTGATGACCGGCTGCTCCAAGGAAGGGTGGTTCTACCAGCTTGGCCAAGAGCCTGGATCTTGAAGGGCTGCATCGAGAGACCCATTCTCTTCTTTTAAGTTGTTTTACTTTTATTTTTATGATGATGTATTTGAAAACAGTTATGGTCTTGTTGGTTAAATCCCTCACCATGAACTAATTTCATAGTTGGTGGGGGATGTTTGGTTTAAACGTTTATTTTATGGTTTAGTTTTTAATGATAAATCTATTTTGGCAAAGTTTTTCTATTTGGCATACTTGATTTTTTCCTAAATACTCTACGAAGCGAAAGCTGTCACTATTGGCCTATTGCTCCTCAATATCTTAACAGACTTGGGGTGCCAACTATTGAGTTGTTGAATACTAAGGAGAGAAGCTTCGAGAGAAGTCGTTCAAGTAGATAAACTTACTACGAGAGTGATATCTACCCCTTAGGAGTATCGATTGGTTCTTAATCAAATCGGTTTATTTAAAAAACATGCACTATAGAGTTATAGGGGTTTTTATATGATCGACTTAGGGCAATGACCATCGAGAGTGGCTTTGCTAATTTTGAATATGCTCGACAAAGGCTGCTACGACATGAAAAGCGTAGAAACCAGGCATTCCCTGCCAATGCTCATCACTCATTAAAAGACCTTCCTTGCTAACGTATTTACTTCACTTTTATTTCTTTTCTTGTTAAAGTATTTCCAAAACAAACTTTCAAAACAAATATATTTTCTTCCAAGGCAAGTAACAATCAAACAATCTAATTCCAAGTCAATCTCTGTGGGATCGGTATTTAGCTTAACTGATGTATTACTTGTAGACCATGTATACTTGCACGCAAAAGACTCTTGGCACTGTTTTACTAATATATATATATATATTGCCCATTTTGCCAGCATTCGTAACACACTTCTTCTAGAGACTCTACAAGTTTTTGGCGCCGTTTCTGAGGATTTCACCGAAATTGATTGTTTTGATTTTTACTTGTCTTTATTTTAGTTTATGATTATTTTCCTTTTATTATTTATTTTTTCTAACATTATTTATAGTTTCATTTATTTTAGGTATTCCAAGGAACACGGAGGATCGAAGAGTGAGCCTTAGAGACCATATTGGAGCTTACAACTGATGGCATAACCAACAAAATTTTCCATGGTATGATTAAGGAGCTGATATTTTTGCTTACAATAATGGCATTGTTGCTGTAACACATATGCCATGGCTAAACAGTCCTCAACATCAGCTGAGTTACTCCTACGATTATCAAATAGACTTCTATGATGAATACAACTTTGCTGGTACAATGCACATGTCTTGCCAAGAGAACTTACACTCAAGAAAGGGAATGAAAGTTAGGATGGATGCTCAACATCAAGAGTTAGAAGAAACAAGCAGAAAAATTGAAAATAACACTGATTTTGAACAGCCTGAATAGCATGCCACAACAACTAGCTCAATGGGATTTTGAAATTCTAAACCGAAAAGGTGATGGACAAATTACTCAAAACTTGAGTCCCCGAGCGCAAGAAAGCCTCCTAAGTGATACTGAAATCACAAGGATAAGCGAAGAGCCCCAGAGTGTCAAAGATGTTGAGAATGAAACACATGCTAAGCAGCCGATTATTTACCAAGAAGAGAAATTAGTGCCAGCAAGTGAACCCAAGGAAGTAGAGAAAGAAGAGGCAGAGGCTGATGATGCTAGACCACTATCTGATGCCAGACTACTATCCAATGCCAAACAACAGTCAGACGCCAACACCACTGCGGAAAAATCGGTGGATCCACCATTTACCAACCCTATGTCGGTAAGACAAGCAAGTATTATTGTTGACAATTTCAAAGTTCTTAAATGTACAGATGCAATTGAATGCCATGCAGTTGAGCCAATGGAGTCCGTTTTGGAAGAGAACCTGACATTGAATTTCCAAGGAATGAAAGCTAATGCCATCAGACAAAAATGCAATGGCAAAACAATTGAGCAGCAACAAATATCAATTCTGGTTGAAACTGATGACATGAAGCGAGGTGTGCTCAAATAGCTTGTCGCTAAAAGGAAAAGTGGATGCCAAATGACTGAGAATGAAGAGCTGAAGAAGGAAAATTTTGCCATAACAAAAATGCCAGAGATGCTGCGGCTCAAAACTGAAGATTTCATGAAGATTCCGGAACAAGATGGGGATGACTATGCCTCGACAACAAAGATATTCTTCAGCTTTCTAATGTGGTTGTTCAAAGCCACCTTGGCAAAATGTTATCTTTCATTGTGCCATCGAGAATTTGGCATACTCAAAGGTATGAAATTCTTCAACTTTCTATGTTGGTTATTCAAACAAAGGATTGCCACAGCCTACCATCCACCAATAAATAGCCAGTGCCTAAAACACTATTTGGAAGGAACTCAGAACAATGCCAAGGAGGTTATCCTCCTGACAGAGGTAACATAACATCGCCAGCAGGTTTGAATCTTTGTAAATATTTGGTTAATTTTTTTATTTGTTTTTAGGTTTCAGGATTTTTAGTAGTTTCTATTTCTTTTATTTTTTTCATTACTATTCCTTTGCTGCGTTGAAAGGTTTTCTTTGAGTATGTGCAGATTCAAGGACAATGCCAAGGAAGAATTTGGCGTGAGACGAATGTGATCCAGACATGAGCAGTTTTGTGCCAGGAACAATGCCAAAGTATCCATTGGCATAATCAATTGGTAGGCTAAGCAACTCAAGTGCAATGCAAAACAGCTTGGCATGTGGCGGACTGAAAAATTGGGAGAAGAGATTAACCCTAGCTTGATTAAAATCAGACCATTAAATGAGAGAGATTATTTTTCTTTAAACCTTAACCCTAGCTGCCCAAAAATTAGGTTAAAATTTAAATTTAACCTAATCACCTTATCACTCCAATCTTTAACTTATCCTATCACTTACAACCTTATCACCTTATCCTTATCACTTTAACCCTTTTTCAAATCAAACATGTTTTATTTTTTTTCATCATTATCTCCAATTAATCGGCTACCATTATTATACCCTATAAAAAACTCAACCTCTTTACCTTCTACTTACCTTACCCGATTTAAAGAAACAAAATCTCTTTCACTTTTTTTTATCAAGCAAGAACCAAGATCCATATTTTCTCTTCTTCTTCCGTTGTTCAAACGTTCCAAGCTCTTTTCATTTCAATGGCTTCTTCATCAGTCCTCTTCAAAAGATTTTTCAACAAGGATTTAGAAAAAAATTCATGCTCATAGTCGACATGCACAAGTGGAATCGGTTTTGTCAACAAAAGGGGAGATCTACGCAACAATTGTTCAAGAACTCTATGCCCATCTTGTGACAAAAGAATCACCATTCTTGACGACTAGAGGTAAGTGTGTATGATTTGATGAAGGGTATATTAATAATATGTTTGAATTGAATGATGTAGAGGATGAACATTGTGAGTATGCTGAGTCAATGAATGTTGCCAAGAGAAAGAAACTGCTGACAAACTTGTATGAGCATAACACAGTTTGGACAGTTTCGTCAACGGGCCACCGAACGATGAAGAGGTTGGCATTGAAGCCACAAATGAGAGGCTGGAATCACTTTATCAAGGAAAATCTGATGTCCACATCTCATAATGAGACTATTTCGGAAGAAAGGCTGATTTTGTTGTACTCCAGCATTAAAGGGTGCAAGATCAACATTGGCAAGATTATCATCGAGGAGACTTATAAGTGTGCTGTGAGAGGTAAAGGCAATTTGTTTTTCCCTTTGCTTATTTCTAACATTTGCATGCGCCATGATGTGCCTGGGCTTGATGAAGATCAAGGCCAGATAATGGAGGGAACGAAAATCACTACCACCATATGGAAGAACCTCACTGTTGTTGAGCCAAAGGAAAAAGGGCAAAGAGATGGCAAAACTGCCACTCCAAAGCCAAACGCGGAGCCAAGCAATTTTCCAGAGACCTTGCCAACCAGTTCGTTGCTAGTATTGTCCCAAGTTTACCATCGCCAAGAGATTATTCTCCAAAAGCTAGAGGCAATCGAGGACCTTAACGCTAAGATGAGGTACTACACAAAGGAAAGATATGCTACTATCAAAGAGGTGCTTGTTAAGCTATCCCCTAAAGTTATACTAGCATTCCAGTTTTCCCTCTCGAGCCCTTTGCCAATGAAGATGTCAAACAGCCACTCCAACGATGCCAGCTAGTCCAGCCAATTCCGTTAGTCCAGTTGTGCCAGCCAGTCCAGCTAGTTCTGAATCCAATGCCACAATTCTTGTGTCCCCAATGGAAGTTGATTCCGCTAGCACCGATTCCTCATCTGAATCAGAGAAAATCCTTGTTAAAACACCCAAAGCTAAGCCAATTACACCGCCAGTTGAACCTGCCAAGAAAAATGAGGAAGTTGGAGCATCCACTGCTGTAAAGCCACCTATGACCAAAATCGAGCGCAAAGCTCCCGATCGTAGCAACTTTTTCAAAAGGAAGACCCGAGTCAAATAGGCAGAAGTAACACGAGAGGGAGTCTCGGAGGGGGAGTCCTATTCCACTTAAACTCCTTTGCATTCTATCTTATTGCATTCTATAATCATGCATTTTATTTTATTTTTGTTTTTTATATATGTGTTGTTTCACGTATTGAGGACAATACACATCTTGGGTTTGGGGGTGTGCATTTTCTTCCATTTATGACATGCATTTCATGTTTAATTTTTGTTTCCACGCCATGTAGATCATATAGAATAGTTGCATACTGAACCTTGAAAAAAGAAGAAGAAAATTTTGACTCAATTTAATTTTGAAGGATGGTAACATTTGTTAGGCAAGTTTTATTTGATCCAGGTTTCTGTTCAATGAGGAAATTTTAATCTTTAGTTGGCATGCCATGCCAGCAGAGTAGTATGCCAGGATTGCTTGGCAATTGATCTCTAGTTTAGGGAATTGAATTTACACTTAACACGTGATATGTATCTAGTTCCCTGGCAAACTTAGGCTATTTGAAACTATGCTCAGATTGAAAAAAAATTGAAAAATGATGCCAGAGTAGAAAGAAACTAATAAGGCAACAATGTTCTACCAAGGCAATAAAAAATAGAACTTTCCTCTACCTAGGGATAATAAGTACTTGGGGCTTCGTGGTTTGATCCCTCTTAGTTCTCAAGTCCAAAACCCTAGGGTATGAGTTGAAGAGAAGGCCTAGTGATGTTTGGATTAAGGTAGGGATTCGTGGTATGCTCCCTCTTGTCACTAACGCTAAATAGTGTCACGAAGCAAGCTTAAATTAATGCCAACAGAACCCTTGGCAAGAAAATGAAAGAAAAAATGATGATAATAAAGATATGAGTTTAGGTAGTAAAATTGTCTAAGGGAGTGAAAGGATATTGAATGCATATTTCCTACACATCATGCACTTTTCATGAACTTAGACTAGAGTTATATTGCTGCACTTGAATTATTACCTGCTTGGCATTATTGCACTGAGATAATGAGGATAGAAATAGAGCCAAATTCTGCTTGCCAGCATATGTTGGCATTCCAACCAAAATTTTGTCGAGGTAACTTTTTCACAGTTTTTATTTTTCTTTGTTTGCATTACTTGATGACAAGCAATGAGTTAGGTTTGGGGATGTGTTACCTCTCCAAAAGTACTATTTTTAATGCCAATCTTACAATGCTATTGCTTGTTTTAGGTACATTTAGTTGCATTAAGATATTAAAATCATGCATTTAAACAAGGAGTTAGGACTTATGTCTATGCCAGTATGAAAGGTTGTTTTGTTGTTAATTTTGTAGGTTTGGCATAGTATTTGGCATAGGAATGCAGCACAGTAAAGAATGCCAGAGAGAATGTCGAGTGTTGTTGGCATAGAAAGACCAGACAGTGCCAAGCATCGGTTGGCAGAGAAGTGAACTTGATGCCATGCCAAGAGGCTGTTGAACCCCGAAAAATAGGATAAGATCAGGATCCTAAAAGATCGCAAATGGATCAATCTCTAACAAAATAACGGATAAGGTGGTGCCAAATTATGTTGCCAAAGGCATGCTAAGCTTGTTTGCCAAGGCAACATCGGCATGATGATGTCAACCCTAGCTTGATAATCTATCATACAGATTAGATTAGACCTTATCTCTTATCCCTTGAGCATTTGGCATTGAAGAGGTATCCTATCCCAACAAAGTCGAATGACGTGGTGTCAAGACTAGTTGGCAGAATCATGCCAAGCTTGGATGCCAAGGTAGTGTTGGCAATATGATGAAAGCCCTAATCTGATTAGTTTTCATTCAAATTCAGATAAGATCTCATCTCTTATCCCTTCAGCATTTAAAATTCAAATGAGAAGCTTATTCTATCCTTCATTTCATATCTATTTAAAGACCGATGGTGAAGATCAAAGGGTGTGGGATCGTGGAGGGTAAAACCCTCGAGTGAGGAGTGATCAGATTGAGGGTTTGGAGGGTGAGACGAGTGATTTATGGCTGCACCAAGGAAGGGTGTTTCGACCAGCTTGGCCAAGAGCCTAGATCTTGAAGGGCTGCATCGAGAGACCCGTTCTTGCCCATTATGTTGTTTTAAGTTGTTTTACTTTTATTTTTATGATGATGTATTTGAAAATGGTTGTGGTTTTGTTGGTTAAATCCCTCACCATGAACTAACTTCATAGTTGGTGGGGGTGTTTGGTTTTAACGTTGATTTTATGGTTTAGTTTTTAATGATAAATCTGTTTTGGCAAAGTTTTTCTATTTGGCATACTTGAATTTTTCCTAAATACTCTGTCAAGTGAAAGCTTGCACTATTGGCCTATTACTCCTCAATATCTTAATAGACTTGGGGTGGCAACGATTGAGTTGTGGAATACTAAGGAGAGAAGCTTTGAGAGAAGTCGTTCAAATAGTTGAACTTACTTCGGGAATGATATCTACCCCTTAGGAGTATAGATTGGTTCTTAATCAAATCGGTTTATTTAAAAACATTCACTATAGAGATATAGGGGGTTTTATATGATCAACTTAGGGCCATGACCATCGAGGGAAGCTTTACTAATTTTGAATCTGCTCGGCAAATAATGCCAAGACAGGTTGACATTAAAGGATGGGATAGCATGAAAAGCATAGAACCAAGCATTCCCTGCCAATGCTCGTCACTCATTAAATGACCTCCTTGCCAACGTCTTTACTTCACTTTTATTTCTTTTCTTATTAAAGTATTTCCAAAACAAACTTTCAAAGCAAACATCTTTTCTTCCAAGGCAAGTAACAATCAAACAATCGAATTCCATGTCAATCTCTGTGGGATCAATACTCGGCTTAACTGTTGTATTCCTTGCAGACCGTGTATACTTGCTCGCAAAAGACTCTTGGCACTGTTTTACTAATACATACATTTTGCCACTTTTGCCAGCATTCGTAAAACACTTCTTCTAGAGAGTCTACACTAATCCTTCCCCACACGTAACCGACTCTCAAACCCAAATTTTAATAAAAGAATATTTGGTTGTTTTTATGGTTTCTGGTCTACTAAAGTGACCGGTGGTGACTCCAAATTTGTTTTAAAATAAAATAAAGGAAAATCCAATTTTAATATGAAAAACCTTAAATTTTAAGATTAAATTAAAAATGGAAAATCAATGGTTTCAAAACCCTAAATTTTAAGATTAAATTAAAAGGACAAAAATCCCAATTTTCAAATATCAATCGTCAAGCTATTTTCACACCTCAGTTAAAAACGGTCACGATAGCTTGCAACTCCGCTGGGGACAAAATTGAGAGTCGGGCCTAATTAATTAATTTTACGTGGCATTTTGGCATTTAGGAGTGCTAATTTGAATTTAATTTTTCTGATAATTGTTGGGTGAATTTTTAGAAAGAATGGAGGTAGCTTTTTCTTGAGTGTTATATCTATCGTTCATGCATAGCCTTCTACCCCGGATTTCAACCTTAAGTGGGAGCGAGACATTATCCTACGTTGAGTTATCTAGTTCTGGGACCGGATGTTTGTCTTTCTTCATGTATACAAACCTTATACACCGTGGGGTTCCGTCTCCGCTATAAGGGGTCGTATACTCTCGAATCGATGTCTTACAACAGTTTGGGTACCCAGAGTCTAGAACGAAACCCACATGTTGTAATTTAGAAGCCTACCCCGCTAGAGCCAAACAAGGACATAGGATAGGTGTTGCCGATTTAAATATATTTCTTTGGTTATTCTCTCTGCTCGATATAACCTACTTTACTGTATTAATTTAATTTAATTTTTTCCTTCAGTATTATTTTACCATATTGACATTATTGTTTTGTTTTGTTTTTAAATACCTGGCATCATTTTTTGCATTCAATAGAGGTATCGATTCGAGGATTAGTCAAGTTAGGCAGTGTTCATAATGGCCAATAGGTTTAATAGACAAAGAGAAGGCAATACGACGGTGTAGACCCGGTAAGAGAAGAATTGGTCTAAGAAAGGGGCAGTTTCTAGTGGAAAGATGTGTCAGGACGCAAACAATTACACGAAGCTGTATGAAGACATTGAGAGAGCAACGAGGAAAAAGATTTAAGAATTAATGGATTCAAACAACTGGATGAAACAGAAATTAGAGGGAAAACAAGCTTTGAATTCAAATTGGCATCTCGAGTTTCACAAATGAAGAAAATTCTCGAAAGGGTACTATGATGAGGGAAAAGCTGATTTCCTTCAAAAAAAATAAGAGATAAAAAAGAAAGTGACATAATCAAAATGTGTCATACATAATTTGAAAGACTAACTTATAAATTTTGAAGGGGCATTACAAATGGAGGACAAGGCACCAAAAGGCAACCTTGAGGTGGCCACCTAGACTAACCAAAGGCAGAAATATGAAATTATCAACCTCGGAAATCAAGTGCGGGGAATCGTCTAGCTTGTGCAAATCTTGTCCAATAAATCCATGAACCTGCAACAACACCCTGGCATCAATACAGAGCTAAGACAGGATGACTCAAAAGCTGAACGAAGTGATTAGTCTAGTATCTAGGGCTTAGCTGCTTTCTCTAATCAGATTCCCTATTTCTTATACTCGATTGTTTGGCTAAATAATGTTGCTCTAAAGACTATTTCTTGAAATTGATACCTCATGAATTCATGTATTTCATTGTTTAAATATTGTATTTTGAAAAACATTGCATTTTTAACAAGATCATAACATTGCATTTTTATAGATTATATTACTTTTTCAAATAGCATTGCATTAGAGAAAAACCAATATTCTAAAAAACATGGGCAATATACTTGTTAGGGTCGGGCAATCTCAGAGAGTTATTGAGGACCACTTGGGTAGCATGGAGCAAAGAATTGACCAGTCCTAGAATGAGGTGATAACTTGAGCTACCACATTGCTTGGAATCAGAAAGGTTGAGAAGGAAAAGTTCCAAATGGAAATACCAACATTCATGATTAAAATGAAAACTTATCTCACACAAGAGTTCAACCTGAAGGATCAGTTCTGGGAAAAGTTCAAACTGGAGCGGTCAGAGTATTAGTCAATGATTCAGAGAATTTGGAAACAAATTTTGGAGATGATGTTCCTAGTCTTGGTGCGTTGACTGGATTTGATAGAGCTAAATTGGATGTTATCAAGCACAGAAATATAGAAGGTCCAAGTAAAAGCCAGAATTTTGATGTTTGCTTCAGACCTGTATTGTCTAGGGGTTGTGAGACTGATAAGAACAAGATGATTCCAACAGAGTTACAGAATCACATATGTTTCCAAAATGTTTCTCTAAAGGGATGAAATCCAAGGATTCAGTTGGTGTCAGAAATTTCCTACAATGAAATTATCTTCGTCAAAAAAAAGAGGGGCAACAAGCATAAAAACAAAATACAAGGAGGTTGAATGGTTTAACAAGAAAATGGAGACGATTATTCCTATCTCAATACCATATCCAGGTTTGTTGCCACACCTTGTACAAAATCACTTGTTGATGACGATTCCATCAAAGTTTTTTAAGTCTTTTTATGGCATAAGAAATGCTTGCGGTTATTGTAGAGAATTCAGTTACTCTGTGGAAGATAATATATTTCTAAAACATATAGTCAGTGGCCTCATCAAGAATGGACATTTCTATTTCGAGAATGGAAAACCCCGATTCCACAAAAGACCAACATTTGCTAGAAGAATCGAGATAAAAGAAAAGAGGCAAAATTTACAACAAGCTTTCAGGGGTAATCTGCTATGGTTTAGGGTTTACCAGAATTGGATAAATGTTTGGACATCTACCTCCTCAAAGTTTCCTTTACTAAATAATACCCCAAAGTTAGATGCTCAAGGTTCACTTGTCAGTGGAAAAACAAAGACTAAATCGGATCTCATTCATGTCTCTTATCGTAAGTTGTCCTTCAAATTGCTCAAAGCTTCACCGCATCATTTGAAACTTTCAAAGCTTCATCATCCAAATTGTTATAACATCGAGAATCATTGTGAATATTATAATGGAGTTTATGATCATGACATTGAGGACTGTTACACTTTCAAGCGACAAGTTCAAAAACTTTCTGAACCAAGGGATTTTGGAGGTTGACATTGATGGCCAATCCATTAGGATTTATAACCCAAGAGGTATTCACTTGATTGGGGCTAATGCGATTGGAATGCCTGAAAGTCAAGTGCTGAAAGGTGTCAAGAAAAGAAAAAGAAGGAAGAGAAAGGTGATACCGATCGAGAATCAATAGCTAACAATGAAGAAACCTCGAAGACACATGGCCACTAAAAACCTGAACACATCCAGCCAAGAGCAGGAAAAGTAGAGTTCATTTAGGCGCCGACCAAAAGAAGTTGTGAATTTCCATATGCAACTGATCAAACATTCTACGGGAAAGAGCAAGCAAGTGATTGAAGAAACAAGGAAACTCATAGACAGGATGATCATAATTCAAGACTCAATAAGAACATTGGAACATGAGCAAGAATGTGCATGTCTTTGTGCTGGTAAAGAAAAATGAAGAATTGTTGAGGCTAAAATTCACTCAAGATTTCCTTGAACAAAGATCGATAGCAAAAAGGGGATTTGTATGCAATTTTGGGATCGTTACAGAATAATACCCTGAAACATCCCAATCGTTTTGCCCCATTCATTTGGGATTCTTTGTAAGGAGGTTATTCGATTTATTTGTGTTAGATGCTTATTTCCTACATAATTTTTTTCAAAAGGCAAACACGTTGCATTCGTTGATTCTTTTACTATTTCATTTATTCTTTGACATGGGTTTGTTTTTATTCTCCCATACTTATATATATATATATATATACCTTCAAAAGTATTTTTATCAGGTCCTTGAATATCCGCTGCAAGAGAGACTAAGAATCAAATTCAAAGATCAATTCTAAAGTGTGACCCTTTTCTAAGTTATTTAAGCCAACGAGAAGACATTAACAAGTGTTTAGGAATCACTGGAAGATCCCAAATACAAACTCTAAGTGAATTTTCCTCTCAAGCATTGTTGACTAAGGTCATTCAATGAAGTGATAACCCAAAACATCTACCACCTAAAGACTGCTTTTCTTTGAAGATATCCGTATATGGGAGGACATTTGGCATTCCTTCATCTTCCTTCACAAAGAAAGAAAATAAGAAAATATCACTTGTTGTACCCTTTGAGCCTAATAGTTTTCTTTCGATTCAACCCAAATTAAGAATTACCCCTACACTGGGGAGCAAAGAGGATGAAAGGTTGTTTGCAAGTGAAAACTGTGTGGTTTTGATCATGCTATGGAAGTGATGCCTTGTGAATTAGGGGCAAGAAACAAAGGCGGATGTCTTGAGTACAAGAGCAAGAAAAGCAAGTTGAATGATGGCAAATATTTTGGATCAAGTCAAAAAAAAGAAAATTGTGGGTGTTCAAAGAAGTCAACTAAATCAAGTTAAAAATGGTTGTCATGAAAGTTGAAGCAATTGAAAGAGAAAACTCTAAGTTGAAAAAGTACAAAGGAAGAGCAAGCGAAATATGCAAGATCTAAATGAGCATTGGAGGTTTGATCCTTTGAATTCAAGGAAAGGAAATGAACTCTAGGGTGAAAACCTAGAAATGGATAGTCTAGAGCGATCCAAAAAAAATAAAAGAAAAAAAGAAAAGAATGAGTATTTCATATTCAGATCAAATAGCTCATAAATAAGATTTCACTTAGAAGAAATGATCCTTGGTTTCATCACCCTTAAACACTTATTTGAGCATATATATCCGTTCTTTCATAGCCGTGAACCATAGCCCCATTACAAGCCTCAAAAGACCATTTTGATCATATATTAGTATCGGAGTAAGGGAAGTTTGTCTTTAGAATACATCTTGCTTATCAAGGTTAACCTTTCTTCAAGGATTTCTATACTTTTAATGCCTGATTGAGATCAGAAAAGAAGGAAAGATTGGGTTGGTGAGTTAGTGAGGTAAAGAGTGCCACTTAAATGGGATAGAATTAGGCATATGGGAAGCGTTTCTCTCGAAAGTCTAATAATTTGGAAGGGGTCACATTTGAGTTGATATCTGCCAATCTGGTTCAAAGGCTTTGTTGCATTTGATATTCAAGGGCCTAATCTTGATTTTTGCTTTCTCGTGTTTTCCATGATTTATCAAATTGTTCCATCTTCACAAATTCAATAAAATAATATTTTGAGCCTTTCACTTATCGTTTCAACAAGCATCTTGCATACAAATCGATTAGATATAAGAAAAACAAAGGATTTTGTGGGTATTATTATAATGTACTAATCCTTTAAGCACAGGCAGAATAAGGGGTGGCTTCGGTACTTGGTTAATGATGAAAAGCATGTTGAGGAAGAGACACAATTCTAAGAGTCAGAAACATTCAAACAAAAGCTGCAAGAGGGTGACGTTGACTCTTAGGGAGATGTGTAAAATGAATGCTGGCAAAATGTATAAATGGTATGTATTTGGGAAAGATAAACTGTGCCAAGAGTCTTCTGCATGCAAGTATACACGGTCGACAAGTAATACAGCTTGGGAAGCTGAGTATCGATCCCACAGAGATTGGCTTGGAATTCGATTGCTTGATTATTACTTGCTTTGGAAGAAAGGATTGTTGTTTGAAAGAACTGATTTTAAAATTAAAAAATAAAATAAAAATGAAGTAAAGTATTGGCAATGAAGGTGTTTTCAAATGAATGATGATTGTTGGCAGGGAATGCCTGGTTTCAACGTGGCTTATGCCAGCCGTCATTGGCAAAATTGTCTTGGCATTGTTTGCTGAGCAGATTCAAAAGTAACAAAGCCTTTCTTGATGGTCATTGCCCTAAATTGGCCAAGTAAAAACCCCTATATCTCTATAGTGTATGTTTTCCTTAAACCAATTTGATTTAAAAACCAATCTATACTCCATGGGGGTAGATTTCACTTCTGAAGTAAGTTCATCTACTTGAACGACTTCTCTCAAAGCTTCTCTCCCAAGTATTCAACAACTTGATCATTGCCAACACAAGTCTGTTAAGATATTGGAAGGCAATAAGCTAATTGTGCCAGCTCTCACTTTGCCACAGTACTTAGGAAAAATTAAAGTATGCAAAACAGACAAACTTTGCCAAAAGCAAAATTATTATAAAATAACTAAGGCATAAAAGACAACGTTTAAAACCAAAACATCCCCCACCAACTATTAAATTAGTTCATGGTGTGGGGGTTAACCAAAAAACCAACAAACGATTTAACATCACTATCATAATAAAAACTAAAGAAAAGCAACTTCTGCCAAGGGAATAGGCAGAGGGGTCTCTCGATGCAGCCCTTCATGCCAGGCTCTCGACCAAGAAGTCAAACCACCCTTCCTCGGTTGCACTAACTATCACTCGCTGCTCCAGCACCTCGCTTTGACCACCTCTCGTCCTTCACCGTCTCACTCTCTCAATGTCGATCTCCCTCTCTCAATGCTTGATTGGGATGTGTATATATAGGCGCTCAAGGGAAGGGATTAGGATAGCTCTCTCTTCATTTAAAATTTGAAATGCTTCGTGGATAAGAGATAAGCCTCATTTGTTCGATGTGATAGCTTATCAAGCTAGGGCTGACGTCATCATGCCATGGCCATTCTAGCACACGAGCTTGGCACGACCTTGCCAACACAGCTTGGCATCACCTTATCCGCTATTTTTCCAGAGGCTATCCAAATGCAATTTTTAAGGAGCCTAAGTGTATCCTATTTTTCAGAGGTTCTACCTCTCTTGGCATGGCTGCTGGCACACCTCATGCCAACAGATGCTTGGCACACCTCCGATCCTTTCGTGCCCACAAAGATCCGCATTCACCTTGGCATTCCTAATCGTGTCCATGCGTCCCTGCGTTCGTTTCTCCCAAACACCCTGCAAACATACAAAAGGCCATAAAAACAACCTTCCACACAAGCATAGGTAGCTAACTAACTCCTTCATGATACTTTGTTTAACGTGAGTGATAAGAGGGAGCATACCATAAATCCCCACCTTAATCCAGACATCACTAGGCTTTCTCTTCAACTCATACCATAGGGTTTTGGACTTGAGAACTAAGAGGGAGCTACCACGAAGCCTCAAGTAACTTATTATCCCTAGGTAGAGGAGAGTTCATTTTTTTCTTGCCTTGGCAGAACATTGCTGCCGTATTTACATTTAACCCTGACATTATCTTTCTTTTTTTCAAAGCTGAGCACAGTTTCAAATTACCTAAGTTTGCTAAGGAACTAGATACATACCACGTGTTAAGTGTGAAATCAATTTCCTAAACTAGAGATCAATTGTCATGGCAAACATGGCATACAAATCTACTGGCATGGCAAACCAAAAATTATAAACTCAACATCGGGCAAACAAGTAGATCAAAATAAGCTTGTCTAACAATTATTAACAAACGTCAAATTTAAGCCAAGACAAAATTTTCTTTTTTTCACTTTTTTTAATGGTTCGGTATGCAACTACTCTACATGAACTACATGGCAAAAAAAAAAGATTAAACATGAAATGCATGACATGGCATAAATGTGAGAAAATGCACACCCCCAAACCCAAGATGTGCATTGTCCTCAATGCATGAAAAAAACATATATATAAAATTAAAACAGAAAAAAAATTAAATTCATGATCATGGAAATGAAATATAATGTAATGCAAAGGAGTTAGGTAGAATAAGACTTCCTTCGGATGAGGTTTCATTCCGATTGGCATGGGCTTCTTCTTCTATTCTAGCACGGTCTTTCTCATGGTTAGGCTCCCATTGTCGTGGGCCATTCTCTTCTTTCCTTTCCAACTCTGCTTGGTGGCGGTGTGGAGGCTCCAACATCCTTCTTCTTGGTAGACTCACGCTGGTGGTGTGACTGTCTCGGGCTTTTTTTTCTGGCGTGAATCTCCTCTCGACTCGGAGGAAAGAATCGGTCTTGGTAGTATCGACGTGCACCGGGATAGGGGAACTATTGCTTTTGATTTAGAACTGGTAGAAATGACTAGACTTGTATGACAAGCTGTACTAGAAGACTTGACTAGACTAGTTGGCTTGACCGAATTGGCATGAGTGGCTGGACTGGCTGGCATTACTGGGCTGGCAAGACTGGATGGATTGGCTGACATAGGGTCACTAGCAGCAGGCTCGGAAGGGAAAGGTAGAAATATCGGCACCATATTGGGGGAAAGTTTCCAAAGTACCTCCCGAATAATGGCATCCCGCTCCTTGGTGTAGTGCCTCATTTTTACGTTAAGCTCCTCAACTGTCTCCAATTTTTGGAGGATAATCTCCTGGCAGGAGTACACTGGGACAACATTGCCAGCGAGTTGTCTGGCATGGTCTCTGGCACACTAACCAGCTTGGCCCTTGGCTTCGGCTTTGGCGTGGCCGTCTTGGCCACGCCCTTTCCTTTCTCCTGTGGCTATCCTCTAGTGAGGTTTCTCCAAATTAAGACAGTAATGGTAGTGCCCTTGATCACATGGTCATGATCCTCATCCATCCTAGGTACTTCATGGTGCAAACAAATATTAGAAATCAACAAAGGGAAAATAGAATTCCCTTACCTTTGGCAGCACACATGTAAGTTTAATCGATAATAATTTTGCCGACATTGATATGGCGCCCTTTGATAATGCAGTGCAACAGGATAAGCCGGTCCTCTATGACTGTTTCATTGTGCGATGTGGGTATAAGATTTTGCTTGATGAAATGGTTCTATCCCCGCATCTGAGGCTTCAATGCCAGCCTCTTAATGGTCCGGTTTCTGGTGGACGAAACAGTCCATGTTGTGCTAAGCTTGCACAGGTCTGCCAGAATCTTCTTTCTCTTGGCAGCTTTCATTGACTCAGCATACTCAAAATACCCGTCTCCTTCAGTGGGCAAATAGAAAAGAGAGTTAATGTAACCTTCATCAAAACGGACACACTTATCCCGAATCATCAAGAATGGGGAATCTTTGGTCACAAGAAGGGAGTAAAACTCTTGCACGATTGTGGCAAACACCTCCCCCTTCTACTGGCAAAAAGAACTCCATTTATGCATATCAACGATGGACATGAACCCCAAAGAAAATCTGGCAGTGTTGTTAGTTCAGAAGTCAAAGTGTTTCTCATAGAGAAACAACTTTGAAGAAAAGCTCTCATTGAACTTCTTTTGAATCTCGTCATTGAAAAAGTGCTTGAAGAGAGTAGAAGATGAAGCCATTGAGATGAAAAGATAAGTTCTGCTGGAAAGAAGAAAAGATTGAAGCCCTTTGATCCAAACTCTCATCCTTCACCGTCTCACTCTCTCAATGTCAACCTCCTGGCAAACGAGCTTGGCACGACCTTGCCAACACATCTTGGCATCACCTTATCCGCTATTTTTTTGGAGGCTGTCCAAATGTAATTTTTAAGGAGCCTGAGTGTATCCTATTTTTTCGGAGGTTCTTCCTCTCTTGGCATGGCTGCTGGCACACCTCATGCCAACAAATGCTTAGCACGCCTTTGATCATTACGTGCCCACAACATCTCATATTCACCTTGGCATTCCTAATTGTGTCCCTGCATCCTGTGTTCGTTTCTCCTTCCAAACACCCTGCAACCTACAAAAAGGCCATAAAAACAACCTTTGACACAAGCATAGGCAGCCAACTAACTCCTTGATGCAAATGCATGATTCTAACAAACTAATGCAGCTAAATGTACTTGAAAACAAGTAAAACCATATCAAAATAGGCATGAAAAATAATACTTTTAAGGAGGTAACAGTGACACATACAACCCTGGGGCAAAGAAAGAATATGGATCCTTTTTTTTGGGGGGGGAAGCAGCAACCAGATCAGTTTGTTAAGGTTTATCCTATTCAAAAGCAATGATCATTACTTCTAAAGCATTGCAAGACAAGAAAGCTTTGTCAATGTTTGAGTGAACAAAGATGATAGATGGATTCAAGAGTGGGGTAATGCTACAAAGAACACTACAGAAAAAGATATATTATTCTAGTGAATTGAGTACGCAAGCTGAAGAACAGAAGTGATGATCCCTTTTGGGACCATGAGAAAGAATATTGTCAAGAAGCTGAATGAAGATGTAGCAAGAATAGTTTCACAAGAAAGGACTTGTTATCAGAATTCAAGTTTTTTTCCAA